>OU015496.1:109538706-110978706 GCA_907164885.2 Dolomedes plantarius
TGGAGAATTTCGTGGATTACCGAATGATTTCTCGCTCCGTTAGCCTTTTGTTTCTTTTCATTTTGCAACTCATTCCATTATTCACTTATTTATCTCTGAAAGACCAGTCTTCTTCAGTAAACAATTTTCTATCCTTTTATTTAAACAGGTGGTTTTTGCAGTATGCATTTTAAATGAATGTCGCTAAAGAAGTGTACTAAACGTTTTGGTATTTTTTTATTAAATGTTAAACATATAATTAATATTACATACACATTATTACTATATATTTGGTTGGCTGAAAAGTTCGTTCGGTTTTTAGGTGAAAATATGTAACACATTTTTCATTTTCACCAATGTTGCTCATAATGCCACCCTGGCCGGAAGTTCCAGAACAGGTCCATATAGGCTTCAGGGCTGAGTAATGCGGCTCCGGTTTACAATAGCACCACATGGGTCAGATTTCGAGTTGGCTAGGTGCCACCATAATTTTGACCGAGCACCCACCACCACTAAGGGGGACATCTGAAGTACCGTACCTTCCCCATCCACTGACTTCATAGAAGGAATTCCCTCCCGGTCTACGGATTTAACGTGCCCATATCCGACCTAGACACGAAGGTATTTAACGACGCTTGTCGGGTTTCGATCCGAGAACCCTTAGTACGGAAAGCCGACGCGCTATAAACATTTCCTTATTAAATATACCTTATGCAAATCTCATTTTTATTCAATACTTCGAGGTGATATATATCTATATGAATAATTATTAATCATAAGTTTACCTGACCACCTATCAATTAATTCTGGCATTACACGGAATGGGCATTGGCCTGAAAACGAACATAAAATTATCTCCCTACCTTGGGATGACTCCGCATGCATATCAATGGGGGCATCTCCTTAACAACAATAGGGTTATCCGGTGGGGGATCAAGAGGTAGGATTGCGCCTCTCGCTGATTGTCTCACGCGGTCTCCGGACATCGCTTGCTTCTTGTGGCGGTCAGCTTACGGTGCCGGTCAGGTTTAAACTCTAGGCAGTGGCGTAGCGAGAGGGGGGCAAGGGGGTCTATCATGCCCCGGGCGCCACTCGCAGAGGGGCACCAAATGTTCTCCACGACCATTGGATCATTTGGTCCCCAAGACCATGAGGAACGCCAAAAAGGTATAATGCCCTGGGCGCCAGTTATGCTCGCTACGCTACTGACTCTAGGACTGGTTCCGTCGGCACGAAATCGTTGAGGATGGTAGCTGGCCATTCTTCGCTGGGGATGAGGGTCATTGCTGCTTCGTTGGACTAGGCTGGTCGGGGAGTTCTACTGTTGTTCGCCCTTTCCTCATCTGGTCATCTCCGGCCTTGGGAATGCGGTGGCCTCCGACTGCTCTTTGCCGTCCATCCAAATCTGCTGGCGAACAATTGGATGCGGTACTCGGACCTAGCCTGGGTTTCACGGGGCTAATGCTTACAAGATTCTAATCATCTGCCTGGGTCCGTCCACTGGGCATCTTAACATCATCAGCTACCTATCATAACGCCAGCTTTCAATCTCAGCTTTCGACTATCTCTGTCTCTTCGACACAACTGCTTCTATTCTCTCTCTATTCTAACTCTGGGGCTTACATATCTGCCAGGATAAATCAAATGCGTCCCTTTCAGCCTCTGATTCGGTCTACATCTTTTTTGACTTCTCAGCCCAATCTGATCTCTGAACTTTTTTCTCTTACTTCATTAAGACCTCGCTCTTGACTATCATTGGGGACCCTCTCTAACCAATGAGCCCCCTGAAATTTTATACTTGGGTGCCCCATATACTTTATCATTCCCTCTACTCCAATCTCAAACTGAGGGGGCCTCATCCCTGTTTCCGAAGCCCTCTTTTCCCACGCTGGAACTTCTCACGGTGCAGGGGCACCCCGCTGCTTACACTAACGATCCCCTGTTATCTTCTTGGTCCCTTAGCTATTTATTTTCCTTACACTCCGGATATCTTCATCTGTACTTTCACTTGGCAAGTTCATTAACTGCAGCTGGTCAAGACTCGTTGCCTGTTTTTCGTTCTGTACTCATGTTACTTGTTTTCTCTATTCCCCTCTTAATAATGTCGCTTTCTGCACCTGTGACTTGGCGGCTCTCCCTCTTTTCTACGAAACATGTCGTCCCTAACTACGACAGGGTAACCCGTGTCAGTTTTCAGTCTCAATTATTTTTTGCTTTTCCTCTTTCAGTGAAAAGTTCTGTGTTTTGGGACTTAAATGGGAAATAATTATATCAAAAATCAATATTTTCATATTTCGTTTTTGAAAAATAATAGTGCATTATCAGGCCGATATTTCCATATATATATATATATATATATATATATATATATATATATATAAAAGGAAACATTCTTTTTACAGTCGATGCTGTAATACTAATTAACATAAAAGATTTTACCCTGCTGCAGTTGAAACACACCATTAGACTGAACTGTTTTCGGGGATATTTTTTATTATGTTGCCACGTATCTACTTTTCAATATGTGTATTCAGATAAATACATAATTCAAGCATTTTACATATTTTAAAAAAATGTTTTCTGTGTAATAAATTGTTTTCAGTTTGATGTTCAAACATTGAAATTTCTGTTTAGATTAAAGCTATACTTTGTTGCCAAGTGAAAATCATTTTTTTTTAAACTTTCCTCCCCAAACATGAGGAAGCATCATTAATACTTTATTCGAAATCCATACATCATTGAAGTCAAAAATATTTTGTTCAAAGCAATGGTTTGTTTCCAGCAACTCTCCATCTGAAAATTATTTGAAAGCAACATCAACAAGAAAAAAAGATCGTGTTCTTATCGAAAACCCATTGGTGCAAAACATTTATGCACAGATTATTAAACATATCTCGAGGAGGGTACCAATTTTTTCCTCGTTTTTTCACCACCCAGCAACCATTTATCCTCATTGTTTCCAGGATACTAGTCTCAATTTATCGTAGATACGGTTTAAAAATATTGTGAAACATAAAACTAGTTTGTAAAATGATTTAGCTACGGTTATGATCAATTGTGAATTATATATATATACCGTGGACCTTCGCATAACAAGCATAATTCGTTCTAGAATCTCACTCGTAATGCAAAACACTCGTTAAGCGAAACAATTTTTCCCATATAAATTAATTTAAAATGCGATAATGCGTTCCATGCCAAAAAGTACTGAAAATTTTTTACATCTAACGTTATTATTTAAAGAAAATTACTTACACATAAATTGTTAAGGAGCAAAATCATCCATATGTAGTTTATTATTTATGAATTTATGACACATTTTTAATTTTCTTTTTACTAGAAAGCTATCCAGCGACATTTGTTTCTCTCGGCGCTTCAAAATTTGGTGAAAATGTGTCACCGCATTATCATTGAATAAATTTGTAGCACGCATAGCCACCGTCTTATAAGGGTGATGCTTTTCAACGTACGATGCAACGGTTTCCCATGCTTTCATCATTTATTTTACTGCACCAGAAGATTGTTGCTTTGCTGTTTCTTCGTCCTTCTCCATTGACAAACTCTCCTCTAAAACCTCTTGCTGTGAAATACACTGCAATTCTTTGAGCTGTTCGGTGGTCAGCTCTTGGTTGTGCTCTTCCATAAGCTCATCAGTATCATTGTTATCCACTTCCAGTCCCATGATATTGGCTTCTCGAACCATCCATGACTACCCGTAAATACTTATTTTTTGGCCGCTGGTGTTCCTGGCGTCTTCTTAACGAGATCTGCGAAAATAACTTTCCTTTTCTGACAAATGATGCTTTCGTTGATAGTATCGCCTTGTAATTTGCGTTTCGTTTATCAATATGAGAAGCAACCTTTCAATATCGTCAAGAATATGTAACCGTTGCGTAGATATTCTTGTCACTCCCTTTGAAGCATCTATCTCCTGAATCTTGTCCTTGTTCTTGAGGATAGTGCATATCGTTGGTATAGACCATGGGTTCCCAAAGTGGGCGATACCGCCCCCCGGGGGGCGCTGGTACGATCCAAGGGGGCGGTAGCACCTCTGGAGACATTTGGGGGGCGGTGAAAGCATAAAGAAAGACAAGACAATTCTAAAACATTCCGAGGACACTTGACACAGAGTGTACGGGAAGACCTAGGTGGGAAACAATCATGTATTGTGAGACTTAAGTATCTAGTTAAGTATCTAGTGACTTAGTTTCTATATTTGGTCGTATTTACAGCCCTGAGCCTCTTGGGCAGTACCCCTGAATCTATTTTTTGCACGAGGAGGCCTCCCATTTCCACGGGATTTTATCACTTGCGGTCACTGATGATTCCGCCTAACAAATCTTCTTTAAAGTTTAAACTGGACCACCTTAACTATATCCGGACCATATAGCTTTTGAGTACCGCTAATGCAAAAAAAAAAAATAATAATAATAATAATATATATATATATATATATTTATTTATTTATTTATGTATATATATATATATATATATATATATATATATATATATATATATATATATATATCAATAAGTATTTGGACAACCGTACAAATGACGATATCTGCGGTCCTGATATACGTCACGCCCTCTGCCGTTAAATATCGTGTAGGAAACAACATTGGCATTAGTCACATGCAAGGTACTATGGAGTGCAGAGTTATCTGATTTCGAAAAAGTTGTAATCGTCGGATATCACAGAAATGGGTGAGCCTTAAGGGACATATCTATGTTACGCCTTTAGTTAGTTAGTTAAGGGGCTGTTGTCACTCCGCCCAACTTTCAAATTAAATATTTCGAAGTGACAACCGAAACTTATAGGGTAAGCAAAATTCCTACCTCCATTATCCCGGGGGAGCTCCTTTTAATGAAACAGATCCTCTGATGTTATTCTTTAGGTACTCATATAATTTCGGAAATATTATGATGTTTAATTCAGATTACTAATGACACATACAAATCTTTATATATATATATATATTAATTTAGACCAAAGTTACATACTTCCCGCCGTAAAAAACGGGACCGAAACATATGTCACCAACAGGCGCCGTATCTTAACATAACAATAATTAAAAGAAAAGAATAAAACTCAAAACTTAATTACGTGTTGCCAAACATCAAAAATTTAACTCGCGAAATGTGGCAGGAGTCAACAAAGGTAAATCAAACAACGAGTGAAAACCATGGTAAACCATGGAGTCTGCGACATTCTCCCACCTTTGAGTTTTTTAATATCAATAAAAAAACTCAAACAATTGACTCGCTAAAAAGTGTTAAAAATCGAGTCTCTGAGGAAGTTTTAAAGTTCGTCCATATCGAGAATGAGGAATTGCACGAATGTTACATGTATCAGATATGTTGACTTCTAACGGATAAAGTCTTTGGATAGGTCTCATGAAGGTGCCAAAATGAGTCTTTACTTCCACCACACGAATTCTTCCGTCTTTACCTGGATAAGTCTTTACAACCTTTGCCAAAGGCCAATTAAATCTCTTTACATCTTTATCACCAATTAACACGATATCTCCTTCTTTAATCGATGATTCCTTACGAACTTTTGAATAATCTTTCAACAAACCTAAATATTCGTTTCTAAATCTTTTTCTTAGATCTTGGCGAATCTTCATTCTATAAATAAATCTTTTTTCTAACTTCTTAGAATCAATTATATCAAAGTCAGGTACACCAATTTCTTTAATTTCTTGAAGGAACATTGACGGAGAAAGTGCTACTAAATCTACAGGATCCTCTGATAAATAAGTGAGAGGTCTGGAGTTAATCAGGCTTTCTGCATCGCATAATATGGTGACTAATTCCTCTTCATTTAAACATGCTTTTCCGAGTACTTTTCTGAGAACGTTCTTCAACATTCCTACTAATCTCTCCCAAAACCCTCCCCACCAAGGAGCAGATGGAGGGCTGAATTTCCACTGAATTTTCTTCTTAATTGCGAAATCTTCAATTTTATTCCAATCAATGGCTTTTAGTGCGTTGTAGGTGCCAATAAAATTTTTTCCATTGTCCGAATAAATTGTAGTTGGACGACCTCTTCTTGAAATGAATTGGCGTATAGCTAAGATAAAACTGTCAGTCGACAAATAAGACACCATCTCCAGATGAATAGCTCGATAGATCGCACATGTAAAGAGAACTATCCAACATTTCTTGTCTTCCTTCAAGAATAGTGGACCACATAGGTCAACTCCACTGACTTCAAAGATTGCTGCATCTCTCACACGATCTTCTGGAAGAGGAACACTGACAGTTTCTAATGGGCGAACCGAAAACCTCTTACATATTATACAGCTTCTAATTACCTGATGGATTGTTTTTCTACTCTTGATAATCCAGTAATGCTCTCTAAGATTCGACATTAATGTTTGTGTACCAGCATGCTCAAGTTCTATGTGCTTTTCCATAATTAACTTTTTCACTAATTGGTGTTTACTTGGCAGTAATATCGGAAATCTGAATGTTTGTAAATCTTTTCTTGAAGCAACTCTAGTTTCAACTCTTAACAATCCTTCATCGTCTTTTATAACATGCAAATTCAGCTGTTTCTCTTTATTGAAACTTTCTAGTTGTATTTCTTTCAAAATTAACTTTCTGCTTCTTCGAGTTCGGCAACTTCCAGTTTTCCTTTCTTTCGGTCGTTTTGACCTATCTTTAAATTTCCAGAAAATCGTAGAACATAGGCCATGATTCTTGTAATTTTACCAAAGGATGATATATCCTCGAAGAATTTAAATTTATTTATTTCTGAATTCATGGCAGAACTAACAGTCTTCCTCTTTTCAGAATTAACAACTTCAATGTTCGGAACAACTTCAGATACTGGCCATTCTTTAGGGGGTAATGCCAACCAACTAGGTCCCTCCCACCAACGAGATTTCAACAGTTCTTCAGTACTACATCCCCTGGATGGAAGGTCTGCTGGATTCAGGGGTCCGGCAATATGTCGCCAATCTTCCGATTTAGTTAACTTTCTGATTTCTCGAACTCGATTGTAAACAAATGTGGCCCAGTTGTCATTTTTTGTTATCCAACACAACGCGTTCATAGAATCTGTCCAGTATGTCGTAGGTACATCCTCAAGATTCATATCGGTTTTAACAGTGTCAACTAATCTAGCTCCAATTGAACACGCTAAAAGCTCCAATCTAGGGATAGATATCTGTTTTAGTGGAGCTACTCGGCTTCTAGCTTGAATTAGCTGGCATGTTGTGCCTTTATCTGTTTGACATCTCAAGAAAACACAGGTTGCGTATGCTAATTTACTAGCATCGCAAAAGATGTGCAAGGACAGGTCAGCTTCTTGTTGAAAGTCTGTTAAAAGATATCTTGGTATTCTGAGTTTCGGCAAATTTATCAACTCGTTTTTCCATCGCTCGAACTTTTTCTTCGTTGACATAGGGAGTTCTGCATCCCACATAACTTTGTTCTTCCAACATTCTTGCAAAAGTATTTTAGGCTGCAACGTTACGGGACAGGTAAAGCCTATCGGGTCGAAAATTCGATGGACAGCTGAAAGAATTTTCCTCTTAGTTACCACTGTTTCTTCATCGGAAAAGTGTTTCAGATCGATGGCTAGAGAATCTTCATTCAGTATCCAATTCAATCCTAACACAGGAACAATCTTTTGGTTGACCGTAACTTGCTCGGAGGAAGTCGGAGTGTGCTCCCACCCTCGGAGTTCGAATTTGCCCTCACTCAAAATAGCTTGCGATTCAGCAATCAATTTATTCAGTTCTTCTTTGCTGTTAACACTGCATACCAAATTATCTACATAAAATGACTTTAAGAGAATATGCGCAGTTTCCCAATAATGGTTTGGAACATTTTTTAAGTGGAATTCTAAAGTGGCCCCTAAAAGAAATGGGCTAGATGATATCCCGAATACTACTCTTTTGTGTTGATAAACAGTCAGGTTTTCGTTTTTTCCCTCTTCGTTCCAAAGAAATCTTAAAAATGGTCTGTCACGTTCTTGTAGCCCAATCTGCAGGAAAGCTTTCTTTATATCCGCAATTACCCCAAATCTACCGTATCGAAACCTATTTATTATAGAGGGTATAAGCTAAATGAGATTCGGGCCTTTTTCCAAACATTCGTTGATCGATGGAGAATTTTTTTCCTTCGCAGATCCATCAAAAACTGGGCGAACCTTAGTGGTTGAGTTATCCTTAAATACCGGTCTGTGTGGTAAATAATGTTCTTCGGCTATTTCTAGAGAGGATTCAACTTTTTCAATTATATCTTCTTTCACCCACTCATTAAACACTTCTTCGTAGTCGCGTAATTTTGGATCCTTTCTAATGATTTGACGCAATTCACAAGTCTTTTTTCTGCTATCTTTCTGCAGCTAGTAAGAGGAGGGTGATCTTTTATCCACGGTAAATTTACCACGTAACGGCCTTCGTGATCTCTTTTAACATTTTGGAGAAAATGTAATTTCGCTGCCTCTTCTAATTCCTTTTTAGATTGATTTTCCCCAGAATCTCGAATACCTATTGTATCTAACTGCCATAATTCTGGGATATTCAAATCACTAATATGTAGAGAGATCAGAGTCTCACAGCATCTAGTTTTGACTCCAGAATCTCCCATCAGCGTCCAGCCTAAACGAGTATGCATGGCAACCAGTCCCTCAGATATTTGCTTGATTTTACCGGTGAACGATCTTCCTGCAAAGTCAGCGCCAACTAATATATGTATTTCGTTTGGATCTCTTTCATACATGCAAGTATTTTCGTAAATAGAAATATCACTTACTAAAATGCCAGATTGTTTAATTTTATTGATAATCCCAGAATTACTGATTTTGGGTATCGCAACACAAATTTTTTCTTGATCCATAACATCTAACTCGCACGAGAAACTCTTATCAATATTACTTATATTCACGCAATATTTTTTGTGATCTTCCTTTTTCTCAATTCCGCCAAATAGACCATGAACAACAGTTTCTTCTCCTAAACATCCTAATTTTAAAGCTACTGCCAGGAATTTACTGATATAAGATTTTACAGATCCACTGTCGAGTAATATTCTAACGTAATAATCTAAACCATTTACACTTACGCACACAACTAAGGTCTGCAAAAACACTTGCTTCGAAAATGATTTATTAGCAAGTACGCTATCATCAATATCACCATTAAGCATATTACTATTTAAAGGTTCACTTTTAGCCATTTTATTTTCATTTGCATAACATAAAATGTCAGAATGGTTTTTTGAACAAAATTTACAAGTTATTCGTGGCTCTACACGTTTTTGATAAATGGTTAGCGTGCCTTATGCAACGAAAACAATAACCCTTTTTCATTAAAATATCTTTTCTTTTTTGCAAAGGCAGTGAAAAAACAAATTTACATTTCGACGATTCATGTGAAGATTCATTACAAAATATGCACGGATAGCAACTTTCTTTCTTTTCAACGGTTAGTAGATCTGTCGCGGTAAATACTGTTCTATTTATTTTTTTATTCTCTTCCGCCAAAAATTTCGGTTTGTGCGATTCATAGTCTCGTCGCCAACTCCTGTTTGCTTTGCTCTCGATGTGGTAATTTACATGGGACCTTTCTGTTGCGTTCAGTTGCTGAGATAAAAACTCAATCATCTGCTTTAAATCATAATCGGATTCTCCAATTTCTTTATTAAACTCAAAAATTAAATGTGGAGGTAATAATTTTATTAACATAGGCGTTAAAAGGTTCCCATACGTATCAGAATTAATTCCAAGCGATTCGAGACTTCTAATTTGAGTTTGGACTTGATCGAAAAATTTCCTAAAGGATATAGGATCTCTTGCATATTTCAAATGGTGGAATTTGTAATAAACTGTTTAAATGAGTATTTATTAAGATATTCTTTTTTCCAAATCGAGATGACAGAATATCTATGGCAGTATCATAATTTGCTGGTGTTATTGCCAGACCTTCGATTGATTCAAGTGCGGATCCTTTTAAATAGGTTCTTAAATAACTAAACTTAGTAATTTTATCTAATTATTCATTTTTATGTATCGCGGTCTCATAAGTATTCCAAAACGTGAGCCACTGATTTTTCTCTCCATAAAAATGATTAATACTAAGCTTCGGTAATTTAACACTAGCCCTTTCCGTTACAAAAGTGTAGTTTCTTAGTTCAGACGAACTTGATGTAGAAATTTCCATTGAATTACTTTTTGACAACTCACGTATTTTCTTTCTTGCGCGAAATGTCCATGTTATTATCTTATCTTGGTAATCTGTCGCGCTTTTTAATTCATTATCGAAATCCTTGAGATCTACAGCAGATTCTATTTCTATATTTATAGCTTTTAGTTCATCAGAATAAATTCTTATACGTTCTAAAAGTTCTTCTAAGACGTCTATAGAAACTTCAGAATTATTAACTTCAGTTTCAATACTTTTAATATTCTTAGCGACTGATGATCTAATACTAGTACGTTTCTTTTTTAACTTAGTCAAAACGTCGTCAGCCATATTAAAGGTTATGTGTGTCACACTATTTTTTTTTTAATATCAAACTTCAGTTCTAAACCAAATCTATACAAATCTCTTCTTTCTTATATATCTATCTCAAAGAGCTCTCGTCCCGGCAGGGATGCCAAAAAATGTTGTCACTCCGCCCAACTTTCAAATTAAATATTTCGAAGTGACAACCGAAACTTATAGGGTAAGCAAAATTCCTACCTCCATTATCCCGGGGGAGCTCCTTTTAATGAAACAGATCCTCTGATGTTATTCTTTAGGTACTCATATAATTTCGGAAATATTATGATGTTTAATTCAGATTACTAATGACACATACAAATCTTTATATATATATATTAATTTAGACCAAAGTTACATACTTCCCGCCGTAAAAAACGGGACCGAAACATATGTCACCAACAGGCGCCGTATCTTAACATAACAATAATTAAAAGAAAAGAATAAAACTCAAAACTTAATTACGTGTTGCCAAACATCAAAAATTTAACTCGCGAAATGTGGCAGGAGTCAACAAAGGTAAATCAAACAACGAGTGAAAACCATGGTAAACCATGGAGTCTGCGACATTGGCATATCTAGGGAGCTGAATTACCCCAAATCGACAGTGACCTATTTGATTCAGCAGTGGCAGGTGTGCGGTGATTGTCAGGATGTGCCCCGAGTCGGCAGACCCACGAAACTGGGAGAAAGAGACTGACGGGTGCTGTCGAAGAGAAATTCGGAAGAACCACACCCAACCGATGGCTCACTTACTCCAGGAGTACCAACATGCATGCGGGAGTGTTTTTTCGATGAATACCATCCGTAAGAAAGCAGACCTGCTTGGTTTTCCTGGTCGTGCTGCCGCCCATAAGCCTTTGATCGCAAATTCCAGCCGCACTGCTCGGTTAATGTGGTGCAAAGCACGTCGTAAGGGGACCTTAGATCAGTGGAAACGGGTGCTCTGGAGTGACTAATCAAGGTTCACCCTCTACCGTTTGGATGCCAGAGTCTGGGTCTGGCGTCTGCCTGGAGAACGCCTCCTGCCAGAATGCATTGTGCCTACAGTAAAGTTCGGCGAAGGTGGAATTATGGTCTGGTGGTGTTTTTTCTGGTATGGACTGGGACCCTTGGTCCCAATTCATGGTAAGCTCAACGCCGACGCCTACTGCTCTATTTTGGATGACAGTGTGCTTCCTACATTGTGGCAGTTTTACGGGTTGGACCCATATTACTTCCAGGTCGACAACGCCAGCTGCCATGATGCGAGGTCCACCATGGATTGATATGGTGAAAATGGGATTAACAGAATGTACTGGCCTGCCCAGAGCTCAGACCTGAACCCTATCGAGAACCTCTAGGACGAGTTGAATCGACGAATTGAGGGGTGCAACAACCGTCCAAAATCGGTGAAGGAACTTGCATGTGATTCTCCAAGCTGAGTGGAAGCAAATACCATTAACCGTCTTACAACAACTTGTGGAAAGCATGCTCGGAGAGTTGAGGCTGTAATTGCTTCTCATGGATGATGTACCACGTATCGAATAAGAATAAATTTTGATTTTCTTTTCTATCACAGGTGTCCAAATACTTATTTTTATGTGTATGTATATATATATATATATATATATATATATATATATATGTATATGTATAGAATCGATTAAGTTGACTCGTAAATTATCATATTGTTTTCTAAGAACTCTAGCACTGAGTCAAAGAGTTTATAAAATTGATCCAAACAGGATATATATATGAGTTCCGAATTATATATTGCTGATGTACAACTCCTTTACCATAATCCTTTTCCAAAATCAAAGGAGAGACAAGCGAGAACTTAAAGTTCTTTTTCTCTGATTATTTTCTGCATGGCTTACATATTAACTAGTCTCCAATTAAGTTTTGTGGATTTCTTTATTTTTTTATTCTTCCTTTTGTAATTTTTTTCTTTATTTAAGTGCAGAGATAGAAGTGGAGAATACTGACATTTCGTGCAACTGCCGAAAATTTATAGTTACGCCATTCTATTTATATTTATCAAATAATCTGTGTTAATTGTAAAATAAGTTGTGCGTTAATAAGGAATAGTTATTTAAAGAAGGGAAAATTAAATTAAGACTATTAACTCTTTTTTAAAATTAATTCATTGCTTGAAAATATAGTTTTAAATTTTAGCGATGAAGGCATCAAGATTAATAGAACATTTTAAAAAGTACATGCTGATAAGGAAGATGAAACCTTATCTTATTTTAAAGCAATGAATTAAAAATTTTTGAGAAAGCCGACATTAGCAAAAGTCTTCTCAGTAGAATCCAAAGGTTGTGACGATGGGTTACGTACTTCATGTAACATTTTTGTAATGACTGCTAAATCGGGAAAACTGCATACTATTGGGGAAGAACTAATTCTACTGGCTGTAACTGAAGTAATACGCACTATGCTACACAAGCCAGCTTCTGAAATTACAAAGAAAATTCGATTGAGCAATAATAATGTCCAAAGAATTGATGAAATGGCTCAAGATGTTGAAGACTCATGTGAATATTTAAAAACATCCCAGTTCTCTATTCAGCTTGATGAGTCAACTTTGCCAGGAAATGAGGCCTTAATTTTAGCAAACGTGCGATTCATACAAGAAGAAAAAATATGCTAAGAATTATTATTTGCAAAAAATTTGCAAACTGATACCAAGGGGGAATCAATATTTCATGCATTAAAAGATTTTTTCAAAGAAAAAGAAATCCCTCTCAGAGACATCTTATCTATTGCTACTGATAGTGCTCCAGCGATGATAGGACGCTACAGGAATTCTTGTATGCACTGCGTCATTCATCGGCAAAATTTAGTTAACAAAAATCTGAATGAATGTCTGCATAAGTCATTGCAGCATGTTGTTCAAGCAGTCAACAAAATCAGATGCAATGCATTGAATGACATATTGTTTGGACAGCTTTGCATTGAAAACTATGCTGAATTCAATCGTTTGCTGCTTCATACAGAAGTTCGTTGGCTGTAAAAAGGTGCCTGTTTGGATAGATTTTATACTCTTTGATTCAGTGCTAGAGTTCTTCGAAAACAATATGATAATTTTCGAGTCAACTTAATCGATTCTAAAAATGACATAACCTATTTGACAGACTTGTTAATTAAATTCAATGCCGCAAATCAAAAACTCCAAGGTGATGAGCTGAATTTAATAAAAGCAAAACTGTGATTTCCGTTTTTGTGGCAAAACTTCTACTGTAAAACAAAATTTTTGGAAGAGGGGAATTCAGCCAATTTCCACATTTATCAACAGTAGAAAAACATGATGAAGACATGCTTATCTATTGTCAGCACTTTATGGCTCTCCATTCTGACTTCAACCAACGATTTGAGGATATACTTAAAATGAACATATCTGATTGGGTTTTGGATCCTTTTTCAGGATCAAACTCAGAGGAATCTGTAAAACTACAAGAACTGATAGAAGTATCAACAAATGAATAATTTAAATTTAAATTTAAGCATAGCTATCAACAGTTCTGGTTGCAAAAAGAGATACTAACACTTTACCCTGGATTATGAGCTTTAGTCTACAAATATTTTTAATAGCGTTTCTTCCATCATATTTAGTGGAACGTTGGTTCAGTGTGGTCACAAATCTGTGAACTAAAAGCAGAAACCAACTGAAAATTACTGATAGCGGTGATTTAAGAATGCTTCTGACTAAAATAGAGCCGAATACAAATAAATTGATTGCTATGCACCAAGTTCACACTTCACATTAGTCTTACTGTTATTTGTAATTTTTATTATATGATTATTATCCTTCGCCATCTTAATTTTTGGTGTGTAATTCGAATGTAGCTATGGTTGATTTTAAGGGATAATTTTATAATTTCAAGCTTCAAGGTGTCTTATTAACAACAACATATTTCTTTACTATGTTCTATATAGGTAGAAAAACAGATACATAAAAGGCCGAAAATTTGTTATTGTATCTCTGTTTACTTGCATAAAATGGTAAACTTCTAGGGGGGCGGTGAGTGATTTTTTTCTCTGAAAAGGGGGCGGTAGGTCAAATAAGTTTGGGAACCCCTGGTATAGACCGATTATGTCCGTGCTAGATCAGCCACGTTCACATCTCGTTCTCGCTTTTCCACAATTTCACGTTTCATTTCCACGGTTATCCTTTTCTCTTATAGCTGTCTTCTTGTGGTTTATTCGTCGGGGACATTTTTGTAAAGGTTATTCAACTTAACACAAAAAAAAATCACAAACAATGTCTAAACACAAGTTTTGAAAATATGTAATCACAAACTGCACTAACATGCTAGCGCAACGAATCCTAAACATAGACTGATGTCAGACTGACGTAGCACTGGCAATGAAAGTTTCAGCGCACGTGCACAGTCGTGTGACGTGAAGACGGGATTTATATATATATATACTCTTAGACAACAAAAAAAAAATAACGCACCAAGAAGGGGTCATGCAAATTGAACACAAATTGATATGCATACCATGCTTAAATAAGGGGCCGCGAAATTTGTTAACTATTATCTCTTTAAGTACCACAACGTTAGTTCTCCACGGGTGTTTCACAGGCCTTGGATTTTGTTGAGCTTCGCTAATCGTATATCAAAGAATTTTGCTAAGATGGAATTTTTATGTTCTAAAATGTATTCTCACACAATTTTGGAAATACGGAAGTTAATAGAGTATATTTCTACGAGGACAATACAGCTTAACATTTTGAAAAAAATTAATTACCCTAAGCTGTAAGAAAAACAAATGAACAAACTTACAAAGCATTCCAGATAGTCTTTTTACTTTAACACCTATTAATAAAAGGGAAGAATTATGTGGGTAAATTTTTTAACATTCTACTTAAATACCGAATAAACTATGCAATAACACACAAGTTTAAAAATTTTATATTGAAAAGAGGATTTTAACCAATTTTGTTCTCTAAAATGTTAAATGTTAGATAAAAAAGTCTCGACATACCTTTTTTATACAATGTAACCAAAAGCAGCTCCTTACTAGTTTGACATGGTTACTTTATTATCCTTTACAGCAGTGAAGGGAAAATTAATCCCGTTCTTGCACTACAAGAAAAATTTCCTCTTACACACACATATATACAGGGGTGTTTTATATTAAACTGACACTATTCAAGAGCCATTTGTATCGAGATCTATCAGCCGGAATTCCACCAAAATTGATAGAGGGACTAAGGACGACATGTAAAAGAGTTTGCGTGAAAAAAAAAGTTCCAAAAGTCGCCGATGGGGGAAGATATGGCGCTGTTGTTATTGGCGCACCCGAGAAATTGCATAAAACGCAAGTAAAACATCAAAATGCAAATTCATGACTACGCGGTCGACAGCAGCGACAGTATTTTGGGCTATAAAGATCGGAGTGGAGCCTGTTGCTCCATCGCTTTACAGAAAAAAGGGTCATCAGTCGCTTTTTTTGCACTTGCATGGCCACCTCGCTTCCCGGACCTAACCCATGTGGCTTCTTTCTGTGGGGTTATTTAATGTCTAAGGTGTATCTTGATGGAGTCTCGAACTTGGTTGTCGTAAAGGACAACATATCCCGGACTGTGATGATCATTTCTTGTGACATGTTACGCTCGGCCGTAAAGAATGTAGTGTTCAGGATGTAATGTGTCGGCCACCAGGACGGTGATCACATTGAAGGAGGGAGGAGTGAATTTGCTGCGTAAAGCAGTGTTGCAGCGAAATTTCTTCGTTATTCAGTTGTTGCTTATTACAACTTTTTCGGTATTCACCTCTTATCTTTATAGCCCGAAATACTGGCGCTACTGTCGACTACATAGTCGTGAATTTACATTTTGATGTTTTACTTGCGTTTTGTGCCAATTCTCGGATGCGCCAACAACAAAAGCGTCATATCTTCCCCTATCGGTGACTTTTGGAAGATTTTTAACATTTTTCTTCAAGGAAACTTTTTCCCGTGTCTTTCTTAGTCCCTCTATTAATTTTGGTGGAAGTCCGGTTGATAGATCGCGCCACAGATGGCTCAGAATAGTGTCAGTTTAATAAAAACACCCTATGTTTATTTTATATATATATATATATATATATATATATATATATATATATATATATATATATATATATATATATGCGGTCAATAAGAACTAGGGTTTCTATCCATGAATAAGAGTTTATATTGTCATTTAAACACTTAGCAGTAGATAAACTGGGGATTAAGTTAAATCGTTGAATCCTAAAATATTTCTTGAAGTTTAATCGGTAATAACAACTAAACACAGACCAGATAATAAAAACAACGACGAGGAAAATAACCAACTCAAAGGAAATCCCACTAACAGTGGATTTTCTTCTGGCTGGAAGGTAAATGGACCTTTCATTACTTTAGATTTAACGGTAAAAAAATCTAGCGAAGTTAAAAAATTCCGTGGATTCAATAGACATTATTACTCTAATTTAGGGCCATAAATATACCCATTTAAGCTATTAACCAAACAATCAGTCTTCAATCTTCATCGGTAGTAAGGGTGGAGAACTCCCCCCAATATATTTTGCCCCCTCCTCTCCCCCCTTAAACAAAACACACATACAACTTTAATTCTGTATACCATATTTAACACGAGCATAACAGTGGAACAATAGATTTTACTGCAATAAAATGTTTTGTCAATTTAATTTTGAAGTATCGACTACGTTAGCTAATACATACGCAGAGAGATACAATACAGTACCCGTTCAGTATGTGATGAAAGATGTGTACAGAATTTAAGTTAGTTCTAAGCTTTATCATGCACAATTGCATACGGTACAAAACTGTATTTTACAGATTTTAAAAATTTAGTACAATATTAGGGTGTTGACTCTGAAATTTTTCATGTTTAATTGTAGCTGGCAATCTTACGAACGATTAAACCCACCAAAAGTTACTAAAGCACTGAAGTTAAAGTGAATGTTATTAATTCCTTGTTAATAATTTTAAAACAATAATAAATTAATAGTAAGTTAATAACCGCAATAGGAAAAACAATTAATCAAACATAGCAACTATTTACACATATATTTTGGTATTGCTCAAGAAACCACCTTTAAAGTTTTAATTTTACCAGTTTATTAAATAATTCCGAGGCGAAGCCTACAAGACCGTTTATCATCTTTACTTATGAGTCCTTAGCTTTTGTGCATCACATTAAACTTCGGATATTCCACTATTAAGAAAGAGCGAATAATTTTAGAAGAAGAAAAAAAAGCTATTAGAAAAAAAGAACGGAAAATTACGGGGAAATTAGATAAGAAAATGCTATTAATTTTTGCGAAAAAGGATAGAGGAATGTTTCTTTTGAATTCTCGGGGAAGTAATATGTCAGGGTAGTGTTTTCCAAAGATGAAGATTCTGCAGTTCCCTGCTGGAGGCATGTTCTCTTGCAATTCTTGTTCTAGAAGGGCATTTTTCTTCTATAATTTTAACATTATGTACGATGATAAATAAAATTAATGTTTTAATCATTATCACATAAAAAGTAACTGCACAATGATTACACGAGGTAATTAATATTTGTATATTTTGATATATGTTAGTCATGTTTTTGTTTGTTTTATTATTTCTGTTATAAGCTCAAAAGGAAAGAAATTACAGGAAAAATATGGTTATTTTGTGCTGAATCACCCGTTTTTTCTTCATGCTTTTTATGGAAATTTCCCTTAGTCATTTCTCAGTGTGGTCTGGAACCAACTGCTTTATTACACACATGCTATGACACTTAACTTTGAAGAAATTTATAAAAACAATTGCAGAAAATTTTCACAATGAGAATCATTAAAATATTAATATTTTTAATTTAGATATATTTCAAGTCTTGCTGTGTCTCCTTTTCAAGTCAAGTCATGTTCAAATTCATTAAATTCTGGTTTTAACCATACACAAATGGATATACAGTAGAAGTTCCTCATAGATAATTATAATTGGGATGTTTTGTACGGATGCATGACTCGAATTTTTTTTTTCTAATTTGGAAACTTTTATAATTTCTTGCCATTTTTAACCTAGGATTACGTTCCTCCGGAAAGTAAAATCTCAGATGCCCTGGGTCGCGAAATATAATTTTGGCAGCTCGCCAAACCCAGCCTGTATACAGTAAAGCAGTAAACAGTTAAAAAGAAAAGTACCAAAATGCATCAAAATTTCAACATATATACATACATACATACATACATATATATATATATATATATATATATATATATATATATATATATATATATATATATATATATATATATATATATATATATATATATATATATATACAGTTGGACCTCCATATATCGAAGTCGACGGTTCCCGAAAAAAATTCGATGTATAGAAATTTCGATATATAGAAACGGTTATGCTTAAATTATTGGTGATACATTGTATTGCAAGAAAAATGTGCATTTTCTTCTAATATACGAAATCACTTTCATATCAACAAATTTAAATATGAATCACATTGCTACAAATTGCGTACATTCATAAATGAAAATTATTATCGATTAAAAAAAATCAATAAATTATACTAGATTTAATTATCAAACAAAATTTACATACCTTTAAATACAAACGCAATTGATTTACATTTTTGTAAAAAACTTTCGAATGTCTTGTTGCACAATAAATTTAGAAGAAAATTCATCATAAAAGTGTTCGCACTTATTAAGTAAACTAAATACAGCCTCCGGGACATTTTCCGCAAATTGAAGACCACGACGGATTACATCAAATACTGCAAGCATTTCTTTTTTCGAAGGATTAACGATTTCTGCTTCAGATAGTGTCTCTTCTTCTTCTTGGATGTCAGTTTGTTCTTCCTGAAGTGAGTTTACGATGTCGTCATCTGTGGGGTAATCTGAAATAATAATGCCTTCATCAACGTCTAAAAAATCTCTAAGGGAAGTTTCATCTTTGATAAGGCATCGCTTTTGTAACTGTTCCCAACATTGTTCGATTTGTGGTACTACATTTTCATCTTCGATTAGAGGTGAATCAATAAAACCAGCTTTTTCAAAGCAATTTTTTATAGTGACTTCTGACACATCGTTTTCCCACACCTTACAAACGTTTTGCCTTATTTCTATGCCCTGAACTTCATTACGGGAGAAGAAAATCACGTGCCACGTTAAGAATCTTTTGGAAAAAAAATTCGATATATAGAAATTTCTTTCGATATATAGAGATAGTTTCTCTACCTAATGAAAATGGGGATTCACCAACTGTTCGATATATAGAGACTTTCGATATATGGAAGTTCGATATATAGAGGTTCGACTGTATATATACACTGCTGGCCACCCAAATTGCAACACCAAGAAAGACAAGAGATATCACAACAAAATTTATTTTGTAGATAACATGTTGACCAAGTATCGAATGATTAAATTTATAGACTTCTGTGAAGTGTGGTTCCTGCCAAAATCAGTAGCCAGACTAGCCGCCATTGTTGGACATCACCGCTGCCACACGCCTCGGCATTGATTCAAAGAGACTTTGGATGAGTTCTTGGGGTACAGCAGACCAAGCAGCTTCCACACGTTGCCAAAGTTGATCTGCTGTGGCAGCTGGGGATGGAATCTGGGTCAATCGTAGAGCAACCATGGACCACATGTTTTCTATCGGCGAAAGATCCGGAGAGCGAGGCGGCCAGGGAAGCAATTCAATCTGGCGATTGACGAAGAACCGTTGGACAATGCGTGCCACGTGTGGTCGCGCATTATCCTGTTGAAATATGGCTGTGAGCAAGCCCGGAAGATAAGGAAGGACAACTGGCTCCAACACCTCGGAGATGTAGCGCTGGCTGTTTAAAGTACCGGCAATGCGTACTAGAGGTGTGCGAGAGTGATATCCAATGCCGCCCCATACCATAATACCCGGTGCAGGACCAGTGTGGCGGTGCATAACGCAGCTGTTCAGCATCCTCTCTTCACGGTGTCTCCAGACTCGAATGCGACCATCGTGGTGTTGCAGACAGAAGCGTGACTCGTCAGTAAAGACAATTTCATTAATTCTGCCGTCCACATCCTTCTGTCATCGCACCATTGGCGGCGGAGACGTCTGTGATTCTGCGTCAAGGGTAGACAAAGCAATGGACGTCTTGCGGACAGACCACTCTGCTGTAAACGGCGTCGAATGGTACGCGCAGACACTGGATGATGCGTTACAGACTGCATGTGCTGTGCTATGGTTCGTGATGTGACTGAGCGATCCGTCACTGCCATGCGCACAATTTGCCTGTCATCACGTGAGGTGGATGCGATCGAACACGCCGGTTCGTCGTACCCTCCTGCATCCAACGATCACATATCCGCATTACAGTTGTTTGGTTTCGTCCAATACGACTACCGATTTCCCTGAAAGATAATCCACAATCTCGGTAGGCCACTATCCTTCTTCTGTCGAACTCGGATACTTGATCAAAAGATGATCGCTGTTTTCGACGAGGCATAATTGATTGTTTTTTTGAAAAAAACCACAAGAAAAACACAATTGCGGAACTTGAAATCGTCAAAATCTCCAAGCCTTAAATAGTGCTTTGAAGTGGCGCCACAGGCGCGCGTGATGTGCGTCTGCGCTGAAATTCTAATCATTTGCATATCTCACCTCCGCTAATGCATGTTGTAAATTTCATGTTATTTGCATGTTTCCTTCAGGGTGTTGCATTTACAGTGGCCAGCAGTGTATGTATATATATATATATATATATATATATATATATATATATATATATATATATATATATACTGCTGGGCAGGTAAAGGAGACGGTGAAAGGCAAAGTGGTGTAAGTCACATTTTTAACTTTTTTTATTTCAGAGTAAAAATGTAATTTCCATGTTCAATTTGTAGTGGAATTGCAAATAATTATTATTTGCAGTATTATAATAATTATTATGAATTTTAATTTGTTCAATTTATAGTGGATTTTTTTTGTAGTTTTTGCAGTAAAACGCTTTGGACTTACACCTCCTCATATATATAACCAATGCGGAGGCACTTGTAACCAAACATTCGCCCTTACTACGCCGTAATTTTACTGTCCATTTTATTGTGGGGCAGCATATAGGTGGACAGCATTACCCCCTATGAAGGGACGACACGAACGGAGGCATTCTTCGTGGCGCAACGCCGGGATTCGATCTGAGCACCCTCAGCACCCAAAACCAGCGCGCTGTTCCACAGGGCCGCCACGATATATATATATATATATATATATATATATATATATATATATATATATATATATATATATATATATATATATATATATATATATATATATATATATATATATATATATATATATATATATATATATATATATATATATATATATATATATATATATATATATATATATATATATATATATATATATATATATATATATATATATATATATATATATATATATATATATATATATATATATATATATATATACAAGAGAGGTAAGCAATAAGTAATCCTATGTTAATAATCCGCGGTAGTTTTGTTAAAAGAGACTACCTGATTTTTTTTCATTTTTTTTTTTTTTTTGCATATACGAATTTCACACATTTATGGAAGAATTCCGAATATGTCACAGGTTTCATTTTGTTGGAAGCTTTCTGGAACACTACAAACATGATTTCTTGCACAAGGGTTAAACTACCGTAACCTAGTGTTTAAAGCCGGTAACAAATGATTACAAACACTCACCGATATCGAGCAAGCACGCTACGCTACTAAAGGTTTGTGCTTTATAGAGATCTAATTCATGCAACTATCAATTTTAGCGCAGACGGTAACAGCTGATTCTGGGCTTGGATCTTTTTTTATTATTTATTTATTTATTTTTAAACCAGGCTCCTGGATTTCACACCGGAACCTGCATTGCTCAATCCCCCTAAAGCTCACAGGACCGAGGAATCCTAACCCACCCTCTCCCCTTCATCTCGTTATGCCTGTTTAAACACCTCTACACTTCAAATAAATCAATATTTTGATTTCCTACATTATAAAACATTCCCTTTCATAATACATTCCGCTTTCCATAATAAATTCTAAAAAATTCCGCCAAGTCGTTTCACTCTTTCTGTAGGCTACCTTTGAATGCCTTAGATTAATAACTCTAAAATGGTATATGAGGATTAGATTATCCCACCCCCACCCCAAGAACCTGAAATCCCACATTAAATTTTAACACCTGTACTCAAAATTAAAAAAATCAGGTAATTAATCTCAAATATCCTATCAAATGGATTGACGATTAAAAAATATGATTACAAATAGACCTGAACTTGTCATGCATAGTTTTTGTTGGTAACTAATGTTTGAAACATACATTTCTTGAAATATATTTATTTACTTCAAAATGGATACCCGACTCTTGAGAAATAGCATTATTCTGTCTTTAAATTCAAAAATCTAGTTGTTGTAATTTATATATTTCAATGACAACAGGCAGTTAATTTCAGTTAGTAAAAATTCCTACCTGATATTTCGACGTAAGGCTTTCATCATAGGACAGAGAATACCTCAGACTGGAATATCTTCAAGCTACAAAAGCTTTACACTTCCAAAGTGGACTTGAATAAACTGTAAACAGTCTAAAAAACCAATGATGAGCTCCTTTCGATTCGTTAATATGCAACACGCAAGTTATGGTTTGTAATAAGCGGGATCTGAATATGCGGCTATCTAAATTGGTAGGGAGCACCCAGCCGAAACTGTCAGGCAAATTTACGGTTCCGACGCTTCGGGGCACCAGAGAGAGGCGTTATACTGTGCAACAACACGGGTCATAAAACATCGAAAATTAAGAAGTCAGCAGCAATAAATCTGATGTCAAAGGTCAAGTAGCACTGGACTGTCCGTTGAGAAGATATCCCAGACACGAACAGGCTTCAGAGTTAATTAGAATGCACCGAAACATTTCAGAAGCAGCCAATGCGATAAAGGAGGCCGAGAAGTAACCTACGAACAAGGTGGTTCGTCCCTCATCCCAATAAAGGGGTTGTGCGAACGAATGAGAAGCCAAGAAGGCCACAGCCAATAGAAAAAAAGTAAAAGAAAATATATATATACCACTGTTGAAGCATTTTAGAGGGAGCCCTTTCTTTAAAAAAAATGATGAGAAAAAACTAAGCTGCTACAGGGCCGACGAGATTCCGAATAACATAATAATTGAACGCCAGCACAAGCCCCATACGAAAGAAAGAGAAAAACTAAATAAGCTACTGCGAGACCGAGAAGAATCTTGAGGCGACGTAAAAGTGATTGACCAACGAAAGTACGCAAAGTGATACAAAGTCAACGATACAACAACGGTGAGACGACAAAGGAATCTACTAAGATAGGAGGCCAGTGATCAGAGATTACCGGCAAGAAGATTGCTACGAGGTGCCGAGGTGAACGCGCATATGACCGACATCCAGTGCTGACCGACCCGCGGAACAACCTAGTGGCGATCATCACAAATCAACGTCCAAGATATACTCCGAGTTATCATCGACCCATGAACTTTAAGTGACGAGATAGAACTCTTTTGACGGACGATAGTGCACAGGGACTTACAAATATTATACGAACTTTTGAGTACAAGCGGTGGAGACGAGATCAATCGACAGTGACGGCAGCCCCATGGGTGAGCACATTTGTTGAGAGTATTTATTTCACATCCTTGCTTATTACAAACTCGCCATTTGCCCGCAAGGGTCGGCATTGCTAAAGATATGAATATGATGTATATGATGACTTATAATACTGAACGATTTATATAATTGATAATATTAAGAATTCAGCATTATTCTAGATAATGGATATGTAAATAGATTTGTGTAAATCTATTTACTGTGTATATATGTAATAAGTGTGTTTTGTTAAGAGTTGTACCCCTTCTCTGAGTCAATTGCTGAAACCGAATTGGTCGCAACGCGACGCTAATTGTACTTTATACGATCACAGTCTAATGACCTCACGGGATTATTACAGTTAGTAAATAGTTTTATGAATCCGGAAAGGTGAGATATTTGAGAAATTTCCATCCCTCAAAGAAATAACAAAAAAACTTGTTTTGGCAGATTTCATGTCAATTTGTTGCGGTGACTTATCCCTCATCGTGGGATTTTAAAAAAAATAATCCATATAAAAGGGCTTAAAATTCAGTTCCTGGCCGCACCATCCACCAGGGATCCCAACATGGGGATGCACATAAATGCAGGGTTAAAATAAACTGTTCACATGTCGACGCATGCTACAAGAGTACATATACGTGAAGAGTATGATGCAGCACATACTATATTCAGCATTTAGGTAGACGTAAAATTATAAGCAGTAGAGTACATATTTTTATAAACTTTATTCAGAAATGCTGTTATATGTAATCTGGAATATCGACTCTTTCTTCCTGAGTGCGTGTATGTTAACCAACACAGTTTATAATACCTAAATAAGAATTTAATTTTTATTTTTTCCTTGATTGAACTTGAACCTTTTAACCATTTTTTGAACGCCATGTTTCAGATGCAAATAAAAATTATGTGACAATGAATCTATTTCCAACAGTTTTAAATTATCTATCGGATATAAAAACTATTGATTATAAGAACCAGTTTTTATGCTTTTTGAGGACAAGCTGGTTTCCATTTGATGTCTATTATATAATAATTTCTAGCGATGTTTACGTACAGGTGTGATGAGGATTCACAAATAGTTCTGGAGCTGCGCACAGTCATGTTATAATTTGTTAGAAAACATAGGTATAAAAACATAGTTTAAACGGGATTAAATTAATCTAGTTACTCGGTTATATGTTTTTCCTACATGGAAACTATGCCGTAACTTTTATGCAAATATCTCATGCATTCTTTTTTTTTTTTACTACGCCACGTGCCGATTTGGATTAACCGAATTTTAACAGCACGTGGTGTATTCTAATTGGTCAGTCTGCACGAGCGTATGCAATGCTCAGAACATGACTATTCGGCAAATCACTAACTCCCCATGGTATTTTTGCAATGTTGACCTTTATAGAGATAAATCTCCCCACTATTCACAATTATCTTCAAAATCCTGCTATTAACTTTCATAAAAATTTACCAAATAATCTTATTAAAAATCTTGCCGATTACGACCCTGCTGACCCAGCTAACAAGAAACGGCCTTGTGCTATTCTTGCTCGTAACTTTTAATTGTTTGTCCTGTTCTTTGTTCGTCATGTCGCTTTCTGATTCATTCCTGAAACCGCTCTAGGATCTGATCAGTTTCACTTCCCTAACTTCCCTTTTTATTGCTATTCATTTCCCTTTGGTCCACGTGACCAAGTTCTTGCTTAGAGTTTCGACCCGGCTAAATTTTTTTATTTTTCCCCCTTTTTTACTTTTACTTGAATTACTGAAGCTTTTTTGTTTCCCCCACTTTCTATTTTCCTTCCTACTTTCGTTTTTTACTGATCACTGAAGTTTTATGCATTGCTATATCATCCTACAGTGGAGGGCCCGGCCCGTGTGCTGTAGTTCCCACTACTCTTCCTGAAGCGTAACCAGACCGACTGCTATATATCGCGTGTACATATTTTCAGTTAAGGCGGTTCGTGTTCGGTTGTATTTTGAAGTCAGCTTTTGAAGTGAGCTGAGTTGTCAGTAGGCTGCAGCAAGCAACACGACTTGTTTTTATTTTGCTGTTATGGCGTCATTACCCGTTTTGTCTATGTTAAGAATTACTTTTAATTTGAATTAAAACAAATTATTTTATATCTCGCCTCAATGTCCTTTCTCTTCATTTCAAGGTATATAAGCTCATTCAGGTATATAAGCTCTGTAATTTAAATATTTTGCACCTTTTTAAAGGGTATAGCTTAAAGCAATAACCGGCCAGCAAATGTTTCAGGCCAGCAAAGTCATATATGCCAACATTATTCATATTTCCAAATAGGCGAAAATCTCGCAGATAATCCAATCAGCAAAGAACCTGTACTTTAAATACACGACATCTTTACAGTTTTCGAAAAGTTTCATTGGTCGCCTTCTCGAAACCCGCTCCATCTACCCTTTAACTAACCTTTTTCCCTGTTCACTGCAAGTCATTTCCCATTAGTTTACGTGACCACGTGGACTAATGGGATAGTACGTAGTTCGCTCCGATAGAAACCACGTAGTTCGCTCCGATAAAATGTTATATTTTGCCCTCCGTATTTATTTTCTTGAACTCTCGAAACTCTTTTTTTTTTTTAATTGGCCCCCTTTCTATTCTCTCTCTTACGTTCGTTTCAATTTTTGATCGCTGAAGTTTTGCATACATTGCTATATTATCCTTCAATGGAGGGTCCGGACTAGGGCCCGATTTAGAAAATTCTTGACTATAGGCGCAGCTCGGGATGGGGGCCTCCTAACACTGATGTTGGAGTAACATTTCCAAAATTGACACACAAAAAAGATATCATGAATCATTGTGAAAGTACCATTTTACCAAGAATTGGCTATTTGAAGAGTCGAAGCCTAGAACATTATCAAATAACAAAAAGCAATACAACATATTAACTTCATCATTAAAACATCAATACAATGCAACCAGAAAAACTTATTAATCCCTTATATACACTATAACATACATATGATGAACTATACATATAACTATACATATGATGATGAACCAATCAATCAAATTTGAAAGTATATATAAAAAAATCGCTATTAAAAAAGGTAAATTTTTTTTAAAAATTTTGAACTGGGAATTTTCTTTTTTTTCTTCTTATAAAATAAAAAATTTTGGGGGCCCCCAACATTCGAAGGCCCCTAGGCCCGGGCCTACTGGGCCTAATGGAAAATCAGGACCTGGTCCAGACCATGGATTGTAGTTCCTGCAACACTTCCTGAAGCTCCTGAAGTTTTCGCAAATTTAATAGGAAGATGTAGAAGTAATACAAAATTCATTTCTGCTAAAAAAAAATTTTTTTTGTAAACTCATTTTAGTTTTAGCTAGAAAACTATAAAGGCTGTTGTGTACTAACTTAGTAGTTGAATTCGCTCACCTAAATGAGGAAAATGTGTCCATTGATTGCGGACTTGGATTGAAAGATTTTTTAAAATTTTTCTTAGTAATAGAGAAAGAAATTTTACACCTTGAGGCATTTTTCGTTATAAAGAAATGCAAATAATATTTTAAAATTTAAATTATTCGGGGGAAAAATCTGGTATAGTGTGTTTTCAACGTTCCTAAATTCCATCGGTGGTCGCAAAATATAAGATGAATCCTGTTACAAGATGCAGAAAAGTTCAGGCTATCTGAAAATACCATTTTTATTGGATTATTGGCATTTATGTAGCTGTAAATAGTAGGCCAATTTTCTCCATAGGTTAACATGGAGGTGAGCAAATCCAATAGGTTTAGTGCACAACAACCTTTAGCTACAACTCAGCTTGCTATTAAATGAGGCACCCTTAAATTTTATCATGGATTAGATTTTTTTTAAACTTTTCTCTATCAAGATAGTTTTTATTTACAGGAAACTGTTCCGTCGAATAAACCTTAACCTTTACCTTATCTGGCTCCTATCTGGCAAGAATACAAGTACTTTTAGTTAATAGAGCACCTTGAGACGTGAAAATACACCCCAGCCTCTGATAGAACGATAAAAAAAATTTAAAAATTTAGAATTTAAAATGTTCACCTCTGGAATATATATATATATCGTGTAATATAAATAAATTATATACAAGTTAAACTTGCTACACACTCTTGATAATAAAATCTGTAAGAAATGTTAATAAACGTGATATTAATGCTTTCCAGCTATTGCAAATGTTTCTTACCAGAGCAAAAATCTCTATCTTTATTGGATATCTTTTATCTTCTGATCCCAAAGTCAACCACTTCTTTAAATTCGTCTGTTATTTTAGCATAGTATTTTTCACTTTATATCTTTTTATCCCATAAGAACTCGACACTTTTAACCCACGCATTTCATCATGTAATCAGGGGGAATAAAGAAAGAATCTATAATGATTAAAAGAGATTATACATGGAAACATAGATATAAAAAGGGATCTTAGGAGATAAGACGGGAAAAAGTGTGTTTTTAAAGGTTGACCATTAACTTCATTTACTAATTTTTCATCATTTATCTCACTTTTATGCGTAATTTTTTTTTCTTTTTTTCGCAGTCAAAGAAGAAAATTTTAATCACAGTGTAATTATGGTGTTATACTTCATTTTGAAAAAGGCAATTAAGTTAATACGGAATAAAGCTACAAATTTTACTGTAGACCAGTTTACGTCTAAATTGTTCATTTTTTAAAGTTTTAAGGCTTCAAAGAATTGATATACAGGATGATTTTTTTTAAACTGACACTACTCAAAGCCATCTGTAGCGCGATCTATCAGCCAGAATTCCACCAAAATTGATAAAGGGAGTAAGGACGACATAGGAAAGAGTTTCCGTGAAAAAAAAGTTCAAAAACTCGCCGATAGGGGAAGATACGGCGCTTTTGTTGTCGGCGCACCCGAGAATTTGCATAAAAGGCAAGTAAAACATCAAAATAAAAATTCATCACTATGTAGTCGACAGCAGCGCCAGTATTTCAGGCTATAAAGATAAGGTATGAATATCGAAAAAGTTGTAAGCAGACAAATAATGAATAACAAAGAAATTTCACTGCAACACCACTTTATGCAGCAAATTCACTTCTCCCTCCTTCAATGTGACCACCATCCTGGTGGACGACACATTGCATCTTGAACACTACGTTCTCAACGGCTAAGCGTAACATGTCACCAGGAATGTCCATCAAAGTCCGGGATATATTGTCCTTTAGGGCCGCCAAGTTCGAGACTCCGCCAAGATACACCTTAGACCAGGTGTCGGCAACATTTTTAACTAGGAGGGCATATTTCAGAAATGCGGGAGTTCAGCGGGCACCACTGGATGAAGAGGAGAAGGGGGGGGGGGAGTTAATATTTAAACATGAAAATATCAATGCGACACAAATTTTTAATACATAAATTCAAATTTTAATTTAAACAAAATAATCTTAAAATTGATAATGTAATGTTTGACATTGCAAATCTGCGGTCAACTCGTAATGTGGCATATAAGTTGAATTCCCAGTCCTCAGGCATTGGTCCAAGTAAGTGTCAGTGGGGCTTGATTTTAATTATTTCATATTAGAAAACAAAGATTCACAAGCATAATTTCTTGGTATAAGGAAATTCTTCCAATAAGGAATCAAAATGTTTGACAAACTAAAAGGTGGTTGCATTTTTCATCTCAATAATTTTCTAATTTTAAATTTGAGAAATATGATAAATTATCTTTCTCAATATGGGATTTCCAGAGCGACAATTTATCTTTTAATGCATTTATCGTACTTATCATAGAAGAAAGGGGAGAATGACGCTGTCGAGAGATCATGCTGCTCAGTTTTTGATTTTAACGGTTTAGCGATTTTTAATTTTTTTCTACAATTATTCATTACAATTACGAGCGTTTAATGTTCAAATATCTAGAAAATTTTCGAAATTTGAACGGCAGGAAATTGGTGCCCGCGGACCCATCGTTGCCGACCCCTGCCTTAGACTTTAAGTAACTCCACAGAAAAATGTCACATGAGTTAGGTCCGAGAGCGGGCCATGCAAGTGGAAAAAAAAGTGACTGATGACCCTTTCTTCTGTAAAGCGAAGGCGAAACAGCGCAACTGATACCGCACCGATCTTTATAGCCCAAAATACTGACTCTGCTCTTGACTACGTAGTCATGAATTTGCATTTTGATGTTTTACTTGCCTTTTATGCAAATTCTCGGGTGCACCGACAACAACAGCGCCATATCGTCCCCTATCGACGACTTTTAAAACTAATGTTTTTTTCGGGGAAACTCTTTCCCGTGTCGTTTTTAGTCCCCTTATCAATTTTGGTGGAATTCCGGTTGATAGATCGCGCTACACATGGCTCTGAGTAGTGTCAGTTTTCCAAAAATCCCCTTGTACATACACGCAAAATGTATAAATTTTGTTTAAATAACCAAATATCTATTGGAGAGTATGCGTTTAACCTTAGTCCAGAGTTCTTGAATACTATTGAACTAAAATTTTAATTCTGGCTCGAGTGCTTCTAATTAGAATTCCGCCTACGGGGAAGCAAAATGGATATAAAGCTTACCAAAAATTTCCTAATTAAAGGTTTAGTCCATTCACTGGTATTGACAGGATATTATATTAACTTTCCTTTGAGAACGGCTATTGGGATTCATGATTGAGATTATACATTGTATTTATGTTCTTTGGTGTGTGTTAAATATTTTGCTCCATCGTAAATAGTCTTTGGATTTCATTCACATTAGAGGCTGACGACAGCCGAATGCTAGGGCACTAGACCTAGCCATTCTGTGGGGCAGCAGTGTCTAGCAGAGTCTGTGCGTTCGTGTTCCACTTCTGGCATGGATGTTTGTAACCGTTCAGAATCGGCTTTAAGTCTGCTGTGTACTAACCTTATTGGATTCGTTCACCTCAATGTTACCCTGTAGAGACAGGCGAGTTACCATCACAAGCAATAACGCCACCTATCGCAAGGTAAGTGGTACTACGCAGAATGCTGGGGCTGATTGTAGACTCCAGACGTGTTTGATACGCTCTTACGCAGAAAGACGGAGGTGATCGCAGACTCCGGTCGTGTCTGATATATTCTTAGAGAAAATTTTCGGAGGTGTAGAGTACTGGAAGTATGGTCTTATTTTTTCCCAAGACCCCACAGAGTGCTTGAAACACAGCTGCGTGTTTGTCGGGGAAAGTTTTGCCAGTTTCCACCGGTTTTGAACACGTGGTGGATTAAAAAACGTTTTCCCACAGATGCAGCCAGTAAAGCTGTCGTCCTAACGATTCTGGAATGTAATAAAGTTTCGACGTTACGAAGAAATTGTCACCAACGATTGCCGACCCCCTCTCTGAGAGAGAGACGCTGCATAGAATCCGCCTTGGGTGGACGTGTGTTTTTTAAGCTCCTGTGTTGGGACTGTATGGGTCCGAGAGCGTGCATTGTAGATCTGCACAGAGTTAAACTTAATATGTTGTAACCTTAAATGTTAATTTTTTTTGTTTGTAAATAAATTTCCTCGTTAAGTTTCTGTTTTAAAAATTCGCTTCGCATTTTATTTAGGACTCTGTCTTTCTTTGTTATGGATCCCATAGTAGTAATTTTTAGCAACGCCTCAGAGAATCGCCTTAACCATTTACCGTGACGCCACAGAGGTTATTGTAGACTCCGAAAGTGTCTGGTATGTGTTTCGGAACTTTAAGATAATTGCATTCTATATTTTCATGTAAATAATATTCTTCTACCTGAAATATAGTCCCCTGTACTTGTCGTGCTGTGCTCTATTTTGGAATAAAATATATGTTTTTAAAAGAGCTGGTTGTATATTAGGGTAGGCCGAAAAACAATTTTTATTTTTTTTTTTTTTTGAAAACGGCTAGTTGAAAAAAGTTGTTACACTTATAGATAAGAAAACCCGTAAAAAAATTTTTGTGAAAAAATAATATCTTCCGATCGCGCATTCACTTCAAAGTTTTGAAAAAAATAAGAAAATGAAGATTTCTTTTCCAATTTTTTGAAACCCTCAAACGTTTGAAATTTGAAAAGCGATAGTTTAGGTCGTGTAGGGTAAAGCTAATAGTACGTGAAAAAAAATTAAAACTCTTGATTATTCAGTATTAACTATTCTCGCATTGTCTTAAAAACTAGTGTAAAGGCCGTATTTTGAAGGATTGCAATAAGACGTTCTTCCACATTTCTTTTTGATGTAGCCGCATGTAAATGCCCTATTTTTTGGAATGTACTTGTAAGAAAAACCCGGATATGTGTGTGTATCCAATAAGTTTAAAGTATCAGCGTGAAAAAGCCAAAGAGATACGAGTTCTTGAACTGAGATTCATATATCGTCAAAGAAAGTGCAATTTGGGCAAAACAGGGTCTTTAGACGTACTGGAAACACAAAAATTGGAGAAAAGGCAACGTATAAATACCTTCTTGGCTGATTACTATAAAATAAACTAAGGTGCAAGTATTCGAGCTAAAGTGGGTATAAATGTAAAGAAACCACTGAGCATGAGCATCCCGAAAATGAACAGGAAAAAGAAAACAATAAGAGTGACGCTGAAAGAGATGAGCTTTTCGGACCAGATGAGAGAAAACTGAAAACATCTAAGCCCAGGAAAATGAGGATAAAACTTAAAGCAACAATTCTGGCAAGTGATCGGTATGGGGTATCTGACCGCGCTACAGCCGTGATTACGTCTAGTGTGCTCCAAAACTTCGGCATCATAAACAAAGAAGACTTGTCTCATGTTGTCGACAAGAACAAAGTGAGAAGAGAAAAATTTAGTAACAGACACCATTTGCAGTCCAAAGCTATTAATGAACCTTTACGTGGTGTTTACTTTGATGGCAGGAAGGATGAGACTGTGGTGATTGAAATGGTTGGTTCTAAACGTTATCGTCGGATCAAAAAAGAAAAACATTATTCCTTGGTTCAAGAACCAGGCTCAAAATACCTTTGCCATGTTTCACCCACTACTGGGCTTTCTAAAGACATTGCTGTGGCAATTGTTACTCATTTGGCTAAACTGAATATTTTTCTGGAGGAGCTCGATTTAATTGGAAGTGACGGAAGGGGCACTAACACTGGCTGGAGAAATGGTGTCATTCGTCAAATCGAGCTAAAAGTTGGTAGACCACTGCAATGGTGTATTTGCCACCTACATTTCAACGAGCTACCATTCAGTCATTTTTTCCATCACTTGGAGCTATTGCAGGACCATCATCCTTTAGTGGTGAAGTTGGTCAAAAAATAAGAGCCTGTATAAAACTTCCTGTGCCAGATTTTTTACCTATTGACTGCAATATTCCTAATGCCGACAATAAATAGCTGAGCAAAGATCAGCTGTATCTCCTAGATATTTCCGCAGCAAACAAATTTGGCCAATGCTCAGCGGATTTGGCAGCTCGAGAACCAGGTCCATTAGTACATTCACGATGGGTAACATCAGCAAATAGAGTACTCAGACTATATGTCAGTAGAGAAAACCCCTCAGAGGAACTGGAGCAGCTGGTGTACTTCATTTTGCACTATTACATGTCACTGTGGTTTCGGATGAAAGCAAATGGCTATTTTTCTGAAGGTCCTAAGATTGTGTTTGAGGCAATCAGATTAACACGATTCCTCCCTGAACATTTACAAATAATAATAGACCCACTAATAGAACGAAACTAATATTTTGCACACCCAGAAAATTTAATTGTGGCTACGAATATGAACGAAAGACAGCAAGTGAGAGAACTGGGATTACGTTGAGTTCTCAAAGCTCGGGTAAATTGCAAGGGGAAAACAATTAGAGACTTTAGTGTGCCAACACTTAACTTCAACGCGATCGATTACGTTGACATGATTAAGCGGAATGTTTTTAATGTTACTCCGCCACCTTTGCTAAGGAATGTACCGGATGAAGAAATAGAATAAATGATCAAAACTGGCAGACCATTGATTTCAGACTTCAATAGATTTCCATGTCACACCCAAGCTGTGGAGCGTTGCGGCAAACTTGTCACCGAAGCTAGCCAAAGTGTGAGCGGTACTGAAGCTAGAGATGGCTACATAAGAAGCACCCTGTTGTAAAGGTCAGTTATGCCGGAATTTTCTTCAAAAGCTGCCTACAATGTGTTTGAGTTCAACAATCAATAATGTGGCATAATAGGAACGACGAAAGTAAAAAGTGCAGTAAAATCAGCATTTGCAGCAATCTTATGAAAATACGTTTTTTTTTTTAAATGGTACATTTGAATGGTTTTTTTGTACAAAAAATGTTTTAAACATATATATATATATATATATAAATGTTTCCCTGTCTTTTAACACCCTTTCACTATACATTGCGAACTACTGCATTTGAAATGCGTTATATTAGATCTTTTGAAAAAACTGCTGAAATTTTTTTTTTATTTTTTTCAATATTTCAAAGTGAATGCGTGATCGGAAGATATTTTTTTTTTCACAAAATTTTTTTACGGTTTTTCTCATCTGTAAGTGTAACAACTTTTTTTAACTAGCCGTTTCCGAAAAAAAATAAAAATGGTTTTTCGGCCCACCCTATTGTATATTGATAAAAAAAAGGACTTTCAACTCGGTATTCTTCATATACCCTACGGAGATAATTTGTCTGCTAATTACAGCTACATAAATACTGATAACCAACTAAAAATGGTATTTTCAGATAACCTGAACTTTTCTGCACCTTGCAACAGGATTCATTTTATAAATTTCGTCCACCAAAGGAATTTATGAGTGTTTAAAACACCCTATACCAGATCCCCGCTCTCCCCCTGAATTTAAATTTTAAAATATTATTTGCATTTTTTTTTAAGAAACGAAAAATATCCCAAGGTGTAAAATTTCTTTCTCTACGGAGTACAGTTTTTAAAAAAATGTCTAAATCCAAGTCTGCAATCCTTGTATACATTTTCTCCATAGGTACATTGAGGTGAGTGAATCTCATAGGGTTAGAACACAACAGCCTTAAGCAGTAGGTCCCGGTCTAATTAATTCGTGCAGTAAAAAAAATGACTGTAGCGCTACCAACTAATTATCCACATTAGATTGCATTATAATGCCTCTCCCCTTTCACATAGTTCATGAGCTCATCTCTTCATAATAGAAAGACACATTATAACTCTTTCTGATGTGTGCTCATTACAATTACCTTGGTGAGAACCAACTTCAAATCAAGCTCCGAAAGTTTCAAAGAAATCATTTAAGACAAACTTTTCAGCTCTAATTTGGTTTAAGATAAACTATTTCTAATGGAATTTGTTAAGGATAAACTATTTCAACCAAAACTGATTAAAGAGAAAATTCGGGAATTTTCAAACCTTTGTCGAAAGAGCTTTAAAGCTTATCCCGAAGTTTCGCCATTTGTTGCTATTTTTGAGGGATTATGTCAGGGTTATTGCACAATGTTTCATTTTTATGTACTTGTCATACGCGGTAAAATGTTTTATAAGATAAAATTAGGAAGCCTACGGATTTTTGCGACTTTTCTGCTTTCACGAGTATTATTCGCCCATAATCCGTGCTAATATGGAGGGCCTGAATATATCTTGCCCAAAATATATATATGCAGTGTGGTAAACATTTTATCAGTTCTATTTCAGTATAAATTATGTATATATGTCTTAACTTTTATGAGAAGGTTTATGATTCGTCCACTTACCTCTACATTTGAAAGTTTACGGTATTCATTATAAGCAATTACAGTATTATGACTTAAAAATTCCATATTAAGAAATTCTTAAAATCCCAAAACTAAACAATAATAGTTGGCGAATAATTGGGGGGCACGTTCCCCCCTCCAACTTAACTTGAAATAAATTAAAACGTTATTAGAAGTTCAGTTTAAATCGGAAAATTGTAGAAAACTTTTAAGAAAGTTGGGGTTTTTCCGCTTTTTCAAACTGTGAGACTGAATATTCCGATTATATCTTTAGCCTTAACATAGTTTTTAACAATATGATACATAACAAAAATTCGATGCTATATTTTTTTCCCGTTTTATTCAAATTATATTTATTTTTCTCATTGTAAAACTTTTGAATATTAATCAAACATCAATTCTATTGTTATTCAATTTTAAAAAGAACATAATATATCATATTTGAAGGACCGTCCGTCAGTCAACGTGCTGAGGAGGGCCCTAATTGAATTCAATTCGTGCCCCCCCCCCAAAAAAAAACAACTTAGAAGCACGCTACGCCTATGCGACACAATTGCCTCTTAGGTTTATTTATACACTGCTGGCCACCCAAATTGCAACACCAAGAAAGACAAGAGATATCACAACAAAATTTATTTTGTAGATAACATGTTGACCAAGTATCAAATGATTAAATTTATAGACTTCTGTGAAGTGTGATTCCTACCAAAATCAGTAGCCAGACTAGCCGCCATTGTTGGAGATCACCGCTGCCACACGCCTCGGCATTGATTCAAAGAGACTTTGGATGAGTTCTTGGGGTACAGCAGACCAAGCAGCTTCCACACGTTGCGAAAGTTGATCTGCTGTGGCAGCTGGGGATGGAATCTGGGTCAATCGTAGAGCAACCATGGACCACATGTTTTCTATCGGCGAAAGATCCGGAGAGCGAGGCGGCCAGGGAAGCAATTCAATCTGGCGATTGACGAAGAACCGTTGGACAATGCGTGCCACGTGTGGTCGCGCATTATCCTGTTGAAATATGGCTGTGGGCAAGCCCTGAAGGTAAGGAAGGACAACTGGCTCCAACACCTCGGAGATGTAGCGCTGGCTGTTTAAAGTACCGGCAATGCGTACTAGAAGTGTGCGAGAGTGATATCCAATACCGCCCCATACCATAATACCCGGTGCAGGACCAGTGTGGCGGTGCATAACGCAGCTGTTCAGCATCCTCTCTTCACGGTGTCTCCAGACTCGAATGCGACCATCGTGGTGTTGCAGACAGAAGCGTGACTCGTCAGTAAAGACAATTGCATTCCATTCTGCCATCCACATCCTTCTGTCATCGCACCATTGGCGGCGGAGACGTCTGCGGTTATGCGTCTCAACTGCTATTTTATTTTGGTAGTGGAGTTCCTGGACCTGCTGGTTTTAACTCCTGTCAGCAAGATATTTTGTGGTCAATGTGAAAATGCTCAGTAGGATTTGGAAGTAATAAAGTTAAGTTAGGTTTAAGGTTAAAGGTCTCTTAAGGTAATTAAAATTTAAGTCCTTCAAGAGGTGAAGGAAAAGTAAATAATGTTTAGATGAAGGTACGATATTATTACAAGTAATAGTTAGATTAATATTAGTATTTTAATTAGAATTTCATTAAGAAGAATTTTTTACCGGATAGGGAGGTTACTGGCCCACAGTAAACTAGATGTTAAGTTAGAAGAAAAAAAAAAGGCCCCGTTCAGGGTCATACAATAATAATGTGATAATCGCAGAATTCCGCTGGGGGAAAAGTGAAAATATCAAGATAAGATAATTTGGACTAAGCGACACCACCTAGGCCCGAACCCACAACGTAGGGTTTACTAGGCCAGCGCGAATGCACTGCGCTACGGCAGCGACGTAAGTAGGTGAGAAATATGTGAAGAGTATCGCGGTGCGGAAATTAATGTTATCTCCTAAGGAGACACGCCCGTGGGCGCGGTTCTGCGTCAAGGGTAGACAAAGCAATGGACGTCTTGCGGACAGACCACTCTTCTGTAAACGGCGTCGAATGGTACGCGCAGACACTGGATGATGCGTTACAGACTGCATGTGCTGTGCTATGGTTCGTGATGTGACTGAGCGATCCGTCACTGCCATGCGCACAATTTGCCTGTCATCACGTGAAGTGGTGCGCTGAGGTGTATGCGTTCGAACACGCCGGTCCGTCGTACCCTCCTGCATCCAACGATCACATATCCGCATTACAGTTGTTTGGTTTCGTCCAACACGACTACCGATTTCCCTGAAAGATAATCCACAATCTCGGTAGGCCACTATCCTTCCTCTGTCGAACTCGGATACTTGATCAAAAGATGATCGCTGTTTTCGACGAGGCATAATTGATCGTTTTTTTTTGAAAAAACCACAAGAAAAGCACAATTGCCGAACTTGAAATCGTCGAAATCTCCAAGCCTTAAATAGCGCTTTGAAGTGGCGCCACAGGCGCGCGTGATGTGCGTCTGCGCTGAAATTCTAATCATTTGCAAATCTCACCTCCACTAATGCATGTTGTAAATTTCATGTTATTTGCATGTTTCCTTCAGGGTGTTGCATTTACAGTGGCCAGCAGTGTATAATAAAACATAATAAAAATATCAGATATACGAAGTGGCTGGTGAAAAAAAATTAAAAAGTGAAAACTTTAAAGCATATAAGATAAGAAAAAAAGGAAAATAAAAATGTATTACCGGCTGCTATTAAAAAAACATAAAGAAGGAAGGTATGGGCCTGCCCTTATGAGTTACCATCGTTGGTGTTCGCCGTCGTTCTCTTAAGGCTCGGTGCACACGAGCGATCCGGTGTCGTTGCGGCACAGCAGTTGCGATCAGAAATACAATAGAGTTGAACTAACCGACGACGCCTACGTCCGTGTGAGTCGGTTAGTTCAACTCTGTGAACTCCTGATCGCAACTGCGGTGCCGCAACGACACCGGATCGTTCGTGTGCACCGAGCTTAACTGTTAAGTTTCATAATTAGCTCTTAACTTTTAATTTTTTGTGTATTTTCCCCCCTGGTAATTAATCAATTTAACTGCTGAGTGGTTTGTTTCCTTGGAATATAAAATGCTTTTAAGATGTTAACTAATTGTTGTAATAATTGTAAAGGTGGCTGATATAATTTAATATGGTAGCTGGTGAATTTAATTACAAATTTAAAGTAACGTAATACTGAAATGTTAGAATATCCTCGTATAGCTTTCTCTTGAGAACGATTCCCTTATCGTTTTCTCTCTCTGGTTTCTGCCATGGTAACACGAAACTCCGAATTTTTGCCATTTTCGTCAGAACTCCACTGAACTTTCCCCAAGACCCGGGCCTGTAGCGAAAATCGCAGAACATCGGAATGCGCGTCTTTCTTAGGTCCTCGAGCTAGCAGCAAAATTTGCAGAACATCGGAATGTGCGCGCAAGGATACAAATATGCTTATTACTCAAAATACATGGCGGAAAGCGGCACTACTTTCTTGTAAGATAGCCGGGCTATGGGATTCAAGAAGAAAAAAAAGGTGTGAAGAAAAAAGGCGAAAAAAATTTCGTGCGACACTTCGTTCAAAGACGAGTGAGATTGCCTTGGGTGAAACCTTTCTTTCTCTTCCGTACTTTATCTTAACTTTTACTTTGATTCTTCTCTTTAATTATGAATGCTGCAGCAGGGTCCTTAAGACTCATTTTCTTTTTGTTTTTTTTTAATTAAGAATAGTATTTAAGTTTTTTCACCAGCCACTTCACTCCCCATCATTGATATTTTTTTATTTGTTAAGATTTGCTTTAAATTGAATTGTGTTTGATTTTTATCTGATTTTTTTTGCTATAAATGATTCATGATAAGAAACGATAACGTTTAACTTGTCTGTATTTTGTTTTACGTTATTTGATGTTAAAGATAAACTGTGTGTTAATTTTGATAAGAGTTTCATGTTGGATGCTCAGGATAAGTTTAGCTTTTTTTATGATGAGGATGGTATTAAGGTTAATAATTATTGTAACTTTAAATCATGTTATGTCTCAATAAAATATTGTTAAGTTTAAAATATAATTGTCAAGTTCCTTTTTTTGGTCTTTTCAATTTAAGTGTTATTTTTCAGCTTCCCTCAGTGAAATTCTATTTCAGCACGTTTTATTTCTATTTTTGGAGATGTTGTTTTCAGGGTCATTTTTAGGCCGTCTCCTTTTAAGGGAAGTAGTTTTCTTTATTTTCCTTTAATTTAATTAAATTTTTTGAGACATAAAATAAAAGATTTTTTAAGACATAATATAACAACGTTTTTCTGTCATGGTAGGATTCGGTGATCGCGTCTTCTCCCCTCGAGCTGGTGTCGACAACTTTTCCTCAGCCTGGCTTCCGTCCGAATCCCTCCGACCATAGAACCATAGGAAGATGTGATGAACTACGTTTCCTAGGCCAACGCCTTCTGACGTAGAGATTTCTGAAAATAACATCGGACAGCGAGTGTTCGTCGATGTGAGAAAACGGAGTGATTTTATTGGTGGGCTCCAGGATCTTCAGATTGCTTTACCAAAGTGAAGCAGCATCTAATTCGGTCAGTACTTAGATAGGTGAGGTGTTTAGCTGTCTGTAAGCTGGATTTCTATTGGCAAGTAGAGAATGAGGAAAGAAAGTGATTGGATACTGAGGAAAGAGAGATTCAAGGTTCAGGATCTGTGAAATCCTTCTGAAGAACCTCATCTCCCTCCAATTAGGACTTTTCAGAACAGGAGAAGGAGAATTAAGGATTCTTCCGCTGGTGTTCAAGGAGTGCAGTCGCATTGCTGGATACTGGTGTTCTGGATGCTTACGGTGTGCTTTGCCATTCGCTTGCTTTCTGCTACGTATTGCTTTTGTTTTGCTCACCCTCAGGGGTAAGCGTTTTTCTCCATCATGTGCGATTCTGATTCTGAGGAATCTATGACCGGAACTGGACTTATGGATACTGCTCTTGCGGAAAACGGAACTACTGATGTATTGCCTGGACCTGACTACCAACTAAACAATGAAAATGTTGATATTATCATTTCACTAAAACGAAATCTTGCTGCTTTTACGGACCATTTTAATGCCAACTACAGCCCTGAATGGGAGTTTTTCCATGTCGTCAAAATGTACCTGGACTTTTTATTCAAGATTCTGACGCAGGCTACAGACAGCGACCTAGGTCGGGTGAGTACTGCATTCGATAATATTGCCAAGGTGCTCGAAAATAGATCTATTGACATTTATGATTTTACTTGCTTAGATTTCTTTATTATGTTTGCTAAACATTATAATAATGACATAAATAATCTCATTAAGAAACTAAATCTTGTAATGACTTTTGAAGATGATGATGTTAAATTTATTGAACTAAAATCTGTTGCAACTAAACGACAAAGATCTGCTGAGCATTTCCCGGACTCGCAGAACAAATTTACCATATTAAGTCAGGATAACCCTTGTGCTCCCCTAAATAACGATGTTACTATTACTGATGATACCCAGGAACCTGAAATCATACCTAAACCCAAAAAGTATCACATTTATTATGAACGTAAAACGAACTACAAAACGCTCCTAAACAGTATTAAATCCGCTATTCCCACTGTTGAGTCTGAGATGGCTGGCAGCCTTATTCATCTCGTTTTTCGGGATGTTGATGGCTACCGGGCCATTCAGAAAGAACTCACAAACCTCAAAGTTCCTCTACGCTCTGTTGACCCACGGTCGGAGAGACCCAGAAAAATTCTCATTCGTGGCCTACCTGCCGACACTGACAGGCAGGATATTGCTGATGCACTAGAAAACTTGGGCATTGAACCCATTAAAATAGCTTTTTTAATGAATAAAAAGACTAATACTCCTTACCCTCTTTTCATGGTGAGCCTTAGGCCATCCCCCAACATTGATAACCTCGAAAATCTTCATACCATCAACCATTTAAAAATCAAAATTACCCCATTTGTTAACACAGGATACGCCCAATGCTACAACTGTCAAAAGTTCGGCCATTCCAGTGCCACTTGCAAATTAACTCCTAAATGCTTATTATGTGGCGATAAGCATCAAGCAAAATTCTGCCCTGTCAGGGGTAACCCTGATAAATTCGTTTGTGCCAACTGCGGTGGTAATCACACCGCAAATTACTCAGGATGCGAACGTCACCCTTCAAATGCTGAAATTATTAATAAAGAAAAGAAAACTCATAAATTCACAAAAGATAAACCTAACCAAAACTTTATTCCGGCTCCTATTCCCACCACTTCAGCCTGGGCTGATATTACTGCCAAAAATCTGGTTAAAGACAACGTTTCAAAAACTGTTAAGGAAACCCAACCTGTGGCTAGCTCTTCTAGCAACGCCTCCCCTAGAGCTAATAATACCCCAAAAAAGAAAATCCAAATCGATAAACCGATATCCAGAAAAAATGCTCAAGAAAATTCTGTAAATCAAAACCTACAGGATAAACCTGTAAATCCTAACACTACTAATTCTGAACAACCAAATGAAAACTCAAATCACAACAGCGACAGCGGTCTCTCCGACTTCGCAATATTTCTAAAAACTATTCGTGACTTTACGTCCGAATATTCAATATCTGACATATTCACTCTACTTAAAGACATCGCTGAACTTTTCCGAGAACCGGTCGACATGATGACCAAAATGATGAATATTTTCGCTAGGATTTGTAAATACTTTGTCCCAGAACCCGTTCATGGATAATCGTCCTCCGTCTAATACCAACCTCCGCATTTTGTTTTGGAATTCTAACGGACTTTCCAGGCGCATTACTGAACTTAGAGAGTTTTTGGAAGACTCTGACATTGACATTATTCTTTTGCAGGAAACCATGTTTAATGATAACCGCTTTAATATTAATAATTATAAACTCTATAGGAAAGATCGAGTCACACCTCTGTCTCAAAGGAGACAGGGTGGTGTGGCTATTTACGTTAAAAACAATATTAAACATTATCCGATCAGTGATCTTGTCACCCAGAACCTGGAATCTACCTCTGTTATGGTCTGCCTGAGAGATAACTTCAAAATTCTCCTTTCCTGTGCTTATGTACGGCAACGCTGCCCCTTCCCCATTTCTGACTTTCAGCATATCTTTGCCTATCATAAAAATTGCATCATCGCTGGTGATCTTAACGCCCACAACCGGGCCTGGAACTGCAATACTAATAACAAGTATGGTCGCGAACTTCTAAATTTTGTCACCAATAATACTGATATTACCATTGCCCACCCTGCTACCCCTACCCACTTCTCTACTGGCTCTCCTTCTACTATTGATCTCGCACTCCTCAAAAATATTCATTGCAATTACGATATTGAAGTCTTGGACCTTTTTGATTCCGACCACCTCCCTGTTCTCTTAACTATAAACTCTGAAGTTTCTATTGAATCGTCTGACCCCTTCTATTTTACCGATTGGAATCAGTTCCAGGATCACCTTGCCTGCTCCAACCTAATTTACCCCATCATTCGTTCCAAATCTGATATTGATCGTGCCGTCCAAATTCTTACTGACGTCATAAACCAAGCACTCAAAAACTCTTCTCAATGCGTCAGCAAATCTAAATTACATAATCTTCCGAAAAAAATTCGTAAACTCATTAAGAAACGTAACACGGCTCGTAAATTCTTTCAAATTCACCGTGACGGTCAAAGCAGGCTAAACTACCATTTTCTCCGGGCTCAGGTCAGGAGGGAAATTCGTAAGTTCAGACACGAAAACTGGTCGAATTTCATATCTAATTTAAGTACAAATGATAATTCCATTTGGAAATTTCAAAAGACCCTCAAAAACAATAGACTTAACTTTACCCCTATTCACGCCCTCAACGGTGTTGCATTTGACAATTACGATAAAGCCAATGCTCTTGCTGATAGCTATGAACTTCAATTTTCCCCTAATGAAGATCTTGAAGACGAAGACCACGACCGCATGGTCCGCCACGCTGTCCGCGACTTCCTTTCCTCATCCCCTACCACCACTATTCGAAATTCCATCCCTCCTGAAATTACTGATATCATTAAATCCCTTCCTAACAAAAACGCCCCCGGCCTCGATAACATCACCAATAAAGCTATTAAAAACTTCCCCCCTAATATTATTATTTACTTTACTGTCATTGTAAATGAAATCTTAAATCTTAAATACTTTCCTAAACACTGGAAAACTTTTATCGTTTGCCCTATCCCCAAACCTTCTTCTGACTTAACTTTCCCCCAGAATTACCGCCCTATTAGTTTATTGAGCTCTCTATCCAAAATTGCTGAACGTGTCATTCACAACCGTCTTCTCGAACACATACACGTTAACAACATTCTGATTCCAGAGCAATTTGGTTTCAGAAATAATCGCAGCACTACACAGCAGTTGCTTCGTGTCGCGGAGTTTGCCTCGAGTGGACTTCAGGACAAGAGGCCAACTGGTGCTCTTTTCTTGGATCTTGCAAAAGCCTTTGACAAAATCACTCACACCGGTCTCATCTACAAACTCATCAATCTTAACTTTCCTGATTGTATCATCCACCTCATTCACAACTACCTGTGCAATAGAACTTTTACTGTCCGCGTCAATAACAAATACTCTGATCACAAACCCATCACCGCTGGTGTTTTACAAGGATCTATACTTGGTCCCATTTTTTTCAACATTTACATCAACGATTTGCCCAGGAGCCCACACACTTCTATTGCACTTTATGCTGATGATACAGCTATTTTAGCCACTGCTCACCACCCAAATCTTATTGAAAATTTCATTCAACATCATATTGACATTCATGAAGACTATTACATAAAATGGAAAATTAAAATAAATACTGATAAATGCTACGCTATCTACTTCTCTCATAAATACAAAGAACCTCCACGTCTCTACATCTATGACACGGTCATCAAATGGGAGAGCTCGGTGAAATATCTGGGCGTTACCCTTGATAGACGCCTTACCTGGAAACCCCATATCAACTACACTATTAATAAAATGAATCAAAAAGTTTGTATGCTCCGCACCCTTTTATTTAGTCCCCATCTGGATACCAGAAATAAAATTCTTCTATATAAAACTGTCATTCTTCCAATTGCTCTCTATGCTGCTCCTCTTTGGTCTTACGCGGCCAAATCTAACATCAAAAATTTAGAAATTTGTCAAAACAAAATTCTGAGGAAAATTAGGAGGGCCCATGGGTACCTCGCTAATACGGTTATTAGACGTGACTACGATATCCAAACTATTGGTAGGGCCGCTCAGCAGGTCTCTATTAACTTTTACAATCAATTAAACTCTCTTAATAACGATATTATCGCAGAACTTCCAGACTATGACTTTAGGAACCCTTCATACAGAAAAAGACCCCGGGCGGCTCTCTTAGAGCCTGCTCCGGATTAACCTTTCTTCAACTTTTTTTTCCTTACTAAATTTTTCTTTAAAATTATATTATTATACAAAAACAAAAAAATACAAAAAAAAATTATATAATCAATTATAAAATTATTAAAAAAAATAATAATAATAATAAATTCATTTATTTTCTACCTTTTTTCCTTACTTCATCACTCTTTATATTTCTACTTTATTTCACCTTTCCTTTCTTATTACGTATACCATTAAGGTATCTCATATTTAAACTTTTTTCTTTACGTTATGTATGCATATATTCATTACTTAATTTCTTTCTCATGAGCACTTTGTCAATACTGTCTATATGTAGTACTGAGGATTCGCCCAGGTACCCCACAAAGCAGTTCATTCTGAGCTTGAGGAGATTAGGACTTTTCACCTTTGTTTGTTCTTCCGCCCCTCGACCGTACACGAAACATAGTCCGACGGCGCGCCATGAATTTAGAATAGAAAACTTTGAAAAATATAGTTGCATGTCGAAATTTCAAATAATCGGAGCTGTTGATTAATCTTGATTTCCATTAAGCCTCTTGTTTTATTGAGAACTGAGCCGATTTCCAAAGCCTCCTACCACTGTGCACTTTTGTAATCCTCAGCGTAGCCATAATCAAGATTTAGCCGCAGATTTCTGGCCGCGGCTGTAAGGTCGCTTAAAAATTCCTTTGCTCCCCCATTTCCTGTGAAAGTCGGGGAAAAGCGAACGAAAAGAGAGCATCTTGAATTACCAGTAGGAGAGGATATGGCAAACCAGAAATTAATACTAAAAGAAGGATTAACTTTTAAGAAATAAATAAATAAATAAAACACTCTAAAATTTTTAATATTTAAATTTATATTAATTTATTTGAAACCAAAATTCACCATCCAACGAAAAAACTAATTATCAGCCATTTTACATACTATTCCAATCAATAGTTAATATTCGAACCAATACGTATATATTTTTAAAAATCCAAACTTGTCGTGAGCAATTGTTCAATTTTACCCTTTACAATATATTGGTGATTCTGGAAATTTGCGCATTTTTCCCAAATCCCGTTTACATTATTTAAGCAATTTAATCTTTTATCACAACCAGTTTAACCAAATTAGAGCAGAGGCTTAAAAAAGATATGTAAACAAAGCTGTTATACCCAAGGTTAGTTAACTTAAAACTGAACTTATAATCAGTTACTATAATGATTAATAACTACACTGAAGTGCCACTGAATTAGGGATAGCAAAGCCTATGCAAATTGTGTAGCGCTGCGCATCATGTATGCGCAAGTGATGGCGATGTGGTAACTGCATATATAGCGCGTACTGTGGTTGTTCTGAATTAGTTGTTGGAATTGCCAGTATGGGTAAACTGCCTGATTTAGACGCCTTCGATGGCGGACAAATCGTAGGTGCGCGACGCATGGACCATTCCATTTCCGAAATCGTCAGACGGCTAGGATTTTCAAGGTCGACAGTGTCAAGAGTATACCAAGAATACATGGATGGTGGAAAAAAAACTAGCGATCGGGCAAACTGCAAAGGACAATAAGCCGTAACAGTGCGTGGTGAGAGACGGCTCAGGCGTATTGTACGTAGCCAGCGAATCCAAACATTAGCTCAAATTACCACCCAGTTTAATGACGGTGCCAGTCGTACATTCAGTAAACGGACTGTGCAACGCTCGCTTCACCGTATGGGTTTCGGGAGCCGTCGACCTACGAGAGTGCCATTGCTCTATACTCGCCATCGGGCTGCACGTCTTGCCTGGGCAAGAGAGCACAGAGACTGGAGTGTAGAGGACTGGAAACGAGTAGCATGGAGTGATGAGTCTCGATTCCGACTACTGAACGCCGACGGGAGGCTGAGAATATGGCGTTAGGCTCATGAAGCCATGGATCCTGCATGCCTGGCTGGAACTGTACAAGGGCATGGTGGCTCAATCATGGTCTGGGGTGTTTTTTCGTGGCACAGTTTGGGATCTTTGGTGCGTGTACCAACCTCCCTCAATGCAATTCGCTACGTAGAGTTGCTGGGTGATCACCACCATCCGTTTATGCTGTTCTGTTATCCGCACGGTAATGGAGTTTCCCAGCAAGACAACTGTAGCTCTCACAAGTCCCGGTTGGCTACTGGCTGGTTGGATGAGCATTCCTCTGACTTCTCTGTCATGAATTGGCCACCTAGAAGCCCAGACTTAAATCCTATTGAGCATCTTTGGGATGTTTTGGAATAAGGCGTGAAAGGCCATCACACAGCACCAAAGAACCTTACTGAATTATGGACAGCTTTAGCCAATATTTGGCAAGCCATTCCCGTGGAACGGTTCCAGAAACTTGTTGAATCTATTCCTCGTCGTGTGGCAGCCGTTATCAAGGCCAGAGGAGGCCCAACTCTTTACTAGGTAGGTATCCCTAATTCAGTGGCACTTCAGTGTATTACTATCTAATGAAACCAGTTAATTTATCTACAGAACAGTGGTAACGCGTCGACTTTCGTTGCTGAGGATGCTCGTACCGAATCCCGACAAGTGCTATTAAATACCTCTGTCGAGGCCGAATATGGGCACGTTAAATCCGTAATCCGGAATGTCCCTCTATGATGTCAGATAGGGTGGGAGAGGGTAGATCCCCCAAATATCGCTCCCAGGGGTGCTCGGTCAAAATTGAGGTGGCACGTGGCTAAATCAGACTTCGACCTTTGTGGTTCCATAATGTGGTGCCCGCTAGCCTGTATGGACCTGGTCTAGAATACTTCTGGTCAAGGAGCATTATAAACAATAACAAAAATTGGCGACGAAGACGAAATCAGCTTTTTTTTTACAACTGATGCAGGAATTCCCAGAAAACAGTGGCGCACCCAAGATTTTTTCTTGGGGGGGGGGGAGCAAGATTAACGGATAAAAATATTTATAATGCAAAATCAATATTCATAATGTAATTTCTATTTCCTTTGGCTGGGTGCGCCACTACCGGGAAAACAATACATTATCTTTCCCTTTCAAAACAGCATGCAAAAACAAAATTCTGAAATGCATTACACGCAAAATATCATTCCTTTTGTTAGCAATTTGTCAAGTAGTTTGTCCAGGGTGTCAAAAATGAATACGGGACGTCATCGAATTCCCATTAGTCTTGACATCTGAAATCTTCGTTGCGCATTGCTTATCGCACGAAACAATTTTCGGATTTGATACGTTCCTGATCTTCCAAATTTTTCTACAAATTAATTACTGATTATACTTTTATGTGTTGACAAGTGATGACACGGAGTTTAAAATACGTCTTAAGATAAAAGTGATTTATCAACAAATATGTTTGAAGATCGATAGATATGTTTGAATTGCGTTTAAAATCAAGTGGAAACAGTACCGTGATAATAAATAATCACTGTCTGGGCCTCATTGCGACTACATTGTCAGAGTATAGGTTGTAATACAACCTTAATTAATTGATGCATGTGTTGGGGCAAGCAAGGAAACATAGAGAATTGGCCTTTATCATGCATTTATTCGACAATACTAAAAATTCTTTGCAAGTGAAATTAATAATAGAATAAGGTCCCCCTTCATATTATCACTTAATACATGTGGAATCAGAAGCAGAGACAAAATATTCAGTCAAAGCAATTATTTCTAGGATATTTCGGGAGGCACTTACTACTGTTGACGAATACAGTGATGAAGGATTTCGTTGACAGGTGCCCACATCAGGTCATATTCAGCAGCATCATGACAGATTCCAGGAACTTCCGCTAGACTCCGAGACAGCTCTTTTTTTTGAGGGACTGTTCTCCATTTACCGGGGCCATTTTGGCCCGCCCCTTTTTCACTCATTGGACAGTGGGCTACCTTTCTCTTAGCAGTTCCTGCCCCAATTGGTTCCTTATTTCACTGCTCATGTTCACAGTCTACCAAGTACCTCCCCACTATAATTTTCGTTTGGGATACACTTTGACCATTATCTGAAAGTTTTATTGGGGGCCATAAAATAACGTCACCATCTATCTTGCAACATTTATGGTCTTTTGATCGCTATCAATGGCCACACAGGCAGCTTTTCTTTTACGCCACCTTAGTGTTCCTCAAGTCTTTATTTATTTTTTGCCTCTGGAGTTGTTATAAGAGTTTTATTATTGACCGACTCTCGACCACACACCACGGTGAATTATAGCATTCAGCGCTTCTACACAGAGCATTTATTTTTTAGACGTTATATCCATGCGCGCACACTCATACATATTTACAGTCATACCTCGATACTCGTCTGCTTGTGTACTCGTCGAATTTGATATTCGACGCATTTCGAAGCGCAAAAAATAATTCTCGACACACTTGCTATAACACCTGCATGAGGCAATCCCATCGCTCTGGGTGAAGCAAAGTCCTATGTTTTGGTCTTGCGCTCAGAGTAGAACCCCACATATTTCGCCATGCACATTTTTTTTTCATTTCCAGCTTTTTTTTTTGTTTTTTGTGTTTTGTTTGTCATCATGAGTTCGACGTCATAAAGTCATCAAGAGTTAGAAGAAGGTTAGTGATACCACTCAGCAGAAATCATTCGGACCAATCTGACACAAATCTAACACAAATCTGTCTGATTGGTGTAAGCCAGTGATTCTCAACCTTTTTTTCGTCATGGTACACTTTTAATAATTTTAAAATTTGGCGGCAAGCTAACAATAAGATAAATTTAAAAGAATTTTTCTTGATTAATTTATTGATGTACCTAAAACATATTTTGTAAAAATAGCATACCAAATAATTTTCATTGAAATATAGAATGAAATTGCACTACAAAGTAAACAAAATGTTTATTTAACTACACATTACATTTAATGCAAAATTTGAGCTTGTTGTTTTTTTTTATAACTTCATTTATATTTGGGCGTAAAAATGATAATGCTACTCTCATTTCATGATCCAGATTTAAAAGTCCAGAACTGTAATAGTCATGCGCATTGGTTCGGCCATACCCCGCTAGGAAGGTAGAACTGATTGAGCCACTTGTCTTACGTCGCTTATGTATGGTGTGAGGTTCCAATACGGACCTCTCAATAAATCGTTTTACCAGACGGAGCAATGACGCCCCTCGCCAGGTGAACCAGGCAATTTCTACGACGCGATGCCATCTAGTCTACGAAATGACGTTACAAGAGAAAGAAGTCACGCCCAGGTAACGCCCTTGGCGAACGTTAACTAATAATCGGTTCAGTCGGCTGTTCGACAAGCCGCCACCGTGCCACCATCGACGAAATCAATCAGGGGAGAGAACCCTGACGTCACAGCGGTCATCCGACCAACCGGAGGTTAACTCTCGCCACGTGTCTGGGTGCGCGAATTTCCGAAAGAGGAAAGAAAAAATCAAGAGATTTTAGACTTGGATTACATCTCATCCACAGGACTCCATTTCTCAGAGGTCCTTGAGCGGCCGATCACTACACTCCATCCCGGAGGTATTTTATCTTCAGAGCAGAACGCTCTAGAGGCTTCGTGTCGATCCTTCTAAGTCCTCAGACTTGTTAAATTTTAGGAACCAGGAGAGTTCTTGTAGATAAGACATCATCTTGCATCTTCTAAGACCAGCACGATCTATTAGATTCGCATCCCGCGAAAGCATTATTCCAACCTTGGAACATTCTGAAGAACTGTGCTTCGTTACTGACATCTGGTTAGATAAATTACGGGCTACTGTGAAGGCCAGTTCCCTCTGTGTCTAGAGGCTGTTTAACTGAAACTGTAATTAATCTGTACAACTCATCTAATCAAGAATTTAAAATAAATGCGTTATTAATTAAGTAGACTGGACTCTGGTTATCTTCTATTATTCGCTACCATGAGTCCAACATATTACAATGAGTATTCGCAGTGACGGAACACTTCAAGGATCTCGCGGCACAGTGGTTGAGAATCACTGGTGTAACCACTAGGTGGAGAAATAACTGGTTTTTCAAAGCAGCTTGTATCAGACATGTGTGTTTCAGACACGCGCTTTCCGAGTGTGCGGAAGGCCTAAAAGATACCTATGATTTTGTCACACTTGTTTCATTCTGATTCTACCAAGGGTTCGGCATTCTGATAAATATGTGCTTTTAAGTGCCGATTTTGCTATACTGGATTACAGATAAACTCAAGAGTTTTAGAATATTACAGAAAAGAAATAAAAAGCCTCATGGAACCACTGCGCAAATGAGTTTAATAAACACACGGTAAAAGATAGTTTAACAAAGGGATTGTAGCGAACTGAGGTTCGTAGTGTCAACCAGTAGATGATTTAAACACACCAGGTATACATCACTCATTACATAAACAAAACAAATGCAATTTATTAATAAAATTGATGATGATGAGATATGTACACTGCACAGATGTAAGATGAACTTCGTAACTTAGGTAATCACACTCGATTTAATCGGCGTGGGGCGGAGTAAGAACACAGAAGTCCGCTAGGCTAGCCGAACTGGCTCTGCTTCAATGATGAAGAAACGGCACTTCTCCTGACGGGAAAGGGCTCCCCAATAATATCAACGGCGGTGATCACTGCACGCACCCGGTAGCGATGAAAATATTAATTTAAGGAGAAAGGACTCCTCACTGGAAAATAAGGTAGCAAAGGCTCCTTCCACGAAGACTGGTCTCCGACAAATTAGTGGAGTATGTTTACTCCTGCAGGAACTAGATCGTCGCTGCAAACAGTCACAAGGGACTCTGAACCGGTAAGGGCGGCAAACCCGGCTGCTCTTAAAACTGGATCCGCTACGTGTCAGGAACTCAAAAGACGCAAGCCACGACTGAGGGGTCCATTCTCTTTTTATAGAAGAACCTCCACCGGATATTGCATCACTCCCCAGAAAGTCGAACGATCTAGAACAAGTGAGCAACGGAAATGGGTTTCCTGGGGCGATAATGAAATATTTTCCCCGGGTCTAAAGCGGCCGCCTTTTTAGTTTGTCCTCCAAGCCACTTCAAAGAGTCTCAAAGGGCCGCTTCGGTAAAATGCGAAAGGCACGAGTCCTTTTGTTTAGGCACGCAACGCCTCCAGGATGCTGCTTCACAATTGATAGTTCATGAATGAAAGCACCTGGGGTCTCCGGTCATTTATAACTAACGTCAGCGGTGTCACCCGGTGGCGATGACTAAATCAAGAAAAATGACCATGTCCCCTAAGGTTCTGTGGAACAAGTCTATCGGATGAACAAAAGGAAAATTGCCGTCAGCATATTGCCACCTAAGTCGTCGGAAATCTTTTGATGGGTCTCAGGCCGAGATAGAAGAATTTCTTTTGTTAACGGAGAGGTTGAAATGCAATACTCTACATAACCCCCCTGCCGTTAAAGTTTTCAATGTGGTTGCATATTGAAAACCAACGTTTCGTGTGGGTGGTTCCCAATTCTGCTATCTAATGTACCAGTTCCAACAGTTTTTTTTTCTACTACACAAAAAAAAAAATACACAATTCTAACAAGTACGTACACATGCACTAACTGGATTACTAAAAACAAACACAAATAAATTCATGGTACTAACAATTAATTCTCTAGGTTACTATATTTACAAATCTAGGTAATTCGCGGACGTTTAAAGAATGTATCTGCTTAAAGCGTCAGCGTTTGTATTCTGTCTTCCCGGCTTGTGTTCTACCCGAAAACAAAATTGCTGCAACATAAGTTGCCACCGAAAAAGACGGCCATTTGAACTGGCATTCTTCTTGAGCCATACCAATGGATTATGGTCGGTCACGATTTTGAATTCGCTTCCGTCCAGATAGTAGTGAAGTTTTTTTAACGCGAATATGATCGTCAAGCACTCTTTTTCTGTGGTGCTGAATTTCCTTTCGGGCTCAGAGAACTTCCTACTCAGGTACAGGATAGGATGTTCCTTATCACCTATTTGTTGGGCCAACACTACCCCGGCTCCCAGATCGGATGCGTCCGTTTGGACAATAAATGGAACAGAAAAATCAGGAGCTCGTAGCACAGGTGTTTTTATAAGAGCGTCTTTCAAAGTGGTGAACGCTGCCTCGCAAGCTTCGTCCCACACAACCGCCGCGCGTTTCTCCCGTCCTTTTAACGCATCGGTTAAGGGGGCCGCTATCATAGAATAATTTGGAATATAGTGCGCGTAATACCCAGTGAGACCCAGAAATGCCCGGATACTCGTCTTTGTCTCTGGCCGGGGAAATTCCCTAATGCATTTTACCTTTAATTCGGCGGGATTTCGATAACCTCCGCCGACCATGTGCCCCAAGTATTTTACATGGTTTTGGGCGAACCTACATTTCGATGATTTGATTGTGAGTTGCGCTTGTGCTACACGACTTAACACGATATCTAAATGCTTCAGATGCTCGTCCCAGGTCTTAGAAAATATCGCGATGTCGTCGATATATGGAACGGCATACTCCTCACACCCATTTAGGACGTCAGCCATGAGCTTACTGAAAAAGAAAGGTGCGTTTTTAAGCCCGAAAGGCATCCGCAAAGGCCTGAATGTCCCGAATGAGGTGACAAAAGCCGCAATGCGTTGGGCCCTTTCTGTCAAGGGGATTTGCCAATACCCCTTTGCAAGATCGAGTATTGTTATGAAATCAGATCCTGCAACCTGTTCAACCCTTTCCTCTATGTTGGGGAGGGGGTAATATTCGGTGCGAATTATTTCGTTCAACCTACGATAATCAATACAGGGTCTCGGCTCACGACCATCGGTTTCTACCAAAATGATAGGCGAGGTATAATCAGACTCACCTACTTCTATCACTCCTAATTTTAACATTTTGTCAATCTCCAACTTCAAGATTTCGTTCTGTCGGTGTGACGTTTTGTATGGTCTAGACCTAACGACCTTATCCGAGATCAGCTCTATGTCATGCGTAACTTTCTCGGTTTTTCCTGGGTTATTAGAAAAAATATTTGCATGGCTACACAATAATTTCTTTAATTCCCTTTTTTGAGTGAGATTTAGACGAGCGTCAAGTTCGCTCTCGCGCACAATCTCCTCGTAATCGAAATCGGTAGCACCGGTTTCAAAAACGTGGATTGCGAAATCATCCTCAGTACCAATTTCGACTTTACCTTCATAAACCCAATTTATAGTTTCGGGACGCCTGATATAGGGCTTCAGCATATTAATATGGTAAATGCTGGATTTCTGTCTAGGTCCGGGAGTTTGCACTCGATAATTCGTCTCGGATATGCGAGCTTCAATTTTCCCTGGGCCTATCCACTTCGGCGCCATTTTGCTAGGTCGAGATAACGAGAAAATCAGAACTAAATCTCCAACCTCGAAATCCCTTTTAACTGCGCTCTTATCATACGCTTCCTTACGCTTAGATTGTTCTTCACCCATTTTCTGAGCAGCTAACTGTCGCGCTCTTTTTAATCTATTCACTAGGGTAAGGACGTGCTCTGTCACGGGTCTCTCTTCCTCACAACCTCCCATCCAACCTTCGTACAATAAAACTTCAGGTGTTCGTAGGTTTTTTCCATACAACAGTTCGGCCGGTGAGAATCCCGTACTATTATGCGTTATAGTCCGAATCGCGAGGAGCGAGGCTGGTAAATGACGTTCCCAACTCTCCCCGTTTTCCAAACACAGGACTTTTAACAGTCTCTTAAGTGTTCGGTGGAATCTCTCTACAGGGTTGCTTTGTGGATGCCCCACTGAACTATGCGTCACCTTGATGCCGAATTTCTCAAAAAATTCGCACGTTAACTCGCTTGTAAACGACGTGCCATTGTCGCATTGCACCTCTTTCGGTAACCCGGTTCTACTGAATACCTGCAATAAGGCATCCGTGACAGATAATGACCTTAGGTTTTTCACGGGAATTGCTTCCGGGAACTTTGAAGCTAAACATATAGCGGTGATTAGGTACTTATTTCCATTCTCAGATTCGGGCAGAGGTCCGCAAGCATCGATGTTTATTTTGACAAATGGCTCGCTAATTATAGGCGTTAATCGCATGGGGAATCTCTTAGTATCTTGAGCATTTCCTATGCGCTGACATGCGTCGCACGACCTCACGTATTCCTCCATTTCTTGGTAACATCGGGGCCAAAAAAACGATTTGGCTAGCCTCTGTTTCGATTTCGTCGCACCTAAATGAGCGTTTGTTGACTCATGGCATACTGCCAACAGTTTTTCCCTGAATACCTGTGGGACAACTAAAAGACTTCGTGTATCCCCAAAGTGGTCCCTCTGTTGTTTACACAGCAACCCGTTTATCACCACATAACCCTTCTCGCCGGTTTGACCTGAGCCTTCGACCCTTTTTAACAATGCGGCCACTTCTGCACATTCCCGCTGTGCGTCTGCGAATTTCTCTGGGGAAACATTTAATAGACTCAACGCTGGGTCTTCGCGGTCGAGGGGGGGGTAAAACTAACAAATTCGCCTGTTCCTCCCTTTCCAGTTGTGTCAAAACGATTGACTCCCCGTCTGAGGGACTATTGTTCGAACGCTCCCGAAGAGAATCGTTTGACTCAAGCGTCTGTGTACAGCTCTCTTGACATTTGGAACGCGAGCGCGTTATTGCATTGATTTGCATGCTCTTAGAGTTTTGTTGACCCTGTCTCAGAAGAGCTGCCGTTTGATTTCCCAGTATGTATCTTTGTTGATTTGACCTGTCGCTAATGACACAGGCCTTTGTTGTTATATCTCCATACTGGGAGTTCAGAATTACGCGCGCTAGGGGCACGTTAATGGTACGAGTGTCTAACGGCTGAGTGAGCCAGACTGTTTCGCCGAGATAGTCGTCGGGCGAAATAAATCTTTTACAAACCAGATCAATCGTACTACCCGTATCTCTAAGTATCTCACATACCTGGCCGTTCACAGTCCCTATACTCACATATGGTTTTAAGGGATCTGTGATTTCCAAATCGGCACCTATGGAGTTAACCTCTTCTTTTTTTGTTAATAACGGACACTGGGGCTTAATATGGCCGACCTCGTGGCAGAAATAGCTCTTAATGTCTGTCACGCGCCTTTTGTCGAACTCTTTATGGTTCCATTCTTTACGGCGGTTTTCTTTTGGGCGAGGGGAGCTCACCTTATCTAAATTTCGTTCGGGTTCGTGTTGTTCGGGGGGTTTTTCAACTTTCTCTCCCGTTTTTACAGCCCCAAACATTTTACGTTGGTCGGGCGCGCGTCCCTCGAATTTCTTCGGCTGGTTGGGGGGCTTACCTGTTTTTCTGATAAGCTCAAACTGATCCGCGTCTTTGACCAAGGTTTCAGGGGACGTGTAATTCTCCCAATCCCTTATATTTTGCTCCCGAATTTCACTTCCCATTTTCCGTTTTAATTGGTCGACCAGAAAGAGATCTTTTAACGACTCAAAAGTTGTAACACACCGAGACCCTCTATCCAACCTTCGAAATACGTCTTTATTTCGAAAAGATAATCTTTCCATAGGGTTCCTGGCTTACGCTGGTGTCTAACAAACTTCTGACGAAAAGCTTCAGGACTGAGCCTGAATCGCTCGAGAAGCACGCTCTTAACATGGGAATATTTTTGTGTGTCCTCGACTTTTTCCCGTAACACAACGGCCGCTACTGATAATGGTAACAGGCTAATTAAACTGCCTGACCATTCAGCTTCCGGTATTTTTAAATGCTGTGCCTGCCGTTCAAAAAGGCAAAGGTATAGGCTTATATCAGTTTCTTCCGGGTCGAATTTTTGCATTATGTGCCTTAATGAGTGTCCCGCAGGTCTCGGAGGACTAACAGACGGGCTTTCTTGGGGGGCTTCCCTACTCAGTCTTAATTTGGCTAGCTCAAACTCTCGCTCTTGTTGAGCTAACCTATCCTCCCGTTCTTGTTGAGCTAATTCATCTTCCCGTTTTTGCCGGGCTAACCGTTCTTCCCGCTCTCGTTGCTCGTTTTCTATACGGGTCTCCATAATTTCAGCTAACAACCCTTCAGCCAATTTTACATTGTAATCTGCTGAACTTTCAATTTTTTTGATCATCTCAAGCTTCAGCATTCCCAAATCTACCTCACAACTCATTTCTATAGCGAGGTTAACTAAGTCCTCTTTCTTTGCACGAACAAGAGAACCCATGTTTGACAGAATACAAAGCTATTACAATACTACACAGAATAATACACACTATTATAAACCCTGAGGTAGTAATTACATTAAAACCTGAACACAAAATGCAACTACACAACACAATCAATTAACGTACACATGCAATGCATTAACAAAAATGAACTAAATTACTTTTAAAATTCCGCTTGCGATGTTACTATTTTAAGGTTCATAAAAGATAAATCACTTTGCTTTTAACATATCACAAAAATACACAATGCAAAATAGTTAAACACAATGTAGTTACACTATTTCTTTTTGAGCACAGTTACATTCCTTAATTTCTGAGAACTAATTTAACACACTACTATTTCAATAACAATTCTACTTTACACAATAACACTAGTTCTTATTTTACCTCAAATTAAAAAATTTTTTAGCACCTTTTAAGTTCAGATCAAGCTATTAATTACGGTTATTAAATTCAACAATTTAATTCTCCTAATTCTGAGAAAACAACCAAAATATTATTTACTAAACTACTGTTGGATACCAGCACAAAAGAGAAACAGAATGGTACTCACAATTTGATGTGAAGACTGGCATCTAGTTGGCACTGCAGCAAGTTTATCAGATGGCACAAGAACGTCAAACGTTCTACTCTAATTCACAGGATACACACACCCGCGATAGCACTTTCACACAGTCTCAGTTCTGAAACACGCGCGAATGTCACTAAGGAAATTAACACTGCAGCAGTTTAGCAGATTTCACAAGAACGTCAGCCGCTCTACACTACTTCACAGGATACACACCCGCAATAGCACTTTCGCACAGTCACAGTTCTGAACACACGCGACTGTCACTAAGGAAAACAAAATGTTCTTACTGTCGCTTTTTTTTCGTCAAAACGCTGCCACCAAAATTATGAATGAATATATACCTTCTGTAGCGAACTGAGGTTCGTAGTGTCAACCAGTAGATGATTTAAACACACCAGGTATACATCACTCATTACATAAACAAAACAAATGCAATTTATTAATAAAATTGATGATGATGAGATATGTACACTGCACAGATGTAAGATGAACTTCGTAACTTAGGTAATCACACTCGATTTAATCGGCGTGGGGCGGAGTAAGAACACAGAAGTCCGCTAGGCTAGCCGAACTGGCTCTGCTTCAATGATGAAGAAACGGCACTTCTCCTGACGGGAAAGGGCTCCCCAATAATATCAACGGCGGTGATCACTGCACGCACCCGGTAGCGATGAAAATATTAATTTAAGGAGAAAGGACTCCTCACTGGAAAATAAGGTAGCAAAGGCTCCTTCCACGAAGACTGGTCTCCGACAAATTAGTGGAGTATGTTTACTCCTGCAGGAACTAGATCGTCGCTGCAAACAGTCACAAGGGACTCTGAACCGGTAAGGGCGGCAAACCCGGCTGCTCTTAAAACTGGATCCGCTACGTGTCAGGAACTCAAAAGACGCAAGCCACGACTGAGGGGTCCATTCTCTTTTTATAGAAGAACCTCCACCGGATATTGCATCACTCTCCAGAAAGTCGAACGATCTAGAACAAGTGAGCAACGGAAATGGGTTTCCTGGGGTGATAATGAAATATTTTCCCCGGGTCTAAAGCGGCCGCCTTTTTAGTTTGTCCTCCAAGCCACTTCAAAGAGTCTCAAAGGGCCGCTTCGGTAAAATGCGAAAGGCACGAGTCCTTTTGTTTAGGCACGCGACGCCTCCAGGATGCTGCTTCACAATTGATAGTTCATGAATGAAAGCACCTGGGGTCTCCGGTCATTTATAACTAACGTCAGCGGTGTCACCCGGTGGCGATGACTAAATCAAGAAAAATGACCATGTCCCCTAAGGTTCTGTGGAACAAGTCTATCGGATGAACAAAAGGAAAATTGCCGTCAGCATATTGCCACCTAAGTCGTCGGAAATCTTTTGATGGGTCTCAGGCCAAGATAGAAGAATTTCTTTTGTTAACGGAGAGGTTGAAATGCAATACTCTACAGGATGTTTAAAATTCCAAGTACCGAAGTTTTCGGATCATAAGATGCACCTTTTTACATAAAAAAAATCGACGTACATTTGGGATGCGTCTTATGGTCCGAAGATAACATTAAAATAAAATAAATATTTTATTATATATATATACAGGGTGATTTTTTATTAAACTGACACCACTCAGAGCAATCTGTAGTGCGATCTATCAGCCGGAATTCCACCAAAATTGATAGAGGCACTAAGGACGACATGGGAAAGAGTACCCGCGAAAAAAAAAGTTAGTTCCAAAAGTCGCTGATAGGGGAAGATATGGTGCCGTTATTTGTCAGTGCACACAAGAATTTGCATAAAATGCAAGTAAAACATCAAAATGCAAATTCGTGACTATATATTCGACAGCAGAGCCAGTATTTTAGGTTCTAAAGATCGGTGCGGAATCTGTTGCTCCATCGCTGTACAGAATGAAGGATCATCAGTCGCTTTCTTTTCCACTTGCATGGCCACCTCGATCCCCGCACCTAACCCATGTGACTTCTTTCTGTGGGGTTATTTAAATTCTAAGGTGTATCTTGGTGGAGTCTCGAACTTAGCGGCCCCAAAGGATAACATATCCCGGACTGTGATGAACATTTCTGGTGACATGTTACGCTCGGCCGTGAAGGTGGGAGAAGTGAATTCGCATAAAGCGGGTGTTGCAGTGAAATTTCTTTGTTATTCATTTGTCTGCTTATTACAAATTTTTCAGTATTCACTCCTTATCTTTATATCCCAAAATACTGGCGCTCCTGTCGACTACGTAGTCGTGAATTTGCATTTAGTTGTTTTACTAGAGTTTTGTGCAAATTCTCGCATAAACAGCGCCATATCTTCCCCTATCGGTGCCTTTTGGAATTTTTTTTCACAGAAACACTTTCTCATGTCGTCCTTAGTCCCTCTATTAATTTTGGTGGAATTATGGATGATAGATCGTGCTACAGATGGCTCTGAGTAGTGTCAGTTTAATAAAAATCACCCTGTATATTATACTAGCTGAATACCCGTGCTTAGCTACAGAGTACATTTTAGGAAAGTTACAATGAAAAAATAATGAAACTGCTTTTTAGAAGATTTCCTTATAGACAATATTTTTTGTTTCTTCATTGGGCGGAACTAATATTACCAGGCTCGTCCGCGAACTTACGCGTGAGCAAGCTACGTAAAACTGACCGTGGTAGAAACAATTTTCTCTTAAATCTACGCCAGCGTATTTTAAAGTTTGGCCTTGAGACTTATTTATCATCATGGCGAAGCATACTTTGAGGGGAAATTGCAGTCTGTTAAAGTCAAAGGGAAGGTCATTGGGTATTAGAGGAATACGTGGCACGAACAATGTTTTTTTTGCATAGATATAGCCATTTGAAACTCCACCATCTCTTTTGGGACACACTGTATATTATATATTTTATATAAATTATTTATTATATTTATCTATATATATATATATATATATATATATATAACAGTTCCGTAATTGACTGACTGACTGACAGAAAACGCACAGACCATACCGCTAGACCTAAAGGGCTGAAATTTTGCATGGCGATTCTTCTTATAGTGTAGGGGTGCATTAAGAAAGATTTTTGAAAAATTCTACTTAGATTTTTTTTAAATCAAATTTTTATGTTTTTGTAACTTTTTTTAAATTTGCATTTAAAATAATAATCTGATGATTATAAAAGTTATATCACGAGAAAGATCATAAAAATTCCTTTAAAATGAAATCTTTTTCGAATCTTTACTTCCCTTTTCTGATTTTTGGTGAATTTTTAAAGATTAATTTTTAGAATTTAATTTATTGAATGCTGATCACGTGGTTTCTTTTCTTTTTGTGATACTTCAAATTAATTTTGCGTCACGTGCATAACAGCGAAATAAATTGGCAAAAAAATATTGAAATACGGTAAAAGATAAAATTTAACCACTAGACTCATTGAGATGGAATTTTTTTAAAGAATTTAATTCAAATTGGTTTGTTTTATGAATATTTGACATACAAATTTATTGCAAACATTGACCATTGTATTTAATTTGAATATTTTCTTCTACATTATTTTGTCTATAAAAATATCCGTTACAATTTTTTTATAAATATATTTATTTTTGGTTTTCTTGGCATTAATTTCATACATTGACCGTTGTATTTATTATAAATATATTTATTTTGTTTTTTCTTGGCATTAATTTCATACATTGATTATTTAATTTGAATGTACTCCGTAACGAAGCACGAGTACTAAGTTAGTTATATATTTTTTTTATCTTTATTAAGTAAGGAATTAAAAATATCTCTATGTACCTAACAAAATACAAAATACTCTTTTTAAAAAATCCTCCCGTAAATTTGAGGTGAGTCTTATCGCCCAGTGCGTCTAACGGTCCAAAAGATACGGTATTTTATTAAATACAGCGTATGCAATAAGCATCCTAATACTCTTTTTTTATTCACTTTCATAGCGCATTTAAAACACCATGTTTCAAATTTATTGGGAAAATTTTTATTTAGAATCACGTTATGATGACAATATCGCCGAAAACGCCCCTGAAAATAATGAAACGTTTTAAGGCAAAATTCATTCTTTCGTGAATTTCCTTCTATCGTTGCCCCGGAATAACATGCGAGAATGATTCGTTTCAAGTATTATTTCGAAGTAATAAAGATAAAAGGATGGATGATTTTAACAGGGTCGAAAAATTTGATCTCTTAAGACCTTAAGACACTGTCGTGAAAATGCAAATGGAAACGAGCGCACAGTCCGTTAGTAGTACAGAAAGTGGAAAAAAGTTTTAAATGAGTTTAACTTGGAATATAAACACTCTTTCGACGATGTGGGGGAGAGATTGGGGGGGAGGGGATTGCGGAAGTTCTTTCAACTTTTGCGAAACTTAATTAGTGATGAAAAGCTTCTCCGGGAGTTACGACTAAATTTCGAGTTCTCGAAGTGGAGCTTATTGCCGGCATTGTATCTAGTAATTTGATTCTACAGTATGAGATTTCTGTCAGAATCGCAAAGTAACAGAAAATGTTTTATTTAAAGAAGTTGTCTGTTTATTAACAAAAATTAATCGTGTTGTGTAAGTGAGGAGACACTAAAGGAAAGATATTTAAACATTTACTACTTCAGTCAAAGTAATGTTTCTAATGTTATTACGTTATAAATTGGGGGGGGGGGGGTTATCTACGAATGCAATTAAATGTGTCTATACTGGATGTTCGTAAACGGTTTAGACAAAATAAGAAGGGTGGTAGTACTCATCAAGATGTAGGGTTCGCGTGTTGCTCAGATGCAAATTTCTGGTAGCTGCGCAGTGCAGGCCAGTTGAAGTGAGTTCGGAGCAGGTGTCTGGTCTATTTAAGTGACACGCGCTGAGTTGGCAAGAGCCCAAGAAGGGAGTGGAGATTTGTATGGTAGTACGTTACGCTATTAGAAGGGATACGGATAGGCGAGAAAAGCTAGATTGAAGGTGATAGCGGTATTTAACTGATAGAGCACGTATTAGTATTTAGCCTAGGTGGTTGCACGATTTCTATAGTTATTTCAGAGCCCGATGGTTACGGGTATTGTTAGGGAACGTGTATTCTACCTGAAAGGGTTCATTACGACTTTAAAGTTCAGTTTCTTAGTACCGCAAGTTGCGGTACTGTTGTGTTATTATTTGAAGCCCCAAGTCGGTCTATGTTAGTCTACCTCTACGTAGAATAAAAAAGGAATTATTTATGTTTATGCCTCTTACTTTATAGTGTGCCTGGACCGTTAGAGGATTATAGGGTAAATAATAAATAGAACCACATAAAGACGAACAATTAGCCATTAAACACGACTATACAGCTGGTACCATAATGCTTTTTTATATAGTTAACTTAATTTATGCAAACTGCCGAAAAAGTTAATTGTGTTCCCCATTTGACACGGTGTAGGAGAAAACCACTGTCCACAATGTTGACGCAGTTCGGAGGTTAAGGTCTTAGTTTAGAACTTCAAAAATGTCGTACATGGCCAATGTCGTTGTCTCTCGCATACCAGCTTCATTAAATAGAGCCAACGGAAAAGGAACTAACTCATATTCTAAATAAAATGCTAGGTCTTCGTCGTTTTGTTTAGCAATCGCTATCTTCTGAAAAAGCAACAACGGGTTTATTACTATATTGAAACCATTTCTTCCACCGTACAATTGACGGTGATCAAGCTTTCATAAGGTCTACCATTTCAAAGTACTGAACCCAGAAAGCTGCAGTGGGCCATTCTCTTTCAACTGCTTCAAAGTCATCCTTATTTTAATCTCATATACGATGTCTCGTATATTAGTATGTCCGTTTATGGTTTCTAGCAATAGTATTTCAATAGCAAAATCTCTAAAGTATTCATGGAGATTATTGCTTTTGAAATCAGATATATTCAAGGAGTCAAAAATTATTTTTGCTAAAGCTGTTTGGGTAATTAAATTAGCTAGGACCTTTCTAGCGTATGCATAGCCAGGCAACATTTTTTCTACTGACATAGTTGCATACATCAAAGTTAGTATTTATTTTTACCCATCTCCAGCCATTATATACCCAATACAGCCTAAGTATGACATAAAAATATAGAATCCACCAAGCCTCACAATAAAACCTGATAACAATGGATTGGGTGTTGTTGCAACTTTCTCTTGAGCTTTGATATGCAGAGATTTGACAAACGTAAGTATAGAAGACTTTTGGCGCACACGCGCGGGTCATCCTCCCATCGCGATGGGGAGGACCCGCGCATCGGCTTCCCAGGCGTGATGGTTCGCTCCTTTCAAAGTCCATTATCTTTGTTTGTGTTTGACTTATAAAAAAATGTAAATGACTATCTTGTTTATAATTTAATTCTCTTCAATTTTTAAATTCAAATTTTTTATATAAAATCAATATTTCTCAAGTTACTTGTAAAAAACTAAAAAAGTGTACACATTTTCCAAGATGGCGGCGAAAGCTCAAGTCTGATCGGTGGGGACTTTTAGTATGTTCATTAGCATGCCTAAACAAACATCTCCACCAATTTTCAAAACTTTCGTATTTTTTTAGCCATTCGTCAAAATCAGGTCTATTTTGACTGGGGTATAAATCTTTTTATTTACCAGAGAGAATATAGAAAGAAGCTACATTCGCATCAATTCATAGCAATGGAAATCATTCCAAGTTGCCATCAAAAAGCATAGAATGATTGACTTTCATGCTCAAACGAACTGAAACTGAAAACATTGCAAATTGCAAGTGTGCGATTCACTCGCATGCAAATCACATGAGACCATGGTGGCACTACATTTTGAATCATGCGCGTTTCACGGAAGCATCTTTCCGAAGTGCGAGTGTTCTTAGAATCTGTTAGGGTCTGTTCACATAGGAGTCCGGTAGCGGAGGCGTTAAAGTAATGAAATATATTTAACCAATGACAAACCTCCAAACGATTACAGCGAAATTTATAACGTCTATGATTGGTTTATTTCCGTCTCAGCGGCATTTATCCTTTTACGCTTCCGCTACCGGACTCCTATGTAAACAGGCCCTTAACCCTGATATCAGTAGACACAGAATAAATCAAATTTCGTTTAACCCTATGATGGCTGTTTCTAAATCTTCTAGACTTTTTTTTTTTTTTTTTTGTGAAACTTGGACCCCTACGTCGTGGGAATATTACTTTCCCTACTGAAATGCCTCAACATCGGCTCACCTTGCTCATCAGAGCGTCAATCAAACAACGGGTTGTCGAGTTACAGGTATTTATTTCTTAATTAAATATTCATCATTAATTGCTTGCCTCATTAAGTTTAATCCCCACAACGATGATTTCATTTGAATTTTTATGACTGTCATTTGGTAACTGAAAGAACTTTTTACTGACGGCAAAATTACCCTTTTTTAAGAAAAAAAAAAGATCAAACTCGGTGAAAAGGCTCTAGTTGTAGGAAAAAGAAAGGAAATAGTGCAAATGTTTTATAAAGTTTAAAAAGAGAAGAGGAAGAAGAAGAAGAAGAATGTTGTCATCAAAGGAATTTTTTTCTTGCCCACAGAGTTCGCAAAATTAGGGACTATGGAACAAATAAGTTAAAGTCGAGGAACCATAGATGATGAAATGCAGTGGATCCTTGACCGCAACTGGTGTAAAAATGAGTTTGAAATTCATTATAGAAAGCAGGAAAATATGCTATATGAATTTCGAAATAAAATTCCCGCCTTTTTCGGGAGACAAATACTGTACAACATGCTGGGAATGGCAACCAGGAGGCGCCTTGGAAGAACAAATATCATTCTCGTTACAGAAAAAAAAATCTGATGGATAGGAATAGCCAAGTCAAGGAAAAGAAAAATAAAGAGTAAGACATTCAGATTTGAAGAGACGGAAAGATTTAATTTGGCCCAAGTGTTTTAGAAGCTTAGACTGGCAGCCGGCTTAAGACCTCTTTAAAAAAATTTCCTCTGGCTCTCTTCATTGAGTAAAGGTAAACCAAAAGGAATAAGAGAAGTAAAGAGAAAATAACTGTCGAAATAAAACAAATTTTTAAAAATATAGGGATTAAAAAAAGTTAATTCTTAATAGCCTTCTAGGGTCAAACAATATACCGAGCAGAACCGCCGTTATTATCTAAAGTGTTTCATGAAATTTTTAGCTACTGTTTTGTTCACAAATCAGATTGGGAATGCATAGGATGCCCTCGGGGAAGCCTGTAACTCCTAGAGGGCGCGTTCCCAGGTGGCGGATCGGGGAATGCCTCCACTGGAATTTCCATTGGGTGATAGAAGGGAAATAAAATACCTTCCGCGGACCAACAAGTAGACGTCCAACCTCTTTCGAGGCAATGGCACCCCTCTTCAATGGATAGTGCATTCTTTTAACGTAGGATTACGTTCCTCTATAACGGTCCTGCTGAAAGGAAAATTTCACATGCTTAAGCTGTCCGTCCGTCCGTTCTCGCGAGTTATAATTTTGGCGGCGCGCCAAACTCAGTCTACCGCTTGGACAAGTTAAACAGAAGAGTACCAATTGGTGCTCTTCTGTATTTTGACGTATCTTAAGATACGTCAAAATTTTGACATATATATATGTATATATATACATACGTACATATATATAGATACATATATACATTCAAAAGAGGTAAGCAACGATAAGTAATCCTACGTTAATAACCCGCGATAGTTTAGTTAGAAAAGAACTACCTGAATTTTTTCTTCTTCTTCTTCTTTCTTCTTTTTTTCTTCTACACTGTTCCTGGACAGGATAACAACAAGAACAACAATGGATAGGATGAGCTCCTCTAAAAGAGTAAACCTATCCCGAATTCCAGAAGTGGCAAGCGGCGAGACTTGGCAATTTGTTTAAAACATAGCTTTCATCCGCATTCAGCCGAAACTTATGGGCCTAGAGTTGAATCCTCCTTGAAGGACCCCGGCAGTTCCAGGAAACAAATAAACTGATTACAAAATAGACATTAGCAATTTTTTATGATAATATATAATTAAACTGATTACCCTGCAAAGCTTGGCATTTTTTTTCTATAGTTTTCATGGTACAAGCAAATTTTTATCTTAAGTCGTTTCCTTTTAAAAAGAATTGAATCTCTTAATTTGAGACGCCATGTAAATCTCATAAAATACACTTTCAGCTCAATTTCGAGAACTCGTAAGTTAAATTCCTGTTAAAATAGTTTTTCATTGGTGATTAAGTTCCACTAAAAAGTTTTCAAACTTTCTCACTTTTCTACGGAACCTTTCGTAAAATGTTTATATTCTTAGTTAAATTCACTTAACACTTTTTCTACTCACTCTGTTGTTCGCTACCAACCATTTGCATTTTCTCGACTCACTAAAGACCTTCGGAGATCAAATTTTCCAGTCATATTAAAATAATTCTCTTTCTTTTTATTCTAATCGCTTTGAACTAGACTTCTTTTTCACCGTTTTTATCGCAGTATCGAAAGAAAATTCACGAATTAATGGATTTCTTTCATTTAATACTTATTTGATTTTTTTTTCTTTTTTCTATTGTAGCAGTGACCATAATATGGTTATTAAGGGTTATGGCTAAGTTTCATGCCATATTTCCCAATTTGAACTTCTTAAAATGAGTTTTCGATGTAGTTTTTTGTAGTCTTTAACAATGTGGGCTATCTCTCTCTCTCTCTCTCTCTCTATATATATATATATATATATATATATATATATATATATATATATATATATATATATATATATATACAGTGGAACCTCGCATAACGAGCATAATTCGTTCTAGAGTCTTACTCGTAATGCGAAACACTCGTTAAGCGAAACAATTTTTCCCATATAAATTAATGTAAAATACGATAATACGTTCCATGCCAATAAATACTCAAAATTTTTTAGATGTAACGTTTATTATTTAAAGAAAATTACCTATACATAAATTCTTAAGGAGCAAAATCATCCATATGTAGTTTATTATTTACGAGTTTATGACACATATCTAATTTTTTTACTAGAAAGTTATCTAGCAACATTTGTTTTTCTCGGCGCTTCAAAGTTTGCTGAAAATGTGTCACCGCATTGTCATTGAATAAATTTATAGCGCACATAGCCACCGTCTTATCAAGGTGATGCTTTGTAACTTACGATGCAACAGTTTCCCATGCTTTCATCATTTCTTTTATTGCGCCAGAAGATTGTTTCTTTGCTGTTTCTTCGTCCTTCTCCACTGACAAACTCTCCTCTACAAGTGCTTGCTGTGAAAGACACTGCAATTCTATTAGCTGTTCGGTGGTCAGCTCTTGGTTGTGCTCCTCCAGAACCTCCTCAATATCATTGTTATCCTCCAGTCCCATGATATTTGCTTCTCGAACCATTCATGACTACCCTTAAATACTTAGTTTTCGGCCGTTGATGATCCTGGTGACGTGAAGATCCGAGTGACGTGAAGAGGGGTCTTCCTTCCACGTCACTCGTTCAGCGAGCCATTTTTTTACGATTTATTTTGCTCGTTATGCAAAATACTCGTTATGCGAGGTGCTCGTTAAGCGAGGTTCCACTGTGTATATATATATATATATAATATGATAACGTCCCACCATTATTACTTGTCGCGTATGCTAAATTATCCTCTTGACTAACTAGCTTGTCCTTTAATGCACGCGCTGAAAGTCATGCGACTATGATTGAGGATGATTCAGAAACCACACGCCTTTGCATCGCATGTTCGGAATCATGAGTTATGGCTCTCGTGGTCAAGTCGGATGTTCGATTCTAACCAATTACCGAACTATAACGACTAGCGTCCGTGTCATGTAACCAATCCCCTCCCAGCTTTTCCGCATTTGAAGCGAAGTAAAGAGATTCCTTTCTCTCGGCTTCGTATAAAAGAAATGGTTTGAATGAGGGAGCAGTAGAACGCCGGGGAACGTTCGAGTAGATTAACTTTTAGTATAATTGGACAACTTTCGAAGAAGTCTGAGTTTTAAGCTGTTAAAGTTATGTGTTTTTATATTTGAATATAAATGTAATGTTGTAGTTCGTAGTTTGTCCTGTCTATATAGAATAAAACCGTCTGTTTGTTTTGTGAATTCGTCGTCAGTTGATTCAGCGACATTGCAGTCCCCATGGTATAAAAACGTTGAGCAGCGATTATTGTTTTTTCCTTGCCTTGCTCCCTCGCTTTTTTTTGGCTCGTGCTCTCTCGTTCTTCTGTCAGTTGTCCGCATACTGTTTCCAACTCAAGCCCCGGGAGTTCCGGTGGCTAAATGGTTTGCGTAATATGGTCTAGTTACATGCTGTCAAGTTCTTTGCTGAAATGTCTTGTGCGGTGTGTTGTCTTCGTTATTCGGATTAAATGAAACAGTTCATGGAATTTGTGCTTCTCATCTTTGTTGTGCGTCCCTTCAATGCCTCCCCTATGCGTGTATCTCTCAACTGGCTACGTCCACACTGTCGTGTGTCGGAGCGATTTGCAACAGCTCTTGTACTTGAGTCGGGTCTATCATCCACAAGGTTCAAGATGCTTTCTTCCAGTCCTGGACTGCGTAAACGTCTCGGTCGACCCGCTTCGTGGCTGGTGACGGGGAAAGAACCTCTTTCACAAAGTAGCCGGTGTAACCACTCAAAAATTTCGTGGTCCGGCATTCGTCTATGAGGGCAGCGCTCCTGATACATTCGTAGCGCAGCTCTGCCGTTACCATTTGCACGACCGTAGGGAAAACTCTTGTACCTAGGGCCACCATGCTTTATTGAAATAATTATTATTTTACAGCATTTTTACTCACTGGAGTGAGTGTCAACACTGTTTCAAACCATAACAGCCATTTTTAATGAAAGCAAGAAGAAGCTATAGTTAAATAGAAAAGAAAGTCTTGATTTGATGATCAAAACTAAATTTTTTCACATCAATTTGAAGTCTTATTTTGTGAAAGTAAGTGAAAACTTATGTTTTAATGTATAGCAGATAATTTTTGTAATCATTAAAGGAAAAAATGAAATAAGAACAAAGTTTGGTTTCTGCATGTCTTTGGCTATGGAAGCTATTTTGCCAAAAATAACAACATCTTGTACCTAGGGCCATGGCCTCTAGTACAAAAGAGGTGGACGAAAACCTGGCAAGTGTAGAATTCTCACTGATACCCCCGAGAAAAATTAAATTCAAGCACAATAATTACAAGATAAAAAGAACTTTTTATATACCATGTTTTTAAATTTTCTGTTGAATCATATAAATTTGACAATTCTGTGTATTAATAAATACTTTTTTAAATAATTTTTGATGAATTATCCCATCAACTTGAAAGAAAATTAAGTTAATTGGAAGTTAATTTGCGTTTAACTTTTCGTTCCCATCCCGGCCTATAGATGGCTGCACCAGTCTACAAAACAAAATTAACTGAAAATGACTGAAAATTAATTTAATTCTGCTTAAAGATGGCTAAAAGTATCAAAAGAATGCATTGTCATCGTGTTCTGAGCTATTATAAAAGTTTAAAATGTCTAGCTAGTCGGGAAGTTAGTTAAAAATCGATTGCAAGATTTGAACTGGACAACCACACAAATACACAAACAAACAAGAAAGCGAGTTAATAAAAACATCTAAAAAATTGAAAAAAGCGATTGTTAAAAAATAGTTACGAAATCTGTCTTTGAAACAGAAAATGTATGTGGAATCATTAAGAAGACAATGGAGAAAAAACATAAATTAGAGAGTGATGAGGAAACAACTGAGGAATCACTTGAAGTGATGGACTCTTCAGATTCTGCGAGCAACGTAGATTCTCTAATAGCTGATGAAAGGCCTAGTGATCAACTTGAAAAGAGAAACTTCTGTTTGACGAAATTAGACGGGGGAAAAACTAATGCACTTTTACATTGCAGAAGTAGTTGACGTTACAGATGATCTAAATGCCTGAAACGACTCAGTAAGGATTCAGATAAATTTTTGTATCAAAATGATACAGCTTATGTTATTAACAGAGATAATGTTGTGTTTGAACTGCCTGAACCAACAACTGTTAGAGGCTCAGAACGCCAGTGCTTGTAACTTACTTTTGGTGTCAGTTTTGCGAATTACAATGTGGAATAATAAACATTTCCTCCTTTAAGACATTGCCTACAATTAACATTTCTTCCTTACGAAGATTTTAGCAATTGTGCATAAAAGAAAAAATGCATACAAATTGGTTTTTTTTAATTGTAAACAACAATTTCTGTTTTTGGAAATAACATGCCCTGGGTACAATAGTGTTATTGTACCTAGGGCCATTTGTAATTTTTTTTTAATTTTCAATATCATTTACAAATTTTTTTTCTATACTTGAAGTGATTTTTAGTTAAAGAGAATAAATAAATTAATGTATACAAGCTATTTTTATTATTGTAAGCTAGTTATAAGTAAAGATACTGCCATTTGAAAACAGCCGGCCCTAGGTACAAGAGTTTCCCCTACATGAGATGCATATCTGCTTTTTCTGCATACCTAAAGTCTCCCATCACGGACGACATCCCAGTTAAGAATGGCATGTTCCCGCAGATGCATAATGTTCATGCGCGGCAAGCCACCACCTGCTCTTTATCGTCAACGGAACCAAGCAATCACTCCATTTTTCATGTCTTTTTCCTGTGTTTGTGCTTCAACGCTTCACCTTCCCTCATACATTCCTATATAATAAATGATTGCTACAGGGTACAGTACCAACCCTTAAAGTATGTACTATGAATTAAGAATCACCCTGTATATTAAATTTTTTCTGAAAAGGGAATTTAGCAAAGTTTGCTGTTTTTAACTTCATATTTAAAATTGAATATTCAATAAATCTCATGTTAGAATGTGTCTAAAATAACTAGCGTCTTAAATTAACTTCACGCAGAAAAGTTTCATTTTATGTTCCCACCGGGTCCTTCCATTTCAGTTTTTTTTTTTTTTTTTTTTTGCACTGGGTAGTCGATCCAAAAAGGTACAACATCTAGTAGATATAAACTTTGCTAGATATTTAATCTTATTAGGCCTTTGACACATCCTATTTTTAATATTCCAATCAAGGGGTCCCAGGTAGCCTGGTGGTAGCGCGTCGGGCTTTGGACTCAATGTGCTCAGTTCGAGTCCCGAAGACCGCCATTAAATACCTTCGTATCTACGCCTGATAAGAGCACGTTAAATCGGTAAATCGAAAGTCCTTCCACGAGATCAGTGGGTTGGGGGGGGAGGTGCGAGTTCTCCAGATGTCGCCCCTTGGAGTTGCTCGATCAAAACTGAGATGGTACCAAGGCAACAAACGTAGACCCCTGTATCTTGCTGCCAAATAAAAAGAAGTCAACAATTTCAATACAGTGCGAATGTCTCAGGACAATTGCATATATATATATATATATATATATATCGGGCCTTGTGGTACAGTGCGCTGGTTTTCGGTGCTGAGGGTGCTCAGATCGAATCCTGGCGAAGCGCCACTAAAATGCCTCCGTTTGTGTCGTCCCTTCATAGGGGGCAATGCTGGTCTGCCTATATGGCGCCCCCATAATAAAATGGCCAGCAAAACTGCGGTGAATCATAGGCGAATGTCTTCGCGACAAGTGCCTCCGCATTGGAATATATATATATATATATATATATATATATATATATATATATATATATATATATATATACATATACACTGCTGGCCACTGGCAAATGCAACACCCTGAAGGAAACATGCAAATAACATGAAATTTACAACATGCATTAGCGGAGGTGAGATATGCAAATGATTACAATTTCAGCGCAGACGCTCATCATGAGCGCCTGTGGCGCCACTTCAAAGCGCTATTTAAGGCTTGGAGATTTCGACGATTTCAAGTTCGGCAATTGTGTTTTTCTTGTGGTTTTTTCAAAAAAACGATCAATTATGCCTCGTCGAAAACAGCGATCATCTTTTGATCAAGTATACGAGTTCGACAGAAGAAGGATAGTGGCCTACCGAGATTGTGGATTATCTTTCAGGGAAATCGGTAGTCGTGTTGGACGAAACCAAACAACTGTAATGCGGATATGTGATCGTTGGATGCAGGAGGGTACGACGGACCGGCGTGTTCGATCGCATCCACCTCAGCGCACCACTTCACGTGATGACAGGCAAATTGTGCGCATTGCAGTGACGGATCGCTCAGTCACATCACGAATCATACCACAGCACATGCAGTCTGTAACGCATTATCTAGTGTCTGCGCGTACCATTCGACGCCGTTTACAGCAGAGTGGTCTGTCCGCAATACGTCCATTGCTTTGTCTACCCTTGACGCAGAACCACAGACGTCTCCGCCGCCAATGGTGCGATGACAGAAGGATGTGGAAGGCAGAATGGAATGAAATTGTCTTTACTGACGAGTCACGCTTCTGTCTGCAACACCACGATGGTCGCATTCGAGTCTGGAGACACCGTGAAGAGAGGATGCTGAACAGCTGCGTTATGCACCGCTACACTGGTCCTGCACCGGGTATTATGGTATGGGGCGGTATTGGATATCACTCTCGCACACCTCTAGTACGCATTACCGGTACTTTAAACAGCCAGCGCTACATCTCCGAGGTGTTGGAGCCAGTTGTCCTTCCTTACCTTCAGGGCTTGCCCACAGACATATTTCAACAGGATAATGCGCGACCACACGTGGCACGCATTGTCCAACGGTTCTTCGTCAATCGCCAGATTGAATTGCTTCCCTGGCCGCCTCGCTCTCCGGATCTTTCGCCGATAGAAAACATGTGGTCCATGGTTGCTCTACGATTGACCCAGATTCCATCCCCAGATGCCACAGCAGATCAACTTTGGGAACGTGTGGAAGCTGCTTGGTCTGCTGTACCACAAGAACTCATCCAAAGTCTCTTTGAATCAATGCCGAGGCGTGTGGCAGCGGTGATCTCCAACAATGGCGGCTATTCTGGCTACTGATTTTGGCAGGAACCACACTTCACAGAAGTCTATAAATTTAATCATTTGATACTTGGTCAACATGTTATCTACAAAATAAATTTTGTTGTGATATCTCTTGTCTTTCTTGGCGTTGCAATTTGGGTGGCCAGCAGTGTATATATAGATATTTATATATCAGTGTGTGTCTGTGATAACACTCACATCGCGTATTAGAGGAAATGATTCTTGTAATAACGGCACATCATGGACGCGATTCAAACTCTTTTGTAGTCGAGGCAGAGCAGCGAACGCATACACACTTGAGAGAGAAGCACAAAATGAAAAAAATTACACAATCACTGAAGAGTTATCCTTGGAATATTTTTTTTCACTTCCAACACGTCTTTCAGACATCAAAGAAGGTATGGCACAGTTTGGACAAAAGGATGATACGGGGTTTACTGGAGACAATACTGAACAATGACTGCACCGGAACCTGCCGGAGCTTTAATATGCTGGACACCACATAATGGGACAGTAGCGGCGTATATATTTAGCTTTAGAAAGGGGCGCGCGAAGATAGCAAAAAACGAAGCAATGACGGCACCTTCACAGGGCAAGGAAACAGACAGAAAAAAATCCCACGGAAATCACTGTTTAACCTTTTATACCAAGGGCTCGTGACCCTGACGGTAGGTGTCTAAAATTCTTTTAATTGGTTATAATCGAACACGTGAGGGTATGATTCAACGTCGCAAGACTTTAAGAACAGGTGCAGCGGGGCGAGAGAGACGCGTGACATTGATTCATGTATAAAAATAACTTTACCGCGCGTGCATTTAAAAGAATAGAATATTCGGTTATTACGTTTTTGAAATAGGGGCTGTGCTTTATTGGGGTGGGGTTGAAAGGAATTTAGAATACGCGTTAGATTAGGACAATTAATAATAGTGGGATGTTATTATTACTTACACACACACACGCACATAACGTGGTGGAATTATAAACCAGCTTGAAAAGAGTATAAAAAATAAATGTTATAGCACATTCTACCACGCGACAAAGATTAAAATCCAGTTTGAATCCGAGGTTTGAAACTGAAATACAAATTAAAGAAATAAATACTTGTTTCAAGAGACTCTTTTTTTAATAAAAATATCATAATTTGTCGAATAATAATTTAGAATACACTGCCTATATTTCCAAAAGGGAACACTAAAAAGTTTTGCATCTATGACATATGATATTTCTTATTTCGTTGAACATAATTCATAACTCTTACGTGTTTTCCTTTTTCATTCAAATTAAAATATCTTTATTTTCCAACTACAGAGGCTGTTCGCACATTTTTTAGACGATTTTGGTAAGCGGTAATAAAAAATCGCTTGCTGCAAAAGAAATAATTGCAATTGTACTATGATTTTAAAAGTCAAGATTACCGTCTGCGGCTTGAAAGTTTTGTTTTTATTCAAATTGGCGTTTTTAACAAAGCAGTGGTTCGAAGGCTACATTTATGCTCTTTCCGAAGAGAAATATGCATACTCCGTTATCCAAAAACGATGTGAGAGTCATGGTTTTGTGATATCTAAAGCGTCGATAGGTAATATCGTCAACAAGAAAGGAAAAAAACGTCAAATTAGAGCCTCAAGGGGGACAAAAATTCCAAACAAGTATCCAAGGAAAAAACAGACATCTTCGACTATTGCAAAGGTACGTTGTTTAATGTTAAAAGAAAATCCCCCTAGTCAAAGGACAGTTGCAAAATCATTAAAATGCTCGGTGTCCACTGTGCAAAATGATAAACGTTGATTTAAATCTTAAGAAAGCGAAAAAACGCAATGTGCATCGTCTTCTTCAAAATCATATCGCTGAACGCAGGACACGCTGCAGAATTCTATATGAGAAACACTTATCCAAAGAAAAATGTAAAACAATTGTCACAATAGATGAATCATGGGTGTATTTAAATGATTGCAACAAAAAAAGAGCCATTTATTATCATAAAAGGGGAGAAAAAAAATTTAAGTACATGGTTCAAAGAATCGAAAGAAAGTTTTTCTAAGGGATTCATGATTGTTGCTGGTTTTTCTTATAATGGCAAGTTAAAAATAAAGAGAGTGGAAAAAAAGTCAAGATCAACTCCAAATACTATCAGGAACATATTTTATCGCCAATTTTTCTGAATGAAATACCATCGCTTTACCCACAGTGCCATCAATCTGTGAGACTCCATCAGGACAAAGCTAGCAGTCACACATCAAAATCCACTGTAAATTTCCTAAAAGAAATGGAACAAAAAACTGATATCAAGGCCATACCCTTCACTGATATCCCTACTAAATCTCCCGATGTATCACCTATAGATTTTTGTGCTTTCGGACTTTTAAAATCTGCATTATCCAAATGTCGTCCCAAAACCCTTACAGGACTCTGGAAAGCTGTTCAGGAGGAATGGGATAGAATACCTCTTCTGACACTTCAAAAGGCATTATTATCCTGGAAATTGCGGTGTCGAAAGATAGTTCAGAATAAGGGATGTCAAATAGAACATTTAAAACACAAGAATTTTATGTAATTTAGTTTTGTGAATACAATATACATCGTCTAAAAAATGTGTGAACAGCCTCTGTATATACGTAGGTAGGCTGAAAAGTAATGCACACATGCTTGTAGAGCGCGAACGAAATGAGCTTCTAAACCGCGCCAAGTGGCACATGAAAGTTCCATCCCTCCTAAATACGCATGCGCATGTTTGAAATCGTTGCGTTCATCCAGTCTGTTTCGAGAAGCGGTAGTAGGGAGAAGTGTTCTAGTTCTATGTCAACGCGAATTAAACAGCGCGCTGTTATCGAATTTTTTACTGCTGAAAAAAATGACTCCTACTGAGATTCATCGTCGTTTAAAAGCTGTTTATGGTGACGATGCTGTTGATAGGTGTACGGTAAACCGATGGGTAATAAAATTTGCGAGCCTGAAAAAGCTATAATTGTCGATGAAACACGCAGCGGACGTCCGATCACTGTCACAGATAATGAACATCGCAAACTCGTCAATGATTTGATTCAAAATGACCGGCGAATCACTCAAAAGAGTATCGCAAACCATATTGGAATATCCAAGGAACGTGTCGGCTTTATAATTGAACAATTGGGGTACCGTAAAATCTGTGCACGATGGGTACCATGCCGTCTCACAGACGAGAACAAACAGCGTCGATTAGAATGCTGGGAGCAACTTTTGCAACGCTACCGTGACGAAGGGGGCGGCTTTCTTTTGAATATTGTGACGGGGGACGAGTCATGGGTCCATTATTACGACCCGGAAGAGAAAAGTCAGAGCGCTGAATATCGACATTCGACTTCTCCTCAGGCGAAAAAGTTCAAAACACAACCATCCTCAAAAAAACTTCTTTTGACTATGTTTTGGGATGCTCACCGAGTTTATGTGACCGAGTTTCTGGAACGAGGGGCAACGGTAAATTCCTCTCAGTATATACAGACTCTAAAACAGCTCCGACGTCGAGTTTGTCGTGTTAGATGCAGCCTGGCGCCAATAATCTTGCAACATGACAACGCTCGTCCACAGACGACGCTCGCAACTGGAGAGGCTCTGCGAAAACTGAAGTTTGAACCGATTCCACACCCTCCTTATTCCCCCGATCTTGCTGCACCTTGCGATTTTTATTTTTCTCCTCTACTCAAGAGAGACCTCAAGGGAGACATTACACCTCGGACGATGAGGTGAAGGCAGCTGTCAAGTCGTGGATTTGAGAAAATTCGGAAGAATTTTTCAGTGACGGAATGAGAAAACTTGTTACACGTTGGGAGAAATGTGTAATCCTTAACGGTGACTGTGTTGAAAAATAAATATATGATTTTGAAGCTTAAGAATTGTACTTTAATGTTCTTTTAGCCCGATCTCGCTATTTCTTTTTGTTTGCGCTCTACAAGCATGTGTGCATTACGTTTCAGCCTACCCTCGTATATCCTCCACATTAGCGATAAAAAAAGTATGAACATTTGTATGTAGTAAAAAAAAAATCATACAACGCGTAGTTTCATATACGTACGTAGTTTTTGTTGTGACTTTTGTTCCTCGGCCGAAACATTCCAGACGAGGTCCATTTGTAAGTAGTAAAAAAAATAGTGTCTGCGTTGTATATGGGCATTGTATTATTTTGCAACAAAATTTTTTAGATGGATTTGGGTATTTTAACCAGTCACTTCATAATTAACTTATTTCTTCGCTGGCTATATTTTTATTGTAAAGAAAATATAGTATGGTTTGTTATTATATATTCTACATTTAAAATTGAATACCCACAAAATCTTGGTTAAAAAAGTGCATCATATTCAAAATATTAGATCAGAATTGTCCTAATATTACACTGGTGAAATAAATTAAGAGAATTTGCATATTTTATCGAATTTTATGAAAAGAACTGAACTGAATGTAAAACCACTGCTTCTAGACAAAAATGCAAATCTTGTACGTCAAATACATAAGCGTAGACGTGTGTGTAGACGGAGGCAGTAGAGAAACAGGCTTTATAAGCGCGCGTAAGTTAAGACGCATTTCGTTCGCTAGCACACCTCGGCGAATTTCTTGGTGTTATTTTGCAGCAATCGGTTAATTTCAAATTGAAACAGTAAAAATGAGTAACCACCAACGTTTAGATGATGGAATGAGGTGGCGAATTGTGGGGAGGCTAGAAGCAGGCCAATCTCAAATCCAAATTTGTTGACAGTTCAATTTAACATCCAGCGTCGTGTGTAACTTATGGAAACAGTTCCAGGATACCGGATCCATCGAGAGAAAGCCTGGGCAAGGTCGTCCAAGAGCCACGACGGCCAGAGAAGATCGTCATTTGTCGATTATAGCGAGGCGTAACAGGAGTGCTACAGCTTCTCAGCTCTCTCGTGACTTGTATGCAGCCACAGGCAGGGCCCGACTTTGACCCAATGGGGCCCTGGGCAAAGCAGACTTTGGGGGCCCCCTCCAAGGACAGATCCAGAGGGAGGCCATGTGCCCTCCCTCTCCAGGAGTAGATTTCCACATGAACATGTGGGACACTCACTAAGCCCCCCCCCCCATAAATTCGGACTGGAAATTCAAAAGAATTTCGACCAAGTCAAACATTTGAAAAATAATAATAATAATAATAATAATAATAATGTGTTAATTAATTTACTTTTAATGTTAATAAATAAATTCAGGAAATTTTCTTTTGAAATGAATATAGTGGGTGCACTGTGCCCCACCCAGGATTTTTTTCTGTATCCGCCACTGCCCACCTTTACTGAATTAACCTAAAACCAAATTTTCAAAAATATGTACAACTTAATACTAAATTAGGGGGCCCCATAAATTTGGGGGCCCTGGGCAAGTGCCCCACTTGCCCATGCGGAAATCTGGGCCTGGCCACAGGAACCCGTGTATCAAGGGTGATTGTTTCCAAAAGACTTCATGAGAGAGGGTTGTTTGCGAGAAGACCTGCTGTTTGCGTCCCGCTCACTTCTACGAACAGGAGAATCCGTTTATCATGGTGCAGAGAGCATAGAGATTGAGTATGGATCAATGGGCGACCGTTCTCTTCACTGATGAGTCCCGGTTCAGCCTAAACACTGATTCTCGCCGTACGTTCATATGGAGAGAACCAGGGACCGGCTACCTACCCTCCAATGTCCGCGAAATCGACCATTATGGCGGAGGAGGTGTAATGGTCGGGGAAGGCATCATGTTGGATGGCCGCACACCTCTCCATGCCTTTGAAAGAGGCACTGTGACTGGTGTGAGGTATAGGGATGCTGTCTTGTTGCCCTTTGTTCGCCTTTTCAGGGGTGCAGTTGGCCCCGAGTTCATTTTAATGGACGATAACGCGAGGCCACATAGAGCTCTTCTGGTCGACGAATTTCTAGAGAGTGAGGATATTCACCGGATGGATTGGCCAGCCAGATCTCCAGACCTTAACCCTCTAGAGCATGTCCGGGACGCTCTGGGGGGGGCAATTGCAATTTGCAACCCCCCCTCCGAGAACCATCCAGGGAATGAAAACACCGTTGCTGAACGAGTGGGGCCAATTGCCACAGGAAATGATATACTGCCTTATTTCAAGTATGAAATCCCGCTGCGAAACCTGTATATCTGTAAGAGGGGACCATACCCCCTATTAACCCATCTATTAACCCATTTTTTTTTTGTTTATTCTGCAACCGCTGTTTCATACCTTCCGATTCCAACAAGTGTTACGCACGATCATGCGTGTGTATTACAATTATTAAATGGTTATTTGTTTTGTATTGTATCAATGTATGTACATATCAAATTTCATTAAAATCAGTACAGAGATAATCGACCAAGTCTGCAAATTCTCTTAAGACTAATAAGAATTTTTCCCTCTAGATAAGTTTTTGAAGAGTTTAAACAACTTTCAAAGCCTGTTTTTCCCCACTAGAATGCGAAATAATTTTTCTCTCTTGTTTAAAACATTTCTTCCCAATCGTTGCTGAATGTTGTGGTAAGATAACTCGAATTTCTTACACCAGTGTACATCAGAAAAATTTCGCTTTTTGTTTCCATTCAGTATTTACACTTGGTAGTTTAATGAATATAGTAATTAATAATTGTTACCTTCAATAATACTTAAATTATTGCATAATATTTATTACATAATTATTTTTAATGTCATTTAATTGTTTTTTTTTTGTTGTAATAATAATTATTTAAAAAAATTATTAAATTGGACTTGAAGTCTCACAGGACATCGCTTGTATGACACACTCCCCAACTCCTTCCTGACATCCCACCGAAAATAGCCTTAAATTATCAAATTCAGCAATAATTATTAACTATTAAATTATTTTATGAAATTTTTATAATAATTTTAATGATTAATATCTATTTTGGAATACTATTAAACAAACTACTCGACGAAATAGTCGACTGTAAACAGTACTTGAGAAATGGAAAGCAATAGCGTATCATTCATCGGAGCGTATCATTCATCCGCGAAGCTTTTCCTCTTGTAATTAAGTATCACAGAAGTAAAATATACTCTCGTTCTCTCGGCTCTTTCTGCTCCATAGTTTGACGAATAGTTTATGTTCCCTGTTATACTCATTTAATTTTTTTCTTTCTGCATCAATAGAACTCTTCCCTGATTCTAATATGCATAAGTTATTAAATTCATCAATAATTATTAATTGTTAAATTATTTTATGAAATTTTTATAATAGTTTAATGATTAATATTTATTTTTGAAAGCTATTAAACAAATTACTCGACGAAATAGTTAATTGTGAATACTTGATAAATGAAAAGTACGAGCGTATCATTCATCAGAGCGTATCATTCATCCGCGAAGCTTTTCCTCTTGTTATTAAGTATTACAGAAGTAAAATATACTCTCGTTCTCTCGGCTCTTTCTGCTCCATAGTTTGACGAATAGTTTATGTTCCCTGTTATACTCATTTAATTTTTTTCTTTCTACATCAATAGAACTGTTCCCTAATTCTAATATGCATAAATTATTAAATTCATCAATAATTATTAATTGTTAAATTATTTTATGAAATTTTATAATAGTTTAATGATTAATATTTATTTTTGAAAGCTATTAAACAAATTACTCGACGAAATAGTTAATTGTGAATACTTGAGAAATGAAAAGTACGAGCGTATCATTCATCAGAGCGTATCATTCATCCGCGAAACTTTTCCTCTTTCAGTTAAGTATCACCGATGTAAAATATACTTTCGGTCTCTCGGCTCTTTCTGATCCATAGCTTGACGAATAGTTTATGTTCCCTGTTACACTCATTTTTTTTTTCTTTCCACATCTCTAGAGTTGTTAGCTGATTCTAATATGCATATCTTAAAGTGTCTTAGGAAGTTCTGAAATCCAGTTTCCAAACTCGATGAAATGCATGATTCATTCTATCACCATCGGCAATGGCGTGATTTTAAAAACATACGGTTCCGCATTTTTCAAGGCGGAAAGAATATTTTAGTTAATACGTAGATTCTGTTTCATTTTTGTTCTGAATAAGTGTGTACTAAAATGAAATGGTATATCATCCGAAATAAACATAAGTCTAAAATAAACGTAAACATTCATTTTTACTGTAGGGTTTATTTTTTTTTTATTTGAATAATCAATTTTGCTTTGCACTAAGATATAACCTATGCTAACCTTATGAACTTCGCAAAATTTATGTCAAATATGGTAACTTCAGTACACGAAACAATACCGTTTAGACCCAGGGCCCGACTTAGTCTAATTGGGGCCCGGGGCAAAAACTTCTTTGGGGCCCCCCTCTGCTTCACTACTTCAGTAATGAAGAACTTAATACTTATTACTAAACTTTCTATTCGATTTGGGGGCCCCCCTCTGATGTGGGGGCCCGGGGCAACCGCCCCGTATGCCCCTGCCTTAGTCAGGCTCTGTTTAGACCACGGTTGGCCAACCTTTTTAGGAAGAGTGCCACTATCTGAAAAAAAAATATTATGCTTGCCACTTCCAACTTTTCCAACATACAAAAAATATAAAAAGGGGGGGGAAATGTTATTTATAGGCTGATTATGGGATTTTTACACAAATAGTACATTTTTTTTATCTGAGTAGTGGAGATTTAAAAAATAATATATTAAATAAAACAAAAGTACAAACTTAGGTTTTATTGTTAATACACATTTTTTAAAGGTTCAGTCAGTTAGGTTATGTATAAAATAAAATTAATAACTTGAAACATTTAATTCTAAATAATTATTAAACAGTCAGTACTTAATTAATGTGGCTTTTGAATTTGTAGTGTTTTTACCACGTCATCTATATTAGGTTTAGTTCTTGAAGATGCTAGCAAAATTAGGTGTTTTAGGTGCATATCAGTTAATCTTGATCGATATTTTGATTTTATTATGTTCATAATAGAAAACATTTGTTCACAAACATATGTTGATCCAAACCTACAACAATACTTGACAGCCAAATCTTGTAAATTTGGAAAATTGCTTGTTGGTGCAAATTTCCCATGACCCCACAATTTTCCCATGACCCCGCTGTCTTAGCGCATTGTTGTACTGGTGTTAAGCAGTGCCGCTTTCCTGCGCTGTTATTTTCAGTAGCGTATGAGTAGGGTTTTTACAGATTTAGAAAAATTATTATTGTTTCAAATTTCTTAATTTTTCAGTAAGTCTCTATTTGGAGGTCCAGAAACTTTTTTTGTCCTCAATGGCAAGCAATAACAGATACAACAAGAAAACAGACAACAACAAAAAGGAAAAAAGGTAAAACGGAAAAGGAAATAGGAACGTATCAATTCAATGCTCTTGCCTCCCAATGTCGGCTGTAGAGATCTCGAGTGGACAGTGCCTCGCAGATCTGGAAGTGGGAAATGTTCATAACTTGTGGTATACCACAAATGGGGCAGAAAGAACTCTAGAATTGTCAAGCGGCTCAGATGTTTAGCCAAACAGTCATGACCAGTTAAAAACCGGATCATGGCTACTGAATTCTTCCCTGGAAAATCTGGAATGTATGCACTATTAACAACTCATAACTTTTTAGTATTTCTGTCAATTAATACTGTGAAGAATCCATTGATTCTCACAATTTATAGTAAAACCCTCTCAATCAATTCACGTCCCAACAGAAGACAACAGTGAAATCCGGAGGCAACAAAGCGGACAACCGAGCGCCAGAAGGAAACGTCCCAGACAATGCAAGCCTGGAGGCGAGGCGACAGTATGTCTGAGTTTTTGGACATAAAGTTCAAAAGACATTAGTTTCGGTCAACCCTTGATCGGTGATGATGATCGGGGAAGATTTAGCGACTTAAAGCAATCAGCTGATGTGTTGACGAAGGACACTAATCACCAATCAAACTTCCGAAAATTTATCTCACTTTAAAGGCACCAATAAAAACGCTTTTAAATATCGAGCGATCGCAGCGCTAGATTTACGAGTTGCGTCGCTACGAACTAAAAGAAAGTCAGTCAGCATCGAGACCTGCATCTAGAGGTCGCTACTCCGGTATTAAAGCCGTAGCTTAAGATTCTTTATAAGTCCTCATGCGATGCAAAGCTTTTTCCCGACACCTGTCGATCGCTCCCAGACGAAGCGAATTTGTTGAAATAATATTTAAGTCCTTGTGAGAGGTAAAGATTTTCTCGACTCCTTGTCGTCTCGTTCCTAGAAGGAACCGTTATAGCTATTGGAGATAGCTTATGTTTTTAGATCCCAGACGGATCTGTTCGATAAATTATCAGCGGTATAAGAGACTTCGAGAGGAAGTAATTGCCGCGTGTCCTACTGAGTTTCCGGATCAGAAGAAATAGACTCTAGTGTTTAGACTGAGAACCTATAATATCGACTGATGTTCTTCAGCTGAAATTGTTCCCTGCACGTTACTTAGAGTGTATACTCTACAGTGTTGTAAATAATATTTCATCGAATTCATCTCATTGTAATAAATCATTTCATTTAATATTACTGGATTGTATCGTCGTCGTCTACATGCTACCATTCGGCGAATTCTTTACAATACTTGATAAAATAGGGCTTTCAATTTCTTCCGGATAAACAACCTTATAGAATTATAAGCGATCGGCTTACACGGGTTCTGTATAACTGCAGTACCAGTTTTTGCCAACGAAAACAATTTTTTTTCCGTAATTCTCACTATCGTAAAGTGAGGCGGCACGATTTGTGGTGAATATGGGCCTGTTCACATAGGAGTCCGGTAGCGGAAGCATAAAAGAAAAGATGGCGCTGAGACGGATATAAACCAATCATAGGCGTTTAAAATTTCGTTGCTAATCGTTTGGAAGTTTGTCATTGGTTAAATATATTTCAATACTTTAACGCTTCCGCTACCGGACTCCCATGTGAACAGACCCTATATATTCTACATAACTCAGTTTTCTGCATTTTAACGCAAAGTTCCTGTTGGGTTAAGATCGCTCAACCTTTGTGTCTCATAAAAAAATAAGATATCAGTTTTGGGATCAACCTCAAAAACAAATGAACTTAGTCATGCTCAGAGAAGTTACTTTTCATCTTCGAAAAAGAATTACTATTGAGTATTATATTTCCAAAACATATAAATGACAATTTTCCTTATAAAAATAAAATATGTACAATCGATAGAAATGGTGGTGGGGGGGGGGGGTGTTAAACTAATTAAAACTTTGAACTTTCACTGGTGTTTGTGATATCAGTAACAAAAGTTACTATTTTTTTTTCTCACGGTTAATAAGAATTTTTCCCTTAGTTAAGTTTTTGAAGAGTTTAAACAACTTTCAAAGCCTCTTTTTCCCCACTAGAATGCGAAATAATTTTTCTCTCGCGTTTAAAACATTTCTTCCCAATCCTTGCTGAATGGTGTGATAAGATACCTCAAATTGTCAGTAAATTCTGCTTACCAAACGATACTGATAATAACAGCTACTAATTTACCTCAGTTACCACCATTATGAGATAAGTTACTCGATGGATTTCTGATTTAAATAATGTCTTTTCATATAGGTAATATAGAGTTTTATATCAGTAATTAAAATACCCAGAAATAGACCAAACTTATTATTATTATTATTTATTTTTAGAAAACCCTCATTTCTGACCAATACTGAAATAGAAGTTTTATTCACAAGCTAGCTGAATACCCCTGCTTCGCTATGGAGTGCATTCAAATTAAATACAACGATCAATGTATGCAATTAATTTGTAAGTTTAATATCCATAAAACATACTAATTTGAATTGAATTCTTTGAAAACTTCCATCTCAATTAGTCTAGAGGTTAAATTTCATCTTTTACCGCATTTTAATATTTTTTTGTCAATTTATTTCGTTGTTATGCACGTGACGCAAAATTAATTTAAAATATCACAAGAAGAAAAGAAACCATGTGATCAGCATTTAATAAATTAAATTCTAAAAATTAATCTTTAAAAATCATCAAAAACCAGAAAATGGTGGTAAAGATTCGAAAAAGATTTCATTTGAAAGGGATTTTTATGATCTTTCTCGTGATATAAATTTTATAACCCTCAGATTATTATTTTAAATGCAAACTTTAAAGAATGTTACAAAAACAGCTTAAAAATTTAATTTTAAAAAATCTAAGAAGAATTATTCAAAACCTTTCTTAGTGCACCCCTACAGTATAAGAAGAATCGCTAAGTCGAAAATTTCAACCCTCTAAGTCCAGCATTGTTTTGAAGGTTTGGTCTGTGCGTTACCTGTCAGTCAGTCAGTTACGGAACTGTTATATATAGAGAGAGATTTATTAATGGAGATCTCTAATACTGTACATCATAAGTCATAAATTACAATTCTCGAATACCATTAAACGACCATTTAACGTATTCAGTGGGTAAGAGGTTAGGTAGAATGTAATTACAAATTACGTGGAGTAAGTAGAAAGTGGCGGATCATCGCAGTCGCAAGAAGCGCGTGCTTGGGGACTCCGAAAGTTAGCAGCTTCACAAAGAGATAGAAGCTCCTATTTTTTTAAATTAAATAATAAATTGATTTGATATGATTACTTAGTATGTAGATCAAAGGGGTCTCAAACTTAGGTTGCGCTTGATCCGCCACTGAGTTACAAAGGTACCAAATCCAAAATCCTAGGAAAACAGTTTAGTTTTGAAACTCCTTTCATGCCCAAAAGTTACCGTAAATAACCGATGGATACGTTATTCGCCTTTATTGAAGCTTTTCACAGAGAGAAGTTGCTTGCGGGCCAACTAAAGGCCTGTTCACATAGGAGTCCGGTCGGAAAAGTATTTGAATATATTTAACCAATGACAAACCGCCAAACGATTAGCAACGAAATTTTTAACGCCTATGATTGGTTTATTTCCGTCTCAGCGCCATCTTTCCTTTTATGCTTCCGCTACCGGACTCCTATGTGAACAGGCCCTAAGCCTTTTACATATCTCCCTACTCTGACTCTCCACTGAAAGAAAGTAGCATGACTTAAATTTTCAGTTGAAAACCCGATTTTCATCTTGATCATGTGTATATTGGAATAGGAGCTTTAATTTACAAATTTATTAATAGAGATCTTTAATACTATGTGATTTGTGTGTCACTTCAAATTTTCTTCTGGTTGTAAAAAGAGCTTATTTTATCTACTTTAGGCAACAAAGCATTTTACATGCTCATGCATAATTTCAGCAAAAGTTAAACTCGCTTTTTAAACCGTTCAAAAAATATCCTCAAGACGAAGGTTTCGGTTCTTAAGATAAGAATTTAAACAGATTTTTAAAAGCAGCATCAAGGGAAGGCAGCACGACAGTAATAACTCTTACAAAACTAAAAGATTTTACCCTTCTGACATAGGTGTAGCGTGCTTCTATTTTTTTTTTTTTTTTTTTTTTTTTGGGGGGGGGGGGGCAGGGCCCGATTTAGAAAATTCTTGACTATAGGCACAACTTGGGATGGGGGCCCATTAACACTGATGTGGGAGTAAAATTTTCCGAAATTGGCAAACAACAAAAAAATTATAATCATGAATCATTGTGAAAGTATCATTTTACCAAGAATTGGCTATTTGAAGCGTAGAAGCCTAGAACATTATCAAATAACAAAAAGCAATACAACATATTACCTTCATCATTAAAACACCAATACAATGCAACCAGGAAAACTTATTAATCCCTTATATACACTATAACATACATATGATGAACTATACATATAACTATACATATGATGAACCTATCAATCAAATTGAAAGGATACATAAAAAAATTATTAAAAAAGGTAAAATTTAAAAAAAATTTAATTGGGCATTTTTTCTTTTAAAATAAAAATTTTGGGGGTGTCGTGGCCGACTGTTGTGTGTGTGTTAAGAGATGCTTTTTATCATTTTACACATACATTTAATTACAGTCTATGGCACATCTATTTACTACATGCTACTCGCAAGATACACAGTTACAGACTCAAAACGAAACTTTTCTCCTCGTATTCTGCGTACTCTCTCGGTCACAGTTAAACTGTCCTTGGACATTAACAGTTAGAGTTAATACACTACATCTCTTTCCCCTTTATTAAAGGTAGTCTCTGAGGTGGTCTTCGGACTCTTCCAGAGCGTCTAGGCACATGGCTTGGGATGTCATGCACTGGTGGTGTACTAGACTGGCCTGAAGGTGTATGGGTTTCAGTCGATGACGTTTTTGAGCGCACTGGTGATGAGTCCTGAACAGGGATATCAGCTGATGACACTGCTGGCGAAGATGGAACTTCAGCCTTTTTATTTGGACCCTGATGAGAGGTAGGACCATCACTGTGCTGGACTTCTGAGGCATTCTCAGTAAAATTTCCAGTAAGGAACCTACGAAATCACTTTCTTGCACTTGATTCCCCACTGAACGAATTTGATAAACATGCCTTCTCACTAGTATGCCTTGAACATCAATGGTATAGTGGAGAGCACCGTCTTGATTTTTACACGAGAGCTTGGGAATTTTTAAATACAAAACCGAGGGGTCATGAGTTTCTTCCTCACTGGTGGCTACAAAATGGAGAAGCAATTCCTCTCTTACTGATGATGTGGACAAAATATACCAGGACTTGCCTTAATGAATTTATTATATACATAAGCATACAGTATTTACAGTCTTTACGTATTATGTATCTGATGGGATCTTATTCAAAGACTGATTATCATGGCAAACTGAAACTTCTTACACACATCCATGCTTGTGAATTGACACGTGTGTGGATTGTCCACTTACAATAATGCAGTGACATCTGTTGGCAGTCTATACAAAACCAAATAGCTATAGTCATCTTTTGCAACAAGGAAACTGAATTGACTGGGATCTTCAGCTTAAAACTGATATTTTAATATTGTTTAATTTCCTATTGGTAAACTAATATTTTAATATTGGTATCTGGAGCACCAAAAAAAAATTTATTTGAAACCAGTGGTGAATGATCACATTGGTGGAGGGAGTGCATGCTTGAGGCTTCCGAAAGTTAGCAGCTTCAAAAAGAGATGCATTCTACGAATTTTTTCTATTGAATAATAAATTTATTTGATAGCAGTACTTAGTATTTAGATCAAATGGGCCTCAAACTTAGGATGTGCTTGATCCATCACTGTTTGAAACTCTAAATTAGGTCAGAGCTATAAAAATTTAGATATATTTGAATATTCATCAACATGATTATTTCCATAAAAACTGATTTTGTTAAACACAGTTCGACAATTTCAAGAACTTAGCACTAGGTCTCTGCAATTTCTAATATCTCTTCAACAAGATAATTATACATAATAATTTAAGATGTTTCCTAATATACTAATTAGATCTAGTTAGTTCAAGGCAAATATACTTTTTAAAATATTTCATTGTTCATTGAAGCCCTTAATACTATACCATTACCAGACCCCAAGTTTCTTAGAAGACCACACCTTAGAAGACCACACCTTTGAAGGGGGTGGTTTGTGACCCCCTTGGATACACCTGCATTCTAACCAAGATCCCACAGGGAATTCAAGTGTTGGAGTGAGAGACATTGGAACTGACTCTTGGAGAAGGAGGTTGTGCAAACGACACACTGTTCAGTGTTTTGTTTTCAGAGGACGACTCCGGTGTGGGTTGATCAAGCTGCCCTGGTGATAATTATCGAGAACTGAATCTCTCGGGTTAAGACTGAAAAGCGGTTAAAGTTGTATATAAATTGTATAATAATTCTGTATACAATAAAGGTTGTAAATAATAAATGTCTCTTTTGTGTTCATTGACAAGAATGTTACAATACAATAAAAATCTCATTTTTTTTCAGTATTTGGTTTATTTAATACATTAAATAGAATTGAATTTAATTTCAATTATATACATAGAAACATTCTTATTAATGAAGTATCAGTCCTGTAACATTTTGGTTGAAGAAAGAGTAAAACATGATTTTGAAGACAAAAGCTGTAATAAAGTTCATTTTGAATTCCTTCAAAACCAGCATTCTCATTTACATTTTATTTAATGTAACAAGAACAATGTGACACTTCTTCAGTCATCAGTTGAAAGAACAATAACATCTGAACTACAACTTGAATCAGAAAGAGCAGTTTGGGGCTGTTTTTCTTTCAATTCAGATATCACTTTCTTGATTTCTTCCCTTTTACGAATCATTATGCTTTTAGGAAACCAATTCTTTAATACCGGCATAGGGTTTCCAAAATAAGGAATAGGATTCTGAAAATATAAAAACTCGCATATTATTTCTATAGCAATCAATCATTGCAATCTAAATTCAAAACGTACAAAAGCAATACCAAATTTTGAATTGAAATGTTTAATATTCTGCATAATACCCTTTGGAAATTGTATCTCTGAGCATTTTAGGAAATATTTTGGAATGATATATTTTTCGAACTATTAAAGCTTACATAAAATTAAATTAAAATTTTAAGCATACGAGATGGATGAAAAGGGGTTCATCTTTTAAATTTGAGAATCTTCATCAAATTAATTAAAAATAATCTAAATTAATTAAAGATTAAAAAAATCTTGCAGGAAAGCAACTACTTTCAAGCCAGCCCTTCATGAAGCTTAAAATACGATCACTCACAGGTGACAAATCCCACTTTGTGATTAGTCTAGCGAGACAATCATATCTAATGCTCTTGACCTAATTCATAGTTACATCAGTCAGCCAAATCCACATACTAACCATTCCCTTATATTTTTGTGAATTTTACTGACATGCAAAGCATGTTTTATCTCTCAAACATAAGATATATAGTCATGATTTCAAGCTTGGAGATCACTTAAACAATCTCTGTACTGCATAAAGTCTTAGCCTAGTTATTGAAAGATACAATGCCATACTTCAGGTATGACAACCAATTAGTTGTAAAGCAAAAGAGCAGATTTGAATATACCTCCTACTGACAAAGGCAATTACCACATATACTGAAAACACCTAAAATGAGACAATAATTTAAAGCTATTTCTGTATAAACAGAAATATTTTTTAGATTTATCGCAATGAGCTGTTAAAATCTGTATAAAATGGCATGACTTCCATTGGATGAGAGTATTCTCAAAGACTAACAAAGTTACAGAAAACATATAATTTTTTTTAAAAAAAAAGCAAAATTAATAGACATCTAAAATAAAAAATGTCCCATAAAAAAAGGGACATGAAATAGCAGATATGCTTTGGATTTTGAAACAAAAAAATTATAATTACAGAGTACACAAAATGTTTTTAGATATTAAATACCAACCTTAAAAAAGCTTTCTACATATTGTAGTAAATACAATCCACAGTCAACATCGTTATCTTGCTGAGGACAAACAGCTTTATAGTAAAGTAAATTATCCCAATCACATGGCTCTGTTGGATTTTTGTTCTTCCACAGTATTTTAAAAAATCTATTATAAAAAATTTGATATTCATTTTTTTTATATATATACATTGTATAATTTCACAAGAAATAACAATTGTTATTTTAAAATTATTTTCTACTCTGATATACAAAGCATCACTTCTACAAATGTACAGCCAGGTGAAACTTTTTTCAATCCCAGTTAGATGACTGAGAGATAAAATATCTTTTCTACTACAAAGGGAAAAGAGATGCATGAACAAATAATTCGGATAAAATAATGAAATATTTAACTGCACTAGTCTGCATAAAGCTCCATTGAAAGCAAAATTGTTTCTTCTCAGAGTTTTTGATATTTTATCATACAAAATTATAATCTAATATAAAGTTTGTCCAGATTAGCATTGACTCAGGCTGCACTCTGCAAAAAACTGACTAAGGTCCATAAACTTCCTTATAAGGACTAACAACCAGAAAAAAATCAATGTTCAGCTTTATATATACACTAGCTGAATACCCGTACTTCGCTACAGAGTACATTCAAATTAAATACAATGGTCAATGTATGCAATTAATACCAAAAAAATATATATATATATATTTATAATAAATACAATGGTTAATGTATGCAATTAATGTAAAAATAAATATATATAAATATATATATATATATATATATATATATAGTTATAAAAAAATCATAACGGATATTTTTATAGACAAAATAATATAGAAGAAAATATTCAAATTAAATACAATGGTCAGTGTATGCAATTAATTTGTATGTTTAATATCCATACAACATACTAATTTGAATTAAATTCTTATAAACCTTCCATCTCAATTAGTCTAGAGGTTAAATTTTATCTTTTACCATATTTTAATATTTTTGTCAATTTATTTTGTTGTTATGCACGTGATGCAAAATTAATTTGAAGTATCACAAAAAGAAAAGACCATGTGATCATGATTTAATAAATTTAATTCTAAAAATTAATCTTTAAAAATTCACCAAAATCCAGAAAATGGAGGTAAAGATTCGAAAAAGATTTCATTTTAACCCTTTGACGGTTAGGGAAATGAGCAGTTTTTGTTTACTTAATTCGCGCAGCATTACGAGTAAACAGTAGTCGAAAGTGGCAGCTGTTTTCCCCCGCCGTTCTTCCCAAAATGTCACTCTTTTCTGGCGATGCCGTAGATAGCTCGCCTCAGGCATTTTAAAAATTTCTTAAAGTATTTGTAGTACATAAATAACAGTTTTTACGTACTTTAAAATAATTAATAAATGATAATTATTAAATAGTAAATTATAAATGATTATAATCAATTATATAAATAATAATAGTTAATTATAAATATAAGACAAATATTAAATTGAAAGGACTAAATAAATACAACTAATGTAAAACTTTATGAAGCATTTAAATACAGTAATTACCTAAAAATCTTTTTCTGTGTGATATACTTTAAAACATGGAATTGCACATAATGGGGTATTAGTCTTTGCAATAAGTACGTGTTTCACGGCGAATTATTTTTCCATTGGCATAATTTTTGCTGCATACTACTACACATCGCCTAGTAGGTCCTTTCTTTTTTTTCTGTAGGTGGAATATAATCAGGAAAGTGGCATGCTGACAATCTTAAAGTATTCGAAACAGTTTCAGCAGGTTTTGATTTCAAATGTCTCTGAGTGTGATATTTTTCAACAATTCATTCAGCTAGTTCAAGTCTGAATTCCAAATTTGATTTTTTATTCCCTTTTTTTTCCACAGCTGAAAAGCATTAAAAATTGTTATGTCCAATAAATAACGAAATATTTTCTTGTAATATTTCCTTTGATGAGATCGAGTTACATCAAAGTATCCAATTTGCTGATCCATGCGATCTACACCGCCCATCGTATTATTATAATCTAAAGCAACCTTAGGCTTCTCTATTTCCACATTTTTCAATTTATTTGGGACTTTTACGATTTCAGGATTATGAATTGAGCTTATAAAATGAACATATTTTTTTTGCTCTCCATCGCATGATCATCATCTTTGATAGGTAAGTAAGTCTCCCTTTTTAAGCTTTTCTGTTTTCAGTTCCTTCGGTAGATCTTTTCTGTTAGGTCTTAATGTTCCAAAAAAAATCAGTTTTAGATTTCAATAACATTTCCCCTAACTCGAGAGAGTTGTAGTAATTATCCATAGTAAGGCAATATCCTTTGTTTAATAGCAGCTTAGACAATGTCAAAACTACGTGAGTAGAAAACGAATATTCTTTATTTTCTTCAGATATATGTGTGCCTTTACCGACATAAATTATAATAGACTACACGTATACACTATGAGATTCACATAACATAAACATTTTGATAACGAATCTGGCCCTTTTAAGTGGTAAGTATTGGGTCCAAGAAAGTCTCCCTTTATACAGCAATAGACTTTCATCAATACATGTCTTGTTCGGGTGTATAAACTTCCAAAAATTTTTTCTGTAAGTAATTTAAAACGGTCCATATTTTTTTTAGCTTTGGTTGAGGAATTAGTGTTTTCATTCCTATTAAAATGAATAAATTGCATAATAAGCTCAAACCTTCTCGAAATCATGAGGTTAGAAAAACTAGGAGTTTTAATTAAATTTCTTTTTGACCAATACATTCTTACAGTTGGTTTCGTAATTATTCCTTGCAAAATTAATGTTGCAACAAATACTCTCAATTCATTCGCATTAGTTTCACTCCAATAATGAGTTCGGGAATGTTCTTTGCTCTTAAATTTATTTAAATTTTCAGCAGCAAAAATGTTGGTTTCAGTAACAACATGATTTACAATATCATCAGTAAAAAACAGCTCGAAGTACTCTAGTGGGTCAGAAATATTTGTCACGCAAGCTTTCATGCCCACATAACAGTAAAACTAAATTGGCTAGCGTGAGAACTTGAATCAATTTTACACCACTGTCGAACACTCGAAAAATCTTCCTCATCGCTTGAATCACCGCATCGCTTCAGAGCTTGATATACTGTGAAAAAAGTTCTTCATCAGACTCAAAACTTGATAAGCTTTCTGTATCACAATCATAATCATCATCACAATTATCTAACTTTCGATTTTGAGCCATTTTACTTTACAAACACTCTAAGAAACGTGCTAAAATACGCATAAAAAGAACAAGGTAAAAAAAAAATTCCCCCTTCATTATGAAAAGAAATTCATGGAACCCCTACTGCCATCTGTAGACAGTAAAACTAAATTTCGCGAGTAGGATTCGTTTGTAACATAATCAATGCAGAATAATAATGGCGAACGAGCTCAGCTCATCAGCGCTCATTGGGGAAAAATTTCGCTACTCGAGTAGTGCTCGTTTCTAACCATTTCGGTCGAAATCTTGCTCCCGAGCGGAACTCGTTTGCGCGCATTATGAAGTACGATTCGATTGCAAGCTGAACTCGGTCATAACCATCAAAAGGTTAAAGGAATTTTTATGATCTTTCTTGTGATAAAAATTTTATAAACCTTGGATTATTATTTTAAATGTAAACTTAAAAAAAGTTACAAAAACAGCTTAAACATTTAATTTTAAAAAAATCTAAGATGAATTTTTCAAAAACCTTTCTTAGTGCACACCTACACTATAAGAAGAAACGTCATGCAAAATTTCAGCCCTTTAGGTCCAGTGGTTTGGTCTGTGTGTTATCTGTCAGTCAGTCAGTTACGGATTTGTTTTATATACATAGATAAAGTGAAACCTCTATCTATTGTTTTTAAAGGGACATACTCAACTAAATGATAAATGCAGGAACATAACAAAGAAATATTATCATCGGTACTGGATGGAATAAATTACACATATGGGAAAACAATTGTTCAGAGAATGATTGAATAAGATTCATTGTATATGTAAAACTGTTTAAAAATTTTATGGAAGTATATGGTTTTACATTTTAAAAACTGTTTGAATTTAGTTTTTCATTCATCCAAACAAGGGATACAGTAATTTATGGCAGGGTTTAGTTTCCAAATTTATATCAGAAATACATCGACATTAAATACTCTCCAGTTTTATTCATAATTGCTATTAAAAATATGTTCATCATGAAACTTGTATTTCAACATGCAAAAAAATTTGCTTAAATGTTTAAAATAATTTAGAAAATAAGATATGCTAACTAGTTGCTAACTGTATTTGAATCAGAATGTTTAACAAAGAATTAAATCAGAATGTTTAACACAGAATTATTTAGCAATATTGAGATTTAAGAGCAATTGTTTATATCTCTAGCACTGTCATTTTGAATTACAGCTTGTATTATACTTTAAAAGTCAATTAGAATATACATTGGAGTCTTAAAATGAAGATGAATCCTTGGAAAATGAAAAGAAAAAAATCTTTCTCTTTTAGCTGGAAATTTTGCATCCCTTTTATAATAATTTTCTTTGTTAACTAAAGTAATTATTTTTTAATTATTTCTATCAATTTATCTCAGCCAAATGATTATTGAAAAGACAAAAAAAATTAAAGCTAATAAAGTAAAATACAGGGAAATAAAGGGTGCTAATCACCTCCAATTACTCCATTAATTCATGAATTCTAGAAAAAACAATATGACATTCTTTATCAGTTTATTTGCAATCGAGTCATCATTTGAAAATGATAGATATACAGATTGTATTGAAAATAAACTGTGAATTCCAATGAATTTGAATTTAAACATGCAAAATAAAGCTACAAAACCTGAGAAAAATCTCTTCAAAGGAACTAAATTGTGTCAGAGGATACAGCACATTATCCCACAGAAAAATAAAAATTAAAAGAAAACATTTTCATGTACAATGAAAGAGGTTGAATAAGAAAAGAAAATTACTGTTTCAATGTTTCTGCAACTAATTTTTCCTCTTTTTTTACATTAGAGCTTTTGTCATAAGAATCGAAGAAGCATATACAAGGCCTGTAAAAAATGTAAAAGAAAAATAAGGATACATAAAACATTTATCAATATAAATGACTAAGAGCATTTCAACTCATTTGATTAACATAGGCTACTTCCTATAATGAGAGTAGCATGGAAAGCTTCCAAAGGGACAATAAAATATAAAGGCATGAGGTTGAAGTAAAAGAAAAAATTCATATGTAGACAAAGCTCTAAACCCTAATTTCTAGAAACACAATTTCCAAAGTTAAATAGTACTATTTCTTTCAACCACAGTATAATCTATGTAACAGTGGTAAAATATATATGTAATAATAATGCCCCATCAATATTAATTATCCTATAATAATAACATCCCACTGGTATTAATTGTATTCCATTGAATCTCTACTTTTGATATTGATTTTCCCCTTATACTATAACTAATTCCATTTTTCTGTGTGGGATGCCTAGCTGTTTCTGGACATATTGCACCATAGATAATCATGTGAATAAATGAAATTAATTTTCCTTTGTGCAAGTGTGAGTGTCAAACTGCAGAGTTGGATATGGATTGAATCAGATGTCACTACCCATTCTTCCTGGTCTTTGTAAATGTGTTAATATGTTCATCTTTTATATTTTCCCTATTATTTTTTTTTTATAAACCAATGTGGAGGCGTTTGTTGTGAAGACATTTGCCTATAATACACCGCAGTTTTGCTGGCCATTTTATTGTGGGGACACCATATAGGGGGACCAGCACCATCCCCTATGAAGGGCTGACACAAACGAAGGCATTTTAGTGGCGTGATGCCGGGATTAGATACGAACACCCTCAGCACCAAAAGCCATCACGCTGTACCACAAGGCTACCAGAGACCTCCCCTAATATTTTAATCAATTAAATAACCAAAATGTGTACAAGTTAATAAACAAATTATTCTAATCAGTTGGATTGTTTGACTGGATTTGATGTTGCTCAAGCCAGTGATGTAGCGAGCATAACTGGCACCCCGGGCACGATACCTTTTTGGCATCTCCCCCCTCCTGAAAAGCATATAGTAATATTATATATAGAAACAGTGAAAAGGACCATTTAGCACCCCTATGCAAGTGGTGCCCAGGGAAGGATAGACCCCCTTGCTCCCCTCTCACTACACCACTGGCTCAAGCCTGACTACAACTTTTTAACCCAAGAAACCACAGCAAACTGTAAATACCTATTCTTCTGTTTCTGAATATCATTATAAGGATTCACCCGAGAATTCCCTTAAATATATATATATACATATTTTTGCATGAAGGATTAAATTTATTTAATCTAGGAATTCAACTCTGAAATTCGAACATTTCGTTCTCAGTCTTCATGTTGAAAAACAAGATATCTTGTTTTTTTCATCTCATGTCTCTTATGCTCCACTGTCCCTTAAGAAGTCTCCTATATGATCAGTATCTTTTCCCAATCAGATTCCTTGTGCATGCAAAAGGATTTAAGTTTATCAGTAAATTTGCTCACGATAAAGGTAAAGTATACTGACAGAACACTGTCAAGTGAAAAGAACTATTAGACTATCCCTGTACTACTTGTGAGTAGAACTTTGTAGAGTGAGATTTATAAATGGAAGACAAGTAAAGGAGGTACATACTAAATAACATGCAAGACTAATAATTAAAATTTAATATAAATAAAACATTTACTGCAATAAAAGTCAAAGAATCATGCATATCCCACATCCAAACCAACTTCAGTCCTCTATAAAGCATCTGTTACCAGAAGCAATCACTGCTTTCTGCTTCAATGATCATGTGTATATTGAGATTAATATTTGAAAGGGCCTGGAGTAGCCAAGTGCTAGCACGTCAGCTTTCGGATCTGGGGGTGCTTGGTTTGAATCTCTACAAAGCACCATTAAAGACCTCCATGTCTAGTCCAGATATGGTCACATTAAATCCGTAGACCAGAAAATCCCTCTATGAGGTCAGAGAGGGTGAAAGAGCGGTTTAAATTTAATATTTCTTATTTTCGATGTTTATATATTTTTGTAATATTTGTTATTTATTGTAAGTGTATTTTTGTGTGACAATTATATTGATGTTTATTTGGCGTAAACTTTTTCTGTTTTCAGCATATGTAATTACATTTATGCAAATCAGCCAGATGCACACGTGGGTTTTTTAATGTATATAACGTGCTGGCTTTACTTCGCTCTCGGGGTCAGTCGGAGCATTGTGTCAGGCAGAAAGCTATTGTCGATACTTGATGTTATTTAGAGTTTATTTTGTGGTGGATTATCTTTATGGAGAAAATAAATCTATGTTTTTTTGTTTCTTTGAAAAACTGCTTCTTTTACTTTCTGCTGCTCAGCCTACTGCTACATTCTGCAATAATGTTTTTAAAATATCTACCATATCTTATTTATTGTTTTAATCAGACCAACCACCCTCTTAGATATTGCCGCTGGCGGTGCTTAGTCAAAATTCAGGTAGCACCTGGATGAATAGGACTCCCACCCTTGTGGAGCCATTGTAAACCAGAACTGCACTGCTCTGCCTGCTAGCCTATATGGACTTGGTCTGGAATACTTCCAGCCAAGGGGCATTAGAAACAACAACAACAAAAGAATTTGAAAGTAAAATATGACTAATCAATAATTCTTCTAATTATCAATTTTTCTTAACAGAAAAAAAAAGATATTTATACATCTTTAAATGTATAAATATACGCTAAAATAGATGTTTAGTTTTGACATGAGCTCTTACATTTAAAGTACTAAAAAAGTAACAGAAAATTAAAGAAATATATAACACAATTGTATTAGCTTACTTTCCCTTATCTAGATATGGGTTATCCTTCCCTGCATTCGGAGAACTTTCACCAGAACAACTCTTGTCAGATGACTCTCTGCTTTCTATTGCTGCAGGACTTCTCTCAGAAATATTTTCCTCTTTTAACAAAATTTATTATAAAAACCATCTATAAACCATTATAAACTATTTATATTGTTAAACTCAATATATATTCCATTTGAGAGCAAATTTTAAGATACAATTGTGGTACAATTTAAAATATGAATGCAAAAAGTATGAGTTATAATTACAAGTGTCTGATTTAACAGTCCAAAAATTTATAATGTATATAAAATCTTTATAATTATGCAAGATAAAAGCTTCCTAAATCTGCAAAAATTCAAAGGATTAGTAACTAGTTTCAAACTATAAGTTGTAGCCTTCAAGAATTATCTTATGAGATAAGTCATAAATGCTTTTCTATGCTTCTAAAGCTTGTTCAAAAATTTTGCCTCCTCTTTCTGAGTTATTTATGTTGTCCTTGTATACAAATATGAAAGGTAGGTATTCTTTTTGGATTTTTGCATTGTCCTACTTTGCATAGAAGAGCAAATTCACATTTGTAATTTCTACCAAGAGACGATATCATACCATGCCTAACACATGTATAACTGAAACTAGTCATCAATCTTCCCCTGAATTCCAAAGAATGAAATTCTGAAAGTATTTGTATATCACTATCAAAATAATTTTCACTACAAATGGTGTGCATTAAGATTTCTCTTTCTAAAGATGAGTAGAATCAGTATAGTAAAATAGACAATATAATTGTTAAAAAAATTATTTTACCTTCTAAAAACATCCATTTCAAAATTACATTCATATTCAAATGTAAAAAAAAGGGGGTAAATTTTCTTACCACTTGAACTTTTATTCAGCTGTGTAAGAAAGCACACAACAGCTAAATACCAATGTTTTCTTTGTATATTTATTGGAACAAAGATAAAATCTTTAGAAAATATATCCACATTTCTGATCCATTTATTTACTCTTTTCTGAATATCCAACCTTTAAAACAAATACTTTTATCACATATGAGTATTAAAATATGATAAAAATTTTTTCTTAAGGATTAATTTAAACACTGACAACTAGTTATCTACATGAATGGTTGAACTACAATTTAAAGCATAGTTTTCTTTAACTAATCTCTTTCTTCTAGTCTACTAATATATGAAAATATTCATCAAATCTTCAAATCTTAAAGAAATTTAAAGAATTTAATTTATAGAAGAATCTATTAAGATATCAATGACAAATAATTAATATATATTATAACAGTTCTTTGGACTTTCACCATCAGTTCATCTACAAAGCAATCTACTTCAAAATATCTTTTCAGATTTTATTTGAAACACTCAAATATATATATGTGTGTGTGTATATATATATATATACACACACACACACAGACACTTGATTCTCTTTTTGCTAAGAGGATATGTTACAGAGACTACCGTGCAGAGAAAATAAAACTGTATTAAAAAAAGATACAGTGAACATATAAGAATTGGAGATAAGTTCCATCCAAACATACTTAATAAAAAATTGTGAATTTTCCCATGAAATTTGGATATGACCAAATGAACCTGAATAAATATGTCACAGCAAATCCACAAATCTTATTTTAATTATGTTTATATGAGTTATTTTAAAAATTGAAAAAGTGTGACAATCACAAGTAGTTTAAAATAAATTTAATTTATTTTTTATTTATACATACATACATATAACATAAGCATTTAGTCATTCAGTGTCACTACTAAACAATAAACATGTCTCTTTCTATTGTTTTTGGGTGCCAAAAATTTATTACCATCACTGGAAATATTTAATGGCAATATATCTACAAGTGTATCTTAAATAAAATTAATATCTTGTGTTTCTTTTGTTTCACTGACTTTGAATACGAATTTGGGTATCAGACGCTGTGATTTTGTTTTTGTTAGTTCCTTATATGATTCATAATGTGCCATGATCATTTTTAAATCACATTGGAATTGCTCAGCTCGTTCAACATTGTCCTTATTTGTAAGAAAATGATTTCCAAGTTTATTAGCTAGTTGGAGGCCTTCTAGAATTGTACTTGCAGATAGTGGAACCACTCCTTCATCGTCACTACTATAAACTAATGTGGAATCATCTACACTCTCTGAAATACTGTCTGATAAAATTGCCTGCAATATAAGCTACAGTACAAATTTCAAAACTAACTCAATCTAGAAGGAGATGGCTAATCAACAAGAGAATTATTAACAATTCCTACCAATTTATTATTTTTATGTAAAGATATAAAAATATCACATAATTCAATCTGTCAAATTGATCCTTTAATCAGGCACATTATTTACTTAATACAAAAAGCACCAATATCTATGTTTCTTAATAAAACAACCAATAATATAATAACCAATAAAAATCTCACTAAAAATCAACTAAAAACCTGTAAGAAAGTTATCCATAAATTTAAAGTTACAAATCCTATATCTTAAAAAAAATAATGTAATTTTTTTTATTCTTTTTAGATTTTTAAACTGTGTAAAAGTAAAAAAAGGTATAAAAAAAAATAATCTGTTTTTTCTTGGACTGTGCTATTTCAAGACCATGCAAAAAGAGAATCGAGTGTATATATAAAATAAAATAAAATCATGAATCATAAATTTAATAATAGGAGATATTGTGGCACTAGGATACAAAATGGCTAAAAAAGAAGTACTTTTGACAAAAACAATTTGATATAACAGTTATATTACTGATTGTACAATTAAAATATGGTATGGAAGTTTACTCACAAATGAAAATGAAAGTGAGGTTCATAAATATCACTGGTTCATACTGTTTAAATTAAAATCTTTCTTACAATACTTTTCCCCAAAATATGCTTTTTAATTACTTATATTTTATTACTGTTATTACCCTCTTTTGGCCTATACATTTTTGACATTTTCAGTCTTTACAAAAATAGCAAGATTATTTTGTTACTATTAGATCATGAATAATATTATATGATACTTACTGACTTTTAGTACTTTTCTGGTGAAAAGCTCTCAACAAAAATTTATAAAAAAAGGAGCTAAATATATGAGTTTGTACTTGAAATTCCCAAGAAATCATTTCATAATAAATATAACTGAAACAGAAAATTATTATATTAAAAAAGGTCAGTGATATTTTAAAAGGTCAAACATTGACATTTAGATAAATTATACAGTTTCAGTCACTCAAGCAATGAAAACATAGCATTTTTCAATCATCTTATTTAAAGCGTTTTATAATTTCAAGTATAACAAACTACATACCATTAAATACACACACAAAATATTTACTACTAAAAAGATCTAATCTAAACCAATACCAAATAAACTTCTCCTCTCCAGGATTAAACATCCTCTGATCACATTATTTTTTCTTTTTTATCATGTCAACATATAAGTAAAGAAATAGCGTCATAGAAACAAACAAACAAAAAAAGTAAAATTGTTTCTATGAAGGCAGCATACTCAAAGACAGATATAAAAGGAAGGATGGCTGTCTAATGCAGGGAAATTCTTCTTCTTCTTTCTTCGCTAGCACTACAGCCTGTTACAGGCCAAGGCTGTCTCGCCAATTTTTCCCCACCTAGCTAGATCCCGTGCAATGGCTCTCCATCGGTTCACTCCAGTTGTTCTCCAGTTTTTCTACCTCATCCAACCATCTAGTTGGGGGTCTTCCTCTTTGTTGCCTTCCCTCCAAATTTGAAAAGGTGACTTTTTTTGTGGGAAACATGTCATCATATCTGAATATGTGGCCTAGCCACCTAATGCGAGATGCTTTTGCCACCTTTAAGATATCGGGTTCGGCATACTTTTTATATATTTCATGATTATAGGCGATTCTCCAAATGTTGTTTTGCTTAATTGGTCCAAAAATCTTCCTCAAAATTTTTCTTTCAAAAATCAATAAACGATCTTCTGCCCTGTTCAGGGCCCAGCATTCACTCCCATATAAGACAACAGGTCTTATCAGGGTCTTATATAGACTTATTTTTGTTTTAATGCTGATGAATTTGGATTTTAGTTGGTTTCTAAGGCCATAGAAACATCTATTAGCCATGGCTAGTCCACTTTTAATTTCAATTTTTAGGTCTTTGCAGCTTGAGATCATTGTGCTCAGGTATTTAAATTGCTTTACATTGTCAAATGTGTAGTTATTGATCTCCAGTGGGGCTGTATCTATTTTCTTATTTGTTGCAATCATAAATTTAGTTTTATCCTCATTGATGGTTAGACCCATCTTTCCCGCTGCATTCTCAAGTGAAACGAAAGCCTCAACCGCAGCTTGTCTAGTTCGCCCAATGATATCAATATCATCGGCAAAAGCAAGCAACTGGACTGTTCTCTGTAGGATGGTTCTGCTAGTATTTATCTCAGAATCCCTTATAGCCTTCTCTAGAGCCAAGTTAAACAAAAGGCATGAGAGGGAGTCTCCCTGTCACAAGCCCCTCTCTGTATAGAAAGGCTCCGAGAGGCTCAACATAATTTTAACTCTGCATTTTACTTTCTTAAGAGTCATTTCAGTAAGACTTATCAGTTTCGTTGGTATATTGAATTCCCTCATGGCTTCGAGTAATTTTTCTCTGTTGACGCTGTCATATGCAGCCTTAAAATCGATGAAAAGATGATAGGTATTGTAATAGCGTGGGAATAACGCTTACGAAAATGTGCCAGAAGTGAATCTGGTGAAGAAAGGGTTTTGTCCCCCAAACGGTGTGTGGGGGACGAAAAGACAATTTTCAGGTGAGTCCCTTTTTGGCGCGAACAGGTTTGACGTCACCAGGGACGAGTTTCAGGGGAGAAACGAGGTCTATATAAAGGACTGCATGCCCTCAACGGGGGCTGGTTGCTGGGAGATTCTGCGAGGCGTTGGACGCCGGATTTTCAGCAGACTGAAGTGATCTCGTCAGCGGGCCACGTGCTTCGACAGGACCGTCGAAGCGTGAGCGTTATTTTCGGCTGTGCGCCGTGTAAAACGAAAGGCAGTTTGCCTTGGCTTATGTGAATTTTTATGTACAGTGCATTTCCCTGTGAACCTTTCCAGAAAAGAATAAAGTGTTTGAAACACTGAACTCCGCTTCTCGAGTCAGTTTCTTGGGTTGTGGAGATAGTCACGGCCAGTCAAAGCCGGGACAGTTAGCAGGTGATCGCCCGGGGCACAGCAGTGAAGCGTCTTCGCCTTAGAGCCATCACAGCTTGGTGGCAGCTCGTGGAATATTGTGCCGGAAGATAAGGTACACGGACTCAAGTATTAGTGCTAAGGATATTTTTGTGGACTTGCGTGATCCAGTGATACGGCAGAATTACAGTGAAAGGAGCCAGACGAGTGTGACTCGACAGAAGCATTTTAGTGTGGAAATTGACCAGCGGTTGTAGCTGTTTGTAACACAAGGAGAGTGATACCACAGGATTACAGTGAAAGGAGCCGGACGAGCGTGACTCGACAGACGCATCGTAGTGTGGAAATTGACCAGCAGTTGAAGCTGTTTGTGACACAAGGACAGGTGAGTCCATTTTGAAACTTTTTCTAGAGAGGTTTTAATGTATTTCTGATTTTTGTAATTGGGTTAGGAATCCCTGAGGGGAGGTGTTAAAAAGTGATTCGAGTAATCAAAAATTTGGTGAGGAAATCCACAGGGAACCTCACGGGCACGTGTTGTGCAAAAATAGAAGAAAAGTGTTTGCTTTTGGGAATAAATCTCCCAGGTTAGGTTCTAGAAGAACATAGGTTTGATAGGAAATGTACTCAGTTTGGGACAAAACGCTGATTTCAAATAGTATATTTGTATTAGTGTCATAATTCTAGAAGTGAATAAGCAATTTCAGTTTGGAATGTTGTATGCTATAATATAATGTGATACATGTGTGTTTCTTTTAAATGTTTGATAATATATTGTGATATATGTTCGAGCTATTATTATGTAATTTGATAGGATTGCTTGTGATTAATTGTACCAGTTTATGTGTATAAGTGAAGATTCTAAGATTATAATTTTAGTGTCGTTATATCTAGTACCTGTCCTATATTTCCGTGTTAGGTAGGGCAAGTGAAATTACATGTGTATTTCTGGGAGTGTATTCAGTGTACGGCATTAGGTTAAGAATAAGAAATTGTGATTTCTGGGTATAGTGTGGGTAGTCTTTAGCTGCAGAAAATGGAAGCTCTTCTAATTAAACAGACTAAAGTAGTTCTTTTGGCTTTGGCCGATGATTTGGACGTTGAGGCGTCGATAGATGAGAAAAAAATAGTAATTACCCAACGAATTATGGGAGCGGAAAATTACAGCGAGCTAGTGACCAATGCATGTCTAGAAGGAATTCTAGAACAGAAGGAAAGGGTAGCGAGAGAAATTAAAGAAGAGAAAGAAAGAGAAGCGAGAGAAATTCAGGAAGGGAGGAAATTTTAATTAGAGAAATTACGTATACAGGGTGCGGCGGAGACGAGCAGGGTAATTTCGAACGGCTCTAACACAGAGATGGCTAGGGGTCCGAGGAACAGCATAAAAGATCTAGTCTCCAAATTTGACCCTAAGGAGGGAGACATCACTTTGTTTTTTATGATCTTTGAAAGACAGGCAAAGAAGGCTAATTTACCCGAAAACGATTTGGTTAGCCAATTGATCCCGTTATTACCGGCAGATATGGCCGAAATTATCGTGAAGGAACCAGGGGTAAAGGGCGACGACTATCCTTATATGAAAAGTCTTCTGTTAAAACGTTTTAGACTGGGCACGGGCGCTTTGAGGACGAAATTTTTGACGCATCAGCGAAAACCAGGGGCGTTGTGGTCAGATCTGGCATATGAATTAAGGGGATATCTAGAAAATTGGTTGGAGTCGGTGGAGGTGACCAATTTCGAGTCCCTTAAAGAGCTTATGGTGACCGAACAAATAAAAAAACGGGTACCGATGGAGATAAGAGAAAAATATCTAGACGAGTGGGATGAGCTGAAAGTGGTTTCTATCTTAACAGACAAGTGTGATCGGTACGAAACCATAAGACAGGGTACTAGGAGGCCAGAGAAAAAATTAGGGGAAAAAAAACCTTTTCCGGAGAAAAACAAAGGCCAGTCGTACGTAAAGGATAAAGCCGAAATTAAACCCGGACCAGAAATTGGAATTAAGAGGGAGGTTTCCGTTAGCTCAAATTGGCGCAAAGAGCAGGGTTTTGGGAAAAAGGCGGCGTTGACCTGTTATTTCTGTTCAAAGGCTGGACATTTCAAATATGAGTGTCCGGAGTACCAGAAAAGTATCGCCAAAGGGGAAATTGTGAACCACGTAGGGACAGAAGGGAATTTGAGCAGTTGTTTTGAGCCCTACCTGAAGAAAGCGGTTATAAATGGGGTCCCCAGGCAATACCTGAGAGACACAGGCGCAGGGGTTGATTTATGCGATCATTCTTGGGTACAAAACGAAGACCTAATAGGTGAAGTCACCTGGGTAAGACAACCCCTAGACAACGAATGTGTTTGTTTGCCTCTGGCATGGGTGTCAATTGAGGGCGAGTTCGGAAGGGTTGTGACGAAGGCCGCAATTAAGCCCGTCGGAGTAGAGCAGGGTTATTACCTGTTAGGTAACAAAACTGCGGAATTAATAGAGAAGAAATTAAATTGTGTCCCCGTGAATGCTGTTCTCACGAGAAGTAAGACTCGGGACGAAGCTGAAGGGAGCGTGATTTCGGATATAAAGGGGAAAGTAGGAGAAAAGGAGGTTTCAGAGAACGAGGGGAAAACGGTGGGGGAAGCCAAAGAAATGGAGGTTTTCTCGGGCGAGTCCTTCCAGAAATCCCGGTTGGTGGCGATCAGCCCCGAGGGGTTTGTGAGAGCACAAGAGGCGTGTCCCTCGTTATCGAGCCTGTGGGAAAAAGCGAAGGCAGAACCGCCCGGAGAATTTCTGACGTTAAAAGGGAGACTCGTGAGGGTTACGAAGTCTAAGCAGGGAGAAGAACGAACTCAATTATGCGTCCCAGTTGATTTTCGCAGAGAGATCTTGGACTTGTGTCATAATCTCGTGTCCGGACATCTCGGCTCGATTAAAACAAAAGACAGGGTTCTGCAATGCTATTATTGGCCCAATTGTTACAAAGAAATCGAGGAGTACGTCCGATCTTGTGATGTATGTCAACGGGTGGGTAAGCATAAAGACAAACGGAAGGCGCCTTTAAAATTAGTCCCGATAATCACCGAAGTATTCTCTAAAATTAATGTGGATGCGGTGGGGCCGTTACCAATTAGCAAGAAAAACAACCGATACTTGATTACCTCAATTTGTGTGGCATCTAAGTATCCCGATGCGATCCCGGTAGAAGACATAAGCTCCACCTCGGTAATTGAAGCTTTGTTACAGATATTCTCCCGAACCGGTTTCCCGAAAGAGGTTCAGTGCAACCTGGGGAGGTCATTCACGAGCGAGTTAACGTCGGAATTCTTTTCCAAATTTGGAATAAGGGTCAAACATAGCAGCATCTGTCACCCTCAGTCAAATAGCGTGGAAAGGGTGCACTCTACCTTAAAAAGGGTCCTTAAGGCGTTATGTTTGGAAACGGGAAGCGGATGGGAAGCGGTGCTACCCACGGCTTTATTTTCTTTACGGTCCGTTAGTCACGAGAGCACGGGATTTAGCCCTGCTGAACTAGTACACGGTAAGAATCTGAGGGCTCCTCATTCATTAGTGTATGAAAATTAGTTAGAGCGGGAGGAGGTAGATCAGAACGTGGTCGAATATGTGCTGAACTTGATGGAAAGACTGAAAACCTGTCAAGAACTGGCGGGGAAAAGTATGATAGAGAGTCAGGCGAAGCGTAAAGTGTGGTACGATAGGAACGCAGTCCTACGAAAGTTTAAAGAAGGGGACCCGGTCCTGGTGTTGGCCACGTCAAAACCAAATAAGATGGCGGTTAATTGGGTGGGACCCGGCAGAGTGACCAGGGTTTATCCGAAACTAATTATGTGGTAGACGTACCGGGAAAAAGGGATAAAAACACTATATATCATGTCAACTTGCTAAAACCATACCATCGCCGACCCGAATTTATAAATATGATCATTGATCAGGGGAGTGAGGAAGGAGTGGACGAAGTCGAAATTCCTTATCCCTCCGCGGACTCCACCCAGCTCGACTTCTGGGAAATCGTCAGCGGAAGCGATTTAGAAAGCCGTGCGTCGGCTGATCAGATAGGCAAATTTAGAGAAATGATAGAAAAACGGGGGAGGGTTTTCTTTTCCGATCCAGGGAGGACGCATTTGACTGAAATGGACATCATTTTGGAAGATGAGACCCCGGTTAGGGCAAAACCCTACCGAATGTCTCCGCGCCAGGTCGAAATCCTGAGGGAGGAAATCCGGAGGCTGTTAGCTTTGGGGGTAATCGAAGTGGGGCAATCGGATTACACCTCACCGATGATACTGGTAGAATGTCCCGGGAAAGACCCTAGGCCCTGCGTGGACTATCGCCGTTTAAATGCCAAGACGCGTACAGAGTTTTTCCCCCTTCCAAACATCGAGGAAGTAGTTGAAAGGGTCAGCGCCTCGTCGTTAATTACCGTGATGGACTTAACGAAGGGTTATTTTCAGATACCCCTCACGAGTCGGGCGCAACGGTATGCGGCTTTTATCACCTCGTTCGGAACTTTTATTCCTCGGGTAATGATGTTTGGGCTGGTGAACGCTCCGTTCTATTTTTGTAAATTAATGGCGAGTGTTTTAACCGGTCTGGAACAATTTGCCCTGCCGTACATTGACGACATCGCAATTTTCTCCCCCAACTGGGAGACACACGTGAGAGATATTGATGTTGTGCTGAAAAGACTTGGGGAGGCGAAACTAACGGTGAAACCCACCAAGTGCAAGTTCGCCCAAGATCATGTGAAGTTTTTAGGACACGAGGTAGGCTCGGGAAGGAGGTCACCTAGTGAGGTGAAGATACGGGCAATTAAGGAATTTCCCACCCCTAGAACAAAGACCCAGTTGAGAGCGTTTTTAGGGTTGACAGGTTATTACTCGAGATACGTCCCGAATTATGCCGCCATAGCCGTCCCTCTAACGGACGCGCTAAAAGGGAAAATTAAGAGAGAAAAGATCGAGTGGACCCCCGAGAGAAATGAGGCGTACGAAGAGTTAAAATCCCGGTTAATCACCAGTCCGATTTTGTATGCGCCGGATTTCAGTAAAGAATTTATCGTGCAAACGGATGCAAGTGCATTCGGGGCGGGAGTGGTCTTGTCCCAAAATCAGGGAGGCGAGGAGCACCCCATAGTGTTTCTGAGTAGGAAATTCTCAAAGGCGGAATGTAACTATAGCACCGTAGAACGGGAATTGGCAGCCATTGTATTCGGGCTTAAAAAGCTAAATCATTATCTAGACGGCCAAAAGTTTCGAATACAAACGGACCATAATCCTCTCGTTTTTCTGAGGAAAATGATGGGAACAAACGCCAGGCTGACCCGTTGGGCTTTGTGCCTACAACAATATAACTTTGAGATAGAACACAAAGCCGGAAAGTTGAATGGAAACGCGGATGGTTTGAGTAGGACAGAGGGTCTAGATGAAGAAGGGCACCTCGAGCCGTCTCTAGAAAACATGTAATGGTCGAGGGCGTACTTATCTTTTATGCAAATGTATGTTTCTGTGTTATGTATATGATTTGTGCAAAATTTATTTATGTTTTTTGTTTTTGTGTATGTATCCATATGCCCTGTGTCATGATTGTATGTGTATAGATTCAGTGTGAATCTTATGTGGTTTTGCGGGAACAAAACGATGTCCTGCATTCCGGTCGAAAAAAAAAATGAAAAGAAACCCACGGCAGTTTGTCCTAACCTGAATACTGTGTCCCAGACGCGTAGCTCTTCAAACAGGCGGGTATAATTGCTAAGATTAACGACCAGAGAAGTCGACAATATAGATACCTCTCTAGAAGTGTGTTTCAGCTGGACGCATCTAAGGGACTAACTTCTGAACTTTTTGAAGTATAAAAAAGTTTTTTAGGGGGGGAAAGCTGTAATAGCGTGGGAATAACGCTTACGAAAATGTGCCAGAAGTGAATCTGGTGAAGAAAGGGTTTTGTCCCCCAAACGGTGTGTGGGGGACGAAAAGACAATTTTCAGGTGAGTCCCTTTTTGGCGCGAACAGGTTTGACGTCACCAGGGACGAGTTTCAGGGGAGAAACGAGGTCTATATAAAGGACTGCATGCCCTCGACGGGGGCTGGTTGCTGGGAGATTCTGCGAGGCGTTGGACGCCGGATTTTCAGCGGACTGAAGTGATCTCGTCAGCGGGCCACGTGCTTCGACAGGACCGTCGAAGCGTGAGCGTTATTTTCGGCTGTGCGCCGTGTAAAACGAAAGGCAGTTTGCCTTGGCTTATGTGAATTTTTATGTACAGTGCATTTTAATGTGAACCTTTCCAGAAAAGAATAAAGTGTTTGAAACACTGAACTCCGCTTCTCGAGTCAGTTTCTTGGGTTGTGGAGATAGTCACGGCCAGTCAAAGCCGGGACAGTTAGCAGGTGATCGCCCGGGGCACAGCAGTGAAGCTTCTTCGCCTTGGAGCCATCACAGTATCAATGTTATATTCTTTTGTTCTTTCCAGAATTTGCCTAATTGAGTGTATTTGATCTGTTGTTGTTTTTCCTATTTGGAAACCACATTGGTAGTTGCCAATAACATTGGAGGTGTATGAAAGCAATCACTTGTAAAGAATGGTGGAGAAGATTTTATATGCTGTATTCAATAGGGTGATTCCCCTGAAATTACAACATTCCAGCTTGTCTCTTTTTTTATAAATAGGAAAGATAGACCCTTCTTCCCACTCAGTGGGCATTCGTTCCTGTGTCCAGATAGAACAAATAAGTTTATGGATTGCTTTATTTAGTTTGGTTTCATTGATGTTTATGAGCTCAGCTTTAATACCATCTGGTCCAGCAGATTTATTATGATTTAGTTTCTTGATTGCCAGCTCAATATCACGAAGAGTTAATGGGTTATGCTCTATTCCCTCACTTTCATCACTTAAGGTAGACCATACATTATGTGTAACTATTTCTTCTTCATTATCTCTACCCTTAAGAAGAGTTTTAAAATGTTCACGCCATCTAATCAGAACCTCTTCCATATCTCTTGAAATTTCTCGATTTTCCCTTTTGCAGGCTATGGTTCTAGGATTGAAGTCCGCTCTTACGCTATTTACCAGTTGGTAAAACTTTCTAGCTTCTTTTTGTATCTTAAGACTTTCAATATTTAGGTAGAGCTCATCTAGGTATAATCGTTTTTTCTTCCTATGTGTCCTTTTTTCTTCCCTTCTTAGATATTTATACCTTTCCTCTGAATCTGGTGTAATGTTTCTGTATCATCAGTTTATATGCCTCATTCTTCCTTTCCGTTATCAGACGGCATTCTTCATCAAACCATTGGTTTCCTCTCTTCGCTTGGCACTCTGGTATTGTTTTCTCAGCAGCTTCATTGATGAGTTGTTTTAGATTATGCCAAGCATTTTCTATAAGCAGGGTTTCCTCATTAGATATGATTTTGTCAAGTAGCTCTTTTTTATACTTTCTACATATCTTAGCTCTCTTCAAATGTTCAATATCAATTCCTTTAGAGCTTTGTTCTCTCTATTTATAGAAAGATCTATTGATCTTATGACGAAGTTTTGAAATGATCAAAAAATTATCCGAGTCCATTCGCTCCTTGGAATGTGTGCACATCTGATAGACTACTTCTGTGTCTTACATCTATTAATATGTGGTCTATTTGGTTTAGAGTTCTTCCATCAGGAGATCTCCAAGTAGCTTTGTGGATGTTCTTATGCTTAAATTTTGTACTTCCAATCACCATATTGTTCGAGGTGGCAAAGTCCACAAGTCTAAGGCCATTATTACTAAACTCATCATGCAGACTGTGGGTTCCTATGAACATGCTCTCTTGTTTGCTAATTTTTGCATTAAAGTCACCCATTACAAGCCTTATATCGCTTGGGCGACATCCAGCATAGGTCTTGTCAAGACAATCATAGAATTCATCCTTGTCCTCACCACTCGTCCTCAGTGGGAGCATGAGCACATATAATTGAAATATTTTGTGTCCTACCTTTAATGCATAATTTACAAATCCTTTCATTCACTGGTTTGAATTCAATAACTTTGTCTCTAATTCTTTTATCAACAATAAAACCAGAACCGAACTGGTGTATCCTGTCATGGCAGCTATAATAGACACTGTAGTTTCGCTTATCTATCACTCCCTCACCAGTCCATCTCATTTCCTGTACTGCCAGAACATCTATTTTATATTCCATGAAAACATCAGAAAGTTTTTTCAATGCTACACTTCTGTATAGCATCCGTATATTCCATGTCCCAAATTTCAAGTCCGATTTCATGCCAGGTCGTCGGGAATGAGTCAGTCCGGAAAATTCTTTTTGAGATTTCTGAATTGAGGAATTTTTACAAGGCAGGGTGATTGGCCCTGCGCTCAACCCCCAACCTGGAGGATCAGTCCCCTGATATAATCCCCAAGGGCAGGGTGCCCAGCTGTACCCCCGTACACTGGGTACCCATTTTAGTTGCCTCTTATGACATGCATGAAATGCAAGAAATTATATGTGCAATACAAAATACAACAAAAAACTGTTAATATTTAATTGACATATTTTGTCTATTAAACCACTGATGTTTTAAGAAAGTCACAAAAAAAAAGCAGCAATTGCTGAAAGTTGAACTTATATCATGGAATATGTTTAGATATACCAGTGGCAATCAGAAAAACTTCAGGATGGAGTATTTTGTCCAGATGGTTTTTTAGGGGATTTTAATAAAATTATAAATATAAAGTTTTTCTGTGTATATGATTTCATTTCTTTAAAAAAAATTCTAACATGCAAGAATATTAAAAGGAAACTGCTTCAATTATTATTATTATTATTTATTTTTTTTGGTAATGTCTAAAAAGGAGACAAATGCAAAGAACAACAGATTATATTTTCTTTTTAAAATGAAAGTATATTGATAAGAAAAAGTGTTACTCTATTTTCTAGAATTGAGTACAATTGTAGAATGAATACAGTGTAACATCCTGAGAACCCCATCTCTCTTCTGAGCTTTTACTTAGAGAAGTTGTAACTTGCTACCCCTTGGACATAACTGCAATCCTAACCCTAGAGACCAGGCAGATATGAAGAATTGGAGCCTCAAACTGATCCTCAGAGAGTGAGGCAGAGGTAGTGTGTGTGAACAAACCCCACTGTCTTTTTTATTTTTTTTTTTTCTAAGGTCAACTCAGAAATTTTTCTGAGGGCAACTGTGTAAACTGATCAAGCTGTTCAAGGTAGATTCAGAGGCAATCCAAAAGAGAGTGGAATCTATTGGTTACTAAGAATTGAAGACAATCTGATTGAGAGTGGAAGCTAGCAGTTATTAAGAATCAAAGGCAATCCATTTGAGAGTAGAAGCTCCCAGTTCAGAAAATAATAGTTACCTTTCTGTTGTACTTAAATTTCTATGTTAATAGTTTTGCATCACACCTTTACATAAGATTTAATGAGTAAAAAACACTGTATAAATATTAATGGTGTCTCATGTTTGTAATGGACTGGAGAACAATTCAAGCTCTTTTCTATTATTTTAAGGATAGAAAAAAATAATTGTGGGTAAATAGTTGAATTAATACTTACTTTAAATAAAAGTCAATAATACTGTCATTTAGCATCTTTCCATCAGCTAGGCAAGCAATATCTTCATCATTTATAGGAACGCTTCCAATAGCAGGATGAACTACACTATTAGAAGCTGACATTGGATGTGAGTTCTATAAAATAAAGTCATTATAACACAGGTAAGTATTGCTATTATGAAGAAAGTAGTAAAATTTGAAGGGAAATTAATTTAGAAATACTTCTAAACCTTTAATTATTTTATAAAAATAAATAATTTCTATGATATTCTAAAATTATGTATAAATTTAGAATATTAACTATATTTCCAAATACAAGACATTAATGCTAATTATATCCCTTTCCCACATTTTATCTCAACAACCACAAATAGTTTTAAAAAGCAACTATGCGTAATGTAAAGCAACAACAAAAACAAAAACTTTTCTGTAAATTTTCCAGATTAAAAGTTATTTTTATGAATTTTTCAAAACTATTGTTATCTTATTTTTATGTCATTTCAAAATACTCAGCTTCCTACAGATTTTTTATTTATTTTTTCTGTATAGCCTTACTAGTCTAAATAACAAAAGAGGGATAGAAGCGGTTTAATCAAATTCTGGGTGATTATAGGCATTGTTAAATTTACTTCAAGGATGTGATAAATACAATCACTGAAATTGACATACCCTTAGAGTTTTAAGTGTTCAGTAGTTCTAATATAGAAAGTACATTGATAACAAGAGATCAGAGAGTTAAAAATATTAAAGTCAAAACCACAGATACAATCTTTTAAAGACTTAGTTAATCTCTCCATATCTACCCCTCCCCCTTGTGATGATACATTAGCCATCTACAGCATCAGTCTAACCTAAATGATAGTATTAGCATAACAGGCTGGTTTCTTTTAGGCTAAATTATAAGCCCTGTCTCATACATTAGAAAATATTCATACAGTCTTTAGATCAAACTGTAACTACATCATTTAATATCTGAGGCAAAGGCTACCACTCTAGACTACCCATGATACCATAATGGTATTTTAATGTATGCTTGAGGTTGGTATTTCACTAGCATATTCTCGCATAGCTGTGTATTTACAAATCAGCAACAAAACTTTGATCAATGGAATACTAGTGAAGGACACAGTGGCGTAGCCAGGAGGGGGTGGGGGGGCAAAGGGGTCTATCATGCCCCAGGCACCACTCGCAGAGGGGTGCCAAATGGTCTATCTTTTAACTAATTCTATATATTATATTACTATATGTTTTTCAAGGGGCGATAAAAAGGTATCATGCCCCGGGCACCAGTTATACGTCACTGGAAGGACATATCAGCAAACAAAGTTTTATAGTTCTCAAATTACATTAAATTTTTTCCCCATTTCCCCCCCCCCAAAAAAAAAGGTATACATATTTAACATACATGGTCCTCAACTAGCCGTTCATGTTCCTCAGCAGGGTGTTGATGCTCCTCATTTGCAACTTCTTCCATAACTTCATCCTGCTTTGCTGTCAGGTAACTTCTCTTAACTTCTTCTAAAATTATATATTGAAAAGAAAGAAAAACTTGAAAATTAAATTTGAAAAAAAGAATTGAAATTTTTAGCACATATTATGAAAATGAATATTTTAAGAATTAATTAAAAGGTTTTGGGGAAGCCCAATTTCATAATTCTCAAGCTTTTTTTTATGTGTGTGTGTGTGTGTGAATGTATATGTGTTATACACAGAAAGTGTATATATATTTAACATACAGGTTCCTCAATTGCAAATTCTTCAATAACTTCATTCCCCTCTGTTATAAAGTAACTTTCCTTAATTTCAGCTTATGAAAATAAATATATCTTGCAAAGAAAAATATACTTTATTAAAAAAAGTAAATAGTAGTTATTGGATAAATAACAAAAATAAATAATTTTGGAATGAAAAATTTGTCTTCATGTTGTAGGGTAGATTATTCCAGCTAATAATTATCAACTTATTTATTGGTGCAAACTTTGCAAGGTATATTGGCAAAACATGATAGTGTTTCAGTTTTTTAATCTTAATTTCCTTCATTTACTTTACTGCAATTACTACTCTTCTGCAGTTGAAGTTTTCTGCCACATTTATGCTATAAATGAGGTAGAAATCAAGGTGATGATACAGAAACATGTAAAACTATTTTCTAAAAACAAAGATACTATAAAGTGATACAAATATTTAACCAAGCTTCAAATTAAAGAAGGTTGCTTGATTATGTTTCAATTCTCTTTCAAAAATTGGATACAAACAAGTAAAAAATTCAGAAATCAATATGCCATTATACAAGCAAATATGCCAAACAAATCAGCTCAGCATTTTTTCAGCTCCTTATATGAACTGAACATATATACAACTACTATACAACTACATAAAAAAGACAAAAAAATTTAATGAAAAAACTTCTGAAATCATCCTTTTACATTCAGCAGACAGAAGTGAAGATTTAAAATGTCTCTCCCTCTCACTCACAAAAACAAAAAAGAACAAACAAACAAACAAACTACTGCAGGAGTATTTATGCTAAATTCAGAATAATCAATCCAAATCAATAGTAAGTCAATGAGCTTGGGAACTTGTCAAGGATTTAATCAGCACCTTGGAATGCAAAGGACAGGTAGCTATATCAAACTCTAAGTGAAATTAAATTTCATTTTTGGTTGATGCTCAGAAACATATATTATTTCAATAATATTTTTTTTCCCTAAGAATGTAATTGAAAAAAACTTATTACAGTATAAACTTGTATACATCTCTGCATTTGAAATTTACCAATCTAAAAGTAAAATTTTACTCCATAATAGAGATATTTTATAAAAACTGAGAGAATACAGTAACTTTAATAAAATATTGAAAAAATAAGGGTCCAACAAAAATTCAGCAGTACTGTCATGAACCCTCTTTCTAACACCGGTTCACTTAGGTTCTTTCTATGGCCTAGGGACAAATGAGGTCGTGCAAAAATGAGTCGTCACTGAACCAGACGAACAAAAATTTATTTACAGATTTAACATTTAAACAGTTTCACACATAACATAAAAATTGAAGAAAACTCTGCACGAGGTGGGCAAGCCTGCAATATCTTACCAGACCTCGGCTATCCTACACTCTAATCTAGTTACCGATCAATTAATTAACTGGAGGCGAGACAAGCCTGCTTTAATCTTGCCAGGCCTCCTGAAACTACTCTCAAAGATTCTCTTTCTCTATCTTAATTTGAATTACCAAGTAATTACCTAACCAGAGGTGAGACAAGCCTTCTTAAATCTCGCCAAACCTCTGTTCTGTACCAGAAACACTCTCCTTCTGTCCCTTTCTTACAGACTCCCCGCGATCCGCAGCACCCCTCGTGGGTTCAACGCCCCCGCAGCCAAACCTCTGATTGGTAGAGGGGTGGGGGAATCACGGGGCACAACATTTTCGCTTTAACCAGCGCTACGTTTCAAACATTACACTACAAGTACCGAAAAAGAAATTTTATAACTTACATATTATAATTATATCTAAAAAGTTTAACAATAAGAAATGAAATTCATATATTTAAAAATATGAAAAGAGAAGCTTAGTTTCAGAGCATCAATTGAGAGCAAGCACATCCTAATGATGCTCAGAAAGTTTTTTTTTTTTTTTTCAGTCAAAAAGTATAAGCATCTAAGCTGCCCTCAGTCATTTTTTTACATATGTGCACCTTTTTAGATGTTTGCTTTTCGATGTATCTAGAGGATTATTTTATTTTGATATAAAGCTACTAAATATGATAAATATTTATGAATCCTTTCATCACTTTTAGAAATATTTCTCTCAAAAAAGGAAATTATAATGTTACGACTAAAGAAGTTTTAAACAATCTTAAGGAATAAGCATACAACTTACAAGATTTCTTAAACTGAGCTCAAGAAGTATCCTTCATTTGAAAAGAAACTTTAAAAAATTTTTTTTTCATGCATCAAGAATAAAAATATTTTTTAAATATTAAAAACAAAAGTTTTGACTTACCTGTCTTGAGGTACTTTACATAAGCCAAATTTTCCTCATGAGTATCTTTTACATTAGATGTAAAGTTATTTTCTAAAACCCAGGATACTACAATATGAAACAAATTTTTAAATAAGCTTCAAATTAATGAAGGTTGCTCACTTCTCTTTGAATTCTTTTTCAAACAAGTAAAAGAACCTCAAGCAAGCAGAAAGAAAGTTATTATGCTATCACACATGCACTTGCTAAATTGGTTAAGTCCATAAAACAAAAAGTAGAGAAATTTATAAAATAATATACATTTTTTTTTTAAATTTTCTGTAGATATAAATTCAAATAAACATTGTAGAATGCATTATTGCAGGTGTAGCTTTTATCTGACAACATATAAAATCTATAAGATAGAATATCCTTGGAGTAATCATTATTACAATTTTGGCATGACTAAGGAACTTAATTGATTTGGAAAGTGAAATAAAGTAATAACATCCAATTAAGTTTTCAAAGTTTTTTTTACTACAGAAAAAAAAAATTGAAATAGTTGTTTAATAATTCACAAGTACTTACTTCTGCAGCAGTTAGACTGTAACTGACTCATTTATTTTACTTTTTTTGTGATGAAACAACACTAAACGATTTACCATTATCATCACGTACTTACTTCTACATTTGAATGGCATTATTGTGAAGAGTTTATATTAGAGTATGGACGTAACTTGATTGGCTTCTGAAAAAAGTTACTTATTCACTGGACAAAAAAAATTTTTTGTCATTGAGTGGTGTTAATCCTTATTATTTGGGAAATTTATTATGAATGTAAAAAAATTAGGTGTTAATCAAGTGCTTTGACACTAAAATTTCAAAAAAAGGACTTTCACAAAATGATTTGGCTTGTGAATAACTCATATATCAAACAGAGCAGAACAGAATTTGTTCAGTTTATGATATGAATAGCACTAATATCCAACCACACTAAAAAAAGTGGAAATTAAGATGAGACGACCCTAGCCCTTTATTACCCCCCCCCCCCCATACACACACACACTACCCAAAAAAATGCTCCTTTCACATTTAACAGACAAATGTGAAGATTGAAAATCTCTCTCCCTCTTTCAAACAAATAAACAAAAAAGCTACTGTAAGAGAATTCATGCTTCCTCCAGAATAATTAATCCACATTAATAGAGAGTCAATGAGCTCTAAGGATTAGAGCCTCTTAGAATGCAGTTGACAGGTAGCAATAACATATTATAAGTAAAATTTAATTTAATTTAATTTTCAATTAATTCCTAGAAACAAGCCAAATATTGGTCAGATACTTTAATTGTGCAACATTTCAATAATACATTTTCTTTTTGAAAATGCAACTGGAAACTAAAAGTACTTATCTACATATATAAAACAGTTCCATAACTGACTGACTGACTGACATATAACACACAGACCAAACAGCTGGACCTAAAGGGCTGAAATTTTGCATGGCGATTTTTCTTATAGTGAAGGGGTGCACTAAGAGAGATTTTTGAAAAAATTTTCTTAGATTTTTTAAATTAAATTTTTAAGCTGTTTTTGTAACATTCTTTAAAGTTTACATTTAAAATAATAATTTGAGGGTTATAAAATTTATATCACAAGAAAGATTATAAAAATTCCTTTAAAATGAAATCTTTTTCGAATCTTTACCTCCATTTTCTGATTTTTGGTAAATTTTTAAAGATTAACTTTTAGAATTTAATTTATTAAATGCAGATCATGTGGTTTCTTTTCTTTTTGTGATACTTTAAACAAATTTAGCGTAACGTACATAAAAACGAAATCAAGAAAAAAAATTTTTTTTCTTGCTAATGTAGTAGACGATTGGACATTATCCAAAAAGTACAGTAAAAGAAATGTTCCCGAAACTGTACTATATTCTTTAGTATGTTCTATTAGATTTAATTTGAATATTTTCTTCATTATTTTGTCTATAAAAATATCCATTATGATTTTTTTTATAAATATATTTTTTTGTTTTTTTTTACATCAATTGCATACATTGATCATTGTATTTATTATAGATATATATATATATATATATATTTTTGGCATTAATTACATACATTGACCATTGTATTTAATTTGAATGTACTCTGTAGCAAAGTACGGGTTTTCAGCTAGTTACAGTATAAAACTTGTGTACATCACTGTAATTGAAATTTACTAATCTAAAAACAAAATTTTATTTCACAGTAGACTTTCTTTAAAACTGTGGGAATAAATTGACTTTAATAAACTACTTAAAAGTTTCACAAAATTTCAGCAGTACTGAAAAATAATTTTTATAATTTGCATACTATAATTATATCTGAAAAAAAATATTTAAATAACAAATAAAATTCTTATATTTGAAAATTTCAAAAGAGAAGTTCCAGAGCATCACATCAGAACACACCCCACTGATGCTAAGAAAATAATTTTCTTCAGTAAAATAGAAAAGCATCAAAGTTACCCTGAGTTATTTTTTACTTAAGTGTAACTATATTTTTGGTTTGTTTTTGCATGTGTCTAGAGCAGGGGTAGGCAATTGTTTTGGCTCAGAGGCTTTTGTAGAAGCGGAGATTAGCGGAGGGCTGCACCTTTTAAAATTATTGCATTTATTAGTTAACTTTGCATTTCAGAAAAGGTATAAATTTTATCATAAAAATCAATAAATATAAATTAAATAAAATATTGGCAAATTTTCTGGCTGTCTTGGAGTTTTTAGCTATCTTTGGCACTTTTTCTGACTGTCTTGGTGGACCACGGGCCGCAATTTGCCCACCCCTGGTCTAGAGGATAATTTTATTTCAATATATAATTATTAAATATAATTAATATTTATGAATACTTTCAGTGTTTTGATAAATACTGTGTGTGTGTGTGTGTGTGGCTTATTCCACCCGCTCTAGCCATAGGCTAGACCAGGTCCATGAGGCCAAAAGTTACTATGAAATCACTAACAAGCAAAGGGTCTCTATAAATATCCTCCTTGGCAAGCCCCAGGCAGTTTAGAATATGGCCAGGAGAGGCTTCAGCAGTATTGCACTTGAGCAAAAAGGGAAAGATTTTTGCCCCTGATTGTAAACAAGACTTTTTAGGTGTCCACTAGCAAATCTACTAATGGTGGTCTGCATCCTTCTGTTGCCCTTCTTTAATAAAAGAAAGCATTGTAATGCTATCATCTAAAAAAATTTAAAACAAAATCTTAAGGAATAAACATACATCTCACAGGATTTCTTTAACTGACCTCAATAAGAATCCTTCCTTTAAAAAGAAACTTTAATAAATTATTTCTTACAAATTAAGATTAGAAATATTTTTCAAACATTGAAAATAAAATTTTTGACTTACCTGTCTTCAGGTACTTTAAATAGGCCCAATTTTCATCATGAGTATGTTTTATATCAGACTCCGTATCAGATCTATAACAAGTTCTTACCTTAGGTACAAATCCAAATGATAGTGTTTCATTAATATATACAGAGATAGATTTTAAAAATCATTTAAATGATAGCCAGTTATTTCTAAAAACTCTATCATTTTAATTCAATATTTTTATCCCTGTAAATGATAAGATTGCAACATCACAATAAATGTGTGGTAATTGTATTGATGTAACTATATGTTAGAGAGACGAATTCATTGTTTTCATGGTTACATTTTGGGTCTTGGCGATTTCTGATCGAGTTAATTTTTTTTTTTTTGTTGTGAAGTTTCTCTCTGTGGTTAAATCTATGCCCTCCTGACTAAATATTAGCAATAGTTAATGTAAAGTAATGTATTTCCATCTCATGCACCTCGGACATCTGGTTTCTAGCCGCTAAAGTGCTTTTTTTTTTTTTTTTTTTTTTCTCCCACGTGGTCAGTTGTTGTTTCTCGAAATATACATTTTAGCCATTTGCAAGTTTAAAAGCTTTAAAAATCCTTTTTTAGTATGTTCAAAACTAAATTTCTTCTTTCAAGTTAATTCGGTGAGTTTGCAGTAAGTTTCTCTCTCTCCCTATAGAATTTTAAGTAATTTCAGTAACTCTAAGTTATGTTGGCAATTTATTTAGTGCTCCGCATAGTGATTTCAAAATGGCGGATGCTGCTAAAAATAGCCATCTTGTTTCAATTTTCCCGGCATCCGAAATCGGGCAATTCGAGAAGAAAGGCGGAGCTTCAGCTGATCATGTGAGGTCGCATACGTGGTCAGAGCCAATGAAAAAAGTTTTTTGTGATGTCAGACGCAGTGACCGGTCACTTTTTGGGCAGGTTTTTTTTTCTAGAGGAGATCGGCAGATGCTGGCTACCGGTGGTAAAAAATAAGACAGGTGATCTGAGGCTGCTCGGCAGAAAAGGAAGAAAACGGTGAGTGTCGGAAAGCAACTAGTGCGGGATGCACCCAGAGAAGATATTTCGTATGGGTCGGAGACCCTCCACCTATTTTAAATAAGAAGTTCCAGGGGAGTGTTAAAGAAGACGAAACGGCCCCTTCAAAGTGCATCAACGTCTCCTCAAAGTTGCTTTTATATTTAGTAGAGAGGCAATGGGTCGTCGCACCCTACCTAAATCTTATCTCCACGTGAAAATTCTTCATTGTACTGCCCGCTAGAGGCCAGGATGTCCAGCCAGATAAGCATCTAACTTTAAATCTCCTTTGCTTTGCAACTTTATTTTTTTTGCATTTTTTCTTCTTCCCTTTTTTTTTTTTTGTGTTCATGTTGCATTTTGATTGTTTAATGCGAAAGATCTTGAGCTTGTGCCGGAAATTTGTAAAGTGGAACTTTAGTATCTAGTGATAACCTATTTGTATGACGTCAACTTAAGTTTTTTTTTTTTTTTGTTTTTTTTTAAACTTTATGCTTTACTATATGATTTTTATGATTTAATTAAACTTAATTTCTTTGGGGCCAAATCTTGTGTATTGTCATGTTTGTTGGAGTCTTGACTTGGGTGATTTTTCCTTACAGCATTGCAGAGAAACCTTGGAGACGAGTCTCGAGGGTAATTGCGGCCTGAATTCTTCAAATTTAAAATTTATTGTAACATCTCTAATATGCAACTCAATATACAACCACGACAAATGCAGATCTTCGGCTTAAAAACAAGCATATGGTACTCTGAACAAATAAGTTTGAATGAGTCATCAGGAGAGTGCAATATCCTTAATTTTGGAATAATACCCTTAATTTTAGACAATTTCCCTTTGGAAAATATCAAATTTTGTGATACTTTTAGAAATTATTTGTTTATATATATATATATATATATATATAAATTATCTGTTTCAATACATAATTTGGGGAAATTATATCTTTCAAAATACACTTTTAGAAATTATTTATTTTGATATGTTATTTTGAAAATTTAAGTTTTTTAAAATGAGCTTTTGGATATAATTTGTTTCAAACTTTACTTCTGAAAATCATCCATTTCAAAATATACTTTAGGAAATCAAAATATACTTTTGAAATCATCTGTGTCAAAACACACATTAGGAAATTCTTTGCTTCTTAAGAAAATCCTCTGTTTCAAAATAAACTTTTTGAAATCATCTGTTTTAAAATATACTTTTGGAAATCGACTGTTTCAAAATATATATTTGGAAATTATCAGTTTCAAATTCAAACTATATTAGCTAGCTATTGATATCAGAAGACAAGTGTTCAAACGTTTTTCTCATTTTCAGATTTTTCAATTTATCTTTTCTTTAATTATTAATTCTTATTTTAAAAATTACATATTTGTACCTCGCAAAATTTGTAATTACTTTCATATATTTCACACAAAATTTCTTAAATTTTTATTTTGGATGCAGATTTTTCTATTTAGTTATTATAATGTGTATAACTTTAATTAAATACAGTGGAGTCCCGATAATCTGAACTTTGATAATCCAAAAGTCCACTTCATCCAAAATGAAAAGTTTTAAAGAACTAAGTTTTCAATGAAACCACGGTGGTAATATAAAGTATATTTCTAAAAATTACAAGAAATTCAAAGTTAGACAATGTACTGAACAAATTATTACTGAACTTCATTGGTTTGAAAAAATCTGTTAACTTTTTTTGTCAAAGAGAAGAATACCTCTCCCTTGAAGCCAAATTACGCTAACGCGTCAGAAAAATGCTGACTGCTGGGTCAAGGCCGAGTGTTGCTCAATGTAGTGTAGCTCTACACTAAATGAAACCGCGGTGTCTGTGTAGGATACCCTTTGTCACTGTCACCGTCTGCTTTACCTTAACTCTTGTCTGAGAAATTGACAGATTCTTTCAAAACCATTTCAACAATCTGCTGATCATATAAATCCAACTCTCGAGCGCTGTGATGTATTGTTAGAACAACTTACACTCTACTGTACTGTACTATGCAGCATTCCGCTCTCTTACCACCCATTTCATACCAAGAATTGGTTATGTTTAGACAGACCTTATAAAATAAACTGTGTAATCACACGTAATATGTAATATTTATCTAATCACACATTATTATGTAATTTAAGTTTATTTTAAGAAAGATTTTGCTTAATCTGAAAATGGTCTGGTCCCAATCATTTCTCGAATTATCGTGACTCCACTGTATACATTTTCAAATATATATATATTACCTGATGTTGTTTTAATTATGTGTTTCAAAATATAATCTTGGGAAATTATTTCTTTGAATATATAATTTTGGAACATTTTTTTGTTTTGACACATAATTTTGGAATATCCTTCGTCTGAAAACATAATTTTCGGAAATTATTTGTTTCAATGCATAATTTGGGGAAATTATTTGTTTCAATGTATAATTTGGGGAAATTATCTGTTTTGAAATATAATTTTAGCTATATTTTTAATCTGTACTGAAATATAATTTTGGGAGATTATTTGTTTCAAAATTAATTTTGGGATATTATTTATTTCGATATAAAATTTTGGGAAATTATCTGCTTTGATATATAAATTTGGGACATTGCTTGTTTTGATATATAATTTTAAAAAATTATCTGTTCTGACAAATTTTCAGAATATATTACCTGTTTTAAAATATAATTTGAGGAAATTATCTGTTTAGAAATATAACTAAGCAATATTATTTGTTTGAAAATATAATTTTCAGTTAACTTTTTATCTATTTCTAGAACTCAAAATAGATTTTTGAAAATTTATTTATTTAGTTTATGGTTACTTCAAGATGGAGTATTTCACCATGAAGGTTTTTATATGATTCTTATACAATTCAGAATATAAATTTTTCCTAGGTGTAAAATTTCACTTCTTTTATAAAAATTCTTACATTATTACATTATATGTAAGAATTTTAAGAGTAAGCAAACTCATTTTTTTAGGGGGAGGGGTTATGTCTGGAAAGGGGAGTTGTGTTGGTTGAGAGTGCTACATTTATCTTTTGCTACATGTGGGATAATAAGACTAGGACCTATTGCTTAAAGCAGCGTTTTCCAACCCTTATGCTACTACGCCTCCCCCCCAAATTTTTTTTTCCACGCCTCCCTAAAAGAAAAAAAAAATTTTCCACGTCTCCCTACCTTTTAATAGACATAATAATATAGACACTTTAAATAATAACTTTATTACAAAGAATTAAAAACTACAATTAACAGAATAATAACAAGATTTTATTATAACAATACGAACATGCATATTTATTTTTAAATTAAATTACTAATTAAACTACATCTAACACATCAAAATTTAATGCGAGGGTTGTTGTTTATTGACACAGTTTATTGAATCTTGGGGGCAATGTGGAGAGTGCCACTTGTAAGGCTTTTTCAACTATTAACCTGGTTCAATATTTGGTTTTCATTGCAGCCAGTGCCGAAAAGCCCATTTCACATAAATAAGATGTTACAAGCGGTAGAAGCACTTGCATTGCTTTGCAATACAAAGATTCATACTCTCCACTAAAATTCATCCAAAATTGAATGATTTCATTTTGGAACTTTTGTTTTAGTGAGCTATCGCATTCAATTCAGCTATTGCTACAATTCTATCAATTTTTCTTTATCAATGATTCTCAACTCGAATTCATCTATTTATAGATATCATGGTTTATTCGTCTATTCATAAATATTATGGTTTATTCATTTATTTATTGATATTATGGTATGAACATTGATTTTTTATTAAAAAGTTTTGGCACCTCCCCTGGCAATAGTCCGCACCTCCCAGGTTGGAATCCTCTGGCTTAAAGCCAAGTCTAAAAGGCTACAAACATCCCTACCAACAGTGGGACTAGAACAGCAAGACTCTGGTACCTAATTCCAGCAATTTGGCCATTATCTAGCTGTGTGTCTGTAGAGGAAATAAATGCAAAGAATGACAGATTCTATTTTCTTTACAAAATCTAAATATTATGATAGGAAACAGTATTACTTTCTAGAAAAGAATACTTTATAGAATACTTACCCTAATCAAGTACAATGGTATAATGCACATAACTCTTTTCTATTCTTTTAAGAATGAAAAAAAAATGAAATAGTTGGTGGCAATTATGTGGGTAAGTTGAATTAATACTTACTTAAAATAAAAGTCAGTCATACATTCATTTGGTATCTTTCCATCAGCTAAGCGGGCAAGATCTTCATCATTTACAGAAATGTCTCCAAAAGTAGGATGAACTAAACTGTTAGAAGCTAACACTGGATGTGAGTTCTATAAAACAAAATCATCATAACACAGGCAAGTATTACTATCATGAAGAAAGTATAAAGCAAAAAGGGATAATTTACTGGATAACAATTGGTTCTTTTAAAATAAATAAGAAGGTTAGGTTATAACCTGATTTTTGCCCACAAACATGAAATTTGCCAGGAAATTTATTTAGAAATCCTTCTTAATCTTTAATTATTCCCTACCACTTAATAATTTTCTTGATATTCAAAAAGTATGTACATATTTAGAATAGTAACTATATACTCAGCTAAGAGACATTAAAGCTAATTCTATCCCTTTTCCATGTTTTATTTCAACATACACAATTAATTTTAAAGCAACTGTGTTATGTAAAAAAAAAAAATCAAGAATTTTCTGTGAATTTTCCAGATTAAAAGTTGTTTTTATGACTTTTTCAAAATTACTGTTTTCTTATTTTTATGTCATTTTGAGATACCCAACTTTCTGAAGATTTTTTTTTTTTTTAAATGTACGTCTTGTAAAAAGTGTGCAGCTAAATAAATTACTATTGCATTTGAAACCAACAAAAATGGATTTAAAGACAGTTTAAAAAAGATTAATCTCCAAATGCACAATTATAGACTAGAATAGAAGAAAAACTCCATGTAACTATCTAAAAGAAAGGATAAAAATTCAAGCCAAGTTACTGGTCAGAAATTGCCAAAAGCATAGATTTTTTTTTTCCTTCATATACTACTTAATGAGCAGTAACCACTATACCATACACAGTACTTTTTTAATCTGCCCAAACTTCCACTTCCTAACCATTGAGGATTATCATAGTTTACATTCCATTAACCATCTTGTTTTTCCTCTTGTAGACAGGGAAAAACATTTTAAGTCCCCAGAAGCTCTGACACATTATTACAAAAGTCTAAATAAGTAAAAGAGTAATTATAACCTAACAAGTTCTGGGTGGTCATAAACCTTGTTAAATTTACGTCAAACCTGCAGAAAGCTAAATAAAAATTTTGTCATTAGTCAACCTGTTAAAATTTTTCTAGGGACCCTTATGTGAGAATTTTAAAATAACAGGGAATGTGAATTTTGCAAATGTAAGCTCTCTGTTTTTTGAAGTTTCTCAAACATAAAAATAATTTTTTCTGTTTTTATAGATCTCATTATCTTCTTATAAAGAAATTGCCAAAACCATTAAAAACTATCCACTTTTCTGTTGAGGATTATTAAACCTTTTCAACAGTTATAAGTCTTAAATCTAATGCTCTTATACTACAGAAGATTTAAGAATTATAAATATATATATTACATTTTTTTTCTTTACAAACATGTAACAGAAAAAAATGTCACAGTATGATGAAGCAATCAGATCATGTTGATAATAAATTGGAAACCAATTATTACCTAAAAGAGTAACAGAGATGTTCAAATCCAGAAAAAATTGATTATGTTATATAGCAATTCTCAGGATGTGAAAACATTACTTAAAGTAGCAATGCCTTTGAGTTTTAACAGTGTTTAAAAGTTCAAATATAAAAAGTTGATGGGTGGTCAGCAGTCTTAAAAGATAAATGTCAAAACCATAGAGGCAGTCCTTTCAATATTTGTTTAATCTCCCTTTATTTAACCCTCCCTTGCTTTTGTAAGATTACCTCAACCCACTGCAGTATCAGTCTAACTCAAATGCTAAGATTTAGAATAACTTACGGATTTCTTTTAAGCTAAATTATAAGCCCTGTCTCAAACTTTAGAAACTCACAGATACTCTTTAGATTAAACTGTAACCAAGGCAAATTTAATATCTAGGGCAAAGGCTACCACTATCTTCACTGCCCATGATATCAAGATGCTATTTTAATGTATATTTGAGTTTGATATTTCACATGAATATTTTAGCATGGCTCTGCAAAATTGGCAACAAAACTATGATCATTGGAATGCCAATGCAGAATATTTTAGTAAACCAAATTTCATAGTTCTCAAATAATTCTAATTTATTATTTTTTTTGTCCACAAGATAAAAATATATACATATTTAACATACATGTTTCTCAACTGCACAATCAGAATCCATAGCTGGGTGCTCATGTTCTTCCATAACTACATCCTCCACCTCTGCTGTTGAGCAACTTTTTTTAACTTCCTCTTCTAAAAAATAAATGTCTTGTAAAGCAAAAAAAACTTGAAAATTAAATAAAAATAGGACTGCAATTTTATTGCACATAGAAATTTGTTTGCACTTTATGGAACCGATTTTGATAGTTAAGTTTTATGCATAAATGCCATATTTTTTGCAGCGATTTGCTTCTATATGATAGCCATGGTAGTGGTTATGTTTTCATATTCACTTTCAGTTAAACATTTTTTTTCCTTTCAAATTTTATATATTATAAATACCTTTTTTTTGAATTGCCATAACCACAATTTTTACACCGCTTTATAATTTGTTGATACAAATATTTCTCCTCAAAAAGCACAGTTATGTAACCTTTATGCCATCTATCAATTTTAGGTGCCATTTTCGAAATAAATCTTTTATTTTACATGCTGATCAAAACAAAACAGTAGCAGACAATTATTCTGAAGTTGCCAAATTTTTATCTCAAAATGCAAAAGGCAAAAATAAATTACAAAATCATTTCCATAAAGTGCGAATGACCTTCTGTATATTGAAAATGAATATTTTAGGAATGAATTAAAAGAGGTTTAGGAGAAGATAAATTTTATAATTCTCAACCTTTTTTTTTGTCATATACAGTAAATGTACATATGGCAGGCATATTGACTGTCAACAATATGCTGTATGCATGCCACGATGGAAAAAAAATTATTTCTCATACTGAGCTAAATAAATATCCTTCATTTGAAAAGAAACCTTTGAAATTACCTTTTGAAAACCTTTGATTTAATACTCATTAAAAAGATAAACATTTTTAAACACCAGAAACAAAAAGATTTTTACTTACCTGTCTTGAGGTATTTTACAATGGCACAATTTTTGTGAGTACATCTTACATCAGACTTAGTATCAGATCTACGGCATGTTGCTTCTTTAGGTACAAATCCAGGTGATAAAGTTTCATTAAGAAATGCACAGGTAGATGTTGAAAAATTATTTAAATGATAGCCAGTTATTTCATGAACTATATTATTTTGCTTCAATATTTTAATCCTTGTAGATGGTGGGATTGCAGCACCACAATTAACACAAATCTTGGGATCAAAGGCAAGAATACGACACTCTGGACAAATAAGTATGAATGAGTCACCAGGAGATAGTTTAACATCCTAGAAATAGTAAAATTTCTCTAGATTACATTTAAAATATAATAAAAATTAGATAAGAACTATTCTTTCTTACTTTAATATTAGTCAAATAAAATACATTTACTCTCATAGTAATTACTGTATGAGACTTGATATCATTTTTAACTCATTTGCATTTGCTACATATAAATTGCTTTAAAACATAATTTTTTCTTCAATTAATTTAACAAACATCAACTGTTTCCCTTTAAAAAGCTAATTTGGATACAAAACCAAATAAAAAGTACAAAGTGTAGATGTTACAATGGAATAAAACATACTGTATGTTGCAAAATGCAGGGAAAATTAATATATATATTTTATATTTCTCCTTTTTTAGCATTTCCGATGAGTTTATTTGACATTTTAGCCCTTTTTATCAAATAAATCTGCATAGTCATAAACAAATTAAAAGATACTGTTGCTAAGTTACAAAAATATAAAATACTAGCTGAAGTACCCGAGATTGCCCAGAAAGTAAAGAGTTTTAAAAAGTAAAGCTGAAAAATAAAAATGTCATTTTGTCGAATGTTTGTTAAACAAAATTGATTAAAAAAGTAAACACAGCATAAATAACATTTTTAAAAAAAACATGTGAAATGTTATACACATCTCAGAATTTAAGTAGATTCAGCTTTTCATTATTCTACCACTAAAAGTTTAAAAGTAAAAATGTCAAATTGTCTAATGTTTGTTAACAAAAATTAATTTAAAAACTAAACACAGTATAAATAACATAGATTTAATAACAGTATAAATATCATAAAATATATACATTTATAATAAATCACTAAAAGCTTAAAAGTAAAAATGTCTAATTGTCCATATAAATACCTCCATAAATGCAGGATTCTGTAGCCCCAAAAAAAAAGTATTAAAGTATTGGTTAAAGGCACTGACTGACAAAAAAATTAACAGAAATCTGTAATTTGGGATACACGCATCATAAATGCAAGATTCTGTAGCAATAATAGAAACATCCTGTCCTTATTAAACTCCATATAAATCTCTGTTCAATTAAACTGATCCAAATATTATCTCAAAGTACCTTCATAAACTATGTTTCTCGTTTCTTGATTTGCGGTTCAATATGAATGTTTGTTAACCAAAGTCAACTTAAAAACTAAACACAGTATAAATAACATTTAAAAAGAAACATGTGAAATGTTATACACATCTCAGAATTTAGATAGATTCAGCCTTTCATCATTGTACCACTAAAAGTTGAAAAGTAAAAATGTCAAATTGTCTTTTGCCTTGTGAACTCTGCATGAAAAATTAAAAACAGTATAAATAACATAGTATAAACAAGTAATATATAAAAAAAATTTTAAAGTCAATTCTTACTTAGGTCAACAAAGAAAAATTTGAGTGTGAACTAATAGTAGGAATTGAAAAAAAGGATTGCCTGCCAGAACCTTGCCTACTGTGCGAGATTAGGAGGGGGGGAAAGAGAGAGAAAAAGTTTGTCAGGTTGGGGATTCGATCTCGCAACCTACAGGACGGGAGAAGCCCGCGATACTGCAGTGCTACCGTTTACACAGTAACAAGAGGGAAATTACTATTCAAGAGCAAGAGACGCTCTAGGTCTAAAACTAAAATTGATTAATTAAATTTAATTAATGAATTAATATTTGAAAAAACTGTATTAACATCAAGTGTCATCCACTACAAGTTTAAAAAAATGTATTTGAACTTGAGTGGATGAATAAAAAGTACTTTTATTAACGATTGAAAATTTCAACAAGATATATGTAGAGAGAGTGTGAACTAATAGTAGGAATTGAAAAAGGGATGGGAAATGTCATACACATCAATACTAAAAAAAACGAATAAAGATATTTAAATTTTGTGGATACACATCCCACATCCTGCAAACAGTCTCAAGCAGAAGAAAAATTCTTTTCCTTCCTCAATTTTGTTAACAAATTCAAATCTCAATTTTGTTAACCAAAATTAATTTATAAAATAAACTCAGTATATATAACACATAATAAATAACACAGTATAAATAAAAACTAAACAAAGTATTGCTTGAATTGAATTTAAGTAAAACTTAAATAATTGAACAACAAAAAAATAAAGTATTAAAGCAGGGGTGTCCAACCTTTTAGCTTCCTTGGGCCACATTGAAAGAATACGAATTGTCTTGGGCCACACAAAAATATACCTAACATTAAAAATTGTTGATGAGTAAAAAAAGTATAATGTATAGTTAACATATGTATTTATTTCATTATAAATTTTAATTATAATTGAAAAGATAACTATAGGAGATAAAAAATTAATGTGATAATTGGCATTGAATTTGAAAAAATAAAGCTTCAGTATCTGGGTCAATTGAAGTGGTTGCAATTATCATGGTATTGTTAAGATGTTTATCCGATATTTTGGTTCTAATTTGACTCTTCGTGTGCTTCACGCTTGAAAATAGTTGTTCACAGATGTACATGCTTCCAAACGTTGATGACCAGAATAACACTTTACTATGCAGTGAAGGATATTTATATCTGGGCAGGTATGATTTATGAGTACAACAAAGAGACTCGATTGTATTTCTCTTTAAGTTAGATGTCAGATTGCAACTCTATGCATTCCATTTGACAATTTGCTAGCATTATATCTATATTGACTGTAAATAGAGTAGAAAATATGCAAAAAAACAATTGATTATTTTCCCAAAAGTCCTGAAATCAATTTTAAATCCTTGTACTAAAACGGAAAGTAAGGATACGTATTTTATAACATTTTTAGAATTGTGCTTGATCAGCATCTCGAAATGCAAAAAATTTTTAACATTTAATTTGGCTTGCCATAATTTCAACTTCATGGATTTTACACTGAAGTAAAATCCATGAAGTGACAGGTGTTTGAGTCATTTAAATGGGCATTCAGATCTATCAAAATCTGCAAGCCAGTTATCATAAAGTTCTGGCACAGATTACTTTTCAATGTCATAAACAATTTGATATCATCAAGTAGGCTATAAAACCTTTTTAATATTTTCTCCACTGAGCTACCTTATTTCTTAAAAGTATCGCCATATTCAGCATCCAAGCTTTTAAGAAATTCCTGAAACTGGCTATGAATCAATCCCCAAGCCTTCATAAAATTCACCATTTTGAAGATGATTTGCATAACATGGTCCATTTTTTTCCTTTTCCACATTACTTTTTATATCAAGGCAGGATATTAATATTTTTTTCTTTGCTTTGAGCTCTCTCTCTCTGGGACACACTAACAGTTGCTTTGGGCCGCATGCGGCCCGCGGGCTGGACACCCCTGTATTAAAGTATAGGTAAAAGACCCTGACAAACGTAAAAATTAATAAAAATCTACAATTAGGGCTCCACACACCATAAATGCAAGATTCTGTAGCAATAAACATCTGTATAATTAATATCTGCATAATAAATGTCTCTATAAATGCAAGATTTTGTAGCAAAAATATTAAAGTATAGCTAGAAGGCATTGACAAACAAAAAAATTAATAGAAATATGCAATTAAGAGTTCCACGCACCATAAATGCAAGATTCTTTAGAAAAGAAAAAATTAAAGTATAGGTACAAGCCACTGACAAACGTAAAAATTAATAGAAATCTGCAATTAGGGTTCCACGCACCATAAATGCAAGATCAGTTGTTTTCAAACAACTAATATAACTAAACATGTTATTTTTCACACATTCATTAATATAATCCCTATATTGAAAGGGTCAAAATATAGAGATGAAGCTAAACGTAAGAGCAATGTAAGGTTAAACATAAATATTGTATGGAATATATGAGATTAAGAAATTAAAAAACATGAGTCTTTTTAAAATCAAATTAACAACAAAAAAAAATTATTGCTTTCACAGCACATAAAAATATTTATTGGTAAATTAAGGTTTTTTTTATTATATATATAAATATGGTGAGCAAAGTTTTACAGTTTGTTTATTCTATTCTCCTCTTTTTTAAGGGGAAGATGCATTAACTTTAAATGTATTCAACTTGAATTTAAGTAAATGAAATGTGAAACTAATATAAAAAATTAGACTATATTTAGTTATACATTAAAATGAAATATGTTAATCATTTGACAAAATTAAACCAGTTAGGTATATTATAATGTAAAAAAATAGTTATTACATATTAAATATTATTTCTAGGAGGGTGGATATTGTTCTGAGTTCAAGACATTTACTGCAAAAAGCTATAGTACCAATAATGCATAACGAAATCTATAAGTTAGACATATTTCTAAAGAATTGGATCCATGAGGAGAATCTAACATAAAGGGATTCGAATGTAAACATTTTAAAATTAATATTTTGAAAAATATACAGTGGAAGCCTGCGTTTACATTTTTCATGGGACTAATGGTAATGGAATATTGTTATTTTATAGTTATTTGGAGTTATTTAAAGTTAATTTTCAAATATTACTCCTTTTGTTTTCTTTTTTCATTAATCCTTTTTATTGGGTTAATTCAAGTATACGGATTACCGTTGAAACTCTGGAATATTTCTGTGATAGTCACATACTGTTTTCACTTTTTGTTTGTTTTGAATTGCTAAGGAAATTGTGTTATTATTGGATATTTTTGAAGGGCAGTGAAATATAATTGTTTTATTTACTTTTCTATTTTACATTTAGTTAATTTTCTAATTGTTCATAAATTAATAGTTAAAACAGAATTTATTCCTTTAAATATTAATTCAATGGGATAGTGAAGTAGAATTTGAACTCTGTCATTTTTTGTTTAATTTAGTTACTTTATTTGAATATTCTTTCTTTTTATGCTTCTGTCTACAACTCTTTGCAATATTTATGTGATATAATTGTAGTTTTTTATTTTGGGCTGTTTTTATAAGGAAAGGAATGACGAATCAGGGAATATTTTCAGATTACAACATAAAATTGCATGTACTACTTTTGCATTTTCAAATTTTCTCTTAGATTGTAGGTCATTTTGAAGATAACTGTCATATATATCATGTATGAGAAGGTAATTAAAATAATAGCATTAGGATTTTGTGCAGAGTGATAGGCGTTTTTGCTAAATTTCAATAAAAATTACTTCAAATTGACCAATTTATAAAATAAGTATGCCATTTACAGGTAAGTTTTTTTTTTTAATTTTTAAGTGCTATTTTACTATAAAAGACCAAATAAACTTTAAATTATTTTATTTTTAAATTGACTCCAAACGTAGAATATTAATCTGAAATTTAGCTAAAATGCCTATCACTCTGCACAAAATCCTGATGCTACTATTGTAATTTCCTTCTCACACATGATAAATATGGCAGTTATCTTCAAAATGGCCTACAATCAAAGAGAAAATTTTAAAATGCAAAAATAATACACACAATTTTATGTTCTAATATGAAAATTTTCCCCGATTCGTGATTCCTTTCCTTATGAAAACAGTCCCAAATAAAAAAACTATTTATTATACATCAATTATAGTGCCTCATTTCATTAACAATAGCATCTAAAACATTTCCTGAAAATTTTATTAAATTATATACATTATTATGTGAGATATCGTGATAGCCATAGAGATTTGTGCTAAAAAACAAAACTCTGAGAAACACGCATTTAAAGTTGTTTGTCACTTCAATTCTGTAGCAGAAGATGTTTTTTTAAATAGCTATAACTCTGCTTCTAATTCATGTAGAATGAAAATCAAAACAGTTAAGTAATTCAATCTTTTCTCTTTTCAAAAAGAGAAAAGATTGAATGAAAATTGAGTTTCAGAATGTAAATTCTGAAAATGTGAATTCTGAATGTAAATTCTGAAAATGTGAATTCTGAATGTAAATTGAGTTTCAGAATGTAAATTCTGGTAAGTTTGCCGTTCACTTACCTCGAACATTTTGAATTAACAATAACATTCAATAGGTGCGCATGCGCAGTTCTTATGAATGGTTGATTCCATCGTCTGGAGATGAAATATTATTTAAAAACTGTATTTATTTATAATTATTTTAAAGCTACCAAACTAATCTTAGAATTATCTCAAGGCTTAAAAACATAAGTATACGAAGTTTCAACCAGATTCGTCAAGAAATGTAGATTTGTATACGTTACATACATACATACATGACAAAATAGGCTTTCTGCTGGAAATGTCATGAAGTGACGTCACGCTTAAGCACCGCCTCCTGGTAAGCAAAACATTCGGCATTTTGCATCGTGCACATGTTAGCGAAGCTCTACTCAAATATTTACATATCTTTGAAACTGCTTATTGATTTAAATTATCATTATGCTAGTGAGTTATTTAGCTTATGTGTGTACATTCAAGCATTCAAAAGGATATGGTGTTGACATATATCGTTTTCCGAAGGATGAAAAAGATACACATGTGAATAAAACCTAATTAATAAAATATATACACTTCAGACTGGCACATTTTGCCAACATTATGTATTTCATATATCAGAGAGCATTCTGTGCAAACTACATCTCAGCACTTAAATATTGCTTTTATAGCAATATTTTCTTTTTACTTAATTAAAATATATTTACAACAAGATATATTTAAATTATATTAACAAAAATTTTAACTTAGAGAATATACTAACCTAATTTATGTACAAGACAAAAACTTTATATATATTAAGCTTTTTTTAATTAAGGAAGAGGAATATAAACCTATGGCACCTGATGATAGCATACATAGACAACAAATATATAAAACCTCTTTTAAGATATAAAAATTTATTCTTGACAATTAATCTCTCGATAATATTTTTATAAATTTCTGATAAACCATGGAAATATTAATACTGAAATTTTCACAAATCTTTTGTACTTTCCCTTTTTTTAAAAAGAGCATTTATTTATCAAAGCATTCAGAACAATTAAATATAAATACCTAGAAATTTAAATAACTTAAACGGCACCGTGGTTTTAACTAAATATTTTCATCAATGCAAGCTATAATGTCAGTAAAACAGTTATATTACTGTAAACAATCAACTGAAATGGTGTAATTCGTAGAAAATTTTTTATTGTTAATTCACTGTGTAATGTGATGCATTTTATTCATTAACCCTTTTTCCAGAAGCAAGGATAACATGATATAACAACTTCAAAAAAGAGTGTATCAAGTTAAGAATTTAATTAATTAAATTGATTTTTCAGATTCAAAACTAATTTTTCAGTAAAATGGAATCGTCATAAATACGTAATAAGAATAAAATAGATACCACGGTACAATTTACACATAATTCAAAACGTGCGAAGTAAGATCAGCAAAGTTATCGACAGTTTTAAATATTTAGGGAAGGCCATATAAAATTATACAAATCAAATTTACAACAAACAAAGGGTTCTAACTCTTTTTTTCCTGGTGTAAAGTGCAAAAATCGTTTGATGTCGGATTTCTTTACAACTGGCCATAGAAAATGTCATCCTTCCAGTCTTCATTTTTTTTAATAAAAAGGGATCTAGAAGGCAAAAGAAACCCTCATCTTCTTCTTTAAAGATTATTTTATCAACGTAAGTTTGTTTTCAAGATCTGTCTAAAGTATTCGCATAATTTGATAATTTTATATCGAATTTGTGGTTAGCGTGATCATAGAACGCCATGACAAATCAACGGATGTTTTGCCAACCAGCGTCCGGCGTCGCAGTGTTTGTTTGTAAACAGGCGCAAAGTCTATTAAAAATGCTACATTTCATTTATGAATGTAATGTAACAAGGTTACAGTTGATATTTTCTAATAATAAATCATAATAAATAACAGATACAATAAATTAGGTCATTAACAGTAAATATTCTGTAGTGTTCCCGCTCCAATCTGTGAGAGGCGAACCACGTGACATCACTTCTTTCCCCCTTCTTTGGGGAGATGCGCGCCGTCACGTATGAGTCGAAGAGAAAACTCTCGCAGTTCGGACGCGCTATGCCGAGCGGCTTACTGAATTGTGTTGTCAGAATAAATTTATTTAAAAAAAGCCTTCTGATGGAGTCTCTGCTTTGTGTCTAGTTCTATAGAGGCACGACGCATTACAACATCGTCGATTCACCTTACCGGGACTATTATATTGGTGACCGGCCATCGAACATAGCCTGCGCCTTCGAACTGCGTCATTGGACTTCCGATTTCGTTTTCGCCAGCAACTATGGCTCTCTCCCCTGGATCAACAACAGAAGCCTCTGCAGTCGTAATACCTCCGTATATATCGGTGGACCCCGCTTTATGGTTCCACATGCTGGAAAGTACTTTCGCATTAGCAACTCCCAAAGCTATATCTGAATCGAAAACAAAATTCAACTATGTTGTCGCCCACCTGCCTCCTGCACCTGCTACTATGGTGCGCGACGTTATAATGAAGCCGGATATTACACATCCATACGAGGACCTAAAAACTAAAATCATAGAAAGATGCGGAGAAAGCCGAACATTGGAAATACGTAAGCTACTAGCCGGTGAAAGCCTCGGTGATAGGAAACCCACCGAATTGCTGCGTTTAATGAAGAGAAGAGCAGAAAATCACAATATCAGCGACGCACTTCTTTTGGAATTATTTACCCAGCAAATGCCGACCCCGGTGAAGACTATTTTCGCATCACTCGACCCCATCACTCCCGATAAAGCGGCAGAGATTGCCGATCGCATCTTGGATTTAACACCGTCGAACATCAGCGCAGTTTCGATTCCCACACCTACACCAGCCCCCGCTCAGTCGCCAGCGACCACAGAGATGCTGTTGAAAAAAATTCAAGAGTTACGAAAAGAAGTCGCCGAACTTCGACATTCTAGAAGTGTTTCTAGAAAATACAATCATCCTCGATACCGCTCAGATCCTTACCGCAAGTTACGCGGTAAGGATTCAAGAATTTGTTGGTATCATGCAAAATTCCAACAAAAAGCAAACAAATGCAATCCGCCCTGTTCATTTGCGAGAAACCGGACGCGGGAAGAGTAGAAGCGACGTACCTCTCTCCCGCACCTTCTCGTCGCCTTTTCGTGAGAGACAGGAATACGGGTATGTGTTTTCTTGTTGACTCTGGATCTGACGCCAGTCTGATATCTGCTACCAAACAAGATAAATCACGGCCAGTTCTCCAAACATTTCGTGCCGCTAATGGCACAAAAATTAATGTTTATGGTCGAAAGAGTATTACTCTTAGTTTAGGTTTACGCCGATCGTTTACTTTTTCTTTTTACATTTGTGATGTTTCATGTGCTATTTTAGGAGCTGATTTCATGCATTATTTTAATTTGAAGCTTGATTTACGGAACCACCGTCTTATAGATTCCATTACTCATTTAAAAACTCCTGCTAAATTAAGTGTTTGCAATATTTTCTCTGTAAAACCGAATTGTGTTAATAATGTATATGGTAAACTATTGCTACAATTTCCTGAAATTACAAAATTACCGGACCCTAACCAACCGGTAAAGCACAATACTGTGCATTACATAAACACCAAGGGGCCTCCAGTCGCGGCTAAGCCTAGACGGCTAGCTCCAGATCGGCTAAAACTCGCTAAAGCTGAATTTCAGCAGATGCTACAGCTTGGTCACATGAGATCCTCCAAAAGTAACTACTCTTCGCCTTTGCACATGGTGCCGAAGAAAGGATCTGTCGATTGGAGACCTGTTGGTGATTATCGTACTCTAAATGCACAAACTATTAAAGAGAAGTATCCTATTCCCTGTATTGCAGATTTCACTGCTGAATTACATGGTAAACAAATCTTCAGTCACATTGACCTGATAAAAGCGTACCACCAAATTCCCATCAATCCTGATGATGTACATAAAACTACGATTTGTACTCCCTTTGGCCTTTTCGAAAGCACGCGCATGCAGTTTGGCCTTTGCAATGCGTCATCTACCTTTCAACGCTTTATAGATGAAGTAACTCGTGACTTAGGATTTGTTTATGCATTTGTTGATGACTTGCTTGTCGCCTCAGAGAATGAAAATGAACATGTGCAACATCTTCAGTTGTTGTTTTTCAAACTTAAAGAGTATGGACTATGCATTAATGTTGATAAATGTCAATTTGGGCAAACCACTATTGAATTCTTAGGATTCAAGCTTTCAGCAAAAGGAATTGAACCCCTTCCTGATCGCATTTCATGCATCCCGGAATTTCCTCAACCGACTACCTTAACTAAATTACGGCGTTATTTAGGTCTTTTCAATTTTTATCGGCGATGCATTCCCAATGCTGCCGACATTTTAGCCCCTCTCGTTAAATTCCTAGAAAGACATAAAAATAAGAAAAAAACATCCCCGTTCCAGTGCTAGCAACACTGAGCAATTACAATGGAACGACGAAGCAACTCTCTCCTTCACTGCTTCAAAAGAAGCTATAGCTCAAGCTACACTATTAAGACATCCTGTACCTGGTGCCCAGATAAGTTTATGGGTTGATGCTAGTAATGTCGCGATTGGTGGATCCTTAATGCAGCTCTCAGAAGATCAGTGGGAACCCATAGCGTTCTATTCTTGTAAACTAAATAAGGCTCAGAGAAATTGGTCAACTTACGATCGTGAATTATTTGCTATTTACTCTTGCATAAAAAAATTCAGGCATATGCTAGAAGGTCGCAATTTTGTTATTTATACAGACCAAAATCCCCTTATATTTGCCTTCCAACAAAACCCTAATAAATGTAGCCCTAGGCAGCTGCGCCATTTAGATTATATTTCGCAGTTTTCTACCGATGTTCGGTACACCAAAGGTTCTGATAACAGCGTGGCCGACGCACTATCTCGCATTGAGATAAACTCAATTTCTCCTACTGTGCTGAACTTTAAAGAGTTCGCCACTGCTCAGACCGTTGATGACGAGCTGAAACAGCTTATCAAATCTGACACCTCATCTTTAAGATTGGAAAAACACTATTTTCCTCTCGAAGATATATATTTATACTGTGATATGTCACAGACACACCCTCGATCTTTTGTTCCCAAAAGTATGCGACAGTCTGTTTTTCAAACCTTGCATTTTTTCTCCCCTCCAGGTATATAAACCTCATTATATTTAATCTCTAAACGATTCGTTTGGCCTGGCATGCGTAAAGACATAAAATCTATGGTTCGCAGTTGTACTAAATGTCAAAAAGCTAAAATCTTTCAACATACCAAGTCACCAATTGGCACTTTCTCTGATCATGATGCTCGTTTCGCCCACATACATATAGACTTTATTGGACCGCTCCCACCCTCAGATGGCAATCAATATTGTATGATCATCATCGATAGGTTCACGAGATGGCCCGAAGTTATCCCTACACCCGATATGACTGCGGAAACAACTGCTCGAGCATTAGTACATGGTTGGATCTCCAGATTTGGATCCCCTGTTACTGTAACTACTGATCAGGGTAGAAATTTTGAATCTACTCTCTTCAAAGAGCTCACTAACATATTATGATGCAACAGAATCCGAGCATCTGCTTACCATACACAGCCCAACTGTATAATTGAAAGGTTTCATCGTCATGTCAAGAGCTCTCTTAAAGTGCACAACCAAACTAAATGGACTGAAATCCTTCCCATAGTCTTACTAGGATTGCGCACTGCTCTCAAAAGTGACATCAAAGCCACCTGTGCCCAGATTGTTTACGGCACCAATCTCAGACTACCTTCCGATCTCATTACCAGTGATACTGTCAAATAACCCATTACCCTTACCTATGTGTCCGAGTTAATTAAAACAATGCGAACCTTGCCTATTAAAAAAATCCTATTGCCACTGACGTACACGGCAATCCCAAAATTTATGTTAATCCCTCATTGAAAACCTGTTCACATGTATTTTTAAGATCAGATAAAATCAATCCTCCCGTATCACCTTCTTGCACGGGACCACATCTAGTGGTCGACAGAAATGACAAAACTTTTGTTTTGGAATTAAACGGAAAGCAGAGTACAGTCTCTATTGATCGTATCAAACCTGCATATCAACTTTCAGATTCTCTTGAACCTTATGGACCTCAACAGCCAACTGAGCCTATGAATGCTCAAACAACTCCTGTCGAACGGACCACCACCAGACCTGGTCGCAAAGTTGGGTTTCCACAACACCTTGTTTCTGAATATATTGTGTAAAAAATTTTGTAATATCAACTGTACATAATCTACCTATCCTTTTATTTCATGTAATGCATATGTAACCTTGTTTATCTCTCTTGTACATCATGCCAATTTCCCTCAAGGCATCATACGAAATTTCAATTGTACTCCAGACTGTTTGTATAATTCTCACTATGTACCTATGTATTAAGTAGCTGAAAACCCGCACTTCGCTACGGAGTACATTCAAATTAAATTCAACGGTAAATGTATGCAATTAATGCCAAAAAATAAATATATATATTTATAATAAATGAGACGATCAATATATACAATTGATGTAAAAAAATATTTATATATATATATTTATAAAAAAATCATAAGGAATATTTATTTTTTTTTGGATAATATCCAATCGTCTGCTGCATTAGAAAGAAAAAACGTTACCGTTTTTGGAAATACGTCCCCCTGCAGAGTGTCTGATAATTTGGCGAATGACCACCAGATCCCGCCTACGTTGGCAAATGAGATTTATTCCCTCCCAGCGCTCAAGGAGAGTGAAACAGACTCTCTCCCGATTCGCACGGCAACGGACGCTGCACAATACTTTCTGTGTTAAATTTTCTTAAATAAATATTATGGTTTTTTTTTATGTGGAAATTATCATTACTGATCCTCACCGAACACGCTACACCACCAAATTCTCGATAAATTAGTCTTTTTTTATTTTCCAAAGCGGCAAGTACTTTGTCCTGAGGACATCCACACCGCGAATTTGTAGACTACTTTATTATGAAAATACTACATAGGTGAACAAACACTGTTTCCTAATAAATAACTTAATAAAAATTAAAAATTGTTACTTCTAATGATTAAATAAAGCTCTTCTTCGGACTAGGGCGCATTACGTGTGATTACATCTACTAATGTGCTGATCATTAAACTCATTAAATCAGGTATATCCAAAGGGGAAACAGCAGAATTTTCCAAAACCTTAGTAAAAAAAAAGTTGGAAGTGAAATTTAAAACCCACTGATAGAGATACATCTGAAAACGAGTCAAAAATTAAAACCAGAGGTTTTTAAAAAAAACTAAAATGAGGGAATTCTGAAATGTAATTGAGATATAGAGGAATATGATCAAATGATTAGAATGAAAAGAAAAAGTGGAATAAGGGCGCATTTATGATCAAATATTTTTCCATGCAGGTGATATAGATAAAGTAGATATATCTTTAACTAAAAGTAGGTACCAGTATAGATAATAAACTGTTCTATAAAACAAACAAGGTGAATAATTTTAGTGTCAGAAAATTTATAAATGGATTTCCAAATGTGCTCAATAATTATGTATCTAGATGTAGTTTAATTTGTAATATACCTGGACTGCTCTTTTATGCGTTTATCAAGAGAACGTTTAATTTTTTTCAACATAGAAAGAATTACACAGCTGAAAAGCACTAGTAATTAATTCTGGTGTCTTCCATAGCTGATTTTTTATTATTTTTTAAAGTGTGCATTCTTGCTGCAACAAGCAAATCTTTCGCTGTGACGTATGTACTGAACGGATGTAACTGTGATTATTTTTTACTATTATTTGAGCTCTTTTTCATATTTGTTTACATGTTAACTGCTTTCGTGCCTTCACCGCAGATGTAGTTATGGATGGATGGACGAAATGCTACTTTTAACGAAGTATTTCAAAGGGATTTGACCTTACAGTTCGCACTGAATGACCATCGTAAATCGAATTAATACAGTCGAACTGTTTGACAGATACAGAACTTGCGTTTTTGTTTATACGGTTTGCTTTGAAAGAAGTTAGATGAGTAAATTATAATTAATATTCTAAGATAAAATGTTTTTTAAATTAATTTTTTTCGTAATTAGAGAAATGTGTATAAGGTTATGAGATAAAGTAATACTCTGCCATACATATATAGGTATTATTTCTCGAATAAATCACTGGAAATATTAATTAGCCGAATTTGAATGAGAAGAAATGAGATTATGAATGAGAAAATTCGCAACTTATCATTTCAAATCAATCGAACAATCGTGTGTTTACAATATTCAGAGTTTAAACGTGAGTATTTACGAGTTCTTGATTTTAGCATAGATCTACAATTTCCATTAATTGTAGCTTTGTTAAATTCTTAGGAAAATCCGTGGGAGATGTTAGAGAAAATTTTGTATTTATTTTATATTGTGTTTCGTATATTTTCCGTGTGTTAATGTATTTTTTATTTCGGGTAATATGAAGTAGCAGTATAACACTGAATTCACCTAAAAGATCACTCACTGCTTTAAAGAATATAAAATTCACCTTGTTTGCAAATACTAACACTGAGAATTATCTATCATAGCACGCTTAAGTCGTGCGTAGTATAAAGGTTACTCTGTAAGTTTTGAAATTTGTTAATGTAATTTAAAACTAAAGTTGTATTGCGGGTAAAATCAGATCAGTTATTATTGTCTTAACATTTTTTTTTGTTGTATTTTTTCCTGTGTGGGTTGATATTTAAAATTATGTAAGGTTTTAATTTGTTTGTTAAAAATATTTCTTGAAATGTGCTTTTTGGTTCTTTTTGTAAAAAATGTCCCTTTGTTTACATGTTAAACAATTTTCATATTTTACTACAGATTTTTCTAGTTTGTATATTTTGTTCCTGTAGGACCAAAATTGTGAATCATGGCTTTCAGAAGGAAATCATCATAAAATAAAAAAACTGGTATGAACTGCTAGCCACTATTTAGGAGCTGAGAGTTAATGCTTTCTAAGCAGGATTATTAATTATTTTTTTATAAACTATTCAATCATAAGAATATAAGTAGTTATTATAATGTAGAAATAATTATTATGTATATAAGTTTCTCTGAGTAATCATGTGTGTGAGTTTCTTTGAAAATTCCCTTAAGCTTATCTCAGTTTTTAGCATAAATATTTCTTTTTCTATGAAATCATCAATAGTTATATTTTTACATGAGTAGGATTTATAATTTGTTGGGAAAATAGTCCTATGTATTGATAAAATTAGATTCAGCTAATTTTTATCATCTAATTTTATCCCTCAAGATTATTAATGGTTTATAAATTGTTATAAATAATTTTCTTTAGCTTTCAAAATTATTGAATCTTGTTATATGAAATAAAGATTGTAATCATACCCCTGCATATAGCACAAAGAAAGTACTCATACCTTAAGAAAGTTTTTATGCAATATTTGTACATCTGTTTGGGTTTCTAAGCTGATTTGTACTTAGTTGAAAATATATTGTACCGTTCTTGTGTAATGCTTAATATATTTAGAAATTCATAAAATTGATATATTGTTTAATCACATAATCAAATTGCAGTTTAAAACAATTATGTGCTACAAGCATTTTTCCTTGTTCTGATATAACTTTGAATTTATACATTTTGGTTGTCTTTTTTACATTTATTGCAAGGAATAACTATTAACACAGATTTGAAAAAATAATTTTCAATCCAAATAATATAAGAGTAATGTAGTGTGAGATTCACTGTATGATACTGAGATGTGCTATTCTGAGTAAAAGATCATAATCTTTAGCAGTGCTGTCTCTTCTGGACTTAAAATTCTTGGCAAGGAAAATCCTCCTTGTATAGCATTATGAATATTAAAACAAATTTGATCATTTGCTATCTCAAAAGGAACATATGTTATCTGCTAGTTCATACTTAGACCTTCTGACTACATGTTTATAGCTATGCAATAATATCATTAATTTATTTATAACTGTACAGATTTACTTGTAAAAAAATAGTGTAAAATAAATCTCTAATAAACTCATTGGAAGTGTTAAAAATTAAGCATTGTAAAAAATACTCCAGCACTGATTTTGTCTGCATTTAATGAGTGCTATACGTGTTTTTTTTTTTTTTTTTTTTTTTTTTAATAACATTCTTATGTGCTGAAGTTTGAAACTTTTGTTCTATTTTCTATAGGAATTTTTTTTCAACTAAAGAAATTAATTAAAGGAAGGATAAATGCTTCTTTTTAGAATTAGAATTTTGTAAATATAATTAAGCTAAATATGGCATAAAGATCCAATCAAATACTGTTGGAATGCATGTGTTCTATTTGACTAAGAAAAACACTAAGCTGATTTTTTTAATGGCAGTTTTTATAATACTTTGAATGTTATTTATTCCATTTTTTCTTTTTTAAGGGTATTGTACAATCTCCTGATGAATCATTCATACTTCTTTGTCCAAAGTGTCATTTGTTTGTCTTTGATCCCAAGAATTGCGTTGATTGTGGTGTTGTAATCCCTCCATCTACAAGGATTAAAATAACAGTGTATGAAGTAACTGGGTATCTCTTAAATAATATTTCAAAATGTACTTCTGCAATTTTCAATGAAGCCCTGTCAGCTAGATCTGTAATTAAAGTAGGAATATCATAAATCTGATACTCAGTCTGATTTAAGATGTACCCATGATTAAAATTCTGCTTGAGTAAAGTACCTCAAGGTAGGTAAGTCAAAATATTTTTTGTATCTGAGATATTAGATTCTAGTGTTTAGAAAATAATTTTCAGAAGTGCATGATTGTCTCTTTTTAAATGAAGGATGCATATTCAGCTAATTTTTATCATCTAATTTTATCCCTCAAGATTATTAATGAATTATAAATTGTTATAAAGAATTTTCTTTAGCTTTCAAAATTATTGAATCTTGTTATATGAAATATTTTTAAAGGAACTGTAAGGACTTCTAAATATTAATCATGTAGATATTAATCATATTTAGTAATCATATAGTGGAATAAATTTATCCTGTACACATGAAGGTTAAAGTAAATATCTAAAATAGTTGCAGATATATAAAAAATTACTGACAGCAAATTTGAGGAGGAATATCTCTTTTCCCTACGTCCATAGAAGGGCAGTATTTAAAATAAATAAAATTTTAAGGCATCTTTTTTTATTGATACAACTGGAGATTTTTTTGAGCCACATTATAGGATCGTTTGACAGGAAAGGGAGGGGGTGGAGGGATTAATTTATTTCAAAATTTCATTTTCCTCACTATAGAAAATATTCTTTCAAATTATAGTTACTGAAAATTGCTGTTAGATTTAACATTAGCTTACAGTATTTTAGTTGACTGCATAAGTAGAAACTTGATTCCATGTTTGTGCTCCTGCCCGAGTAAGAGCATATGAGTGTTAAACTAACCTCAGAATTTTAACTTTTTTGTTCATGAATAATATTTAGTATTTTAAAATTTTTTTTTATTTATTGTTTCTGAAAATGCACTGTTTTAGTTGACTTAAGAAATGCAATGCTGAATTTTATAAGCAAGTTTTCTGAGAATAGTGTAAAAATATATTCTTCTCATTCAAGTATGAGATTTGGGGCATATTTGTCAAGTAAATTTGTTGGTTGGGTTTTTTATCAAAATTCTTTCAATAAATTGTTTTCAGAAAAATAGTTCAAAACAAATTTTGTAGAAAAATCTTTTTATACAAATTTTCTTTTAATTCCTTAGTTTCCTCTTGCTAATTGTTTTAGATATAAATAAGAATTGTGAATAATTCATTATTTCATCTACTGATTCTAACATTTACGTAATCATAATACTATGTGGGTGGGTGTGGTTTCATATATGTATGTATGTATAATGATGATCTAAACTAACAAAATTAGGGATTTACATTTTTTTTTTTTAAATGTATAATACGTGGCTAAGATGAGGGGTTGTGTTGTTTGATCTAGTATTTTTTTTTTTTTTTCTTTCTAAATGACAGGATTTAAGATTTCAAAATGCAAAAACTGTAGTACTTTTATTTTCTAGTTTTACTTTCTGTATATTATTTTCTACTTTCTAACAACATTTTAAAACAAGTCTTTTTACTGTAAACGTAATTCTGTTCTTAAAAAACCTCCACATTTGATTTTCATTTTCCTCTATTTTTTTTTTATTTTTTATTTTTATTTTTACTCTTTAGAAAAATTGGAAAAAGATTGGGAAGTTAGACACTCAGAGTCTAAGTTTAGAAAAATTGATGCCTCACTCCATTTATCCCGATAATTCTCCTGAAAATGAAAAAAATGGCTGTTGAAACTCACCAGAGTGCTATTGTTTCATCATTTGGAATATGTCCCTTTGGTAGGATAGACAAAGAAAAACAACAGGTATCAAAAGAGACTCCTGTTATGTTGCCTGGCTCTTATGGTAAAATTAATTGTAATGAAGCTCTGGTATCTCTTGGAATGTTATCTGATTCTAATGATGAAATTAGTTTTCACAAAAACAGTATAAGTAATGCATCAAACAGAACTGTAAATAAAAACATAGAATTGAATAAATTAAATGATTTAGGACAAAACATACTAACAAATATAGATACTGGGTCATCATTATTAGACAAAAATATAAAAAATTCTGAAAGTGAAATTAAACTTGAAAAAAAACAAGGCATTAAAATAGATGGGAAATTTAATACATCTTTTGTTAACATAGGAACTGATGACTCTAAGATTTCTATTCATAAAGATACTGAATTAGCATTAAAGACTAAAAAAGTTATTCCAGCTGGCCATCTTGCATTACTTAAATCTACCAAAAAAACTGACAAAACACCTATTCTAATAAATCAGAATTTATCACTTAGTGAGTCACCTATGGAAACGGAAGAGCAGGAATGTGCCTTCAAATGTGAGCTACCCTTGGAAACTGATTGTAAATCTCTCTTAGTGTCTGTTAATGGTAAAAAAGTTGACAGTGAAAGTGATGTATCAAAGTTACTGAAAAGTAAAAAAGGGAGAAAAGCTACCTCACAAATGCATGTTAACACTTCATCCATAAATTGCATGCCTTCAGATATTGAAGACAAGGAGGCTACATTATTTTCAAAAGATCAATCAGCCAGGAAGAAAAAGGCAGTATCTAGTACAAATTCTAAATCTAAAGAAAGTTCTTTATTTTCTAATATAAAAATACAGAATATAGAATATCCAGTTATACAATCATCTAAAGTAGTAATGTTTCAGAAAGAAAATATATCTCTTAAAGATAGTTCAAAGGTCATAGATATGCAATCCAATGAAAAATCTCATGTTCAAAGTAAAGATGCACAGGGTGAAGAAAAAATGGTCTGTGAGCTAGAACTGAAATTTAATTTTACACAGATGCTTCCATGTATTAGCATAAATTCACATATATTTTTTTCAGCTATTTCAGTTAATTTTCAGTCTCATGGAGTAAGTTTGGACTTTTCTGGACCAAGATTAGAAACTTGTAAGTATAAGTAGAAGATTAAACCATTTTTCTTTATTTTTGCGGTAGACATTTTAAAAGAGATGTATTCTACTATGATAAATATGCTCACTTACTTTAATGGGTTGTTTATATTTGTACAGTTTTCATATTAAATTGTAATTATATTCTTTTGCCAAGTTTTCTTTGAATCATTTGCTAATAGTTTATTTATTTATTGCATCAATTCTTAAATTTGTCAATAATTAAACTACCCTATGATTGCTTTTGAAGGAACAATCTCCAAATCTTCATATTGGTAGGATTTTAAAACTTCCGATGTTTTCAATATAATGATGTTTGATATGAGATTTAGAACTAAAACAGCTAAATTTTAAAGAGAAATGAATTTAATAAGAAAATAGAATCGATAAAATCTAATTATCTGGGGCAAAGGATTCTTGAGAAAATAAGGTTAATTAAATTACCAAGGAACTGTTATAATATTTAATAGGTCTCAATTATTCTAGTTCTGCAGTGTATTTCATTTCAAGTTATTGTTTATGTGCTTTTTCATTAGTAATAATGTAGAAAACAGAAAGACCTATGGTAGGATGATTGAAAATTAAGGGAGACTTTGTTACTCCATTATCAAACTATAGCAAAAGTTGATCGTAGTGCTCTAAACCAGTGCTCCTCAACCTTTCTATCGCCGCGGACCGGTCAACGTTTGATAATTTTACCACGGCCCGCTGAGGGAGGGCGTTGATTGTTTATATTTTTACCATGTTTTTATTAACTTGCTTTCTTGTTTGTTTGTTTGTGTGTGTGTGTTTGTCCCTTACAAATCTTGCAATCGATTTTTAACTAACTTCCCGACTAGCTAGACATTTGAAACTTTTAGAATAGCTCAGAACACAATGACAATGCATTTTTTTTAAATACTTTTAGCCTTCTTTAAGCAGATTTGAATTCAGTTTCAGTTAATTTTGTTTTGTAGACTGGTGCAGCCATCTATCGCTGGGACGGGAACGAAATGTTAAACACAAGTTAACTTCAACTTCATTTTCTTTCACGTTGATGGGATAATTCATCAAAAAAATTTTTAAAAAGTATTAATACATAGAATTGTCAAGTTTATATGATTCAACAGAAAATTTAAAAACATGGTATATAAAAAGTTATTTTTATCTTGTAATTATTGGTTGTTTTGATTTAATAATTGATATTATAATTTTGATGTATAAATGACGTTACGTTTATTTATTGTTCAATAAAAAACTCGTTTTATTTATTTATTTATTTATTTTTTTTTCTCTCTTTCTTTCAGGAAAGCGCATTTATTTTCAATTTTATGACTGCAATTTTAATTCATAATCTTGAAATGTTTAATAAACAATAAACTAATTTAAAATAGTTACAAGATTTCTTCTTTTACAAAGGTATAAATTAGCACAAACCCAACAAAGTCGCACAAACCCGAGAGAAATACACCACAGTAAATAAAATGGAAATAATTTAATGTCCCTTGGGCGGCCCGGTACCATTTGATCGACGGACCGGTACTGGTCTGCAGCCCGGGGGTTGGGGACCACTGCTCTAAACCAACTATCCAACATCATATTTGAATCTACAGTATAACTGAGATTCTCTGAATACTTCAATACCTCTTATACTATTTGAGAAAACAGTATAATGAAAGAGGCATTCACACAAAAAAAGTCTGAGTAAACATTTTAAATTATAAAAATGTGCTAATAGTCTGCATATCTACCTTACAGAAAAAAATCTAGAAAGATTGTATAAGCAGCTGTATAAAAATTGTATTAAAATATTCTGAGTTTTTTAAGTTATAACCTGTGCAGATTATAGGCCTAAAACTATGGTGATATTTTTAAATTAATGTGTTTCTGTGTCTTTAAATAATGGTTGTGTGTGTGTGTATGTTTTGAATTTTAATAATAATATTTCTAGCTTCCCAAACTGTCACTGCATTGCTGTCAGGCCCAGCCGTTAAGCGTCTTCTGATTTACTGTGATAAGTTTTCTAATGCTTTTATTTCAATCATAACCTCTTCACCCTGTGGAAAACATTTAAAGAAGTTGTTGAAATTTAATGAAAAGTCTTCTCCATATTATTCTGATAATCTAGAGACAAAAAGTAAGTAAGATGCCTTCTATATCATTTGACTAGGTCTTTGTTAAGACTAGTATCTAGCTGGTCAATAAGTATTAGTGTTGCTCAATGTAAAGTTTCTTTAGTAGGATAACAATTGTAAATATATAAAGCGAAAAAAATAATACTAATAAATCTTGATTGAGGTATATATATATTTATATATAAATATATAATTCTCTAGTCAGACCACTCCTCTGAACAGCTATATTTTGTTCAGAACCAATTAAAGACTCCATAGAGCCAGTGTTATGGAAGAAACCTCTTTTCCACTGCCACCCCTCAAAAGGCCACTTTTTTTTCGGTACTATGACTGGGTGCCATAAATAAGTTTCATTGTATGCATATATACACCATTAAACTATGGGCATACATAACTATCTACATGTTTTTACAGAATATGAGTGGTATAAAGTGAAACTGAATATTGGAAACATATTTTAATAATATTCACTTTATAGTTTAGCTCTAATTATTTTAACCTCTAAATAGATGATTAATATAATGGAATTTTGGTCAAATGAATTTTATCCCCCATTAAACTTTATCAGGGAGTTTGAAATAAACTAAGCAAATTTCTGTTTCACATACCTAAAATAATGTGAATTGTTTTAACATGAGGAGAAAAAAGATTTAAATTAATCTTTATAAATGAATCATCTGGAACCCTGAAGAAATTTAATAAGTTATGACCTTCTCCATCTGGAATCACATTACAAAATGTGCACAATGTAAGCAATAAAAGAAAAAGAACAAAAAAACAAAGGTACATTGTTTAATGTTAAAAGAAAATCCCCCTAGTCAAAGGACAGTTACAAAATCATTAAAATGCTCGGTGTCCACTGTAAACAAAATGATAAATGTTGATTTAAATCTTAAGAAAGCGAAAAAACGCAATGTGCATCGTCTTCTTCCAAATTATATCGCTGAACGCAGGACACGCTGCAGAATTCTATATGAGAAACACTTATCCAAAGAAAAATGGAAAACAATTGTCACAATAGATGAATCATGGGTGTATTTAAATGATTGCAACAAAAAAAGAGCCATTTATTATCATAAAAGGGGAGAAAAAAAAATTATTACATGGTTCAAAGAATCGAAAGAAAGTTTTTCTAAGGGATTCATGATTGTTGCTGGTTTTTCTTATAATGGCAAGTTAAAAATAAAGAGAGTGGAAAAAAAATGTCAAGATTAACTCCAAATACTATCAGGAACATATTTTATCGCCAATTTTTCTTAATGAAATACCATCGCTTTACCCACAGTGCCATCAATCTGTGAGATTCCATCAGGACAAAGCTAGCAGTCACACATCAAAATCCGCTGTAAATTTCCTAAAAGAAATGGAACAAAAAACTGGTATCAAGGCCATACCCTTCACTGATATCCCTACTAAATCTCCCGATGTATCGCCTATGGATTTTTGTGCTTTCGGACTTTTAAAATCTGCATTATCCAAACGTCGTCCCAAAACCCTTACAGGACTCTGGAAAGCTGTTCAGGAGGAATGGGATAGAATACCTCTTCTGGCACTTCAAAAGGCATTATTATCCTGGAAATTGCGGTGTCGAAAGATAGTTCAGAATAAGGGATGTCAAATTGAACATTTAAAACACAAGAATTTTATGTAATTTAGTTTTGTGAATACAATATACATCGTCTAAAAAATGTGTGAACAGCCTCTGTAGAGAACATATAATTAGATTATAATTTAAACATTTCAGTCAATGTTTGTTGCTTTAGTTTTGGCTTATTAGAAATTATTTTTTCTTGAATTCGATATACTGCCATAATTTCATGTTCTGAGATAAAATTTCGCTGTTCTAAGCCTAATATTGTTTTATCTAATGATTTTATCAGGTCTTCCGTTGACATTTTTTCATTATCGAGGGATTCTGAATCACTTTCATGATCGCTGTCATCATAACCTTTGCTGTTTACCACACTATCAATAATTTCAGAATCGCTCAGAGAAGCCACGATCGGCACATTTTCGTCGATGTCTAAAACTTCTTGTATGTCCGACTTATCAAAGTTAATGTTGCCTTTCTTTGCACATTCTACTAATTCTGCTATTCAGATTCTTTCCCAGACTCTTGAAAGCCTTCAAAATCGCTGCTGTCATCATCGTCATAATCAGCGAAAACCAATGTAGGCAACAAGTTATGCCAAGCATTTTTTAAAAGTTCCGCATTTACAGTGGACCAAGCATTTGCAATACACCACAATGGATCCTTCACATTAAATTCTTTCATGAAATCTTTTAGAGTTTTACCACCATCCACGTGGTTTAACATTTTTCGCAAAAAATCATTTTTATACCGGCATTTCAAAACATTCAACAATCCTATATCCATAGGCTGTATCAACGATGTGTAATTCAGTGGCAAAAATTTAACTTCAACATTTTCTTTATTTAGAACTGCCGAATCAGGATGGGCAGAATAATTATCTATAATTAAGAGAATTTTTGAATCACTGGGAAGTCCTTTTGCGACACAATGGGCTTGAGTTTGGGGTACGAAATAATGGTCAAACCATTCTTGGAAGATATCTTTAGTAATCCAAGCTTTTTGTTGGCTCGGTAAATTACAGGATATACGGCAATACCTTTCAAGCATCGAGGTTTCTTACTTTTGCCAATAACCAATAATTTTAATTTGTTACTTCCCGAGGCATTAGCACAAGTTAAAACAGTCAATCTTTCTTTTATGTCTTTTAATCCAGTAGCACTCTTTTTCTTCTGCCGTTGCCAATGTTTTTCAGGGAACATAATGCCAAAACAACGATGTTTCATCGGCGTTAAATATTAATTCATGGGAAATATTTTCATTAAGTATTTTTTCTGAAAATTCATTTACAAATGATGCACTGGCTTCGTCATCAGCGCTTGCTTTTTCTCCGCATATACGTAATTGGCAGATGCCGTGTCGTTTTTGGAATTTATGTAGCCATCTGGAAGAATAGTTGCATGGAGAATCTACTTCCATCTTTTCATGAAACATTTTCGCCTGCTCTATAATCATATGCCCGGTAAGTGGTATATTTTCACTTCGTTTCTGCCGAATCCATTCGATCAAAATGTTGTCCAAATCAACATTATTTGGCGGTCGTAATATTTTTCTCTTCTTCATTTCTACTGTTGCGACACTTTCACTGTAAAACTGCATAATTTTTTCTTTCTGTTTGATGATATTATACACTGTAGATTTTCCAATTTCATAATTCATGCACAGATTCTGGACTGGCATTCCTTTTCCATATTCATTTAATAGCTCAACTTTTTGCGCGATTGAAAGAGAAATGTTTTCTCTTTTTACCTGCTACTGTAGCTGACATAATCACTAAAATAATTACTTATTAACGCAAGAATGAAAATTAAATAAATGATCTAAAATACAAATGGAACCAGAAAGAAAACACGTGCTAACGAACAGTAATGCAAAGTGTTACGACTTAGGGTAGGGCTCTTATGTTCACATAGGAGTCCGGTAGCGGAAGAGTAAAGTATTGAAATATATTTAACCAATGACAAACCTCCAAACAATTAGCAACGAAATTTTTAACGCCTATGATTGGTTTATTTTCGTCTGAGCACCATCTTTCCTTTTATTCTTCCGCTATCGGACTCCTATTCACCGATCATTTTGGTAGCGACATCTATCGGTAAAATGGAAAAGTAATATTGGCCATTTATGAAAACTTTTCAGATTTGGGAGGTCCGGATTTAGGAGGTTGTACTGTATTATTAAAAGTTTTAAATTTTCTTATGAGAATAATAGTTACTTCTGCTTTCAGCAGGGAATCAGCTGAAAATATCATTTTTGATACAAAATGTGACTGAGGACATCAATCAGTTTGTTCGCAGTAAATTTGATGCCAGGAAATTGAATATAGTTAATCACAAAACTGCTTTAGCTATGTTGACATCATCATCTCCTGCTAAGGTAATTATATTATATAATTGATATTTTATCTCCTGCTATATTACTGCTATCTATAATCTGTAGTCATGCTGTCCTTTACACAGTGGTGCACGCAGGACTTTTTCTTGGGAGGGGGGGGGGGAAGCGAGATGAACAGATAAAAATATTTATAATGCAAAATCAATATTCATAATGCAATTTCTATTTCTTTGGGGGGGGCAGGGCCCCTTGCTTCCCTCCTTGAGTGCGCCACTGCCTTTACAACCCAGTGAGGGAGAAGTTTGCCGGGGTTTGAGATTTTGTTATTCAAGGAAACATATACACACCCTAGTCTCTTTGACTGTTTAGTTGAAAGCTTAGTTATTTGCAAAAGCCAGTTCAAAGCATTGGTTTTGTGCAGAATTTAACCACTTTAAACAGAAGTGCATTGAAAAGTCTTCTCAAGAACTTATGATGGCAAGAGAAAGAGGCTATAAACTCCCTTGAAATTATTTTCTCCTCATCATGGTCAAAATCACAGTGGCTAAGTATTTCATTATCCTTGTGTTTCAATGCCAAAATTAAAATGATCTTATCCAAAACTACTTGATTGAAACTATTATAGCAACATAATTCTGGTGAGATTGAAAAAAAATTAAAAAAATTATAGGACTCTTCTACTTACTACTGCCCATTGTTATTGTTATTTATAATTTTGTATATAAGGAATGAAGCAAGTGTTAAAGAATTTTCCAGTATCTTTCTCTCTCTCTTTTCAGTAACATTAAAAAAAAAAAAAAAAAAATAAGTGTGTGTCATTTCAAGTACCACTATGCTAAAGTTTCTCTCTTCTAACCTTTCATCCCTTGAATCTATGTATTGGCCCCTCCATTTAGATCATATATGTTGTTTTTCATACAGGCTTTTCAAGTTAACACTCATTCCAATGGTTTTTGTGGTATTTATACTTTTCACTATCCTCACTCAATCAGTTATTTACATTCATATTATTCTCCCCCCTTTTTTTTCTTTAGATGTCCTTTCTTATCTGATTGTTTGCATAAATTGGTGTTTAAACTTTAAAAATCTTGAACTCCTGAAAGGTTTTTGTAATCATCATTGAAGTTGACCATCATTTAAGGACTTTCTGATTTTATCTGGAGAGTGATTGAAACTCATTTAAAAAAAAAAAAGAAATGCTGATTTTACATGAGAGAAACATATATATATACAGGGTGGTTCAAATTAAAGTATCCCTGTTTAGGATGCCCTGGTGAGAAAAGCAGTGGACGTAACGTCTTCATATTTGGAGGGTATACGTATCAGGCCATGGGGAATTGATTCGGGAGAAAAACCAGTTAGTTCTAACAAAGACCTCTAGGTGCAAATAAGGCGCTGTAATCGGTTGAAGGTAAGGAAAATGAAACATGACTGTACGAAGAAAGGAAAGAATACAAGGTGTCGGTAATTAACTTTATTACTACAGTTCATTGCACAAGAACTGTCGATCCTACAGAAATGTTAGTGAAGGTGCAAACGAAAGGCATGCGTGTAGCAACAACAGCACACAAAGATTTCACAGGTTGTTTTCAATCCATCGTGCCCATCGTGCTTCAGGGTGAGCGTGTGACACAGTGTTATAGCATGATCCACTGCGGTGTGTAACTGGTTGGGACCGATGTTGCGTATGTGCAAGAGGATGTTATTCTTCAAATCCGCTAGATTTCCTATGTTTCCCCGATAAACTTTATCTTTGAGGTAACCAAAAAGCCAAAAATAGCACGGGGTTAAGTTAGGTGAACGTGGAGACCATCTAGTAGGAAGTGCTGTTAGGAAAAACGGTCTTTTTCACCACAGCTATTTTATTTACTTAGCGAGCTGCTCAACGATATCATCATCGTTCATGCTTTGCCTATGACGCCATAAAGTTGTGACGTCAATACGAGCGAGAGCAAGTAGAATGATGTCATTACCTATCCATTGGGTAATAGAAGTCGAATCGCAACCGTGCCCGTGGGCTAATTTTGCATATTCCCGTAGCTCATTCGCAACGCCAGGTGGTGCCTAATAGACACCTGGGTATATATATAGAAGCTAGGTGTGCAGCTAGTATTGCAGGTTGTTGGCAGGTTGAAAGCGAGAGGCTGTATACGAGAGGTAGAAGGAAGCAAGACGCTGTATGAGAGTAAGCGATTTAAGCAAGACGCTGCATAGTAGAGGTGGTAGAAGCAAGAAATAGATGAATCTATGGTATGAAGTAAAGAAACCATGACGGATGGATCATCCAAGTATGAAGCTCCTGTTGAGTTAGGGGCGTTTCCTGAGGTGCTTGCCGTTCACAGAGTTTGTTAGCCAGTGTTTTTTTTCCTCATCGTGCAAGCTACAGCTATAGCCGTATGTGTGAGTTCCCAGAATTTGTTACAGATATCCTGTCACCTATGCCCCAGGCATTCTGCATTTGTTGAGACTCTCTCTCTCATAAGCGAGGACTTTCACAGCAAGTCAAATTTCACCAGTTAGCGTTACCAATGCGGTAAAAACAATTTTGTTATTTACATTCTTTTGCCTCTGTCTTAAACTGCTTCTGTTTATCCAAGTTGGAAATGTTTTAATTATACTACTCACTGTACTTGTTTTTATATTATATATATATGAGTTTTTTTGTTTTTTTTTGTTTCTTGAATAAATGTGCATTGTTTATGTTTTGATACCGTTAAACTTTGTCGTTTTTAAATTTCATACCTCACACACAATGTTTATGTTTTAAGTTAAAAGCTTCTAGCTATTTTTTTACTGGCTAACTCCCACTTGTTATCTATAACGACTGTTGACGCCAATGGCTATGTTGGCAATCGCCAACGCGCCATGAAAGAATACAAATATAGGTATCATAGTTTTTATTTCTTATGTTGGCATCGTAAACTAAAAGATATTAGAATTTGTTTTGAAATCGTTTGTTCCATAAAAAAAAGTTTGTTTTCGTTCGCACATCGTATAGTTGATGTTTCATGTATTGATTTTGTTCATACATTAGTAATTCGTTTAAGTAAATAAAATTGTTATTAATTCGTGTGTCGTATGGTCGACAATGGTTTTGATATAATTTATTAGTATACAGTCCATTCGAATACAACAAATTTAGGACCAGTGCAACGTATGACATTTGGCTCATATAACGACTTTGCACCCTTAAGCCATTGTGCAGAGCTATCGGCATTTTTTTTGAGCCGTTATGCACAGCTAGGTTTCCTGCCAAATACTTAACATTGTATTTATGGGCCCAGCATTGAAAAACCCATTAGGGTTATGGGCCCGGCATTGAAAAACCTAACAAGTGCACAGCTAATAATGTGATCCTCCGTAAAATGACGTCGCAGCAATTGATGAACCTCACGTCCAATGTGAGGAGGTGCACCATCTTGTTGGAATACCGTTGTAGCGAGATATCCACGCTGCTGGAGTTCTGGAAAGATCACACCTTGCAACATAGCCCGATAACGTGCTGCAGTCACGGAACAGTTTTTTAGTCCTTGCGGGGTGGTTTTCTTGAAGAGAAATGGCCCAATCATAAAGGTCGCAGTGAAGCCGACCCATACAGTCACATGCGGTGAATACAGGAGCATTTGGAGTACCGAGTGAGGATTCTCAGTGGACCAGATATGGCAGTTATGTGCTTTCACTGTTCCGCACATGAAAAAGTGAAGCCTCATCGGTCCATAGGATGTTCCACGGCCAATTCTGCTCCACCTTCATACGTGCCAAGAATATTAGCTTTACTTACGATATTAATTTTTGCTAACACATTATACCATGTAATAATGAAACAAATTTAAACGACTTCATTTTCAAAAGTAATGAATTTGCCATGTTTCTAGTTTCAGAGTCTCTAGTATTATCAGAATAGAGGGTATATAAAGCATCATATATTTTTGTTAGATTGTATCTAAGAACTTTTCTGCTTTCCCATCTAGTATCTGAAAGGGGTTTAAGTGTTAAAGTTGGTATTTCATTTTTTAAGACCTTCCAACGTTTAGTCGATGCGGAGAAGAAAACGTATAGCTCCTGTATAATTACAAAAAAGCTTGGAATTTCTAAAGGCGCTTTTGCAGCGTCATTAACAACTAAATTTAAACTATGGGCCACACAAGGCACATAAAAAGCTCTAGGGTTTAAGTCAAGAACATTTTTTGTAAACCATTATTGCGACCCTTCATATTCGCACCATTATCATAACCCTGCCCCTTTAAATCCCCCGAACAAATGTGAGTCTCCAAAAAATCTAATAAAAAAATTAGTTAAACCCTGTCCTGTTGAATCTGATATTGAAATAAATCCCCAAAATTTCTATTTGCTTTGATTTATTATTTAATAGAACAAATACCACAACAGTACGTTGGTCTTGGTGACTTAGATCAGGGGTGGAATCTAAAATAATAGAATGATATTTACTAACTTCTAAGAGCGATATTATTTCATGTCTTATTTTTTGTCCCAAAAGGGAAATAAGTTCATTTTGAATATGAACACCTAAATAATGAGGCATATTTGATGGATTTCTGCTAATTCCAGTGAGGTGATCTGATATGGTATCATTAAACTTTGCAAATGTTTCAATTAATTTTAAAAAGTTTCCATTTTGTAGCTCGTATAACTTATTATTTTTGCCTTTAAAACTCAAATTTTGACCGGCTAAGAATTTAACGGTATAAATTTAAATTTTTAACACGGAAACCCATCTATCTTTATCCATATTTTTTAATTTCTCATTTACAGAATCAGTAGTTGTTTTAGAAGAAATTGATTTATTTAAATCAATCCAAGATTTTGTATTATAAATGTGACTTTTTGATGTTTCATGACGTTCTATAATCTGAGTCAAATGTCTCCAATTGTTATATCCCTCAACAAAGGCACTAGAAAAAGTTTTAAATAATTTGCAAGGAAAACAAAATACACAATCTTTTTAATTTAGAATACACTACGCAACTCTTGGAATTATTTCCCTGTTACTTAAATTTTTTTTATAATAAATAGATGAGAAACCTCTGTTATCTTTATTTAAAGGAAAGTTTACATCCGCTTCTGTAAGTTGGGTAGGGCCTACCTCTACTAAATTTAATTTAATTTTGTCAGATGGTACGGAAGGCCAACAGCTAAGATCCTTATAAACATCATCTTTATAAGAAACATGAAGAATATCTTCACGGTCTTTGGTCTCGATTTCACTGGTTTCAGGATTTCACTGGTTCAATTAAAACATCTTCCTTAGGGTTTGTGATTTCGGTCTCCGTCACATTTGTATCTCTGGATCTTGATGGCGCTTCAAGCGATCTTGCTGAGATTAAAAATGTTTTTAGTGAACCACAAGCCAATTCTTCTTTTACAAATATTCTTTTTCTGTATTGGCCCCCAGAAAGCTTTTTTCGATTATTAGACATCTGTAAAAAAATAAGGTTCTTTTCATAAAGAACTTATAAAAAAGGCGCAATGTAAGTTAAGCTGTTTCTTGATAAAAATTGACTTTTGCAAAGAAACGTTTCAAAATGATTTTATTTTAATTTTGTTCATATTTTAAATACAATTCCCCCTACATTTACTTTAATAATAATAAAAAAAATCGTATTTTCCCGATTTCTAAAAAAAATTGCCATATTTCACACACCTGTTAAAAAAATAAGGTGATGCAGTTCAAAAATCCAAGTTTACACCTGTTACTACCTATTATATGTTTAACATTTGCAAAATTAAAAAAAACATTTAAAATAGAATTAAGTAATGAATCCTAGCTTTTTTTTTGCAAAACAAATATCAAACCATAAATGTATTATTTCAATTTCCAACCGCTAACCGCACAAAAGAAAAAATATCATCAAGTTTACTTACCTGTGAAATATTTTTATTCGTCAGCAATCAAGCACAAAAATTAGAGACTTTGTGCTCGATAGCTTTGTTCGAAGCTTTGTTCTTCAGTCGTTGAGATGGGCACATTCAAAATTAATATAGTGCAAATTATCCCGGTCTGTGTATTTATAGGCTCAGGGCATAAACAAGTATTTTCCTGCAACCTGACAAAAACAGCCCGCACTGACGCGATGCGACGCAATTTGATGCAATGATGGATTAAAACGTGTTTTAAAAAAATTAACAATGTATTTCCCAACTGGTTGCGACGTGGAGCAGTGTTTTTAAAACCAACCTGGTTTTGTTTATTTCCAGTTTTACTTGTAAAATGCATTTTTAACTCTTAAGTAGTTACCTAGCATGGTAATATTTTTATATTGATTATTTTACTAATAAATTAGTTTTTTTTTTTTTTTTTTTTTTAACCGGGCGGCTGACTTGCCGCCCGTGTGCCCCGCACCCCTTGCACCCCCGGGTTGGAACGGCCCTGGTTTTTTTCCCACCAATCAATTCCCCATGGCCTGATATGTATACCCTCCAAATATAAAGATGTATATCTTGTCCACTGCTTTTCTTGCCAGGGCGTCCCAAACAGGGATACTTTAATTTGAACCATCCTGTATATATCTGGCACTTACATTTGTAAAGGGCACTTTCCCTGATAATAAAATGCTATAAAAGTTATAATTATAACTGAATGAAGAATTGCAATTGAGCTTTGATGTAAAACTTTTAACTAAAAACTTTTGTTCTAAAATATTTTTGACATTAATCTTTCAATAAAACATAACAGTATGGTATTAATTTGTTAATTTTCATTTAATAAAGCTAAAACGTGAATTGTTGTCTTTTTGCAAATTCATGAGATGCCCACTATAACAAGTGAGCCAGCAGACCAAAATGTGCAGATTCTCAATAATTTCACTGAAATTTTTTTGTCTGTATACAAAGGTCGGTAAAATCTTGTTAAGATCTTAAAAATATGGGATTATAGGAAAACCAAATCTTCTTATTTATTTTAAAAGCTGCAATAGTTATCTAGGAAACATGCTTTGTTTTCCTTTCTATTCTCTTCATAATAGCAATACTTATCTGTATTATTTTGACTTTGTATAGAACTCACCTCCAAAATCAGCATCCAGTAGTTTGGTGTATCCTGCTGTTGGAGGTATTCAGGTAAAAGATGAAGATATTGCTTACTTATCTGTTGGAAAGAGGTTAAATGACACTATAATCGATTTTTATTTAAAGTAAGTATTATTTCAACTTTCCCTGAACTATTTTTTCCATTCTTAAAAGAATAGGAAAGAATTATTTGCCTTTTTACAAGAAAATATTGCAGATCAAATGATATGATGACTTTAGATTTTTACTGTTTGAAAAATGTTATATAGTACAGTGGCGTAGCGAGCATAACTGGCACCTGGGGCACAATACCTTTTTGGTGCCCGGGACATGATAGACCTCCTTGCCCCCCTCACTATGCCACTGATATAGTACATTTAATAATATGTTGTTGGGATTTACATGACATTATGAAACATTATGTTTGAGATCTGAAACAATATGGAAATAACTTTAAGTGAAATTTTTTTTTTCTTTTTCAGTTATATATATTATGAATTGATTCCTGAGGAATTTCAAGTACGAACTCATATATTTAGTTCTTTTTTCTATAAATTTTTGATGAGAGCTTTTGAGCAGAAACGTAGAGGAAAAAATTGGTATGTATCATTATAATATCCGTGATATGACCATAGCACAACAATCTTAAGATTTTTGGTAATGACTGAAAATTAAAAAAATGAACAGGAAGAAAGGAGGTTGATAAAAGTGTAATTTTTTTCATGTAGAGAAGCATTTTTTTTTCTGGGGTTGGGGGTGAGATTAAAGGTTTGATACTGAAAAATAACTGATCTCTGTACAAAGCATTTTAACTTAAATTGTTGGAATCTGTGATATTTATTTCATTTTCAGTTGCCTGTACTGACTAGTGATTTTATTGACTGTTACATCTTTTAATAACTCTGCACTGAGTATAAGTGCTACTTAAATAGCACACTTAAAAAATTTTCCTCAAAAAATATTTGACATTTTTTGTCATATTACATCCTTGTATCACAATCATATCACTTAATTAGAAATTTGATGTAGGATTTTATTTTTATTTAACTTTCAGAACTTTGTAAGTTTCTTGTAAAATAAAAGTTTAGACAGAGCATTTACTTTTAGCTTATAAGATATTTGCCAAGTTTAACATTAAAAAAATTATTACCTTTAACTGTATGAGAAAGTTGTGACTAAATTGTTTCCATGCATGATGAATTGTTTGAACAAGGCAGATATTTTCTCCATCAATATTGATTTTAAAGAAAACTTATCTATTACACAGTCAGCAACTTACATGAAACATTTCTGTTGAAAGCAGTCAAAGAACTCTACACTACTTTAAAAAAAGTTTTTTTTTTATTTATTTAATTTTTTTTTTAGAAAAAGGAGGGTACTTTTATTGTTACTATATATTTTGGGAGAAAATTTTAAAACAAATGTTCTTTTCTTTTCTGGTAATAGTTTTTCATTTTTTAGTTTGCTATAACTTTAAGAAATTAGTTTTTTTACGATTAAAAAATTTTTTTTTTTTATATTAAATGAAATCCAAAAAGACATTTTGAAATGGCCTGTTTTGTAAATGAACTGATAATGATTAAGCTTCAAATAATAATTGTATTATTAAGTGTTAATGATATATAATTGACAATAAAATACATTCTTCAATTATTCATATATCTTAAAAGTCTTCTTTTATATTTGTTTAGGAGAAGAGTCAAATTAGTTAGATAGAACTAGGCTTTAAATGGTAATTCAACCATTCAAATAAAAAACTAGTTGCCATTGTTTATTTTAAAACTTAACAAAAATTAATTTAAACATGTTTCCGTATTCATACAGGATAAAAGTATTTTTTCTCTCTTAAAGGTTAGATCTGCAGAGAAGTGTGAGTAAATGGATAAAAAATGTGGACCTATTTTCTAAAGATTTTATCTTTGTTCCAATGAATAGAAGAAATCATTGGTATTTAGTTGTTATATGCTTTCTTACGCAGATAAATCAAAATACTTATGGTAAGAAAATTTACCTTTATTTGCTTGTAAATAAGATTGTAAAATTAAAATGCATTTTTTTTTAAGAAAAAGAATTTTTGTTTAATTTGCAATTTTCCATTTTATTATGCAGCAGTCAGATATTCTGCACTTCTATGAAAAAGAGAAAATTTTATCTCACCATATCTTGTGAAAATTATTTTGAGAGGAATATTAAATTATTTTCTGAATTTTATTCATTGACATTCAGGGGATAGTTTCAGGCTTAAGTGTTATGTATAGGAAGTAAATGCAATTGCATTTAATACTCAATGTACTGGTAAATATCATAAATCTGAAGAATAATTTTCTCTTTGGTACAAGGTAGAATGTGCAAATTTCCATGAAGAACATAATATACCTCCTTTTATACGTGTAGGAGTAGACATTTACACGAACTGATAACTCAGAAAGGAGAGGCAAATTTTTTAAACAAGCCTTAGAAGCAGGTTTATGGAATGCATTAGTGATCATTAATATTAAGAATAATCTGTTCTTCAATACAAAGTAGAATAGTGCAAAGTTCTAAAAGGAACACCTACCTCCTTTTATATGCATAGAAGTCGTCTAAGACACTTATTGCTAACTCAGATAGGGGAGGCAAATTTATTAAACAAGCTTAAGAAGCAGGTTTTAAAGGGCATATGTGATTTATATTGTGAGACAATCATATGAAATACTAGCTGAATACCAGTGCTTCGCTATGGAATACATTAAAATTAAATACAATAGTTAATGTATGCAATTAACGCCAAAATATATATATATTTATAATAAATACAACGGTCAAAGTATGCAATTAATGCCAAAGAAATTAATATATATTTATAAAAAATTATAATGGATATTTTTATAAACAAAATAATGTAAAAGAAAATATTCAAATTAAATACAACAGTCAATGTATGCAATTAATTTATATGTTTAATATCCATTAAACATACTATTTTGAATTAAATTCTTTAAAAACTTCCATCTCAACCAGTTTAGTGGTTAAATTTTATCTTTTACCGCATTTTAATATTTTTTTGGTCAATTTATTTCGTTGTTATGCCCGTGACGCAAAATTAATTTGAAGTATCACAAAAAGAAAAGACCATGTGATCATGATTTAATAAGTTAAATTCTAAAAATGAATCTTTAAAAATTCACAAAAAAACAGAAAATGGAGGTAAAGATATGAAAAAGATTTCACTTTAAAGGAATTTTTATGATATTTCTCATGATATAAATTTTATAACCCTCAGATTATTATTTTAAATGTAAACTTTAAAGAATGTTACAAAAACAGCTTAAAATTTTGATTTAAAAATCTAAGATGACCTTTTCAAAAATCTTTCTTAGTGCACTCCTGCACTATAAGAAGAATCGCCATGCAAAATTTCAACCCTTTAAGTCCAGCGGTTTGACCTGCGTGTTAAGTGTCAGTAAGTCAGTCAGTCAGTTACTGAACTGTTTTATATATGTAGATTTCAAACCTGATGAAGGTTTGCTATGCTGCTTGTTGGATACTAGTGATCAACCCTTTGTATTAAAGTAGATTTAAGAAGCTTTTATCTTTAATGAAATGAAGGTTTTATGTTGATTATAAATTCTTGGGCTATTAAATCATGCCATTAAAAGTATAATTCTTTTCACTCTAATATTTTAGATTGTAGTAGAGTATATCTTAAAATTTGCTCTAAAATGGAAAACTTATTGAGTTCAACAATATTAACTTTATGTAAGTTAATATGTTGTAATGTTATTCTTAATAGATGGTTTTTATTATAAATTTTGTTATTGAAGAGGAAATTATTCCGGAAAACGGTCCTACAACAAGAGACAGTAAAGAGTCATCTGACAAGAGTTACTCTGGTAACAATTCTCCAAATACAAGAAGGAAGGATTACCCATATCTAGATAAGGGAAAGTGAGTTGCTACAACTATATTTTTAATATCTTTAATTTTTATGTACACCTAATTCTGTTTTTACACGTTCCTGAAGAATATGTGTAAAAAAAATTCATGTAAAAAAAGACGTATCTATGGAAGAAAAGAAGATTGGTTCCGGATCTAAAAAATCAGTGAAAATAATTTTAAAACACCATAGGGAAATATTCTTTTTAAACTTATTATTTTATTCTAACAAAATACCCGTGCAATAACATGTAATGAAAATTAAAAAAATTCTTCATGAACAAAAACAAATTGTTTTACACATAAATTTTAGAATAAAAGAAGAAAATGTTTGTGCGGACTGAATTCTGGAATCAAAACAGAACTGGATACTGTTGGGCATAGAGCAAGTTTACCATTTTTTAAAGCCCAGCAATTAAAACAGTTAAAAACATTATATCCTATTATGCAGAGGAAGCATGATATGGTAAATAAAAAATGGCTATGTATTTAACAAAATAAATTGAATTTACGGAAGCTAGGAATAATACTTATTGCAACGAAAATAACAGAAGGGTTTGAGTTTTAACAACTAATTACTTTATTCGTAATGAAAACATAATAAACAAAAAAAGTCAAATATAAATTATTTAGTACATAAAATAATGTACGTTACCTGTATGCATGTATCCATATAATAGCAAATAAATAACTACGTGGAAGAAATAGACTTGTTTCGTATCTGCAAATAAAGTACTGCTGACAGGCGAAAAAAACAAAGCTTAAGTGATGATCAATATGTCTTCAAAAATAACATATGCGGCTGCGTAGCTCAAAGAAACCTAGCAGGTGCACAAAAACAGCATGCAAAAAAAGGTTAAATGAAGATGGCAGCAGGCTCGTGACAATGCATATATTAGAGACTGTTTAGCATGGCAATAAAAAAAACTAAAAAAAAACCATCTCTTAAATCAGTGGCGGTCCGCATATCCAGCTGATGGCACATCCGCACATGGCAGCTCAAACGAGCAAGACAAGTACAGTGATTTCCGCTTATAAGAATCACGTTTGTTATTACTGTTTTTGATTCTTATAGCCGAAATTTAGGTTATTGGACAGGCACACACATACCTATATATACATATATTAGATAATTTGCCATAAAATACTCTTTAATTTACGTTAATTATCTTTTATTAAAATTATTTTTTATAATTTTGAAAATACAACTTAATTTTTAGACCTATAAGTAGATACACAGGATATTAGTAAGAGAAGAAAAAATCCAATATTTGTTACAACATACCTGCTTAACTGTTTTAACATTTCAACAAAAGGAAGGGAGCAAGAAAAAGGTTTCTATTGTAGTTTGACGTTATGAAGTTTTCAGGATTCTGTTTGTACCTCTTTAAATACCAATAGTCTCAGATGAAGATTCACCTTCTAGCTTACGTTTCACGGTTTGATAACGTGCTGAATCTACTAATGTCACGTTTGCCTAAGTGATAGTGGACACTTCGCCGAAGATTTATGTGTTTCAGGGTCCAGGAAACTGCAACCAGGATGTGGGAGGTGGGAAAAAAGAGTCCCTATTTTTATTTGTCAGTGGAGAAAAGTGAAATCGGACCCTGACGGGTAAAGATGCCCGCGGGTAAAGCTAATAGGACAGTGTTGTGCTAAAGCGTTTAAGGTGAAACTATTATGTTATGTCTAACAAAGAAAGGGATGAATTTTTTTGACTATATTCCATCCCATCTTATCAATCTTTCTTTAAAAAAAAAAGAAAGAACTTCGTGCCTTTTGAGGGTTTAAGTGGCTTTTTTGGAAAAATGAAAGGAAAGCGAAGTGTAAACTGATTCTTAAAACCGGTGGACCAATTCTTTAAAGCAAAAATTTTATAATACATTTGTTTTTGTTTTCGCGATATTGATTCTTATAAATGGTTGATTCTTATAACCACTGATCACTATAAGTGGTGGTTACTGTATTTGAAAAACAGCACAGCTAACCGTCGACCACACACGCGAGCTATTTATAGTAACTTGCTTAAGTCACGATGCTGACGGACACAACGGTAAATAACAGGCTTGCACTTAACAACGCAAGCTTTGAATAATTAAAGATAAACTATTGCAAGTGATATGATCACAGTGAATTTCTAATAGGCAAAAATGGAGTTGCAGACTCATTTTTTTTTGCGAACAGATACACTATCGTTAAAAATAATACGCCTCAAACAAAATTTTATTTTCTGAGAATTTAGAAAAAAAATAATAAAATGAGAAATTGGATTGGACTGCTCGTGTTAAATCAAAATGACTCGTGTAAAAAGAGAATGAAAATTTATTTTGATTTCATGTTAAATCAAATTCGTGTAAAAAAAGTTCGTGCAAAAACAGAATTAGGTGTACTTGTTTTAGTGATGAAGATACTTATGTCAAAACCAAAAAACAATTTGTAGCTTAAATTTTTGTTTTGAATGTCTATGGTGAAAAATTGTAGCTAGGATCTTATTTTTAAGTCTCTATAAAGTAAATTTTTACTCACAGGTCTTGGATCTGAGTTATTCTTCGACTTTCATAGTTGCAGTTTTATTTATATATATTATTTGTCAATCAATAAGTTTTATTTATCCTTATATTTCTTTTAAATTTCTTTACAGGCCTTGTATATGCTTCTTTGATTCTTTAGACAAAAGCACTACAGTAAGGGCAGATAAAAGATTAGTTGCAGAAACATTGAAAGAGTAACTTTATTTTCTTGTTTTACCTCTTTCATTGTACATGTGTAAATATTTGCTTTTAATTATTTTTTCCTGAAAGAATGTGCTGTTTCATCTGTCATAATTTAGTTCCATGTAGGAAAAATATCTCATTCCTTGTAGTTTCATTGTGCAAGTTCAGAATATTCAAATGTATAATGTAATAGTAATGGTGTCTCATGGGAGGATATAGATTTCTTATAACAACCAATGAACCAATCAGAGCGCTTGGAATGTTCCTGACACTCCAAAACCTTCCATGGGGTTTTATTTTACAAATAGTATATACACGAGTGCATCCATTTAAGTTTTTGTTTTGTTCTGGTTTTATATAAGTTGACATTAATATTATTAGTAAGATGCCTCCCAAAAGTACCGTTTGGAAATATTTTACAAAACCACTGACAAATTGGCGAAATGCAATATTTGCCTTAAGTCCCTCAAAGCTTCTGGCAATACCACGAATTTATCTGGACATTTGAAGGCAAAACATGGCGGTATTTACAACGAGAATTTTGAGTCATCAATGTAGCCCAAAGCAACCAAGTTTTTGTCATTTGTGCCTGCCCAATCAGAGAGTAAAATTAAATCACCCCCTCCTCCACGATTAACGGAAGTAACATTAATGTTAGAGATTACTAAACCAGTTTTAAAAAATGGATGTTCAAAAACATCGATGGTTTTTGGGCGATGTTTTATTAGAATGGGATTTTATGATTTTTTTCTCTTTTTTCCCCAATTGTGAGGAATTAAGAGACTAAAATTAAGATAGTCAACCATCTTTCATTTATTTTAATTACTTTGCTAGCTTTAATTTTTTTTTTCATTTTGTCTTTTCAGTAATCTAGCTGAAATCCAGATTCTTTTATTATTTATTTATTTATTCATTAAAAAAACTTGTAAGGAAAATTATTGGAAACAGAGGCCAAAGTTCTTGTTTTAAAAATATTCTGTGGCAAAAAATATTACAATTTTTATTTAACAAATAAAATATTAACTGAAAGGATATTTACTTCATGACTATGATGTACATCCTGGCAGACTTTTGGAGTATAAAACAAGCTGTAGGGCTAAACAAATAGGGTAAAAATCTAAATTATTTTTCTGTACTATTTAGGAAAAATAATCCATATAGAATGAAACACTGACTAAAAACCACCACCTTTATACTTTTATTTTCTATAATGTTTTAATCCTTAAAGCAAAATTTTATACATTTTGAAGTTCAAGTTTTATAATTATTTTTTTATTACATGATATGTTACTTTAACTTGACTCTATTTTGATTTTATAATAAAATTGAAATAGAGTCAGTTTAAAGTAACTTTTAATGTGCCCATCTGGTGTAAAGATGGGCACATTAGTTAACTTCTGAATTTTTTCAGAAGTTAACTCTCCCATAAATACCTAGTATAAATTAATCCTTACTTTGAATGAATTTTTCCATTCAAAATTCAAACAATTTTAGAAACATAAAGCATGATACTTCATGGAAAATTTAACAAAGTTTGACTTTAAAGAAAATTAAAAAAGGATTTTGTAGCTGAAAATCAAATTTATCTGGTGGTGAACTGTAAAAGTAAAGTTACAGATCTTGAGTCATCAGGTTTTTTTTCCAGAACTTGAATTAGTTTAAAATATTGACTTATACACAGTAGATTTTTGGAATTCAGGGAGTTATAAGGTCAAAAAACTTTGGAAACATTTTACTTTCATTGGCGCTGTGGAATCAGCTTAATTGTTCATTATTGCAGTGGAGGTATTTAATCATGCATTGAAGTACATTTCCCTTATAGTGGCAATGTTTCTTTTCTCTCAGTCAACTAACTCTACTTTTTAATAATATTCTGTCTGACTTTACAGCTATAGAAGTGATGTTTTGTTACATTAGATAATAAAATAATGTTGAAATATAAATAGTAATTTCTTCTTCATTTTACAGTGGCTATGCATATTTAATGAGTATTGAATTTTGATCATTCAAAATTAATTTTTACAACAGATTTTTAAAAATGCTGTGGAAGAATAAAAATCCAACAGACCCGTATGATTGGAAGAATTTACCTTGCTTTAAAGCTATTTGTCCTCAACAAGAGAATGCCGTTGATTGTGGATTGTATGTACTACAATATGTTGAAAGCTTTTTTAAGGTTTGTGTTCAATGTACTTAAATTTTTATAGTCTATAAGTATGATTTTTTTGTTTATTTAGTAAAATACAATGTTTATCTCCAATTTTTGTTTTGTGGGACATTTCTGGTTAAGATGCTGTCTACCATTTTTTCTATTTTGTTAGTAGTTTCTTCTTTAACTGTGGAAGTTTTTAAAAAGTCTTATCTAATACAAATCATGCTGTTTTGGAACCAAATTTAACAGGTTATTGTACTGAATTAAAAAATTATTTCTATGCTTATACAGGAATAGCTTTAAAATATTCCCTTAGTTTGGCTTTACCAATTCCCCACTGTTGTTGTTGTCATGTCTATGAATAGTGCAGAAGAAAAAGTCTTCGAACCAAAAATGTGGATAACAGCTGCTGCCAGATCAGGTGCCTGTGTGCTGTAGAGGAGTTCTTGCGGTGACAAAACAAGCTTGAAAAGGGCAGCTGCAATGTCTGGACAGTTAAAGATATGTTCTGGAAAAAGCTAGGTTTCTGGACAATTTCTACAGTTGATAAAGGATCTTGTGCCTTCAGGGTGGATTTTCATACCCTTAAGGCAACAATGGACCATGAAAAACCTTTTTTTTAATTATTTATCAATCAATTGCTATGAAATTTTGTATACTTATGCAGTGTTGTTTAGAGATGAAAATTCTAAATAAATAAAAAAAAAAAATCAGAATGTAATTAAGATATTAATTAAAATCAGTTTGTTAATTAATCTATTTAAAAATGCTCCATGCACATCAATTTTTGTCTCAGATATCTAATTTTCTTTCTTAAGCTAGCTTTAAATAGTTATAATAAAAGTTACTAGCAATATTTGATTTACAGTCATATTTATAAGAACTGGAAAAGAAATTGATAAAAATAGGTCATTTTATGCAAAATTTTATAAAAATATTTTTTTGATTGAAAAATTTTTTAGTTGTTTTAAAATAGTATAATGAATTTATTATTAAGTTTTATTCTAACATATATAAATAATCATTTCATGGAATTTTATGAAAATTCAAGAAAAATTATGATGCATGGAACATTTTACTGAAACAACATGAAAACTTGTTTTGAGAAAATAGCATTTAAAATTTTAATTTCACTAACATTTCCATTGTTTACGTTTGAAAAAATACTTATAACTCGGTTAATAATGATTGGATCAACATACTTTTTCTTTTTAATTTAAAGCTGATGAATTGCAGAATCATTTTCTGAAACAAAAAAAAAATCGTTTTGGGGACATATTTTTGTCAATCTGATGGTCCATTGTCACCTTAACCCTCTGAAGGCCAAACCAGCCTAGCCGACCGAAAATTGAGAAGACCAGGCGGCCGGCTGAAAATCTCCTAGATTGTCTCCACTCCTAGTGCCTAGTAGGTGGTCATTCTACCAACAGTTCAATGTCACCGCAAAGTCGTTCTCTTATATGTTTGATTGTCTTTTATTGTCTAGAACTGATAGATAATAATACCGATGGATAGTTTCTGTGTCCTTTATGACCTGATGCTGATAGTGGGGCTGCACCTCACTGTGACAAATATCAGTACAATTTTCAGGATGTTCTGAGGGGGAAAGGAAATTCATTTCTCGTTTTCAGCTGGAACGGTCTTTTGGGGTAAGCTGCAAAATGGACCTTCGGTCATCAGAGGGTTAAAGTGATTAGTTCTTAGTCTAGCTATTGTAGAAGCAATTGTTCTGGGACAGTTAAAGTCCAAAATTAGTGGTTTCTTTAGGCGCTGGTTGGATAATCACTGATGAGATTTTTTCATCAGTAATAAATCACATCTTTGTGATTTTTCTTGTGAAACAACCACATCCAATGCATCTAGCATAATTCAGAGCTGTAACCAAAACTATTCTCTTACCAGTCCCATACTTGAGAAATAAGACAAGGATTTCCCATCAATTCCTCAATATTTGTGGTAATTTCATTTGTAAGTGGGCAGCTACACAAATCTGCTCTTTTGTTTTACAACTGACTGGTTCCATTAATGATGCATTACACTGTATCTTTGAACAGTGAAGCTAGTATGTTGTGCTGTATATAGATTCTTATAGTGATATTTAATCCATAAATTATGTACTTTGAATCCTTTCCTTATTTCTCAAGTACAAGACTTTCATAAGTGAATAGTTTTGGTTATAGCTATGAATTATGCTAAGAAGCATTAGATGTGATTGTTTCACAAGACAATCACAAAGATGTGACTTATCACTGATGAGAAAATCTCATTTAATGCTCCTAGCCTAATGAAGTATAGCCTGTGCTAGCTCAAAACTAGTTGCCTTTTCTTTAAGTTAGTATGGATTTAAGATTGAATTTTTTAGCAGATTATCTGCAGTAGAGTATTTTAAATTATAATTTTTAATGCACCTTGTTGGTTTTATCTCTTTTAGTTTCTAAGTTTGTTTTTGCTTTTTGCCCTTTTTTATGAAATTTAGAATATGTTTATCTAAATGTTGGAGGTAAATTTAGTTAAAATGCTTTGAAAAAGATAAACAGTCTTAAAAAGTTTCCTTAATTTAATTCTTTCAACATGAAGTATAAGTCCTGTATGCTCATAATGAAAAATAAATGCAATTACATATTTTGTATTTGAATTCAATTAGTATTTTGTTAATGCTTGTTTTTTTTCAACAATTAATATTTCTTAATGTGATTGAATAGCTCAAAAATATAAAGTTTAATGCATTATTTTCAAATAAGTATGAAAAAACGTTTATAGAAACTGCTGAAAACAAATTTTTTACCTTAAATATTTGTTTTCTGCTATAAAAAATTCTTTTATTTTACTTAGAAAAAAAACCTAGTATTTTACATTTATCAAATAGTTTAAAAGCCAAATATATAGATTTTACTTATAAATTGCTGTTAATTTTGGCACATTGATTTGTGCGAGATGTTTCTTATTTCATAATACAGTGGAGTCCCAATAATCCAAAATGATTGGGACCAGACCCTTTTCGGATTAAGCAAAATCATTCTTGAAATAAACTTAAATTACATAATAACGTGTGATTACATAAATATTACATATTTCACTTGTGATTACACAGTTTATTTTATAAGGTCTGTCTAAAGATAACCAAATCTCTGTACCAAATGGATGATAAGAGAGGAGAACGCTGCCTAGTACAGTGCAGCAGAGTGTAAGATGTTCTAAAAATACGTCACAGTGCTCGACATTTGGAGACGTGCGTCGTTACTGTAGTGTCACTTTAGCATTAGCATAAATTTGTTTATTCTACTGTGCCCTACTTTATTATACTACTGTTGTCTAACTTTGCATTTTCTTTTAATTTTCAGAAATATATTTTATATTACTTATCAGTGTAGTTTTATTGTAACCTTAGTCCTTTTGGACTTTTGGTTTCCGATTAAGTGGACTTTCGGATTATCGGGACTCCACTGTAATAACCCTATTTTATAAACTTGGTAGTTGCATAAAATTTATCAATTATTTTTAAAGTTGCATTAAGGAAATGAAACTTCTCTAATTGTAATGTAGAACTTAGACTTTATCTTGCAGAGAGAGTAAAGCATTCATGTTCAAAATTTGTTATGTTTCTGTAGACAATGAAAATAGAGTATAATAATCCATGGCTGAAGTAATAATTTTTTTAAAAATATATTTTCAGAATCCTATTCCTTATTTTGGAGACCCGATGCCAGTATTAAAGTATTGGTTTCCGAAAAATATTATTATTCATAAAAGGGCTCAAATCAAGAAAGTGATATCTGAACTGAGAGAAAAACAGCCTCAAACTGTTCATTCTGAGCCAAGTTGTAGTTCAGATGTTATTGCTCTTTCTTAGTGACTCAGGATTGAAGAAAAGTTATTTTCTTTGTATAATTATATGAAACATAAATTATAATGTTATTTTGCAGGGAAATTGAAAATGAAATTTTTTAAAGTAATTTAGGACCTCAAAATCATGTTTAACTTTTTCATTCAAAAAATGTGATATTTTTTTATACTTTATTTATGACATTTCTGAAAACACTATGTATATAATTGATATTAGTTAAATTCTAATAAATGTATTGACAAAGCCAAATGTTGAAATGTATGATTTTCAATGTATTAAGGATTTGAATGATGAAATATACAAAAATGTATATGCCTTGTATTTAAAATGAACACACAAGTTCTTAATATCCATAGAAAAATAATTTTTTACTATGGATATTAAGAAAGTGTTTTCCTGTGATGCCTTTTCCACAAGTTTCATGTTAGTAATGCCTCATATTTACTTAACACCTTCAGTGCCACAGTTATCAAATATAAAATTGTACATTTTCAACCTTCAAAGCCCCAGGAATCAGCTTTGATGTGAATTAATGAAGCATTCTATTCTAATTAGATTGTGAACAAAATGGCATTAAAGTCCACAAATTTTGTATTAAAGTTTGTTTTGATCATTGACCCTTCCCATGATGGTCCCAGTTTAAGGTGTTTTACAGTGAATGTCCTTGAACTAGATGTTGTAAACAAGTGCACATGATCTACTAATTTTAATACAAATATGATTTAAAGGGACAAGGTTGGTGGAATATATATATATTTATTTATTATTATTATTTTTATTTTTTTTTAAAGAGAGAAGCAATAGAATATTTGTAATCAATTTTTCATTAAAGTTACGATGATTTTTTCCCCCATGTTGTATTTTGTTTGTTGTAAAGGATCTGCATGTGGCAATATATCATGTAGAAAAATTTTGAACCTTTAATACAAAATTCTTCATTATGTAAAATTTATTTGTTTATATGTTTTTAGCAATGTTTTCTTTTTTATATGTCATAAGTTAATATTTTAACTTCTCTTACTTAGATTGCCTCCCCCCCTTTTTTTAAAAATGTATTTTCTTTAAATTTGGTTTCACTTAGCTTTACATTGAACTTTAAGCTGACTGCCTGAAACAATGGTTCCCAACTGGTGGTCAAGAGTCTCAGGAGTGGTCCGGCACCACGTATAAAACAGTTGCCAAAGGAATGGGGATTTTGAAAGCAATGTCCATGGAACTAGATGGGCTGAATATATCTGATGACTATCAGGTGTTGAATTAAAATTTCTTAAAAGTTTAACATAATTATTTTATTAGAATATGATACATTAGAATGTGAGTACATTAATTCTGTATCCATTTTGCCTTAACAATATTCTATACCTGTATATCCCCCCCCTGGAAGGTCCCCCCCCCTCAAATCGGGGGAGTGGGGGTGGTCCTCACATGGTTGAATTTCTGGCTTAGTAGTCCACAGACTTCTACGTGTTGGGAACCACTGGTCTAAAACAAAAACAATATACCCTGTTTTATATATTCTTTTTTTAGTTATTTGAGATTGTTTAATTTCACATTTTTTTCCCTGCTGAATAGGCTTAAGTTTGAAAAATAATTTGGTCAGTGGTAGTGGCTGAATCCACTCCTCTCTGGCTGCTCATGTGGGCTTAGGGTGGGGGCGTGCAGGTGCTTTGAAGGATTAGTGTGTGTGTGTATGTGGGGGTGGGTGTTGTTTTCAATCTGTTGTCAAAATAGGTCCCATATGTCTATAAAGGTACTTCTAGATCATCCCATAAGTAAAGTCATTTTTAGCAAGTGCTTAAAAGGTTTAAAAAAAGTGGTTTCAACACTTTCTTTGTTGTACCCATGGTTATGTTAAATGTATCCCCACTATTAAATTACAACTTGGTTTTACCATATCCTGATTGAATTTTGTCATGTTTGCTAATATTCCCTTGACAGCTAACATCCTGCATGTACCCCAATGGGTATATGCATGACATTTTGAGAACCACTGATGAGAAAAATTAATCTGTTGCTAATTAATTCAAATTTATATTCTATATTAGAAGCAGAAATGTTTCATGTTATCAAAATTATTCTTTTGTTGAGACTAAACCTGATTTATGAAATGGTTTCTCTTTTCCTTTTTTATTGACAGATTGCTTTATTTTCTTTTATTGGCTTTAGTTAGTTCTCTTCAGTCTTTTACCTTGTCAAACATTTGTCATTGTATATAGTTTTTATTTATTTAAATTTGATGAATGATTTAAATGATGATATTAAATTTGATGACTTGAAAATGTTTTATATGCTTTTTCTTCTGAGAAAAGAAAAACTTAATCATGTACTTATTTATTCACATCAATTTATTTTATTTATTTAAAAAATATACCAGATTACATTTTAATGACTATTTTGCTTAGTTTGAAATTCTTAAAAAAAAATTAAGAATTTTGATCATACTTAAGCAGCCTGAGACATTGAAATTGCTTATACATGTTGTATAAAATACTTTATTGATCTTTGTTCAACAGAAAATAAATAGCTGTCTGTGTGGTCATTTAGAAAAAAAGCCTACCTATTTTTACATTTATTCTTAAATAAATTTTTCAGTAACATGTTTTTATTGTTTTAAATTGTTTTTGATATACCATTTGAATAATTTGGCTAATTGTTTTTGGTGCTTGACAGAGTCAAAACATGCAATCCTAACTAAAAATGTAATAGTTCCATTTCAGCTTGTAAGTGGTATTATAATGAACAGTTACAAATTGCTGTAAATGAGAGTGTGACTGTAGATGTATGTTTGTAATACTATAGAAAACAATGAGTAATAAATAGATTGTGGAATGTTAGTGTTCAGGATTTGCTGGTGAAATCCACGGTTTATGAGTTAAAAATTTTTGGAAAACTGTTGTGATGATATCTGTATTTCTTTGTGATAATTTGTTGCAAAATTTTTTTCCTTGCTTTCACATTTCACTTCCCTTTCCAGTAAGGGCAAATATTAAATAGTTATATGGAATGGGCATTCCTAATTAAAGATTCTGAAATATCTAAATTTGAAACCAACAATGAATTTATTTTCCAGGGCAGAGAACATAGGACTACAGGCTGTTCACACATTTTTTAGACGATGTATATTGTATTCACAAAACTAAATTACATAAAATTCTTGTGTTTTAAATGTTCTATTTGACATCCCTTATTCTGAACTATCTTTCGACACCGCAATTTCCAGGATAATAATGCCTTTTGAAGTGTCAGAAGAGGTATTCTGTCCCATTCCTCCTGAACAGCTTTCCAGAGTCCTGTAAGGGTTTTGGGACGACGTTTGGATAATGCAGATTTTAAAAGTCCGAAAGCACAAAAATCCATAGGTGATACATCGGGAGATTTAGTAGGGATATCAGTGAAGGGTATGGCCTTGATACTAGTTTTTTGTTCCATTTCTTTTAGGAAATTTACAGTGGATTTTGATGTGTGACTGCTAGCTTTGTCCTGATGGAGTCTCACAGATTGATGGCACTGTGGGTAAAGCGATGGTATTTCATTCAGAAAAATTGGCGATAAAATATGTTCCTGATAGTATTTGGAGTTAATCTTGACATTTTTTCCCACTCTCTTTATTTTTAACTTGCCATTATAAGAAAAACCAGCAACAATCATGAATCCCTTAGAAAAACTTTCTTTGGATTCTTTGAACCATGTACTTAAATTTTTTTCTCCCCTTTTATGATAATAAATGGCTCTTTTTTTGTTGCAATCATTTAAATACACCCATGATTCATCTATTGTGACAATTTGTTTCCATTTTTATTTGGATAAGTGTTTCTCATATAGAATTCTGCAGCGTGTCCTGCATTCAGCGATATGATTTGGAAGAAGACGATGCACATTGCGTTTTTTCGCTTTCTTAAGATTTAAATCAACGTTTATCATTTTGTTTACAGTGGACACCGAGCATTTTAATGATTTTGGAACTGTCCTTTGACTAGGGGGATTTTCTTTTAACATTAAACAACGTACCTTTGCAATAGTCGAAGATGTCCGTTTTTTCCTTGGATTCTTGTTTGGAATTTTTGTCCCACTTGAGGCTCCAATTTGACGTTTTTTTCCATTCTTGTTGACGATATTACCTATCGACGCTTTAGATGTCACAAAACCATGACTCTCACATCGTGTTTGGATAACGGAGTATGCATATTTCTCTTCGGAAAGAGCATAAATGTAGCCTTCGAACCACTGCTTTGTTAAAAACGCCATTTTGAATAAAAACAAAAATTTCAAGCCGCAGATGATAATTTTGACTTTTAAAAACATAGTACAATTGCAATTATTTCTTTTGCAGCAAACGATTTTTTATTATCGCTTACCAAAATCGTCTAAAATATGTGCGAACAGCCTCTGTATTTGTTCATATGGAACATTAGCACGCTACCATAAATCCTGATTCTGTATATATCACTAATGGCTGGCTGAATGGCTTGCTTCTATTTTGATGTATATTCTTCTTTACCTGCAATAAAAAACATGTTTAATTGTGATCATTCCTTAGTGCAATGGTGTGCAAACTGTGGGTTGCGAGTCCCAAAAGGGTCTTGGAAAAAATTGGAGGGGTCATGGATAGTTTGAAGTAAATTTATATTATATTGAATTATTTAATTTAAAAATATAATTTTTGCTTTAAATTATCTATAATTATATATTTTTAATATTTTCTATATTTAAAAAAATATATCGCATTTTTTATTTAGGTGTCAGTCTTACAATAAAAACTCCAACAAAAGACTTTTTTTTTTAATCCTACGCCCGTCGTCGGCATTTCTGCCATCAATCAACACAAGTAGCCCAATATAGAGATGAAGATGCAGAAAAGTGAGCGATAAAATTAGCCTCCACAGAGTTATCTGTAATCAACTTTAAAACAATGGGGCAGTTCTTGAAGTGGTCACCATCCATATCACCCTGGTGGCACAGAGGGCAACAAGCTGAATAACTGATGCCTATCCAATGCAACTGTTTTTGTAGATAATCATGTTGAGTTGTCATACAAAAGCAAGCAACTCCAACAGACTGAGGCAAGAACCTAGGGATTTTATTATTCTTGTTGAGCAGGATTTTCCACCTCTTATCCACAGCTGTATCAACATATAAGGATATTCTATTAGCTTTCATTTTATTGTAAATAATTCTTTTAATATTTCACAGAGGCAGAGGAGAATCTGGCTGGGCTATTAGAGATCCAGCCTTGGCAAGTTTATCTGCTTGCTCATTTCCAAAAATATCACAATGGCTCGGAATCCATTGAAGAGCAATGCTTTCTCTGGTTTTCTTTAGATCAAAAAGCTTCATTCTACAAGAATGAACCTGGACATTTTCATTTTAGTTCAAACTGGTAATCGACAAAATAGCAGCTTGAGAATCAATAAAAAACACAATATTATGATCAAGGCTGTCTTTTAATTTATCAATTGCATATGATATAGCCACTATCTCTACATCAAAATTGTCACAGTACCTCCTAACAGGACAGCTAATACTGAAAATATTAGAATAGGCTCCAGCACCAGCATTTTTTATTGCATTTTCTGCTGAGCTATTTGTGTACACATGGAGCCACTTCTCAGGAGGGTACCTTCTTTGTACATTAGCCAATGCAGCGATCTTTAACTCACCCTGCATAGAAAGCTGCGTGTTTACATTTCAAACAAGATCCAGATGGCCTTCCAACATGTCGTGACCCATAACAGGATTCTATTCCCATGAGAAAACCTGTCGATTAGGTGTAGGAATATCATAAGTATCATACAGAGATCGTGGACAGTTGAAAGGAAAGATCTATGAGTTTTTAGTCTCTCATTTGCTAGTCTATAATAATTTTAAAATTTGTTTTTTCTTAAGATTTTTTCAACAAGGTAAATGACATTCCTTTGGCTTCTTTCACTTAAAGGCTCTAATTCTGTCTGAAACTACATAGCAACAATAGGTGTTGATTTAGCACCACCAGTGATTAATTGCAACATGTTTTGAAAAAATATTGAGTTGGTTTCTAACAGAATCTGAGGTGGCTCCAGTACCGGCATTTTACCAACAAAAGACTATACTTACATGCTTTCATTCGCTTCTGCCTATGTGTTGTGAGACTGGATTTTCAAAATGAGTAGCTATAAAAACCTAAAAATTATCAAGACTTAACCCAGAGAATGATATGAGACTAAGGGCCGGTTCACATAGAGTCTGGTAGCACAAGCGTAAAAGGAAAGATGGCGCTGAGATGGAAATAAACCAATCATAGGAGTTAAAAATGTGCTAATTGTTTGGAGGTTTGTCATTGGTTAAATATATTTCAATACTGTAATGCTTCCGCTACTGGACTCCTATGTGAACATGCCCTAACTCTCAAATATTTCACCATATATTAAACAAATATCTGAGGTCCAGGCTCATCCTTCTAATTAAAATTTTCCCATTTTACTTTTATATAAATAAATGAAGGTTATAATTTTTTTTGTTTAGATATGAAGCATATAATTTAAAAATCATGCTCCTTTTGAATTTTAATTTTGTTAACATTTTCCTAATTAAAAATAAAATTTTGCTACTACAGTGGAATCTCAATCTATCGTTTTTTAAGGGACTGACTGAACTAAATGATAAATGTGTTAAAATGATAGATGCAGGAACATAACAAAGCAATATAATCTTTGAGACTGGGTGAAATAAACGACACATATGGGAAAACGAAGATTCGGAGAACGATCGATCGAGATCACACTGTACCAAAAATTTTTAACTAGGGTCAAGTGATTTTTTATTTAAGGAAAGTGGATCACAAACGAAAAAAGTTTGCACATCACTGACTTAGTGTAGGAGTAATAGGAAGAAAAGGAAGTTTTTAAGATTAAAAAAGTGTAAATTTATGATATTTTAAATCATAAGAAAGTGGTATTATATTATGGAACTACATGAAATTTTGGATATGTAGTTAAAACCTTATGCATACTTTCCTTGCTCTGAGGATTCAGTTCCTAATCCATGAATTTAATTTGGTGCTGCTTCCTAAAGTCTTTAATTAATTTTTTCTGTTTGCTTACTTTTTGTTTTGTTCTAATAAAGAGAGATTTCTATAAAACATTTTGTACTTCTCTGAATCACAATCATATATTCATAAATCCAGAAAAATTTCAAAATATTTTCTACCCAACGTCTATTTTTCAAAATCTTATAGTAGGATTGGGCATCTTTGTGTGTTTAAAATCAGCTCTAAGTTGTAGGTTCCAGACAGTTTCCCCTCAAAAGATGCCTGTAGTACTTCAAACCAACCATCCAAGTCTTTAGAGATTAGGGATGCCCTACCTTCTGATGTAAAAATCTCTAGAAATTAAATATAAGTTGATTTAGGTATTTCAAATTAATCACGCTACCAACTCTTTCAGGGAAGGGAAACAAATTTTGATTATTGTATTTTTCTCACAGCAAAAGGAAAAAGATTCTTACATTTTTGACCTATGCAACAAATGTATTCTAGCTACAATTTCAAAATCCCTTTTTGAAGAAGATAAATCAGCAATAGCTTATGAAAGGATTATTTATAAGCTATTTAAGCTCATAAGCTATGATTAAGGCATCCTTAAAATGCCTTTATTTGTAAAATGAATGAGTCTGTAAATCTTTTCAATGATAACATTTTTGATACAACAGGGAAATTTAAAATGTATCATAGAAGCATTTTATAAGGCAGTGTTATATTGTTTTCCCTTGGTCTTTTTTTTTAAATGAACCTTAATCCTTTTTAATCATTATTTTTCTTATTTCAGTTCTGTATAGTTGACCAGGGTATTGTTTAATCCTTTGGCATGCTTGGCCAGCTTTTAACCTGTCAGTGTACCTTAGCCCTTTCATTTAAATCTTTTTTTTTTCTGTCAACTGATTGCATAGCATAGCATAGCATTCTGTGTACCATTTTGAAGCTGGAGAAAGAAGATTACAACCTCTTGAACTGTTCCAAGATTTAAATCCTTGAGCTTTTGAAATGAGTGATTTCCCCGAGAATAGAATCGTTGTTACATAGAAATGATAACATGCCAATGGATTAAAGATTTTAATTTTTCTCTAGAAAATGTAACAGTACTCTTTGAAAATACTTTACAAACCAGTTTTTAAATAGAAGTTTTGTTATTTAATAAAAACTCAGATGACTGACTTTTCTAATTTCCCATTCCTACCTCCCATAAAAAGAAAAAGCATTTCTGAGTTAAGAGAGTCAATTGCATTGTTTCATTTTAACTTTCAATTGTGATATGTTATGTTTTTAACGTGTTGAATTTTATTGACTAATGCATTCTGTTCTGTAAGAAAAAAAAAGGAATTTAATTAATGATTATTTAAGATGCCCTCATCTATTTAAAGTCATTTATATTGTAGAATTTCAATTGCTATTTATTTTATTTATATTTCATGATTTTGTTGTGTAGTATTTATAAGTTCTCATACCATCTTTTTGTAATCATCATTTAGTAGTCATTTTGTGATTGTATTCTGGTGATTTTTTTTATGTTATTCGTTTTTAAACATTCTGTCATCAATCCTATTTTCGAACTTGGACTTCATGTATAATTCTTTTTATTTTGAACTTTAAATTAAAGTTAATTTTGATTAATTTCTGATCATTTCTTTTTCAAATGAAAACAAACACTTTCATGTTTCTAAATTGTGAATTGCATGCTTAACAAGTTTACTCGTAACCTCTAAAATTCACGCACTTAAACTCATCTTTGCAACTTTACCCATGAAACTCCATTTTTTTTTTCGCCCTTATCATGGTTTGCACACTTTTATAACTTATCTTGGCCTTTTTTCACTGATGTCATGAAATGTTATTCGTCGGTCATCGTGAATAAGATTGTGAATTTATTAAATTTTGTTAACTTTAATGCTGGTTCTTGGTCGAAGAGAATGGCACCAATTTTCGATTTCTCGGCCATCATGATACATTTTGTGCCATTTGCATATTTGCGACTTCGATAGCGTGTTATTCCCGAACTATGTCAGTAATGTACGCAAAATTTAAATGAGTTTAACATTTCCATTCGCAAAAAATCTATATATGCAGGGTGTTGGCGAATTCGACCGACAAATTCAGAGGGTTGATAGTAGGCATCAAGACGAGCAATAATCACAAAGGGATGTATGACCGGAAACGCAAACCTGACGCTGGAGGGCGCTGTTTACTTAATCGGACCGTACGTCTTACCAACCCCACTGGATGGCCGGAAATATCGCATTTCTCTGCAGGAGGTAGAAAACCATGAAGCTAAAAAGCTGTAGCTTCATGTAGAAAACTCAAAAACAAAATAGAATCACATAGGAATGTATTCCGGAAACGCAAACCTGGTCAACTAGATTGTTAATTTAGAATTATACATTTTATTGTTTGTTTAAAAATCGAAGTATAAATATTATAATCATTTTTTCTTCCCCTAGATGGCGCGCGCTAGCTTTTTTAAAATTTTACTATTGTCAATCGCACTGAACTTTTAAATTTAAAAATCGTTTGCTTTTATTATCATTCTGTGATTTCATTAATGAGTTTATTGGCAACATCCATGTAGGTGGATAATATTCTTTTTGCATGGAAAAACCATATATCTTATATCTAGAAGGTGCTTTTTTATGACGATCCCCTTCTCTCCTTTCATACTTAACCAAAATCGATAAATGAGGTACCATTTTAAAGATAAGTTCTCCACTTCTGACGAATTGTTACTTCAGAATGACACGTATTCTTTGCTTGAAAATCGAAATGAAAAATTGACTTTTCGCTTTAAAGTTCTTTCCCTGGATGCGTCGAAACGGCACTGTCAAATAGTGTGCACAAAGAGGTTTTGTAATGTAAATATCTCATTTTCCACGAGTTTGTGTCATATTTAACTTTTAATATTGTATACAAAGGTGTTTTGACGTGTACATATCTCATGTTCCCCTGTTTTGTCTTATGCTTCACCTCCAATATTGTAGCCAAAGGCGTTTTGTAATTGATTTTGTATCATCCTTACGCACCATTGTTATTTGACAAATAATCAATTGTTACAAATGAACCTGTTCTTCTTTCATCCTATTACAAACCACCAACCTCGCTATAAAATTTATCGTATTTTAATCGCATGCGAAAGGTGTCGCACGGGCCCGCCTAGTTTTACAATAACGAAGCTGCACTGTCGCTTACTCAATGTCATTGCTACTGAACAAATATCTGAATAGCTGACAGACGCCTAACGATTTTGGACATCGCAAACGACTTTTCATTGTTGCCCCAACAATGAGTTTTAAAATGGTCTGGTGTTATTACAAAAGTCTCGTTTAAATTTGATCGACCTACGTTTAAATGTAGTTCGTGTGCTTTTGACAACTGTTTGTCTTTTTATGCAACTGTCTATTACGGAGGACAACACCCAGTCGTATTTTGCTACCTCATTTGTTACTCATCGTGTTAACACGTAAGTATTTGTTTTATTTAAAAATAGGTAATAGATTTTTGGTTTGTGCGGGTTGAAAAATTTAGAAATGGCTTGCGTAATGTACGTTTCCTTCGAGCATAGGACTGGTCAACGTAAATGGTTTTACGGATCGCTTTGGCTACGCATCACTTTTCCACTGGCCTCTTATCATTACGCATGCTTTAAAAATATGTTTTAAAATTAAAAAAAAACTATAAAACTACTGTGTTTACTGACTGGTATACTTTTAAACATACCTACATCAAAAATATGTTTGGTTTCTTATCTTTCATTTCACTTTTCAAAATCTATTTCTGTATTTTAATTCACTGTTAGTAATAATTTTAAAACAAAAAATAATAAAGGGAATATATAGTAATAAGCAACTCGGAATCAATATTTTAAAATTCCTCATTTATTCTTCAGCATTTCAAAATGAGACTGCTAAAAGAAAAGGAGTGTGCCGTAAAATATTGGATCTTGGGGAGAAAAAAAAAAAAAAACAACTTCTCAACAACAACTATTTAAAAAAAAAAATGGCCCCTCAATCTGATCCATTAGTCAAGGCAAATTACGTGATAGCAAATAATCAATTTTTTAGCAAATTTAATTGCTAAAAAATCAAAGCCGTTTACTAACGGTGATTTTATTAAAGAATGTCTCCAGAACGTAACAGACATAATTTGTCCTGGGGGCGATTTGATTTTTGTAAAATAAGTTTATCACACCAAACGATTGGTAGACGTATGTTATGAGGGGTACCAGAGATACCACTTTCCTTTGTGTAAAATTAGGGAAGTGAACTCCAAAGAGAACTATGCGTTTATAAATAAAAAATAACATTTATTATACAATATATTACAAGAAAAGGTCAGGTTTACATATTATATTTAAGATCTTGGTTAAACATTTTTAACAGAATTAGGGCATACTTCATCCGCTTCCTGTGGCAGAACCATTACGGGTCGAGTGAAATAAAGTCATATTTCTCGTAATATCTCAAAAGGCATGAGCACTATTTAAAGGGGAAGAAATGACCAACCTGGGGAGCTTTGATGAAACAGCAGGGCAAGGCATGGAGTCGTTGTGACACTTATATCGGAGGAGGCGTTAGGTATCGTGCTAAAAATCATGTGGCCTTTCACTGGCAGAGGCAGCAGGATTCGGCGCTGGCGGTTGAAGACGGACATCTCGCCGTTTTACGGGAGCGTCTTTTATTCCCAGGCTTTCTTCGCAGCTCGCTACCTCAAATCTCTCTCTCTATCTCTCTCTCTCTGATCCTCGTTTCTCCCCCACACTCGGGGCTAATTTTTCCCCCCATTTGGATTATGACTCCTCCCCAGGTCAGTTATTCACGTAAATTTATTGCCTCTTTGAGTTTTTTAGTCGAGGGCAGGATGCTCCGACATCCCCACGGTTGACCCACGTGGTACTCTTATTTCCAAGAAAATTGGATGTCCGTTGAATTTCCTGGAATTTCTTTCTCCCGTCCTGAGGAATTCAGGGGGTGCTATGTTTCTTGGAAAATTGGTGCAGTTCCCCCTTTTTCCAATATGGCCGTTTTATGCCCCGTAATCGTGTTGGAAAAACAAAATGGCTATGACGTTGGAAGGAGTTCAAAATGTCCAAATTGTGGATCCTTCACAACAATCACTCCCCCCCTTTTCTAGGTGTGCTGGCACGCCACAATCTGTAGGGGTTGAAGAACGGATTGGCTCCATTCGCTTCAGCAAAAGAGGCTCCAACTGCACAAAAGTCCCACTGGCAGTAAAAAAATCATGAATGACATAACATGTAAAAGTTCAGGAGGTCAAAATCTCCCCTTATAGTGCTGCAAGTTTTACTGATTTAAAAAAAAACTTTCAAAATTTATAAAGTTTTCTTTAAGCTTAAGCTTACATTAACTCTGACCAACATTAACTAACATCATAGAAAATGGTATGCATACCCTGTAAAACAAATAATAACAAAATAGTGGCTCGATCAACACATGTGATCGGAGATGAAAATGTAAAGAAATAGTTATCTTACAGAAATAGAAATCTCTACGCTAAAATCGTACAGCGAAGATGAAATTTTCAAAAACGTTCGCGAATGTGCATAATCGCCATTATGTGTTTAACTCGCGGAAAGAGCAAAAATGTTCTTTTTTCCTTGCGCTGCTATTTGTGTGAAACATATAATGTGCTATCCATGCATTCAATAATAATAATACCAATAATGATAATAATAATAATGAAACACCATACACACTAATATTTTAAAAATAATATATATATATTTTTAATTTAAAATTTTTCTATTTAAAATTTTTTTTTTTTGCATTCATTCCCCAACGAAATTGACCTGATTTTGCTCTACCATCAGATTTGTACACTGAAACATCGTCACATGGAATTTAAACTATGCGCACAAATGAACCCACGACGAAAATTCTAAAGTCTGCTAAGTTTCCTAAAAACAAATTATTATATAGATATCTCATAGCACTATAACAGAAGACGGAGAGTTAAGAAAGAAAAACTTATTTTTGCCAAAATAAAACTTAATCAAATGAAAAAAATTTATTTACTCGGTACACCTTAGTTTTCAAAAGCCTATTGTTGACACAAGATAGTTGATCAGACCCTCTGGAGAAAACGATAAAACCCCTTAAACCGAGTATTCCCTTGTAAATTGGCAAATGGGCAGAAAACCTTAAGCGGCCATTCCCAAAGAGTTCTGTCCATGACTTACTGGTATAACTGAACCAAAAACATTATACACAGCATTTACACAGTCGCAAAGGCAACGAGTCGAATCGCGGGGAACGAATGTGTAAACGGTGTGCTCGCCGTTTCTCCTCGCCAATCGTGGCACTCGCTTCGGGTAGCGGTTTTCTGGCACGAGTCATAGGGGCGAATGGCGACGTGGAGGGGAGTCAAAGGTCAAAGCGACGAATGGCGAAGGGAAGTTGCGGCAGGAAGTCTTGTTGACAGCAAGAGGCGCGAATGTGAGAACGGTCATTCGCGTCGATGCAGGAACGTGACGAATTTCTCGCGAATGTCTTGCGGGTGGCTCGAGCGCGAATGTGTAAATGTGGCATTAAGTAAAAAGTTTTAAATTCTGCGCGAGTAAAGAAAGTTTAATAGCTTAGCAGAAGTATTGAGCGTCTATTTCCCATTCGCCTGATTTTTGTAATTTTCTTCCGGCAGCGGTTCGCTTGCGGTTTTGATAAATGTCTGGACTCTGCATCTCCGTTCGCAATACGGCTTCTGAATTTCGCTTTGTTTGACCCCCCGTAGGAGAACATAATACAACTATTCGCGACCTCACGTTACATTTTCGCCTTGAACCTAGCGTTGGGGGAAGTAGCGAGACTAACTTTTTCACTCTCTCTGTGGGGCAATTGTTTAGCCGGGGGTCTAGCAAGTTGCTGTGAAACTCCCCCTCCCATTCTCTTCTGTCGAGAACGGGGCGAGGGAACCTCGAATATTTAGTGTGTTCTCAGGATCCAACAACATTAACTTTTTTTCACTCCCCCCTTATTTTGGGTCATTTTTCCTATTCCCCGCCATCAAAGTCGCGTTCCCGTTTTAAGGGTAAAGTTGAATTCCGAGTGGGGAAAGTGTGGATTTCGTCTTGCTCCCTCTTACTAGAACACCATTTTAAAAAAGTGGCTATTTTGCCTACTGAACAGTAAAATTCGCGCATTATTAACCGTACTGCCCCCCAAATTTATTAATATCTTTATTTTGTTATTCATTATTTTCTCTTATTCACTCATTATTCGTTACCATTATACACTATTATTATCTTGCCCCTCAACCGGGATTTAAATATAGCAATTTTTCCTACGGGAGACCACTGAACAAAAGTTGCTAAAGCCTCGAATTGTATGAAAAACGCATTGCAGTCTGAATCTGGGGCACCATCGAACGTGGACACTAAATGCGTAAAGCCGGGAGTTTTCCCGCTAACGACTGAATCGGTCGCCATAATACTATAAAGTAAGGAAAGGTAATCCGAAATAATTCTATTGTGCTTCAAGACAAACCCTTTTAAACAATTTTTTTAACATATACAGGCAAAACATATAATAATAAAAATAAAGTAAAAATCATTATCCTAGAATTATATATATACTAATCGCGAACACATAAACCCTAACATTTCAATACAATTTGTTCACAAAACATGTAAGCATGGCAGGTACAAGGGAAAGAAAAGAGAGAAAAAAATGTATGCATAACACTTTAAAGATATATATGAACCTTAAGCACATTGCACGACATTAAAAAGTTTTTGCTAAGATAAACAAAAAAAATTTTTTTTAGTATGCCCAGATTTTGGACTAAAGTAAAAATATTATAAAATACACAGGCAAATCCTGGTCAAAAGCACCAATATATGTTATGAGGGGTACCAGAGATACCCCTTTGCGTTGTGTAAAATTAGGGAGATGAACTCCAAAGGGAACTATCCGTTTATAAATAAAAAATAACAACATTTATTATACAATATATTACAAGAAAAGGTCAGGTTTACATATTATATTTAAGATCTTGGTTAGACATATTTTTAACAGAATTAGGGCATACTTCATCCGCTTCCTGCGGCAGAACCATTACGAGTCGAGTGAAATAAAGTCATATTTCTCGTAAAATCTCAAAAGGCATGAGCACTATTTAAAGGGGAAGAAATGATCAACCTGGGGAGCTTTGATGAAACAGCAGGGCAAGGCATGGAGTCGTTGTGGCACTTATATCGGAGGAGGCGTTAGGTATCGGGCTAAAAATCATGTGGCCTTTCACTGGCGGAGGCAGCAGGATTCGGCGCTGGCGGTTGAACACGGACATCTCGCCATTTTACGGGGCGTCTTTTATTCCCAGGCTTTCTTCGCAGCTCGCTACCTCAAATCTCTCTCTCTCTCACTCTCTCCCTCTGATCCTCGTTTCTCCCCCACACCCGGGGCTCATTTTTCCCCCATTTGGATTATGACCCCTCCCCAGGTCAGTTATTCACTTAAATTTATTGCCTCTTCGAGTTTTTTATTCGAGGGCAGAATGCTCCGACATCCCCACGGTTGACCCACGTGGTACTCTTATTTCCAAGAAAATTGGATGTCCGTTGAATTTCCTTTAATTTCTTTCTCCCGTCCTGAAGAATTCAGGGGGTGCTATGTTTCTTGGAAAATTGGTGCAGTTCCCCCTTTTTCCAATATGGCCGTTTTATTCCCCGTAATCGTGTTGGAAAAACAAAATGGCTATGACGTTGGAAGGAGTTCAAAATGTCCAAATTGTGGATCCTTCACAACAACGTACTTAACATATAAGGAAAACCATTGAAAAATGTTTGGAATTTCGGTGTGATACTCTAAGTTTTATTCCATAGCTTTGGCAGGCCCTGATTTTCCATTAGGCCCGGGCCTAGGGGCCCCCGAATGTTGGGGGCCCCCAAAAAATATTTATTTTAAAAGAAAAAAAAGAAAAATTCCTAATTCATTTTTTTTTAAATTTTACCCTTTTTATAGCAATTTTTTTTATATATCCTTTCAAGTTTTATTGATTGGTTCATCATATGTATAGTTATATGTATAGTTCATCATATGTATATTATAATGTATATAAGGGATTAATAAGTTTTCCTGGTTGCATTGTATTGGTGTTTTAATGATGAAGTTAATATGTTGTATTGCTTTTTGTTATTTGATAATGTTCTAGGCTTCTACGCTTCAAATAGCCAATTCTTGGTAAAAAGGTACTTTCACAATGATTCATGATTATTTGTTTTTTGTGTGTCAATTTTGAAAATTTTACGCCTACATCTGTGTTAGGGGGCCCCCATCCAAAGTGTGCCTATAGTCAAGAATTTTCTAAATCGGGCCCTGAGCTTTGGATGAAAACACTGATGCTACGGATGCGTCTCAACTTGCCATATTTACTCGAGGAATTGATAACGAATTTAATATGACTGATGAACTAGTATCCCTAGATTCCCTGAAACGCACGACCAAGTCTCTTGAACCATACATACATCAAGAAAATTTGTGTGCAAAGACTTTAAAAAAGGACAGTATTATGAACGTTGTCATTAAAATAATTGTTTTATTGACGGAAAAGGGAAACCTACATCTGAGTATGAAAATGATGAATGGTTGGCTGATTTGGCATCTTTTAGTAGATATCAATACTCATTTAAATGAATTGAACACGCGTCTTCAAGGAGAAAACCAACTGATAAATGATATGTTTCAAACAGTAACGGCATTCGAAATGAAACTGAAATTGCGGCAATCTCAGATTAAGAACGACAACCTTGTTCACTCTGAAACACTATCTGGACAAATCAGTGAAAAATATGCAGCACTAATTGCTATTTTGTCACAAGAATTTGAGAACATATTTCAATATTTTAAAAAACACGAACTGCATTTTTGCATATTTGTCCTTCCATTCTCAGTTGACATCAACACGTTTGTTGCGAATGGAGTATGCATAGAGTTGCAAACAGATATGCACCTGAAAGAAAAATTTATTCAAGTGTCTATCGTATTTCTACAAGCTGTACCTGCCCAAAGAAAAACATCCGTTATTCCACGAACATACCCTGTTTATGACGTCTCTTTTGAAGAGTACGTATATTTGCGAGCTACATTTTTCCCGCATGAAGGATACAAAACTAATATATCGAACCAAAATTTCAGACGAGCATTTTGAAAATACTCTTCGCATCGCTACAACGTCTATCAAACCAGATCTAGATGCCCTGATATCGAAAAAGCAGGCTCAGTGTTCACATTAAAAATAACATGTTCTTTTTTTGGTTGTTGTTTGTATGAAAAGTAAATATTTTGTTGTTATAAATAATTACTTTTTATTATTTTACTTTATTACATCATTACTTTTTTATTATACTACATTATTACACTTTATTATTATATTCATTGGTAATATGGATTACATTGTAGTCATAAACAAATATTAAATATTGTATGCGGCCCTTGACAAGTTTTTTCTGGCTGATGGGGCCCAGTGTGGCTAAAAGGTTGGACACCCATGCTCTAAGGGCTTGCTGCCTACAAGGACTAGTCTTTGAAAGATTGAATAATATTTAATTTGCCATTCATAATAACAAAATCCAAGTCATACTTAGAATTAATTTTGTCGGCCATATATACTGATTAAAATATCATCCTAGTTCTTTAATTTTTGTCATATACCGTGCTAAAATTTTTGTCAAGCTTTCTGCTTTCAAGGAATTATATGTACAGATTGTAATGTAGAGATAAGGAAAAGATTACAGGCATTCCATGTCATAGGTGCCATTGTGCTGTAGTAAGTCTTTTGATACCGTCAAAAGTTTACTGACCGTGAGTATGGTTTGCAGACATCAGATTGTTTAGGTGGTTGCGGCGCCACACAAATATTAAGCTCTAAAAATTTTATTTAGAACTTAAACGATCTACTGCGACTACGTAGTGGCACCCCATGATGTCCGATTCCTAAAGGACTCTAGCAGTTGCGCAGCTGCCATCCGTAAATGCCAACCTTTCGTTTTGGCCAAGTAATATGCGTGATAATTCGTGATTATTCGTGAAATGCTATTTTACTTCCACCTTCGTTTATTTTGCGGCCTTTGCTTTATACCATACAACCACACAAAGCATACAATCAACATACATTAAAAAATTTTTGCATCAATATGCGGTATTTTCTACATAGACAATAAGTGATAAGTTGAGATCCTTTAATTTAATAAAAGTTGAGCTTATCTTATCTTTGGGAACTCAGACTCCGATAAGATTACTTCAGAACTAACAGATCATTCTGTCTGTGTATGGCATAGAAGATTTTAAAATGTCGGAGACATTCCACTTTTAGAAGCTAAATACCAGTTTTGGTATCCGATTTCGGTACTGTACTTTTAAAACTTTTTTTTATCTAATCCTTTTAAAAATTTTCTTTTACGTTAAGCACCCTCTGTTTGCATTAAAATGTGCTATACTCATATTTATAGATGTTTTCCTTTGAAATATACTTGTTCTTTCTGTATTAGTTATTTTTTTTTTCAAAGAGAATATTGAACTTTTAATTGAATTCTGGTGTTTTTTTTTCAAGGGGTTGCGTTACGTATCACTTTTTATGTTGAATATTTAGCTTAGTATCTTTCTGACCATGGGAAATATTCAGTTTTACCTGTTCCGCGCCAGCGCTTCTCTACACAACCTTTTGAAAACACCAGAAATCCCCCTCCACGGTGGGTCTATTAATATCTCTAGAAGAGGAAAATAAATTCGTCTGCAGTAAATACAAAGGTATTTTTATGCCACCATATAAAGGATCAAAAACAACTGGCAACAGCGAAAAAAATCGTCTGTTTAAAATATTCAAATTAGTTTTCCTTTAAAAATTTTGTCATCTCGATGCTCATTTAGAAATTGACATTAGAAATCGGGAGTTATTTCTTAGTTTCCGTTTAGGAAAATTAAAACCTCTTAATAAACATTGTTAAAGTAGTTGATCTATAAGTCAAGTGTTTGTGATGTACACTGCTGGCCACCCAAATTGCAACACCAAGAAAGACAAGAGATATCACAACAAAATTTATTTTGTAGATAACATGTTGACCAAGTATCAAATGATTAAATTTATAGACTTCTGTGAAGTATGGTTCCTGTCAAAATCAGTAGCCAGAGTAGCCGCCATTGTTGGAGATCACCACTGCCACACGCCTCGGCATTGATTCAAAGGGACTTTGGATGAGTTCTTGGGGTACAGCAGACCAAGCAGCTTCCACACGTTGCCAAAGTTGATCTGCTGTGGCAGCTGGGGATGGAATCTGGGTCAATCGTAGAGCAACCATGGACCACATGTTTTCTATCGGCGAAAGATCCGGAGAGCGAGGCGGCCAGGGAAGCAACTCAATCTGGCGATTGACGAAGAACCGTTGGACAATGCGTGCCACGTGTGGTCGCGCATTATCCTGTTGAAATATGGCTGTGGGCAAGCCCTGAAGGTAAGGAAGGACAACTGGCTCCAACACCTCGGAGATGTAGCGCTGGCTGTTTAAAGTACCGGCAATGCGTACTAGAGGTGTGCGAGAGTGATATCCAATACCGCCCCATACCATAATACCCGGTGCAGGACCAGTGTGGCGGTGCATAACGCAGCTGTTCAGCATCCTCTCTTCACGGTGTCTCCAGACTCGAATGCGACCATCGTGGTGTTGCATACAGAAGCGTGACTCGTCAGTAAAGACAATTTCATTCCATTCTGCCGTCCACATCCTTCTGTCATCGAACCATTGGCGGCGGAGACGTCTGTGGTTCTGCGTCAAGGGTAGACTACGCAATGGACGTCTTGCGGACAGACCACTCTGCTGTAAACGGCGTCGAATGGTACGCGCAGACACTGGATGATGCGTTACAGACTGCATGTGCTGTGCTATGGTTCGTGATGTGACTGAGCGATCCGCCACTGCCATGCGCACAATTTGCCTGTCATCACGTGAAGTGGTGCGCTGAGGTGGATGCGACCGAACACGCCGGTCCGTCGTACCCTCCTGCATCCAACGATCACATATCCGCATTACAGTTGTTTGGTTTCGTCCAACACGACTACCGATTTCCCTGAAAGATAATCCACAATCTCGGTAGGCCACTATCCTTCCTCTATCGAACTCGGATACTTGATCAAAAGATAATCGCTGTTTTCGACGAGGCATAATTGATCGTTTTTTTGAAAAAACCACAAGAAAAACACAATTGCCGAATTTGAAATCCTCGAAATCTCCAAGCCTTAAATAGCGCTTTGAAGTGGCGCCACAGGCGCGCGTGATGTGCGTCTGCGCTGAAATTCTAATCATTTGCATATCTCACCTCCGCTAATACATGTTGTAAATTTCATGTTATTTGCATGTTTCCTTCAGGGTGTTGCATTTACAGTGGCCAGCAGTGTAATTGAATGCTATAAACTTAATCTCATGATTCAAAATTAAATTAGACCCGAAAGGTCCTCAAAGCTATCTCGTGGAATAAGACGCATTATAATAAGAAATATTTTTGAAAATATGCTGAATATTCTAAAGCTTGTAGCGGAACTACATGGAATATCCGTTAATCCAAATACGTCAATAAGATTTCAGTATTTCAAATAAGATCTGCTAAAATTTCATGCCGAATACGACATGGAAAATTTTCTTTGTATGTGAATATTGGGAAATTTTTCTGTCACTCATAAAATACAGCTATTTCAATAAGAATATTCTCGGCTAAAGATAAAAAATTCTTTGACTCGGGTGGTTATCGATATATGTTTGCAACATCTTTGATTTGGTTGGTTAAATTTTCTTTTCTTCATTTTTTCTTTCAATAGAAAAGACCTTCAAAGAGGAATTTCGAAATGAGAATTTGGGTCCAACAGTAAAACACGGGGGAGGAATATTTATGTTTATGTGGTTTATTTTGTCGTTCACTAGTGTTGCGTAGTAAAATTTTTGATGATGTAACTAATCAGTGCGAATATATTAACATTTCAAAACGTTGTTTAAAATATTAAGAGTGAAATTTTAACCTGTATGATAATATCCAATTCTATACAGTTATTGACACAAAGCTTACTGCTCCGAGTTTGTGATTTTGGCTACTTATATAAATGACCTGGAGTAAGAATACTCCTAAGGGCATGTTCACATAGCAGTCCGGTAGCAGAAGCGTAAAAGGAAAGATGGCGCTGAGACGGAAATAAAGCAATCATAGGCGTTAAAAATTTCGTTACTAATCGTTTGGAGGTTTGTCATTGGTTAAATATACAACCTCTGACAATAAAGTTCGGTGAATGAAGTCAGAACGGCCGATCTGGCAACACTGGCGAAACAAAACGCTGCATCTGCGTAGCGGTAGGTGTTAACCATCTGCCCCCACCGTTGTTCAGTTGAGCGTCGTTTGTGTTCCGTGTAAAACTTGTTTTACAAAGTGCTTGTTTAGTGCATTTGTTCCGTGCGACAAATCGTTACCCACAATTTAGGGATGAGAAAAACGTGTTGTCGTCTTGTGCCACATCACTTGGATGACGATCACAAGCAGGCACGTTTAGAGGCTTCACAGGATTTTGTCGAAACGGCGGATGCGACACCAAACTTCTTGAACTGTATTGTCACTGAGGATGAGTCCTGGTGTCTCAGGTACGACCCTGAAACGAAACGGCAAAGCATGGAATGGCGTTCTCCTGCTGAAGGGTACATTGAATGCTGAAGGGTACATTGAAATTTTGAAGCCGTTTCATGAAACGTCTACGCAGGGTACGACCCCAGTACGCACAGCAAGGTTGATGGTTTTTTGTTCACGACAATGCTCGCCCTCACACAGCCAATATCGTCAAACAGTTCCTGACAAAAAAGGGGGTGGTGCAAACTGAACATCCACCATACTCGCCAGATCTCAATCCTCCAGACTTCTTCCTATTCCAACAACTCAAACTCGCTTTCAAAGGAAAGAGATTTGACGATATTCCTGACATCCAACGAAACGTGACGAGGCTTTTGAACTCCATCCCAAAAGAAGACTTCTTGCAAAGTTTCCAGAGCATGTATAGCAGATGTCAGCGGTGCATAGTTATGGGAGATGACTATTTCGAAGGACAGTAAGGTAACTTTCGTTAATATTTCATCTACGTTAATGTTACAGGACTATTCACCGAACTTTATTGTCAGACCTTGTATTTCAACATTTTAACGCTTCCGTCAAACAGTATCTGGTCATTTTGTGACTAAGCGGTGGATGATAATGTATCTTTCCACAATGTCAGGTGCAGTGTTAAACATATATTTTTTCAAGTCGTGTCCCACATACGAACGATTGTTTATTTTCAATATATAACAATGGGAGACGGTCTATTTGCAAATGGCTTTTAATATCTCTAGAAGAGGAAAACAATCTGAAAAATTTCGGCACTATTCAGGTGGCAAATAAATATATAAAGGTATTTTTATGCCACCATATATAGGATAAAAAAAACTGTCAACAACAACATAAATTGTCTGTTTAAAATAGAAAAAGGTTTCCTTTATATATTTTCTTATTTCGATGCTGTGTTGCCATAGTTAATTCAAGAAAGGAAACGGCACTAGGAATTGGTGAGTTAGTTTGTATTTAGAAAAATTTTAACCTCCAAATAAAAATTGTTAAAATAGTTGATTTAAGTCAAGTATTTGAGATGTAATTAAATGCTATAAACTGCATCTCATGATTAAAAATTGAATTAGACCCTAAAGGTCATCAAAACCATCTCGTGGAATAAGACGCATTATAATAAAAAATATTTTTGAAAACCCTATGTTGAATATTATATAGCTTGTAGCAGAACTACATGGAAAATCAGTTAATCCAAATATAAATTGAAATGTTTCAATAAGATTCAGTACTTCAAATAAGATCTTTAGGATATCATGCCGAATACGACAAGGAAAAAAGTGTCAGATTTTAAACAGCATGAAATTTTTTATTTTCACTCACAAAATATAGTTAGTTCAATGAGATTATTCTGACTAAAGAAAGAAATTTATTTGTTCCGAATGGTTATTGATAGATGTTTGCAACATCTTCTTTGATTTGGATGGTTAAATTTTTTTTCTCTTTCGATAGAAAAGACCTTCAAAGAAGAATTTCGAAGGGAAAACTTGGTTCCAACAGTAAAACAGGGGGGGAGGAATATTTATGTTTATATGGTGTATGTCGTTCACTAGTGTTCTATGTTCTTAAATTTTTTGATGATGTAACGAATCTTTATGAATATATTAACATTTTAAAACGTTAGTTAAAATATTAAGAGTGAAATTTTAACCTGTATGATAATATCCAATTCTATACAGTCATTGACTCAAAGCATACTGCTTCGAGAATGTGGCTACTATACAATTGACCTGAAGTAAGAAGTCTCCAGGTGTAAATTTAATATAAAATATCTGATAAGAACAAGTCTTTAAAACTCGGAAACAAATTTCTTTCTTTCCAAAAGCAAATAAAAATCTAGTTGAACCCGTGCCGAAAAGATAAAATAAAATTTTAAAAGATAATGGTAATCTTACTAATTATAAGAAACATTCCAAAGAATAGTTTTCATTTTTATTTCATCAAACAGCAAATGGTTTATTTTGTGACTAAGCGTTGGATTATAATACATCTTTCCACATTGCCAGAAGAAGTGTTTGACGTATAGTGTTTCAAGTCGTGTCCCACATACGAACGCTTGTTGTTTATTTTCAATACGTAAAAACGGGAGATGGACCATTTTCAAATGTGAGTGAAATGACAGAAAATTAGTACATAAAGAATTTTTCTAGTACCTTTTGATAGATATTTCATATAACCAGAAATAAGGGAAACTTATTTATATAATATCCATATGCCAATATCCTTGCTTATGCATTTTTAGTTGACTTGTTATTTCAACACATTTTTCTGCAATAATCTCTTTTAATAACCTTCTTGGAATAATTTTTTCAGGTATTCAAGAAATAACTATTCCATAAAGAAGCAAAGATTTAAAAAATTACAATGGTAAGGTTCTGTTGAATACTTTAAATAACGGAAAATTCTTTTCGTCTTCTCACACAAGATTATACCTTGCTTAGTAAAAGACAAAAGTAAACAAGATAATTGAGAAACAAAATTATTAGACACCCCACGGATGCAGTTGCGTTGATAGGAAGTGGGCTGACTTGAACAAGTGGATATTCGTTATGGCAGAGAGTGAAACAGGTGCATAATATTTTAATGATTGAGAAACGAACAAAGTTTATTGCTTTGACGATATTCAATATTCTCTTACCCAATAACTGTTAATTGAAATATTAATGAGTTGATTGTTTGGTGTAAAAATTCTCAGATGTTCTCAATGATCTTCAGTTTTACACAAAACGTGATGGCCTTAAGCTCTTATCATGCAGGAGAGTTTTACGGCACGATGTGCGCAGACAACTTTTTAGAAGGAGTCTTTTGTGCAGAAGTTGGCCGAAAACTCTCATATGATAATGTATACTTCAAGTACTATTTCAGGTCTAGTATCGAAAATTCTGATAAGTTGTACCAACTAGTATCGATCAACCAATCAGGAGCGAGTAAAGAACGACACCCTAATTCAAGATGACGGCAGCTGCGCCGTCGTTATGACAGAGAGTGAAACAAGTCCATAACATTTTAATAGAGAAACGGATAATTTTTATTGCTCTGAAGATATTCAATTTTTTGCTATACAATCCCTGTTAACGGAGATGTTATCAGTGGCGTAGCGAGGGGGGGGGAAGGGGTCTATCATGCCCTGGGCGCCACTCGCAGAGGGGCGCCAAATGGTCCCCAAGACCATTGGACCATTTAGTCCCTCAAGACCATGGGGGGGGGGCGCCAAAAAGGTATCGTGCCCCGGGTGCCAGCTATGCTCGCTACACCACTGGATGTTATTGAGTTCGTGGTTTGGTTTATTAATTTTCAAATGTTCTCAATGATCTTTAGTTTTACACAAAACGTGATGGCTTTAAGCTCGTATCACGCAGGAGAGTTGCAACAACTCTCTTCATAGACAACTCTTTGAAACGAGTCTTTTGTACAGAACTTAGCCGAAAACTCTGGTTTGATAGAGTACTTCAGGGCCGGAAGTAGCCTAGTGGTAGCGCATCAGCTTTCTTTACTAAGGGAGCTCAGATTGAATCTAGACAAGTGCAGTTAAATACCTTCGTGTCTATACCGGATATGGCCACGTTAAATCCGGAAAGACCGGAGAGTCCTATGAGGTCAGAGAGGATAGGAAAAGGTAAAATTCTCCCAGATGTCATTCCTGGGGGTGATTGGTCAAAATTGAGGTGGCACCTGTCTAAGTTGGTCTCCGACCCTTGTTGTGCCATTTTAAACCGTAGACGCACACCTCAGCCCGCAAGCTTATATGGACCTGGTCTGGAATACTTCCAGCAGGGGCGTAAGCAACAGCGGCGACAGAAGTACATCAAGTACAATCTCGAAACCAGTTGGGTTTAACTTATCAAGTCTGATAAATTACCCCAATTGGTTTTGATTAACCAATAAGAAGCGAGAGAAGAACGACAGCGTAATTGATTGGTTTTGGTTTGGTGCGCTAGGGTCCTTTTTTGCTACACGAGGGCTAATTAGACCGGGACCTACAGCGTAAAGCCGATTCCAAACGTCTACAAACATCCATGCCAAGAGTGGGACTTGAACCCATAGACTCCGGTATCGAAAGCCAGCGCCCTAGTCATCCGGCCATCGTCCGGCGACGCCGTAATTGAAGAAGACGACAGCTGCGAACTGCTTGGACTATGCAACCAAAATCGAAGTGACTATTTTTAATGTTCTGGCGTTTATATTTTGAGATGACGTCTCTAAATTTTCAAGCGTTAATAAATACCCATTGACTGATGTGTAGTGTATGGAGTAAATATTTTTACATTTTTTTATCGTCTTGTATCAGTTACCATGCTAGCTGTCGCCAAGTCGTAACAGACTCAGTGCTCACTTCCTCTGTTTTGTTTACTTCATCAACTACTATTTCATGTTGTTAAAATGTATAGTTCTGAACCAACATAAAGATTTAATAAATTACTCTAGTATGTAGGCCATTATATGCGGCAGCATTTCTTAAGGCATTTTCTAATTAATATATGTATATATTATACAGTGAAATCTCGATCGATCGTCCCCCGAATCATCGTTTTTCCGTATGTATCGTTCATTCCACCCAGTCCCGACGATCATATTGTTTTGTTATGTTCCTGCATCTATCGTTTTCCCGCATTTATCGTTCAGTTCAGTTGGTCCCTTGAAAAACGATAGATCGAGATTCCACTGTTTATATATATATATATATATAAATTTTTTTCCATTTATTCTATGTTGTAAACTCGTATAGCCTCTAACTGGCGATACTGCTAGCAAAAATAAGATGCCGGTTACGAGGGAAGAATCAGCTTTTACGACTGAGCAATAAGCGTATACCCGATACAGTCGCATCAAATAGTGTGAAAGCATAATCTCTTGATATGAATGCGTGTGATATGGGTTTTAGATAGACATCACACACTATCTGAATCCACGAACAGAAGTGGCCCTGGTTACCAAACAGCCAAAATGAAATTCAGGTTCAGCGTCTATTACGTATAGTTGCTCCAGCTGTTTTGAGCATCGACAAGACACCACTAGAAAAAAAATCGACATGCTAGACTTGGCCTTACTCATCATTATTGCATGAATAGTGTGACGTAGTCTTACTGTTATGTACACTTATCTGAGAATAAGAGCCTGTTCACATAGGAGTCCGTTGCGTTGCGTTAAGGAAAAGATGACGTTAAGACGAAAATAAACCAATCATAGGCGTTAAAAATTTCATTGCTAATCGTTTGGAGGCATATGATTGGTTTATTTTCGTCTCAACGTCATCTTTTCCTTAACGCAACTCAACGGACTCCTATGTGAACAGGCCCTTAGTGTAAGAAAGGCCATTGCTTTTCATTTGCAGATAAAATTATAATCAGGAATGATTGATGTCATGCCAAAGAACACACTTATTTAGTTTTCTCCCCTGTAGGTACTGTTTTGCCTTATTGCTGTTCTTCGGTTCTTATTGACTTTATTTCGTCCGTTATCGTACAAACTGTTCGACATCATGGGCAGAATAATATTAGGCAAAAGGAAGCGATTGCCTCCCATCCGTAACAAATTTCTTTTAATGTCGGCTACAGAGTTGGCAGAGTATATTAGGAAGAGAAAGGTAATATTTTATGTTTTTTATTGATCAATGTGTTTTTCTTCAATCAACATTACATATCCGAATCATTTCTTCAATCAACATTACATATCCGAATCATTTATTGCGGTTTTAAGATGGCAAACTGGAACATAAAGAGTTCGGGGACATGATAATCTTAAGCATCGTAACCGCACTTTAGTACATGTGAAAAATTACTAACAAGGCTCTTAGGTCTCAGGCGGAGCCCTTTTACAGGGGCCATCAAAGCTCTCTAAAGCTCACGGAAATGAGAAATTCTAAATTTTTTCTTCCACTGTAATCGGACCTGATGATGACATACATTTTGCATAAAATTATCGATCAATTTTGTATCCCGGAATTTACGTCATAACATTTATAAAAATGCACTAAATTTTTTTAAAAAGTTATATTTAGTTAGGTAATATATTTTGAAAGAGGGAGCACTAATAACTCCTTGTATAACAGGCCTCTAGATGTGTTAGTGGATCCATTGCAATTGGAGGAGTTGAAATATTTTTTAGGAGTTTGTGGGAAAATTCAGTGACGTAAGTGATGTATTAATTAAGCTTAAAGTTTTACGCAACAAGAAACCTGTTTGGGATAAGTGAGTTCACGTCTGAAAAAAAATCCAATGGATCCATTGGCCCTTAGATTCAAATATTTTAATGTGTTGCGAGTCAAAAAAAAACACCAGGTATTCAGAGAATAGATTTTCTTGAAAATACTCTGTTTAATTTAGGGAGGAACGATATTAATATATAGGATCAGCTATGGTGTTTTCACTGACGTTTTCTATCGGTTGTGATAATTTATTAGTGGAATAAATTGAAAGCATTTACGTTTTCTGCAGCAGAAAGTTGAAAGGATGGTGAAAGTTTCATAAGGCACTGTATATTCCTAACTTAATCGTTCAATTGGCAGACGAGATTTAAGCATCTGGTGTACATCTCAGCACTGCTGCATTCTGTTCATGAACGTCCGTGGACCCGACTCGTAGATATCATCCTGGGATGAGATGGAAATGACAGGCAAACCAGAGAGTACACAACTGATGGCTGCGTTGCGGTCAGTCAGTATTCATTCATATCGAAAAATTTTCTATATACTATCACTAGATGTGTTTCTAATATATTTTTCATTATAAATAAATAACGCTTATTTAAATACATGAAGTTCCTTTAAATAGTTATTTTTTGTACACTGAAATAATCTCGTGACAATAAAGGCCTGTTCACAGAAATTCCGTCAGCGTTCAATCATATGCCAATCATTCAGCCATTTAACCAATCAACGCCAACGAAATCTTCAACGCTGACGCTGACGGATTCTATGTCAACAGGCCATTAAGGTACGCGGAACAGATAAAATAAATATAGGATTAAATCAGTCAGTGATTAATCTGATAGCAGGACGGTCGTGAGGAAATATTGAGTATTTTGTCGTGATACGTTGAATGTGCGAATGAATCCTTGTTGAGATTCAGTTGTGATTTTCGCAGGTGACAGCCGAAGAGGTAATGAGAGCGTACATAAGCCGGGTCAAGGAAGTGGATCCTATCCTCAACGCCTGCGTCGATCAGAGGTTCGAGGAGGCAATTGCAGACGCTCGAGCTGTGGATAAGATGCTGGAGGCTGGCAGCATGACGGAGGAACAGTTGGCAGCCGACATGCCCCTTCTGGGCGTGCCATTTTCGTGTAAGGAGATGATAGGTGTTAAGGGTAAGTCAAAACATTGCATGTCGGGAAAGAAAAAAATAGTTGCATTCATGAGGGATATCCAGGGGCTGTTGTCCGGGGGGGGGGGGGCACTGTATAATTGATACTGCTTTTTCAGAACTTTATAGAAAAATTCTGCAGGTACATTTACTACCATTTCTTGTGTAATCATTCGTTTAACTATTCTGGCATCATGAAGGGATTAAAGTAAATGTGTGGAAGTATTCTTCAGAAGCTCTCTGTATCAATGTTTTTAGATTTGTCTTGGTTATTATGTTACAACAACATCAACAACACAATTAATATAAGAAAGCGGGACAAAAAGCAACTCAAATTATTTATCAAGTACAGCGAGTGGTAAACATATCAGTCTGATGAGGAATTATAACAATAATAATAATTATTATTATTATTTTGGACGTTCGTGGAGCTTCATATTACTCACAGAGTTTGGAGACAGTTCTAAGTGTAGCATATTAGCCATTCACAAGTCAAATCAGTTATGTCCACCTTTTGAATTTTTTGAAATTTTACTGTCAAAGCATTTTATTGACTTCAAACATTTTACATTCAAAATAAATTTCCCAATTAATAAGGATTAACACCAATAAAGGACACAATTTTTTTGGTCATCGAATAATAAGTAACTTTTTTTAGAAGCCAGTCAGGATAAGTCCATAGACGTTGCAGCCGGGCGATGGCCGAAAGGCTAGGGCGCTGGTCTTCGGTACCAGAGTCCATAGGCGTAGCGTCGGGGGGAGGGGGGGGGCACGGGGGGCATGTGCCCCCCAACTGAATTTGAAATAAATTAAAATGTTAATAGAAGTTTAGTTAAAATCGGAAAATTGAAGAAAACTTTTAAGAAAGTTGGTTTTTTTCCCACTTTTTCAAATTGTGAAACTGAAGATTCCGATTATGTCTTTAGCCTTAACATAGTTTTTAACAATGATATGATCTATAAAAAAATTCGATGCTATATTTTTTTGTCATTTTATTTGTATTATATTTATTTTTCGCATTGTATAACTTTTGAATACTACTCCTACATCAATTCTATTGTTATTGAATTTTTAAAAAATCATAATATTTCATGTTTTAAGGACCATCCGGCAGTCAATGCGCTGAGGAGGGCCGTAACTGAATTCAATTCGTGCACACCCCCCCCCCCCCCCAAAAAAAAAAAAAAATAGAATCACGCTACGCCTATGTAATAGTCTGTGGATTCGAGTCCCACTATTGGCGTGGATGTTTGTAGCCGTTCGGAATCGGCTTTAAGCAGTAGGTCCCGATATAATTAGCTCTCGTGTAGCAAAAAATGACCGTAGAGCTCCAAGACCAATCCACAGACGTTGCAATAATGCAATTGAAACTCAGAATCAAGAACTTGATGACAACGGTAAATCGTTAAGTGCTGTTTCATCAGAAAAAAAAAATAAATGAGACGGTTACGGTATAACTGCTGCAGAAGTAAGTACTTGGGAAATATTAAACGATTATTTAAATTTTTTCTGTAGTAAAAAAAAATAATTGGAAGACTGAATTGGATGTTATTACTATTTTTTTCACTTGCCAAATCGGTTAAGTTCCCTAGTCACTCAAAAATTGTAATAATAATAATAATAATAACAATTACTGTAACGGTATTCTATCTTATGGATTTTATATGTCTTGAGATAAAAGCTACATCTGCAGAAATACATTCTACAATGTTTATTTGAATTTATATTTTCAGAGGAATTAAAAAAACAAAACAAAAACAGTGTATATTATTTTATCACTTTTCTCCACTTTTTGTTTTATGGTCTTAACCGATTTGGCAAGTGAGAGGCTCATATCTAAATCAATGTATATTTATTTTAAGATTTATGGATAAAAATTAACTGAAAAGAATTCAACATTGATGATTTTGCAAACGAGCAGTGCCAAACTGTTAGCATACACGCGTTATAAAAATTAAACCATTTTAAAACAAATCACTAATTATACCACTTTTCACAGTTAAAATATGTTTCCAACACATCTCTCTATTCTAAAAAAGAAGAACTCCCGCTGCCGCTGTCAAAAGCTTGTCACGCTATCTCCTCCGAAACCGCTGGGGGTATGGGGTCGAGAGCGATACCAATGGATGCTGAAAAATGGGGGGGGGGGGGGGCACCAAAGTACCAAAGTTAGACATGTCTCATCTTCGTCGGACTTTAAGTTTTTCTTAAATTTTATGTTTTGTGGGAAAATATTGACTTTTTCATCTTTAGATTACGATAACTCGCCAAAAAATGATCGCAGAATTTTGATCTTTTTACAATCTAAGACTACAGACATTTCTCTTTCAAACTAGACCTCATTTGTTTAAAAAATTTTAAAACAGACTAATATTTTCCTCAAAAAATGAAACACAGTTTTTCAAGAAATATCGTCTCTTATGTGGATGTAATATCGATGCTCCTCGAGTTTTTATCTTACAAAGAAAATATTTACATCATCTGGAAGCTGAAAGCTTTATTATTCATATAAACTTCATTTCAAGTCTCTATCTTAAATTTTCGATTTTTAATTGAATTTTAAAGCTGATAATTCAACAGTGATGAAACGCCCTCCGCATAAGGGTGACAATAGTAAATGGATAGAAGCTGTTACATTGCCCGAGAATCACCCCTATGTATCTCGCTATTAGCCATAACAGAGGAGCGAGCGTAGCTAGCTTAGGGCGAAGCCCCTAGTTTTTGAAAAAAAAATTCTTACCATTCTCAGATTTGCTATGCAAACACTGGAATAATTGAGTTATTGCACCCCTATCTAAATGCTAGCTTTGTTCCTAATCTTGATATCTGCTTCATTGTAGGTTTCACCCAAACGAATGGACTCCTGCATTTCAAAAACAGAAAATCGCCGTCTGATGCTGCTGCAGTCCTTCAATACAAGAGAGCAGGGGCCATTCCCTATGTTGTCACCAACGTACCTACACTCTCCATGTGGTGGGAAACTTCCAATCTGGTGTTCGGCAGGACTTTTAACCCGTATGATGACCGACGTACCGTCGGCGGAAGTTCAGGTATAGAATATGTTGTTATCAAGTATGTAAGTTTTCGAAAAAAAATAATTGAATTGATTTGAACATTGTTTGATAAACTTTAAGCGAAATTAAGTCAATATTAAGATCAAACGAAATATTTGATGCTGGTTGTCATGTTAAAAGTTGTTTATTGTCGCTATTGCAGGAGGAGAGGCCGCCATTCTGTCATCAGCCGGGGCGGTGATAGGGATTGGCACAGACATCGGCGGCAGCATTCGGATTCCTTCTGCTTTTTGTGGAATCTATGGGCACAAGCCTTCAAGAGGTAAATATAATGCATCATATTCTTCTAATTCTATTGTAAAAATAATTAACTGTAAATAGAACCAGATAATACACTAAGCTGGGAGAACGTCTGTCATAAAATAGCAATTTTCTAAAATGAGCCTAAAATAAAAGTCAGTGATGACTCGAAAACAGACAGCTGTGGAAATGCGGGTGACGATTCGTCTGGCATGACCATCTCTTCGTTTAAAATGCTGAGATCATGTGATCAGAAAACCGAACTTTGAATTTTTTATTCTTTTTGGAGTCTGATTTTGGTTTTGGTAGAGGGAGAACAGCAGTGTTTCCAACCTCTACGAAGCGCATCCCCCTAGCGGCTTCTCGAAATCCCCCTGTTCCCCCTTAACACCAACTTGAGATCCCCCTAGACCTTCCTAAAAGAAATTCTGGTTCCAAATAGGCATCCTGTTTGAGAGATAAATTAAAATACATAGAAAATACACACTTACATAATGAAATGGAGATTTATTTACATTTGACATATGTATGGAACTTATAATCTAATAAAAAAAAACGCGTCTCGATTGTACAAAATATTAAAAAATGTTCCCCCCTACAAAATGCCCCTAAAAAATGTGGCCCCTAAAAATACCCCTTTTCATCTAACTTACCCCCAAATTTAGGGGGAAAACCCCCAAGTTGGCAACACTGGAGAACTGACAGTAGTTTTGAAAAACATATTCTGTCGGGAAAAATGCCTATAATAAAATCTATTCTTTTGTTAATTATTCGAATATTCGGTGGATGTAAGTGCACTATGAAAGATGCATATATGTGAATCAAATAATTCATTAAATCAGAATTCATAGGTTTTGGGATATTTATTTGTGTCCGAGTGCCTAATTAGTCTGTAGGGAAAAAATGGAGAGGTGAGTACAAAAACCAATTATTCTTTTGGTTATTCCAATAAAATCAAATTCTTAGTCGAATTACATTCTTTAATTCAACAGTCAGAAATATGTTTATTATTATTATTATTTTTAATGTGGCCGCCCCCATTGTATAGGGATCAGCGTCCCGAGTTTCCTCGAAATGGGCTCAGGTTCGAATCCCAGATAAAGTGTGGACGTTCCTGTGATGTAAGCCTAATTGGAAGCAGTATTGGTTCACCTGTATGGTGATCCCATTATAAAGTAACAAACAAATGCACGGTGAGGGTGTGTTAATATCTGAAGGACAAGTACCTGTGATATTGGAAAATAACATAAATATGCTTTGAAATATTTTTATAAAAAATTTGGGTCACAGCCTAAATATAATAGATCATCCATTTTTCCCGCTCTAGAACAATTTTTCTCCTGGCTTATTTTAAGGATCTTGGACTTCGATTTCATAATGCAGAAATCTTTAAATAAATTTTCGCTTAAAATTTCATTCTCAGAAAACTGATTTCAGTCGTCTTCTGTTTATGTTCTTTTGTGCATCATGAATATCAGTAAAATTTCCTCAGAAGATCTCAGTTTCAAACCAAAATTTCCCTCTCTTTTACACTTTCGCAAAATACCTTCAAGAATATAAACCCAAACTCAGCAAATTTGAAAACACCACAAGTCTAGCATTCATCAAAAAAAATATATTCATACAGATTTCATTATGTCTGTTTCACTCAGTCATTTACAAGATTCAAGCATAGTTATAAAATCCCGAAATGCTCATATTCAATAAAAAAAGAAAGGGAAATTATAGGCAAAAATAATGCATTTTTTGTCAATAGGCCCGTAAATTAAGGTATATTTTAGGTGCTGAGCTTCTTTCCTTCTCCATGACACATAAAAATATCAAATGCATAAATGAAATAATCGAAATGCTCTAAATTGCATTTTTAAGCCCCGTTTCTTATGAAATTTCATTGTTAGCTAGCAAGTATTCTCTTCCGAAATTCCTTCTAAAACGGATCACAACACTTTGTTAATTAATAATTGCTGAGTCATTTTTAAGCTTCCCTTTTAAATAAAGTTGAACATTAAAAATTCTTGAATTAATTCTTCTTATTCTCTCTCTGCTCTCTCTTATTTCACTTGTGCTTGAACCTTGCTGTAAAATGGATTCAGAGTTTTCACCATTGTAATAACCCACTCTGGGATTATTAGGCTATGATCGTGAGGCTAGTAATGTCGCGTTGCGACTAACTCTCTTTCAATCCACAATTAAGTCAGGGGTTACAACTCTCAGTAAATACACTTTGATTACATATATACAATTTATTTTTATACACATATATATACAGCTTCAACAAATAGCATCATGCTAACTTCTCACCGCAATTTAAACACAGAATCAATCAAGAACATATATATTATTATAATTAAAAAATAGTATCTCTACAATTGAACACTGCCGACCGTTGTGGGTTAAGTGGCGAATATGTATTAAGCGTTGGATGTGAATTACATATTGTTAAAAATGCTCACCCTTAGACGGTTGTCACTGTAGTTACGGCTCGTTCCAATCACTTATAGACAAATGATCTGACTAACGTTCGTACCTCACTGTGCACACATTTCTGTCAACAAAGTTCTATATTACTATAGGGAAAGTTCTGGATATCGTAACACACAGAATTCGGGCTCTCGTAGGTCGATGATCAATCAGGAATACCTCTGTGACGTAACTGTCCCTTAGCGGATCTGTCGGTAGCGGTCTCCGTCATACGCAGGTTCACCTCGGATGCTCACGTAGTTTTTCGTTGTTTCGATACTCTGATTACTCAGCTCCGACGTCTGTAGTATCCTTCATCGATTGGTAGTTATAGGCGGGTAAATACATTCTCGTTTAAGTTGTGGCCAGGCCGCATCAGTCGTCTCTCCATCCTTTCTATTTCGTGTATCACTCGGTTGCACTTCAGCTTGATTCGCTGGGCATTCAATCTTGCGTCAATTTTTTTAGAAGTCTTGTAGTCCTTGTAGCAGCTTAGGGTATTTGTCGTTCTTTTTTGTAGTAAGGGGATATCTTGTCAGCCCTGTGGCAGCTTAGTTTTTAGGCATCTTTTTTTTTAATAACGGGCTTCTTTTTTTTAAAATGCTTTACGCCCTGTATATATATATGTCGTTTCTTTTTTTTTTTGATTGGATCTTGTCTTATGGCTTGTGATTCGCTCGCTCCGCCTCTTGATTGTGCTGGGGGACGAACCATCATGTTCATAGGTTGGCTCCTGTTTTTATGTCTGCATTTTAATTACACTGGACGCCTCACCTCGTCTGGGAAATTTCTCAGCTCCTATGCAGTACCTGTTTCCTAATCTCTGGTTTAAGCTTCTGTCTTCTTAACTTTTATGGTTTCATTGCCTGAATTGATTGCTCGCTTGCGACGCCCCTGTTACCCGGCGCCTGGCCGCTTGAGAGTCATAAATCCTTCTCACAATGCAGGCTGTGTGGTCCTACTCATCTAGATTGACGCGTATTCACATCTCGCTTATTACATATTCCCCCCTTTGGAGAACAAAAAAAAAAAAATCGTAAAGCGATTTTTTTTTACATAAAATCATTACCACGTAACTAGATTGATTGACATTATTCATCCATAAGATTATTCATACACTTTCATTAACATACAAAATATTCCTCTACCAAATTTGTACGCTCATATTTTCACATTTAATATAATGACACACTTGACTGATTTCTTTTTTTTTACATATGTTCTTACATTACATCTATTATACACTCACATATGATTATTCATTTAACATTGACATTACTGATTCTTATATTATACACTGATATATTAACCATTTCACATTGACATTACTGATTATTTATTATTTATACTGATATAGTATTCATTACATCAACTAATCTTATAATCTTCCTTCGCTACTGCCTTGCAGTATATCTATATAACTACGTTACCCCCCCCCCCTTTTTTTAACTTTGTCTACCTCGCTCTCAACGCAGTGCGTTATGTTTGTTTATGATGCTCAGCTGGTACTCTTGCGAGTCTATCGTTTCCATGGCTACGCGTTAGCATTTTTTTTTAGTAATCCGGTCACCGCTAATCTCCGACTATTCCCTGCCTTCAGTCAACCGGTTTTTTTTTAACTTTACCATCCCTCAATTTATGGTCTGGCGTGAAGCAATTATCTCGCCCCTAACTGCAACTGATTCTTACTCTGTAAATTGCTTAATCATTTCCGCTCTGTACAGCCTGCACCGCCTATATCGTTATCTCCCTTCTTTGACTAATCATTTTGTCGTTCCTTGGCGTTCCTTCTGTCGTAACTATAACCCACGTTTTTTTTAAATTTATTTGTAAACAATTTTAATTTGCTTTTCTGTATATAATTATCTATTTATTTATGTTGTTATCTATTCGTTCATGTTTATTGATATGCATTGCTTTTGATTTTCCCATTTTTTTTTTCTCCTAGTATGTTAACTTACGAATTGCGTGTATCGTTTACAATTTTTTTTATATATTCATTTGTTTTGTTTTCTTTTTGCGATTTTTTATTATATTGCACGCTTACAATCATTGCTCTATCATTTTTGTTGACATTCTTTCCTGCTTACTTTTATTGTGTCAAAACCTTTTTTTTTTATTATTACTCGTATGTGTTGTTCAAATTTTTTTTGCTGTCGTGTGCGTCCCCCTTTGTTTTTCGTGATTCAGTGCCTGCCTCCTGATGTGAATCTGACATCATATTTTGTTTCTGTATTTTTTGTGTTGGCTTTGTCATCGCTGCTGCTCTGGATAGACAGGTGCTATAATTTTGTTTATTCTAAATATGATAATACATTTTCACTCTTTATACCTACTTGTATTTTTTATGCCTCCTACACATTGATTGTCGATTTATTTGTTGTTATTTTATGACATCTGTATTTCTCTATATATATCCCTTATTGACTACATTTATCGCCTACGCTGATACCTCTCGTATTCACTCTAACTATTTCATTTGTTCACCTGCTTTGTAGCATATTAATTTCCTCGTCGCGGTATTTATTTTTTTTTATCGTTTGCCCTCATATTTTCATTACCTTGCTCTTATTTTATACACGTTAAAACTTTCGATTGCCACTGCCCAATTGACTGGCCAAATCAATTGAACTATAAGGCAATCTCAGTTTTCGCCTCGATCTGAGAAGATCGAGGATCATTTCATATCTGTCAGATCATTTGTCTATAAGTGACTGGAACGAGCCGTAACTACAGTGACAACCGTCTAAGGGTGAGCATTTTTAACAATATGTAATTCACATCCAACGCTTAATACAACCATAAGATTGGGATTGTAAAATATCTCATTTGTACCGATTCACTTTCTCCTCTCTTCCCCTCTCTTATTCTTATTCAGTTATGTATTAATGGAAGCCTTACATTTATGATAAAGATTTGTGTTTATGACCCCTATATTTCTCCGATGGTTGATCACCTCCATTTCTAAGGTTCTTTATAATCTCCCTGAATTTAACATTAAGAACTCCTCCTCTGGCATTTTTGTAAAGTTGTTGTTGATTCTATGAGAGCAGATTTTGTTTCCCATCTGCCTTTTTTTATATGAAGGATATAGCAATAACTTGTAGTATGCCTGTCGGAACAGTAGCTCGTAGTTGCTAGTAAGCTCATATTTTCATTTACGTTTATCGTCAGTACAAAAATGAAGCCTTTTTCGTCTTGCATTCTCCCTATAGGTATCATCTCCATTGAAAAACCCTGGCCAGTTGTCAACACGAAGTTCGACTTTTTAGAGAACACCGGACCTATGTGCCGTTATGTGCAAGATCTCGTGATGCTTGTTCGAATATTGAGCAGAGACAACGTACACAAGCTGCAGTTGGACAGAAAGGTATCAAACATTGGGAAATATGTCTAGTTAGATGGTCTTATCGGCACGCTTTCAACAAGATGTTCGCTGCGAGTAAGACATCACAAACCTTTCCCCACGGGGAAGGTTCTAGACTAGAGAGAATCTCACCACTCGAAAATCCGATGATCCGAAATTTTTTTAAAAACGGTTTTCTTTGTAAGTTTAATTTTGAAACATAATGTCATTTACAACACACACTGATAATATACTCGATATATTTTACGAGCTTGCTTGATTCGTAAGAAACAGAATCTAATGTAATGCTATAAACTTTACATGAAAAAAAAATCGAGATTGTTAACTATTTTCTTAGCTACTGCAAAAAATGAATCCCGAGTTGAACTGTAAATTAACAATGTAAGTACGTGTGTGTGTTTTTAGCAATATATGTGTAACAATATAGTGTATATCATTCTGAATATACAGGGTGACAATTAATGAGCTATATAAAATAAAAATTCAAATTTTAAGGCGACAATGGACCATGAAAATCTTTTTATTTATTTATTAACCAACTGCTATGAAATTTTGTATAATTATACAGTGTTTAGAGATGGAAATTCTAAATTAAAAAAAAACAGAATGTAATTAAATAAGATATTAATTAAAATCAGTTTGCTAATTACTCTATTTAAAAATGCTCCATGCGCATCAATTTTTGTCTCAGATATCTAATTTTCTCTCTTAAGCTAGCTTTATATAGTTATAATAAAAGTTAGTAGCAATATTTGACTTACAGTCATATTTATAAAAACTAGGAAAGAAATCGATAAAAATAGGTCATTTTATGCAAAATTTTATCAAAAAAATTTTTTTTATTGTAAAAATTTTAAGTTGTTTTAAAATAGTATAATGAATTGATTACTAAGTTTTATTCTAACATATATAAATAATCATTTTATGAAATTTTATGAAAATTCAAGAAAAATTATGACGCATGGAACACTTTGAACTTAACGAAACGATATGAAAACTTGTTTTGAGAAAATGGCATTTAAAGTTTTAATTTTACTAACATTTCCATTGTTTACGCTTGAAAAAAATACTTATAACTCGGTTAATAACGATCGGATCAACATACTTTTTTTTAAAATTTAAAGCTGATGAGTTGCAGAATCATTTTCTGAAAGAAAAAAAAATCGTTTTGGGGACATATTTTTGTCAATCTGAAGGTCCCTTGTCGCCTTAAAAAACTACTGAGTTCAAAAGTTTTAATAAAATTTGAAAAGTAACTACAGATAACATGACATGTTCGATATGCTTGCCATCAATGGCTATGATGTGGCGTAGACGAAGAGCAAAATTCTGCAAAACTCGCTGAAGTGTCGAGACATTGATGCTTTCGATGACCTCCTGAATGGGTGTTTTGAATCTCAGCGATGGTTTCGGGGTTATTTGCGTAAACTTTGTCTTTAATATTGCCCCACAAAAATGAGTCACAAGGGTTGAGATCAGGAGAATATGGCGGCCAAGCGATTCCCATTCCAGTGGCCTCTGGGTACCCCAAAGCCAGAATGCCTCTCAAAAGTCCTCTTCCAAACATTCTATTGATCCGATGGGGTAGTTCTCCGTCCTGCATGAACCACATCTTTTCGAAATCTGGGTCACTTTGGATAATAGGGAGGAGATGATTTTCTAAAATTTTGACATATCATTCAGCAGTGATCGTGCCTTCATTGATGATTCACACCGATTATTCCGCAACTGGATATTGCACACCAAACAGTTACCCGTTTGGGATCGAGAGACTTCTCGATCGCGAAATGGGGATTTTCAGTCCCCCAAATGCGGCAATTCTGCTTGTTGATGTACCCATCCAAATGAAAGTGGGCTTCGTTGCTAAACCAAACCATATTCACATCAAATTCTTGTTTGTCAATCGTATCGACAATAGTATTGGTGAAACAAAACGCTGTTTAATGTCAATGGCGCTCAATGGCTGATGAGTTTGAATTTTGTAAGGAAATTGCTTCAGGTATTGAACAACAATTTGTCGCAAAGTCTCCCGGTTCATTACGACCTGTTGTAAAGCTCGTCTGATCGATGTCCTTGGACTATTTTGAAACACAGTTCGTGTTTTCTCGATATTTTCAGGCGTTTTCACATTTGCTCAATGACCAACATTGCTAACACTGTCATCCCAAACACTACCAGTTCTCTCGAACTTTTAAATCAGATTTTTGATTGTTATAACACTTGGACCGGTTGTCTTCAGCTTGTACTCGATCGCAAATTTCCTTTGCGCCACAATCGGGTTGTTATTGCTCGAATAGTAGGGCTTGACGATATACGCTCAGAAACGCTGTATTCCGACATTTTCAACGAAAAATGAGCAACAAAAATACGAACAATCCCAACATGCCCTCCATTCAACAGCCAAGTTTTCACTGAATCTCGCAAATGGTTCAGAAGTTATCAAGTTTTTGGTCAATAATTGTAACACTGTATCTACATTACTATTATTAATTTAGAGTAAGGAGTCCGTTCAGCATCAGTGTTACTCGTATTGACATATTATAAACAATCACATACCTTAACAATTTCGTGGTTAATCGTTTGGAGGTTTGTAACTGGTTAAATATATTTCAATACGTGTAACACTGACGCTGACGGATTCTTTGTCAACAAGCCCTTTGAGTTTGTCTGCCAAAAGAGCCAAACTTTCGAGGAAACCTCAGCAGGTGGAAGAAATAAATAATGTATAGATAAACTGAAAAGGCTCTGAAAGACAGGTTCATCGAGAAAGGTGTCCGTGATTTCAGATGTGCACACCGGGAACAACAATCGACCGATCGGATTTTGTGTAGCGGCAGATGGTATGTTAACTCTGGGAGTTATATTTTTCCATGTCATGGTGACCGTGACTGTGTTGGGGGCATGCGCTTCCTCCTACATCGGTTTTGACATTGGAATGGAAGGAACGCAATGGCGTCTCCAGTCCAGAGATTTGGGGGGGGGGGTAAACGTCGGCTCTTAGGGTTTTATATATATATATATATATATATATATATATATATATAAATATAAACATCATTTCATTTTAAATTTAAACTCCTTTAGTATTAGGTAGACGATTATATAATTTAGCCGCCGTTGAAAGAACTGTCCAATTTTTCGGCCACCAAAAAGCCCCATTCGACCCCTCTAGACTTTTTTCCTACGGGGTTACCTGAAAAACATTTTGAATGCCGAGAAAATACGGGACTACACCATTTATCGGACAGAATCACTGCTACAATAGCGACTGTTCCTGATATAAACGAGTGTACCTGGACGGTGATCGACTATCGCCTAGATGTGTGCCGAGCGAAGAGGGGTGTTGATATCGAAACCTACTGGGTAATGTCTAAAACTTGACTCGTTTCTGCATCTTTTGGCGAAAAAATAAACATCACGAGCTCTATTATATGGTTCTTCATATAACGTTGCAATCACGGACACCTTTTTCGATGACCCTGTATAAGAATTTGAACTTTTTGGCAGTAATGATGAGCTATGTTTTCATGATGGAAATCACTATTTCATAGTGAAAATAAATATGAGTCCTCCGACACCAAAGGATAGAGAAGAGAACATTCTCAGTTTGGGAGAAAATACATTTTGTAAAACCTTTTCTTTGGTTAATTTTATTAGCCTTTTTAAGTTGATTATTTTCTGTAATAAGTAAAGAATTAGTTTTTTAATGCTTGTTGTACTTTCGAACCAGTCATTTTGACTGAATTTAAAAATTGTACTTTGTCTCATTGATGGAAGCGTCATTTGATGGAAGCGTGTATCGCTTATTGTCGGTTGGTCTAGTGTTAACCTTTCCCTTACGGGCTGGGATAGCATATATCCCAAGAATACGGGCCCAAGAATGAATATATATATATATATATATATATATATATATATATATATACATACACACACAATCTGGCCGAAAGTATCCGGACGCCCAGTGGTACGGACTCGGAGAGCCCTGAGGCATATATTAATATGATGTTGGTCCTCTATGACAGCCTGTACACGTCTGGGGAGACTTTCCACCAGTTTTTGATAGGTGTCCATAAGAATTGACTTCCAGGCGTCCATCACAGCTGAAGTGAGTGCTGTCAATGAGGATGGTCGATTTGTCTGGCTACGTAATCTGCGTTCTAATTCGTTCGGATTTAGATCAGGGCTCTGAGAAGGGCAATTCAGATTTTGAACACCCCTTTCGTCAAACCATGCCTGCGCAAGTCTCGATGTGTGAATGAAGCAGTTATCCTGCAGGAAGAGAAATGGACCTTCCCCGAAATATTGCCATAGAGCTGGGAGAGCAGCATTGTCTAGAATGTCCACATACATCTCAGAGTTCATATTTCCAACCACATGAACGAAGGAACCCAGGCCAAACCATGATGCTGCCACCACCAAACTTAACAGTCGGCACAATGCAGTCACGTAAGAAGCGCTCGCCGGGCATCCGCCAAATCCAGACGCGTCCATCGGACTGCCAGATTGTAAAGCAAGATTCATCACTCCAAAGAACATTTTTCCACATGTCCACAGTCCAATGACGATGACTTTTGCACCATTGCAATCGACGCTTCGCATTCTGGGAGTGATATTCGGTTTGTGAGCGGCTGAACGACCATGGAAGTCTAGGTTTTTTAACTCTCGACGAACAGTCCTACTGCTAGCACTAACGCCCGATGAACTTTGGAACTCCTGATTTCAATCAACGAGTACTTGTGATTTTGTTTCACTACCCTTTTCAGAGTTCTACGGCTGCGATCACTAATTTTTTTCGGCCTGTCGCTTCGTTTTTATGCAGTTTCACTGCCTCGACGTTTCCATTTCACAATTACATCACTCACAGTGGATTTTGGCTTCTGTAGCATGTCCGAAATTTCACGAACTGATTTCCCACAAAGGTGGCATCCCACTATAATGCCACAATCAAAGTCACTAAGTTCCTTTGACTTACTCATTGTCTCACAAACGCATAAATATGACCTGAAAAAAACAATACCAACACTTTTATTGCTTTCGGTTACGCCTAAAATTACGTCACCTGCCAGATCCACTTCTTTAGGAGGGTGTCCGGATACCTTTGGCCAGATAGTGTATATATATATATATATATATATATATATATATATATATATATATATATATATATATATATATATATATATATATATATATATATACATATAACCCGTCCTTAAGTATAATGCCTTATACTTAATGGCCGTTCTTACAAAGGGGATATGAAATTTCCCGTTCTAAAGAATCGGAAAAATGGTCCCCGTAAGCTAAAGGTTAATACTGCCATTTAATTCAGAGATGTTTCTATTTGTGTGTTTGTGGAATCGATGACGTTACCACCGATTACTCAAATATGTCATAGTACGAGGCGTGTTTTTTAAGTAAGTACCGTTTTGAAATAAAAATAAAACTATTAGACTTTTTTAAACAATTTTATTTTTACACGAAAGCCTGTTCTTTAATCTACTTTTCTACATAATTCCCACCAATTTAAAGGCACTTATCGTATCGTACAACCAGTTTTTGAGTACCATCCTCGTAGAAATCTGCCGCCTGATTAGACAACCACTGCAACACGGTCGTTAGACCGTGTTGCAGTTAGGTCAATTGACCTAAAAGTTAGGTTATTTGACCTAACTTTTGACTCGTGGTGATCCAATAAATTCTGCCACTTATTGTGAGACTTTAAAAAAACTGCGCCGTGCAATCCAAAACAAAAGGCGTGGCATGCTGAGTAAGGGGATCGTTTTGCTTCATGACAATGCCCATCCACACACGGCCAATCGAACTCAAGATCTGATCGGATCATTTGGCTGGGAACAACTTGATCACCCTCCGTACAGCTACGATCTAGCGCCAGTGACTACCACGTGTTCCTGAATTTAAACAGGCATTTGAGTGGTCAGCGCCACGACGACGATCTCAAAACGACCGTGTTGCAGTGGTTTTCTAATCAGGCGGTAGATTTCTACGAGGATGGTATTCAAAAACTGGTTGTACGATACGATAAGTGCCTTAATATTGGTGGGAATTATGTAGAAAAGTAGATTAAAGAACAGGCTTTTGTGTAAAAATAAAATTGTTAAAAAAAGTCTCCTAGTTTTATTTTTATTTTAGAACGGTACTTACTTAATAAACACGCCTCGAATTAAGTGTACGTTAGTATTTATAATTCTGTTGAGCACCAGTCAGTGAAATACACTGTGATGTTTTAGTTTAAATGCATTAGTTTAAATTAAGAAGTCAAATGTACTCCGATCGAAAATTGTTTTTTATTTAACTCCTGTAATCAGGAGACAAAATGCATATTTTTAAGGAGAAAAATTCCTACCGAGTGTAATAATTAATTTATAAAGAAAAGAGTTGTTAGGAAAGCTATGAGAGATCTCTTCTATTTTGTTAACTCGTCGCAGAGGTGTTTGTCTCTTCGACAGCATAAAATTTCTTAATTGTGTGTTACAGTATCAATGAGCTATGGATGTTACAATTTTCAGGTCGATTTCAATAAAGTAAAAATCTACTACATGGAAGAGATGCCCGGATTTCTGCTATCAGCGACCAGTGAAGTAAAGGCAGCAGTCAGAAAGGTGAGTTTGGGCTCTCCGTAGTTAAGAATTATATTGCTAACAACGAATCAATGCAACTTGATGTAATCAACTATTATCAAAGTAAAAATAGAAAAGAGTGGGATTACATTCTCATAACAATATTCTCAGAAGAAAAAAAACGAGATTGAGTTAATTGGGTGATTGATTGAGTTAACTGAATAAATGACTGAGTTAAGGGAACACAATATCATTAATTTTAGAATGTACCTAACAAATTTATATTAATTCCACTTTACTCCATTATAGAATAAACCCCCTTAGCATATCTCAACCCTGCAACAAAAGTGACACAAGTAAAAAAATGGCAATTTTGAGGTTATGTCATTGAAAAATATGTATGAAGTGCCCCATCGAGCACGAAGAGCAACACACCTCTATCTCGCAATTATTCCACCTCAAGACAGTTGTATCAATTTTATTGTAATGCTAGTTCAAGCTGTATAGTATTTTTTTAGTAGATTTTTCTAAAATGCTGCATTTTTGAGTTGTGTCAGTTTTCTTACCGGGAAGCGATGTATTGAGACATAAGTTAATGCATTAACACCCAGAAAGACCCATTTATTGAAGATTTAAGAAGAGATTTATTCTGTGACGAGAACAACGTAAACAATCTCCTCTTTACTTAGTCAAAATATTAAGTCGCTGCGTTCTTACACATTTCCCCTTTTTTAAACGCATATAAAAATGCTGAGAGACTTTCAAGCTCCTTCGACGTCAAAGTCCAGGGATTTCATTGGTTGTTATTAACACGTCATAAGATTTGCGGAAAATCGACTCAGTATGAAAATATTAACTACGACACAATTAGAATTATATGTTCGGGTTCACAATACTAGATACATTAAAGATACTTTTAGGGTCACCGAGGTTGTTACTTACACACACACACACACACACACACACACACACACACACACACACATATATATATATATATATATATATATATATATATATATATACACTATCTACCAATAAGTGTTTGGACACGTGTGATAGAAAAGAAAATAAAATTAATTAAGATTCATTGGTTGGTAGAGCCTCCACGAGAAGCAATTACAGCCTTAATCCTCCGGGGCATGCTTTCCAGAAGTCCTATGACGGCTAGTGGTATTTTTCTTCCACTCGGCTTGGAGAAGACATGTAAGTACTTACACCGATTTTGGACGGTTGTTGCACCCCTTAATTCGGCGATCCAACTCCTCCTAGAGGCCAGAGGTTCTCGATAGGGTTCAGTTATGGGCTCTGGGCTGGCCAGTCCATTCGGTTAACCTCATTGTCACCATACCAATCCATGGCGGACCTCGCAACATGACAGCTGACGTTGTCGTTCTGGAAGTAACATGGATCTAACCCATAAAACTACCACAACGTAGGAAGCATACTATCATCCAAAATAGTGCAGTAGGCGTCGGCGTTGAGCTTAAAATGAATTTTGACCAAGGGTCCCAGTCCAATACAGGAGAAACACCCTCAGACTATAATTCCACCTCCACCGAACTTTACTGTGGGCACAATGCATTCTAGCAGGAAGCATTCTCCAGGCAGACACCAGACCCAGACCCTGCCATCCGAACGGTAGAGGGTGAACCTTGATTCGTCGCTCCAGAGAACCCTTTTTCCTCTGATCTACGGTCCACTTTCGACTTTCTTTTCACCACATTAACCGAGCAATAAAATTGGACTTTGTGATCAAAGTCTTATGGGCGGTAGCACGACTGTGAAAACCAAGCAGATGGGCTTCCTTACGGATGGTATCCATCAAAACAACACTCCCGTGTGCCTTTTGAAACTCCTGGAGTATGTGGGCCATCGGTTGGGTGCGGTTCTTCCGAATTTCTCTGGACAGCACCCATCTCCCAGTTTCGTGGGTCTGCCGACTCGGGGCATATTCCGACAATCCCCGCTCACCTTCCACTTCTGAATCACATAGGTCACTGTCGATTTTGGGTAATTCAGCTCGCTAGATATGTCCCTTAAGGATCGGTCATTTCTGTGATACCCAACGATTACACCTTTCTCGAAATCAGATAACTCTGCACTTCGTGGCATCTTATATGCGATTAATGCCAATGTCGTTTCCTACACGATACTTACCGGCGGAGGGCATGACGTACATCAGAACCGCAGATATCGTCATTTGCATGGGTGTCCAAATACTTATTGGTAGATAGTGTATATATATATATATATATATATATATATATATATATATATATATATATATATATATATATATATATATATATATATATACACTGGTGAAATAAATTAAGAGAATTTGCATATTTTATCGAATTTTATGAAAAGAACTGAACTGAATGTAAAACCACTGCTTCAAGACAAAAATGCAAATCTTGTACGTCAAATGCGTAAGCGTACACGTGTGTGTAGACCAGGGGTTCCCAAACTTATTTGACCTTCCGTCCCCTTTTCAGAGAAAAAATTACTCAGCGCCCCCCTGGAAGTTTACCATTTTATGCGAGTAAACAGAGATACAATAACAAATTTTTGGCCTTTTATGTATCTGTTTTTCTACCTATATAGAACATAGTAAAGAAATATGTTGTTGTAAATAAGACACCTTGAAGCTTGAAATTATAAAATTATTTCTTAAAATCAACCATAGTTACATTCGAATTACACACCAAAAATTAAGATGGCGAAGGATAATAATCTAATATATAAAAATGAATGTTTGTCTCTCTGTAATTGTATAGAAATCCACAGTTTAGGAGCAACGATCGTGAAATTTTACATACAGGCGTCTTTAAAAACAGCCGATGGTCTGAAGAACTTGAAAAATCGAAATTAATTACCGTTGATTTTTAATTAATAAAAAACCAACAATTTGTAAGCTGTTACACTTTGTGGAATCACCCCTCTGAATATGGCGTCCACGTTAGGGTTAGCTGGCAAACAGCGAGCGAAAAGATAAAAATAAATAAAATCAAAAAGTTTCAAGTTATATATTAAACCAGAATAATAAATGAAAATAATAATCTTTCAAGTAAGATTTTATACTCTAAAATAAATCGGATCCAACGGCATATTGACACTCTCACACGCGATGGAAAATTCGAATCAACCACGCTAAGTGTCACGATCTTTTTTAATCGCTACTGCAATCCTCCTAGCTTATGTCTTTGTGTCTATTGAAGAGTTAAAGACCAAGCTTCTATCCTGCTAACTTATTTCTCACTTAAAACTCCTCTTACTCCATAAATGTATGTATATTCACCAACCCATAGCAACTTTCCAAAAAACTCATTACGTATATTTTTTACTTTACTCAACAGTGTTGTGTATAATCGTGGGGCGTTCGTTAAAACGGTTCATTTGGTACCCCGTAAGACTCGGGTTCGAGTATGGGATCGTGCAAATTTTGCTAAACCTGTATTTTCAGCTTTTTTATGAAGGCTTTTTTATTTCAGCTTTTATTTTATTATTTTTTTAATTATTATCTTTATTTTATTTTATTATTTTTTAAATTATTATTTTTATTTTATTTTATTATTTTTTAAAATTATTTTATTTTATTTTTTTTCAGCTTTTTTATGATGAAAGACCGAATATAGCTGAAATCTGAGGAGTTTATTATACATTTATATATTTTTAATTGGTTTTCATATTATTAATGTGTATAACATTTCGTATGCTTTTTTTTCTATGTTATTTATACTGTGTTTAGTTTTTTAATGGATTTTGGTAGGTTTATTATAAATTTATGTATTTTCTGATTTACTTTCCAGGATTTTTTGCTCCAATGATAAAGGCTAAATATTATATTTTTAATTATTATCTTTATTTTATTTTATTATTTTTTAAATTATTATTTTTATTTTATTTTATTATTTTTTAAAATTATTTTTATTTTATTTTTTTTCCAGCTTTTTTATGATGAAAGACCGAATATAGCTGAAATCTGAGGAGTTTATTATACATTTATATATTTTTAATTGGTTTTCATATTATTAATGTGTATAACATTTCGTATGCTTTTTTTTTCTATGTTATTTATACTGTGTTTAGTTTTTTAATGGATTTTGGTAGGTTTATTATAAATTAATATATTTTATGTTTTACTTTCCAGGATTTTTTGCTCCAATGATAAAGGCTAAATCTTTTCTATGTTATTTATACTGTGTTTAGTTTTAAAATTGATTTTGTTTAACAAACATTCATCAATAATTTTTTCTGGGCATTGTATTGCTAACAATTAGTATAACCAACAATTTTTGAAGGATGCGATTCTCGATTCACAGATGTGCAATAGATGGCGCCACTATTTTAAACTTTTAGTATTCCATAAACCAACACCTCATAAACGTTCGTTTAAGAGGTGTTCCTAAACGAACGGTACATTCAAATTAAATACAATGTCAGTGTATGCAATTAATGCCAATATATATATATATATATATATATATATATATATATATAATAAATACGACGATCAATGTATACGATTGATGTAAAAAAACAAAAAAATATATTAATAAAAAAATTGCAAGGGATATTTTTATAGACAAAATAATGTAGAAGAAAATATTCAAATTAAATCTCATAGGACATACTAAAGAATATAGTACAGTTAATGTAGTACAGTTTGAGGAACATATCTTTTACATTATTTTAATATTTTTTTGAATAATGTCCAATCGTCTGCTGCATTAGCAAGTATTTTTTTGCCTATTTCGTTGTTATGTGAAGATAAATTTATTTAAAGTAACAGAAAAAGAAATCACGTGATCAGCGTTTAATAAATTAACCTTTTACATGCCAATGTTCCTTTTTTGGAACACCATGTTTAATATTTTTTTAAAAATAAACTGTGATATCTGTCAGTTTGAAAAAATTACCGTATCTTATAGAAGGCATGATTGATTTTTTGACTTTTTTTTTCCAAATATGAATATTTTAGCGTAGAAAAATTTCTAAAAATCAGCTTTTTTCACAATTTTTACAGTACGTAAGAAAAAAAATTCTATAAAATTCCTAAAAATTCAAATCCACCCAAAAATTTCCCCATCGTACTTGCAAAGGACAAGTTTAACGAGTTAATAAAATAAATTAAAATAATAACAAGAAATATTTCCTCAAGACTGCGTAAAAATGCAATGTTCCAAAAAAGGAACATTGGCATGTAACGATATACAAAAGAAGTGATATGACACGTGATCAGTGATTCTGCCGTCTGATTACTTAGAAAATTCAGCCGAACTTACAAAGCTGTATGCCCTACAAAAAGGAGACTCTTTAGACGTCGACGCAAATGACATTCGGCAATTTCTTGGATTACTGCTGTTTAGTGGCTACCATTCAGTACCTGATGAAAATACATATTGGAGCTCTCAGGAAGATTTGCATAGCCTAATTGTTAACAATACAATGCCCAGAAATAAATTTCGGATGTTAAAAAAGTATTTCCACATTGTTGATAATAGTAAATTGGAACCAGGTGATAAATTTGAAAAAATTTCTCCCTTTTATAAAGAGGTTGGAAAAAATTTTCGTCAATTTGGATTTTTTCATGAAAATATGAGTATCGATGAATCCATGGTTCCATGTTATGGACATCGTTCGGCTACGGTGTTCATACGTGGAAAGCCAATTCGCTTTGGTTTCAAAGTTTGGATGATCTGCTCAGCAAATGGTTATCCTTATGCTATGTCTATCTACGATGGAAAAAGTTCAAAAAATGAAAATTTGCCACTTGGATCAAAAGTTGTCTCCGAACTATTATCTTTTATTGACAATCCAGAGAAACGTAAAATATTTTTCGATAACTTTTTTTACATCGTACAGTCTGCTGACAGATTTATCTAACAAAGGCTTTAAGGCAATCGGCACAGTGCGAGATTCCAGAACGGGACAATGTTCTCTTAAAACAGCAAAAGAAATATCGAAATTTCAACGTGGAGAGTTTGATTACCGATGAGATGGAGAAGTTTATATGTGCCATTGGAACGATAGTTTTGTTGTAACTATTACATCAAATTTTATCACCCACGAACCATTTGGAAGAGCAAAAAGATATGTCCGAGCTAAAATAAAAGTTGATTTTCCTTAACCTTACATTATAAAATTATATAATAAAGGAATGAGCATCAACAGTAGCAACAAATAAGATATTTCTGAGAGGGATTTCTTTTTCTTTCTACCAATGCATGAAATATTGATTCCCCCTTGGTATCAGTTTGCAAATGTTTTGCAAATAATAATTCTTAGCATATTTTTTCTTCTTGTATGAATTGCACGTATGGTAAAATTAAGGCCTCATTTCCTGGCAAAGTTGACTCATCAAGTTGAATAGAGAACTGGGATTTTTTAAATACTCACATGAGTCTTCAACAACTTGAGCCATTTCATCAATTCTTCTTTGGATTGTATTATTGCTCAATCGAATTTTCTTTGTAATTTCAGAAGCTGGCTTGTGTAGCATAGTGCGCATTACTTCAGTTATAGCCAGTAGAATTAGTTCTTCCCCAATAGTAAGCGATTTTCCTGATTTAGCAGTCATTAGAGAAATATTACATGAAGTACGTAACCCATCGCTACAACCTACTGAGAAGACTTTTGCTAATGCCGCCTTTCTCAAAATCTTTTAATGCATTGCTTTAAAACAAGATAAGGTTTTATCTTCCTTATCAGCATGAACTTTTTCAAATGTTCTAATAATCTTGACACATCGCTAAAATATAAAACATTTTCAAGCCATGAATTAATTTTAAAAAAGAGTTAATAGTCTTAATTTAATTTTACCTTCTTTAAATAATTATTCCTTATTAACGCACAACTTATTTTACAATTAACACAGATTATTTGATAAATATAAATAGAATGGCGTAACTATAAATTTTCGGCAGTTACACGAAATGTCAGTATTCTCCACTTCTAACTCTGCACTTAGATAAAGAAAAAAATTACAAAAGGAAAAATAAACAAATAAAGAAATCCACAAAACTTAATTGGAGACTAGTTAATATGTAAGCCATGCAGAAAATAATCAGAGAAAAAGAGCTTTAAGTTCTCGCTTGTCTCTCCTTCGATTTTGGTAAAGGATTATGGTAAAGGAGTTGTACATCAGTAATATATAGTTCGGAACTCATATATATGTCTTGTTTGGAGCGATTTTATAAACTCTTTGACTCAGTGCTAGAGTTCTTAGCAAACAATATGATAATTATCGAGTTAACTTAATCGATTATATATATATATATATATATATATATATATATATATATATTTATATATATATATATATATATATATATATATATATATATATATATATATATATATATATATATGTATAATTGAAATAAATTTCAAACCCTTTTTACTATTTAACACGCCCTTTCCAAATTCTTCATCCTAACGCTACAGAATACCGTCCCTTAACCTCGGATTGCGACCTGTATTCAACCAATATCAATCTATTAGTTTTTCCCCTAAGGCCACGCGCGGAAAGAATTATATAACGAAGTCTATTCTAAAAGCTATGACGTGAACCCTTTCGATAATCACCCTATGTGGCGTGATGGTCATGTGTCAGTTTGTTAACCAATTAAAGTTCAACCGGCCTGAAAAACCCGCGCTTTTCTCAATAATTCCGTACCCCTTTGTATGTTTGCTCACAGCCAGAAAAGATGTGAGTTTTCGCTCCTGTCAAATTTGTACGGGCGGGGCCGCGTCCCCGTCCCGGACAGCGTCGCGCGATGTCTTCGAGTAAATCTAATTGATGTTCTACGAAACAGTGTCGGAAATAAAGACTTTGTATGAATCAGCTGCCTTTTTCCTGATGTGTTCCGAGGTGTTTTATTGCCCTCTCCATCTACCTTGCTACTTTGATTGCACGTTATGGATACAAAATGTTTGAAGCTCCCGGCCATTGCTTCGCCCCGCCACAGTTTCCATTTGCCTTAGCTACGACTACAAAACTGATGATTTCAACGGTCAAGTTATGTGCCCGGCTACAACCATACAACCATTACCATACTACTATTATTATTATTACATATATATATATATACCAATTAGTATTTATACACCTGTGATAGAAAAGAAAATCAAAATTTATTCTTATTCGATACTTGGTAGAGCATCGACGAGAAGCAATTACACCCTCAACCCTCCCAGCATGCTTTCCACAAGTCCTTGTAAGACGGTTACTGGTATTTTCTTCCACTCAGATTGGAGAATCACATGTAAGTTCCTTTACCGATTTTGGACGGTTGTTGCACCCCTCAATTCGGCGATTCAACTCGTCCCAGAAGTTCTCGATAGGGTTAAGGTCTGAGCTCTGGGCAGGCCAGTCCATTCAGTTAACCCCATTCTCACCCTACCAATCCATGGTGGACCTCGCAACATGACAGCTGGCGTTGTGATCCTGGAAGTCATATGGGTCCAACCCGCAAAACTGCCACAACGTAGGAAGCACACTGTCATCCAAAATAGAGCAGTAGGCGTCGGCGTTGAGCTTACTATGAATTGGGACTAAGGGTCCCAGTCCATACCAGAAGAAACACCCCCAGACCATAATTCCACCGGCAAGAGGCGTTCTCCAAGCAGAAACCAGACCTAGACCCTACCATCTGAATGGTAGAGGGTGAATCTTGATTAGTCGATCCAGAGAACTCGTTTCCACTGATGTAAGGTCCACTTTCGATGTGCTTTGCACCACATTAACCGAGAAGCGCGGTAGAACTTTGCGATCAAAGGCTTATGGGCGGCAGCATGACTATGAAAACCAAACAGGTCTGCTTTCTTACGGATGGTATTCATCGAAACAACACTCCCGGATGCATTTTAGAACTCCTGGAGTATGTGGGCCATCGGTTGGGTGCGGTTCTTCCGAATTTCTCTTCGATAGCACCCGTCAGTCTCTATCTCTCAGTTTCATGGGTCTGCCGACTCGGGGCACATCCTGACAATCACCGCACACCTTCGACTGCTGAATCAAGTAGGTCATTGTCGATTTGGGGTAATTCAGCTCGCTAGATATGCCCCTTAACTAACTAACTAAAGGCACAACAGTCCATAATATATCCCTTAAGGATCGCCCATTTCTGCGATACCCGACGATTACACAATTTTCGAAATCAGATAACTCTGCACTAAGTGGTACCTTGCGTGTGACTAATGCCAATGTTGTTTCCTACACGATATTTAACGGCGGAGGGCGTGACTTATATCAGGACCGCAGATATCGTCATTTGTGCGGTTGTCCAAATACTTATTGATATATATATATATATATATATATATATATATATATATATATATATATTATATATATATATATATATATATATATATATATATATATATATATATATGTATGTATATATATAAATATATATATATGTATATATATATATATATATATATATATATATATATATATATATATATATATATATATATATATATATATATATACACAGGGTGATTTGTTTTTAAAATGACACTACTCAGAGCCATTTGTAGCGTGATGTATCAGCCGGAATTCCACCAAAATTGATAGAGGGACTAAGGACGACCTGGGAAAGAGTTTCCGTGAAAAAAAAATAGTTCCAAAAATCACCGATAGGGGAATGTTGTTGTCGGAGCACCCGATAATTTGCATAAAAAGCAAGTAAAACATCAAAAGGCAAATTCATGACTACATTGTCGACAGCAGCGCCAGTATTTTGGGCTATAAAGTGCGGAATCTGTTGCGCCTTCGCTTTATAGAAGAAAGGGGTCATCAGTCGCATTTTATCACTTGCGTGGCCACCTCGCTCCCCGGACCTAACCCATGTGACATTTTTCTGTCTAATGTGTATCTTGGTGGAGTCTCGAACTTGGCGACCCTAAAGGACAACATTTTTCGGACTTTGATTAACATTCCTGGTGACATGATACGCTCGGCCGTTGAGAACATAGTGTTCAGGATGAAATGTGTCGTCCACCAGGACTGTGGTCACATTGAAGGAGGGATAAGTGCATTTTCTGCATAAAGTGGCGTTGCAGTGAAATTTTTTTGTTATTCATTTGTCTACTTACAACTTATTTGGTATTCATCCCTTATCTTTATAAGCCCGATATACTGGCGCTGATGTCCACTACAGAGTCGTGAATTTGTATTTTGATGTTTTACTTGCCTTTTATGCAAATTTAGGGTGCGCCAACAACAACAGTGTCATATTGCCCCCTATCGGCGACTTTTGGATTTTTTAAAATTATTAAAATTATTAAAATTTTTTTTTAACGGAAACTCTTTCCAATGTCGTCCTTAGTCCCTCTATCAAATTTGATAGATCGCGCTACACATGGCTCTGAGTAGTGTCAGTTTAAAAAAAAAATCCCCCTGTATATTAGCTTTTTACCCGGCGTTGCCCGGGTATTTATTTATCCTGTTTTTTATTACACGGGAAAAGTAATGAATTCTACTTAAAGTTTAAAATCTATTTAATTTTATATACAGGTATTTAAAAGTATATATACAGTATATAAATTATAAAATAAAATTACAAATTCGCTATAATATTAATTTAACCTAAAACCTGATTAAACCCAACATTTTTAGTTTCCCCTCCAGGAGCAAGAAAAGTAAATACTTGGGTTAATCCATCCTTGAGCAAGAAGCGTAAAGTTGTCCGTGGGAAAAACATGGCGATCTCAAATCCATTCTGCAGCACTTAATAGTCTGCTCCTGTGACTTGTTGATAGTGATCGACAGTGCAAGTCTCGCTGGAAATAGCAATCTCTTACAGTTAAAAGGGAGATCCGTCGGAATGAGTGGTATCCGTGGGATAAAAAATGTTTCACCCTCTCTCTTTCCTGTTAAGATTGTCACTTCAATAATATTGCCCAGCATCTTCTTTACTCACAGCCTTGTGCCGGTGCAAATTTTTGGCGGGTCGAGGTTCCGTAGTAAAATAATTTGAGATTTAAGTAAAAGACGTTGTGGTAGCAAGCCAGCCGGATCAAATGAGTTTAAGAACTCTGTTAGGAAATTGACGACCTCATCGGCCTATACTACGGTATCGATATATTTGCAATCAGTGACTACGCCTGGTAAGAGGGAAAGTATCCGATTGTTTATTTCTTGTACATGTTCATTTTTAGCAGCAATAATGGCCCTCTCTCGTAATCACTTGAAATTGGGATAGTTTTGGAAAACAGCCGGATAGATTGCATCTATATGCTTTATAAATATGTCATCAACCCCCTAGCTAAATTACGTTTTCAGAGCCTCTTTCTATTTTTAATATGTAGTTGTATTTAGCTATCCCAAAATTGGGGAATTTTTTTTAATTCATGCCTTAATGAAAACAACATATTGTAGGAAATGATAAAAATTTTGGTATAGGTTTTAGGTTGAAAATTTCATGAAAAAATATTAATTAGTTCAGGTGATATCTTGCGCGGCTTACAGCAACTTAGGCAAAATAAAATGAAATAAACATATGAAATACAATACAAATAATTATGTCAACATATATAATTATAAAATATTTTTCGTATATTCCCTTAAACTGTATGTTATGTGTAATATTAGAACAAGACATCTTTTACAGTTTTGACAAAAAAAAATTGTAAAAAGAATATTATGTTTTGTTAATGCGAGCACGCTGTAAAAGTAGGAGGAACTCAAAGTTGAAAGAAACTATTCCCTATTTTTTTGCGTTCAAATAAATCCTGCAAACAATTCTGTGTTTGGTTTGGTCTCCCGCGCTCGGTCATAAAACTCACCCCTGTAGCAAAGTGCATATATACCTCTAATTATATTTAACAACTTCTCAATGACCTTGGTTCCACCTTGAATATTTTCCCAAACTGTGTAAATGTGTGCCTAATAATAATAATAATAATTATTATTATTTTTGCATTAGCGGTACTCAAAGCCCATATGGTCCGGATATAGTTAAGGCGATCCAGTTTAAACTTTAAAGAAGATCTGTTAGGCGGAATCATCAGTGACCGCAAGTTTTTAAACTCCGTGAAAATGGGAGGCCTCTTCGTGCAAAAAATAGATTCAGGGGTACTGCTCAAGATGCTCAGGGCTGTAAATAAGACCAAATATAGAAATTAAGTCACTACTTAACAAGTCTCACAATACATGATTGTTTCCTACCTAGGTCTTCCCCGTACCCTCTGTGTTATGTGTCCTCGGAATGTTTTAGAATTATCTTGTCTTCTTTCTTTATGCTTTCACCGCTCCCTTATTTTCGTTCACCGCCCCCCAAATGTCCCCAGAGGCGCTACCGCCCCCTGGATCGTTCCAGCGCCCCCCGGGGGGTGGTATCGCTCACTTTGGGAACCCCTGGTGTAGACGGAGCCAGTAGAGAAACAGGCTTTATAAGCGCGCGTAAGTTAAGACGCATTTCGTTCACTAGCACACCTCGGTGAATTTCTTGGTGTTATTTTGCAGCAAACGGTTAATTTCAAATTGTAACAGTAAAAATGAGTAACTGCCAACGTTTAGATGATGGAATGAGGTGGCGAATTGTGGGGAGGATAGAAGCAGGCCAATCTCAAGTCCAAATTTGTAGAGAGTTCCATTTAACGCCCAGCGTCGTGTGTAACTTATGGAAACAGTTCCAGGATACCGGATCCATCGAGAGGCAGCCTGGGCAAGGTCGTCCAAGAGCCACGACGGCCAGAGAAGATCGACATTTGTCGATTATAGCGAGGCGTAACAGAGTGCTACAGCTTCTCAGCTCTCTCGTGACTTGTATGCAGCCACAGGAACCCGTGTATCAAGGGTGACTGTTTCCAAAAGACTTCATGAGAGAGGGTTGTTTGCAAGAGGACCTGCTGTTTGCGTCCCGCTCACTTCTACGAACAGGAGAATCCGTTTATCATGGTGCAGAGAGCATAGAGATTGGAGTATGGATCAATGGGCGGCCGTTCTCTTCACTGATGAGTCCCGGTTCAGCCTAAACACCGATTCTCGCCTTACGTTCATATGGAGAGAACCAGGGACCCGCTACCTAACCTCCAATGTCCGCGAAATCGACCATTATGGCGAAGGAGGTTTAATGGTCGGGGCAGGCATCATGTTGGATGGCCGCACACCTCTCCATGTCTTTGAAAGAGGCACTGTGACTGGTGCGAGGTATAGGGATGAGGTCTTGTAGCCCTATGTTCGCCTTTTCAGGGGTGCAGTTGGCCCTGAGTTCATTTTAATGGCCGATAACGCGAGGCCACATAGAGCTCTTCTGGTCGACGAATTTCAGGAGAGTGAGGATATTCGCCAGATGGATTGGCCAGCCAGATCTCCAGACCTTAACCCTATAGAGAATGTCTGGAACGCTCTGGGGAGGGCAATTGCAACTCGCAACCCCCCTCCGAGAACCATCCAGGGAATGAAAACAGCGTTGCTGAACGAGTGGGACCAATTGCCACAGGAAATGATAAACTGCCTTATTTCAAGTATGAAATCACGCGGCGAGACCTGTATATCTGTAAGAGGAGACCATACACCCTATTAACCCATCTATTAACCCATTTTTTTATTGTTCTGCAACCGCTGTTTCATACCTTCCGACCACAACGAGTGTTACGCACGATCATACGTGTCTATTACAATTATTGAATGGTTATTTGTTTTGTATCGTATCAATGTATGCACATATCAAATTTCATTAAAATAGATACACTAATTCTAGAGATAATCGACCAAGACTGCAAATTCTCTTAATTTCTTACACCAGTGTATATGCAGTGAAACTTCTCTAGCCGGTCACCCCTCTGAACGGCCATAATTTGTTCAGAACCGATTAGAGACTCCTTAGAGCCTATGTTACAGAAGATGTCTTTCGACGGGTACCCCTCGAAACAGCCACTTTTTTTCGGAACCATTACTGGCCGCCATAGTGAAGCTTCAGTGTAATTATATGTATGTGTGCATTCGTGGGATATGTTATAGGCATATGTATATATAGGTAATTTTGTTACATTTCATTAATATTTTAGCTTCAATATTGCCATAAATTTTAGTAATTTCTGAGATTTCTTTTCAATTTCACATTAAAATATTTTTATCTCATCAACAGGCTGTGAAACATTTTGAAGAGAATTTCGTTAACACCCCAACTAAGCTGATCTTAGAAGAAATGCGAAACGGCTTTGAGATATGGCTGTCCAAGTTCGTGGAAGCGGATGGACCCCCCATCAGGAAGGCTCTTCAAGAAAAAGAGACAAAGGTCAACTGGTACTGGGAACTTTTAAAATGCATATTCGGTCGTACCCAGTACGATTTTCCAGTCTTATTCTTTGCAGCTGTTGAAAAAGGTGATAAAGACAAAGAATACTACAGATGTCTCGCAATATTTGAAGACCTGAGAAGAAAGCTGGAAGATATCCTCACAGGGGAAGCCATACTCCTGTTGCCAACCCACCCGGAACCAGCTCCTCACATCATGACGACGATTCCGAAGATTAAAAATGTTAGTTACACTTGCATCTTCAACGCCCTCGGCTACCCAGTGACACAGATACCTGCAGGCATGAGTTACGGTGTTCCCATTGGCTTACAAGCAATTTCCAGTCATTCAAAAGATTACTTAACTTTAGCTACAGCGGTGGAGTTGGATAAAGTTTTCAACGGCTGGCATTGTCCATCTGAAATAGACCTATAGAATACTTTAGACATCTATGCATCTGATTGTGACTTGGAAGATATCAAGAATTATGATAGTATTTTTTTTTTGTTGAAAGAGTAGGATCTGATTGACACGCAATTCTTTGGTACCTGATTACATTCCTATAACCAGACCTAACCGAATACTTTTGTGCCGAGCAGTCTTAAATTCGAAAAATGAACGACGACTTCCCTCAAAGGAGACACTTCAGCTGTGTTTTTTTATACAGTTTTATAAATTTACATGCAGAATTTCATTTAAAATAAGTAATACTCAAAAGCATAGACTTTTGAAGGAAGGTGAAAAAAAATTATATTTACTGAATTTTAAATAGGACTGGGGAAACGTGATATGATTGTAAAGTTTCTAAGTATTTCAAGAAATTAAAATCCTTTGCAAATGATTGAAGGCTATAAATTTTTGGATTCTCTTTAAAAATGCTCCTTTGTTCTGAACATGCATATTTAACTTATTAACTTAAATACGCATAAAATTAGAAAGAAAGGGAACTAAAAACATGATGTATATTTTTAAACTGGTTTATTCATTTTATAACTACAGTATAACGACACTAAATATATGAAACAGAAATATAAATGAAATATAAATTTATTAACTTAAACATCTAAAATTAAATTTACTTAAAAATAACATTTAATTAGTTAACTATCTAAATTATTATTTTTTTTCACAACACACTATTTTAACTACACTATTTTTAGATAACACTAACTTTAAAAAAATGTGTAATAAAACTCTACCCTCCATACTGATTTCAGAAGTTGGCAATACACTCTATCTGTGATGGCAGGATGTGTGAGACATCATTGTCAATAAGCCCAAACACTTTTTTTTGTGCTATCATAAGATCGAAGAGCTTGCACTTTAAAATTTTCAACCATGTCGTTCTCACTTCTCACCTGCTCTTGGAGAACACAGAGATATTTAGGGCCGGGCTGGCCCAATACACGGACAGTAGAACAATTCGTGATCCCATGATGGGCCACGCTATTGACAATGGAATCTAAGTTTTTTTGTCATTTCATCACTATACAATTTGAATTATACATACTATCGTAATGAATAATAGCTTAAGTCAATAAACAGAGATTATAGTACTTAAATAAAAACTAGTTGGTACCCGTCAAAACATGACGGCTAGATAGTAAATAAATGTACTAATACACAAATTATACTCAACACATCATTGCCAAATGTTGAAAATCATAATAATACGCAGAAACAAATTAATGTGTTTAAACGGCCTCGTGTTGAGTGACTATCTAAAGCCAGATTTAAAAATGTCACTGAGCATGCGCAGAAAGCAAATTTTTTTATTGTAAATTATCGCTAACTAAAGAGCGCGAAATAAACAATTTCTACCAAGTTTAATCTTATATTTCACAAACATAATTATCATAAAAATAAAAATGTCAGTAAGTGATCTAGAGAAACTCCTGGGATAAAACATGTCACAGAGCATGCGCAGAAACAGTGAGTTTCTAAAGCCAGATTTAAACATGCCGCTGAGCATGCGCAGAAATCAAATTTTAATTGTAAATTATAGCTCATTAATAAAAATTGCATTTACAAAAACCAAATTTGACAAATCTACATATTACAATCTTTCGTTTAAGATCAAAATGAAGTAAATTGATGTCATAGTTTTCTCTCACGGACTGCCCAAAAAGTCGACTTAGCAACTTAAATATATAGATTTTTGAAAAATTCACTTACATTAACAGATTTCTTAAGCAGGCGTTAAAACAAGCACAAATTTTCTTCTCTCTAGCAGAATACACCTTACACTTCGCACAAAGGAATGAACTGAATTCCAATGCTAAGGCACCCTCACAGGTAATAGCCAATGACCCTCACCTATTGTCACCTAAGGGTCACCCCTCACCTAAGGGTCTATTGTTACCTACTGCCTTATGTAACAATAGACCCTTAATTTCTCGGCATTTCTAAAGGGCGGCCCGTTATAGGGACATGGCCCACTATAGGTGCATTTACCTTAATATGAGTGATTTTCAATAAATGTACTCATTTCAGATCAATGTTTTTTAGTTTTTAGGAATAAAGTAGTAATATTAGAAACTGACATAATCTGCTTCAAAGTTTTTTTTTCCGAATCGCAGTCAAAGTACAAAGAATACAGAAATACAATAGAAAAAAAAGTTCTCCTGCTCGCCATAATATCGCATGAAAATATCTCCAGCAGAAAGAGCTGGGCAGCGGTGTAAATGTAGGATGTCCATTTCCTCGGATGAATTGCACAGGTGACTGTAAAGTTGCATTCAGACTACGCTGACGTGACGTGACACGCGCTGACCGCAACGTCAGCTGACGTGGGAAAACATCAGCGTCAGGCGGTGTGTGCACACTACGCTGACGTATCGTGTCGTGACGAATTCACGTCCGTTGTTGTTTGGTTCCCACAAGGTGCATATCGTTGCGGGTGGACCCTATAAATAATATGGGGGCACCCTATAAATAGTGGCCGATCGATTTATTGTCGCTGATGAGGCTTTCACATTAAAAACATACTTGATGTATCTTTATAGCAAGAATTCAATAAAGAGCGATGAAAAAATACTTCGTTTCTCCTGAAGGGGCTGCAAACTGTTCATGTCAATGGGAGAGCATTCATAAAGGCAGAATGGTCCATTAATATTTTTTGTAAACATTTTTATTACTGTTATTTATAAACAAATTTATCATTCTGGTTGCTATAATTTTGAGTTATTAAAGAATGTAAATAAGTAACCTGTAGTGAATTTTTTTTCTGCCTAGTATTCAAATAATTCAAATACTAAGTAGGTAATTTTTGGTCGAAGACCGTCGTCTGCCTATAATATTTAATTGAAAGTAACTATCAATCAAAAAATCTATATAAATTTATAAATACACATAAACTAAGTTCATATAAATTATTTTTTATATTTAAAAGATGGAAGTTAAAAAAAACAAGAGGGGACGAACACCTGTTTATATTGTATTGTTGCACACTCCATTTGTTTACATTTGACAAGATCAGTAGCCAACTGTTGCCGCTAATTCATAAAAAAACCAAATTTTTTACCATGAAAAATTTAAATAAAATACTATATTTATAAATGTAAATAATATAAGCACATATAAATTATTTTTGCTATCTAAAAGACGAAAATCGAAAACAAACCGAGGGGACGAACACCTGTTTATATTGTTAAATCACCCCTTCCTCTTTGTTTACATTTTACAAGATCAGTAACCAACTTTACCGCCAGTTATTAAAGAAACAAAATTTTATGCTGTGACAACGTTAAGAAAACGCTGATTTTATAAACGTGTTTTTAAAGTGTTTGAAATATTGGTTAAATCAATCAAACGGCCTAAGTTTGCAATAAATTAGTAAATAAATGTAAATATTGCCAGCTATTTCCAGGATTCTTCCAATCTCTTCCCATGCTTCATTGCGTGCATATTTATTTCTGTAATCTTTGTTGAAATGGTCAAATAAAATAGGGTATTTCTTCACATGCTCGATGAGCTCTTCTTCCGTATACATAGCTGACGGCCAGACGCCTGCTGACGAGATCTGGGAATTTATATTTGGAGCTGATGCGTCAGTTCCAACATCTGATGTGTCAGTGTGCTGATGTGCCAGGCTGATGTGTCAGTGTCAGCTGATGCGTCAGTACAACTGTCGCTGATGCGTCAGTTGTCAACACGACACGTCAGCGTAGTGTGAGTGCACCTTAAGGCGTTGCGAATATACCTATCCTGAACGAGTGCTTAGAGAGCCTGTGATCTGGCGAAAACATACCACAACATCACACTTGGGGGGCAACTGGAATATACTTCATATTGTCAAGCCAGGCCTTACTGCGATTTCCATCAATACTCTTCATAATTAAATACAATACAGCTGGTTTACAATCGGTAGCATATAGGATTCTATGTAACTTCTCAAATAAAAGAAAGGTATTTTCCCCTGAAAAATTGATTTGATTATCTTGTCGTCAGTAAGAAGGAGCGTAGCACCAGTTGGAGTTGTTTTAATGCCTCCGGTAAACTATCTCAAAACCTGATTCTGCGGCAGTTCAGTTTTATTCAAAGCAGTTTAAGGGACAGAACTATATTGTCGGCTTCAAAGATAAAATTGTCTATTTATTGTACTTTTCAACAAGACAATGTTGAAATTAATACACTTTTGAAGATTTCATTCAAATCAATTAGATTAGTGAGAAACAACATTTTATTGTGAGGCATGTGAAGTAATAATACCCATGCAATATAATAGTTGTATTTTGTAATTTTGAGTATCAGCCCTTATTTTTTTAGTCTCATTTCAAATAGTTTAATAGCACTACGTTTGATTTACATACGAACAAATGATAGATCATACCCGGTAACAAAATCGGTAATCGCGATTGAAAAGAGATGGTTTGCATTAAATTTTAATGAATCTCGATTTCACGAGAATTTACAAAGTTTGCAAAATAACTTCTGGGTTTAGCTTGTGTATGTCGATTTCATTCGATCTTATAAGCCTGTTATCGAGGTATGGGAGGTATTTGTGCAGTTAGACATGAATACAAAACATCACTGTATTGAAAGTGGTGAAATATAGAAAAAAAAGCTTTGAACATACATTATGAGTAACATTTTCTAAGATCAAAGATGGTGAAAAAAATAAAAAAATAACATGGTATCAAAAATGTTCTATTCAGCATTCCTTCCATCGATCTTGGTAAAGATCGATGGAATTAAATCTCTTTTCAGGAAGGAACATTTTCAGTCCCGTCAAGGTTTCAGGTGAAGGTGTCAAAATGTGCGTCCAATTTAGTTTTCAACTGGATTCAATTTTATACTATCACAAGAAATTATTATCGATTTTCTAAAAAATAAGTTGTGGCTTAATTAAACGTTTTTTCCCCTTTGACCAAGTATGAAAAGATCGAAAAGCTCCATAAAACAAATCTCCAACTACTTTCTACCTGGCCTTTTTTCAAACCGCGAATACCACAAATGAAATTTTACACTGAAGGATAAGTTGCTGGGAGCTAAATGAAACTCACGCGAATATTCGTGAAAAGCAATTTTACTCCCATCTTCGAAGGAACGGTGGGTTCAACAGTCAGTCGGTAGTATGTACTATTTGACACGGCTCCTAAGTCCTAAATTATTAGAGTGAACAGGCAGACACTCAGCTGCGTATTCAGGTTTATTGCATAGGGACTGGTCTGTAGGTTAAAACACGCCGAACACCAAACGGGTCAGGACGGTTTACATTTAATGAATTACTCCCATCTTCGTTTATTTTGCTGCCTCTGCTTTTTTACCATACAACCATACAAAGCATACAATCAAAGTACATTGAATAAAATTTTGCACCAGTAAGCAATGTTTTCTAAATACACAATAAATGATAAGCTAAGATCCTTTAATTAAATAAAAGGGGAGATTATCTTATCTTTGGAAGCTCAAACTCCGATAAGATTACTGCAGAACTAACACCATTCTGCCTGTGTTTGACATAGAACATTTTAAAATTCTGGAGACATTCCAAGTTTAGAAGCTAAATACGAGTTTTGGTATCCGATTTCGGTAATGTACTTTTAAATTTTTTTAAAAAATCTTAAACTCCTAAAAATTTTTTTTTTGCGGTAAGCATCCTCCGTTCGCATTAAAATACTTTAAACTGAGACCTTAACAGTATTTTAACGGTATTTTCCTTTAAAACTGGCTTTTACTTTTGTTATTCTTGCTTTAGTCATTTTTTTCAATAGAGAATATTGACTTTAAAATAAATCGTGTTCACTTTTCTCAAGGCATGGTGTTACGTATCGTTTATTATGCTTAATATTTAGCTTACAATTTCTCTGACTGTGGGGAATATTCAGTTTTAACATTGACGAGCCAAATCTTCCCTACACAACCTTTTGAAAACACCGAAAATCCCTCTCCACGATGGGTCTATTAATACCTCTAGAAGAGGAAAATAATCCCTAAAAAATTTCGGCATTATTTAGTCCGCAAATACATTCGCCTGCAGAAAATACAAAGATGTTTTTATGCCACAATATATAGGATCAAAGCAACTGGCAACAATAACAATAAAAATCGTCTGTATAAAATATTCAAAAAAGTTTTCCTTCAAAAATTTTATTTCGATGCTCTGTTTTCATTGTTGATTCAAGAAAGGAAACGGTACTAGAAATTGGTGAGTTAGTTATTTTGTATTTAGAAAAAATAAAACCTCTGAACAAGAATTGTTAAAATAGCTAGTCAAGTGTTTGTGATGTAATTAAACGTTATAAACTTCATCCCATGATTCAAAATTAGATTCGATTCGATATGTCATCTAAGCCATTCTTATTATAAGCCATTTCTTATTATAATGTCAATAAGGCGCATTATAATAAGAAATTTTTTTTGAAAAGCCAATGCTGAATATTTTAAAGCTTGTGGCAGAACTACATGGAATATCTGTTAATCCAAATATTGAATGAAATACTTCAATAAGATTCATTATTTCTAATGAGATCTGCTAAAATATCATGCCGAATACGACATGGGAAAATTTCATAGTTTGTGAATAGCAAGAAGTTTTTTTTATTTTCGCTCATAAAACACAATTGCTCCAATAATATAGTTCTGGCTAAACAAAGGAAATTCCCTGATTCGGATGGTTAATGATAGATGTTTGCAACATCTTCTTTGGTTTGGATGGTTTAATTTTGGTTTGGTAAATGAGGATCATTCATTTGGATTTTTTCCAATTTTCTTTTGAAGGAAGAGTACATTCGAGTATTGAATGACCGATTTTTATAAGGGCATTTTTGTTCCTTACTCTTAGGTTTCCACCAGAGAATAATAATCGGAGTCCTCAGGTGATCAGTCTTTTTCTAATCGAATGGAATTTGCATAAAATATTTTAAATGCGAGAGAGTGTCACAAGCGGTCAATCATTTAATTTTAATTAGTGATTTTTGTTGAACTCGCAAATCAGTGACGTAGCGAGCATAATTAGCGCCCCTCCCCAATAAACATATAGTAATACTAGCTGAAAACCCGTACTTCGCTACGGAGTACATTCAAATTAAATACAACGGTCAATGTATGCAATTCATGCCAAATATATATATATATTATATGATAAATACGACGATCAATGTATACAATTGCTGTAATTAATATATATATATATATATATATATATATATATATATATATATATATATATATATATATATATATATATATATATATATATATATTTATAAGAAAATCGTAAAGGATAATTTTATAGACAAAATAATGTAGAAGAAAATATTCAAATTAAATCTAATATAAAGAATACTAAAGAATATAGTACAGATAATATAGTACAGTTTGTAGAACATTTCTTTTACTGTATTTTAATATTTTTTTGTATAATGTCCAATCGTTTGCCGCATTAGCAAGGAAAAAAAATATATTTTTTTTGTCTATTTAGTTCTTACGCACGCGATGATAAATTTATTGAAAGTACCAGAAAAAGAAATCACGTGATCAGCATTTAATAAATTAAATTCTACAAATGAATCTTTAAAAATTCACCAAAAATCAGGAAATGGAGGTAAAAATTCGAAAAAAATTTCATTTTGAAGGAATTTTTATGATCTTTCTCGTGATATAAATTTTATAACCCTCAATGTACTATTTTAAATGCAAACGTAAAAAAATTTAAAAAACAGCTTAAAAATTTAATTTAAAAAAATCTAAGAAGAATTTTTGAAAAATCTTTCTTAGTGCACCCCTACACTATTAGAAGAATCGCCATGCAAAATTTCAGCCCTTTAGGTCAAGCGGTTTGGTCTGTGCGTTGTATGTCAGTCAGGGAATGAATGAATCAGTCAGTTACAGAACTGTTTTATATATATAGATAATATATAGAATTAGTGAAAAGGACCATTTGACGCCCCTTTGTGAGTGGCGCCCGGGGCATGATAGAACCCCTCCCCCTCGCTACGCCACTGTCGCAAATTTTCCTCGTTAGATTCCATATAGCGTTAGTTTCTGTATACTCGCCTGGTAAGACTGGAACAGGTTTTTACTCTTGGGTGAAGCTGTATTTCCGGTTTAGTGCCTCAAACGATGGAAAGGAAGTCGACCAGATGATACAGTAGCGATCAGATTTCTATTTCGTTAAAATATTGTTCTTTAAAAATCCCCATTATGAATGTTACGTGCTCGCGGAGTGTTATTTATCTCGAACGGTGGAACTAAACTGGGTTGACTGTTTTGTGATAATAGATTATACAGTCTGAGTTTCGTAAATCGAGGTAAGTCATCTTGCCCTCGTTTTTCGCCACGGAAATTACTGGTTTACTACTAATACGAAAATTACTGGTCAATTTATTTTCACTCTCCGAGTCAGATAAAATAGCCTAAATTTCTAACTAGTGTGAGTTGAAGGTTTTTTATTTATTTTATTCACAAAAACTTAATCAGCCATACCTAATATTGACTACGATCGACTGGTAACACTTGTTAAAACATGTGCTTTGAGTTCAGAACTAGTAATGACATGAAATAGAGTAATCTTAAAGTCAGAGACTTTATTTCTTTTATATATTGAGATAGTGGCCCAGTTGGCAAGGGCAGCGGGCCAGGGATCTGAAAGTCACTGGTTCGATGCTCGTCACTGACAAGTCCAGTGCCGTGTGCACTAATGTAGGCAGGTGCACGCAAAAGCTGTCGTGGCTGCAATGTCCTCCAAGTTCTGAAAAATTACTTCTGGAGGTGCAAAATTACGGGACTGGTCTTTTGGCCAAGTGGGACTCCGACTCTTGTGGTTCCAGTCAAAACAGGAGCCGCACCTTCATCGCCCATAGCCTTTGATCTTATGTTGCTGTATACCCATAGTACCTAATGGGTTGGTACCCATAGTACTATGGGCTGTACGCCCATAGACTTGATCTTATGTTGCTGTCGGTCAAGTGGCATAAGCAACAAACAACATAGATATATGTTGACGCGCTACATGGATTGCTCCAAATCGCATGGAAATTATTTGTAACTTTGAGGAGAAGGGAAAAACATAACTCTTCAGTTATATTGCTGACTCCTAGATTTTATTAGGCAGGTAGAGAAAAGCCAGGACAATATAAGTGTCAGCAGTTTGAGTTAATTTTGTGTTTTTGCTTTAACAGCAGCTTTAACATGGATAATCAGGAATCCAGTGCATTTTTTCATTATCCTCGAAAATTATTTAGAGTTCGGGGAAGGAAATTAATGTTGTAAATCCATCACAACTTTACAAGAAAGGGAATACAGACAAAATGCTGACGTGTTTCACTGATCTTACCCTAGCGTTACCTCTCTCACTGTCTGTTCTGCAGTATACGAGACTTAGTAACAACGCTATTCCCGGACGACACGGGGGAATGCCCCAGTGAAAGAAAGTTTTCGTAGGCGCGATCCTTCCGAACATGATAGAAAAAAATCCTCTTTATACATTTTCGCTCGATAGCGTGCGAACAAGGAGACACGTCACACAACGTTGGACTTATCGCTGCTAGCCTTGCGATAAAATGCACCCTCGTGAAGAGCGTAGTCACAGGAAATGTAGAACAAGCTTACAATCAGCTGACTGTCCACTGCAGGCGAGATATACCCGGGGAGTGTGATATCGCCGTAAGATAAGATCTCTCGCTATAAAAAAAAACGGTTTCCCTGTAATTAACTTAATGTGGGTAAGAGAACCGTTGTAATTCCAAATATATGGGTCAATAACTTTGCATGTGTATTTTAAGTTGATATTTCATATCAACAAATATTTTTCAGCAATAAGCTCTATTAATAACCTTCTTGTAATATTTTTTTTTTCAGGTATTGAAGACACTATTCAATAAAGAGGCAAAGACTTCAAATTTACAATGGTAAGGCTCTGTTGAATACTTTAAAATTTCAATGGTAGGGATCTGTTGAATACTTTAAAATTGCATTGTCAAGGCTCTGTTGAATATTTTAAGGGGGCAGAGGACCCTGTAGCTCGACGAAAAGACTATAATAATTACAAGATAAAAAGAACTTTTTATATACCATGTTTTCAAATTTTCTGTTGAATCATATAAACTTGACAATTCTATGTATAAATAAATACTTTTTTAAAATTTTTTTGATGAATTATCCCATCAACTTGAAAGAAAATGAAATAAATTGGAAGTTAACTTGCGTTTAACTTTTCGTTCCCGTCCCGGCAGACAGATGGCTGCACCAGTCTACAAAACAAAATTAACTGAAAATAATAAAAACATGGTAAAAATCTGCTTAAAGATGGCTAAAAGTATTAAAGAAATGCATTGTCATCGTGTTCTAAAAATTTCAAATCTCTAGCTAGTCGAGAAGTTAGTTAAAAATCGATTGCAAGATTTGTACTGGGCAAACACACAAACACACACACAAACAAGAAAGCAAGTTAATAAAAACATGGTAAAAATGGTCTAACCACAAAAACCCAAATAATATTAAAAAACAAACTTTATTTCTTTATACATATATAGAACATATCTTTAAATATGATCATATATATAAAAATGGAAATTATAAAACTATAAATAATGTTCAAATTAGCAGTTTAGAATTTTTTATGATTAACTGGTGATTAAAAATCATAAAGTGCTGCGTGCATCATAAAATTGAGATTTACGCTTACAGAAAATAATCAATAGTCAGAATCAATATAGTCACTTGTAATATATTTACATGTATCGTAAAACCAAATAAATTGTAATAAATATTATTTAAATTAAAAATTGAGCATAAAATTGGAAAACTACAAAAACTGTCAGAATTATTTGGATAATTTTCCCACATTAAAAAAGTATTTCAGAATTGCACATTTTTCTGGTTTTAAAATGTAGAGTACCATGAAAAATATATATGAGTGTAGTTTTATCAGTTTCCTATTGATAGTTTAAAAGTAATGCTGCGCAGAAACTCAAAATTAGCAGTTAATCATATAAAATTCTAAACTGCTAATTTGAAAATTATTTATAGATTTATAAATTTCTATTTTTATATCTGGCATATTTAAACATATGTACTTTATATGTATAAAGAAAGAAAATTTATTCTTCAAAAATTATTTGAGTTTTTATGGTTAGAATTAGACCATATTTATAGTTTTTTCTAACCACAAAAACCCTGTGTCTCCCAAGTGTCCCCCTGTGTCCTTCAAGGTCCCGCGCCCCCTTAAACGACGAAGTTTCTTTTCGACTTCTCCCACATTATACCTTGCTCGGTCAACTTCAAAAGGAAACAAACTGATTGAGAAACAAAATTATGAGAAGACACCCCACGGATGCAGTTGCGTTGATATAAAGTGGGCTGACTTGAACAAGCGGGTATTCGTTATGGCAGAGAGTGAAACAGGTGCATAATATTTTAATGATTGAGAAACGAACAAAGTTTATTGCTCTGACGATATTCAATATTCTCTTACCCAGTAGCTGTTAATTGAAGTGTTAATGAGTTGGTTGTTTGGTGTATTAATTCTCAGATGTTCTCAATGATCTTCAGTTTTACACAAAACGTGATGGCCTTAAGCTCTTATCATGCAGGAGAGTTTTACGGTACGATGTGCGCAGACAACTCTTTAGAAGGAGTCTTTTGTGCAGAAGTTGGCCGAAAACTCTCGTATGATAATGTATACTTCAAGTACTATTTCAGGTCTAGTATCGAAAAATCTGATAAGTTTTACCAACTGGTACCGATCAACCAAAGAACGACACCTTAATTCAAGATGACGGCAACTGTGCTCAATTTGGACTAAGCAAGAGAAATCGAAACAACTAATTGTTAAAATTTTGAACAAACATACCCAGCTTTTATAAATACATATTGACTGATGTATAGTGTATTGGGTAAAACTTTTACATTTTTTAATCATTTTGCATCAGTTACCATGTTAGCTGTTGCCATGTCGGGATTAACTTAGTGCTTATTTCCTCTGATTTGTGTGCTTAAGGCCCCTCAGTGACTTCATCAATGACTATTTCATATTGTTAAAATATAAAGTTCGGAACTCACATGAAGATTTAAAATATTGCCCTAGTATGGCGATCATTATAAATGGCAGCGTTTAATCAGGCCTTTTTTTTAAAAAAAAATTACTTATTTCTTTACTCTTTGTATGTTGTTAACTTGTACAGGCTAAAATTAGTGAGATTTCTCTCAAAATTGAAATTATGCTTGGGAAGGTAGAACTAACCTCTACGACAGAGTAACAGACATGTTCCCGAAACAATCTCGTCAAAAAGTGCGAGAGCAAAACCTCTGTTTTATATGAATGGGTGGGATACACTACCCTCCTAAGCATAAAAGACGTATCTCAATTTTTTTCCATTTTTACTGTTTTTCTTGCTTAGTAATATTTGTGAGCTACCTGACATTATGCCTAAGCAAAAATCCGTATCTTATTTATAAATAATGAAGAAAAACTAAAAAAACATTTTATCCTACAATAATCAGCAGGTGCGGGATGCACGTTTACAAAAATGCTCGCAACCAAAAGTTTCAGTTTTTTAAGATACGCCTCTTATGCTTAGGACGGCAGTACAGGTTTCATGTAGACATCACACACTAACTGAATACACAAACAGAAGTGAGACTGGTTATTAAGGCTGCTATGTACTAAGAAAAAAAATCGCATTTCCCTTTTCCTCTTCTTGCAGACTTTTGTGGTGGGAGAAGTCCAGTTGACAGTTCGAGAGTTCCACCTCCCTTAGGATTGACATTTTGAGGGATTGTAATGGCTCTCTCTCTATAGGGGGGGTTAAGCACTGCCCCCAAATTTTTTATTTAAAATATATTTTTGTCAACTATTTACAGGTACATAAATGCTAATAATCAAATAAAATTGAAATTGTCAGATAGCCTGAACTTTTCTGCAAAGCGCTACAGGATTAATTTTATAAATTTCGTCCACCGAAGGAATTTATGAGTGTTTAAAACACACTATACCAGATTTCCCCCCGAATAATTTAAATTTTAAAATATTAATTGCATTTTTTTTTAAAAACGAAAAATGTACACAAATGTAAAATTTCTTTCTTTATGACGCAGTACAATTTTTTAAAAAAAATCTTTGAATCCAAGTCGGAAGTCCGTGGACAAATTTTCTCCATAGGTTAACATTGAGGTGAGCGAATCCAATGGGGTTAGTACATAGCAGCCTTAAACATTCAAAATGAAATCTATGTTCAATGTCTCTTATTTATAATTGGTCCAGCTGTTTTGAACATCGGCAGAACATCAATAGAAGAAAATTCTAGACTTGGTCTCAAATTATCATTATTGCATGAATGGTATAGTAATATAGTTTTACTGTTAAGTACTTATTTGTAAATATATGTAAGAAAGTCCATTGCTTCTTATTTGCAGATGAATTTATTGTCAGGAATGATTGATGGTTATGGAAAACAACACGCTCATTTTGTTTTCTCCCATATAGGTACTGTTTTGTCTGATTACTGTTCTTCGGTTCTTGTTGACCTTATTTCGTCCATTAACGTACAACATTTTCGACATCATTGGCAGAATTATTTTAGGCAAAAGAAAACGATTGCCTCCCATCCGTAACAAATTTCTTTTAATGTCGGCTACAGAGTTGGCAGAGTATATTAGGAAGAGGAAGGTAATATTTTATGATTTTCATGATAATAAGTTTTTCTTCTATTAATACTATATATCTGAAGTATTTATTGCGATTTTAAGATGGCAAACTTAAAAATAAAGAGCTCGGGAACATGATAACCGTAAGTATCAAAACCCAACTCCGTCACCTGCGAAAAAATACTCACAAGATTCTTTTGTTTTAGGCGGAGCCCTTCTACTGGGACCATCTAGGCCCCCTAAAGCTCACGGAACTGGAGAATTCTAAATTTTTCTCCTTTTCTCATCGGGTTTCATGATGACACACATTTCATATAAAAAAATCTAACAGTTTTGTACCCCGGACTTTACGTTATAAAATTTATAAAAATGCATTAAATTTTTTTAAAAGTTATATTAAGTTAGGTAATATATTTTTAAAGAGGGGGACTAATAGCTGCTTGTATAACGGGCTTCCAAATTCGTTAGCGGATCCATGACGGTTGGAGGAGTTACAATATTTTTCAGGAGATTGTGGAAATTCAAAGACATGGGCGACGAATTACTTAGGCTAAAAATTCCCCGCAACCAGTTTGCCGTAAGTGACATCCCGTCTGAAAAAACATGCAACGGATCCAGTGGTCCTTAGATTCAATTTTTTTTTCTTTTCCAATGCGGAGGCACTTTGTCGGATAGACATTCGCCTGTTGTTATTCGCCGCAGTTTTTGCTGACCATTTTATTATTGGAGCACCAAATAGGCCAGTGGTTCCTAACCCGTAGCAGTCTGCTGACCACTAAGCCAGAAATTGAATCATATGCGGATCACCCCCTCCCACACACACACCGACTTGAGGGGGGGGGGGGACCTTCCGGGGGTATGGGGAAGTATAGAATATCCCTCAGGCAAAAGGGATACGGGATTAACGTACATTCTTTTGTATCATATTCCAATGATAAATTATGTTACTCTTTTAAGAAATTTTAATTCAACATCTGATAGTTATCGGATATATTCGGCCCATATAGTTCAATGAACATTGCTTTCAAAATCCCCATTTATTTGGCAACTTTTTTATATGTGGTGCCGGACCACTCCCGACGCTCTCGCGGACCACCTGCGGTCCGTGGACCATCGGTTGGGAACCACTGAAATAGGCTGACCAGCATTGCTCCCTATGAAAGGACGACACGAACGGAGGTATTTTAGTGGCGCGCGCCAGGATTCGATCCGAGCACACTCAGCACCGAAAGCCAGTGCGCTTACCACAGGTCCACCTCGGCTCCAGATTCAAATATTTTTATCTCCTGTGAGTCAAGAAACAAACCAGCTACCCAGGGAGTTGATTTTCTTGAAAAACTACGTTTAATTTACGGGAATGATATTAATATATAGGATCAGCTCTGGTGTACTCAGTGATGTTTCCTTTCGGTTGTTACATTTTATTGGGGAAAATATTTGAGAGCATCTGTGTTATCTGCAGTCTCGATATCGAATGCTTTTAGAAAGGACTAGGCCCGAAACTAGGCCTGAATATGTGTAAAACAGATTTTGTTTGTTTGTTTGTTGTTGTTGTTGTTGTTGTTGTTGTTGTTCATGAAGAATTTTTTTCATTTTCATTACATATTATTTTATGTGTATTTTATTGAAATAAAATAATAAGCTTAAAATGAATATTTTCATATGATTTTTTAAAAATTATTTTTACTGATTTTTTAGATCCGGAACCAATTTTCTTTTCTTCCATAAATACAATGCATTTTTTTTTAAACATGGGCCGCCATTGCGGAGGTGCCCAACATGGCGGACGTGAAGTCACCACTTCGAGCACTTTGATGAAAGTCTGATAAGTCACTGTGTACTGCCAACTGAAGGATTCTATTGGCAGTATTTTGTGCGTTTTGTAATGAACAGTAGAGGAGGTTTTATGTAACGCAGCAGTGTATACATCTCAGCACTGCTGCATTCTGTTCATGAACGTCCGTGGACCGGACTCATAGATATCGCCCCTGGGAGGAGATGGAAAGGGCAGGCAAACGGGACATTCGGGAGAATACATAACATGACCCGCTGATGGCTGCGTTGCGGTCATTCAGTATTCATCCATATCGATAAACTTTCTATACGTTATAACTAGATGTGTTTCTAGCAAGTGTTTCTGTATAAATACAAGACGCTTATTTAAATACAAAAGTTTCCTTTAAATAGTGATCTCTTGTACTCTGAAATAATCTCGTAGCACTTAAGGTATGTGTAAGCGATTAAACGAATATGAGATTAAATGAATCAGGGATTAATCTGATAGCAGGACGGTCGTGAGGAAATATTGAGTATTTTGTCGTGATACGTTGAATGTGCGAATGAATCCTTGTTGACACTTAGTTGTGATTTTCGCAGGTGACAGCCGAAGAGGTAATGAGAGCGTACATAAACCGAGTCAAGGAAGTGGATCCTATCCTCAACGCCTGCGTCGATCAGAGGTTCGAGGAGGCAATTGCAGACGCTCGAGCTGTGGATAAGATGCTGGAGGCTGGCAGCATGACGGAGGAACAGTTGGCAGCCGACATGCCCCTTCTGGGTGTGCCATTTTCGTGTAAGGAGATGATAGGTGTTAAGGGTAAGTCAAAACATTGCATGTCGGGAAAGAAAAAAATAGTTGCATTCATGAGGGATATCCAGGAGCTGTTGTCTGCGGGGGACTAAATAACTGATACTACTTCCAGAAATTTAAAGAAGAATTCTAAGACTACCTTTACTACCATTTCTAGTGTATTCCTTCATTTAATTATTCTGGCACCATAAAGGGAATAAGATAGTTGTGTTAAGGAATTCTTAGGAAGCGTTCTGTATCAACGTTTTTAGATTTGCCTTGGTTTATAAATCATAATAACAATAACAACAACTCAATTAATGTAACAAAGCGGGATAAAAATGCAACGTATATTAAAAACCAGATACAGCGACTGATAAACGTATCAGTGTGATGAGGGATTATTATAATAACAATAATAATTATTATTTCGGAAGTTCGTGGAGCTTCATTTTACTCACAGAGTTTGGAGACAGTTCTAAGGGTAACATATGTAAATCAATTTATGTTTGTTCGAAGATTTATAGATAAAAGTGAATTTTAATTAACTGAAAATTACTAATCATACTACCTTTTACAGATAAAACATGTTTACAATGCCTTTTTGAAAAACTTCCTTCCATTCTCACATTTGCTACACAAACACTAGAGTGATTTACTACCCCCTCCCCCTCCCATCTAAATGGTAGCTTTTTCCTAATCATGATACCTGCTTCATTGTAGGTTACACCCAAACGAATGGACTCCTGTATTTCAAAGACAGAAAATCGCCGTCCGATGCTGCCGCAGTCCTTCAATACAAGAGAGCAGGGGCCATTCCCTATGTTGTCACCAACGTACCTACACTCTCCCTGTGGTGGGAAACATCCAATCTGGTGTTCGGCAGGACTTTTAACCCGTATGATGGCCGACGTACCGTCGGCGGAAGTTCAGGTAGTATGGTTATGTTGCTCTCAAACTATGTTGCTCTCAAGTATGTCAGGATTTGAGAAAAAAATGAATTGATTAGAACATTGTTTGATAAACTTTAATAAATAAGTCAATAGTAAGATCAATCGGGATATTTGATACTGATTGCTATGTTAAAAGCTGTTTATTGTCGCTGTTGCAGGAGGAGAGGCCGCCATTCTGTCGTCAGCCGGGGCAGTGATAGGAATAGGTACAGACATCGGTGGCAGCATTCGGATTCCTTCTGCTTTTTGTGGAATCTATGGGCACAAGCCTTCAAGAGGTAAATCTAAAGCACCATTTTCTTCTCACACTGTTGTGATAAGAATTAATTGTAAATAGAACAAGCTTATACTCTAGGTATTGAGGATATATGTTATAAAATACAAGGTGCGGTCATTAATTTCCAGGACTGATCTAATAACTCCAGAAAATATTGCATGAAATATATACCCATTTAATATGTTTCGAAGTAACTACCACCTGCCGTAATGCACGTCTGTGCTCGGCTGTATACGTTTCGGAAACAAGTTTTAAAGTCCTCTTTCGGAATGCTCTTTAATGTGGACGTTACCGTTTTTTTATGGCTTCGACATCTTCAAATCTTTTTCCCTTCAGCAAATCTTTCATTTTGGAAACAAGAAAAAGTCGGCCGGTGCTAAGTTCGGAGAGTATGGAGGATGCTCCATCTCCACGACCTTATGCTGGGCCAATGTGCTGAAGGGAACAAGATTTGAGAATGTCGAGGCCATCAAGAAAACGGTGACGTCCACATTAAAGAGCATTCCGAAAGAGGATTTTAAAAGTTGTTTCCGAAACTTATATAGCCGAGCACAGAAGTGTATTACGGCAGGATGGAGTTACTTCGAAACATATTAAATGGGTAAGTATTTCATGTAATATTTTCTGGAGTTATTAGATCAGTCCTGGAAATTAATGGCCGCACCTTGTAGCTTCTTTTTAAACTGAACCAACAAAAAGCCAGAACGTCTAAAAAAAACCTGTTTTGTTAATAGGCCCGTAAAGTAAGTTATATTTTAGGCGCTGAGCCCCTTTTCTTCTCCGTGACGCATTACAATATCAAATATATAAAATAAAATTGACGAAACGCTCAAAATTATATTTTTAAGCCCCGTTTCTTGGGAGATTTCGTTGTTAGCACGCAAGTGTTCTCTTCCAAGATTCAGACTAAAGCGGATCACAATTCGTAAACTTGATGATTGATTTTTAATATTCTATTTTACATAAAATTAAACAGTCAAAAATCTTGAACAAATGTTTTTATTCATATAATTTTTAAAGGAAGCATTATATGACGGAATTTTTTCTGATGGTTGAACACTTCCATTTACGAGATAATTCTTTATCATCCCCCTCAGTTTAACTTTAAGAACTCTGATTGATGTTCAAACCAAGTTGTTGTCCATTCTGTAATAACAAATTTAGGTTCCCATCTCCCTTTTTTATGAAGGAATATAACAGTAACTTGTAGGAATATCAGTAGTTTGTTGTTGCGAGTAACCTCACATTTTCATTTACGTTTATCGTGAATACAAAAATGAGGTCTTTTCCCTTTTTAATTCTATTTATAGGTATAATCTCGAATGAAAAACCTTGGCCTCTTGTCAACGCGAAGTTCGATTTTTTAAGGAACACTGGACCTATGTGCCGCTATGTGCAGGATCTAGTGATGCTTGTTCGAATATTGAGCAGAGACGATGGACCAAAGCTGCAGTTAGACAGAAAGGTATCAACTACTAGGTCATATGTCTAGTTAGATGTTCTTATATGCTTGATGATTATATAGGCACGCTTGTAATACGTTAGTCTTATTGAAAATAAAACACCAATTATTGCCTCCCGGGAGGTTCTAGACTAGAGAGGATCTCACCACCCCAATATGCGATGAGAATTTTTTTTAAACTTTTTTTTTCTTAAGTTAATTTTAAAGCACAATGCAATTTTCAACACACGTTGATAATATGCTCCCTATATTTTACGAACTTTCTGGATTCGTAAGAAACATAATCTAATGTAATGCTATAAACTTTACATAAAAAATGTTGAGATTGACAAACATTTTCTTACCTACTGCAATAAAAATTATGAGTAGAACTTTAAATCCACAATATATGTGTGTTTTTCGTCATAAGAAACCCTAAGTTTGTAAACTGAATTTTCATCAAAATATACGTTTATTTGAGGAATTTCCTCTTACGTAAAAGTCAGTATATTCTGATGTTGGAACAAACAGGTGATCGGTGTGACAGATAGTTTTGAAAACCGACACAAATCTCGTTTAAGTACCGCTGTATCATGCATCGTACCAATTGTTCGAAGACAAAGCAAAATGGGAATGCGGTTTAGAGAAGAAATTTGAATTTTTCTGGAGCTGTATGGTTGATCCCTCAGCTCTTGAACTCCCAAGTCAGTCCTAGTACTTTTTCAACAATAGTGACTTTTCAAGGAGGAACATTTGTTGCGATATAGAATACGACCATTTTTATGAATCATTTTTTCCCTCTCCGAGTGTAGTCAATAAGTTATATATATATATATATATATATATATATATATATATATATATATATATATATATATATATATATATATATATATATATATATATATATATATATTCATTCATTCATTCATTCATTCATTCTTGGGTCCGTATTCTTCGGGCACATGCTATCCCACCCGGTAAGGAAAAGGTTAATTGTGTGTTACACTATCAATAAGTTGTGGATGTTATAATTTTCAGGTTGATTTCAATAAAGTAAAAATCTACTACATGGAAGAGATGCCCGGATTTCTGCTATCATCGACCACTGAAGTAAAGGCGGCAGTCAGAAAGGTGAGTCTGGGCTCTCCGTATTTGAGAATTATATTGCTAACAACGAATCAATGCACCTTGATGTAATCAACTATTAGCAAAGTATAAATAGAAAAAGTGTGATTACAGTCTCAGATAATATTTATTATTAAAATAACATATTTTCCTTGAGAAAAAATATTGCTATGAATGTGTAATTGAGTTAACTGAGTGATTGATAGAATTAACTGCGCGTAATTGATTGAGTTAATGGAAAACAATATCATTATTTTTAGAATGCACCTAACAAATTTATAGATGTGATAATCCCATGTTCCACTTTACTGCACTATAGAATAAGTCCCAATAACATCAGCCGAGGCATAAGTTAATCCATTAACACACAGAAAATTCCACTTATTGAACACTGCGACGGGGACAATGCAGACAATCTTGTACTTTAATAGTCAAGATATTAAAGCGCTACGTTATTACACATTTTCCCTTTGTATAATAGCCTTTAAAACTGGTAAGCTGTGGGAGTTTCAAGCTCGTTCGATGCCAAAGTCCAGGGGTTTCATTAGTTGTTATTATTAAGCAGCAAGTTTTATGGAAAATCGCTTCAGTACGAAAATACTAACTACAACACAGTTCAAATTCAATGTTCGGGTTCACAATACTAGATACATTAAAGACACTTTAAGAATCATTAAGGTTGTTACACACACAGATATATACATATATATATATATATATATATATATATATATATATATATATATATATATATATATACATATATATATATATATATACATATACATACATACATATATATATATATATATATATATATATATACACATATATATATATATATATATACATATACATACATACATACATATATATATATATATATATATATATATATATATATATATATATATATATATATATATATATATATACCTGTGGCGTACGCAGGGGGAGGGGGTTGATGGGGGTTAACCCCCCCCATAGATTCTGATTACATATATTATTTAATTAAGTTTAAGCTTTGCACTGATTGCTCAAAAATACTCTTTCATAGTAACCCCCCCCCCCCCCCCCCCGTTGAGAATTTCTGCGTACGCTGCTGATATATACATACATACTCACAAAGTGAAACTTCTTTATATCAGCTAGTCAGGGTTCTGAAAAAAAGTGGCCGTTGAATAGGGATGGCTTTACAGTATATATATATATATATATATATATATATACATATACATATGTGTGTGTGTGTGTGTGTGTGTGTATGTGTTCGTTCGTGGGATATTACAGACATGTGTATAGAGATAACTTTGTTACAATCGCTTAATTGCTTTTGACTTCAATATTTTCATAAATTTTAAAAGTTTCTGACTTTTCTTTGCAATTACACATTGAAATATTTTTATCTCATCAATAGGCTGTGAAACATTTCGAAGATAACTTCGTCAACACCCCAACTAAGCTGATCTTAGAAGAAATGCGATACGCTTTCGACATATGGATGTACAAGTTCGTGGAAGCGGATGGACCCCCCCTCAGGAAGGGTCTCCAACAGAAAGAGACAAAAGCCAAGTGGTACTGGGAACTTTTAAAATGCATATTCGGTCGTGCCCAGTACGATTTTCCAGTCTTATTCTTCGCAGCCGTTGAAAAAGGTGATAAAGACAAAGAATATTACAGATGTCTCGCAATATTTGAAGACCTGAGAAGAAAGCTGGAAGACATCCTCACAGGGGAAGCCATACTGCTGTTGCCAACCCACCCGGAACCAGCTCCTCATATCATGACGACGATTCCGAAGATTAAAAATATTGGTTATACATGCATATTCAACGCCCTCGGCTACCCAGTGACGCAGATACCTGCAGGCATGAGTTACGGCGTTCCCATAGGCTTACAAGCAATTTCCAGTCATTCAAAAGATTACTTAACTTTAGCTACAGCGGTGGAGCTGGATAAAGTTTTCAACGGCTGGCATTGTCCATCTGAAATAGACCTATAGAATAGCTTAGACATCTAGGCATCTGATTGTGACTTGCGAGATATCAAGTATTTTGATAGTATTCTTTTTGACAGAGCGTGATCTGACTGACACAAAAGTCTTTGGCACCTGATTACATTCCTCTAACCACACCTAACCGAATACCTGAGTTCCGAGCAGTCTTAAATGCAATAAATGAACGACGACTTCCCTCAAAGAAGACATTTCAGTTGTGCTTTTTAGACAGTTTTTGATATTTTTACGTGCTTAATTTCATTTAAAATAAATAATTCACAAAAGCAAAGACTTATAAAGAAAATTTAAAAATATGTTTTCTGAATTTTAAAATTATTTTAATTCTTTAATAACACTGTTGAGAAGTGATATGACTGTAATATTTTGAAGTATTTCAAGAAATTAAAATCTCTTAATTGAATGAAAGCTATAATTTGTAGATTCTCTTAAAAAAATGCTCCTTCGTTCTGAACATCATATTTAACTTAAGAGTTTAGTGAAGAAATATAAATTTCATCGTGACCAATTGATGAAAATACACCATGTGCTCTTTAGGTGACCATCACAAGATAGTGGCTCTAATAAGAGCAGTGGATTTAATTATATCGCAGAGAGGTGGGTTAAAGCTGCTGTGTACTAACCGTATTGGATTCTCTCACCTCAGTGTTAACCTTTGGAGAAAATGTGTCCAAGGAATGCCCAGTTGGATTTAAAGATTTTTTTAAAAAATTGTACTCCGTAACAGAGAAAAAAATTTACACCTTGAGACATTTTTCGTATCTTAATAAAAATGTTAAAAATATTTTTAAATTTCAATTATTCGGGGGAAAAATCTGGTATAGTGTGTTTTAAACGCTCCTAAATTCCTTTGGTGGACGAAATTTATAAATTTGTGAATCCTGTTGCAAGGTTCAGAAAAGTTCAGGCTATCTGTATATACCATTTTTATTATCAGCATTTATGTAGCTATAAATAGTACAAAAATTTTCTCCATAGGTTAACATCGAGGTGAGCAAATACAATAGGGTTAGTGCACAGGAGCCTTAAAGGTTGAGAGCAAATTCATTTGAATTAATGCCAATCTCTTTAGGCAATAAAATTGAATGTGCTTCCTATCGTTGCAAATTTCACTTGCGGTATTATTTTGTAGCCTGAATCTCCAACTTCAAAGACAAAATTCAAGTCATTTTCTTTTGAACAGTGTAACCTTTTTCTTCAGTTTTATTAATCTGGAACCTTATCCTTTTGACTGAATCCTTATAATTAATCAATTGAACCAGATGATTCTTTCTGTAACCAAAAAATATAGTAAAGTAATAAAGTAAATTCAAGAATAGTAAAGTGCTTTTATTTAACGGTAACCGAAAGCAATCAAACGAACTATCAAGGCCACCCAAAGTAAATTCATCGTTTGAAGAACTTTGTCACATGCACTTTATGTAGCATCCACTCTCCCGTATCCATAATTTTGTGTACCGTAATTCTCCTAAAAATGAAAGTTTTATTTAATACATATTATCCTCAGAGGATGTGTGAAGTATAATTGAATATTTTCAATTCGAATATGTATTTAAGTATGAATATTTTCCACATTAAACTCTTGTAGAGTATATATATCTCACAATTTCATTTTTGCATGGATTTACCCTCACATACATTTGTCTGTGTGTGTTACATATGGCTTTATTCCGGACATTAATCAGGCAGCCCCCAACATTACAAAGGACCAGGAAACAAAACAAAACAAAACAAAACAGAAATATAAACTAGAAACCAACAAAATAAACTAGTAGCAAAATAAACTAGAAAAATATACACAATCAAAAAGTTCAGTCACAATGAGAGTTCATACTGGTCCTTGCATTCCAATACAATTCGCTGATGTCTCCGTTTCTCTGAGAAATTCTGTCAAGTCCATGGCAAGTTAGGAGGTGATCCAAATTCGTAACGCCTGCCCTGCAGATTGGGCAAACGTTGGTAGGAAATATACCTATTTTGTATACAGCTGTCTTTTTTCCCCTTTTCTTCTATTTTTTATGTGGAAGCGTTTGTCTTACTCTGTACACCGCGAAAATTGTTGACTACTTCTTAATTGGGAGCACCATACAGGTGAGTCAACATTACCCCAAGGTGCCACTGCAATTTTGATTAAACAACTATAGGGGGGACTTCTGGAGAGCTCATACCTTTCCCCTATTCCTCTGATCACATGGAAGGACTTTCCATTCTACGGATTTAACGTGTCTTTATTCGGCTTAGACATGAAGACATTTAATGGCGCTCGTCGGGATTCGAACTGGGCACCCTACGTCAGAAACTCAGTGAGCTACCACTAGGCTGGGCCGTCCCGGGCCCTAATTGCATTATGCAATTTATTATAATGTGATGTAATACAAGCCATATAATATTGAACCGACACTATTTTAGGCTTAAGAATTTTGGGTATATGATATTATGGATTTTTAAAGCGCTATTTTAAAAGGACCCTAAAATTCCCTATTTTTGTTAGAGATTCCTTGGAAAGCTTTAATTTTTTTCACAAATTTTCAGAAAATCACATGCAATCGTTTATCGAAACCGATCGATACTCTTCCTAAGGAATTTTCTTTCTGAAGAATACTTGTGGCCCTGTAACGATATAGTCATAAATACATAAGAATACGGAGTTTAGGTTTTAAAGATTTAATCTGTACAACTATTTACAAAGCTTAAGTTAACATGAATAGCACATTTATTACCACCCGAAGGCACCGGGGAGTTAAGATTATTTCCCTAAACAGTCGGAGTCTGATCCGTTTACAAAAAACGCCACTAAGCCCGGGAGGTCAAAATCCCCCTCAAAATTGTAAATCTGGTCCACGGCCGTAGCAGGTCCTATCACCCAGTGGCGTGGCGATGGGGGGTAGGTGGGGCAAGGGGGTCTATCATGCCCCGGGTGCCATTCGCAGAGGGGCACTAAATGGCCCACAAGACCATTGGACAATTTGGTCCCTAAGATCATGGGGGGGGGGAGGTGGTGCCAAAAAGGCATCGTGCCCCGAGCGCCAGTTATGCTCGCTACGCCACTGCTATCAACTCCGGAAAAAATCTATCTCCCTCTTCTCTGCCTTTTCATTTCTCCATGAAAACTTAAGCACCTCCATTTAGGAACACCCTCGTATTCTGTGATTTGTTGGTTCGTCTCCTTAGAATCTAATTGGTCGAAATTAGTGACGTCATCCATTTCAATCAACGTTCCAGAATTTAGTCTTAGTAAGCGAATCTACTAAACGAACTAGACTAATCTGTAACAACTAGACTAATCTGTTCCGGAAGCTTAGTGTGAGGTTCGTTGCATCGATAACACCTACTTCCCTGTTTGCCAGGGAACAATGGTCAAATCCGCCCCAGCACTCGCAAGTCCCGATCAGTCATGGATTATCAAAATCAGATTTAAATTTTACGCAATAGCGATAAATCTAATTTAACTACAAAAATAATTTTGCCGCTTTTTTTATTTTTAAATATTAAAAAATAACTTTATCGAAAATATGGTGTGTGACACATTGCTACCAAAAATACATGCAAAAATTATGAAAACTTCTTTATTCAAAAATTAGCACGAAACCCATGTGAAATAAAAGGACCAAGCGTTTAACTTTGTATTGGAATAACTAATGGAATATGGAAAGTTTATAAATGATAATAAAAGTGGACAGACATTAATTTTTGTTACGCGTCACAATTGAACGAGACGCAGGGGTCTTGAATTACGTAACTACTTTACTTCGTCAACTGCTTCTGAAAAATACGTTACGAACCCCTTGAAGCACTTACCCACTCTGGATCACTTCATTGGTTAATAATCATGGTTTTAATGTTTTGATGTTATCTTTTAATTAAAAGAGTATGAAAAATAAATAATCCAGAATTTTTTAAATGTATTTTGATATCTTTTCATAAAATTTTTATTGACATAGGGAGGAGGGCTGATGGGGAGGTTTTCTTGAACGCAAAATTCGATGGGGATTTTCTTCTGTCTTATGGGAACGAAACAGTAAAGATGTTACATATAAAATAACTGTGTTGTAGCGAAGAAAGAAAACATAGAGGCATTTGCCAGCGAACACATTTTTCAAGGAAGTAACAAACACGTACTGGTCTCCTCCGAAGAGAAGATCCCCGACAAACTAGTCACTCGGGGAGAGTTCTTTTTGATGAGGGGTGGAACATTAAAGAAGCGAAAGTCAACGAGAGAGGAGGAGATTGTCACGAAACATCCCCCACTTTTCGCCAAATATCGGCATTTGCCCCAAGGAAGAGTCGAACGCGTGTTTTTCTGCCGATGGGCAATGGTTTACACTAAGAAAAGGAAGTGTTTACTGTCATAATGTTTGATTGGTCGGGCGTGATTTAGTATAGTGGTAGGCAATGATACCATTACTCTGAATTCTAAATAATACAGTGATTTATTAACATAAACATTGTTACTGATAATTATTAACATCAAGAAAAAACACTCACTATCAATTGATTATTCAATTATATTATTTCATTCATTTACTTTTGATTTCATTCTCAGTACGCAATTTATTATTTCTTAATTTTAGCCTATATTATATGACTCGAGGATTTATTGACTCTTTGGCAATAGGTAGTTAAAGGTTACCTCCATTTTTGTAGACTGAAAAGGGAACACTCGCCGGAATGTCATCTAGCATCGATTGGGGTATCTTTTTCGGATTCAATTCTCTCCGGTGATGCATTCATCAAATTTCGCTGGACGGCGAGGGACGAGGTCTGGCGATTAGCGGGCTGTGAACACAGGACTGGTTTCCCTCCGATCAATTACCATCGCTGGCTTGCAGAGGTCAGGCAATCTTTTAGGCTCGGACGCTCATCTATTTCCTCTCATCTTTGGTTTGCCGGATTATAGCGATGCGCTGAGTCTGGGCGCAATCTCGCATATATTCTTTTGAGAACTTCTCTTTTAGGAGGCTACTACTTCATAGCAGTGTGCTAAGTCTGAGAGCCATAATCAAATCATTGATTTTTTTATGCTGTCACTCTCTCTGTTTTTTATCTCCTTCTCAACGCTCCTCCCTTTCATTTCATTCATCAATCATGTTCTATCATTTCTCTCATTTCAATTTCGATTCGCTAATTTCCCCCCCCCCAAATCTTCTCTCTTGACCATTCCGAGTGAGGGGCGTTTCCCATTAAAATAATTCAGCTTTCGACTCTCCCCTGCAGTTCTAGGAATCTTGTTTTCCCAGAACATCCCAAATGTGTGGGGTCGTTTCCTCTTTGTCAACAATCACCTTTTTACTTCATTGTCCCCTTTTAGTAGACCCCTCGTTGTTCCGTATTTTAACTGCTCTTTTCGATTCATTATCCTTCTTCCGGTTCCTTGTATAAGCTGGCGCCATTTCATTCTTTCATTTTACATCCCGTTGGTTCGCCTTAATTGGTTTGTCTGCTGTTTTCGAACTTTTAATATGTCGTAACCCACGACATTTACAAGAAACAGATGGGAAGCAATACATATCTATAGTTAACAATTGAAAGGAAATTTTAAACATATTACCTATTGGACGTTTATCGCCCTCAACATCTATTCATCTTGTAATTATCCTCTGCATAGCTACTCCTGCAAGTTAAGCTTGACTATTGGTATTAACCTTTCTCTATTCCATTGTTGTCTTCATTGAAAGTCAATTACCGAGGCTGTTCGCCGGACGATGGCCGACTAGCTAGGGCTCTGGCATTCAGTACTAAAGTCTGTGGGTTCGAATCCCACTCTTGGCATGCACGTTTGTAGCCGTTTGGAATCGGCTTTAAGCAGTAGGTCCCGGTCTATTTAGCCCTCGTGTGGCAAAAATTGACCGTAGCGCTCCAAACCGAAAACTGAGGCTATTCGTTGTACAGTCAAAAAATTCCTTATTTCTGAATTCATCAGCTTCATAACAGTTTAACAAAATATTTACTCTTGAATTTTGAAGGGTCAATAGTTTTGTCCTATTTTGAACCTAATGATTGGAAATCTCATTTAAAAGGCCCAATACTAGCAATTGTTGCTCAATGCGTTTGTCTTTGTTTTCTCAGTGTTTTTCGTAGATATGGCACCTTTCCCCTTTAAATCTTCCTGAGGAAAGCATCCTTCTCGTATGGCAGATCTTCCTGATAGTCATCCTGTGTCAACCCCCTTCATTTATTAGAAAACTAGCTGAAGTACCCGGCGTTGCCCGGAATTTTAAGAAGGTTTGTTAACCAAAATCAATTTAAAAACTTAACGCAGTATAAATTACATAGCCCCCCCCAAAAAAGCACGTGAAATGTTATACATATCTCAGTATTTTGGTAGATGCAGTCTCTCATCATTGTACCACTAAAAGCTGTAAAGTAAAAATGTCAAATTGTGGAATGTTTGTTAACCAAAATCAATTTAAAAACTAAACAATTTAGCAAGATTTAACCTTCTATCTTTGGAGCAAAAAAGCTGATAAGTAAAACATAAAATATACATACATTTTTAATAAACCACTAAAAGCTGATAAGGAAAAATGTCAAATTGTCTTTTGGAAAGTAAAGCTGAAAAGTAAAAATGTCAATTTGTTGAATGTTTGTTAACCAAAATCAATTTAAAAACTAAACACAGTATAAATAACATAGAAAAATAAGCATGTGAAATGTTATACACCCAAGTAATAAAAAAAATCCAGATAAAAATATATAAATTTATAATTAACTCCTCAGAATTCATCTAGATTTAACCTTTCATCTTTGGAGCAAAAGAAGCTGAAAAGTAAAACATAAAATATATACATTTATAATAAACCACTAAAAGCTGAAAAGGAAAAAATGTCAAATTGTCCCTTGGAAAGTAAAGAGTTTTAAAAAGTAAAGCTGAAAAGTAAAAATGTCATTTTGTCGAATGTTTGTTAAACAAAATTGATTAAAAAAGTTAACACAGCATAAATAACATTTAAAAAAAACATGTGAAATGTTATACACATCTCAGAATTTTAGTAGATTCAGCTTTTCATTATTCTACCACTAAAAGTTTAAATTAAAAATGTCAAATTGTCTAATATTTGTTAACAAAAATTAATTTAAAAACTAAACACAGTATAAATATCATAAAATATATACATTTATAATAAATCACTAAAAGCTTAAAAGTAAAAATGTCTAATTGTCCATATAAATACCTCCATAAATGCAGTATTCTGTAGCCAAAAAAATATACAAATAAAGTATTAAAGTATTGGTTAAAGGCACTGACTGATGAAAAAATTAACAGAAATCTGCAATTTGGGCTACACGCACCATAAATGCAAGATTCTGTAGCAATAATAGAAACATCCTGTCCTTATTGAACTCCATATAAATCTCTGTTCAATTAAACTGATCCAAATATTATCTCAAGTACCTTCATAAACTATGTTTCTCGTTTCGTGATTCGGGGTTCAATATGAATGTTTGTTAACCAAAGTCAACTTAAAAACTAAACACAGTATAAATAACATAGGAAAAAAACATGTGAAATGTTATACACATCTTAGAATTTAGATAGATTCAGCCTTTCATCACTAAAAGCTGAAAAGTAAAAATGTCAAATTGTCTTTTGCCTTGTGAACTCTGCATGAAAAATTAAACACAGTATAAATAACATAGTATAAAAAAGGAATGGGAAATGTCATACACATCAATACTAAAAAACAACGAAAAAATTTTGGTTCTAATTTGACTCTTAGTGTGCTTCACTCTTGAAAATAGTTGTTCACAGATGTACGTGCTTTCAAACGTTGATGACCAGAATAACGCTTGACTATGCAGTGAAGGATATTTATATCTGGGCAGGTATGATTTATGAGTACAACAAAGAGACTCGATTGAATTTCTCTTTAAGTTAGATGTCAGATTACAACTCTATGCATTCCATTTGACAATTTGCTAGCATTATATCTATATCGACTGTAAATAGAGTAGAAAACATGCAAAAAAAAAATTGTTTATTTTCCCAAAAGTCCTGAAATCAATTTTAACTTCTTGTACTAAATCGGAAAGTAGGGCTGCGTATTTTGTAACATTTTTAGAATTGTGCTTGGTCAGTGTCTCGAAATGCAAAAAGTTTTTAACATTTAATTTGGCTTGCCATAATTTCAACTTCATGGATTTTGCACTGAAGAAAAATCCATGAAGTGAAGGGTGTTTGAGTCATTTAAATGGGCATTCAGATCTATCAAAATCTGCTAAATCTGCAAGCCAGTTATCATAAAGTTCTGGCACAGATTACTTTTCAATGTCATAAACAATTTGATATCATCAAGTATGCTATAAAACCTTTTTAATATTTTCTCCACTGAGCTACCTTATTTCTTAAAAATATTGCCATATTCAGCATCCAAGCTTTTAAGAAATTCCTGAAACTGGCTATGAATCAATCCCCAAGCCTTCATAAAATTCACCATTTTGAAGATGATTTGCATAACATGGTCCATTTTTTCCTTTTCCGCATTACTTTTTGTATCAAGGCAGGCTATTAATTTTTTTTCGCTTTGAGCTCTCTCTCTCTCTGGGTCTCACTAACACTTGCTTTGGTCCGCATGCGGCCCCCGCAGGCTGGACACCCCTGTATTAAAATATAGGTAAAAGACCCTGAAAAACGTAAAAATTAATAAAAATCTGCAATTAGGGCTCCACACACCATAAATGCAAGATTCTGTAGCAATAAACATCTCCATAATTAATATCTGCATAATAAATGTCTCCATAAATGCAAGATTTTGTAGCAAAAATATTAAAGTATAGCTAGAAGGCATTGACAAACAAAAAAATTAATAGAAATCTGCAATTAAGAGTTCCACGCACCATAAATGCAAGATTCTATAGAAAAGAAAAAAATTAAAGTATAGGTAGAAGCCACTGACAAACGTAAAAATTAATAGAAATCTGCAATTAGGGTTCCACGCACCATAAATGCAAGATCAGTTGTTTTCAAACAACTAATATAACCAAACATGTTATTTTTCACACATTCATTAATATAATCCTTATTTTGAAAGGGTCAAAATATAGAGATGAAGCTAAACGTAAGAGCAACGTATGGTTAAACATAAATATTGTATGGAATATGTGAGATTAATAAATTAAAAATCATGAGTCTTTTTAAAATGAAATTAACAAAAAAAAAATTATTGCTTTCATAACACATAAAAATATTTAATGGTAAATTAAGGTGTTTTTTTTATTATATAAATAAATATGGTGAGCAAAGTATTTCAGTTTGTGTATTCTATTCTCCGCTTTTTTGAGGAGAAGATGCATTAATTTTAAATGTATTCAACTTGAATTTAAGTAAATGAAAAGTGAAACTAATAATATAAAAAATTAGACTATATTTAGTTACATTAAAATGAAATATGTTAATCATTTGATAATATTAAACCAGTTAGGTATATTATAATGTAAAAAAATAGTTATTACATATTAAATATTATTTCCAGGAGGGTGGATATTATTCTGAGTTGAAGACATTTACTGCAAAAAGCTATAGTACGAATAATGCATAACGAAATCTATAAGTTGGACACATTTCTAAAGAATTGGAACCATGAGGAGAATCTAACTTAAAAGGATTCGAATGTAAACATTAATATTTTGAAAAATATATTTCCTTTGAAGCATTCAGCTTTTAACACATTTTTTTAACAGAAAGGACTAAAATAATACAATAAATATATTTCTATTTTACGGGGCAAAACATATATCTATCTATATAAATAAAGCAAAGTGTCTATGTATGTATGTATGTATGTAATGTATACAAATCTACATTTCTTGACGAATCTGGTTGAAACTTGGTATACTTATGTTTTGAAGCCTTAAGATAATTCTAAGATAAATTTGGAAGCTTTAAAATAATTCTAAATAAATACAGTTTTTAAATAATATTTCATCTCCAGACGATGGAATCAATCATTCATAAGAACTGCGCATGCGCACCTATTGGATGTTAATTCTAGATGTCCAAGGTAAGTGAACGCATGGATTTGTTATTTCGTAGTTATTTGGAGTTATTTAAAGTTAATTTTCTAATATTACTTCTTTAGTTTTCTTTTTTTCATTAATCCTTTTCTACTGGGTTAATTCCCAGTATGCGAATTACTGTTGAAACTCTGGAATATTTCTGTGATAGTCACATACTGTTTTCACTCTTGTTTGTTTTTGTATTGCTAAGGAAATTGTGTTATAATTGGATATTTTTGAAGGGCAGTGAAATATAATTGTTTTATTTACTTTCCAATTTTACATTTAGTTAATTTTCTAATTGTTCATAAATTAATAGTCATTATTCCATTAAATATTATTTCAATGGGATAGTGAAGTGGAATTTGAACTATCTGTCATTTTTTGTTTAATTTAGTTACTTTATTTGAATATTCTTTCTTTTTATGCTTCTGTCTACAACTCTTTGCAATATTTCTGTGATATAATTGTTGTTTTTTTATTTTGGGCTGTTTTTATAAGGAAAGGAATGACGAATCGGGGAAAATTTTCATATTAGAACATAAAATTGCTTGTATTATTTTTGCATTTTAAAAATTTCTCTTAGATTGTAGGCCATTTTGAAGATAACTATCATATGTATCATGTGTGAGAAGGAAATTAAAATATTATCATTAGGATTTTGTGGAGAGTGATAGGCGTTTTAGCTAAATTTCAGATTAATATTCTACGTTCCGAGTCAATTTTTCAAAAAAAAAAAAAATTTAGATTTTTTTGGTCTTTTATGGTAAAATAGCACTACTTTATTTGAATATTCTTCCTTTTTATGCTTCTGTCTACAACTCTTTGCAATATTTCTGTGATATAATTGTAGTTTTTTTTTATTTTGGGCTGTTTTTTAAGGAAAGGAATGACGAATCGGGGAAAATTTTCATATTAGAACATAAAATTGCGTGTATTATTTTTGCATTTTAAAATTTTCTTGTGCCTGCGGCTTCTCCAATTATTATAGTCGCTTCTATAAAGTTCTTCATCAATTCCTTTATACATAATCTTGAAGGTGGATCCAAATTCCTGAGAAGCATAATAGGTGCACCAATCTTTAATTCCAATATATGCGGCGGTACTCCAGATAGCCACAGAGAGTTCAAAAATGTGTGTTTCTCAGAATTATGTTTTTTAGCACAAATCTCTAAGGTTATCATGATATCTGACATAACAGTCATATGTATCATGTGTGAGAAGGAAATTAAAATAGTAGCATTAAGATTATAGGTATTTTAGTTAAATTTCAATAAAAATTACTTCAAATTGACCAATTTATAAAAAAAGTATGCTATTTACAGGTAAGTTTTTGTTCTTTTTTAATTTTTAAGTGCTATTTTACCATAAAAAACCAAAAAAACCTTTAAAAAGTTATTTTTAAAAACAAACAAATGGAATAGCTAAACACAAACATAGTTAGCCGTAAATAAATCGCAAAACTGTGCTTAAGTTTAGACTGATTCTTTTTAGTTAAGATATACTAATTTTTATGCTTTTAAAAGTACATCGTGAATTATAAAATTAAGAACAATATAAAATACAGTATACTAAACATTCTGAAGTACAAACACAATATGTAAAATACCTAATAACCAATTTTCAGAAAGTAAATAATCGCAAGTTAGCAAATCACATAGGGGTTTCAACGGTAATCCGTATACTGAAAATTAACCAAGTAAAAAAAGGATTAATGAAAATAAAATAAAAGGAGTAATATAAGAAAATTAATTTTAAATAACACCAAACAACTACTAATTAATAATATTCAATGCGTTTATTTACCTTGTAACATCTAGGTGCGCATGCGCAGTTTTTATGAATGATTGATTCCAACGCCTTGAGATGAAATATTATTTAAAAACTGTATTTATATATAAGCATTTTAAAGCTTCCAAACTTATATTAGAATTATCTCCAGGCTTCAAAACATAAGTATACGAAGTTTCAATCAGATTCGTCAAGAAATGTAGATTTGTATACGTTACATACATACATACATACATAGAAACACTATGCTTTATTTATATAGATTATTAATAATGTAAAGTTATTACATTTCTCACTTTCAACAATCATTCAAATGATTGGTCTTGAAATCCAACTCGGTATCTTATGCTTTTCGGACAGACATGATGCCGACACCACCACTTAGTTATATCATCATCTACGTAAATGAGTCTTACATTCACTCCCTGTTGAGGAAGACACGGAGGAACCTTAAATTTCTGCTTACAAAGTTTAACTCGTAATATCTCGTGTTGTAAATCGCCAAAACTTTGGTGGTCTGCTTTCTTTCAAGCATTTCAAATTTAAACATGATCTTTTTCACCGTTTTAATTAATTAGGTTCACGAAGCTTTACTTTAGTTCTTCTTTACTCTATTTTTCTTTAAGTTAATCCCCCTTTAAAAAATATTTACTTCATTGCATTTTACATTTGCTTGCGTAAAAGTCCCCTAAAAGGTTGGTCGGCTATTGAAAAGAGTGCCATAACAGCGTACTTGATCTGAATTTCATGTCAATTATACACTGCTGGCCATTAAAATTGCAACACCATGAAGGAGGGATGATACAAACGTCAAATTCGCATGAAAGGAAGAAGATGCTAGGATATGCAAATGGTTAGCATTTAAGCGCAATCGAACGAAGCAGGAGGGAGAAACGACATCTCAAACTCTGTATAAAAGGAAAGTTACGCAGCAGATTTCTAGCAGACGTCCTCTTTCAACAAGATAACGCAAGACTGCATGTTGCCCGTCGTGTCCTGACCTACCTCGACACAGAGGGTTTTCGACTGTTGCCCTCGCCAGCACGTTATACAGCAGATCTCTCACCCATTGAAAACATCTGGTCAGGGGTTGCTGTGAGACTGGGCCGCCACCGCTCTCCAGCCACTACGATTGATGAAGTGTGGCATAGACTTGAATCAGCATGGAATGACTTGCCCGTATCTATCATCCAAGCCCAGTACGACTCGATGCTAACCGGGTTAGAGCCATTTTAGTTGCCAGAGGCGGCAGCTGTTTGTACTAATTTCGGATTCTGTATACCCCAAAATTGCCTACAAATATATTCATGTTTTCTTCCTACTATGCTGCATACGTATAATAAGTAAAGTTTTGTTATTTGCTATCCTTCCTAGTGTTGCAATTTTAACTGCCAGCAGGGTATATAAATGCAGCTACAACTATGCTCGCAAGATTCATCCCGCCTGCTTAAATACAATTTGGACTAGGCTTCCTCAGGGCACATTCTCGAGTATCTGGGGTTGACTCTCGACGACCATTTTTCAGACCCTTTTTTGGTTTATGATTTTTTTTGTTTGTTTGTTGTGTGTGTGTGGGGGAGGTTAATGGACTCGTGGATTTGGTCTACCTGGGGCTAGACGTGGAGATTAGCAGCAGCAACATAAACAATGGAATACAGCAATAAAAAAAACCGGACATCTTTAGAAAATATTTTTTTTATTATTATCAGATATTTGTATGTAAAACTGTTCAAAAATTGTATATGATGGCTGTTTAAGAAAGATTAACACGGATTTTATTTTCTAAGGTCGAAAGATTATCGGAATGAAATGAGTAATTACTCAGTAACACAGTCGGATCCCCCTACAACAAAATAATAGAAAAATTCCCAGTACACTCCAGCACACAGCCTCTGAGCAGCATGATGGTAAAGTGACAATTATATTTAGAAGACAAGTGTATTTAGAGGCCAACGGAAATCTATTGATACTTGGTAGATGCGGATAAACAAGGCTTCCTAAATTATCTAGTAGCACTCTGCACTTTAAGTCGATTGTTGTGGTACTGCTTGCTAATATGGCATTTCTTTGCGAAAATAACAGAACTATAACTTTTTCGACAGATATCTTAACTAGCTTTCTCGGATGTTTACGATGACTTTTACCCAGCTACTTATCTCATGCTATCTATCTATCTCTAGATAGAGATGACTCAGCTACTTATCTTCTACATCACAATGTCAAGAAACGTGTCGTCCACAGTAATCTCGGATTTCAGATATTCGTTATTGACAGGACTGCATCTTTCAAAATCTGGGCGAAATGTCCACTCGGCCTTTCTTTTTCATCAGAATCACCACCCTGGGCATCCATCTTGACCTAGAAAGATATATAGACAGTTGTTGCGACTGAATCGTGTGGACTCTGAAATCCTTTATCCACTTCGAGATTCAATATTTCCGCCAGGACACTGAAAATTTCAAAGCCATAAGCTCCCCTTGTTGAAGGTATCAATGGAAATTACTTTGGCGACGTTACAAGACCATTATGTTGCGCATGAGTCATGTGAATTAGGGTGCCGGATATTTTTAAGGAGGTTGGGGGGAATAGAGCTCTCTATTAAGTTGTTATGCATTCAAAAGCGTTATTCTGTGTCATTCTTACTCGAGAAAAAATCCGATGCAGAACATGAACAGCCCGTTTATGCGAAAATAAAAGACAATAGTTTGTATCTATCTTGCATTAACAAACTGTCTAAATTTCTCATAAAGAATTTAGACAGTTTTCGTAGAGAATAATGTATATTGGTGTTTTATTTCAATTTCCGTTTCTTCAGAATATTTTTAGTAGTAATATTTTCTGAGAGCTCAATGGCTTGGAGATGACATCTCATGATTGGAACAACTTAGGAATCGTACTACGATCATTCGTTTCAAAATGATAAGTTAAATTTCGACGTCATTTATCTACAGCTACTGGACAAGGACTTTGCCATCCTCCAAACACTTTGTTCAGTTCAAGAGCTGCTGCCAAAGTCAAATGGTCATTAAATTGGGCAGACACAACTTGGATACCTACGGGTAGACCTTTGCTCAAACCAGCAGGTATCTGAGTAACTGGATAACCAAGAATATTAAAAATACTTGTATAACACGTGCTTTTAACTTTAGGAATGGACATTTTAAAGTGAGGAGGTAGTTCTGGAAATGTTGGCAAGAGAATAATAGTGTCCCCTTGTAAGCATTTCTCGAGTTTTTCTTGCAGTTTCCTGTACAAGCTCAAACACCGAAAATAATGTTCATCTTTGTGACGTTTTCTTATTGCGGCATAGTAGATTATTGGAACATCGTACTCAGAAATGTGTAAGAAACTCTTTAGCAGTTCCCATGGCCAATTAACATTGCCATATTTGTCTGCTATATCTGGAAGAAGGGGAGACCCATCTGCTTCCAAAAACTTGTACATCCAGATGTCAAAAGCTGACCTCAGTTCTTCTAATTGCAACGCGGCGGCTTTGATTCCGAATTCGTCTTCAAAATGCTTGACCGCCTGCAAAGATAGAAAACATATCTTAAAAATGGAAAATTAATGAAATTAGAGACAGATAGTCGTATTTTCCAAATAAAAATTTTCTAGAGATGTGATGCCTCTGTAGGGATGTATAGCAGCCCTTATTTTATCGCTACTTAGAATTATGTTTATCATAGATATTATAAGTATATAGAGATTATATAAACTGAGATAAATTTAGCTCATAAAATTATAGCTGAAGTTCAGCATTTTTAGAAAACAAAGAAAAGTTTAAGGAAAAGGAAAATTATAACTACTTATTTCCAAAGCTAGGCAAACAATGGTAGGGAAAAACAAAGTAAAAGAAAAAAATGTAAATCCTTACTGAGGAAAGGAAAGTTTTGATTCTGTTTCGCTATTTTGTTATCAAAATAGTAAACAATGCTAACAGACAAAACGTGTTTTGAATGTGAACAGTCTGCTATTTCAGGTACACAGATTATTACATCTTTTACATCTTTTTTTACATTCATTTTTTACATCTTTTTTTTTACTATGTTTTCCCTACCATTGTTTGCCTAGCTTGGAAAATCATTATACATACCAAAAAAACTATAAAACAAATTCTTAAAAAGCCCTAAAATAGTCTTAAAACTAAGTCGTACAGAAACCCTCCTTTATTTTTTTGCTCGTTATCCGGTTTGTTTAGTTTGTTTGTCTTAAAGATCAAAGTTTTCAGAGACACAATATTTCTCAATCGGTGTCGTTGTAAATGCATACTATATTCATTTGAAAATTATGTGGAGAAAGGTATCTCTATTTAGGTATTTCTGAGTACTTTTTATTACATAATAACAGCGGTAATAATAGTACTTATTTAAGCTATCTTTGTCCTTAACAACACATATTTACATTTGTGTCTGCTCTACTTTTGTCTTGCAAATAGTGTACTTGTTTCAAAGATAAATATAAACCTAATGCTTCCTGACAACGACGCCAGAAATAAAGCGAAGTGCATTTTGAACAGAATTCGTAATCCCATTACACAGATATTTCAGAGAAATAATAGAGTAATACTCCTAACTAGTGGAGTAATGCTTCAAGTAATACTACAACTAAGATGTGGAATAGAAAGCTAAGTCAAAGGATTGCGCATTAGTTTAAAGCCAAATGCATTCAAATCGTGACCTTACCTTTCTTACAGCTGCTTTTACATCCGATGTTGAAGAAAGCAAGCCTGGAAAGCCTTCCATAAAAAATACATTAACCTTCCTAAAATCTACCTGAAAGGTTAAATTAATAAGGTTAAACCAAGAACGAATTTTAGATATTAAAACTATAAAAAAAATCGGTTTGACATTCCAAATAAACCCCAAGGTTTTATTGATTCAATTCATTATTTTTTCTTCTGTTAAAAGTAGCCAAGGCATTTGCTATATTACTTGCATTTTTATTCTTCTGATATACGTCGCCATGGCAATATTATATTGCTTGTTTTATTGAAAACAAGTTATATAGTATTGCCATATATTTATTTTTTCAAACTTGAGAAAGGCAGAAATGCAGATGCACGTTAAGTCTAACTTTAACCGTTAACTTTGAAAAACAGCACCGTTTTGCTTAGCAGACACTTCAAATAAACCCCAAGGTGTTATTGATGAAATTCATTATTTTTTTCAACGTCCTGAGGACATTGACACATCTAAGCCGCAAGTTCGTTGGTATCTTTAATATGGAGCAGCATATAGGTAAGCCAACACTGCTCCCTATGACGGAACAGCAGGGGAACGCCCAAGCTTTATTTAGATATTTAGATGCCGTAAAAACCGACTGCTTTTTCTTCTTTAAACTTCGCAACATGGATATTCTATTTAGCCGTCTGTTTAGTGCCATGAAGGTTAAGAACTGGAGATCCATGACTGATGAGAGGGTAGTTTGGGGAAAACTTCTGGAAAAGTCCAGGGCTCACGTGGGGCTATCGTGACAATTATGATGATGAAAAATCGATTGCAGTTTCGATATATTTATCTAAAGAATATATAATTTGCAAATCTGTTCGTGGTTTGTGCTATAGTAACAGACATCGTGTTGCCCAAATCTAGAGGCCAGCATTGCAACGAAGTACACGCATACTCTGTTTAGATAGTTTTGCCAAAGCGTGAAATACTAGGATACAATAAAAAATAAAAGCACGGGCTTAAACCCGAGCGTCTATTTTCCGCCAATAGCGTGTGAGCAAGGATAGACGTCACAAAATGTTCGGATTATTGCTACTACCCTCGTGATTAAAATGCAGTACCATTAAGCACGAAGTTCCAGGAAATATGGAGCACACCAACAATCACCTGAATGTCTAGGTCACAGGAAATTAGTAGGGGTCCCAGGAAATACTCGGTGAGTCTGATATCACCATGAGGTGCCGCAAGTATAGTATTTACAAAGAAAACATTTTTTGCAATTTATTTCTCTATAGACCCATTATTATAAATGTGTTCATAGAACGGCGATTAAGAATTGATTTTTACTACAGGAATCGGGAATTTTATTTATATACAAATTCTCTGTATACAATATATTCCTCACTGGATAGCTAACATATATGCGTTATTATTTCCATCTTATATTCATATATGTGCAAACAAAAGGGACGTATCTACATCTTTAAAATGTTTCGTCACTTGTCTGCTTTGGCTATTTAATTACGACAACATAATGAAATACCTTTTCATCTAAACGCAATTTCTTGATATCCTCTCCGCTCAGGATCTTGACCAGGAGTGGTAGGTCGTCGGCATACCGACACATGGGTCCTGTACTGCGGAAAGGGGCCAACTTCATATTGACAGTCGGTGTAGGTCTGTGGTTGGATATGATACCTGGAAGACACGAACGTGACACTGTTAAAAATACACTTGGATCTCCGTATTTGTTAGGCTTCCCACGATTTTGTTCTTCTACATCATGTTTTACGATTAGCATGTTTTAAGACTGCTAATAAGCATGTTCGAAAAATGCAGTTTACTAGCTGTAACAATGTGTGTCATAGCTAGTAAACTATTATTTTTACAGATATGGAAGAGTTAATGTAGTATGGAAGATGGATACCGATATGGAAGAGCTAATGCAGTGCAAGAACTATACGTGTGACACAATAAAGATAGACAGTGGTAGCTTTTCATTAAGGCTGCTGTGGACTAACCCTATTGGGTTTGCTCAACACAATGTTAACCTAAGGAGAAAATTTGTCTACTATTTACAGCTACATAAATGCTGATGATCAAATAAAAATGGTATTTTCAGACAGCCTGAACTTTTCTGCACCTTGCAATAGGATTCATTTTATAAATTTCGTCCACAAAGGGAATTTAGTAGCATTTAAAACACACTATACCAGATTTTTTCCCCAGAATAATTTAAATTAAAAAATATTATTTGCATTTAAAAAAACGAAAAATGTACCAAGGTGTAAAATTTCTTTCTCTATTACGGAGTACAATTTAAAAAAAAACTTTAAATCCAACTGGGCAATACATTTTCTCCATAGGTTAACATTGAGGTGAGCGAATCCAATAGTGTTAGTACACAGCAGCCTTAAGGGTCCAAGGACTCATCTCCAGCAGTATTTTCAAATTCTTATATTTTAAAATGTAATATATCATATTCAACCAAACAGAAACATTTTTTTCATCTTTTTAGGTCTGGTAAAAAAGACCTGCCTGTTAACAGATAAAGCAGGCAAGCGAGAAGCGTCCGGTCGGTTATGACACCTGTTCTTTGGTAAGTCCTAAATCACTTGCTATGGGCTTGTTGAACCCGGTATATCTTGGATCGGGGCACTATGAGTCATGTGAGACTATTGTTTATTTTCCTGTAGATAATCATAATTCGGTAATTAGCGTTATCAAGAAACATTTTATCCTTAAAAATGAATTCAGTAAATAATTATTATTGATACCATTTTTGAAAATTAGTTTAAACGAAAGCTTAAAATAAAACATCTCGGACTTTATCAGCCTCAAAACTTTTTTAAGGCTGCTATGTACTAAGAAAAAAATCGTATTTCTCTTTTCCTGTTCTTGCAGACTCTTGTGGTGGGAGGAGTCCAGTTGACAGTTCGAGAATTCCACTCCTCTTTGGATTGACATTTTGAGAGATTGTAATGGCTCTCTCTCCATAGGGAGTTAAGCGCTGCCCCCAAATTGTTTATTTAAAATAAATTTTTGTCAACTATTTGCTGGTGCATAAATGCTGATAATCAAATAAAATTTGTATTGTCAGATAGCCTGAACTTTTCTGCAAAGCGCTACAGGATTCATTTTATAAATTTCGTCCACCGAAGGAATTTATGAGCGTTTAAAACACACTATACCAGATTTCCCCCCGAATAATTTAAATTTAAAAATATTAATTGCATTTTTAAAAAAAAACGAAAAATGTACACAAATGTAAAATTTCTTTCTCTATGACAGAGTACAATTTTAAAAAAAAAGTCTTTGAATCCAAGTCGGCAATCCGTGGACAAATTTTCTCCATAAGTTAACATTGAGGTGAGCGAATCCAATGGGGTTAGTACATAGCAGCCTTAACGCTTGCTTAATTTAAGTTTTATTGGAGCTAGATTCACAGGGCCCGAGGTAAAAAATAATGATACTTAATTTAAATATGCCATACAGAACACAATTTGCAAGCGATATTGACATTTTTACTGAAATTTAATGAAAAAGTTATACAAAGACTTGCTCGCAAAAATATGAGGAGCAAAACTTTTGCATAATATGGCAAGGAATTGATTCATAAGGTCCGAGGTAACAATTAATTCTACTTAATTTAAATACAGTCAAACCTGTTTTTGTGCTGTAGATAGGGACAGCACAAAAAAGAAAATTCAGAAACTTCATGAATAGCTATATCAAATAATTTTTCACAACATATTGAAGGAAACATTTTTTATGCGGTGGAGAGGGTCCGCATAAAATATGCCTCACTTAGAAAATATCTCAAAGCTTTAAGAAATAGCGAGAAAGTGCTTTCCAAACAAAAAATAATATTCAAACTTCTCATTTTAAACTAATTTCTCATTTTAAATTTCTCATTTTAAACAACACATTTAAAATTTTAATTTCTCATTTTAAACATGGAGAAATTTTCAAAATGTACATAATTGGATACTACTCGTCGTAGTCCAAAACGCGCATATTCTTCTGATGAACTGAGAAATTAAAATGAGTAATTAAAATTTTTAAAAATGTTTCCATGTGTAATTTAAATATTATTTTTTGTTTGGTAAGCACTTTCTCGCTATTTCGTAAAGCTTTGACTTATTTTCTAAGTGAGGCATTTTTTATGAGGACCCTCTCCCCCGCATAAAAAAATTTCTTCAATATGTTGAGAAAAATTATTTGATATAGCTATTTATGAAGTTCGCAATCGCTTTCGTGATGTCCTGTAATTAAATGTTCGTGTGTTCTTAGTATGTGGACTGTCATAGGAATATGACAATAGTCTCAAGGCCAAGGGCAGGAGAATCGGAAATTAAGGTACGAAGTAAAATAATTGCAAAATATAAGAAAGAAACAGGGCAAGGAAGCAAATGAAGGGCAATAAAAGAGAAGGGGAGACAAGCCAACAGTAAACCGAAACTACTAAAGATAGAAGATTGGGCTAGTAGGAAGAAATAAAAGTATAAGATAAAAGTTCTATAGAATGAGTTGCAACGAATAGAAGAAAAGAAGAAGGGGAAGACGTAAATTTATGATGGTTATAAAACGGACCACCCTGCTCGGTGATGTCGGAGCATGGGAAAAGTTAAGGAAGAGGGAGAATTTTATAAATCCTGCCCTCGATGCGCATTGGTAAAAAGGGGATTGAGAAGAGGCAGTCATGGACGAATTGAGATGACATGGGAATAATATGGCCAGTGGAATTGGAAGAGGCGGAGTCAGAATTAGTAAGAGAAAAAGAATATGAAATAAGATAGAGGCAAAAAAGAAGGAGAGGTAGTTAGTAGTTAGAGACAGAAGTAGAATCAACCTGACGAGTATGTACGAAACACGAGCGAAGGAGAGTAGTTAGGAGTTAGAGACAGAAGTAGTATCAATCTGACGAACATGTACAAAGCACGCCCTATAAGGAGAGTAGTTAGGCGTTAGAGACAGATGTAGTATCAACCTAACGAGTATGTACGAAGCACGCCCGAAGGAGAGTAGTTAGAAGTTAGAGACAGAAGTAGAATCAAGCTAACGAGTATGTACGAAGCACGCCCGATAAGGAGAGTAGTTAGTAGTCAGAGACAGAAGTAGTATCAACCTATCGATTATGTACGAAGCACGCCCGATGACAGTTATATAACCCGTGGCCCATGCAAAAGAGCGCGAGGAAGAGAGTGGCCCCCCCCCCCCCCAGTTTCCTGTACTGAGTAGCTACAATGATTGAAGGAGTCCTGTACTCTACGAAGAGAGTGTCTCCAGTTTCCTGTACTGACTATCTACAATGATTGAAAGAGCCCTGTACCCTACGAAGAGGGTGTCTCCAGTTTCCTGTACTGAGTACCTACAATGATTGAAGGAGCCCTGTACCCTACGAAGAGAGTGCTCTAGTTTCCTGTACCGAATGCGTACGACGATTGAAGCCCTGTACCCCACGATGAACGTGCCCCAGTTCCAATACGGTGAGAGTGGAACGAAGTTCGTCATTGCGAGTGCCAGATGCCCATAAAAGTGATCCAGTAATCTTCTGTAGAGGTACCGTTCTTTTGTTTCCTCTTCATATTTTACCGTCATTGCTTCTCATAGCGTAGCCGTCAATAACTTAATATAGAGCGCGATGATGAATTAATTTGATGATGGAAGTTAGAGGATAATAAGTGATAATTCGCAAAGGCGAGTTTGTTGGTATAATGTAATGAATTAAGTATGAGTACATATTAGTTATTTGAATAAGAATATAGTGTGAATTTGAATTGATGCTAATGAGTATTTAAGGTTTAAGAAATATGTTGCAATAAGTAATGATAACTTCAGATGAGTATAGAATGTTTAATGAGATTGAATGCACCAGTATTATATGTTTAATAATCAATAAATTAATTTGTCAATTCAAACCAGAGTTGTTTTCAATCATGAAAGGACACAACGCAATTGTAATGTAATAATAACTATGTGCTACCACGATACGAAAAGGGGATATTTTGATTTTACGTAACGTAATGAGATATTTTATATACACATTAATAATTGAAATAATTATTAAGAAATCTTCCCTTCCCACAATAAATACATAGTATTTAAGCAATTTCCCCATCACATGGACTTTACTTTATTTTAATAATAATAAACCCCCCAGATGATTTTGGATAAAAATGTGAAAGTGGCGCCCAACGTGGGGCGCCACTTTCACATACTTATCCAAAATCCTCTCGGGTTTTTTAAAAATTAAATGAAGTAAAGACCACATACTAAGAATGCTTAAAGACGAACATTTAATTAGAGGACAAAACAGAACGCTCTACATGTTGATGCAAAAGTAACGAATTAACACACGGGACGAACACCGGAAACATAGTCAAGTGACATAACAGGTGCTGAAAAGAAGAGTCTATTTGTGTGTGGGGAAGGGGAGCAAAACAGTCCGTTACATTTTCTTATTTGATTATCAACATTTATACAGCTATAAATAGTGCATAAGTTTTCTCTTTAGGTTAACATTAAGGTGAGCGAATCCAATAAGGTTAGTACACAGCAACCTTAACTCGGAAATCTGTTACCTACTTTGGAACTAACCACAGATAAAGAATATACAGCATGAATAATATTTGAACAGAATTAAAAAAAAAAAAAATTACAAGACACAGGCCAAGTGTTAGTTTGGCAGTAGACTTAAAACTTTTTTTTCCTAATGGCTGGGAGAACTGAGCCTAGGCTCTTCTCCGGGCTTCAAGCTAAAAAAAACTATAAAAAAAATGCCCATTTAATTATTTCTATTTAACTGAGGACAGACTCGCGATCTATCAAATCCGCGAAAGTTGACGTTCGCTAGTGAAATGACCTCACCTCTTGATGGTTTGTGTCCATAAATCCCGCAGAAACTTGCTGGAATTCTAATACTTCCCCCAATATCTGTGCCGATGCCTATGACTGCACCTGCTGACGTCAGAATAGCGGCCTCTCCTCCTGAAAGGAAAACTAAATTAACTCTGGGGAGTAGACAATAAAAGAAAGAGTAAAAATTAAAAGTGAAATTTGGCTTCTATGATTGGTCAAAGTAACTTGACTTGTTTGTCGGAGAAGTCATGTTGTGCAAAAGCCTACATACCAATCGGACGCAAAAAAATATCAGCATGTCACCTAAAATCGAATTCCTAAATATCTATTACATGCTAGTTTTTTTTTCTAAAAACTTACCATTTATTTAATATACATTACATAATTTATCCATGCGTCCATATATCAACAGAAAAATATCTTTCTTATTATGGGGCTACCATAAAAAAGTTGCTAATAATGCCCCCTGGCCGGAAGTTCCAGACTAAGTCCATATAGGCTTCGGGCTGAGAAGTGAGACACCGGTAATAGCACCACAAGGGTCGGAGTCCGTCTTGGCAAGGTGCCATCACAATTTTGACCGAGCGCCCCCAGGGGCGACATCGTACCTTCCCCACACACTGACCTCATAGAAGGAATTTCCAATCTACGGATTTAACGTGCCCGTAGATACGAAGCCTAGACACGAAGGTATTTAACGGCGCTTGTCGGTATTTGATCCGGGCAACCTCAGTACCGAAAGCCGACGTGCTACCGATAGGCTATCTCGGGCCCAATAAAAAAAGTGCACGAGCAGGTAATGGTTGGAACCAATAAGTTATTCCATTCAGTCAGAGATATATCTGCAAAATTAAATGTGCCCCTGACTCCTTTAAGTGCCATTATTGTGAAGTGGAAACGACATGGGAGTATCGCGTAACCTTGATGAATCTGGTTGTCAGAAGAAACATACAGTTAGGGAATGGAAAACTGAAAGGAAATCGTTTAGCTAACTTTGTCATCTGTCGAAAAAGATTTCTTTATGAGCTCCATAAAGAAGACCATTGACAGGACTATTATTCATCGGGAAGAAACCCTGATATCGTGGTTGGGTTGCCTCACAGATGTACTGGATCGTACCTGCAAATGATCGACGTTGTTTTAAATGGTGAAACCACATAGTAATTTTATAACAGGTAAATGGAAAAGGTTTCTAAGGAATAACGAATCTATTTAGAATCTTACGATCTGAGGACGTGTCTATCCCTGTGTTTGTCTGGCATACGATATAGGTTGAAGTATCTTGATTGACAACACTCGCCAAAAGTAGGAATCTAGATACTTTAGGAAACATAGAATATCTAATAGGCCATAAGTAGTAAACAGCTATTATTATTAAGTAGTAAACAGCTATTAGTATTCAGCTATTATTATAAGTTAAATTTTAGTCATTAATGTCCTAACCTTTTGGCGGGGCATAGATATTTATAAAACCCTATGCTATTGCATATAATGAAAACAATTGTAGTACATTTACCTGAACTACCACCAACCATTCTGTGATTATTGAAGGGGTTCTTAGTCATTCCAAACAAGAGATTCGATGTCTGCCACCACATGGAAATAGTTGGAATGTTGGTGACTACCAGCGGAATAGCTCCAGCACTTCTGTAGAGGGCGACCGTTTCAGCGTCAATTGGGGCTTTACGATCCTTAAACCTTTTAATCCCCAAAGTTTGGGCCATACCTGTTATTATTAAGCACATTATTGTATTAATTAAATAACAGATGATCTAAAAATTATTTTAAAAACCTCCAACGGGGAATATTTATAAAGAAGAGTAAAAATTTGGGAAATTTAGTTAATTCCTTTACACAAAATGGTATTTTAAAATTGTACACATTCTTTAGGTCGTTGTATTAATCCTAATGAATATATACACTATCTACCAATAAGTATTTGGACACCTGTGATAGAAAAGAAAAAACAAAATTAACTCATATTCAATAGTTGGTAGAGCCTCCACGAGAGGCAATTACAGCCTCAACCCTCCGGGGAAAGCTTTCAACAAGTCCTTGTATGACGGCTAGTGGTATTTTCTTCCACCCAGCTTAGAGAAGACATGTAAGTTCCTTCACCAATTTTGGACGGTTGTTGCACCCCTTCATTCGGCGATCCAACTCGTCCGAGAGGTTCTCGATAGGGTTCAGGTCTGGGCTCTGGGCAGGCCAGTGCATTCCGTTAACCCCATCGTCACCATACTAATGCATGGTAGACCTCGCTACATGACAAATGGCGTTGTCGTCCTGGAAGTAACATGGGTCCAACCCGTAAATCTGCCACAACGTAGGAAACACACTGTCCTCTAAAATAGTGCAGTAGACGTCGGCGTTGAGCTTACCATGAATTGAGACCAAGGGTCCCAGTCCATACCAGAAGAAACACTCCCAGACCATAATTCCACCTCCGCCAAATTTTACTGTGGGCACAATGCATTCTAGCAGGAAGCGTTCTCCAGACAGACGCCAGACCCAGACCCTTCCAGCCGAACTATAGAGGGAGAACCTTGATTCATCACTCCAGAAAACCCGTTTCCATTGTTTTATGGTACACTTTCAACATGCTTTGCACCACATTAACCGAACAGTGCGGTTGGACTTTGTGATCAAAGGCTTATGGACGGCAGCACGACCATGAAAACCAAGCAGACGTGCTTCCTTACGGATGGTATTCATCGAAACAACACTCACGGATGCCTGTTGAAACTCGTGGAGTATGTGGTCCATCGGTTGGGTGTGGTTCTTCCGAATTTCTTTGGACAGCACCCGTCGATCTCTATCTCCGAGTTTCGTGGATCTGCCGACTTAGGGCACATTCCGACAATCCCCGCTCACCTTCCACTTCTGAATCACATAGGTCACTGTCGATTTTGGGTAATTCAACTCGCTAGTTATGCCTCTTAATGATCGGCCATTTCTGAGATACCCGACGATTACACCATTCTGGAAATCAGATAACTGTGCATTTCGTAGCATCTGGCATGCGACTAATGCCAATGTTGTTTCCTACATGATATTTAACGGCAGAGGGCGTATATCAGGACCGCAGATATCGTCATCTGCATGGTTGCCCATATACTTATTGGTAGATAGTGTAGTTATGACTTACAAGAAATGTGTGTAAAACGCTAACAGGAACACACAACTTCTTATCCACAGTTTGAGAATTGTTCATAGCGACTATCACACCTAATACTCCTCGGCCTGACAAGGAATTACGAGTTAGTTCAAAACATGTAACCATCCCTTGGTTGTATTGTAGGTTTTGAGAAGTTGTGGGCTCCCGTTTACACATATAGAATTGAATATTGGCTTCAGTATTTTCCGCGGACGGCGTCAGTGTTTTCCGACTTCAGTTAATCCGCGGAAGCATCGAAACAAGCCCCTGGCGACCACACCTCAGGGCCACAGAGACAGCAAGAGAGAAATGCGTACCGCCGGAATCCGCTGGCTAAAAAGGCCATTTAAAATGGTTAAAAGGAGAAGTTTTAACCTTTAGCTTACGGGAAAGAACTTCGTGCCTTTTGAGGGTTTAAGTGGCTTTTTTGGAAAAATGAAAGGAAAGCGAAGAGTGTAAACTGATTCTTAAAACCAGTGGATTGATTCTTTAAAGCGAAATTTTAACATGGAAATAATAATCATAATAATCGGATGATTATTATGATTATTATTTCCATGTATCGCAAAAACAATACATTTGTTTTTGTTTTCGCGATATTGATTGTTATAAACGGTTGATTCTTATAACCACTGATCACTATAAGCGGTGGTTACTGTATATATATATATATATATATTCATTCTTGGGACCGAATTTTTGGCATACATGCTATCCCAACCCGTAAGGAAAAGGTTAATAGAACTAATTTAGTAGAAATATGCCGAAAACTGATGCTCGAGAGACCTGAAAAAGAAAAACCCAACGGCGAGCAATTAATGAAGGTGGCGCGAAAACGCGAGACTGAAAACAGAAGAGAGCAAAGCAAAAAGAGAAATTTTGCGGTATCGAAGGTACGACTATTAGGAGCCAACTCATCCTAAAACGGTGTCTGGTCAATTTTGGAATCGACAGCGTAAACCCCGGGCCCGTCTCTCCCTTACTCAAAATAGATCATCGTCACGAGTCGTGGCCCGCCCTGCATTTTCCCCGTGAAAGGGGGTGCTGAAAGGCCATCGCTTGTCCCCCGGAAAAATACTTCGCCATTAAACTTGAGAAAAATATTAAGGGGAAGTACTAACAAATGAAACTGAAAAAAAAAATAAAAATAAAACGAGCTGTGCCCACGCTGCTGTGGTTGAGCCTTTCCCGAATACAGTACCGAGAAAACGTGCCACTTCACTCATCATCGCAGCCCTAACAACTTAACCTTACCATGCCCGCTCTTGTCAGGGACATGCACTTCATTTCCTCAGACAGGGAATCCTAGCAGCCAATGTACCATTCTAGACCAGGTAGGACGAAAATAACCCAAATTTTGTAGATGAGCTCAAACTGAAATACTAAGCTGAGGACCGGGAAAAATAAAGATATCCCCCAACTAGGGGAAGCTGGCGAATGTCACTTCACACGCGAGACCTGAAAAGCTATTAGATATTAATTCACTTTAGAAATAAGATGTGAGTATATTTAATATAAAAAGATACTTATGTGGCGATGTTTTTCGACCTTTTAGAGTCGAACCTAGCTGTATTTGGTGATACACTATCTGGGCAAAAGTATCCGGACACCCCCCCTAAAGTGGATCTGGCAGGTTAAGTAATTTGATGCGTAACCGGAAGCTATAAAAGTGTTGGTAGTGGTTTGTTAGGTCATATTTATGCGTTTATGAGACAATGAGTAAGTTAAAGGAGCTTAGTGACTTTGATCGTGGCATTATAGTGGGATGCCACCTTTGTGGGAAATCAGTTCGGCAAAATTTCGGACATTCTACAGAAGCCAAAATCCACCGTGAGTGATGTAAAGTGGAAACGTCGAGGCAGTGAAACTGCAGAAAAACGAAGAAGTGGCAGGCCGAAAAAAAAATTTGTGAACGCAGCCATAGAACTCTGAAAAGGGTAGTGAAACAAAATCGCAAGTACTCGTTGATTGGAATCAGGAGTTGTAAAGTTCATCAGGTGTTAGTGCTAGCAGTAGGACTGTCCGTCGAGAGTTAAAAAACCTGGACTTCCATGGTCGTTCAGCCGCTCACAAGCCGAACATCACTCCCGAGAATGCGAAGCGTCGATTGCAATGGTGTAAAGTTCACCGTCATTGGACTGTGGACATATAGAAAAATGTTGTATGGAGCGATGAATCTCGCTTTTACAATCTGGCAGTGGGGGGGGGGGGTGTTTTTCATGGTTTAGCCTGGGTTCCTTAGTTCCTGTGGTTGGAAACATGAACTCTGTGATGTATGTGGACATTTTGGACAATGCTGCTCTCCCAACTCTATGGCAATATTTCGGGGAAGGCCCATTTCACTTCCAGTAGGATAACTGCTCCATTCACACATCGAGACTTGCGCAGGCATGGTTTGACGAAATGGGTGTTCAAAAACTGGACTGGCCTTCTTAGAGCCCCGATTTAAATCCCATTGAACACCTCTGGGACGAATTAGAACGCAGATTACGTAACTAGCCAAATCGACCATCCTCACTGTCAGCACTCACTTCAGCTGTGATGGACACCTGGAAGCCAATTCCTATGGACTCCTATCAAAAACTGGTGGAAAGTCTCCCCAGACGTGTGCAGGCTGTCATTGATACAAAAGGAGGATCAGCATCATATTAATATATGCCTCAGGACTCTCCGAATCCGTACCATTGGGCGTCCGGATACTTTTGGCCAGATAGTGTATCCTCGGTTTTAATTTATTCATAACGCCCTGGATAGGTTTCCTTCTCGGCAAAACCTAGCAGTGTGGCTAAGTTTGCATGCAGGGGCATCAGTAAGTTCTGACTCTTTAAACATTACAATGTTCTGAATGACTCTACAAAGTGTTACATGTTCAGTCAGAAAATATACTTTCATACATTACTGGTACATTAGTAAGGAAGGCATCTACAGTACGTATGAACTATTTAATTTTATTATTGCTCAGGGACTATGCTTTATAGTGTATGAACTATTTCATTTTATTATTGCTCAGGGACTATGTTTTGACACACAACGTCCTGATGATTGTGAAACTGAGTAACAAAACTACTACGGGATATATGCTTTGATTATATGCCTGTTTCATTAGTAATCTCCTCCCATGTGAAGGTATGTATGCTATTTAATGCCGTTTTTGCAATTCATCTAGATGTTTTTGAAATTTGCTTGTTCTCTCACCTTTGACACCTACGATCTCTTTGCACGTGAAAGGCACGCCCAAGAGTGGCGTTTCTCCCTCCAACTCCTTTTCCGTCTTATGTCCAGTTTGAAGTGCTTTGTCGACCGTTCGAGCATCCGATACAGCAGCTTGAAAACGATGGTCAATGCAGGCATTGATGATTGGATTCACTTCTTTAATTCGTTCGATGTATGCCTGGACAACCTCTTCAGATGTAATCTGCAGAAAACGTTGAAAAATGGGTTTTATAAAATTAAGATTTCGACAAATCCTCTGAAACAAAAATCCAGGTATTAAATGCAGGAAGAGTGTAATTTAAAACTGACCCCTTAGAAGTGAAAATAGTAGCAACAGGCTTTCGAACTCTGAAGACTCAGATAAGGGAATAATTATTTAAGCCTGTGATATTTCTTTTTGGGGAAAAAGAAGTTACAGTTTGATTAAAATAAGTTACTAAAATAGGGAGCTTGTTCAATAGAATCAAGGGGATTTTTAAAACAAATATCAGTTTTCTACCTTGAAAAAAGGGCGCGGTGGTCCGGTCGAGTCAATGATCGTCGCGGACGTCGAGTCAGTGATCGGAGGGTTGCGGATTCGATGCTGATCGCTGACAAAATCCACCGCCGTTTTTACTAATAGTGGTCGGTCCACGTAAATCTGTCGTGACTGCAATGTCCTCCAAGTTCTCAAATTTACCTCTGGAGGTCCAGGGTCAAGTGTTCCGGTCTCGTCACTTGACTCGGTTCTAAATTACGGAACCGGCTTGTAGGGGGTAATGCTGGCCACCTCTACGGTGCCCCCTTAAATGTATGGCCAGCAGTCTCGCCCTTTACTTAGAACAAATGGCATCATAGCCAACTATCCGAGCATTTGTAATAAATAAATAAACCTTGAATGAACCTGGGCAATTTGTCCACTTGGATTTGCCGACTTGGATTCAAAGATCTTTAAAAAAAAATTGTACTTCGTCATAGAGAAAAAAATTTTACATTTGTGTACTTTTTTCGTTTTTAAAAAAAATGCGATTAATATTTTTAAATTTAAATTATTCGGGGAAAAATCTGGTATAGTGTGTTTTAAACGCTCATAAATTCCTTCGGTGGACGAAATTTCTAAAATGAATTCTGTAGCGCTTTGCAGAAAAGTTCAGGCTACCTGATATTCCTCACTGATTTACCGTATCTTTCGGAACTTAAAACGCACCTTTGTACATAAAAAAATCATTTTAAAATTGGGGTGCGTCTTGTGATCCGAAGGTAACATTAAAATAAAATGAATATTTTATTATATATATTTTACATTTCAGCGGATCTCATTTGATTTAAATATTTAAAACTTTTTCTTGAATCGTTAAAATTTATGTAATTATTGCCTACACAATGTTAATATAACGGTCTAAAATATCTCAACACATCTAAAAATCGCATGTTGACCGCGATATTAAAGATCAAATTAAAGAAGGATTCAAAGCAAATAAATTTGGTTAGTCTTTTATAAAACGTGCTTTGATAAAAAAAGATGTCCTTTTAAGTTTAATTCAGCTATTGTTGATAAGTTTAACGTTTGTCCATGCATATTAATAAGAACTAGTTGGTACCGGTCAAAACATGACGGCTAGATAGTAAATAAATATACTAATACACAAATTATACTCAACACATCATTGCCAAATGTGGAAAATCGTAATAATGCGCAAAAACAAATTAATGTGTTTAAGCTGCCTCGTGCTTAGTGAGTATCTAAAACCAGATTTAAAAATGGTCACTGATCATGCGCAGAAACCAATTTTTTAATTGTAAATTATCGCAAATTAAACAGCGCAAAATAAATAATTTCCATCAGGTTTAATCTTATGTTTCACAAACATAATTATCATAAAAATAAAAGTGGCAGAGAGAGATCTAGAGAGATTTCTCGGATTAAACGTGTTTATCAATAAAACATGCCACTGAGCATGCACCGAATGCAGTTTTTTTAAATTGTAAATTATCGCTCATTAATAGAAATTGTGGTTACAAAATCCAAATTTGACAAATCTACAGATTACAATCTTTCGTTTAAGACCAAAATGAAGTAAATTGATGCAGTAGTTTTCTCTCACGGACTGCCCAAAAAGTCGGTTTAGCAACTTAAATATATATGATAACTTTACTTATACCAGTACCACATATATCCAGCTTTGGAGTTCATCCTGATGGTAAAATGCTTCACACAAATGAAAACTTTATTTCAAAGACATTTGCCGGATATATATCACGTGTGAGTTTGTGGGGTGTGGGGAGGCATGTTACATGTGGAATTTACTCATGTGATAAAACTGACTCTTTCATAATTGCGGAATACTTATAAATTAACATCTACACATGCGAATTCTCTGGATTAAATGAATTATAGATAGGTTCATGTTAATATTTAAATAGACTTTTAATGCATATTTTCGGGGAAAACCTAACTAACCGCGATAAACTTGTGAATAAATAAGAACATTTTTACATACCTTTCTCACTCGAATAGCCTTTGCTAGCTCTGTGGCAGACATAAGAAGAACTCTGTTTGTAATAGGAGGCAGCTGTTCTTTTTTCCCGCAGAAAATTCTGTATATTAAATCTTGTACTTTATCAGAAACAGGTCGGGTCACGGCGAAAAAAACCCATAGAAACTTCGCAAGTAATTCTAGCAGCTTAAAAAAGAGAATGACATGAGAGCCAGTCATTAATTTTATACAGTAGAGTCCAAAAGTTAAGCATAATTTCTTTAACTTATAAAGTAGAGTTAAACCCGATAGAGATACAGAAAATTTTTATGGAAAATAGTTTCACGTTATTAATCATCATATGGAGTCAGACATGCGAATAAATCGCAGTTCAATAAAAGGATCTTACTGATCCTTTTATTGAAACCGATCCTTTTTTTTTCACCAGGACGGTCTTAGACTTCGTTCACACTGCTACCAGAGCGAAGCGTGAAAAACTTTAACCAATCGCAGAGATTAGTGCAATAATGTCATCCGTAGCGTTGGATTGGTTCAAAGTCAACGCTGACACTCCGCTCAGCTTCGGAAGCAATGTAAACGAGGCCTTAGTTCTTTTCCGTCATTTTTCAATCTCCATGAGAAGATTTTTCATTGTTGAAGGTTATGAAACACAGACGAACACAGAGAAGTTGAACGAATGTTGCTGTAGAATGTTCAGAAGTCTCGAAGCAGTGCTAGACTGAGGTCTCCAAATCATATATATTACATAGAAAGCATTTCAAAGCTTTGAGGATAGTTTCAAGACACAGAAGAAGTTAGATTCTTATCAAGTACTAAAGTAAAAATGTCATTATCGTGTCGAGATCAGTTAGCAGTGTGCATAACTTGCACGACAATATCTGACAGGAAACAAATACTCTGCACTGTATACGACCACCTTAGGGACAAAAGCTTCAAGACGAACTGCTTTCACAAGTCTCAGGGCAAGTTGTCAATTAGCAAGGCGTATAGCAGTTCCATATAGTCTCACCCCACTGAGTTGGAGACCCCGGTTAAACCCAGACAGTCGTCGATGTTTCGATTAGTGCATCAACGAAACTGCACTCAGAATCAGAGATAAACATGTTCATTCCGATAAAGCCGATTTCCGTCAACAGACTGATTCGTGAAACCTCCATATGAAGGGAATGGAAATCTATCTTAAACGCAACGGCATAAGAAACAGCATTTGGTTCCAGTGGAGTCATGAAATGGGAAGGCAACGTCCTGACTAAGAACTCAGAACCAGAAGAACAACTATCTTTCCTATCAATTTTCAGTTTGAGGTTGGGGCGGGACTTAATGGAAATGTATACTGGAGAACTTTCTATAGGAGTGAATCACCTAGAAGCAATGGATGCATGCATGGGTTGGAATAAGCAAGGAATACAACGCATGGACCTTAAACATACATTCATTTGATAACCCAAATTTAAGTTAACTTGTCAGAGCTATTAATAATACAATCAGTTTCATATTAACAATTTTGACATACGATACCCAGAAGCAGAGGCAAACTATAGAGTCAAATATGATTTTTAGAGTCTATCGGGGAGGCACTTACTATAACGGATGTATGCAACGATGATCGTAGCATCGGCGACCGGGACCCAGTATAATCTCCAGTGTAGGAACACGTTGGCGGGATATAGACACTTCTCCACGGCTATGGGGCAGACGAGAGCCTCCGACATCTAACTCTCAGGAACCCAATCTAAAATCCGTCTCCTTCTTTTTTTGATTCCTTCCGTCCTTAGCGAAGCTGTTGTCCGTTTACAGGGGGGGGGGGCATTCTAGCACGCCCCTCACTTTCATTGGGCAGTGGGCTGTTTCTCTTTCAGTGATTCCTATCCCTAATTGGTCCTTAATTATACCGCCTCTGTCGCCTCTGTCCATAGTCTATGTAGTACCTCCCCCCACATACGTTTATTTTGTAAAACAACTTTGATTCTTCTCCTCTGACGTTTTTACTGTGGGCCATAAAATAACGACCATCCATCTTGTAAAATTTAAACTTCAGATCGCTATCACTGGCCACACCGACAGCTATTCTTCTATTTTTTTATTGGTTTACAATCCTGTATTTACCCCTGCCTCTGCATCCTTTATGATACATTCTTTATTGTCCACACACCATGGGGAATTACACCATTTTCACTTCTACACTTTCCCTTCTTCTACAGTTTTAAAGGCTCCTGAGGGAACCCTAAACTGCTGTGAGCTGATGGCTTCCAAAACAAAAATTCGGAAAGCTTGATGCGTTCGCACATTAAATTTCAGCTCTACCTTACGTCTATCAGGGGTTCAGAGGGTGAAGCGGTGCTAGAGGGGCTTCAAATTCAGCCCTTTTACGGAACATCCAGGATGGGAAGAGAGTATTCGGATGTTATCTCCTACTTGCATTCAATCTTGTCAAAATTTCCGATGATCCAGTCCGTTATCCAGATCCTCCTATTTCCTAATACTAGTCCGTTAACATACATACACTTTCAAGCACATATTTCCATTCATTTCCATTTCACTGTAAGGACGTATTGTAAGTTATAAACATTATTTATATTGTTGAGATTCTACTGACCTTGCCTGTGTGCCAGGAGATCGAAATTTTTTTTATATAATCCTCAGAATGTGTGCTATGTGTATCATAGTGCTCTTAAAATTAAATATATAAATACTAAGCATCTTGTCTGAAGGAACGCTTTCTATGGAGGGTGTTCTTTCCTGCAGCAGATCTCAGTGTAAAGAGTTACCATGTCTTTATTCCCTCGTCTTTTTCTACTAAGGAAACTAACAATAAGGCATGAGTTACTGGTGCCAGGGAGTCACAAAAATACAAGCTGTTGCCCTTCAGAAAAACTTGCTTGTATTCTAAGTGGACAGTGGGTAGAATATACCATTTAATGGGATATTCATGTGTTTTCCTCTTATTTTTATATTTTAAGCTGGATGATTATTATGTAAAAGATCATGAATAGGTTATTATAATAATTAAATCATCGAGCAATTATAGTTGCTCGATGATTTAACAACAGTTTAGTAGTATGATGTTTGGAATTAAAGACTGTCGAAAAGACGTAATTATTTTACTTTTTTGACGCCATTTTTAAAAAGTTGAAAAGCCAGTTAGAGAGTCGGTATTTTATGGCAGAGGGCATATTTTGACCCACCAATTTCATTTGCTGTCTTCAAGTATGAGCAGATGATTTACACAGGTTGTTTGCTTGTGCTACATTGCTAAACCATAGTTATCGCTCTCGTTTTGAGATTTTAAATTTTTTTCTCATTTTTACTCATCTAACAAATACTGAGAACAACTGGTATAAAATAATACAAAATTTTTATGGTTTTTTTTTGCTTGTTCGACAAGGCAACACAAAAAGAAGATTCGTTTTTGTAGTGCATAGGCGTAAATATCAAGCATTTTTTAAAAACATAATTAAGAATTTAGGAATTGCATACTCACCATAATTTAGCGTCTTAAAGCGAGGCTAAAAGGTTCAAATTTTCTGTGCTAGAAAAAGAGTGATAAAAGAAAAAGAAATTACCACTAAGTAATACCATCATACATTTATTAACTTCAGTTTCCTCTTTTCACATTAAATTCATCTATTGATGGGTATAGACGAGAGAAGTTTTCCCTTCTATCTAATTTCAGTCATTTATATAATTTTTCCTCAACTGTTTCTTCTTTATCTTGGTTCAGAATTGTGATGCTAATTTTCTAAATTAGATTCTATTACACAATATTTTTTTGTTATCTAGAATCTATTCCTTTATACATTATTCAAAGATTAGTTTTTCTACCGGACTGCCTTTCATCTTTAATTTATAAATGACAGTTCTAAACCGGATTTAATTTTGAAGCCTTAGCTATGTGATATTGCTGATACACATGTTATGTATCAAATGAAACTGTGAATGGCATATCTACATGATGTTCTTAAATCCCAAAAAAACTTTCTTTTCCAACTTCGTCATTCTCTTCACCAACATAATCTTGAATTCCAACTGCAAAATCCCAAAAACGATTCTATAATGTATAGATGCCTATAGGGCATGTAAATATAACAGAAGTGATTAATGTTATTGAAACTGCCCAAATAAAAATGATATCTAAATCTGGCATACTTCCGTACAGTAAGTATGCTTTATTAATTGCAACTTCAAATGTTACAAGGCTGCCCAGACGATTAATTCAACTTCAAGGAGGCAATATCTCCTTGGAGGCTCGATTAAATAATGGCAGTAATATTCCATCACTTAGCAACCAGATACTAATAAATTAAACAGCCATCAATCAATAAAGCAGTCTTCTAGAGCACGAAAGACGATCGGTAATGTTGATAAGGTGGCTACCTCTTCTCAAGGAAAATTGGTTGGAAAGCCCAATTCTATTCTCCCAACTACTCAATCATTTAAACAGAATTACATCTTATTTTATAGTTAAAGTATTTTTAATTTTTTTTCCATGAAACACAATTTCTGAGCCATTACTAAACAGATACATTTTAAGCGATATAACATTTTTTTACAAACAATGCAGTATAAGATATAGGCTACTGGCGTCACGGATTAACAAATATACAAGCGGCTATGTTATATCTCTCTGCAAAATTTACTTGCATTTTATCCGGAAAAGGAATAAAGGAATCAAGCCATTTAAGATGATATACAAGTCCTTTTCTTCCCTTTCTACCCATCATATGTTGAATTTTTATCGTTGTAAAAACTCTATATTTGTTCTTAGTCACTTGGTGATTAAACATTAATTTAGCCTGAGTTTTAATTAGTTAAAACTAACGAAAGAAAGCGATAACTTCCCTTGTTTGCTTTGGATATTTTGAAAAGTCAAATACACAGATTTTATGCTAAAGTATTTATATGCTAACCTCCCATTTAATTTGCCATCTTTAAGTGCCATCTTTAAGTGTCATCTTTAAGAGCTGTCAACTCATCAAAATTCAGTAACGTCAGTTTCATGTGCGTGACATCCTATTTTGTCAGTATAGACCATTTACACTGTCAAGAGGTAAAAAGTATTTAAAGAAATAAGAAATGCAGGAGAACAGAGCAGAAATTTAAGTAAAAAAGGCAGAAAATGTCAAGAAAACAGTCACTTCTCTCACCTTTACACCGGTCTCAATGCAGATATGCTCTCAAATTAAGTCCATATCTTATCTTAGTGTTTTTGAGAAGAATGATTAAGGGCGTGTAGCAGTTTTCGAGGTGTGTGATAAAATACTTTGCGTACATTTTTTTCGTCTTTAGACAGATTCTAGGTAGGATTTTCCACATCTCTATGTAATGCATTGCTTCTGGAATATATTGAACACCTGCTCTAAAATGTCATCGGAAAAAGGAATTTCGCTTATAAAAAGCTGTTGTCATTAAAACGGGGAAAACGTAAAGAATATGCTTCAGTGACAATTATAGAATTCCCAAGCGTAAAAAAATGTGTACATACATATTTTTCATTCGTATTTGTCGTTTATGAACTTTATATCTATTACTGAAGAACATATCCTTCATGTATTAATGTATTAATTAGGTTGGTTGGTTGATGGTTGATTGAGGTTTAATGCCGCAAGGTACAGAAAGGACAACCTGCGCCTAACACTTGTCAACAGCAGAACCATAACAAATATATAAAATTATGACAACCATTAAGTAACCCAAACAGTGAAAAACAGTATAAAGGGTGATAAGAACGATGAAGGTAAAAACAGTCATATACTATAAAAAGGTGACAAAGATGGTAAAATACTTAAGACAGATAAGAATTTAATGTATTAGCAGTTTTGTATGCACACACGTATATGTATCATATATACAAATATTTTATATATATATATATATATGTATATATAATATATGTATGTATGTATGTATATATATATATATATATATATATATATATATATATATATATATATATATATATATATATATATATATATATATATATATATATATATATGTATATATACAGTGGACGCTCGTTAATTCGAACTCGGTTAATTCGAACTTTCGGTTAATTCGAACTAATCCAAAGGCCCCAAAAAACTTGTATTGGAGTTAATGTTAAAAATATCTCATTAATTCGAACTAAATTTTTATCACTTCGGTTAATTCGAACTAAAAATTTGACAAAAAAAATTCTTTTTCCTCGTTTAATAGAGAAAATACACACTGTATTTATTATTTTGTGTGTCAAAATTTCTTTTCTGTGTAAAGAGGCCCATGCCTGCATTCCTAGACTATTGCATATCCGCTAAACGTTAGTAGCTATTGTCCTTCTTATTAGTGCTAAACGGAAAAAGCAATTTTCCTTTATTCGGATCGATTTTCTTAGAATTTCAGAAAAACTAGTCTTTACTATAGATTCTAGGGAGCTGCGTCAGTTATAACTGCAGTGCAGACAAGTTAATGAGGTCTAGTTTTTCTTCCTCCTTGTGTGGTGTGAACGTGTAAAAATTCAGGATGTCTACACGTGGAAAGTACAAAACCCTAACTTTGAGTCAAAGGTAGAAATTTTAAAGAAAGTGGAGAATGTGAATGTAAAACAAAGTTAGAAGATGACTATAGAATTTAAAAAAATGCCTTGTCAACAAATTTGAAAAACAAGGAGTCAATTTTAGATTCATGGGAAAAATCAAAATTTGCTAGAGGAAGGAAACGCATGGGAAATGCGCCCCAAGAAGTTCTAGAAAAAGCTCTACTGCTATGGTTCCAGGATGTTAGATCTCGAAATTTTCCGATAAATGGACCCCTAGTGCTGACGAAGGCTGATGAATAGGCAATTCGAATGGGTATTGAAGATTTTAAATGAAGTGATGGATGACTTTCTCGAAGTCAAAGCACAATATTTCTTATCTCTGTATGTGGCCAAAGCTAGAGGAAGGAAACGCATGGGAAATGCGCCCCAAGAAGTTCTAGAAAAAGCTCTACTGCTATGGTTCCAGGATGTTAGATCTCGAAATTTTCCGATAAATGGACCCCTAGTGCTGACGAAGGCTGATGAATAGGCAATTCGAATGGGTATTGAAGATTTTAAATGAAGTGATGGATGACTTTCTCGAAGTCAAGGCACAATATTTCTTATCTCTGTATGTGGCCAAAGCTCTGATGTAATCGGAGACGTATGCACTAATTTCGGTAGGAAACTACCAGGGCTTTTCTCTACTTACCTGCCGAAAGATATTTCTAATGCGGCCATATTGGTCAAAGCCATAATGGACTCTATTAAAACTCTGAAAGCATTTATTCAGATGGGACCTTCCTCTGAAAATGAATTGAAATGTTTACTTCAAATCGGAAAGCTGGCTGAACAATGTAGGCATCATAAACAGAACCAAACATCCATTTTACAGTTTTTCCCCAAAGTGTAATTCATATTTTTAATAAAACTTTACTTTATACTTCATATCTTCTGCTTCATTTTATGATTAATGTAAGTCTGTATTGCTTTTTAATATGTTTAACTTTAGATAACAAAGTATAATATATTTTCTGGGGTTATACATACTAGGAGAGTTTCTTCTTCAGTGATACACATTTAAAGTTATATATATTCTCTTAACATCGGATAATTCGAACTTTTTTCTGAGAACCTTCGAGTTCGAATTAACGAGCGTCCACTGTATATATATATATGTGTGTGTGTGTGTGTGTGTGCCCGTTTTGAGGGGTGGCAGACGAATAGGGTTAGCCGTTTAGAGGAATTTATATAAATCATGAAGGAGGTTATCCCGTCCTTTTTGAAATATGTATTTTTTATATCTTATTGTCTTTCCTGATGCTGATAATCTTGAAACGATTATTATTTTATAATTTTTACTATTATTATGTATATTTTTTATATTATCTATTCATTAGTTCTTCAGCGCACTGAGGGATCATATACGTAATTATTTGTATTTTCCAAACTCTATTATAAACACATCCGTCATTGCTTAATTTAACATTTAACTTTTAAAGTAATTGTTTTTGTGTTATGGTGATTAAGCTGCATTCATGCACTTCCTATACAAATTCATATTTTTGAATTTTTGTAAAATTTATATCTATTTCATATAATCTTATGTACATAAATATATTATGTTCAATGGGCTGATAAAATTACGACCATTTGAACATTTTATTAGAAGTGTTATCAGTGAATAACAATCCAATAATTTAACCCTTCAGCGGGCGCGCCCGTGTACAAATTGCAACATTTTCGTAATTTTGAAGGGTTTGTTTTTACATGTAAGGTTTGAATGTTCTAAGCAGTTTCTATTTATAGCTACACCCTTTTTAATGCAGGTATGATTTTCTGGCCCTTGTATTTCTTTCCATTCATTGTTAGTCATGATTTAACCGTGGTAAACCAACGATTATACTGGATTACAATACGACAAAAGCAGGAGTTGATGTACTCGATCAAATGGGCAGCTATTACACGGTATCCCGCATATCACGAAGATGGACAATCTCATTGTTTTTTAGATTTTTGGAATCAGTTCGCAAGTTGTCCTTAGATCCAATAAACCGGAAAGTTTTGAAATAAGGCGATTGTATCTGCCTTTTTTGGCCTTTAATTATAAATATATTTCAATATGATCAACGTTTTATATCTTGTCGTACAAAGCAGAATTATTATTTTCAATTTGAAAAAAAATGTTTATTACAAAAGGAATAATCCAGGTTGAAAGTGACTTTGCACTTTGTGCCACGCGCACCTGCTGGTGTTTCAAAAATTGTCGCTCCCGCTGAAGGGTTAATTAATCTCATAAATGGTAGCTTTTGTTCTAGAACAAATACTAAATTTTGGTTTCATTTTATTTGATTTTTGTAGTATATTTTATTTTCCCAATTTATATTTACCGAGCTTGCCAGATCGGTTAAGTCCACAAAACAAAAAAGTGGAGAAAAATGCGTTTAAAAAAATAATCGTCTGAAAATATAAAATCCAATAAACATTGCAGAATGTATTATTGATTACAGAAATATTGAATTATTACAGATTAAACATATCTTAGCCATTTTCTTGCCATTACTTAGAATCGAATATGTAACAACAACAGAATAAAAAGTAACATTTTAGCTTGAAGTAAAAGAAAAGTTACATAGTTATGTCATCTATTGACCAGAAACACAATCAGAATACAAATTACAAACAATATGATGCATAAAATGAAACAATTATTATGATGAATTATTTAAAAAGAAAATTTTATGAAGACTGAACAGGGAGGTTGTCGGTAAATTCTGAGATGTGAGATTGGTAAAGCTGAATATTTCCCACAATTAGGGAATCATTAAGCGATAAGTGGCATCATTCCTGGAAAAATACGCAAGGGGTCCATTAACATTTTTATCATTTCGGCATTTTCTGTGCTTATCATAACTAAATCGACAATGATTTTTGAGCCTCCCAAAAGGCTCACAGATCTCCAAACAAGTTAAAGTATTCCCAATTTGTCAAACGCTGTCAAGTGAACTTGCAGTTGTCCAACTCTGTATTATCATTAACAGTGTTACCATGTGGTTCGCACGAATCAACTTTAGCGAGTGGATAACTAATTTTGGGATTGCCGATTAGGCGATAGTGATCAGCGTCTGCTACAATCGAATACTATGCTCATGAATAAACGTGAGGGTGTTTAAAAGAATCAGTTGGCAACATCCCTTTAAATTGAATCAAAGTTCCCCTCGCCTAGTCAATAAAGCCATTTTTTAATAAAATTAGATGTTGAAAAGTATTTAAGTACAGAAGTATTTAAAACCCTGTTAAAATCGTGGAATCAGCGGTGGAATCAGCATTGGAATTGCAGTGTGAGAGACAATTATCAATGTTAGAGGCATAGGCTTAGCGTCGAGAGGGCACGGGGGGGGGGAAGTGCCTCCCCAACTTAACTAGAAATAACTAAAACGTTATTAGTAGTTTAAATCGGAAAATTGTAGAAAACTTTTAAGAAATTTGGTTTTTCCGCTTTTTGAAACTGTGACACTGAAGATTCCGATTATGTCTTTAGCCTTAACATAGTTTTTATCCATAACAAAAATTCGATGCTATATTTTTTTTCTCCTTTTGCTTATATTATATTTAATTTTCTCATTTTATAAATTTGAATACTACTCAAACATCAATTCTATTGTTATTCAATTTCAAAAAATCATAATATTTCATATTTTAAGGACCATTTGGCAGTCAATGCGCTGAGGAAAGCCCTAATTGAATTCAATTCGTGCCCCCCCCAAAAAAGTTAGAATTATTATGAATCACGCTATGCCTATGATTAGAGGTAAGAAACGTCACGCATTGTTTTTAACTGGGTAGACAATAACAACCCAATTGATAAAATTATACAGATAGACAATAATACCCCATAGGTTGCCACCTATTACCACTTTCACGAGTGAAAATACATTTTCACTCACACTCTGCTGAAAATTTGAAAACGATAATAGGAGTGAAAAATTTGAAAATTTTGAAAAAGTATTTTAAACGCTTATTCTGACTATAAAGTTAGTGCCGTTTAATACAAACATTTTCCTTGTTTTCCCCAACTTTCTCTTTTTTTGATATAATAGAACTCTAGACCTCTTTCACCTGGCATTATTCACTTTTAAGTTACTCTGCATTAATACGTGATCAACAATAATTAAATCGATGCTGTATGGATACTTCATGAAATTCATCATAATAAAATTAGCTTCATTAAAATTCGCAGTGACAGAAAAGGATTCTCTATATCACTTGCAATCTATAACTTGACCCGATTTGGTGAGGCCAGTGACCAAAAATAAGTTCATATATGAATTGGTCACCCTATAAGTGACGAGTCTAGTGGCAAATTTGTAGTCAATACACATTAGTCATGTGCTCTGACTGACTGTAAAAAATTCTGCTCCCGAGTTTTTGAGAATCGGACTAGTCCTAATATAAGGCCTAGTGTCGGACAAAAAAGGCCGGGAAGAATTATTTCTCAGGGCCTAGCATCGGTCTCAACGTGTCTGGCAGTTTTATTGTTAATCTTTTTAATTAATGTAACAACCAAAATAATTCACAGGAAATTAGATCTATTTTTGTCACAAAAAGACATAATTGTTCACCAGAACTTATCAAGAAAACTGTCATACTTCTCCGTTAAATAAAATAAATAAAACTACAGCTTCTGGAGTTTTCATTTCCTGATAAAACTTTATCAATGCGTATCCAAATTTATCGGAACCAAAGTCCTTGCATTGTTAATAGCATGTAATCATGTCTTACAGCGCGGTCAGCCTTATTTTCTTTCGAAGTCTTGCTTTTTATGACGATTATTGAGCAAAACCGTAATCGCCGAGAATATGTATGTAACTGATGTGCACTCTTCTTACTAGAGACTATTCAATCAGTATCATAGGAACGTTAATAATTATATATATATATATATATATATATATATATATACTAGATAAAAACCCACACTTCTCTACGGAGTACATTCAAATTAAATACAACGGTCAATGTATGCAATTAATGCCAAATACATATAAATATATATATATATATATATATATATATATATATATATATATATATATATATATATATATATATAATCATAACGGATATTTTTATAGACAAAATAATGTAGAAGAAAATATTCAAATTAAATGTAATAGGGCATACTAAAGAATATAGTACAGTTAATATAGTATAGTTTGAGGAACATATCTTTTACAGTATTTTAATATTTTTTTGGATAATGTGCTACCGTCTACCGCATTAGGAAGAAATTTTTTTTTGTCTATTTCGTTATTATGCATGGACGATAAATTTATTTAAAGTACCAGAAAAAGAAATCATTTAATAAATTAAATTCTAAAAATTAATCTTTAAAAATTCACCAAAAATCAGAAAATGGAGGTAAAGATATGAAAAAGATTTTATTTTAAAGGAATTTTTATGATCTTTCTCGTGATGTAAATTTTATAATCCTAAAATTATTATTTTAAATGCAAACTTTAAAAAAAGTTACTAAAACAGCTTAAAAATTTAATTTTAAAAATCTAAGAAGGATTTTTCAAAAATCTTTCTTAGTGCACCCCTACACTATAAGAATAATCGCCATGCAAAATTTCAGCCGTTTAGGTCCAGCGGTTTGGTCTGTGCGTTGTATGTCAGTCAGACAATCAGTCAGTCAGTCAGTTACGGAACTGTTTTATATATATAGATATGTAATATCTTAAATATTATGCCCCCCATTATAGTATTTAAACTCCCTTTCCTAAATCCCATCCCCAGTAATATTAATTTATCACTTTAAAAGCCTTATCCAGAGAACTTCCCATGAATCTCATGCCTTTGCATTTCTACACTTGTATATGTCCGAATTCAGGCGTGCGTTAGCTTAGCGAGACCCCTAAATCTACTGACCCTACAAATCACGAGTCAACAGTGGTTTTGGTGCCGGGGTATTTGGAGCTGCTTTCATATGAATTTGATGCCGTGAATTTAAACATGGCATTAGTTTTTGCCTAGGAGCTCAAATTTCTAAGATATAACATTTTAGTGAAATACACTGGTTATCAAAAATTTAGGAAAAGTAAAAAAAATAGCGATTACTCAAAAAGTTAAGCGTAGAATTTAATGAAACTTATACACATTATACAGCACATAATTAGGTATAAAATAGCATAAAAAGAAATCGCCAGATAATTATGGTGTTATAGAAACTAGCATATGTATACAATGAACAAATCGGATGTGTCAGTTTGATATAGGAAAAGTACCTTTAATATGGCGTATGATCCCCCCGAGAAGCAATACAGTACATACAGCGATGTGTGATGCTGTCAATTATGCGGTCTATGAGTTCGGTAGGAATTGAGAGCCATTGGTCTTGCAAAGCAGTTGAAAGCGTGGCTAGGATCCTAGGAGGAGGATTGAGAGCAGCTATGCGTCGTCCTAAAGCGTCCCAAACGTGTTCGTTAGGATTTAGGTTCAGTGATCGAGCTGGCCACTCCATGCGCTGAATTGTTTCCTGCTCAAGATAAGCATCCACGATGAGAGCCCTGTGCGGTCTCGCGTTATCGTCCTGTAGCACGAAAGCTTCACCTATTGCCCTTGCATAAGGGTGCACATAAGCATCAAGGATGTCATCTCTATAGGTGTGAGCATTCACATTTCCACGGGAAAAGACATGAAGGTCTGTGCGTCTCCCCAAAGAGATACCACCCCAAACACAGACACTGCCTGATTCGTATGCATCTCTTTCACGGATGTGTGATGGATGAAAACGAGTTCCAGGTTCTCTCAAAATCAAAATACGCCTACTATCGCTTTGGAGGCTAAACCTGGACTCATCCGTAAAGAGAACAGCCCTCCATTGATCACGCGTCCAGTGGACATGTTGACGTGCCCACTGCAAACGTTTCCGCCTATGGCACATAAAACGTTTCCGCCTATGTGACATGAGCAGGTCGCAAATGGCTGGTCGCCTCGCAAAAAGACCACCTTCGAGCAGCCTTCTACGTACGGTTGACGTTGATACCAACGTTCCACAGCTTCCAGCGAGGGAGGATCTGCAGACGGAGTTGCGATTCTATTCCTTCGTGCGCATAATGACAAATATCGGTCATCGCCACTCGTCGTAGCGTATGGCCGTCCTTGGCTGAACCTCCTGGATGCCGAATCCGTGGTTAGAAATTGTTTCCAAAGTCTATGAACCACAGACTGACTCACATTTAGCCATCTGGCCACTTCTGTCTGACTTTGTCCTGCCTCTAGTCTCCCAATAGCTCGTCATCTCAGTTCTTCGGTCAAATGATGGCTAGAGGTCATTGTTACATTAGACATTTGGCTATGCCAGATGTCTAATCTCAGACTCGCAGTGACAATTGTCGCCTTGCTCTGAGACATTCACTTTTATGCTCCTCGCAAATGACGTATTCCGACTGCAGCGCCACTATTTCGCATAATGTAGTATTATTCAGCACCTTTTACTTAAGAACATATTCAAATTTTAAACAGATTGGCCTAGTTTTGAACGTGTTATCCCTCTTTTTGTGATTTTTGCTTAAATTGTGATAACAAGTGTATATGTTAAACTATTTTAAGTTAAATCCATGGATCAAATTAAAAAACTAAACACGGAAATTTTATAATTATATTTTTTAAAAATGTTAAAGGAACATAAAAATTATCTTCTATACTAATAAAAGGACAAGTGGATGTCGGATCACGTGACCGTAACTCATCCGGGCGGGCCACTCCTCGAAAAAAAATGGCCGACAAATATACAGGAAAATCGGTGTATTTTTTTTTTCTCATGAAAGTACATAAATGTTACATATTTGGAAAGATCTTCGAAAACTGATAATTTTTTCTGCGTACACTTATTCTGTTAATTCAATAGTTTTAGAGATATTTTCATTCTAAAATCACTCACTGCTGAGAAACCAAATCATTTGGTGCAGTGGTGCTGCCATCTGTCGGCAGCGACGGGAATGAAAATTGAAACGAATTTGTTCACTTGAATTTAATACATTTGTAGGCTTTTTTTTTCTTTTGTGGGGCCCGATGTACATAAATATGTTACACGGATGGCTTGAGCGTAGCTAGGCGAAGCCCAAGCCTAGCCGGGCAAAGCCCGGCTAGTAGAAAATATTGGAATAGTACATCTCTAATTACAAAAAGCAAGAAAGAGGAAAAAGTCATCGATGAAACCAACTAGTCACTGAACACTTCGGAAACTTCTTTTCCGTGACATTGTTGAATGTATTTTGGAACAGTCCTTTCTTAAACTCCAGCAGTAATCTGCCATCATGTGCGTATCCCATCGTTCTTGATAGCGGTTCTCCATAGTTTTAATATCCTGGTGAAATCTTTCACCTTGTTTCTCATTGGTGTCTTCTAAATTTTCAGGAAAATGGTCTAAGTTTCTGTGTAAATAGCGCACCTTAATGCTCGTGTTACACCCAAGGGATCTGAAACTGATTAGCATTTCGTTTACCAGTTCAATATAGTTTTCAGATTTGCATTTGCCCAGAAAATTTCCGACAACTGCAACAAATGAAGTCCAGGCTTTTCGCTCAGCCTCATTCATGGAATTTATGAAGGTACGATCCTTAATGAGTCTTATTTGTGGGCCGTCAAACATTCCTACTTTAATTTATTCCGTACTCAACTTCGGCATTTCCCCCCTATATATGCAAAGCATGATCCGTTCATATCAAGAGCCTTTACAAAATGCTTCATTAGGCCCAGCTTGATATGCAGTGGAGAAAAGATGATTTTCCGTCGTCCAACGAAGGGGTCGTTAATGACAATCTTTTCCCTAACGACCATTTTTTCTCTTTTGGCCACTCTTTTCTAACCCAATGGTGTGTTTTGTCTCTGCTATCCCAGAGGCACACGATGGAAGGATATTTGGTGTAGCCACTTTGCTGTCCAAGGAGAAAGTTAACCATTTTTAAGTCCACACAAATCACCCATTGATGTTCATGATACTTTATCTTCTCCGAGACCAAAGGTATGGTGTCATATTCTTCTTTCATTTTCGTTGAGAGAGCTATTGGTATTTAATCATATTTGTTCCCATTGTGTAGAAGGACACATTTCAAACTTCGCTTTGAGCTGTCAATAAATAGGGGCCAATCATCTGGAAAATATTCAGGAAGACCCATTTTTCCCAGGAGGACAAATCACCCATACTTGAAAGTACTGAATAGAAAAAAAAGATAGATAAATGGATGTACAGTAAAACCTCGTTTATCCGGCTCTCGTTGATCCGTATCTCCGGATGATCCGGATCAGATTTGTAGACATTATTTTTATTTAATGTTCAAATTAAATAATAATTTTTCACTATGATAGAAAGAACGTAACTACAAGTACGCCAAATATTCACTTTTTAGTTTGATTCTATGTACAGTTCATGCATAGAATGTACAATAAACTATGGTAATAAAATGCTTTTTGTTGAGTTTAAGAATGCTTTACTAGACTTACCAATTCTTTGTTAAGAAATAATGTGAAAGGTTATTTTATTATATATATATATATATATATATATATATATATATATATATATATATACCGGGTGGCCATAATTAAACTGACAGTGCTCACAGTGTTCTGTAGCGCGATCTATTTGCGAGAATGACGCCACATTTTGTAGGAAGATTAAACAAGACGGGGGACGAAGGATTCCGCGAAAAAATAAATTAGTTCCAAAAGTCACCGCTAGGGGAATATTTGGCGCTGTGTAATAGAAAATAGAGTGTTAACAAATGCAAATTAATACGGAATAAAATTACCTTTTATTATGCAAATTTTCTTATTTAGTTCAAGTGCAATATGGCAACACTTATAAAAAAGCGTAAAATCTACATAAACACCGATAAAGTCTCGTGATCTGCAATATCACGTACGCTGAGCAGAAGAAGAAGTTCTTTATTCAAATTTCACGTTACATCCATTGGCACAGTGCCAGCTGCTTGGGTTTTAAAAGGCAATGTGTTACGTTTCGAATCAATCGGATTGAAAGTTTATGTGCAATGTCTCCTTCTTTAGTCGAGCGTGCGTTACTGGTCAAATACTTTTACCTCAACCAGTGCAACGCGTCAGCAGCTCTTCGTGCTTTTAGAACGCACAAAAAAATGCGTAAAGGTAACGGTCCTGTGTCAGAAATGGGCTAAAAGCAATGGTTGCGACGTTTGAGAAAACAGGTTCTCTGAAGGTTCAGGCAGGCAGAGGACGAAAACCTGTACCACAGGATACAATCGAAGCAGTTGCCACAGCGATTGTTGACAGAGGACCAGATAATATTTCTTCCACCTCTAGCGCTCGTGGATTAGCTCGGAATATGGATATGCCTTACAGTACGGTATGGAAAATCTTACGAAAGATTATGAACTTCTATCCGCACAAGATCAGCCGTGTACAGGAGTTACTGTACCCCGACCATGATAAGCGATTGACTTTTGCTCTCACCTTTCTTGCCTGAATGGGGGTGGATGATGCTTGGCCGTGGAAAATCTTATGGGGAGACGAGGCCCACTTTTACCTGCATGGAACTGTGAATACCCAGAACTGCCGAATTGGGGATGACAAATCACCACATGCAGTCACAGAAATCCCCTTACATTTACCAAAGGTAACTGTTTGGTGTGGGTTCACAGCGGAATTTATCGTAGGTCCATTCTTCTATTACACAGCGCCAAATATTCCCCTAGCGGTGCCTTTTGGAACTAATTTATTTTTTCGCGGAATCCTTCGTCCCCCGTCTTGTTTAATCTTCCTACAAAATGTGGCGTCATTCTCGCAAATAGATCGCGCTACAGAACACTGTGAGCACTGTCAGTTTAATTATGGCCACCCGGTGTATATATATATATATATATATATGTATGTATATATGCATACAATTAGCGAGCGTACACTTAGCGAGCGGGTAACTTCGATTTCAAGAGATCGGAAACGGGTCTTTTCAGAACCTAAAATGTTTGTGGGCTCTTTAAATGCGGTCTTTATGATCATTATTCTTTTAAAAGGATTGAAAAATAATGTTTGTAATAGCAAGGCCTTTTAAACATCTAAAAGGGATCTTTTATAATAGCCCCCCCCCATAAATTCTTCTAAAGTAAGTCCTTAATGCCATTCAAAAAGATTTTTTTAAAATTATAAACGAATGTCCGTTTGTATAACTTTATATTAACCATTTAGTCTGACCTCTGTAGGCTTAAGGTACGAAACGTCTAGATGGGATCGACCTTGAGGCGTATTCTAAAATATAAACTCGAGCCCATTTTGGCCCCGGGATCAGCATGTTTCACACCTGCTGCCTATGCTGCTGTACAAACAGTACTGAATTTGTACAGACAGTGCAGACTCAATTTAAGTCTTTATTACGGCAGAAAAATACACTATATTTACGTCTCTTTGAAAACCTTTAATGCAATTTATAATTTTTTTTAATACTTAACCTTCTTAAGAATATTGTAAATATATTCCAATGTTGTAAATATATTCCAAGTTGCGTTTTCACTGCTTATGCAATTTAAGTAATGTAGTGTTTTTCGGAAACAGTTGCTTTCTCACGGAGTGTTATTCGGAAACAGTCCGTTTTCAGTGCAAACGCCCCAATCTAGTCTTTTTTACTTGCATTCAAAGTATTCCAGTTAAATGAGCAGAAAAAATGGACAGTACTGCCACCTGTTATCAGTTTAAAGAAGTTAAAAACATTTTGCAACCTTTAATTAGAAAATTTTTCAATATTCTTTAGGGTAAAAGAAATCGGGAAAAATTTTGTACCGTGTAAACGGTGGAGGTTGTTGCCTCTGAAAGATTGCCTCTAAAGAGCTGATACTTGACTGAAGACTCGAAGAGCTGTGCTGTAACTCGAGATTTTACATTTACCCTCACTTTACTATGAATATATGTGAGTAGGTTATTTTATTTCTAATTCAATTCTGTTATTTTGTGAATTTCAACATATAAATCTATTGATAGTACGAAAAAAAGTACATAGTTTTATTAACTTAGTGTAGTTTCCTGAACTTCTTCGAAAAATAAACTTCAGGATACCGTAAAAAAATATTACTGAAAATGGAGCACGCATTTCTACGGGGATAGCTATTTATCAGGTATGAAGAAATAGAGCTCAGTTTATGTAATAGACTATTTGGATAACTGCAGCGAAAACTGTTATTGATCAACCATGCGTACGAACTGGTAACCAGAACATTTCAGTCACTGAGCAATTTACTTTGCCTGAAAGAAAAAAACCCAGAAATAATGCCGTGAATCATGAGTGATTGTGCAAGTGACCTTGGCAGGTGGGTGCATGGATTAAAAAAAAGGGTTTTCATGAAAGTATTTTATTTTTCAAAATCTGAAAACTTGTATAGTAAAAACTTAGTCCAAAACAAGAATTCATTGCTCGCAGATTTTGTCTCTTTAGAATTATCACTATAGGGCTTGTGGTGGCCCAGTGGTACAGCGCGCTGGTTTTCGGTGGTGAGGGTGCTCGGATCGAATCCTGGCGTCACGCCACGAAAATTGCTTCCGTTCGTGTAGTCCCTTCATAGGGGGTAAATCTGTCCGCCTATATGATGCCCCCACAGTAAATTTGCGGTGTAATATAGGCGAATGTTTGACGACAAGTACCTCCGCATTGAAAAAAAAAAGAATTATCACTATTTTACATTCACTATTTATATATGTTTACTTTTTTGAAATTGTTTTCATTTTTGGATTTTTATACCTTTATTGAATTTTATCCTTTATTTTCAACATGGTTTTATATAACCTTATTAGAGTTTATTTCATTTGTTCACCATATGGTTGGCGCAGCTTGTCCCTCCGTAGACTTTGCGACATAAAACCTAAGCCAACCAACCAACCAAATGAAGAAATTTTATATTTATTTAGCAAGTTACATAGTTATATGACATTGCTTTTGCTTAATCTAAAGATTCAGTATCAGGTTGAATCTGTGGTGTTGAGATTCGTTCGTATCCTATGCGTCGTGGGCTACTTTTCCAAGTGCATCTTTTTTTGTCGGAGATAATTTGCCGTTTTAAGGGTATTTTCGAATTTATACCAAACTTTCGTTTTGCCTGATCGAAATGTTTCGGAGGGCTACGGGTTGAAGACCACTACTCTAAATGATAAAACATTTTTATTCCTAACTTTATGTGCGTATACTACTGTAGACTGTAATTAATTTAAGACACTACATTTCGGATTTTTTTCCTGATTCACCATCTTTAAAAAATACTTTCGCCATTCATGGAGAGAAAATCGTTATGCATTTTTGTACAAAGTTCTTTTGCACTTCTTTCTCTAAAATGTTTTCAGGATTTTTTTTATTTAGAGTAAAAATTCAGAAAATATTTTACCCGAAGCAAAAAAGGATCCCAAAATAAATCTTTTTTTGCCTTTCAATGTGATAAAATTGTATAAATATAATTTTTATAAATACAGAAAACAAGCTATTTTGAAACCTGTTCTACGCCCTAAAGCAGTGGTTCCCAAAGGGGGCTGCACCACCCCCTGGCAGAGCCCGATTTAGAAAATTCTTGATTATAGGCACAACTTGGGATGGGGGTCCCTTAACACTGATTTGGGAGTAACATTTCCACAATTGACACACACAAAAAAAACCCCAGGAATTATTGTGAAAGTACCATTTTACCAAGAAATTGCTAGTTGAAGCGTAGATGCCGAAAACATTATCAAATAGCAAAAAGCAATACAACATATTAACTTCATCATTAAAACACCAATACAATGCAACCAAAAAAACCTATTAATCCCTTATATACACCATAACATATATGATGAACTATACATATAACTATACGTACGATGAATCAATCAAATTTGAAAGGATATATAAAAAAAATTGCTATTAAAAAATGTAAAATAAAAAAAAAATGAATTGGGAATTTTTCTTTTTTTCTTTTAAATTAAAATTTTTTTGGGGGGGTCCCAACATTCGGGGGCCCCTAGGCCCGGGTCTACCGGGCCTAATGGAAAATCAGGGCCTGCCCCCTGGTGGGCACTAAGAAGATCCAGGGGAGCACTGCTTGTCCAAGACATAATAGAAAGACACTCAGCTACCAACAGTTCTGGCTTCAAAATCATATACCGATACTTTATCCTGGATTATAGGCTATAGCACAAAAGTTTTTAATTGAAGCGTTTCCCTTGAAAAGCGGGTAAGTGCCAAAATTTCCAAAAAGTATTTTTTCACTCATACAAGGGTTTGTTCCAAGGCTAATGGCATGGAAAAGGAGGTAAGTGCCTAGCTCAAAACTAAACCAAACTATCTAGGCACTTACCTCCTTTTCCACGCCATCAGCCTTGGAACAAACCCTTGTATCAGTGAAAAAATACTCTTCGGAAATTTTGGCACTTACCCGCTTTTCAACGGGAACGCCTCAATTGCATCTCCTTCATCCTATTGAGGGGAAGAGGGATTCAGTGTCGTCGCAAATTTGCTTTACTTAAAAACAGAAACAGACTACAAGTAGCTAATCGCGATGGTTTGAAAATGTTGCTGACAAAAATAGTGCAGATCGTTAATTAACTGACAGCAGCACACCAAGTTCATTTTGCCTCAGTTTGGAAAAAAAAAATGTAGTGAGTTTGTAACTAAGGGTTAGATTAAAAGGTAATACGATCGGAAACGAAAGTGGTTATTTCGTGACAGCAGTCATTAGTTAAACAGACTACACGAAAATTTTCTATACCAGTATTGTGCCTTTGGCTACCAGAAAGTCTTACATCCGTTTTATGCAGTCAATCCCTAATATTTGGACAAAAATGTAGGCTTAGGCAGATGTGCACGATTCTATTTTAAAAATCGGTGAGAAAGTTATGTTATGTAATATAGCATTGCACGTAAAGCATAATCAAAATTACTGGGATTTTTCTTCACTTTAATTTTTTTAAACTCTAACACTAAAAACTTGAATACCCCCAAATGTCTCCATGAAAGTGTGTTAGAAGCATGAAAAAGCAAGTATAAAAATATCAGAAACTTCGTTTAATAAAAAGTATATAATTCATAAACATGTTTTACAAGAAGTAAGACAGCAATTCCACTTAGAACGAGCACAGTTGGCACATTCGATTAAGTATGTTAACATGTCTTGTTTACAAACTGTTTACATACCTATTATACCTATTACGTTGTTGAGAAAGCTTCAGTCAGGTGGCACTACTGTGCTCAAATTATTATAGGCGACATTTGGTGGCGCTTTTGACTGAGATAATCTCGCATCCCTTTACCTCGATACCAGATAGATTTAGATTTTGTCCTATTTAATGCTCGTATCTTGAATGGGTTTTTAACCCAAAATACTTTTGCTATGTTTAGCCGTGCATCTGATTTATTTGATTATTCTTTGATTTACCACTGAACCACTTTCGATTTTGCTACAACGTTATATACGTTTTTCTCATGTTTAAAATCTTTCGTAGCATTTTAAAATAATAAAAATATTTGCATCGTTTAAACACTTGCATGTTAGTTACTCGGAGACCCGTTAGCTCATTAGTCTACCCGAATTCAAAATTCCTCGACACTAATGAATTGAGCAATATACCTGCCTGTTGAAACACCACAGAGAAAAATATTACAGTTTAGTTTAGATTTACCATTTTTGAGAATACAGACTGAAGGATTTGTAAATCTGATTAGATCATAAGCAAATTAAGGCTTAAAAGTTCAGTATTTTGATTCTATGAGAACAGAAATCCTTTTTAGATTTTAGAGCTAACATAAAAATTTAGAAAATGCTATTAACTTAAATGTTAAATCATGTGCAAAAACTTATCACATACAGGAAACTACTAGACACACAAATAGGAAAAAAAGCCACTTAATATCCCAATATAATAAAAAAGATAACTAAATGTTTTGAACAAATTAATAACTCCTGTCAGCGTTAGGTGTGAATATCACTATGATGCAGCATTTGCGACTAGTTCATAGGGACAATCACACCTAATGCTTTTCAGCCTGATGATGAAGAATTAATTAATTTGACACATGTAGCCATCCTTTCAATTACATTGGGCTTATTAAAATATTTTTTTATTCTTATGTGTGATAAAACGTTGCATATATATTCAAAACAGAACTAACTTATATAAAATCTCAATGAAAAATTTTTGGTGCGGGAGATTTAAATTAAATTTCACCTCACGTTTGAATTTTCCCTTCTATGTGGGGAAGGTATGCAAAGGGAATTATAAAAATTATCGACGTAGGCAAATAAAATTATACTAGAACTGGACAAGGGCACTTCCACCCTCCGAAAATCCTGTCCAATTCAACAGCCGCAGCTAATGTTAAATGATCGTTGTTTTTCGCTGCAACTACCTGGAGACCGACAGGCAGTCCCTTGATAAACACGGCTGGCACCACAGTAACAGGCAATCTCAGAACGTTAAAGATAGCAGTATAAGCGATGAGTTTAAATTTCGGAATCGTGACAATTGGGTGCGGCGGGCGTTCAGGTTGGACAGGCAGAATCAAAATGGCATTCCCGGCCAGTATCTCGTCAAATTTCTTTTCGAGGGTATTAAACATCTCCAGACAGTTTTCATAATTTTTGCCTTTCTTCTGTAGTTCGATGGCTGAGTAATATAGGATCCGATAGTCGTAATCTGTGTATCCGAAGAAGCATTTTATATATTCCCAGATTAAATTGAATTTTCCATCCTCTCCAGTCATTGCTTTACGTACGAAACCACCGGCAGCTTCGAACAATTTGCTCTGCCAGATTTGAAATGCGTACTCCAGCTCTTTCATCTTCATTGGAATTGGAGTTACGCTGAATTCTTCTTGAAAGTGTTGCGCTGCCTGGGGAGAAAGAACCTTGTTAAATATTTTGAAATTAGAAAAAGGATCGATTGATAAATATATTGGCTCTCGGATAACACTACCTTAAGTATGTAGGGGGTATCAACTGAGAGACATTTATGTATACAATATCTTTAATTATCGATCCTTCCTCTTATAATTTTTTATGACTGAAATCAGATTTAAATTGATAAAACTTTGAGCAATGTTTAATTCTTACTACGTGTTGACAAGGCAGACCAGTTTGGAAGAGCTATCGTATCACGTGACAACGGATCAGAATGGGTTCTATCATTCTCTGTGGAGGGAAATGAAGAAGAATACATTGATGTAAGGAATTAGATATAAACGATAACTTCAAGGGGAATTGAAATTTCATTTCGAAACAGCTTTGTAAAACTTGAAAGGGCATAGAGCAGTGGTTCCCAACCTGTAGAAGTCTGCGGACCACTAAGCCAGAAATTCAACCATGTGCGGACCCCCCCCCCCCCCTAACACCGACTTGAGGGGAGGGGACCTTCCGGTGAGTATGGGGGTATAAATTATACCTCAACCAAAAGGGATACGAGATTAACGTACTCACATTCTAACGTATCATATTCCAACAATATAATAATTGTTAAACTTTTAAGAAATTTTAATGCAACACCTGGTATAGTCATGGGTTATATTCCGCCCATCTAGTTCAATGAACATTGCTTTCAAAATAGCCATTTATTTGGCAACTTTATTGTGTGTTTAACCGTTTTTATATGTGGTGCCGGACCACTCCCGAGGCTCTCACGGACCACCGGTTGGGAACCACTGGCATAGAGGGAACACAGTAAAAGAGTACAGTCTCACAGACGAACTTTGACTTTCTTGTTTTCCAATTTTTAACTCCCTTGACTTATAAACGTTTGAATTCCTATACTTTAATAAAAGGCTGATAACATTTTTATTTTCCTGAAATTTTATTTCATGTACCGAAAATTTCCTATAACAGATTTTCTTATAATGACAGAAGAATGTATACATTTGATAAAACTAGTTAACGGAAATACTTGGTAAGGTTTTGCTTGGTATTTGGGAATTTTTTCGTGGAAGCTGTTTCTCCTCTTCATCGTTTTCGGTCACGACAAACTTCCGTGAACAGCGCATGGCCGTGAATTTTTGCTTCCTGCTCGGGGGAAAAAAAGCCTCAGAAACTGTTGGGATGTTGAAAACAGCTTACCGGGATGCTGCTATGGGTAAAGCTCACGTGCACGAGTGGTTTTACCTTTTCGAAGATGGTGAAATGTCGATTGAAGTTGAACTACACTCTGGACCGGTCCTTAGATTTACCGAACGGATGAAAAGATTCGGTATGTGGGAGGTGGCGACTGGTTTTTGCATCACGACAATACTCCGTCTCACGCTGCCCTCGCACTGCGCCAATTTTTAACCCTGCAAGCACACATTCGCGAAACAGAGAGCGAAGTGTATTGGAAAGCAGTGATTTATTGGTTCCGTTGCCGAGAGGAGGTTTTATGGCGTCTCTCGCGCCTTTGAAGATTCGCCTCGGTTTTAAGACGAACGATCAAAACCACAAAATACTTTCCCCGCGTTGGGGGGAAGGGAGTAATCGACACCAAAATGTGTCAAGAGGCGACGGGGGAAGCTGATTCGCTTATGTGTAGATGCACCTTAACAAGAGACGGTATGACACCTTTGTCCCACCCGGCCTATTCACCTGATTTAACTCGGTGTGATTGTTTTTTTTATTCCCACGGATGTAGAGGGACCTGAAAGGAAAGCGTTTTACCAACGTGGATGAGGTGGGACACTCCATACATATTTTTCAATGACATAACCTAAAAATTGCCATTTTTTCACTTGTCACTTTTCTTGCCGGTTTGCGATATATGGATTGTGTTTAAACGTGGGATTCAACCCCTAAATATCGTATTTCTAGGGCCCTATAAATTAGATGAAAATTCGGAATTTCGCATGAAGGTAACGCTCTTGCTTAATCTGATTGGTATCCAAAATTCCATTTCTCACATTCTTTTCACACATGTTTATGGGGGTTTTTAATTTGAGGAATAAAATTCCATGACCGACCGATTCAAGAATTAAAATTTTGTTCGCGTCGGAAATGGGCATTAGCATAAAAAAGTAAACTGCTTAGCATTGTCAGTCTAAATGTGTTGGAGTCCATAATGGAAAGTAAACATTATAAAGACTGCGTGTCATTGCGAAGCGCCGCTAGATTCTGGCAAACACACTGCTTTTCTTCGAAACGTATGGAGGGTCTGTTCACCAGAAAACTTGATACTCAAACTACAAGGTAATTGCAGCTAACAGCTGTGCTAAAAATTTCGCGAAAAGTTGTAACAAGTTTTACTTTTCTGTGAGAAACAAAAGCTGAGCTACGTCATAATTAGAATATATGTTATGCGTGCCTAGTTTAAACTTAATGAAAGCATCACGGGTTATAGGTACAGACGGTCAACCTGAACACTGATGGCAACGTAGTGTTCGAAAGTATTCCAGAAGTGGATCAGTCGTTAGTACGACTTGATTTTAATACATACACGGAATATGTAAGTAGTACATGGCTACAGATTCAGTCAAATTCTGAATTCAAAGTCAGTTTGAGAGAAATATCCAAAACAGGCACTAAATTCAAAGCATTTTTGGTGTTTTCTAGTTATATAAAATCCGAAAGAGCAGTGTTACGTAACGTCCAAATGTTTACATTCTAGATTTCATATTCTTTAAGTATACAGAATTATTTATTCGTTTGCTGTTTATATTGATATCAAAATTTGTTCAAATCGCCAAGCGTATGCTTATTTTTTTTAAAATTTATTCAGCGTAATATTTCGTACGGTTTGAGGAGAAAAGTTCAGTTGAAAATTGCTTGTGTCTTAAATTGATTAAATATTAAGATTATAAGTTCAGAATTACGAATGTTACTAGATACCGGCTTCAAAAAGATTTACTTCATTAAATAAAGGGGGATTCATTTTAATTTGGGACACACGTAGATTTTAAAAATAAAATTTTGCAAGTACAACTTACTTTTCTTACTGCAGCTTTGATCTCTGGTAAAGCTGATTGCAACTTACCGGGGAATTCTTCCATATAGTAGACTTTAACATTTCTGAAATTCACCTGTTAGACAAACAAATTAATTTAAAAAAATATTTCTCTGAAAAAATTCAATGTACTACATATACTAACATATCTTTCAAATTAAGTTGAAAAAAAATATAAACAACAAAAAAGAATTGAAACTTTGACGTAGATATTAAATAGCGATTACACCTAATGTCGTTTGTATCCTAATGCTGGAATTCAACCATCTTTTATCGTATGTCATTTACCAATTTCGGCTATCCCACAGTAACATACATTTTAAAGGTTTCATTTTACTATCAGCCTTCATTGGATATAACTTTAAGGGGATAGTGGACTTTCAAAATTGTGAAATTTGCCCAAAAATTCGATTTTTTAATTTTACTGAATTGTGAAACTACGGACGAGTAAGAATGTGTTGCAAAAAGAATTTTTAATTTCTGCGATTACTTTCCTAGTTACAGGCATTTGTATTTAATTTAGATATTATGTGGTTACTAATGGAAATAACTTTTAATGTGTCTTTCTCAAAATAAAAATTTTCATGTCATGCGAATATTCAAACTGCTCCAGGCGCATTTCTAATTAACGTATTGCTTTGAAATTTAAGTTTTATATACTTAACTGTATATCAAATAAATCTTATTGAAAAAAAATTATGCTTCGTAACTCAGAATTTCTAAATTTTTGTACTTGAAAAGATGATTTTTAGGTATTTTGCGTAATAAAAAGGGTGTTTTCACTATTATTATTTTTTCTGTTTATATTTTCAATGAATCTTAAAATAAGCAATAAGTTTCATTGTTAGTTCTATAAGGTATCCTGTAAATAAAAATTATACAGTATTATATGCAAAAGAAATGCGCATGGAACATTTTTAATTAGGCCAATTTTTGATACAATTAATAATTCATAATTAATAAATTATTAATATTTCATCTTTAAATTTTAGCCACTTTTACATATCTATGGTACTAATCACATATTCAAATTTCAAGCAAATCTATTCAAAACAAAAAAGTTCGGTTTGAAGGTCCACTGTCCCCTTAAATGGATTTCCTAACACTTCAGTTCACAATTATCGAATTTTGTCTTCAATTAAGCTGTCAGTCAAGAGTTACGTATACTAGTACCGCAATCAGATCCATTTCTAAAAGGATCTGAGGAAAAATTAATCGAATTACTAGTGTTGTTATTGATATTCCAATAAAAGATAATGTGGGAATTTAACTCTTGAACCAGCCTAAGTGGTGTTGAGAAAGTCCAACTTGTGACTTTTTAAAATTTCTTTTTAATGCCTTGAAGTTGCATAATGCCTTCCGAAGATAGGCTTCTCAACCATGCAGAATGCACCATGCAAAATCACTATATTGCAATGCTCTGTAGTATAAAGATATACTGCATAAGCTAGAACTTTCCGCGAGTATTCAACAATCCTTTCCAAAAGCCACTATTTTATTCGTGGACGTATCATAAAGCCGTTTTACAGTGCATTTACGATAAGTTTAAATTTCAAACTATGTGAATTTTACGGGGAAATTTTTTTTTGGTCACTGCTCTTTGCTACCCTATTTTAGTAAACGAAATAGATTTTTTTTCAGTAAAATAACAAGAAAAATCACTCCTCGGAGAAAAGTTTAGGTTGATGCTTTGTAGATGCTCACCGTCGAATGTACCTAATTAACTAAAAAAATACAGGATTTTTTTGTCGTGGGTTTGGTTTTTGAATCCTGAAAAATAAGTGGATATTAATATTTTTCTTCAAATCTATTTAATTGGCTTGTGACACGTAAATAAGAGCAAAATCTGCTATCGTAAAATTTACTTTTTTTATATTTGAACAAGTTTGAAGCATATACCGCTTACTATCAACATTCACTGTGTATTATATATATAATGTACACAGTGAAACTTCTCTACAGTGGCCAGTCATGGCTCCGAAAAAAAGTGACCATTTTAAGGAATGGCCGTCGAAAAAAGGTTTCTTCGATAACATCGGCTTTATAGAGTCTTGAATCGGTTCTGACCAAAATATGGCCGTTTAGAGGGTTGGCCGGCTAGAGAAGTTTCTCTCTCTCTCTCATATATATATATATATATATATATATATATATATATATATATATATATATATATATACTCAAGAGACAAAACATGACCACCTGTCAATAACGAGTTAGCCCACCTTTGGCACGCAACACAGCTTCAACCCGCCTTGGCATGGATGCCACAAGTCCTTGGTAGATGGCCGGAGACAGATTGTACCAGATGTTTAAGCAACGGTCACGCAAATCCGAGATATAGAGAATTGGTGGTCTTTGAACTCTGAGCTGCCGTCCCATGACATCCCAAATGTGTTCTATCGGATTGAGATCCGGTGAGTTAGGCGGCCAGGACATTAACTGGAATTCAGCATCATGTTCCTGGAACCACTCCAACACAATTTTAGCCTTGTGACACGGGGTGTTGTCCTGTTGGAACATTCCATTTCCAGCTGGAAAAACAGAGGCCATGTAAGGGTGCAACTGGTCCACAATGATGTTCAGATACCCTGTAGCATTCATGATCTGCTCTACCACAACCACGGGTTCCACAGACGCCCAAGAGAACGTCTCCCAAAGCATAATACCGCCACCACCGGCCTGTGTATGACCTACTGTACATCGAGGGAGCAACAGTTCGCCTAGAAGACGGCGTATCCTGACACTGCCATCGGCGTGATGAATGACAAACCGTGATTCATCTGACCAGGCAACTCTCTCACACTGATCCATGGATCAGTCGCGATGTTCCCGGGCCCAGCGCAGGCGCAGTTGGCGATGACGCTTGGTCAGCAAAGGCACACGAGTGGGACGTTTGCTGCGTAGCCCCATATCCAACAATGTCCGCTGAACAGTGTGCTGCGATACTATTCTACTTGGCCCTGCATTGTATTGGGCTGTCAGCTGAGCCACTGTCTGGCTCCGGTTTTGCTTCACCATGCGAGACAGTCTCCGACGACCTTTTTCTTTGATAGCGTGTGGACGTCCAACACCATGTCGTCTACTGCTTGTTTCACCGTCATTCATCCACTTTGCATAAGTACTAACAGCTGTAGGTCGCGAACAACCCACGAGTCGTGCAGTTTCGGAAATACTTGTTCCGAGCCTTCGAGCCATTACAATCTGCCCTCTATCAAAGTCGCTTAGATCCGCAGCCTTTCCCATCACACACAGAAGTAAGTGAAAGAATGATTCTTCAGACTCTCCAGCAGCAGTTAAATACCACTTCCACCTGATCACGTGCCTTCCACGTCATCCAGGCGAATTCATTGTAAAATGTAGGGGTGGTCATAATGTTTTGGCTCTTGAGTATATATATATATATATATAAGGATTTTCATAATAGTTTTATCTCTACAATTAGTTAAGTGTTCAATATAACTGTTTGAAGGCCCTGCCCACTTTTTCGACTTTTCAAATAAAAAGTTTTAAAAAAAAATCTTCGTGAAAATGATGCTTCCATAAGGATAAATGCTGCTTCCAATCCTGTAAGGATGGTGCTTTTGACGGCATTTGGAAGAAAGTTTCATAAATATTTTGTCTTTTCGATTTGATTACTCACTTTGCCGTTGGCCACTTAGTATTTACTACTGAATTTCAACTCTTACAAGCAGTGGTATACATAGTGAGAGGCGCTAGTAGGCAAGATAAAAGCCATACAGCTGATGATAAAATTGCCTTAACTTTTTGAAAACTTCTAGACGGATAAAGGTTGTTACAAGTGGGAAGTTAATTACTCCTACAGCTTAGAGGCGCAGGAGACAGTTTAAAGCATAAAATGGATTAATAAAGTTTTCAAATGAATTTTTATTCACTCCTTTTTTTAACAAAACATTTTTAATAGCTAGCTCATTGTCATAATTTTCATGTTAAATGAATCGCAACATTCGTTAATTGAACATAATTGCTTAATTTTTTTCCAGTATGGCAGCTTAAGCAAAAACATTTTAAAACTTAAAATTTTGTAGCATTCATGACCCTGTAGGGCTTGGTATAACGGTTTACGGCTGAACGCAAATGCAAAATTCGCGCTGCGTTTCTTTAATAAAATATAACTTAATAGCGTTTCATTAAATTCAAATATTAATGTTCATATAAGTTCCTTTATTCTTTTACATATTGATGAAACTATAACATTTAGTTTTTGTACGTACACAGTAATTAGTGTTCATAATCACAATTAATTCTGTAATAGTCAACTAACACCATTTTGAAGGCAGTAGGCTTTCACTCCTCGTTTGTTAGATAAACAGTTCTCTCCCTCTCTAATCTTTGGTTGGTTAAGATCCTCAGATGAACGGATTCAAACAGGCTTGATATTCAAAAGGTATGCCTTAAAAGCACACTGAAAATGTCAAAAAATGGAAATATTAGAGTTTCGAACCTTTTCATCAAGGCGTAGTTTCGCTCTGTTATCCCCACTCAATACGTTCACTAAAAGATGTAGATCCTCAGCATAGCGGCACATGGGACCGGTGCAGACGAAAGGATCTATTTCTGGTACGTTAACAGGCGTAGATGTCCTATTCGAAATCACCCCTGGAAAGGATTCAAACTTTGAAATACATTCGAACAGTTGAGGAAGTTGATAAATTCAATAAATTTTTTCTTTATGGTTGATATGGGCTTCAGCTAGTAGCCCGCAAAAAATGCATTTCTACTAAAATTGCGTAATAATTTAATATTCGAAAACGCTGTGCAAACTGTAGAATATTTACACACCGTAAAAAATTTACCAAAGGGGATGGGGAAGGAAAAATGCCAACTGCTGAGGTGAGATTCAAAGTGAAATTTTCCATCTAGAAGAAGAAACCACTTTCCCCACATCCCAGTTAAAAGATTTGGATTAACACGTCTGTAATACAAGGTTCGCCCATAAAGTAAAGACTTTTTTTATAAAAAAGTAAAATATTACTCACCTTCAAATAAATTTATCTCCTTTAAAATAATCACCAAAGGAGTATATACAATTTTTCAAACGTTTCTTCAAGTCATCGAAACACTATTTTTATAAGCGTTGGAAATAACTGTTCGCAAAATACGCGTAGCTTTTGATTTAATATCCGAGACGTTTTCAAATCTCTGTCCTTTGATAGTAATTTTAAGCTTCGAAAAAAGGAAAAATCAGCTGGCTATAAGTAACAACTCAGCAACTTTCAGACATGCTTGGGATAAGCAAAGAAAGCTGTAGATTAATTTTAATTGAAAATCTGAAATGTAAAAAAGTTTGTGCTCGATTTGTGCCTCGGATTTTGACAGAACAGCAAAAAGAAGACACAAAACCTTGTGAAGATTTGCTGACTACTGCGCAACAGGAAAACAATTTATTAAAGTGTATTATAGCAGGAGATGAGTCCTGGTGTCTACAATACGACCCAGAAACAAAAAACCAAAGTACACAGTGGAAAGGACAGTCTTCTCCCATACAAAAAAAGCATGGAAGTCAAAATCAAAGACTAAGGTGATGCTGATTGCATTTTTTGATTACAAAGGACTTATTCACCACGAATTTATTCCTGAAAACCAAACAATTAAATCAGTATTTTTACTAGGAGGTGCTTTTCCGATTAAGAAACAGGATAAGGTGAGTTAGGAAGGAACTGTTTGATTCTGGGCAATGGTTTCTTTTACACGATAATGCTAGGCCCTATACAGCAATTTCCATACAACAATATCTTGTAAGCAGTCAATTTAGTGATAAATCCCCCATCATATTCTCTCTACTTATCGCCAGCTGATATTTTTTCCTTTTTCCGAAGCTTAAGATGCCCATGAAAGGACAGATTTGAAAACGTCTCGGATATTAAATCAAATATTAGGCGTATTTTGCGAACGGTTAGTTCCAACGCCTATAAACAGTGTTTCAATGACTTGAAGAAACGTTGGAAAACTATACACTCCTTTGGCGATTATTTTAAAGCAAATAAATTTATTTGAAGGGGAGTAATATTTTTCTTATTTATAAAAAAATGTCCGGTTACGTTATGGGCGCACCTTGTATATTTTTTCAAGGCCTGAGAATTTATTTCTTGAAATGATAAACTCCAAAAATTCAATACAATTATGCAGTGTTCTTTTAAAGACCATGGAAAAAAGGAAGGGGGGCACATCTGATAGAAAAACTCTAAGAAGACACTTTGAAAATTGCGGATTTCACCTGACACGATTAGATCTTTTATTAATTTGGTCTTCGGTCTCGTACAGCCTCGGTATGGTTTTCGTACTCTTAATATTTTAAAGTCAGGCATTTTCCCCATTTTCTTTATAAGTCAGTATTTATGTATAATTAAAAATAATTGCTTTTACTTACGTGGAATGATAAACATGAAAAGTTTTAATGCGTCTATGCTAATGAAGTCTGACTGTTTTCCATATTTCATGACTTATAACTTAAAACGTGATTTTCATATCAAAAATAAGTGCACCCTCAATTTTGGGAGTCACTATATATCTATATTTATATATCTATATATATCTATATATCTATATCTATCTATATCTATATCTATCTATATCTATCTATATATCTATATCTATATATATGTATATCTATATGTATATCTATATCTATGTATATCTGTATCTATGTATATCTATATCTATATATCTATAGATATACATATATAGATATCCGACAATAGGCGGAGGAGTTCGCTGAAGGCTTCTAGATTGGATGTGAGACCGGAGTCAGTTTATAAAGCTTCTTGAAAACGAGTTAAAAATTAAAAGTTGTTTATATTTTTTGTACGTCTATAACGAGGCCTAATTGATGTGTAACATTACAAGCAAAGCGTTCAGTGATTTAACGTTCAACAAAGGATTACCTTCAGAGGCTTTGTGACCATATATTCCAGTCATCGAGGCCGGAATACGGATACTTCCTCCGAGGTCGTTACCTATTCCTATCACCGATCCAGCGTATGAAATTAGGGCTCCTTCTCCACCTGAAACACCAAAATTTTGACTTAAAATTTTAATTTAGATTTTAAATAGAAGAATTTTAGATATAATTTTAAATTTAGATGTGGACATGTTTAAATTTTTTAAATAAATATACTGAAGAGATGCAGAATATCTCTCTACCAGGCGTGAACCTCAGACTAAAATTGCATGAGAACAAACACTATTGTTTGTGTCCAGTGTGATAACAGAAATAATATCAAACTCTATGGGATACAGTTGAAAAGAAAGTTTAGTTTTCGCTATAATAACTTCTCTGTCGATTACGTTTAACCCTTCAGCAGGTCACCAATTTTTTTATACACCAGGAGGCGCCCGTGGCACAAAGTGTAACGTCTCTTTCAACCTGGATTATTCCTTTTGTAATAAATTTTTTTCAAATTGAAAATGATAATTTTACTTTTTATGACAAGATATAAAATGTTGATAATATTGAGCTATATTTACAATTAAAGGTCAAAGAATGCAGATACAATCACCTTATTTCAAAACGGTCCGGTTTATTGGATCTAAGGACAACTTACGAATTGATTCCTATTATGTCCCAAAACCTAAAAAACAATGAGATTGTCCATCTTCGTGATATGCAACGTGTCATAGCTGCACATTTGATCGACTACATCTACTCCTGCGTTTGTCGTATTGTAATCTAGCATAATCACTGGGTTACCACGGTTAAATCCCGAATAACAATGAAGGTGAAAGGAATAGAAGAGTCAGAAAATTATACCTGCATTAGAAAGGGTGTAGCTATAAATAGAAACTGCTTAGAACATTCAACACTTACATGTAAAAACAGACCATTCAAATTTCGAAAATGTATGCACTCTATACTCGAGCGCGACCGCTGAAGGGTTTAAAAGCCTTTCTCATCGTCCCTGCCATAATCCAGAAAATAATAACCTTCTATTAATTCAATAAAATGCATTTAAGTTGTTAGTGAAACGAGATATAAAAAACAACTGAACGGAACAGGTAGGTCAAACTTTTGTTAATGTAAAGCAAATCCTCTTTGGATGGATTCAGCAGGCCATCTTGCATATTCGAGACATTTATAGATGCATACTTGCTAAAGGTTCAGATTTATTGTAATTTTGAAGTATTTTGCAATTAAACAAATATTAAGGTCTAAGTGCTGTCTTTCCTTTGACGATGGCTCTGGCCGTATTCGATCCACCTCAGACAACGAGTGATTAAGAACATATTTATTTTAACTGACGCGCAGAAAACCAACGTTGTTAAAGAAAATACCTGAGCTGCCTCCGGCTGATCTGTTATTGTTGTAAGGATTCTTTGTGGAGCCAAAGACAGGGTTTGATATGTCCCACCATAAAGTCATCGTTGGAATGTTAGTTACAGAAAGAGGGATGGCTCCGGCTGTCCTGTACAGTGCAGCAGCGTCCGAATCTTCAGGGGCTTTACGATCTTTAAGGCTCTTCATGGCATTCGTTTGGGCGAGATCTGTGGGAGAAAGTATGTTTCATTAATTCCTGTAAGTAAAGGGGTTATCTTTCTGAATAACCGCATAAGTAGATTATCGATTTAATAGCATTATATGGGAAATGCTCCAAAATATAGCATTTAAAAGACGCCTATTACTCCTGTCAATAGACCATCGTATTTCAGAGAATATATTGTTTATTTTGTAAACCGCTTACTTAAAAGTCCTAAAGTATGGGAGACCATCTTTTTTATATTTCGGGTCAAATTCTGGGATTTGCAGGATTATCTCTTGCTGTGCGGCTCAAGCAAAATATAACACAGGTAATAAACTAAAAGTTAATGACATTTTACAGAAATCATAACCCGTAGAACAAGAAACTAACATCGCTGCAAATAAACAAATTCAGATATAAATACGAGCATGTTGTAAATAATAAAAATAAACAATAATTCTTAGATAAAGTAAACAGCTTTTAATGACCTCATTAATTTTGTTTTTGAGGAGTATATCTGTTAAATCGGTTAACTCTTGTGATGATGGCTGGAAGAACGTGTAATGCTTCATTGTATTGTAATGAAACATACATTTTTCCACCGTTTTTTTAAATTGTTAAGCGATGCATCTCTATAATTTTTGCAATCTGGCTTTTTAATAGATTTATTACGCCAATAAAAAAACTGAACTCATGGCACAACAATCCGCTGTGGACCAAGGCCGGCGGTGCCCATTTCCGCTTTCTTGACCGTGTGGTTGGTGTGCCATATTATGTCTCAGTCAGGTGGTCAACCTGACGTGGGATCCCCACAGTTTAGTTCCCAAGCATGCTTCGTCCTTATTTTACCGACCCACTTAAGGGATGAAAGGCTGAATCGACCTTGCCCAGTCGCAGGATCGAACACTAGACCTGTGGCGTGCAGCTTGACGCTTTTAACCACTGCGTCACTGGGCTTCTTAATACGATAATACTCAGGTATAAAATACTTGCACGCATATACATGTCTAAGCAGATTCATACAAAAGAGTGAATCATTTTCTATATTTTTTGAGCATTTATAATTTTTGGAATGTAACTCAGATATTTTTACTCAAGTCGGTTAAGTACTCTTTTGTAAAACGTTCCACAAAATTGTTTTTTAGAATTCATTGAAATAATTGATCAGCTTTCAAAAAAAATTTTTTTTAAGAGAGTCATTTTGGAGTAAACTTAAAAGTTGAAAACCACACTGGCCTTTTACTCCCACTATCTCCTTGCACGAGAAGGGCACACCAAGAAGCGGCATTTCCACTGCCAACTCGGCCTCTGTTTTGAAGCCAGCATCCAACATGGCGTCGACGGCTCTCGCGTCGGCCAATGCCGCTTCGAAGCGGCTGTCGACGCAGGCGTTCACCACGGGCTCTCCGCTTTCGATGTGACTTATGTAGGCCTTCATCACGTCCACGGCAGAAACCTACAAAGAGTCCTCGGCATTAAAATCACTTTCCCTATCGATAAACAAAAGAGAATGGACGTTACATAAAATTGAAAACCATTACGCTTTTTTATTCTCGTAATCTATAGCTGTAATAGCAAAACCCAATTGCAGAGTTACATTTCTTTTACTTCAGTATGCGATTGACCCTTTAGCATGTGATTGACAGTTCGGCACTATTCGACCTAGGTGATATTTATGAAGTGTCACAGACCATTTGTAGATATTAAAAGTTTAACGGTGATCGGTAAAACTAACGATTCGTTGTGCTTTCGAAAAAGACAGAAATCAAGTACTCGCGAAAAAAAATGCTTCGTTTCCAGAAACTGCGACATTTCCGAGCATTTCTACAACTTTCTGTTGTTAACGTGTAACGGGACTTTTATCAAATTGCTTATCCCTTCAGCGGGCGCGCCCGTGTACAGAGTGCAACATTTTCGTAATTTTGAATGGTTTGTTTTTACATGTAAGGTTTGAATGTTCTAAGCAGTTTCTATTTATAGCTGCACCCTTTCTAATGCAGGTCTGACTTTCTTACCCTTGTATTCCTTTCCATTCATTGTTAGTCGTGATTTAACCCTGGTAAACCAACGATTATGCTGGATTATAATAAGACAAAAGCAGGAGTTTATGTACTCGATCAAATGTGCAGCTAATACACGGTATCCCGCATATCACGAAGGTGGACAATATCATTATTTTTTACATTTTTGGACATAATAGGAATCCATTCGCAAGTTGTTCTTAGATCCAATAAACCGGACAGTTTTGAAATAAGGCGATAGTATCTGCATTCTTTGGCCTTTAATTATAAATATATATTAATATTATAAGCATTTTATATCTCGTCATAAAACGCAGAATTATTTTCAAATTGAAAAACAAAATGTTCATTACAAAAAGAATAATCAAGGTTGAAAGGGGCGTTGCAATTTGTGCCTCGCGCGCCTGCTGGTGTTCCAAAAATGAACTGCTGGTGTTCCAAAAATGCTGGTGTTCCAATGAAATCTCCAAAACTGTAAAAATAGACGAATATTAGGTGCCAATGCAGTGCTAGATGACATGTTTCCAAAAACAGTTGCATTACTGTTCACGAAAACGATTCGTTGATTTTGGAGCTCCATACACGGAATCCTATACATGGACTTGGTGCAATCTGAAACATCCTGCATAACTATTCATCGGACGGTCGGGAAAATGGTTTATACTATATAAGCATGCAAAATGGATACGTATATCTACTCTTCAGAAAAACAGGGATCAACGTACTTAGTATTCCTCACCGAATTACATTACGGTGAATCCTTCCTATGTAAGAATACACTTTTCGGACGAATAGAGAGCCAAGTAAATGATAAACAGGGGATTATACTTTATTGATGACTTCATTTATTACCATGTTTTTATTAACCTGCTTACTTGTGTGTTTGTGTATTTGTTTGTCAAGTAAAAATCTTGCAATCGATTTTTAACTAACTTCCCTACTATCTAGACATTTGAAACTTTTAGAATAGCTCAGAACACGATGACAATGCATTTTTTAAATACTTTTAGCCATCTTTAAGCAGAATTAAATTTTCAGTTATTTTCAGTTAATTTTGTCTTGTAGACTGGTGCAGCCATCTATTGGCCGGAACGGGAACGAAAAGTTAAACGCAAGTTAACTTCCAATTAACTTCATTTTCTTTCAAGTTGATGGGATAATTCATCAAAAAGTTTTTTAAAAAGTATTTTTTAATACATAGAATTGTCAAGTTTATATGATTCAACAGAAAATTTAAAAACATGGTATATAAAAAGTTCTTTTTATCTTGTAATTATAGATCTTGTTATCACCTGAAAAAAATGCCACATCTTTTATCCCCGCTCCAACGGCATTCAAAATTTACTTCAACTTTCTCAGACTTTGTTTGTGGTTGTTATCTCTTAAAAACATTTAAATTTCAAAATAAATTCAAACCTCTCTCTTGCGTATTTTCTTTGCTAGTTCTGTCGCCGACATGAGCAGTATTTTGTTTCTGATAGACGGCAAAGGTTTGGTCCCACCGCAGATTATCCGGTAAAATACATCAAGTACACGTTCTGAGAAAGGCCAGGTTAACCTCAGTATTAAGTTAATGAGATGCGCCACATATTCGACGAACTATATAAAAAAGAAAACGCAAAATTCATTAAAAGACAAGCAATTTGGAACCTTAATTTTACATTTATCCTGTAAAGGCAAACAATCGATTTTTGATTTTTTCATGTTTCACTTTCGTCGATTTGATAATAATTCACGACTTTATCTTGAATAATACATTAAGAAATTGGCCGACACTTTGCAGCCTACTTCTTTACTAAAATTAATAAAGGATATAAAACCAAAAAAACTAAAACTAAACTCATGGCGCAACAGTTCGCTGTGGACCAAGGCCGACGGTGCCCATATTCGCCTTCTTGACCGTGGGATTGGGGTGTCATACAGCATATGTTTCGGTTAGGTGGTCAACCTGACGTGGTACCCCTAGAGCAGAGCTCCGCAACCGCTGTGCCGTGGCACACTAGTGTGCCGCGAGGTGATCTTGACTGTGCCGCGGTGAGTTTAACGATTATGATAATAAAAAAATTAACCACCGTATTAAATAGAAATTTTCCTAAGGAAAATATTCCTCTAACTTTTTGTTAATATGTAATTTTTCTGAGTCGAAATTATACACAAAACAAAAACATGTTGTTAGCCATACATTGTATGTATGCTCGAGCGTCATATTTCTGGATTTCAGTTAAGAAAGAATATCCACAAATTTCTGACAAGGCCATTGCAATTTTGCTCCCATTTTCGACGACATACTTATGCGAACAAAGTTTTTTGACACTGGTTCTAATTGAAAATGACAAACGATCATATTTAAAGGGCCTTGACCATGAACTGTAGCTCTTTCTATTATAGAGCCAAATATAAAACGTGCAAATATAAAACGCACATTTATCAAAACAATCTCAAATATCTCATTAATAAATTAGTTATGTTTAAATTAACTTTGATTTATTAGTCTTAAGTAAAGACCAAAAAACAAATTTTAATATAAAAATTTAAAGAGAATTTTTTTTTACTTGTAACTATAATTTTATATTTTTGTTCTTGTGTTGGTGTACAGTTCAAAATGAATTATATAAAACTTAAATGATTATAATTATCTTGATACATAGCTATTTTGTTGTTTTTTTTCTAATAAAAGCATACATATTTATTGTAATTTATATATTTGCAAGCTTTTTCTTGTGGTGTGCCGTGGAATTATCGAAAAAAACATTGTTGTGCCGTGGAAGATAAAAGGTTGCGGAGCTCTGCTCTAGAGTTTAGTTCCCAAGCATGCTTGGTCCTCATTTTATCGACCCACTCAAGGGATGAAAGGTTGAGTCGACCTTGCCCAGTCGCAGGATCGAACCCAGGACCTGTGGTGTGGCAGCTTGAAGCTGTTAGCCACTACACCCCGTCACTGGGCGTAAGTTTATAAAACACGGGTCCAAAATAAAACACTCGGTTCACAGGTCCCACAGTTGGTTAACAGAATACTAATAACTAGAAAACCCTTATTCCGGATGCGGCGAATGCGCTTAATTCGTGGGCCTTTCGTCCTTGGATTACCCTTTGTTTCTGAGTTGACCGAGGACATAGATATTGGAAGAATTTTCATTTTTGCAGGAATCCTGCGCCCCTAACCTCTGCCAAGGAAGTGAGCTCACTGTAAATAGGAGAAGGTAATAGCGACAGGTAATTTAATAAGTTCGCTTAGAAAGTAGACGACATGGTTTGGATATTTTCAACAAGCAAAACATTACATTTTGATCTTTGAAAGGATATTGCTTTTGTTCTTTAAGGCGACAATGGACCATGAAAAACTTTTTTTTATTTATTTATTAACCAATTGCTATGAAATTTTTTAATACTTACACAGTGTTGTTTAGAGATGGAAATTCTAAATTAAAAAAAATCAATGTAATTAAGATATTAATTAAAATCTGTTTATTAATTACTCTATTTAAAAATGCTCCATGCGCATTAATTTTTGTCTCCGATATCTAATTTTCTCTCTTAAGCTAGCTTTATATAGTTATAATAAAAGTTAGTGGCAATATTTGATTTACAGTCATATTTATAAAAAGTAGAAAAGAAATCGATAAAAATAGGTAGTTTTATGCAAAATTTTATCAAGAAAAATTTTTTTGTTGTAAAAATTTTAAGTTGTTTTAAAATAGTATAATGAATTGATTACTAAGTTTTATTGTAACATATATAAATAATCATTTTAGGAAATTTTATGAAAATTGAAGAAAAATTATGACGCATGGAGCATTTTGAATTTACTGAAACGACATGAAAACCTGTTTTGAGAAAATGGCATTTAAAGTTTTAATATGACTAACATTTCCATTGTTTACGTTTGAAAAAAATACTTATAACTCGGTTAATAATGATCGGATCAACATACTTTTTTTAAAATTTAAAGCTGATGAGTTGCAGAATCATTTTCTGAAAGAAAAAAAAATCGTTTTGGGGACATTTTTGTCAATCTGAAGGACCATTGTCGCCTTAAATTTTGAAAAGTTTGAAATTATTGCAAAAAGAAAAAAAATATTACAGAATACACCTCACGTCAAACTTTGAGGGAAGAAATTTTATAAATGATTAAAAAAAAGTTTGCAATTTTCCCCTGTGCATATACTTGAGGAGGAATCAGAAAGGACTTTTATTACAAATAACAGTAATAATATGTATTCCAAACGTACTTGAGGAAACACTCTTGTGTAATCATATTTGTGCATACATGCAATAACCTACACGCAGTAACTTACACGAATTTAGCAAACGCAGTTTAGTACACACTTTAGAATTTAGTTTACATCGAATAACCCGAGAATTTCGTTCATGCACATAGCAGAAATTAAGCTGCTTTTCTGTCAAGAGACTGAGGGTAGCTGTCGTCACAGAGTTTCATATAGCAGTGGCCTAATAGAAAGTGCAGGACATCGAGGACGTTAACATCAGGGCTAATGCAGAGACCATTTAAATGCCATAATGTAAACGAAATCAATAAACAAAACAATTTCTGAAACCCGCAGTTTATCAGTAATACATTTAACATGACTGAGACTTAGTACAAAAGTACGTAATGATGAAAAAGTTAAAATAACAGTTTGAATACTTACTGACATTTCAGTAGTCATTTTAAAGTACTTTCAAAGAAACCGGATCTAAAAATATCTGTAGATGAAAGAATTCTTTACGGCCCACCTGGCAATAAGAAATTTTATGTATAACCTAAAATGGAGAAATATTAAAAGAAGAAATAGTTGAATTTAAATACACTTTAAGATGTAAAAAATAAACTTTATATAAAGCCAATGAAGCATTGAGAATCCAAATTTATTTTAAAAGAAATGCATACGAAATTACATGTCATTTCTACGGATTTGGCGCAATCGGCCGTTGAGAAGCTTTACAGTAATATGTAAAACCAGGATGAATATATTTTTTTCATGTTTTACTCGCAGAAGGCTGCAAAATCGAAATAATTAAGCCGAATTTAAGTCTGAATTTACTGGAATACAATTATATAAAGTCGTATTATATGAAAAATCTTTGTACATTAGGGAAAGGGCATTTAGGAAAATGAAACTTTGGGTTAAATTGTAGATTGCTTGAATTATATTAATATTTAAAATTTAACATGATTTCTAATAAATGCTAATTTAAAATATGAGTATCAATCTCAAGAACTTGGAAAAATTACTTTTCTACTAAGAGAGATATCTATGAACATGATTCAGTTTTCTAAACCTGTGAGACGCGTCTTCATTTGGTTATTACCTGTGTTCTATTACAAAGGTGCGTGTTATGAATTTGGCAAGAGGGGACTGTGCTATGTTTTTTATTATTTTGATACGCTAATGCAACATGGCCGTGATCCACTTAGCTTCAGTCTCTACTCGACACCTTTAAGATATGATGCGAGATTGTGTCAAAGCTTCCTATAGCAAGACAACGCATGACTACTTGGATCATAATGTTATTTCTTTGTATTGTTAGAAATAAATGTATAAGTGGATCTATTCACTTGATATAATCACCAAACTTTGCATCAAATTTCCTCTCTTAGAAAGACCTCTCTTATGAGCTTTGAACTGCTGATTATGCACAATTCTAAAGAATTCTAGGAATGACTATGATATCCGTATGGCTAAAGTGACATCTCATATTAAGATCATACGTCAACAAAGGACGTTCAGAGACTTTGAAAATTAGTTTGATAAATATAAAGAAACTGATAAGACTATTTGATATTGACAATTTTAACTTAACTGATACTCTTAAACAACATAGTTTAATCAGTCAGGCAATATTATCGGGTCATCCCATTAATGATGCGGTAATTAGGATTTGGCTAAAATGAATGGCGCAATATTGCTTTATCGTGGCAGATATGTAGGAGGCGTGTTTACTGCTATTCGGCATATTGTTTTCGTGCAATGCAGACAGGAGTTTTTCAAAATTATCAACCCTTTATCATGAAAGAGTCGAAATTTCATATAAGACACGTTTTGCCTTGAGAGTTTCGCCAAAGCTACAACGCGACATCAGAAATAAACAAACTGCTCAAGATTTAAGGTTTGACAGCGCCAGACCTCATACCGCCCGAGGAACGCTCCAAAAACTGAGGTAGTTTGAATGGGAAGTAATGATCCTCCACATTCTCCCGATGTGGCACCTTCAGACTATCATCTGTTTTGGATTCTCCAAAACCATATTAACGGAAACCGTTTTTTACAGATGATGTCCGAAAGAGAATTTCTTTAGCTCGAAACCTAAAGATTTTTATCGCCTTGGAATCCTAACTTTAAAATTAAGATGGGAAGTAGTTGTAAATAATAAGTTTAAAACATTTCATATTAAAATTAATTTTTTTTGTTTCATTTCAAATATACCGCTAAAATACCGCCTTTTTTATGGGATGACCCAATATTCTGATGCAGATGCAAGACAGACTTTTATAGCTAGAGAACATTAGAAACAAAACAGAACTAACATTAGAAACAAAAGTATAAATAAAAAATAAATTACTATAGTATTACAATACAATGAAGTAACAAAACATTTAATACTATTATTGAGAAGAGTAAATATCACATAAAAATTTTGTTGTGCAGTCTATTATATAATATCTATTATAAAAGAAAAAAGCAACTAATTTACAATTTCTTTTTTAACTAGAGCTCAATTTGAAGTTATGAGATGGTATTTTAATGTATTAAGATATCAAGGAGGAAAAAATTAAATATAAAAAATGTGGACAATTCTTTTTGCGAAATTGCAACGTTTTTTAATAGGTATTTTTGTGAAAATATACATAGATAAGTTTTAACAAATGATAGCATGTATTTTATAGTCAAAGACAAGTTGTTAAAAATATACAGAAGGTATAAGAGACTATATCAATATAAATGGTTCGTAAATTTATACTTGAAATGTAGGCCATTATACGCACAGCGATAAGCAGACATAAATAGCTTATTTACCCCAGATAAACGGAATACACTGGCGATCGTTCCCACGTCACTAACAATTGTTTGCAGAGAGATGAAACAGTCGGGAACAAAGTTATCTGTTTTTAGCAACTACAGCTTGAACTTTCGAAGATTTAATTATTCCCGCGTTTGCCATCAATAAGTAATTGGGAATCATTTTGGTGTTTTGCAGAGTACTGATGAGCTAAAACAATTCAAGTTTATAAAATATAGTAAGTTTCTGCATTATATTGTAACTAGAAGGTAACCCGTCATTTTGACGTCATAATACTAATAATGACGTCATAATACTAATAATGACGTCATAATGGAAAAAGTATATGAAAGTTAAAAAATATCCTGAATTATCTAACAATATTGCATTTAATCCACACCTTGTAAAAGCAAACCCTTTCATTATTTTTTATTTATTTAGTTTTTCATGCGATTGGAGTAGTAGACTGTCATCCAGTTTTTTACAGCTCACTCCACGATATGAATACTTGAGCTACTTGATTCATTCACATTCAAGTTTGTTTACTTTCAGAATTCATCGCAAAAGTAAACAGATTTTTAAAAACTGTTAAATATACAGCTAAAAACATCCAATTTGTTTTAGTTCTGAATGTTTTATAGAAAAATAGGCTGAACAAACGTGATTTGATGGAGAAGATATTAGTTTTTAGGTAAGAAAAAATTCTGATCCACATCTGAAATTGAAATTAAGTCTAACCGGCCGTTTGTTTACTGAGGGCTTCAACTGAAAGATGAGTATAGCCCGGAAGTGTTATACAGAGACAACGGCTCTTATATATATATAACGTGTTTCAATACAGGACACAATGCAGTAATTATTTTCCTGTTATACATAGAAAGGTATTGCATAACAAACCGTACACGTGTTACATTTCCTCTCGTAATCCCTGCATAGTGCAAATTGTTCGTACTGTTTTTTTCTTATAAAATGGTAGTAACTTCTAAAATGGCTGTGAAGATTTGCTTATATACGCCTCTATTATTATCTGACTACTTTATTATGGAAGTAATGAGCTGTAGGTGAAGAAGCGTTACTATTGATAAGAAAACAGCCCGAAACAACCCAAACTTTAGCAGGAATCGAACTCACGCGATACTAGCTAGTAATGCTAACTTCATCTCCTTAAAGGGGAAACAGGACCTTGAAGCTCGACGAAATGACTGTAAATATGGTCTAATTCTAACCACAAAAACTCCAATAATATTCGAAAAAGAAATTTTCTTTTTTTATACATATAAAGTACATATCTTTAAATATGTCGCATATAAAAATGGAAATTATAAATCCATAAATATTTTTCAAATTAGCAGTTTAGAATTTTATATAATTAACTGCTAATTTGAGTTTGCGTGCAGCATTACTTTTTAACTATCAATAGGAAACGGATAAAACTACACTCATATGTATATTTCATGGTACTTTACATTTTAAAACCAGAAAAATGTGCATTTCTTAAATACTTTTTTTATGTGGGAAAATTATGCAAATAATTTTGATAATTTTTTAAGTTTTCCAATTTTATGCTCAATTTTTATTTTAAATAATATTTATTACAATTTATTTGATTTTACATTACAGGTAAATATATTACAAGTTTATTCCGACCATTAATTATTTCTGCAAGCATAGATCTCAATTTTCTGATGCTCGCCACATTTTATGATTTTTAATCCCTAGTTAATCAATTAAAATTCTAAACTGCTAATTTGAAAATTATTTATAGATTTATAATTTCCATTTTTATATATGACATATTTAAAGATATGTACTTTATATGTATAAAGAAAGAAAATTTCTTTTCTAATATTATTTGAGTTTTTGAGGTTAGAATCAGACCCTATTTATAGTCATTTCGTCGAGCTTCAAGGTCCTGTGCCTCCTTCACAACATTTTCGTAATTTTGAATGGTTTGTTTTTACATATAAGGTTTGGATGTTCTAAGCAGTTTCTATTTATAGCCATACCCTTTATAATGCAAGTCTGCTTTTCTGACCCTTGTATTCCTTTCCATTCATTGTTAGTCGTGATTTAACCGTCGTAAACCAGCGATTATACTGGATTACAATACTACAAAAGCCAGAGTTGATGTAGTCGATCAAATGTGCGGCTATTACACAGTATCCCGCATATCACGGAGATGGACAATCTCATTGGTTTTTAGGTTTTTGGACATAATAGAAATCAATTTTCAAGTTGTTCTTAGATCCAATAAACCGAACAGATTTGAAACAAGACGATTGTATTTGCATTCTTTGGCCTTTAATTATAAATATATCTCAATATTATCAACATTTTATATCTTGTCATAATAAGCAGAATTACAATTTTCAATTTGAAAAAAAAAGTTTATTACAAAAGAAATAATCAAGGTTGAAAGAGACGTTGCACTTTGTGCCACAGACTCCTGCTGGTGTTCCAAAAATTGGCGTGCCCGCTGAAGGGTTAAGCAGCAATTGCTCATTATAGACAGTAAATTTTAAGTTAGGTAGCAAACATATTTTGCATTTTTTGGGGAGGGTGGGTGGGGTGGTATATGTCTGTTAACAGAAATAACAGCTGCCACTCCCTAGGCACCGTTTAGCTAGCATACACATTTTTTACCTCTACTCCATAGGTACTGAAACTTTGAAATTCATAAATATCATAATTTATCGTTACATCACTGCCAGATGTCGCAGTTCGCTTCAGTATTTCGCGGACGATGCTACTACATTTTTGGGTAAATATCGATGATTAAAAAAATTTGGATAAAGGATTTTTCCCAACAAAAAAATTGTTAAATATAGTTATTGCGAATATTAGTTTTGTTTTGAAATATACATGCCAAAAAATTGACTAACGCTACACAGTAACAGAAAAGGAGACCTTTAATGACAATACACGTGGGAAGATTGCTTTTGCGGATACCACACCCGTACTATGCCGGACTTTAAGTTCAAAATTATCTTTTGTAAATGAAGTTGGCTTGGTTTGGAGCTCTACGGTCAACATTTTGCTACACGAGGGCTAATTAGACCGGGACCTACAGTTTAAAGCCAATTCCGAACGGCTACAAACATCCATGCAAACAGTGGGACTCGAGTCCACAGGATCTGAACCGAATGCCAGTGCCCTAGCCCTTCGGCCATCAACGGACCTATAACAAAAGTTACGAAAGCAAAAGTGAATAATCAAATTTTAAATTATTGACCATATAAGATCTTCGGTAAGATTTCTTTAATTTACCAGTGAACCGCAGAAATGTGTTAGAGTTGTTGAAAGATCATATGACAAAATTGTCTGCTGTGCAAATGGTATCAAAAGCTATAGTTTATTGCGTGCTTGAAAGATTCCCATTTATCAACATTCGCTGGAATCCAGTGGCTTTAATCCTTTGAGGGGCGCCGTTTGCACGGTGCAAACTCATAAATCTACTCTTGTTTTTCACTTGCATTGAATGTAATCCAGTTAAATGAGCAGAAAAATGGTTAGTACTGCCATCTGTTATCAGTTTAAAGAAGTAAAAACATTTTTCAACCTTTAATTGGAAAATTTTTCAAGATTCTGTAGGTTAAAAAAATCGGGAAAAAAAACTGCACTGTCCAAACAGTAGAGGTTGTTGGCCCTGAAAAGGTTAACTCGGGCAAATGCGGAGTTAAACAAGATCTTTATAAACTTCAATTGTTAAAAGTGTCCACAGAAGCAGTAGTGTTTACTTGCCGTATTACTTGAATAACAAGTAGAAGCGTAGATCGATAATTTATGCTATTAAATATGAGTTTTTAAAGTATAATATCTAAAACATTAAAGCATATGAGCTATAAGTAAAGTATAAATATAAAAGTATAACCACTAAAGCAAAAGTAAGCAAAAAAGTATAAGCATTAAAGTTTAATTATGTGATTATAGTATACGAACTATTTAGTCTATTCAATACAAGTATTCCAAAACATGCTGGGCTCCAGTTCAGGAGAAGCCAATATGTTTCGAAATACTGGTTTTCATACAGCTCATATTTTGTAGAAGTGATATTTCATTACAAAAGTAAGCAGAAACTTAAAGTACTGAAATTTCAATTCTCTGATAAACTAATCATAGTATCATAGTCTTATTTTTGCTCTGATACCGCGGGGATAATTCAGGAAATATCTCTCAGGATAACATTCATCACGTGGGTATATAAGAATAAATTGTAGTCAGTGGTCCGAATCTGCAATTGTAAAACTAAGTTCGTATTCTGCTTACGATCTTTATGGGCATTTTATGGTGGGAGCAGAGAATTTTAGGTAATTTATATACTTGTGAGCAATGTAGTTATTTTTATATCTAACATTAAAATGTTCCTTTAACATAACCACAAAACGAGAACTTCTGTTTCTGAATCGCTGAACTGACAGATTGTAGAAATATTTGAAAAATGAAGCAACCAATTTTAACACGTTTTCCCGCTCAACTGTTTTTGAATTCAGAATTATCTTTAAGCCATGTGTACCAAAAACAGTACAAGACATAGAGTTTGATAAATATGTAACAATTTATGTATATAAATTTTCTCTTTTTTTGAGCTGGAGAGTTATTGATTTAATAACTAAATGTTGAACCTATAAAATGTTAAATATAACTTTATGAGATAAAATAAATTTCTTAAAGTAAAACATTCTCTTTCTAATGTTTTCTTGCTTTTTAGTTATTGTAATATTTCAGATACAAGCTACACCTGCAATAACACATTCTACAATGTTTATTTGAATTTATATTTTCAGGGGAATTAAAAAAACAAAACATTGCATATTATTTTATCACTTTTCTCCATTTTTGTTTTGTTTTATGGACTTATTAACCTATTTGGCAAGTGAGAAGCTCAATCAATCAAAAGGTTTCACTCACCAGCTTACACACTCCCACACCCAAGATGATGGCGGCTCTCGATGCAACGCCGAGAACGTTATCGAATATTTTGCAAGTACACGAGCGTTATCCGATTGTTCTTTCGATCTCAGCGAACAGAATCTTCACGTTCCACTCACAGTGAAAAATAACAAAATCGGGAAGTTCTAATTTTATACGCTTCCTTCTTCAAGAGTTAAAGAAGTGCTACTGATTAAAAACTAATGTTACTGATAAAAAAGCCACTACACGCGATCGGCGTTTTGCACACACACACACACACACACACACATATATATATATATATACAGTCGGACCTCTATTTTACGAATTTCTCTATTTTGCAAACTTTTCCTTGGAACCAAGAACGTTTTGCGAATTTCTTCATAAAATAACCTCCAAATAGCAAAGTGCATTCTCTATTTAACGAACTTTTTCTTGTGATTCAATATTTTTTTCTCCATATATCTCAAAATATTTTTGAACATTTCAAACTAATTCTTTCTTTTAGGTCTGACTGTATACACAGTCGGACCTCTATTTAACGAAGTCGTTAAATCCCGAAAAAAGTTCGTTATAGGAAAAATTCGTTAAATAGAGATTTACTTTGTAAAATACTTTAAACTACACAAGACAGATTTTAAATTCATAAACACTAAATATTATAAAAAAAAGTGATTGATCACACCTTTATTTTGTAAATAAATGTCTATTTGTTTTATATATCTTACCCATCAAACAGAAATCTGCAAGGAAAACAAGAATAAAACAAAACATTTTCCGGGAATAAACTGTATTTTCAATTAAAAAAATATATTAAAATTAATGAATTTTAATGACATTATCGCATTTATTATAAGAAGTAATTTTAAGCATACATTACCACATGCGTCCTTAAATCTAATTACTGATAAAGTCTATTAATTTTGTCTGAGTTTTTTGTTTGAAAAAGTGATTTCTCTCATAATACGTCTCTCATCTTTGCAATGCACCAAAAACCCCTTCAGGCGTATTTTCTTCAAACTGCAACCCGCGTCGGAATGTGTTAAAAGAAAGTTAATGTGTTAAATGTGTTAAAAGAAAGAATAATTTTGAAATATTTTGAGAAATATGGAGAAAAAAATTATTGGATCACAAGAAAAAGTTCGTTAAATAGAGAATGTACTTCGCTATTTGGAGGTTATTTTACAAAGAAATTCACAAAATGTTCTTTGTTCCAAGGAAAAGTTCGCAAAATAGAGGCTTGTTAAATAGAGGTCTGTCACCGTGGTTTAAATATAGTGGTAGTAGTACTTAGAATAATTAAGTGATTACTCATATGTATACATACAAATCAATTTATTAAACATTCACAATACATATACAATTCATATCATTCATTACTTAATTCCGATTACTTCTATATCATGTTACAACAATATTTCTTATCATTAATACATTATTTATTCTCATCAATACCCTCCTTCAACTATTCAGTGCCATCGTTTAATTATAAAGCAATCTTCTTAATTAATAATACCACCTATACATCACTAAGATTCTTAACTGATACACATAAACACATTGCTAAATCAATAAAACACTAATCCAAAGCAATATTTCTTATCATTAATACATTATTTATTCTCAGCAATACCCTCCTTCAACTATTCAGTGCCATCGTTTAATTATAAAGCAATCTTCTTAATTAATAATCCTACCTATACATCACTAAGATTCTTAACTGATACACATAAACACATTGCTAAACCAATATAACACACTAATCCAATTATTACGGAATTCCACAACCAAATATTTTATGATAGATATCTATGTACATAGCAAATCACATTAAACAACATTTCACATTACGCTAATCCCATCTAATTACCTTTGATTACTCGTACGTACTGGGCATTGGCAGAATTAGCAAAACCTAAACTCCTACCTTATTTGAAGACACTCTGTCACGCCAAAGACCTCTCCTTACAACAATAGTTTCTCCGTCAAAGTGCGCCTCACCGGGGTGGCTAAGGGGGGGGGGGGATCATCGAACGTCGCTGGTCCAGAGAAGCGGCAGGATCACAATACGCTGGCGGTATCAGACAGGGAACCTGTTCCGTCAATGCACACTCAATTCGGCTGGGCGGGGGTCAATCATAGGTCAGCTTCTTTCTTGGTTGTCGGCAGGGTAAGCGGTCGGTCACTCCGGTATATGGGGCTTACATCTACTTCTCCAGGCTAACTTCCGTAATACTTCATCTCAATATCTCTTGAGTCTTTACGAGCCTTTAATCTCATACTCTGGTATCTGGCCTAAACGACGGCCTCGGTTCGCTAAGGTCCGTCCGTAAGCAGCTTGTCCTTTCAATTTCGTCTAACTCTAGGGCTTTATCTCCACCGGGCACCTTCACTGCGACCCTCTGTGCTCGTCTAAATGCTGCCTGCCTCATTTTTTTGAGTTCTCAAACCAACCTGATTTTCTCTACCACATTTCATCTCGAGCTAAACTTTTCTAATTTTCTATTCAGGCCTCCATTGGTGACTATTTCCTGCCAAATAAGTCGATTCGGGGCCACTTCATTGGCCGACCATCTATTTTTATATTAATATCCTCTACAATCAAAATTGAAGGGGGCCTACGCCCGTGCACTCTTCTGGGGCTTCTCACACTCCCAACTTCTCACGCTATTCTCCGACTCATGCTGTGCTTTTTAACAAAGTCCCACATCGTAAAAACTGCCTACCCCTTTTCTTATCTCACTAAGCCTCCTCTTTGCATCCAATTTCACATTCTACCAGCTCGTTAAACGCATCTGGTGACCCCTTTTCTTATTTTCAACTCCCCCAACTTGTCACATCTCATCTTTCATTTCGCCTACGAAAGTCATTACACCCAGCTGGTCAAAGCACTTCTTTGTCTCCTTTCCTTGCGTTATATATCATGTACCCCTCTAAATATCGTTTTCCGCACCTGCGGTGTTCCCCTCTCTATTTTCTGATAACGTGTCGTGTCTCCACGACATGGTCCGACTGTATATATATATATATATATATATATATATATATATATATATATATATATATATATATACATATATATATATATATATATACATATATATATATATATACAGTGGAATCTCGATCTATCGTTTTTCAAGGGACCGATTGAAATGAACGATAAGTGCGGGAAAATGATAGATGCGGAAATATAACAAAGCAATATGATCGTTGGGACCGGATAAAATGAACGACACATACGGAAAAACGATGGATCCGAAAACGATCGATCGAGATTCCACTGTATATATATATATATATATATATATATATATATATATATATGTGGGATGCCATCCATACAGCCCCATGCATGCCACTCTCATATGGAGTGCGTCCCTGTAACCCCGGCGAGCGCCACCTAGCGGGCGCCGCGAAGAACAGAAGAGATAGACGATGTTTTGCTTCCGACGAGCGTGCACGTGTCTGTGCCGCGTTGCTTGTTTTCCCCCCTTTTAGACGTTAGTTACCCCTGTAAATAATGTCCCTCTTTAAATAAATATTACATATGTTAACACTGTTTGTGATTATTCCCCCCAAAACCCCACAGATGGGGGCTCTGGCCTCCTTTTACCCTTTATTTCCCTAGACTACCACCCCTGCCTGCCGTGACGGTTTGAACGAAGTATTTTGCTGATGTGAGTTTCCTACAGAATTAAAAATTTTCGATGGACGCTTTCCTTTTCTGACGTGACAAGGACTGAATTTTCGACGTGATGTATTCGGATTTACAAATTCTTATATTATTCTGTTTAGAAGTCTGCATTCAGTGAGTACCATTTTTTTTGTTGTGTCAAAATGTGTTCAGTTTCACTAAACAATATTGTGCCAATCGCACAAGCACTCAGCTGTGCACCAACTAAAAGTATTAAATTATTGTTTTCGATTTGTTTCAATGATACATTTGATCGTTCATCCCGATCTAAATTACGCAATTTTCAGAATTTCCCTGCTACTTTCGATTTGAATTCCCGAAAGAAATCCATCCTTAAAACATATTCATTAAATGATTTTATCTGTGTTGCTAATATTGTGCATATTGATTCCGACGGTTCTAAAGACAAACTATGTGATTCCATTTTTGACGCACTTTCGAATTTAACTTCCTTTCAACCGATTTCTGACTTTGATGAGAATGACGAATTGGCGACAAGTTCTTTCGCGCAGACACAACTATCACAGACGGCTGCTGCTCTCGCCACAGTCGAAAACGCTTATACGAATTACTTTCCGCCGAAACCACAACAATCCGAAATTGACACTTCCGTTCCTTATTCTAATTTATGACTTGTTTTGAGAGATGTTTCCTGTTCTATGCGAAAATTTACTGGTAACAATGCGTATACTATTCAAAGCTTTTTGCGCGACGTAGAGGATAATTTATCTCTTTTACCAGAATTAACAGATCAGCATAAAGTGATTTTTGTGAAAACTAATCTTTCTGGATCCGCTAAATTATTTATTCAAAGCCAACGTAATCTAAACACTTTGAGTTCTTTAAAAGAAGCTTTAATTGAGGAGTTTGGCTCGAAAATTACGAGCGCTGACTTACATCGACAGTTGCGAAATCGAAAGTTAAAACCAAATGAATCTCTTACAGAATATTTAATTGCTCTTCGCGAGTTAGCTTCGCAAGCCCTTGACTTTGCCGTGGACGACGCTAGTATAATTGAGTATTGTATAAATACTATTCCAGACGCTCCGTGTAATAAATTAATTTTGTATGGTTGTACTAACTTTACGGAATTCAAACAGAAACTCAAAATTTATGAAAAGATTTTTGACAGAAATAGATGTAAATCCGCAACTGACCATTTCGGTTCTAACTACATACCTCGTAAACGTGATGACGTGTATCATAAAATTTCAAACCCAAGACGTGAGATGAAACCAGAAGCATTTCGTCCTCATGCTCAAAGTAAACAAATGTGCTATAATTGTTTTAATTTTAACCATTTATCCAAATTTTGTCCAGACAAACATCGCGGTCCAAAATGTATTTCTTGTGGAAATTTTGGGCACATCGCCGCAAATTGTTCAAAATCAACTGATTTACACACACAGAGAGAAACTAATGTTAATAAGCTGAATTCAATTGCTTCAAATTTAATGTAAAAGGATGTTACACTTAACCATGCCTCTTTCAACGCGTTAATCGACACAGGTTCGATGGCTACGATTATGTTAAAGCGAACGTATATTAAAATTGGATCCCCTGTTCTTAATAACTCTAGTACATTGCTTATTGCTTTTGGCAATGGAAAAATTAAGCCGCATGGTTCTTTCAAATCCCAAATTGTTATTGATGGTCAATTGTTTACCGCTGATATTTGTGTTGTTGACGATAATACTATGCCAGTAGATTTGATAATTGGTATGAATGTACTTGCACAGGCTGAATTCACTATCACTAAAGACGGACTTTCGATTCATAAACCTTTAAATTTTGACGCTATAAACGAAGAAGTTACTCTTATTAGTAATATATTGGTAATAGATGATTCTAGCCCTGATATAGCCCATAGTGCTACTAAACAACAGAGAAATACCATTCAACACCTCGTGACCAATTATAAACCCCATAAAATCAAAACTACTAATATTGAAATGCATGTACAAGTTGATACTTCGACTCCCATCTGCTACAGACCACGACGTTTACCATTTACTGAGAGAGATATTGTAGATAAACAAGTTAATACTTGGATTCAGGACGGCATAATAGAACCCTGTTCATCAGACTATTCGAGTCAGGTTGTTCTTGTTAAAAAGAAAGACGGAACCCCACGACTTTGCATTGACTATAGACAATTAAATAAATATATAGTTAAAGATCGATACCCTTTACCTCTCATTGACGACTTACTCGACAAACTTCAGAATGCTCGTGTTTTCAGTACTCTAGACCTTAAAAATGGATTTTTCCATGTTAATGTTCATAAAGACAGTCGACGTTATACTTCCTTCGTGACACATTCAGGTCAGTTTCAGTTTCTTAAAGTTCCCTTTGGTCTTTGTACATCACCTTCCGTATTTCAGCGATTTGTTAATACAGTCTTTAAAGATCTCATTTTATCAGGTCAGATATTGTTGTATATGGATGACTTAATCATTCCTGCTAAAGATGAAGAGGAAAATATTGAAAAAATAAAATCAGTCTTTTCTGTCGCTTCTGACTACGGTCTTGAGATAAACTTTCGAAAAGTAAATTCCTTCATACACAAATTGAGTTCCTTGGCCATATTATTCAAAACGGACAGTTATTTCCCTCCCCTCTTAAAACAGCCGCCGTTCTAAATTATCCGGAACCAAGAAATCAAAAAGATGTCCAATGTTTCCTTGGTTTGGCTGGTTATTTCCGTAAATTTATCCAAAACTTTTCAGTTATCGCTAATCCTCTATCTAACCTTCTTAAAAAATCTACTATTTTCCATTTTGGTGTAAACGAGAAAAATGCTTTTTATCAATTGAAGCAATGTTTGGCTAATAAACCCGTTCTTAATATTTATAATCAGAAAAGCGAAACTGAATTACATACTGACGCTTCTATCCATGGTTTTGGATGCATTATTCTTCAGAAATCCACTGATGATAACTGTTTTCACCCTGTATATTTTGCAAGCAAATCTACATCCGACGCTGAGAAAAATTACTCAAGTTATGAACTCGAGATGTTAGCCGTAATTCATGGATTAAAAAAATTTAGAGTGTATCTACTTGGTCAACAATTTACAATAGTAACAGACTGTAAAGCCTTCAAACTCACTATGAGCAAGCGCGATCTCAGTGCTAAAATTGCTCGATGGGCACTATTATTAGAAGATTACAATTATACAATTCAACATCGAACTGGAGCGAAGATGGCTCATGTTGATGCGCTAAGCCGCTATCCGACGATGCTCATTACCGCCGATTCACTGACTTTCGAAATACAAAATGCTCAGTCACACGACCCTAACATTCAAGCAATTAAAGAAATTCTTCAAACTAAACATTATAACGATTATTTTATCAAAGCAAATGTTCTCTACAAGTTAGTTGACGGTTACGAAGTTCTAGTCGTTCCAGACTCTATGCAAGACGGCATTATCAGAGACGCACACGAGAATGGGCATTTTGCTACTAAGAAAATTGAGGAGCAACTCAAACAACAGTTTTACATGCCTAATTTAAAAGATAAAATTGCCAGGTGTATTGCCAACTGTGTTCCATGCATCTTGACGAACCGCAAGTGTGGTAAACAAGAAGGACTACTACACCCTTTACCAAAAGAGGACACCCCACTCCATACATATCATGTCGATCACTTAGGTCCTCTCGCTACTACTCCTAAACGATACAAATATATATTCGCCGTTATCGATAGTTTCACCAAATTTGTATGGCTTTACCCGACGAAATCAACTGACGCTGCAGAAGTACTCTCTAAATTAGAAATACAGAAACAAGTGTTTGGAAATCCCGTCCGTATTATTTCCGATCGAGGATCTGCCTTTTTATCTAATGCCTTTAAAGACTTTTGCGACCATGAGAACATCCAACATTTGACTATAACCACTGGTCTTCCTCGCGCAAATGGACAGGTTGAACGTCTCAATTATATAATCATTTCTGTTTTATCCAAATTGTCCATCCAAGATCCTACGAAGTGGTATACTCATGTGGCTGACGTTCAGCAAATTATTAACTCAACTTTCCAACGCAGCATTAAGACGACTCCTTTTGAACTGCTTTTTGGTACAAAAATGCGTGTCCGCAACAATCTCCAAATCACAGACCTGTTGAATGCCGAAATACAAACTGAGTTTATAAATTCACGCGACAACCTCCGCAAAAACGCCAAACAACAGATTTTAAGAGTGCAAGACGAAAACCGTAAAACCTACAATCTACGACGAAAGTTACCTCCGAAGTTCAAGTTGCACGATCTTGTCGCCATAAAACGCACCCAATTCGGACCTCGTTTAAAACTAAATCCAAAGTTCCTCGGACCCTACAAGATCACCAAACTTAAGCCCAACGACACCTACGATGTTCAAAAGTGTGGACATTTCGACGGACCCATGCATACCAGTACATGCATCGAGTTCATGAAACCGTGGACTCATAACTTTACATAACATACTTTGATTTCTGAACTATGTTTTCATATTATTTTTTTTTCTTTTTTCAGGAATCTTCATTAGCCAGGATTGTTTTGCTGTTTAGATGTTACTACAATTAGTGTTCTATTTTTCATTTTCTTTTCCAGCTCATTTTGCTAGTATTATAACCTATGTGTATTTCTTATAACTTTTATACTTTTTTTTTTCATTTCGTCATAATAAATTGTCACCTGTATTTGTTTGTGCCCCTACCAGCATCTGGGGGCAGATGCTTTTTGTCGGATGGCCGATGTGGGATGCCATCCATACAGCCCCATGCATGCCACTCTCATATGGAGTGCGCCCCTGTAACCCCGGCGAGCGCCACATAGCGGGCGCCGCGAAGAACAGAAGAGATAGACGATGTTTTGCTTCCGACGAGCGTGCACGTGTCTATGCCGCGTTGCTTGTTTTTCCCCCTTTTAGACGTTAGTTACCCCTGTAAATAATGTCCCTCTTTAAATAAATATTACATATGTTAACACTGTTTGTGATTATTCTCCCCAAAACGGGATATATATACGTATATATATATATATATATATATATATATATATATATATATACCATAAGATGGGGTTACTTTGGGACGGATTTTAAATTTTTTCTTGTGCCAGCCGATGAGTTTTAAAAGCAGCCCAAAACGAACAATTGCAAAACTTTGGTACATCCTTTCCTTACGTTACGCTAATCCGGATCTTTAATTACTATTGAGAAATTAAAGCTAAAATGTGTCACAAAGTTGCCCCGCCGAGTTGGGCTACTTTGTGACACCTGTGTTTTCGCCTTGAAATCAAAGAGGAAAAATTGACACAAAGTTAAATAGTATAACACTTATCAGAAGCTTGATACACAGTTATGCAATCTGTCACAAAAAATTATATACACCCAGAAGAAATCGAGCTACTATCACGAAACTTGGCAGGAATGTAGTCTGGTAAGATATATGCAAATGATTAAAATTTCGACGCCAATGAGACAAGGGTAAGCATGCTATGCGCATATGAGATGCGCAGCTGGGAGAGTTTAAAAGCATGATTGCTCGTGCCATAGCGTTATTCAAACAAATCTGTCGACTTGGATGGACGGTATTGTGACTAGAGATGCCTCTGAGACGTAACCGACGACAGTACGAGCAATTGTAGGACTTTGAGAGGGGGCGTATAGTAAGACTCAGAGAATCAGATTGGTCGAACAGGCGTATCGGCCGCCACCTCGGTCGGAGCGATATGGTAGTTGCTCGGTGTTAGCAACAATGGATCACGGAAGGGATAGTCTACTGTTGCGGAGGGTCAGGGCGTCCTAGGAACACATATGCACGCGAGGATCGCGCAATCATAAGAGCGGCCACGTCCGCACCAACAACGTCGCTAAAAACGGTTCGACGCCATTTACCACCATTGTACCGCCATTTACCACCATTGTTCCACCTTCCAGACATCCGGTGGTATCAAGGGAAACCATTCGGAGACGGCTGGCCGACGCAGGTGTAAGGAACCGAAGCCCACTAAGACGCCTATCACTGACCCTCATCATAGGCAGTGTCGATTGGATTTCGGGCAAGCTGGAGTGTGACCGACTGGAGGCATGTGATCTTCAGCGATGAATCCCGATTCAGTCTCAATGCTGATGACCAGCGCATACGCGTGTGGAGGAGGCTAGTCCTCCGGTCCGATCCGGCATTTGTTATCCAGAGGCATACGGCGATTACACAAGGTGTGGCAGTGTGAGGGGCGATTTGTTGGGTTACACGATCACCTCTAGTCGTCCTTCAACGCCCTTTGACGGCACGCAGTTACGTGGACGTTATTTTAACGTTAGTTGTACTGCTTATGCTATCAAGTCACCAGGTGCCATTTATCAGCAAGACAACGCTCGTCCACATACTGCACGACTCTCTCAACAATGTCTTCAAGGATATGACGTACTCCCATGGCCTGCAGGGTCACCAGAGCTATCGCAAATAGAGCACGTCTGGGACGTGCTTGGAAGGAAACTGTAGCCATCCCGGAATACTGGTGAATTAACTGCCCAATTGCAAAGATTATGGCATGATCTTCCGCAGGAGGTCATAGGTGACCTCATTGATTCGATGCCACGCCGTGTTTCGGCTTGTATAGCTGCCAGAGGTGGATTTACTACTTACTGATTTGTAACCATTTTCATTCCATATCTTCTTAATAAAATGGTCTGTTCTTCTGAATTTGTAATCGTTTGCTTATCTCCTTATACACTACATACATATTAAGTTTCGTGATAGTAGCTCGTTTCCTTCTGGGTGCATATATATTTTTGTGACAGAGTGTATTTTAATGGAAAAGGATTATTGGAAAAGGCTTTCGTTGCGTAAGGCATGCAAATCATTTATCGAAAACGTGTAGAGCCCTAATAACTTGTAAATTTTGTTCAAAAAATCATTCTGACAATTTATGTTATGCAAATGAAAATAAAATGGCTAAAAGTAAACCTTTAAATAGTTATATGATTAATTGTGATGTTGATAATAGCGTACTTGCTAAAAATCATTTTCGAAGCAAGTGTTTTTACAGACCTTAGTTCTGTGCGTAAGTGTAAATGGTTCAAATTATTACGTTAGAATATTACTCGACAGTGGATCTGTAAAATCTTATATCAGTAAATTCCTGGCAGTTGCTTTAAAATTAGAATGTTTAGGAGAAGAAATTGTTGCTCATGGTCTATTTGGCAGAATTGGGAAAAAGGAAGATCACAAGAAATATAGCGTTAATATAAGTAACTAGAAGGTAACCCGTCATTTTGACTTGTATGAATTATAAAAATCAGAAAAATTAAGTATTATCTTAGCTGTTTCTCTGATTTACCATAGAAAAGATATTTTGATGCTGAAATTTTTTTAATACAGTCAAAGCTTCTTAAGAAATTTAAAAAAAGGGATGGGGAAATATCCTTCATAGATTTATTTTTATTTTATTGCCAAGGGTATTAAAGAGAAGTCAAGAATGTTGCATGGATTTCTTATCAAGCTTCACTAAGGAATAGGGATATTGACTGTAGAAATGGGGGGCTTTATCAAGTTATTAATAAGTCCTTAAATTACATTCAAACAATGAGTCGATTTGTCACCATAAACCTAAAATGTTCTAATAATTTCTGCAAATTAATTGGAGTAGCATTAGCAGCATTGAAAAGCTTCATCAGTTTTTTGATGTTTTAGATTAATGTCACTTGGTGTTAAATTCATTCTTGGTAAAAATACATCATCTCCCCAGTTGCATTCAGAAACTACTTCTGCAGTGGTAAAGTTAGCATTAAGTCCAATGACAATTAGGCAAGTGCTTTTGCAAAGTCCTTTTTTGATTTCGAAGCAACTTCATTATAGCCCTTTTTTAAGCATGTTACAAAGTCCTCTTCCTTTTTTTTAATTTCGAAGCAACTTCATTATAGCGCTTTTATTAAGCATGTTGCAAACTCCTTGTGTTCTAAAATTTCTTTAAATGAATTAAAGTTTAGAAATGACTTTTTCCACGATTAACAAAAGTTGCAAATTTAAATGCGAAGACATTCTCTTCAGATCTATGTTTAGCTTTGCCGGTGGGTATTATACAATGAAGTATTTATCTCTTGCAATCCTCTTCAGTCTTAGCAAAAAATAAGAATACTGCATGCAGAATAAAGTGCTTTATAAGTAACTATTTGTATTGCATTGTATGTATTCACAATAGTTTAACAGGTTTGATTTCCACCAAAGAAATGAAATGTTCTAATCATTTTTACGAAGAAATTATGCAAGTTTTAAGGTGCAATTGATTAAAAAAGTTCTGCAACTTTGCATACACTGTTCAATGAAATGACTTTTTCCACGATTAACAAAAGTTGCAAATTTAAATGTGAAGATATTCTCTTCAGATCTATTTTTATCTTTGCCGGTGGGTATTATACAATGAAGAAGTGAATTATACAATTAAGTATTTATTTCTTGCAATCATCTTCAGTCTTAGCAAAAAATAAGGATACTGCATGCAGAATAAAGTGCTTTATAAGTAACTATTTATATTGCATTGTATGTATTCACAACATTTTAACAGGTTTGTTTTCCGCCAAAGAAATGAAATGTTCCAATCATTTTTACAATGAAATTATGCAAGTTTTAAGGTGCAATTGATTAAAAAGTTCTGTAACTTTGCATACACTGTTCAATGAAAAAGACGAAAATATTATGACATGACTTATGAAAAAAAGCTTTACAGAATATTGGATTTTACAAATGGCCATTTTGTAGCTAGAAATTTTTATTTTATTAGCAAGGGATATATGTTTATTGGTGCATTTTTAGTTAGTTTAGAAAAAAGAATCAAAAACTACCTCTATTTGTTGAGGGATATATTCTGAGGGATATATATGCGGCTATGCAATATACGTTGTTTTAGATCTTTTGTTTCTTTTAGGCTCTACATTAAATTTATTAATTTATATCGTAAAGTATTTCTTTTCTAGTTGGTACCCATCAAAACATGATGGCTGGATAGTAAATAAATGTACTAAATACACGAATCATACTCAACAAATCCTCGCCAAATGTTGAAAATCATAAATGAAGAAGAGAGAAATACACTTTAAAAAATTACGATTGAAAATAAAAAGAAAATATGGTTACTCAATGACAAACTAAAAACTTGGTACGGGCGCTCAGTAACTCTATAACTCAGTAAAATGTTGAAAATCATAATATTGAAATTACAGAAATATATATTAAAATATGCTATTGTACACAATAAAAAGAAATACGACTTTTCAATTACAGTTTATCATAACTAAAATCTGAAGAATAACTGATGAAGACTCACACCATATTAATATGCAATACTAATATCAAAGATGTAAAATCTAAAAATTTCTCCACTTTATAGAAACATGCCATGCAGAAAATACACTGCTGGCCACCCAAATTGCAACACCAAGAAAGACAAGAGATATCACAACAAAATTTATTTTGTAGATAACATGTTGACCAAGTATCAAATGATTAAATTTATAGACTTCTGTGAAGTGTGGTTCCTGCCAAAATCAGTAGCCAGAGTAGCCGCCATTGTTGGAGATCACCGTTGCCACACGCCTCGGCATTGATTCAAAGAGACTTTGGATGAGTTCTTGGGGTACAGCAGACCAAGCAGCTACCACACGTTGCCAAAGTTGATCTGCTGTGGCAGCTGGGGATCGAATCTGGGTCAATCGTAGAGCAACCATGGACCACATGTTTTCTATCGTCGAAAGATCCGGAGAGCGAGGCGGCCAGGAAAGCAATTCAATCTGGCGATTGACGAAGAACCGTTGGACAATGCGTGCCACGTGTGGTCGCGCATTATCCTGTTGAAATATGGCTGTGGGCAAGCCCTGAAGGTAAGGAAGGACAACTGGCTCCAACACCTCGGAGATGTAGCGCTGGCTGTTTAAAGTACCGGCAATGCGTACTAGAGGTGTGCGAGAGTGATATCCAATACCGCCCCATACCATAATACCCGGTGCAGGACCAGTGTGGCGGTGCATAACGCAGCTGTTCAGCATCCTCTCTTCACGGTGTCTCCAGACTCGAATGCGACCATCGTGGTGTTGCATACAGAAGCGTGACTCGTCAGTAAAGACAATTTCATTCCATTCTGCCGTCCACATCCTTCTGTCATCGAACCATTGGCGGCGGAGACGTCTGTGGTTCTGCGTCAAGGGTAGACTACGCAATGGACGTCTTGCGGACAGACCACTCTGCTGTAAACGGCGTCGAATGGTACGCGCAGACACTGGATGATGCGTTACAGACTGCATGTGCTGTGCTATGGTTCGTGATGTGACTGAGCGATCCGTCACTGCCATGCGCACAATTTGCCTGTCATCACGTGAAGTGGTGCGCTGAGGTGGATGCGATCGAACACGCCGGTCCGTCGTACCCTCCTGCATCCAACGATCACATATCCGCATTACAGTTGTTTGGTTTCGTCCAACACGACTACCGATTTCCCTGAAAGATAATCCACAATCTCGGTAGGCCACTATCCTTCCTCTGTCGAACTCGGATACTTGATCAAAAGATGATCGCTGTTTTCGACGAGGCATAATTGATCGTTTTTTTGAAAAAACCACAAGAAAAACACAATTGACGAACTTGAAATCTCCAAGCCTTAAATAGCGCTTTGAAGTGGCGCCACAGGCGCGCGTGATGTGCGTCTGCGCTGAAATTCTAATCATTTGCATATCTCACCTCCGCTAATGAATGTTGTAAATTTCATGTTATTTGCATGTTTCCTTCAGGGTGTTGCATTTACAGTGGCCAGCAGTGTAAATGAAAATTTGACATAAATGCACATAAAGTAGAAATAAATATACTATTTGATGATGAAAACTATTTGATGATGAATCAAAAATTAAAATATACGTTGTTTTAGAGCTTTTGTTTCTTTTAGGCTCTACATTAAATTTATTAATTTATATCGTAAAGTATTTCTTTTCTAGTTGGTACCCATCAAAACATGATGGCTGGATAGTAAATAAATGTACTAAATACACGAATCATACTTAACAAATCCTCGCCAAATGTTGAAAATCATAAATGAAGAAGAGAGAAATACACTTTAAAAAATTACTATCTATATTTATATATAAAGAGAGAGCAATTTTGTATGTGGAGGGTAATCTCCAGAACCACTGCACCTATTTGAAAAATTCTTTCACTGTTTGAAAGGTACATTATTCCAGATGGACATAGGCTATATATTATGTATATCTGATGAGTAGAAATAAAGTTAGGGGTTTAATCCTAACAATCTCCATTATTACCGCTACTGTCCTCTACCGCTTTTTGTGCCGAAGACTTAACGATCCTTAGCGTGGTGCTATCGCGATGGGCTCTGTTCTGACGTTAGCGGTTCGAACCTAGCCGTTCTCCACCACGCCTTTTTCTTTTAAAAAATTAACTTTAATTATTAACTAACTTAATATTAATTCTAATATTATTTTAGGAATATTATTTAAAAAAAATTTGAATATTATTTTTAAAAAAAATTCTTTACTTAAAATCCTATTTTTATTTTTGTATTTTTATTTCATCTCTTAACCACTTTCTATTAATTTGAATACTATTTTAGGTGCTTAAAATAATTAAAAAAACATTCTTTACTTAAAATCCTTTTTTTATTTTTGAATAAAACTACGGTCTCAAGCACACCTCTTTCTTTTAAAAAATTAACTTTAATTAATAACTTACGTAATATTAATTTGAATATTATTTTAGGAATATTATTTAAAAAAAATTTGAATATTATTTTTAAAAAAACATTCTTTACTTAAAATCCTTTTTTTATTTTTGTATTTTTATTTCATTTCTTAACCTCTTTCTTTTAAAAAATTAACTTTAATTTAATAACTAACGTAATATTAATTTGAATACTATTTTAGGTGCTTAAAATAATTTAAAAAAACATTCCTTTATGGAACTCCTTTATGGAGCTCTGTACAATCAATCACCTTAAGAACAAACATGAGAGCCCACTTAGGATGTTGTGATAGGCATTTCTCGAGTCTTCTATTACAAGTAGGTGACGGGAAAATACCTGAACAAGATGGCCTTATCAAAATAGATGAGTTAGGAAAGTCTGTCTCAAATCTAAATGATTTGATCTTAAATGTGTACCCAGAAATTGAGAATCTTTGTCAAAAAGATTACACGTGGATGTGAGAGAGGGCGATAGTTTCGCCATGTTGATCATATCAATGAACAAATATTAATAAGAATTCTAGGTGATAAAAAAAATATATAAATCTACTGATACCGTATTAGATACAGAGGACGCTGTACATTATCCACAGGAATTCCTTAATTACCTTAACCCTTCAGGATTTCCCCCTCATACACTAAATATTAAAGTCGGTATTCCCATAATTTTATCCCATAATTTATTGCGAAACCTAAATCCGCTTAATCTGTGCAATGGAACTAGACTCCAAGTAAAATCGCTACGAAATACTGTGATTGAAAGTATTATTCTTACAGGACCAGCGGCAGGTCAGTTGGCTCATATTCCCCGCATTCCCATGATCCCTACAGATTTACCTTTCCAATTTAAGCGATTACAGTTTCCAATAAAAATTTATTTTGCCATCACCATCAACAAATCCCAAGGTCAAACATACAAATATATTGGACTTGACTTACGGGAAGATTGCTTTACTCATGGACAATTATATGTTGGTCTCTCTAGGTCAGGAAATGCGGAGAATCAATTTATTTTAAAACCTCAGAAAAACGAAACAAAAAATGTGGTATACCATGAAGTTTTAAAATACTAAATTATACCTACCTAATGAAACATGATGAATGGCTGATAAGGAAAAATATCCCTACTGGGGAATCCTCGCATTTCAAATATCGAAAAAGGAGGATAAGGGGCCTTTGCTGTACGCCTAGCGTGGTGTGGAAATCAGAAATTTATTCATAGGGGACTTGGTACCCTTATATTGATGAAAATATCGATTTTTAAATTTTTTGTTAAAAAAATACTTTGACACCTCAAGTATATTGGTACAAAGTTTTGAGATGATCTGACGATTGTAAGTGTATCAAAAATACCTTGCATTATCTCGACAGCCCTTTAAATGCCACGCCCACTTTAGTATTTACATTCCTTTTACTCTAAAATTTCCTCCCTAAATTACAAATAACCCCGGGGATAACCCAGATAGTCACAAAATAAGAGTAGGGACCTCAATAAATGAAGTATTTCTTCCAAAAATTCTACCAGTATGTCAACGGCTTGCATCTAGCAAACTTCTGGAAATATGTGTACGTTGTGGAACTCAAAATACTGATGACAGTTTGCACAGTGTGATTTGGGCAAAGTTCCCTACAGAAATTTTTGGTAATAAACAACGTGTAAAACTTTGTAACAACAGCAGTTTGTGAATTTAATACGGGTACAATGCATACAATAAGAGAAGTACAAAAGACACAAGGAATGAATACAGGTCATTCCAAGAAAAATTTGGTGTTGTATTGCATTCACGAAAATTTATGTTTCGGAAAAGGCATAATAATGTAAAGTACCAACTTACCCGTAAATTATAAAAAATGCTATTCTTAAAAGAGAACAGCTATCCAGAAAAAGAGGTGGCGTTACATAATCAGAAGGATGTTTTTAAAATCGTCAAGTGTTATGACCGAGGTTTGTGTACTCTGTTGATGAACCATTGCAACTTAAATTTTAAAATTCTTAACGAAACTATTAATTTATGCTATAAATCTTTATTACAAATGTCTTGTAATAATATTTATAAATATTTAAAAGCACTCTAAGAAAGATATTTAAATTTTTATTCCCATTTTTCACCAGTTCTCTCATTATTTCTGTTTGGATAAGTTTTTAATAAAAGCCTCTAATTATAACTAGATGTTCACCTATTCAAAGAAAATGGCTATAATTTTAAAGATATATAAGTAGCAACATAACGAAATTAATATTACGAAAACTGGAATAGGTATATACAGTTTTTTCAGTGCTTAAATCTTTAAATGGATTTTTCTCAGTTTGCTGTTTTTGACGTTTTACTGTATTTAAAACACGACTACGTCTACAAATATATGTCAAATGACTCCATTATTTTCTTGTATGTTTAATATAATGTATTTAATAAAACTAGGGAGGTATTTTACAATATAATGAAAAGAAAAAAAAAAGAAAAATCGAAATGTTGAGGAAACCATGTTTTTGCTGCATTTTTGCCTACATTTGTACATTTTATTTTTTTCCTCAGAAACTAATTCATTATATGTAAACTCGATCCTTAAAACTATAAAGTATAATGTCATAAACATCTAATAAAAAAATCATGTTAGAATTTTGAGAACTAAAGGAGAAAACTAATTTTTAAAATTCTTTAATTTTTTAAAAAAAATTTAAATTACTCAATTTTTACCCACAAAATAATTTTTATTCTTATTAAAATTAGTTTGTTTAAGTATTACCTATAATAATATGTGTATACTATAGGTAAATATACTTCTGCAAAAATATTCCTTCAAAGGGTACCGAGTCCCCTTAAAAATAATATATAAAGTAGTATAGAACGAAACAAAAAATGTGGTATACCATGAAGTTTTAAAATAAATTATACCTACCTAATATCTACTTAAGATAGATAATTGTTAAACCCGGACAAAGTCGGGACGGGCCGCTAGTTGAAAATAAAAAGAAAATATGGTTACTCAATGACAAACTAAAACCTTGGTACGTGCACTCAGTAACTCTATAACTCAGTAAAATGTTGAAAATCATAATATTGAGAATACAGAAATATATATTAAAATATGCTATTGTACACAATAAAAAGAAATACGACTTTTCAATGACAGTTTATCATAACTAAAATCTTAAGAATAACTGATGAGACTCACACCATATTAATATGCAATGCTAATATCAAAAATGTAAAAAAAAAAAAAAAATTTGAAATTATAGAAACATGCCATGCAGAGAAAAATGAAAATTTGACAAAAATGCACATAAAGTAGAAATAAATATACTATTTGATGATGAAAAAACTCAAAAATTAAAATATATGTTGTTTTAGAGCTTTTCTTTCTTTTAGGCTCTACATTAAATTTATTAATCTATATCTTAAAGTATTTCTTTGAACACCACATTAGATGTTATTTTGCCTTTTGGTTCTATTTGTACCTTTAAGTTTTGAAATGATCGAGCTCGAGACATAGCCACATATAACTGACAATGGCTGAATACTGGTTGTGGAAGATAGAGACCAACTTTATCAAAAGTTTGACCTTGGGAGTTTTATTAATAGTTAAACAAAAGGCAAGTCGAATGGGAAATTGCCGCCTCTAAAATGAAAAAGGCAAACTGGTGTCTGAAGGTGTTAAATCTATTCGAGGAAGTAAAACTCTCTCACCAGCATTGTTACCAGTTATAATTTCCATATCCAAGCAGTTGTCATACATGTTATGAACAACTAATCTTGTTCCATTTAATAATCCCTGAGAAGGATTTAAGTTACTCAGGAGTATGACTATTGATCCAGATTTCAACTGTAAATTGTGAAGCGGTAAACCACATAATTCTAAACTGTTCAGGAATTCAATAGGATACTTCAGAACTTCATTTTCATCCTCAGTTATTAAATAATTGCAGCTTGTATAGGATCGTAAATTTCCCGGTAATAAGTCAAGAACCTTTGAATGTATTTTATTGCAATGCTCATTTTTTGGTGCTAATATAGCAACTTTTGCAAAGTTAATGATTTTATCTGGTGAATTAAATTTATTTCCATATATTTCTGAAACAATATTATTTTCAGTAATTACAGAGGCTGTTCGCACATTTTTTAGACGAGTTTGGTAAGCGGTAATAAAAAATCTTTTGCTGCAAAAGAAATAATTGCAATTGTACTATGTTTTTAAACGTCAACATTATCGTCTGCGGCTTGAAAATTTTGTTTTTATTCAAAATGGCGTTTTTAACAAAGCAGTGGTTCGAAGGCTACATTTATGCTCTTTCCGAAGAGAAATATGCATACTCCGTTATCCAAAAATGATGTGAGAGTCATGGTTTTGTGATATCTAAAGCGTCGATAGGTAATATCGTCAACAAGAAAGGAAAAAAAACGTCAAATTGGAGCCTCAAGTGGGACAAAAATTCCATACAAGTATCCAAGGAAAAAACGGACATCTTCGACTATTGCAAAGGTACGTTGTTTAATGTTAAAAGAAAATCCCCCTAGTCAAAGGACAGTTGCAAAATCATTAAAATGCTCGGTGTCCACTGTAAACAAAATGATAAACGTTGATTTAAATCTTAAGAAAGCGAAAAAACGCTATGTGCATCGTCTTCTTCCAAATCATATCGCTGAACGCAGGACACGCTGCAGAATTCTATATGAGAATCACTTATCCAAAGAAAAATGGAAAACAATTGTCACAATATATGAATCATGGGTGTATTTAAATGATTGCAACAAAAAAAGAGCCATTTATTATCATAAAAGGGGAGAAAACAATTTAAGTACATGGTTCAAAGAATCGAAAGAAAGTTTTTCTAAGGGATTCATGATTGTTGCTGGTTTTTCTTATAATGGCAAGTTAAAAATAAAGAGAGTGGAAAAAAATGTCAAGATTAACTCCAAATACTTTCAGGAACATATTTTATCGCCAATTTTTCTGAATGAAATGCCATCGCTTTACCCACAGTGCCATCAATCTGTGAGACTCCATCAGGACAAACTAGCAGTCACACATCAAAATCCACTGTAAATTTCCTAAAAGAAATGGAACAAAAAACTGGTATCAAGGCCATACCCTTCACTGATATCCCTACTAAATCTCCCGATGTATCGCCTATGGATTTTTGTGCTTTAGGACTTTTAAAATCTGCATTATCCAAACGTCGTCCCAAAACCCTTACAGGACTCTGGAAAGCTGTTCAGGAGGAATGGGATAGAATACCTCTTCTGACACTTCAAAAGGCATTATTATCCTGGAAATTGCGGTGTCGAAAGATAGTTCAGAATAAGGGATGTCAAATAGAACATTTAAAACACAAGAATTTTATGTAATTTAGTTTTGTGAATACAATATACATCGTCTAAAATATGTGTGAACAGCCTCTGTATAAGAGATGGCAATTCAATTGTATTGTTTTCTTCCTCATTTATAGATGGATATTCACCATTCCTAATTTTAAGTAGAAAGCCTGCAAATTCTAATTCCTCTTATTTTGCACGCATATTAATGGAAAGTTTAAATACCTTAAAAAGTGGCCACAGTGGTGAAAGGAAAAATTTCAGAGGCAAATAACTGCCGCATTTGAAAAGGCATTTGGAAAACGGAAGCTTCCTTCAAACAAGGCATCCATTCTGAATCATTAAGAAGTAATCCATGTTGCATTGCTGCTTCTTTAAAAAAAGTGGAATAAGCAATTCCTTTATATGTCCTAATATCTACAAAACTGATGGCCTCCGTAACATGAAGCAATAATAATCGAAGATGATATCTTTCTGTTTCAGATGGTGTAACATTAAATAATCTACCAATTATTTTTCCAAATTTGACTCTCCTTTTCCACTGACGCACATTTTTATCCCATACATAATGAACTGGATTTTCTGGATATATATATATATATATATATATATATATATATATATATATATATATATATGGACTTTTAATGGTAGGGTTCTTATTCAATTCAAACCATGCAATCAACTCAGTATTTCTCAATTTAGCTTTTAACAATGCATCAGATGCATTATCAGTGTTAAAGTAAAAATGTTGTTAATTTGTTGTTAATCTGTTGTTCACCTGTTGTTACTTAATTATAATACTAACTAAAATACTGTTATTATATAACTTAAATTTGAAAAAAGTTTGCTAATGTATTCGCTGAATAAATAGCTGAGAATGTAAATCACGTTTTTGGATTATCAAATCAAAATATTAACTCATGTTGCCAATAGAAAAAGTATATGAAAGTTAAAAAATATCCCGAATTATCTAACAATATTGCATTTAATCCACACCTTGTAAAAGCAAACCCTTTCATTATTTTTTATTTACACTGCTGGCCACTGTAAATGCAACACCCTGAAGGAAACATGCAAATAACATGAAATTTACAACATGCATTAGCGGAGGTGAGATATGCAAATGATTAGAATTTCAGCGCAGACGCACATCACGCGCGCCTGTGGCGCCACTTCAAAGCGCTATTTAAGGCTTGGATATTTCGACCATTTTAGGTTCAGCAATTGTGTTTTTCTTGTGGTTTTTTTTTAAAAAAAACGATCAATTATGCCTCGTCGAAAACAGCGATCATCTTTTGATCAAGTATCCGAGTTCGACAGAGGACGGATAGTGGCATACCGAGATTGTGGATTATCTTTCAGGGAAATCGGTAGTCGTGTTGGACGAAACCAAACAACTGTAATGCGGATGTGTGATCGTTGGATGCAGGAGGGTACGACGGACCGGCGTGTTCGATCGCATCCACCTCAGCGCACCACTTCACGTGATGACAGGCAAATTGTGCGCATGGCAGTGACGGATCGCTCAGTCACATCACGAACCATAGCACAGCACATGCAGTCTGTAACGCATCATCCAGTGTCTGCGCGTACCATTCGACGCCGTTTACAGCAGAGTGGTCTGTCCGCAAGACGTCCATTGCTTTGTCTACCCTTGACGCAGAACCACAGACGTCTCCGCCGCCAATGGTGCGATGACAGAAGGTTGTGGACGGCAGAATGGAATGAAATTGTCTTTACTGACGAGTCACGCTTCTGTCTGCAACACCACGATGGTCGCATTCGAGTCTGGAGACACCGTGAAGAGAGGATGCTGAACAGCTGCGTTATGCACCGCCACACTGGTCCTGCACCGGGTATTATGGTATGGGGCGGTATTGAATATCACTCTCGCACACCTCTAGTACGCATTGCCGGTACTTTAAACAGCCAGCGCTACATCTTCGAGGTGTTGGAGCCAGTTGTCCTTCCTTACCTTCAGGGCACTCCCACAGCCATATTTCAACAGGATAATGCGCGACCACACGTTATTACATCCGTGGTTAAGTGGTAGAAGGTGCATCAAGAAAAACATCTATCTTCTAGAACTTACATTAATTTATTTTATATATATACATTTTTATTCAAAGAATTATTAAAGATGAGAGGTTACATACGGTCATACTTTCCTTATTGCCTGCCACGAGAGTGTACTAGACAAAACATAGTAAATATTAAACTTACATTGACATGCAGTGCCATCTAGGGGAGAAAAAATAACAAATTTCCAAACACTCCCCACCTGATAATTTGCTAAAATTATCACAAAAGAAAAACATAAAATTATATGACATTCATATTCATTACAATGAAAACAAATATTATGAGAATTCAAACTAAGAGTTGAATTTAAAAGTAACTTGGCAATTATAATAGATAATCTAATATAAAAAAAGAAAGAGAAAAAAATTAAAATAGCAAAAAGGTTTTTTGTTTTTTTTCAGTTCGGCAGTTCCAGAGGATACAAAAGTTGAATAGGTCTTCTAAGTTCAGTGTTTTTAGTTTTTAACTTTGCATGACCTAACGAGTCCATCACGACCATGAAAGACCTCGGTAATGCGACCTAGGTCCCATAAAAACTTTGATTTGTTTGTACCCTCAATGAGTACAACCTCGCCTTCCTTGAAATTTTCTTTAGAGGTTGAAGTGTTGAACACATGGAAATTCTTTAAATTTAACAAATATTGTATTTTCCACTTTGTCCAAAGCTGCTGTAGGAGTTTTGTTTGGTATATCTTGCGTTTAACCAAGGAAACTCTGGACGAATTAGTATTGAAAAGTTCAGCAAAATTTAAAGGATATTTTATGTTGTGTCCCACCAACAAAAAATGAGCTGGTGTCAGAGGTTCAGGCTCATTGGCGTCGTAAAAATGTAGGTTAGGGGTCTCTGATTGAGAACATTTTCGATCTCAGCCAAAATTGTTGTTAGCTCTTCAAAGGTTAATTGAGATCGTCCGAGGATTTTTCTCAAAGGCTCTTTAATTGTTATCATCAATCGCTCGTAAAAATCTCCCCACCATGGGGCGAGTTCTACGATAAATTTCCATGCAATTCTTTCCGAAGAAATGAAGTCTTGAAGACTTTTATCTTTAACAATTTTATCAAAATAATCGAAATCTTTATTAGCGCACTTAAAAGTTTTGGCATTATCGGAATAAATTATGCGACAGTTTCCTCGCATTGACAAAAAAACGTCTTAGAGCAAATATAAACTTACTTGTTGACAAGTCAGAGACAAGCTCAAGATGTACTGCTCGTGTTACAGCACACGTGAAGAGAGCAATGTAACTTTTCACGACGTCTTTTCCTTCCTTCACATAAACAGGACCAGTAAAGTCAATTCCAGTAGTATAAAAGGCGGGAGGTTCATTTAATCTATCTTTTGGAATCTGTCCAGTAAGTTGACTTCCAGGTTTCGTAGAATATCTTCTACAGATTAGACAGTTATGGATGACCTTTTTTACTAACTGCCTTCCTTTAATTATCCAGAAATTTTGACGTATTTTTGATAGTGTCGCAGCAACCCCAGCATGAAGCATTTTATTATGAACATGTAACACTATTAATTCAGTCAATCGGGAATCTTTTGGTAGTAGAATAGGGTGTTTTTCACCTAAAGTAAATTCTGCCTCGTTCATTCTTCCCTTTATTCTAATCAAATTATTTTCATCCAGGAATGGGGCCAAGGAAAAAATGTTAGAGTCTGAGGAAATAGGTTTTTTAGATTTCAGAGATTTAATTTCCTTTGAAAAATGTTCATTTTGGATTTTCCGGATAAAATACTGTTCGGCTTCTTCGAGTTCATGAGCAGAAAGAGGACCGCTTTCAAATGTTATTTTTCTCGCTCTAGCTGCAAATCGTTTTATCCATGCAAAAATTCTCAGACATTTTAAAAAACTACTGTATTTTGTCAAATCTAGAATTGGTTCAGTCAAGGCTACAGTATTCACTGCTACAGTTCGAAGCTCCTTCGAAATTAGCTCTTCATCACAATTGTCATCAGGTCGGTTGGAGGAGCTTTCACCAGGCCACAGGTGAACCGGTTGAGACAACCAAGGAGGGCCTGTCCACCACAAAGAACTCGAAAGGATCATTTTTGCAGATTCTCCTCTAGTAGTAAGGTCAGCAGGATTTTCCGATCAACTGCAAAAATTCCAACACTCAGGTAGAGAGAGTGCTTGTACCCGAGCCACCCGATTTGCCACAAAAGGTTTCCAAACTTTAGACGAACCTTTCACCCAGTGGAGCACTATTTTGGAGTCACTCCAAAAAATATTTTTTGAGTGAAGGCTGGAAAAATGTTCTGAATATATTTACCTAGACGAGCACCGACGAGTGCTGCCATCAACTCTAATCTTGCTAAAGTTAAAGTTTTTAGAGGAGCAACTTTACTTTTCGAAATCACAAAACTAATTTTAATTTTTCCTTCAGTTGTAAAGTATCGGAGGTATACCACAGCCCCATAAGCCTTAGGGCTTCGTCCACAAAAATATGTAGAGAAACTTCACTAACGTCTTCTGTTGAAAAAAGTTTACGTTGAATATTGAAATTTTCCAGTTCAACAAGTTCAGAACACCATGTTCCCCACTTCTTTTCTAAGTCGTTTGGCAAATTTTCGTCCCAATTTAGACCCCTTTGCCACATTTCTTGCATGAGAATTTTAACTCTTATTACAAAAGGACTAATTAGTCCGCAAGGATCAAATATTTTAGAAATCATGCTTAGCACATGTCGCTTGGTGATTCCAAATTCCAGGGGATCCCTAACATCCTTTAAATCTAACTTAATTTCATCCTTAATATGATCCCACTTTAATCTCAAGAACCCTTCTCCAAGTCCAAAATCCATATTTTCCTCATACCCGTTTTCACGCAAAAGTTTATTTAGTTCCTCACAGTTAGTTTTTAATTTTCTCAATTTGAATCCAGCGACGCGTAATATTTCTATTGCCAAAGATGTTAACTTATAGGCATGCTGAGCATTTTTATCTCCATCGTACAAATCATCGACATACAGAGAATTTAACATTTCATAACAATCAGGATAATCATCTTTAAATTTCCTAATGTGAAATTTCAAAACACAAGCTAGCGCGAACGGAGACGTCGTTAATCCGAATGGTAAACGATTAAGTTGAAGTGTTTGTACCAAATAATTCGGGTCGTCCGAAAACCACAAAAATTTTAGATACTTTCTATCCTCTTCTGCAATTTCTATCATAAGGAAAGCCTTTTCTAGATCTCCGCAAAACGCAACTTGATTTTCCCGAAATTTAAGTATTACATCTAATAAATTTGGATAAAGGTTAACTCCAGATTCAAGTGAATCATTCAAAGAATTTTTATTGTCATTTGCTTTAGAGCTGCAATCATAAACCATACGAACGCGAGTAGTCTGTTTATCCTGTCTTATAACTTCTCTGTGCGGCATGTAGTAACCTGAATTTAAATCCTCATCAATACATTTTCCCACAATATTACATTCCAATTGATCCGATATAATTTCTTTATATTGGTCAGAAATTTCAAGATTTTTATCCAATTTAATTTTTAATGAATTAAAGCGTCTGCTCGCCACCTCATAATTAGAGTCCAATTCGGGAGGTGGTCCCACATTATCTTTCCACATTAATTTACAAACATAGCGCTCTCCGTTAAATTTTAAAGAATCTTCAAAATTTTTGATTAATTGATTTTCCTTTTCCGATAAATTTTTAGTCTCATTCGGAAATTCTTCAATTTCCCAGAACATTCGCAAATCATTTGAAATCGCATTATTCACAATAATCATGTTCTCAGAACAACTACTTTCGTTTTTGTCCGCTCCAGTAATTAACCAACCGAATGCACTATTCAAAGCTGATAAATGTTTATTAATAGGAATCTTTTCCTGATAAATTAGTTCCCAGCAAACATCTGCCCCTAAAAGAATATCTATATTATTTGAGCTAGCGGAATCATCAGCTAACCGCAAATTCCTTTTCAGCATTAAGTTTTTTATTTTTTCGTCTGGGTATTTAACGGTAGCACCTGTAATAGTCCTAGACACAAATAATTCCTGATTTTTTCGAAAAGGAGAATTTGTACTTTCGAGTGTTAATTCAACAACTCGATAAACTTTATCTGTTGGGCTTTTCATTCCGAAAGAATAGACTGACAAAACTTCATTCCGAATAGTTTTTAAATTCAATTTATTTGCTAACTTTTCACTTATAAAAGAGCGTGAACTTCCACTATCAAACATTAATCTTGATAAGCAAGATTTATTTTCCGATTTAGCTACGACAGTGCAAGTTTGCAAATAAACATTTTTAGAACAGTTCGTATTAAGATTACATTGAGAAACAGAACTTATAACTTCAGAAGTAGAGCTTGTCCTTTCATTTTCGATTTCATTAGAATTTAAGCTACGCGAATTATTACAATTTTCCTTGCTACGCTCTACCGAACCATTGGAAGGTTTACCATTTTTCCTACAAACTGATTTATGGTGAAATTTTGAAAAACATATTTCACATGAAATACCTAATCGACAGCTTCAGCTGGTATGTTTGGGTTTGAAACACGCCCAGCATCGTCCTTCAGACTTAAGTTTACTAATTTTTTGTTCTACGTCAAATTTCCTACAATTTATTGATTCGTGGTTTAATTCGCAAAATATGCATGTATTTTTTACTGGTGCAAGTAATGTTGCAGCGGTTGAAAAATGTTTAGGTTTCGAATAATTTTTATGATACGTTTGTCACGTTTGATAACTTTGAAAAGAGGTGCGTTTAGTTTCGCAAACCTTGGAAGAATTCATTACAGTTTCACAAATTTCCCTTGATTCGACTTCATTTCTCAAAAAAGTCATAATATCCGAAGTTTCACAGTTCTTTTCCTTATTTCGTTTTCGGTGAAATTCCAAAACTAAATCTTGGGGTAACAATTTTAAGAGTAGGGGATTTAATAAATGACCATACGATCCTTCGGTTACATTTAGTGCGCATAAGTTTCTTATGTTTACCTCTATATCATCATACAATTTGCGCAATCCTTTTACATAAGAGGAATTTCTTACCGGTTCTAAATTAAGTAATTTGGTGATATACAAATTAATATTATAATCAGTGCGACCATAACGCTGCTTTAAAAGTTCAAGGCAAGAGTCGTAGTTCTTTTCATTTAATTCGAATCCAGCAACCACATTATAGGCGGGGGGAGAAAGCAAGGACTTTAAATACTGAAATTTTTCAATTTTAGTTAGGGAATCGTTCGACCCTATTGCGTTATCAAAGCAGTTAAGGAATTCCATGAAATTAGAATCACCAGAAAAACGCGGAATTTCTAATTTAGGCAATTTTAATGCCGTAAAATTATGTTCAGTAACATTTGAGGTGTTGTAACTTCCATGGGAACTTTGATCGTCCCTTTTATTCATTTCTTTAATTTTATTTTTGAGTTTAATTTTAGCCGTGATGATTTTTTCATCATACTCTTCCGATTGAGCAATTTCGGTTTTGAATTTAACTGGATCCGATATGAGATCTTCAATTTCTAAATTATATTCCTTAAGTATTTTTTCTTTCGTTTCTAACAACTCAATTAATTCTGTTAGACTTTCAACAGTTTCATCTTCATAATTCAAAGTTTGAATCTTTTTAATCAATTTCGTTATATTAGCTCTTACTGTGCTCCTTTTTTCTATGATTTTTGCAATCTTATCCATATTCAATATTATAAAAGACCTTACCTTTAATTAAGGTATCCGTAATAGTAAGAACAGCTAATCCGAAGAAAAATTCTTATTTCCATTCAGCATCCAAAAGCTGAAGAATCCGTTGAGCCATTTTTTTTTCAAGCACAGCAGGTGTCCATTCCAATCAAAATAAATTCAGTTCCAGTTCACAGCCGATGTGCACCATATTACATCCGTGGTTGAGTGGTAGAAGGTGCATCAAGAAAAACATCTATCTTCTAAAACTTACATTAATTTATTTTATATATATACATTTTTATTCAAAGAATTATTAAAGATGAGAGGTTACATACGGTCATACTTTCCTTATTGCCTGCCACGAGAGTGTACTAGACAAAACATAGTAAATATTAAACTTACATTGACATGCAGTGCCATCTAGGGGAGAAAAAATAACAAATTTCCAAACACACGTGGCACGCATTGTCCAACGGTTCTTCGTCAATCCCCAGATTGAATTGCTTCCCTGACCGCCTCGCTCTCCGGATCTTTCGCCGATAGAAAACATGTGGTCCATGGTTGCTCTACGATTGACCTAGATTCCATCCCCAGCTGCCACAGCAGATCAGCTTTGGCAACGTGTGGAAGCTGCTTGGTCTGCTGTACCCCAAGAACTCATCCAAAGTCTCTTTGAATCAATGCCGAGGCGTGTGGCAGCGGTGATCTCCAACAATGGCGGCTACTCTGGCTACTGATTTTGGCAGGAACCACACTTCACAGAAGTCTATAAATTTAATCATTTGATACTTGGTCAACATGTTATCTACAAATTAAATTTTGTTGTGATATCTCTTGTCTTTCTTGGTGTTGCAATTTGGGTGGCCAGCAGTGTAGTTATGAGAGTTGAGTCAGTCATCACAACTACCTTGGTGGTGTAATTTTTGTGCAAAAAAAGTACCGTTTTTGTCTTTTGTACGTAAGTAGTCCATTGATGTTATAATTACTTTTATTATAATAATCACTATGTTGTATAATAAAACTAACATTATTTCGACAGTTTCGAGCATAGGCGTAGCGTCCGGGGGGGGGGGACGTGACTCCCCAACTTAACTTGAAATAAATTAAAACGTTAATAGAAATTCAGTTAAAATCGGAAAATTGTAGAAAACGTTTAAGAAAGTTGGTTTTTTTTCCGCTTTTTCAAACTGTGAAACTGAAGATTCCAATCTATACTTATATATAAAGAGAGAGCGATTTTGTACGTGGAGGGTAATCTTCAGAACCACTGTACCTATTTGAAAAATTCTTTCACTATTTGAAAGGTACAGTATTCCAGATGGACATAGGCTATATATTATGTATATCTAATCAGTAGAAATAAAGTTAGGGGCTTAATCCTAACAATCTCCATTGTTTCCGCTACTGTCTTCTACCGTTTTTTGTTCCGAAGATTTCAACGATCCTTATCGTGGTGCTATCGTGGTGGGCTTCTTTTCTGACGCTAGCGGTTCGAACCTAGCCGTTCTCCGGCACGCCTTTTTCTTTTAAAAAATTTATTTTAATTATTAACTAACATAAAATTAATTTAAGGTATTATTTAGGTTATTATTAAGGTAATAAAAGATTTACAATTTATTGTCTATCAACTGGAAATTTATTGGTATAATATTTTGTTCAACCCGGGCAAAGTCGGGACGGGCCGCTAGTTACGTATATCTTAGCCTTAACATAGTTTTCAACAATGATATGATCCATAACAAAAATTCGATACTATTTTTTTTTCTCATTTTATTTATATTATATTTTTCTCATTGTACAACTTTTGAATACTACTCAAATATCAATTCTACTGTTATTCAATTTAAAAAATCATAATATTTCATATTTTAAAGACCGTCCGGCATTAAATGCGCTGAGTATGTCCCTAACTGAATTCAATTCGTGCTCCGCCAAAAGTTAGAAGCACTCTACGCCTATGGTTTCGAGTGCCATCTCATAATAGGCAGTAATGACCCATCTCTGGTATTAATATGGGCACTGTACGTGAAGAAAAGGTAAAACATAAACCCTTGGGGTAAAATTGGCGTAAAAGTATCTATATTACGAAATATTGACATTATTTTGCAAAACGTTAGGCACATGAACACTGTCGATGTAAAATATAGAGATTAACAGAGCAGAGGTAACGAGGCAAGGTGTAACCTACTGTGATTCATCACTTTTTTTTTCTTGATATGACTTCGAAGAGAAAATACGATAACAGCTACATAAAGTTTGGATTCACATCAAGTGAAGTTGGCGCAGCTTGTCCTCTCTGGAGTTGCGCCATAATATCCAAATAATACAACCAATCACATCAATTGAAAGTGGGGGTGGGAGACGTATCCTCAATGCGTTATATGCGCAATCGTTCTCGTGAACGATTCCTTAAGGCTACTGTGGATTAACCCGATTGGATTTGCTTACCTCAATGTGCATCTCTGGAGAAAATGTGTCCTAGGATTGCCGGCTTGGATTGATTTTTTTTACTGTACTCCATAATAGAAAAATAAATTTTACATCTTCGGGCATTTTTTTCTTTTTTGAAAAATGCAAAAAAATTTTAAAATTTAAATTATTCGGGGAAAATCTGGTATAGTGTGATTTAGGAGTGTTTAAAACGCTCCTCAATTTATAAAATGAATTTATAATATGAATCCTGTTGCAAGGTGCAAGAAAGTTCAGGCTATCTAAAAATACCATTTTAATTTGATTTAAAAACCACTGGGATTTAAGAGTTATAAATTACTTGGATTTAAAGATTTTTTTAAAAATTTTACTCCATACTAGAGAAAGAATTTTACACCCTGGGAAATTTTTCGTTTCAAAAAATGCAAATAACTGAAAATTTAAATTATTCGGAATTTTTTTTACCTGATTTTCAGCATTTATGTAGCTGTAAATAGTAGACAAATTTTCTCTATAGGAGGTGAGCGAATCCAGTAGGGTTAGTACACAAAAAACAGCCCTAAAGTCAGCAAAGTTGGAACCCCATTTAAAGGCCATTCATACAAATTTTTGTGACAGACCGCCAGAAATCTTCGAGGGAAAACTAGAAAAATATTGAGAAAATGATATTAGGATCTAGTGGTTCTAGATTTACGTCATTTAAAAAAGAATTGGTAGCGTCATTCGAAATTTCACAATTAATCGCAAAGTTAAAAAAAAAAAAAAACATACGATAGGTGAAACATTGAAGGCTTCACGATTTATAGGCACACAGCTGACAGTCAACCTGAACACTTGTAGCAATGTAGTGTTTGAAAGTATTCCAAAAGTGGATCAATCGTTAGTAAGACTTGATTTTAATGCATACACGGAATATGTAAAGTAGTACATGGCTACAGATTCAGTCAAATTCTGAATTCAAAGACAATTTGATAGAAATATCCCAAACAGACCCCGAATTCCAAGCATTTTTGGCGTTTCCTAGTTATATAAAATGGGAAAGAGCAGTGTTACGTAACGTCCGAATGTTTACATTTTAGATTCCATATTCTTTAAGTATTCAGAAGTATTTATTCATTTTCTATTTATACGTATCAAAATTTGTTCGAATCGCCAAGCGTATGCTACTAAATTAGTTGTTTCGTACGTTTTAAAGAGAAATGTTAAGTTGGAAATTGCCTATATCTTAAAAGGATTCTTATTTTACGATTATAAATTCAGAATTACGAATGTTACAAGATTCTAGCCACTAAAGAAACTACTTCGTTAAATAACGGAAGCTTCATTTTTAGTTGGAACACACGTAGTTTTTAAAAATCAAATTTTGCAATTGCAACTTACTTTTCTAACTGCAGTTTTGATGTCTGATATAGCTGACTGCAAACAACCGGGGAATTCTTCCATATAGTAGACTTTAACATTTCTGAAATTCTCCTGTTAGACAAAAAAATTTATATTAAATATTTCTATTAAAAATTTGAATATACTACATATATACTAACATATCTTTCAAATGGAGTTGAAAAAAATATAAAGAGCAAAGGAAGAATTGAAACTTTGACGTAACTATTAAGTACCAAATACATCTTGTTGGTCTGTATCCTCATGCTGGAATTCAACCATCCATCTTTTACCGTATGCCATTAACCAATTTCATCAATCCTACAGTGACTCATACTTTCCAATCAAGCTTTCAGTTTTCTCTGAGTCATTATTGGATATAATTTTAAATGGATTTTTCTCTTGTATACAAAATGAAAAAAATGGACAATCAATATTTAGTAGTGTATCCTTTTGCTTTAATGACTGCCTCCAATCATTGTGGCATAGAATCTATAAGAGTTTTAGATGTTTTGGCTGGCATTTTCTCCAATTCTTCTTGTAATAAGACTCGAATGTTCTTTACTAGTAATGGGATACTTTTGTACAAATTTTTCAAGACTGAACCACAAATTCTCAATGACATTCAAGTCAGGAGACTGTGTTGGTGTTTTAAACTATTTTATACAATGATACAGCAGCCATTGATGTACTATATACGCTGTGCTCTCGGGATCATTATGTTATTGAATTTTGAAATTTGATCCCATTCCCAATTTAGCAACATTTTTCCTCAAATATATCTTCAGTATATCAAGATATGCCATCCTGTCCATGATTCTATCAATAAATACAAGCTTTCCCACCATTGCTGCTGTCATACACCCCCAAACCATTTCTGGCCCGGATCCATACTTGACGGCTAGAATTGAATTTTTTGGATCGAAAGCAGTGTGTGCCTTGCACCACACCATCAATAAAGACAAGCTTTCCCACCGTCGGCCGTCAATGCCCAAAACACTATACTTGGTTTAACCACTAAAAATAACTCTTCCCAAACTGTTTGTGTTTAAAATGTGATCCTTTTAAAACTGCAATAACTTATCTCTATTCCTTTTCCTAAGAAAAAGCTTTCTCTCAGCTTTTCTGCCATTATAGCCAGCTCTCCTGAGGACTCTGCGTACAGTTTCAAGAGAAACAGAGTTACCCAAAGTTCCATATGTACTTGAAGCAATTTTTGGAGCACTTATTTCAGGATCACCCTTTTCGGCAATTTTTCGAATAGTCTTTTTCGGCCTCATCCTTCTTTATTTTCTAATGTGCCATCCTTTTTAAATCTTTAAACGACTTTTTGAATGCAATTTACACTTCGGTCATCTGTTTTAGCTCTTTTTCACAAAGATTTACAATTCTTTTACAGATTATTGAGTAGTTCTCTTTCATCTATAGTTGTTCCCCTTCGATTCTCCATTTTTATCTAACTAAAAGTTAACAGATACCAATTTTAAAATAGAAAGACCTTCTGAGGAAGTTTGTTACAACTCAAAAGACTGATTCTCCCCTACGGCTGCAAGTCATTTGATACAGTTTAAACAATAAAATGGATTAATAAAGTTTGCAAATGAATTTTTGTTCAATGCATTTTAAAAAAAACTTGCTAGCTTATCTTCCGAATTTTTATGTTAAATGAATCATAACATTTGTTAATTGATTATTATTGCTTAATCTTTTTCCAGTATGACAGCTTGTAAAATTGAATGTAAAAAAACTTTGAAAAGGAAAATTTTGTAGCATTCATGAACCTACAGGGTGTGGTATCATGCTTTATGGCAGAACGCAAATCCAAAATTCGTAATGCATTTCTTTAATGAAATTGTATAAAGTAATATTTTATTAAATTCAGTTATTAAGCTTTAAATAAGATTTTTTATATTCCTTTTCATATTGATAAAAATACATTTTTTAATATACACAACAACTAGTATTCATAATCACAATTAATTCTGTATTAGTCAACTAACACCATTTTTAAGGCAATCAGCTTTCACCCCCCGTTTGTTAGATTAACAGTTCTCCCCCTCTCTAATCTTTGGCTGGTTAATGTCCTCAGATGAACGGATTTCAAACAGGCTTTATATTTCAAAGAATGTTAAATTATTGCATGTATATGCCTTCAAAGCAAATTGGAAATGTCAAATGATGGGAAAATAATAGTAATTTACGGACCTTTTCATCCAGACGTAGTTTCGTTCTGTTATCCCCACACAATAAGTTCACTAAAAGTTTCAGATATTCAACATAGCGGCACATGGGACCTGTACAGAAGTAAGGATCTATTTCTGGGAGGTTAAAAGGCGAAGAGGACTTATTCGAATTCACCCCTGGAAAGGATTCAAACACTGAAATACATTCCAACAGTTGAGAAAGTTGATAAATTCAATAAATATTTCTTTACAGTTGGTGTGTCCTTTAACAAGTGACCCGCAAGAAATGTTATGCAATTTTAAATGAAAATAGAAGTTAATATTCGAAAATAAAACCGTTCAATGTAGTGCACGTGTCCAAATGTTCCCAGTTCATAGGTCGCCCAGAATTACATAAAATACAGTGACATACAGTGACTCTCCAAACTGAATTTTATGTAGTTCTGGACTACCTATGAACTGTAACTGCATTTTATGTAATTCTGGATGACTTATGAACTGGGAACATTTGGACACGCGAACTGCATTGTACAGTTTTATTTCTGTTGTTCAAAAATATTGGGAATCTAGAAGGCAAATGGATTAGTTGCTAAATGCCTGGAATTTGTAAATAATAAATAATAAATAAATATTCGGAAAAGCTATGTGAAATGTAAATTACTTGTACACCGTAAAAGTAACCGAACGGGATGGGTAAGAAGAAACGCCAACTGCTGAGGTGAAATTCAAAGTGAAATGTTCCTCCAGGAATACAAAACCACCCTTCCCCCTCCCAGTTAAAAGATTTAGAATAACATGTGTGTAATCTGTTTACACTGTATAACAAAAAAACTCGACGCACCAAGGAGTTGTCAGATTGAAATGAAATTTCGTATGCAACGATGTTCCGACCGAACATGCAAATGATTAAAATTTGGTGTCCAACGAATGAATAGCGGGATATCCAGCGCATGAGAACTAAGCATCCAACATGTGTGTATAAGGAGAGATTATTGATCTGATGTTCAAAATTTTTGTTGCATTTCGACTGAGGATATCTCATGTCGACTGTAACAATGCCTCGCTGAAGGATTCATGCTCACTACGAGCATATTTCAGAGTCTGAAAGAGGTCGTAATTGAAAGAAGTTTGTTGGGCCCTTTCATTACCAGATAAAGGAAAAGTTGGTCATTAGCTAATCTGAATTTTATACATTTATAAAGGTAAAATTAAAAGAAAAATCCATATTGCTATAAAATGATGATATCCTCATACGGTCATAGCATAGAATACTCTAATATACTTTACTCAACACATTTATATAAGAAATTCGAAACAAAACAATAAAAATTATTCCGTAACAGATGTAGACTCCGCCTGATATCAAAATAAAAAAAATTCCGGAATATAGGTTTTCTCGCTGTCATCTTTAAGGAATATAGGGGAAACTCTACCTAGGGCCATCTTGTACCTAGGGCCATAATCTTGTCTTGTACCTAGGGCCATGGCCTCTGGTAGAAAGAGGTGGACGAAAACTTGGCAAGTGTAGAATTCTCCCCGAGAAAAATGAAATTCAAGCCCAAATATTGAAAAAGTAATTGTTAAAAAAAAGGTTACGAAATCTGTGTTTGAAACAGAAAATTTATGTGGGATCATTAAGAAGACAATGGAGAAAAAACATACATTAGAAAGTGATGAAATAATAAACATTTCTTTTTTTAAGACATTGCCTACAATTGACATTTCTTACTTACGAAGATTTTAGAAGTTGTGCATGAAAGAAATAATACATACAAATTGTTTTTTTTAATGTAAACAACAATTTCAGCTTTTTAAAATAACTGGCCCTAGGTACAATAATTTTATTGTACCTAGGGCCATTTGAATTTTTTTTTAATTTTCAAAATCATTTACAAAATCTTTTTTCTACACTTGATGTGATTTTTATTTAAAGAGAATAAAGCACGTAATGTATACAAACTATTGGAAATGAAATATAAACTCGTGAAACAGGACTTCCATCAGATCTTTCTATTTTTTATCTTGTATTATATCTCGATTGCTCTTTGACTTTCTTTCATTTTAGTTTCATATTCATAGATTATTACATAATTTAAGACTTCTCTGCGTAGGTTAATGAAGTATTCCTCCAGACTGTTTTGTATTGAATTTCGTATTGAATTGTAGCGTTTACTAGAAGGGGTTTTAAATGATATATTTATATATATTTATATCACAATACGAGATTTAATAGATATGGATAGCATTACAAACAAAGTGTTCAATAATTTAACACTAAACAGAGGATTACCTTCAGAGGCTTTATGACCATATATTCCACCCATCGAGGCCGGAACACGGATACTTCCTCCGATTATATTTTATAAGAAAAGTTATGGAAGCAAAAAGTGAATAAACAAATTTTAAATTATAACCATTTAAGATCTTCGGTAAGAATTTTTTAATTCATCAGTAAACCACAGAAATGTCTTGGATTTTTTGAAAGGGCATATTACAAAATTTCAAAATTGGCTGTTGCCTTTTAATATTTTTACTTTTTATATGATTTTTCTTTATCACCATTAAAAGCAATTGTTTTCTATCACCTTTTAATATCAATTTTTATTACATCTGCACGTCTTTTAAGTATTGAAAATTATTTCTTTTAAATCTGTAATTTCCGCTGTTGGATCGCGTCTGGTGCTTTTGTACATATTGTTTTCGGCTCTAGTCTTATGCATGGGTCTCTATGCCCTATTTTGCCCCTGATGCCATAAAATCCCAATCAACTAACCAAAGTTGGCTGCTGTGCAAATGGTTTCAAAAGCTAAAGTTGTAAGATTCCCAGATTTCCGCATTCACTGGAATCCAGTGGTTCCAACTCCGGCGAATGTGGAAACAACAAGATCTTTATAAACTTCAGTTGTAGAAAGTGTCCACAGAAGCAGTGCTGATTGCTTGCCGTACTTCAAAAACAAGTAGAATCGTAGATTGATAATTTAGTCTAATTAATATGAGCTGTACGAGCACAAGTATTCCAAAAATGCTGAGTTTCAGTTCAGAAGGCCAACATATTTTGGAATACTTGTGTTCGGATATACTACTTAATTTGCATAATATAGTGTTTTCATGATTGTAACTTTTCTTTTTTTGTTTCTTGGCAACGGCTAGTTTGTCATCTCATAAGTATGTCTTTGGAATTCTGAGGCTGTGTTGGAAAAGCCTCATTGTACTGCAGACAACTGTTCAATAAATACTCACTCACTGGATGTATGTTTTTTTGTGTGTGTCGTAGATGCCTTTAGCCCGCATCGACTATGTGGTTCCCCTGGTGAGGCTTATTTCCTATAAGTAAGCTTAATTTTGCTATCCTGTGTTAAGCCTACGTTCGATTGCATTGATTTGACTGTATAACAAAAAACAACTATGGATGATGCCACAGTCAAAAAGAATATGAGTAGATGCAAAGGATCTATTACAAGATTAAGTCAGATGTTCAGCTCATATTTTATAGAAGAGGCACTTCATTACAAATGTAGGCAGAAGAAGATGAAGCTACTGTGATTTTTTTTAATCACAGTATTAAAAAAGCAAATGTTGAACCTATAAAATGCACAATATAGCTTTATGAAACATTTCTTAAAGTTAAAACGTTCTCTTTAATATTTGCTTGCTTTTTAGTTTTTGTAATACTTCAAAATACATCTGAATTAACATCGCAATTTTTTTCCTTAATTTTAATTAATATTTCTGCCGCTGCTTTTTTTCTACACGATAAGACAAATATAGCCATCCAACTGAAAAGTGAAAGCGCGCAACTAGAGAAACCTACATTGCGCAGCTGATCACAACGTCGTGGTTACGGTGCTCTGTTTAAAAAAGTAGTGGTAACATCGTCATAAAGCATGTAACAGCGATGCCAACAATTATTTTCTTACACTGTAGTGTAAAAAACATTGACATGTCAATGACAAAAACACCACTTAGTCTGAAAATGTGATTCAGCGGGTACCGAAAAAGATACACACGGGAATTCCACATTTCTTGAACTGTCTATAGTGTCAAACACATACAAATAGCTTAACACTGCTAACGTATTTCTGAAGAAAAGGAGAAAATTTAATATGAATTAACTAATAATATAAAAGTTCAAATTAGTCTGAAAATAGAAAACAAAAGATCTGTTTAACCAGTATTGTATCCGCTCCCGCAGTTAAAACGTTCAGCCGGATGTCTGACAATACACCATCACGGGTTTGACGTAAATAGTTGTTAGTGGGTTTTGCTTTTTAAGGTTTTTGGTCACTTTTTGCTAAACGAGGATTGCCAAAAACGGTACGAACCACCTTGAATGCTAACCGCAGTGTACTTGGTGATGATACTTGAAGTGGGGGAAACTAGAGGTGGGGAAGGGGTCCGAAGATGTTGATAGATGGACAGCCCTGTCTAAGAGCAGGCCTGCCCAACATACGACCCGACAGCACTTACTTTGTGACTCGAAAAGACTTTTGTGAAGTCGCATAATATAATAAATCTTAAAAATACAGAATTTTTTAGATTTATAGTACTATGAAAAGGATAAATATGCAAAGAATATTAATATTCATTAACTTTTTATTAATCAGCAATTTATTTATTTTAAACTAAACTCACGGTGCAACAGTCCGATGTGGATCAGGGCCGGCGGTACCCATCTCCGCTTTCTTGACCGTGGGCTTGGGGTGCCATACAGCATATGTCTCAGTCCAGGTGGTCAACCTGACGTGGGACCTCCATAGTTTAGTTCCCAAGCATGCTTGGTCCTCATTTTATCGACCCACTCAAGGGATGAAAGGCTGAGTTGACCTTTCCCAGTCGCAGGGTCGAACCCTGGACCTGTGGGATGACAGCTTGACGCTTTTAACCATTAATTTATTTATTTTAGTTAGATAAAATATTTTTCACTTTCCCGTTTATCCTATTTTCTTGAGGCCCGCAGAAGATTTCCATAAAATCATATGGAACTCATCACATCCCGAGTTGTGCGGGCCTGGATTAGATGGATTACTTCTTTTGTGGCGATTTCCATGATAAATAATCTATAGTCAACACAAATCGTCATTAACTTAGTATTATGCTAACTTGTGAAATATTCCATTTAATATCAGTGTTACGGAAAAAAATGTGATAAACTAGGAACAGTAATTATATATCAATAGTGACAGAAAATTGAAGGTTGAGATATTTCCTGAGCAGTATTATGCTTCATACCAAGAAAAAAAAAATTAAAAATTCCGTTTTCAGAATGTACAATAAAACCATGATAAATAACTATAATCGCAAATAGACCATATTGACCGATATATATCTTTAAAATACTATTCGGTTCATTACCTCGCTTTTCTTTCGCCTTGAAACCGCATGAAAGACCAACATTTCCACTTTTTAATTCCGTTAAGTTTTGTTCCTATCATACCTTGGGGCTAAATTAATGTTTTTCAGTATTACCACATAGAAACTTCGCAATTGCTATTAAAAGTTTTTTTTATCTTAAAAAGAATGTGTCATTTTCTGTACAAAAGAAAAATGATTGCAGTGTCTTGAGAGCTCTGACTTATTTTACGAAAGTGTATAAAGGGAATAGCACCAGTGATGACGAAAGTAGACCGCTTAGTCCTTTACCGACATTGGTATAAACCACAATCAGAATTTTTGAAATGGATGTATTCTTGAAAGTAATTGCTTCTGTGATAATTGAAAACACGTTTGCCATACTACAGGTAATTTTAATGCCCTCTTTAAAACTTCAATATTCAGTAGTTTAAAAGGTGATTCCAGTGCTGATTTTCATTACCTGCACATGAGCAGCGATTCTTGCTGTAACCACTAAAAAATGGTAATAGCTTATATAGGGATTAAATTGAATATCCTTATCTAAACGAAGACAATCGGGGTCTTTTGTTTCTCTCTGATATGAAACTTAAGATAAACTGAGGAAGTTATTGAATCGCAAATTTAATCTTTCGCAGAAGCGTCAGTCATTTAAAACTACTTTCCCCTTTTTTAACGTAATTTCTTAATTTTTTTTTTCAAAATATTCAAAGAATTTCAATCGCTATAGATAAAGGGTGACGATTCACTAATCAGTTAAAAAATCGGACAAACGAGTACAATGAAACTTCTATAGCCGGCCACCCTTCTTAACGACCATATTTTGTCTAGAATCAACTAAATTCACCCCGTAGAACCAATGTTATTTCACCCCCTTTTCCCCGGCCACCCTTCAAAGCGGCCACTTTTTTGGAACCATGACTGGCCGCCAAAGAGTAGGTTCACTGATCTTAATTTCTTTCTCCTCTTAATTAATATTTTATCTATTCTTTAAAAAAGACGCGAGGAGTTCAACGCTTCTCTTACATCTTGCCCAGTCCAAATGACTGTATGAAGAGTATTTGCAGATGGTTTAAAGGAGTGGTACTGATCCCTAACGCCCACTAGTGGACGATTCAAGCTTTCATGGTGGGCGGTGATAATTTTTGTCCGTTGTTACAAATTTTGTTCTTCCTCCATAAATCGAATACACTGCTAACACATTCGCGAGTTTGACTTTTTAAAATATGCTTTTGCAATTTACTTTTGAGTACTATCTCTAAGCTTCGATTACAGGTAATAATTCACCGGACACTTCTCTAAGGACGAGGGACGAGGGAGCAACGAATTAGCTCCGTAGTCATCCGCAGTTATTTATGTATGTGTATATATATATAATATATAAATATATACATAAGTATAAATAAAAAGATAAATTTAAGTACATATTTTTTGCAAACCCTCCCCTCTAAAGTTTACTTCGCACTTGCGCTAAATTGAGTCACTGCGGATATGCACTGGTGGGCGGTAAAGAAACTTTGCCATCAACGAAGATACAAAAGTGGGCAGTAGGCATAGGCATAGCGTCGAGGGGGGGGGGGCACAGGGGGTACATGTGCTCCCCAAATTAACTTTAAATAAATTGAAACGTTAATAGAAGTTCAGTTAAAATCAGAAAATTGTGGAAAACTTTTAAGAAAGCTGGATTTTTTCGGCCTTTTTAAACTGTGAAACTGAAGATTCCAATTATGTCTCTAGCCTTAACATAGTTTTTAACAATGACATGATCCATAACAAAAATTCAATGCTGTATTTTTTTTCTCATTTTATTAATGTTATATTTATTTTTCTCATTGTATAACTTTTTAATACTACTCAAACATCAATTATACTGTTATTCAATTTTAAAAAATCATAATATTTCACATTCTAAAGACCGTCCGGCTGTCAATGTTCTGAGGAGGGTCCTAACTGAATACAATTCGTGCCCTCCCCCCACAATAAAAAAAACACGCTATATAGGTATTAAAACGTTGACGATCCCTGTTATATAGGGTTAACAGACACGAGAGGGGCTGATCAATCACTGCAAAGAAGTCGTGAAATGTGAATAATTATCAAAGATTTCACTCATCGTCTTTTACACTTCACAGGCCCCGGATCATAGCGGTTCTTGATGCAACTCTCGGCAGCGTTATCTTGTGCCTGCCATCAGTGAAGAGAATCTTCGCGTTTCAATCACAGTGAAAGAAAATAAAATCAGGGCGTGTTTTTTTTTATACACTTCCTTCTTCAAGAGTAAAAAAGGCGCAGAAATAAAACTTCAGTTGCGTCCAGTGTGTATTTTTAGTTTTAATTATTGTTTGTGGAATTGAGTGGGACGTATTAATATCGTTCAGAGGGAAGGAAAAATAAAGGGAGAACACGTTCGTAAATAGGGTACTTTTCGCAATGGCTGCTCAAAGTTCACTGATTTAAAGAAAAGTTATTCTGTTTAGTACTATACAAAGTTATATATATATATATATATATATATATATATATATATATATATATATATATATATATATATATATATATATATATATTTATATATATATATATATATATATATATATATATATATATATATATATATATATATATATATATATCATTAATAATAGCGAATGTTTGCGTGTGTGTGTGTGGGGGGGCGGCCCCGAGATGAATCTGTGAAACTTACAGCCATGAAATTTGGCACACGGGTAGTGCAGACTATGGGAAGGTGCACCTCGAAGCTCGAATTTTAAATTTTATTCTATGTTTTGTGGGATATTTTATGTTTTTTTAACTTCAGATTACGATATCTCGGCAAAAAAATGATCGTAGAATTTTGATCATTTTACAATCTAAGACTACAGACATTTCTCCTTTAAACAAGACCTCATTTGTTTAAAAATAATTTAAAACAGACTAATATTTTCATCAAAATATTAAACCCACTTTTTCGAGAAATTTACGCCATTTGAGGATCTACGGTCGATGCTCTTCGAGTTTTTATCTTACAAAGAAAATATTTACATCATCTGGAAGATGAAAGCTTTCTCATTCATATAAACCTCATTTCAAGTCTCTATCTTAACATTTCGATATTTAATTGAATTATAAGAACGATATTTCAACACAAATTTTATACGCGGTTCTTCGAACGCGGTACTCTAGACGTTGGAATCAATCATTCATAAGAACTGCGCATGCGCACAAGGAAACGTTTTATTTACTTTTGCCGGTGTTCACTTTTTCTGTATTCTGTCAATTTTTGTTTAATTTAGTTACTTTTTTGCATATTCTTTCTTTTTATGCTTCTGTCTGAAACTGTGGAATATTTTTTATTATCATTCTAATACTTCGAAACTTAGCAATGTTTACCAGGGGTGTTTTAAAACAACTGTTAATTATGTTTGTGTTTAGCTTTGATTATGTTTGTGTTTAGCTTTGAGAAAAAATAATTTTGTAAAGGTATTTTTTTGACTTTTATGCTAAAATAGCACTTAAAAATCAAAAAAAGAAACATAAACTTACCTGTAAATAGCATACCTTTTTTATAAATTGATCAATTTGAAGTAATTTTTAATGAAATTTAGCTAAAACACCTATCATTCTGCACAAAATCCTAAAGCTAATATTTTAAACTAATTTTAGCTTTTGATTGTGGAAATTTTTGATGTTAAAACATGTTAGCAATGTATTACATATGCATTATTTTGTACTTCAAATATAGTTGCACATTAATTTTATAGAAATTTGTGGTATGACTTTCTTAAGTAGCATGATTTATTTTTTCTCGATGATATCTTTTTCTTAATTGTCATATTTTGAGAACATAAGTTTTTTAAATAAAAAAAAACACAAATAACAGTTTAGGTTAACAAGAATTATTCTCAAGAATTATATTTCACATGATTGGACAGGCCACAGGTCAAGAAGTGTTGAAATTAATGGAGGTAAGGTTAATTTTTTTACATGCATTCATTTTTTCATGTTCTGATAAATGATTCATAAATTAGAATCGATAGCTGATTTATACCTCTTTTATATTTTTAGAATGTAACTTCTTACTTCTGTTTTAACTTTCCTTTCTATTTTACCATCATGTTTTGTTTTGCTATTATTGAAGTGTGTAAAATGTTTTTCATTGCTTACTACGATTTAAAAATTTTTTTTTGCATTATTGGCCTGAGCATATCTGGCCGCAGCCTATACTTTTTATTCATACTGTGTTATTTATACTGTTATTTTTTCTACGTTATTTATACTGTATTTAGTTTTTAAATTGATTTGGTATTGTTTACTTTTCAGTTTTTTCCGAATGATTTTCGGAATCTTTACACCGGAAAGAGAAGCGAGACTGGAAGAAATCGGACAACAACAGCAAAGAATACTTGGACAAAAACCACAGGATCGTCATGATTTGTTGGCAAGAGTGTTTCATCAAAAACAAAAATCACTTATGAGTCTCATCACAAAGGCAAAGATTTTTGGAGAAGTTAGGTGTCATATGTACACCATAATTGCAGTTTTGGCTGATTTAAACTCTGTATTCTCACATTTTGATGCCCCTGTAGCAGTAGTGGATTACATGGTTAACTGGAGTTACTCACTTTGTTCCATTTTAAAGGAATTAGGCTGTGGTTCATATGGGAATGGCGTTTAGAAACATACGGCATATGAGGCAGATATTACAGATCAAATAATAGCCATTGATGACATCACTTCAGTCAGTTGTCACAAAACAACTGTCTCCGTCCACATGTTGCAGAAGCCTCCTCTACACGATTTCTTCATTCGGGAATGGCGTTTAGAAACATACGGCATATGTGGCAGATATTACGGATCAAATAATAGACAAAGATAGCAAGTGTCTGTAGACAATGCGTGGATTGTCCCGTATTGCCCTCTACTAACCACAATTTTCAATGCCCATATAAACGTAGAGTACTGTAATTCAGTTTTATAGTGTTGTGTGTGAGTGGAACACTGGTGTGTGGTTTTCAAGTGATTTTAGCTTTTACTGGAAACTAGCAGAACATTAGCTTCTAAAACAGTCATCGTTTGGAAAGTTTTTAATTATATACACAACTCACTACCATAATACTCTTAAAATTTATATTTTAACACATTTCGGTTACTGCTGTTGTTTGTAAACACACGATCTTCATTGCCATGCTCAATTCAGAAATTTCTCATTGAGATGATGCTCATTTAATGCGTGTTTTCAAAAGTGAAATATATCATGTTCTGTAAATGCCCCGAAAATATTTCTATACTGGAGATGTAGACAGATTAAAGAATTTAAATAAACTTTTGTGTAATTTATACATTTGTGTGTGTTTAATTATTTAAATTAATAGATTTATATTTTTTAAACGTTTTATCCTTTTAGGGGTTTATAGTGTTGCGTGTGAGTGGAACACTGGTGTATGGGTTTCAAATGATTTTAGCTTTTACTGGAAATTAGCAGAACATTAGCTTCCAAAACAATAATCGTTTGGAAAGTTTTGAATTTAATTTATTAAATGCTGATCACGAGATTTCTTTTCTTTTTGTGATACTTTAAATTAATTTTGCGTCACGTGCATAACAACGAAATTAATTGACAAAGAAAATATTAAAATACAGTAAAAGATAAAATTCAACCACTAGACTAATTGAGAGGGAAATTTTTAAAAATTTAGTTCAAATTAGTATGTTTTATGGATTTTAAATCAAATATATAAAACTGTAATTTCCTCTCAAAATATGCTTCGCCATGACGATAAATAAGTCCCAAGGCCAAACTTTAAAATATGCTGCCGTACATTTACGAGAAAAGTGTTTCTCCCAAGGTCAGTTTTACGTAGCTTGCTCACGCGTAAGTTCGCGGACGAGACTAGTAATATTATTTCCGCCCAATGAAGAAACTAAATATATTGTTTATAAGAAAATCCTCTAAAAAGCAATTTCATTACTTTTTCATTGTAATTATCCTAAAATGTACCCCGTAGCAAAGCACGGGTATTAAGCTAGTATATATATATATATATATATATATATATATATATATATATATATATATATATATATACAACAATAATAAAATACCTACTAATAAAATATAATAGGGAAATTTTTCTGAGGGTAATTTCAAACATATACCTTCAAAAACGCATACGATATACTTCTTCGTCCTTTACCGAAATAAAAGGTCTGATGAAGATTGCTAGTTTGATCCTACACCACTCATACGTATGTAGAAGCAAAATTAATATTATTTAACCCCAACCCGCCACCCCCACCGGAATCAAATGTTCAGACTGCAATACTCAACTGTCCTACTGTGGGGTCATTTAAGTATCTGGGTCAGCCCCCCCCTTTTAATGAGGTATCTCCATTAAATAAGGTTCGACCCCCCCCCCTTTTGAGTACAAGATTGTTGTTGCTCCTATGGCGAAACCATCTCTTCTGATATCTTTAAGACTATCATAGTTATCACAAGTTATTAGGATTAGAGTTCGTCAGGTGCAATTGATATAATAGGTAGGTAAAAATATACGCAGGTAAAATTTAGGATCTGAGCTCATTGTAAGAACTGTAAATCTGTGAAATTTAAATATATCTGAATTGTGATTCTAATTGGAGGACTACATTACAGGAATGCTATAAGTCATAAGTATTACGTCGTCCCACCGTGAGACATTCAACAATCGTAGTACATGATGATTCTATCGTTCTTCGGGCGCGATATCATCCCACCTCGCGTGGAGTAACGCAGGTACGAGTTAGTTTAGGACTTTGCGGAGCTACTGGAGTTGACGCCACATGGCGAATTTCCAGGCCCCTATGTCCATTGTCACTCTTAGCACTCATTTTTAACATGCATAGTTACTTCATTCTTTTGCTGATGATGCAATTTGACTCCCGCTACTTTTTTCATCAATTTGTAACTTTTACAATGTTTTAGAAGTTAAAACTGATTCTGTAAGATTTGTATTTGTAGAGTGAAATTATTTGGGGAATAAATAAATTCTATACGGATTCTTAAAGATTGATTTTTGCAGTTACTCCAAATTTCAGATACTGATCCAATAAAAGTGGTATTTTCAGATAGCCTGAACTTTTCTTCACTTTGCAATAGGATTCATTTTGTAAATTTCATCCACCAAAGGAATTTATGAACACTTAAAACACACCATACCAGATTTTTACCCCGAATAATTTAAATTTTCAAATATTGTTTGCATTAAAAAAAAAACGAAAAATGCCCCAGCGTGGAAAATTGATTTTTCTATTACGAAGTACATTTAAAAAAAAAATCTTTAAATCCAAGTCGGCAATCTTTGGACAAATTTTCCCGGTAGATTAACATTGAGGTGAGCGAATCCAGTAGGGTTAGTACAAAAAAACCTTAAAGAAGCAGGAAGAAGCCTTCTTCAAAATATAAGTAAAAGTAAATTATATGGAAAACAAAGAAAATAAATTTTCTAAGATGACAAAAGAAACCTAGTTTCCATCAATTTACATTACCATGTTGCAAATGCATACCTTAATTCTTCCATCCTTAGTCCGGTAGTCTGCTCCCAAAGCTCTCTTCGGAATGCTTTACAGCCAGTAAGGAAGAAGTCATTTTCATAAGAAAAATATTCAACAATTGCCTTTTGTTAATATAAGAAAACAAAATTTCTTTTGAAAGTGAAGTTGAATTCTTGACAGATGTTTAAAAGATGTGTGTGGAATCAGACACAGCATAAAATAAAATAAAATCTGTCATTATTAACTTGTCAAATGAATAAAGAGAATATTTTCTTGATTTTGTTGGAGGTCGATTTACTCAAATTGCTTTAATGAAATATTTATAATTTTCAAATGTACGTTTTATTCCCTGGCTTGTGGTTTGATATCGGAATACTCAATAGGAAAAGCATGAAATCGTCACAGGTAAAATACTCCGACAGATCGTATTCTATATGATTTGTGAGGTAAAGAGCATAAAAATGAATCATTTCAACTCTGTTTTTTTATTTAATCCGTTTTTCATTAATTTCTCGAATGACCATAAATTTATTGTTTTGATTAGCTTTTCTTTAACTTATTACTTTTCAGAGCTGAAAGTGTAGATGTATGCTTGCACTTATGTCAATATTTGCTCTAACAACACTATCTTAGCTATTGTTGTTAATGATGAACATACTTAAGGGTAAAATCTCTTAAAGAGGGGAAGGAAATGCAGTAGTAGCCCTTTTCACCAACTCCAAGTATGTCTATACTCAAAAGTATATGCTGCAAGAAAGACTAAAACATATTTATTGAAATAAAATTTTAAAAATAAACAGTTACGAAAACGAACTTGCAAGTGTGTCTAAATTGCGCCACAAAATATTATATCAAAAGGCGGCCGCAGGCAGGCCATGTACAACCACTTGTGCTGATCTCTGCTAAGCTGGGTGCGAATCAGGAAGAGTAGTGGTAACTACAGTACATGGGCCGGGCCCTCCACTGTAGGATGTTATAGCGACGCATAAAACTTAAGTAATTAGTAAAAAACGAAAGTAGGAAGGAAAATTGAAAGTGGGGAAAACAAAAAGCTTCGATAGTACAAGTAAAGGTAAAACACGGGTGGGGAGGAAGAGACGGAGCGAACAAAGACACAAACAACAAACAAACAACAAGCAAAACAGACAAACAGTTAAAAGTTACGAGCAAGAATGGCACAGGGCCGTTTCTTGTTAGCTGGGTCAACAGGGTCGTAATAGGCAAGATTTTTAATAAGATCATTTGGTAAATTTTTATGGAAGTTAATAGCAAGATTTTGAAAATAACTTTGAATAGTGGGGAGATTTACCTCTCTATAAATGTCAACATTGCGAAAATACCATGGGGAGTTAGTGATTTGTCGAATAGTCCTGTTTTGAGAAACAACCAGAATTTTAATGTTGGAATCCGCTGCATACGACCAAACTGGTCCGGCATACGTAAGTAAGGGTCTTAAGAAAGATTTATAAACGAGCATTTTGTTACTAAAGTTCAATTTACTATTTCGGGAAATTAAGGGGTAAAGTTGTCTTTTAGCATTACGAGATTTATTACGATTGTTAATATGTTGTTTCCAAGTGAGTTTTTTTTATCAAGGGTTAACCCTAGGTATTTAACAGTGTTTGACCAGGGTATAATGGTGGAACCAATTTTAATATTGCAGTTAGCATAGGTTCTATCGAATTTATGGGTGAATATAGTGGCAATTCACTTACCCGAGTTAAATTTTTTCCCATTTAACGAGCCAGGAATTAATAAGGGCAACATGGTCATTAATAGCTTTGACTGCATATTTATGATTATGATTAGAGGCAAAAATAGCAATTTCTGTCTTTATGTACTGCAAAATGTCGTTAATGTAGATATTAAACAAAGTGGGACCAATAAGAGAACCTTGAGGAACCCCAGTAAAAATAAGATGGGAATCGGATAAAGTAATATTGATTATTACTTGAAAGATAGGATTACTTAAGTAGAAGGAGATAATTTTAATAAGCTGGGGGGGGGGAAATTGTAGTTGATAAGCTTATGGATGAGACCATCAATCCATATTCGATCGAAAGAGCGTACTACATTCAGAAAAAGGGCACAGGAGAACATTTTATTAGTTTTCGTTTGGGTTTGGATCTCCGTGATACGGTAGGCCTGATATGGAGCAGAAAGACATTTTCAAAAACCGAATTGATAGGGAATAATGATGTTATTGGTATCCAGATGTTTGTTAATTTCGAGAACAGGAAAATTTTCAGTAATTTTGCTAATAGTGTTCAATAAACTTATAGGACGATAACTATCGAGCGAGGAAGGGGGGTTAGCGGGTTTGCGAATCGGAACAATAATGGAACTTTTCCTTTAGGAGGGAAAAACTCAAATTTAAAAATAGAAATTATGAGAACGGTAATTTTGTAGATACACTGCTGGCCACCCAAATTGCAACACCAAGAAAGACAAGAGATATCACAACAAAATTTATTTTGTAGATAGCATGTTGACCAAGTATCAACCCAACAAACACAGAGCCATCGGGCCGGGGTCGGAAGGTTCCGGCTAGCCGATATCTCCATTGCCGGGCCGGCGCATTAGGTCAGTATCGTTTCCGTCACGGTCGTGTCCTCTCGCCCGCGACTACCCCGTCGAGTTCTGGGCCGCTTCCGGTAGGAATAGAGCCATCGTTCATCCGACTACGAACCGTCAGACAGCCGCGACGAAGCCATCAATGTGGACGTCATGTGGACATCAATGTGGACGTCGCGTAACCGGAGGTTGACGGGCCGGTTACGGGAGCAATAATTGGTGCCGACAGGCCGTCAAGTACCCATCTCGCAGCCAGCAAAGCGCCGTGAATCAGGGCAACTCGCCAGTAGTGAGCCGGAATCGGAATACCGGCAGATTTTCAAAGTTTTTCGTAGAACCCTTTCTTTCACATGCTTTTTATTTTTATTAATGAGATTGTTTTTAACCCTTATATATAATACTAGCTGAAAACCCGCGCTTCGCTACGGAGTACATTCAAATTAAATACAACGGTCAACGTATGCAATTTATGCCAAAAAATAAATATATATATTTATAATAAATGCGATGATCAATGTATACAATTGATGTAAAATATATATCTATCTATATATATATATTTATAAAAAAATCGTAAGGGATATGCATTTTTTTTTGGATAATATCCAATCTTCTGCTGCATTAGAAAGAGAAAAAAATATTTTTTTTGTCTATTTAGTTGTTACGCACGTGACGATAAATTTATTGAAAGTACGAGAAAAAGAAATCACGTGATCAGCATTTAATAAATTAAATTCTAAAAATTAATCTTTAAAAATTCACGAAAAATCAGGAAATGGAGGTAAAAATTCGAAAAACATTTCATTTTGAAGGATTTTTTATGATCTTTCTCGTGATATAAATTTTATAACCCTCAATGTATTATTTTAAATGCAAACGTAAAAAAAGTTTAAAAAACAGCTTAAAAATTTAATTAAAAAAAATCTAAGAAGAATTTTTGAAAAATCTTTCTTAATGCACCCCAACACTATTAGAAGAATCGCCATACAAAATTTCAGCCCTTTAGGTCCAGCGGTTTGGTCTGTGCGTTGTATGTCAGTCAGTCAGTCAGTCAGTGAATGAATGAGTCAGTTACGGAACTGTTTTATCTATACTTATATATAAAGAGAGAGCGATTTTGTACCTGGAGGGTAATCTTCAGAACCACTGTACCTATTTGAAAAATTCTTTCACTGTTTGAAAGGTACAGTATTCCAGATGGACATAGGCTATATATTATGTATATCTGATCAGTAGAAATAAAGTTAGGGGCTTAATCCTAACAATCTCCATTGTTACCGCTACTGTCCTCTACCGCTTTTTGTGCCGAAGTCTTCAACGATCCTTAGCATGGTGCTATCTATACTTATATATAAAGAGAGAGCGATTTTGTACGTGGAGGGTAATCTTCAGTACCACTGTACCTATTTGAAAAATTCTTTCACTGTTTGAAAGGTACAGTATTCCAGATGGACATAGGCTATATATTATGTATATCTGATCAGTAGAAATAAAGTTAGGGGCTTAATCCTAACAATCTCCATTGTTTCCGCTACTGTCTTCTACCGCTTTTTGTTCCGAAGATTTCAACGATCCTTATCGTGGTGCTATCGCGGTGGGCTTCTGTTCTGACGCTAGCGGTTCGAACCTAGCCGTTCTCCGGCATGCTTTTTTCTTTAAAAAATTTATTTTAATTATTAACTAACATAAAATTAATTTAAGGTATTATTTAGGTTATTATTAAGGTAAAAAAAGATTTACAATTTATTGGCTATCAACTGGAAATTTATTGGTATAATATTTTGTTCAACCCGGACAAAGTCGGGACGGGCCGCTAGTATATATATATAGATATAGATTAAACGTTTGTCACTTGGAGAAACGTTTAATTGACAAAACGTTTACAATATGGATGTTTACAATATAAACGTTTACAATTGACAAACGTTTATAGATACATATTGGTATCTCAAAATTAGAGTAAGAGATGAAATAAAAATACAAAAATAAAAAAAGGATTTTAAGTAAAGATTGTTTTTTTAATTATTTTAAGCACCTAAAATAATATTCAAATTAATATTACGTTACTTAATAATTGTGTGCACGTCCGCCATCTTGGATATTTTTGCGTCAACTTGGCGATTTTACCGTGTTTTGAGGAGTGGAAAAATTCTCGCCAATGTGTTTTAAGCGGTGTTTTCAAAACGCTCGACTTTTTTTAGCTTTTTTAATAAAAACCACCTGTTTAAATTATGAAACTTAGAAAAGTTTTTGAAAAATCATTTAAACGTTGGACTTACATTTTTTTTGGGGTTTTTGATAAAAACCACTTTTTTCTGAAAAAATCATTCTCAAATATTGGAAATTTTGGGTTTTTCTTTTAGCTTTTTTAATAAAAACGACCTTTTTAAATTGTGAAACTTAGAAATATTTTTGAAAAATCATTTAATCGTTGGACTGAGATTTTTTTTTGTCATTTTTAATTAAAAACTACCTTTTCAAATTATGATCCATATGAAAAATTTGGTCAAGTGAATTTTACTTACAGATAAAATTTCAATGCCATCTATTCAGTTTGCCCTAACTCTTTGACTAATAGCAATGAATCACCAAAATATTATGCAAATATATTGTTAATTAGAAAAAAAATACAGCATTTTCGTACCACCTAAATAACTTGCAATTTAAAAATTATCTAAAATTCAGCTTTGAAAAATGTAAAATAATTATGAACCCATAAATTTATGGTGAGTAACCATATCCTCTTTTTTTTTTCTTGGTTAGGGCATTGTGGTGATAAAATTTTACTTCAGATTTAACCTTAACCAAATATTTGGTGCATACAATAAAATCGGGACAAGGATTATTTGACCATTTATCCTGCTGTGTTGGAAATAAGAAAAAAAAAACCTTTTATTAAACCAATAACTTAACCTTAACTAACTTTTTAACTTAGGTTCCTGGGGAGAGAGAAGTTGAACTTCAGTTATTTAAATTTATTTGTAATCCACTACAACTTGGAATTATAAAATATTTTTAAATATATTGTATTTAAAATGTATACTGTATTTTACATTTTACGAAAAAATGATGGCAGATAATTTTTACTTCAAATAAATGAAATGGTGTATCATTATAGTATACTAATTGACAATCGATAAACAAAATTAAAAGCAACTTAAATTTAATAAGTTAACGAAAAACTGATAATGGATTCAAAAATTTTCAACAAAAAGACTCTTAGTTTTAAAAATAATTTACTCTTTTGAGTATAGTCAATTTGACTCAGATTTCCAGGTCAAGGCCAAGATCTGACCTAAAATTATTATAGTGTAATTAAAAGATCACATCAGAAATAACTGTTTGATCTTAAAATTAGAGAATTTGACATTGGGTTATTTTTACCAGAACGCAATAATTATCGCCATGCGAAATGCGCCAAACCCTGGCGGAAAAATCCAAGATGGCGGCCGTGCACACAAATCTAGAGTATCCCCCCTAACTTTATTTCTACTGATCAGATATACATAATATATAGCCTATGTCCATCTGGAATAATGTACCTTTCAAACAGTGAAAGAATTTTTCAAATAGGTGCAGTGGTTCCGGAGATTACCCTCCACGTACAAAATCTGCTCTCTCTTTATATATTAGTATAGATGATCTGATATCTACCCTTTCACTTTATTTTTTTTCTGGCTCTCCATGTATAACTAGTATTGATATTTTTAACTGTTCCCCTTTTCTCGTGTATTTTCAGGTAATAGTAAATATTAATCTCTGCTATCACCTAAAAGTTTTATTCAGAATAATTCCTGAAAATCAGGAATTACCCGATTATATAATCTTAATTTATATAATTTATTTGAAAATGATTAAAAATTAAAATTGAATGTAGTTCAATGTTTTATGAATTTTATTCAGTCTTTTTTTTTAGTAGTTGACAAGTGAAAAAAATGTTTCATTGTTTTGCATATCAAAGAGTGATTCGTTGTTAAATATTAGCTGTTCATGAAATATTTTTTTTGAGACATCTTCAAATAGGTCTTGAAAAGTTTATTCTTTGGAAATAAAAAAGTAATAATATTCTGTCATCCTACAGTCTTATCATATTGCTGAATATGATAAGACTGAAAATTAAACATACCTTTCGGTCATTGTCCAATGATGGTATATTTAAAAAAATGTTGAAAATAAAAAAAATCCCACACAGTCGAGCAGCGGAGAGATAGCAGATGTGGTGTTTCTAATCCCTGGTGTAGGAACTCCCTGGTGTAGGAAAAATTATAACCCCCTGGTGTAGGAAAGCATACACCGAGTCCAAGAGATCCCGCCGTAAAAGAGAATCACAGACAAAATCCTCCTCAACCGATAGCTGTCTCAAAGAGACGCCCATACATTCTGTGAGTAGAAGTGGGGAAAGAGCAATGACAAACAGAAAAAGATTTCTCCCCCTCCACAAATTTCATTCTACGGAGGTGTTCGCTTCTAAGTCCCGCCATGGCCGCAAATGTCCAACCTCGAAGTAGAGAAATAAGACAGCAACTGTGTCGAAATATAATTGGTGTAAATAGCGTGCGCCAAAGTTTCGCCAAAGACTTAGATGACGGAAAATCGCCAATCTGTGTACGTCATGATCGCACGCTCGCCAAACGTATTTTGTCAATAGATCGCTGAACTTATATTTATATTTGTAGTAATTTACACGGACATCGAAAAATTGAAAACAGTATTTTGGGGGGCTGGGACTGAAAAAAACTCTTCTGGAATAAAAGTCTTTTTGAGTCCATAGACACTTTTCTTTTATTAATTTTTATTTTTATTTTCTGGAAATTTTTTTTTTAACTTTCAGCTTTCTTGTGATCAAAATGTTTATGCTTTAAAACAAATACTTAGATTCTGATTTTTCAGCTTCCATCAAAGAATTTTCAGCTACGGCTTAAAATACATGAAAAGTTAAATCAATTTTTTAGACTAAATTAGCCATGTTTCAGAATTTCAATAATGTGAAATACTACTTTTCATGCGGGAAAAAAATCCTTTTATGTAGACGATCAGCTTAAAGCGTTAAAAATACATATTAGATAAAGATTAGGTTAGTAAAAAATTATAAAGATTTTTTTTTTTCCCTGAGGCTTTGAAATTTCTTGTAACTTCTCGTTGAAAGCTTTTAATAGATGGCTCTCTGAACCCCTTGAAACGATTTAATGGATGCCACTGGCCTAATAATTTTTAAGAAACTTAGAATTAAATTTTCTCATTCTGGAATGTATACATGTGTAGGGGGGACTACAGAATGCCTGAAATAAATAGGAAGAGAGGAAATATTTACCTGAAAATGAAATTAATGACTACCGAAGATGTAAACATCTATCTATCAAAATTTTCTAAATTATCTGCCAGTGTAAATACAGAGGCTGTTCGCACATTTTTTAGACGATTTTGGTAAGCGGTAATAAAAAATCGTTTGCTGCAAAAGAAATAATTGCAATTCAACTATGTTTTTGAAAGTCAAAATTATCGTCTGCGGCTTGAAAGTTTTGTTTTTATTCAAAATGGCGTTTTTAACAAAGCAGTGGTTCGAAGGCTACATTTATGCTCTTTCCGAAGAGAAATATGTATACTCCGTTATCCAAAAACGATGTGAGAGTCATGGTTTTGTGATATCTAAAGCGTCGATAGGTAATATCGTCAACAAGAAAGGAAAAAATCGTCAAATTGGAGCCTCAAGTGGGACAAAAATTTCAAACAAGTATCCAAGGAAAAAACGGACATCTTCGACTATTGCAAAGGTACGTTGTTTAATGTTAAAAGAAAATCCCCCTAGTCAAAGGACAGTTGCAAAATCATTAAAATGCTCGGTGTCCACTGTAAACAAAATGATAAACGTTGATTTAAATCTTAAGAAAGCGAAAAAACGCTATGTGCATCGTCTTCTTCCAAATCATATCGCTGAACGCAGGACACGCTGCAGAATTCTATATGAGAATCACTTATCCAAAGAAAAATGGAAAACAATTTTCACAATAGATGAATCATGGGTGTATTTAAATGATTGCAACAAAAAAAGAGCCATTTATTATCATAAAAGGGGAGAAAACAATTTAAGTACATGGTTCAAAGAATCGAAAGAAAGTTTTTCTAAGGGATTCATGATTGTTGCTGGTTTTTCTTATAATGGCAAGTTAAAAATAAAGAGAGTGGAAAAAAATGTCAAGATTAACTCCAAATACTTTCAGGAACATATTTTATCGCCAATTTTTCTGAATGAAATGCCATCGCTTTACCCACAGTGCCATCAATCTGTGAGACTCCATCAGGACAAAGCTAGCAGTCACACATCAAAATCCACTGTAAATTTCCTAAAAGAAATGGAACAAAAAACTGGTATAAGGCCATACCCTTCACTGATATCCCTACTAAATCTACCGATGTAACACCTATGGATTTTTGTGCTTTCGGACTTTTAAAATCTGCATTATCCAAACGTCGTCCCAAAACACTTACAGGACTCTGGAAAGCTGTTCAGGAGGAATGGGATAGAATACCTCTTCTGACACTTCAAAAGGCATTATTATCCTGGAAATTGTGGTGTCGAAAGATAGTTCAGAATAAGGGATGTCAAATAGAACATTTAAAATACAAGAATTTTATGTAATTTAGTTTTGTGAATACAATATACATCGTCTAAAAAATGTGTGAACAGCCTCTGTAGCATCATTATTCTTAATATATATTAAGCACATTTGCGACGTTTCAAGAAAAAAAATCATTAAAAAAACAAATTACGTTCTTTACATGTTTATTTTTTATCAGTGATTTCGCATTTTTTTCTTTTTTAAGTCAAGATGTTGGTATCAAAATGTTGTATTGATATTAGGAGTTTAGATGTACAGAAGGTCGTTCGCACTTTATGGAAACGATTTTGAAATTTAATTTTTATGTATAAATGCCGTATTTTTTTTCGGCGATTTGCTTCTATCTGATAGCTATGGTTCTTTACAATAGTTCTAGCTCGAATTTTCTATGAAAGTTAACTTTTTCTTAGTATTGTCATGTCAATTTCACCCCATTCCTCTTGGACCGTTTTCCAAAGTCCGTTCAGTGTTCTTGGATGCCGTTTTGTAAGTCTCGTTTTAATAAACCGAAAGCGAAAAAGTCCATTGGAGAAGCGTCAGGTTATTTTACAGGTATTTCATTAAATGGGATACACTTTATTCCTGGTTCTGATTCTTTCTTTACTAAATAAGCGACAGTTGATTTAGTTGTAAGTCTCGTTTTAATAAACCGAAAGCGCAAAAGTCCATTGGAGAAGCGTCAGGTTATTTTACAGGAATTTCAATAAATGGGATACATTTTATTCCTGGTTCTGATTCTTTCTTTACTAAATAAGCGACAGTTGATTTAGACGTGTGACTTGAGGTTTTGATCATATGAGGCGCAACTTTATCAATTTCCTTTCCATATAAGGCTGAAATTTCTTCTTCAAAAATTGGTTCTAAAATATTCTGCTGATAGTAGAGTGAATTAATTTTGGCTTTACGTGAGACTTTTTTGATTTTTAATTTGCCGTTGTAACAAAATCGTGCAACTATCTAGAATCCCTTTCGGAACTTTTCTGTACACTGACAAAGTCATTTCGTACGGTCATTTCCGTCAGTTGAGCAAAATAAAATTGATCTTTTTTTATTACTGTCACTTAAATATACCCATGCAACATCGAGTGTTACCACAAATTTCCATTTTTCAGCAGCTAAGTGTTTTACATATAATTTTCTACAATTTGTTTTCCTTTCAGCAATATGCTTTGGTAAAAGCAGATGAACTTTAGTTTTAAACATATTTTTTAACTTCAAATCATTATGAATGATTTTACTTACAGTGCCAGAATACATTCCTAGTTTCGATTCAATGGATCTTTAAGGCGGCGGATTTTTTTTAGGATCAGAGACTTCCTTTTCTCGATATTTACCTGCGTTCGAACAGTTTTAGGGTGAGGTTTCGCGGTCATGTTTTCATTTTTACTTTCACTTAGACTTTTTTCCCTTTCAAATTTAATGTATTAGAAATACCTTTTTTTTGAAATGCCATAACCGCGATTTTTAGACCGCTTTATAATTTGTTAATACGAATATTTCACCTCGGAAAGCACAGTTACGTAACCTTCGAGCCATCTATCAATTTTATGGGCCATTTTCAAAATAAATCTTTTATTTTACATTCCAATCAAAACAAAACAGAAGTAGGCAATTATTCTGAAGTTGCCAAACTTTTATCTCAAAATGCAAACGACAGAAATAAAGTACACAATCGTTTCCATAAAGTGCGAACGACCTTCTGTATATTTGAGATAGTCATTTTATTTAACTGGCATCTGTTTTTCAACTGTAAAAAGGGAGAATGGGTTTTTTAAGTCTTAAATCTTGACAAAAAGTTTCATGTTGTATTAAAGGAGTGAGGATGGGTAAGAAAAATACTTCTGATTAAATCCTTCACCGATTTAACTTGCTTGCGCTTGACGTAGAGAAAGACGTTTTTAGTGACTCATGCACAGTAATTAAACTCAGTGCCTCGATCATTTATTTTTCTTCAGCGTATCAGCGACTACGAAAGTATGTATTATAATTATTGTATGTTACCTAACTGCATATATTGATCTAATAAGTAAAGATAAATTTGAAGAGAATCACTATTCTTGGCTTGCACCAAAAACTATTAACTTTTGGAAATTTAAATAGTTACATTCATTAATTTTAAGGCCAAAAATCTTAAATAATATCTTACAAGTCCAGTTCTTAAAAAAAATTAATTAATTTTTTACTCAAAAATGGATGGCTCACTATTATGATATTACAGATTTTTTTTCTTTTTCTTAAAAAAATATGATTTTGAAAAATTAGGAACCCATAAGACGGACACCTAATTTTTCAACCTTTGCCTCTGACGGACTGCCGAGCGAGGGCAACGCCTCCTTCTCACTTGAGGGGGTTTTGGCGAGAGACAGCATTCCCCATATGTTTTAGATGCGAGGGAAGAAATTATTCTCCCCAATTCTGAGAAAAAGGGGCCTTCTACTTGCCACCTGCAAACAAAGTGTGTCCACACAAGGGGGGGGGGGAGAAAGAAAACGACTTCTCAGAAAGAGTTGGCTTGCGCCGTTTTAAGACCCCAGAATTGGTATGTGAGAGAACAAAGAATCTGACCCTGAGTGGATAACGAACAGTCTGTCGAGAAAGCAAGCTGATCGGTTGAATTTACTGTTAGATTTTTAAGTTCGATTCCGGTATACGAGCAAACTGCTCGGGTGAAATTCGGATGAAAACCGACGAACAGTGACATTTCTCCGTTAAAGACCGTGAATGGTCTTAGTTGAGTAATTATCTCAATAAATTATTACTATTATTAACTAATATCGCTTAAAAGCCTTTTATTCCCGAATTTTCGCCTAAAAGTAGTAAAAAAATATTTTCACATTTATTCGCATGTATTTCGTAAATACGAAAATTTAGTATCCCTACTAAGTATCCTACCTCATTGTACTCGGTGACAGTGATACATTATATAAGCACTATCAGAGACTAAATAGATGCCGATGTTTGGCACGTGAAAGAAAGTGTATTTCTTGTGGGCATTTCTCATGGGTGAATGGAACAGATTGTATTTAAATTTTACCTCTGCGAAGCTATTAGTAATTTTTTTGAAAAAAATAAAATATTGATCTGAATCTGAATGTTTTTATCTGTTTATGAAAAATAATCAACAACGAGAAAAATATTTTTTTTCTTCTAACTTTAAATAATTTAGAAAATATTATATGACTGCAAAATTGTTATTCAAACTGAAACATGAAATTATCCTAAAAAGCATTTTTATTTTCATTAAACAAGTGCAGCTGTGAAGGTGAAGACTTGCATCACAAACAAGATATACGCAGAATACTTGTATGAAGAAAATAATTAGTACACTATCTATTTACTAGCACATTAAAAGCTACTAAAATACTCTCAACATTTACATACGTAAAAACACATACTTTCTAATTTAATCTCTGATGACTTTTTTTTTTTATTTTTTTTTATTTTTATGAAGCGTTTTCGGAAAATATGAATACGGTTCATATCAATGGGTGTTAGAACTTTACATCTACGTTGGTCAGGTATGTGAAATTTATTTGCAGCCAACAATATTTTTATTTTATTTCCTCGAATCATTCTATATTGTTCTATACATCACTAGGTATAAAGTATGCGAATAAATACTGTTAAAAATGACGAATATAATTCAATGTAAATCAATATTTTAATGACAATATTTTGACTGTATAGAGCAGGGGTGGCCAAAGGGACGACCGCTGTCGACTGGTAGACCGCGTAACTATTCCCAGTCGCCCGCCTGTCTGATATGTAATTGGTTGGGAATCAAAATGGATTTATTACTCTTTGTAAAAGTGATGATGATATTCCAAGTCTAACAAACTACCATTGCATTATCCAACAGCAGGCATTGTGCTAAAAAATATTGAATTCAGATGTGATGAATTTCGCATTTAAAATAGTTAATTCTATTCGTGGAAGAAGTTTGCAAAGACGCAGATTCAGAGCATTGCTCGAGGAACGTGAATCTGATTTCGGGGAACTACTATTACACACTGACGTACGGTGTACTTTCTACCATGAATGCAATCAAAACAAAACATCGCTCCCGTTTAACAGATTACCATTTGGTAGTATGTTTACGAATAGCTATAAGTACATAAGAACCACAGTATGAAAAGCTTGCCGAAAATATGCAATGTCATGTTTCCAGCGCGTCCTCTAATATGAAATAAAAATAATAGTTAAGATTAATTTACAATAATATTGTTCGCATTAATAAGAAAATAAAAGCATATTGTTTTATTTATAAACTAATTACTTTTTAAGAAGAAAACCTTTTATCTCTTATTAAAATAACTTGATATTGAATATAATTAGTAATATCTATGATTATTTTAAATTTAAACTAATTTTTGGCTTTAAATTACTAATTTTCTTATGATCACTCAACACATACGATGTTGGTAGACCTCAGCCTATAATTTAAATTAAAGGTCGCCCGTAATGATCAAAAGTTTGGCCACCACTGGTATAGGAATATAAAAAGGTATGATATGTTTTTAGTGTTTAATCTGTTAAACACTTATTAAAATCCATTCGGACTCAATTTCGTTTAAAAGAGAACTGTCACTCGAAGCTCGAAGTATTTTATTTTATGCTATGGATATATCTATATTCTAATAAATAAAAACGGTAGTGTTATTCATTGCAAAATCAGTACACTTACCCCCCCCCCCCCAAAAAAAAAAAAGAAAAAAAAAGCGCTGAAAATAAACGAAAATGGTCATTTTTATGTAAAAAATTGATTCCAAGTGCAGCGCCACGAACACCATCACCGAAAAATAAGTGTAGTCCAAATAAGTGTAACCCAGTGGTCTACCGAAAAAGGAAATGAAGCGCCTACCGAAATTGTTATTGGCGATAAGTATCTGCTGGTAGGGTTGCCAGGTAAATCGAAGAGAACCAGGGTTTGAAATGAAGCCCCGATAGATACCCGATTTGGCATCCAAGAGAACCTGCCGAAAAGTCCGTCTTAATCAAAATGATAAACAAATTTAGGCAGGTACTACTCTTTGCTCTCTTGTGCATAAACTCTTGATCGAAAAAATTATCCATTTGTAAGTGGATGTTTATTTCATTTCTATATAAAAGCCAAAAATAAATTAATATAATCTAATAATAGTTGATGTCTGTCAAAACATGACGGCTAGATAGTAAATGAATGTACTAAAACACAAATTATATTCAACACATCATTGTCAAATGTTGAAAATCATAATAATGCGCAGAAACAAATTGTGATTAAGTGGATTCGTGCTTAGTGAGTATCTAAAGACAGATTTAAAAATGTCACTGAGCATGTGCAGAAAGCAATTTTTTTAAATTGTAAATTATCGCTAATTAAACAGCATGAAATAAACAATTTCCATGAGGTTTACTGTTGTATTTCACAAATATAATTATCATAAATATAAATAAGGCAGAGATCGATCTAGAATTCTTCTCGGAATAAACGTGTTTATCATTAAAACATGTCACTGAGCGTGCGCGGAAACAGTGAGTTTCTAAAGACAGATTTAAACATGCCACTGAGCATGCGTAAAAATCAATTGTAAATTGTAAATTACCGCTAATTAATAGAAATTGCTGTCACAAAAACCAAATTTAACAAATCTACAGATTACAGTCTTTCGTTTAAGACCAAAATGAAGTAAATTGATGCAGTAGTTTTCTCTCACGGACTACCCAAAAAGTCGGCTTAGCAAATTAAATATATAGATGATATATATTATGCATATATCACATAGTATAACCGAAAGATTATATTATGTCAGCCGTATACTTCTGATATAATACAATCTTTTCATACAAGGAAAATTATGTGAATTTTTCTCATGCAAAACAAGTTTCACAAAAGTGAAATAAATATTTATGAAAAGTCTGTTTAATTTAATCTTCGCCTTCCCTTTCAAATCCATAATTCTGATGCAGATTTCTGTTACTTGTGGTTACGAATCGGATTATCTATTACGGGACTTTATTGGGAAAGCGGTTTCGGATCGATTCCCATCCAACCATCACCGGCCCTCAAAAGGGTACACAATACGGGATTCCCCATCGGAGATTCGTAAATCACCCGGCAACGGTACGGATCATTTTCCCAGAGCCTATCGTTCTACCGGTGCCTCCAGAACCGGCCCGTCAAGTTGCCGTCAGTCTTGTGTTTGTTGGGAAATGATTAAATTTATAGACTTCTGTGAAGTGTGGTTCCTACCAAAATCAGTAGCCAGAGTAGCCGCCATTGTTGGAGATCACCGCTGCCACACGCCTCGGCATTGATTCAAAGAGACTTTGGATGAGTTCTTGGGGTACAGCAGACCAAGCAGCTTCCACACGTTGCCAAAGTTGATCTGCTGTGGCAGCTGGGGATGGAATCTGGGTCAATCGTAGAGCAACCATGGACCACATGTTTTCTATCGGCGAAAGATCCGGAGAGCGAGGCGGCCAGGGAAGCAATTCAATCTGGGGATTGACGAAGAACCGTTGGACAATGCGTGCCACGTGTGTTTGGAAATTTGTTATTTTTTCTCCCCTAGATGGCACTGCATGTCAATGTAAGTTTAATATTTACTATGTTTTGTCTAGTACACTCTCGTGGCAGGCAATAAGGAAAGTATGACCGTATGTAACCTCTCATCTTTAATAATTCTTTGAATAAAAATGTATATATATAAAATAAATTAATGTAAGTTCTAGAAGATAGATGTTTTTCTTGATGCACCTTCTACCACTTAACCACGGATGTAATAACGTGTGGTCGCGCATTATCCTGTTGAAATATGGCTGTGGGAGTGCCCTGAAGGTAAGGAAGGACAACTGGCTCCAACACCTCGAAGATGTAGCGCTGGCTGTTTAAAGTACCGGCAATGCGTACTAGAGGTGTGCGAGAGTGATATTCAATACCGCCCCATACCATAATACCCGGTGCAGGACCAGTGTGGCGGTGCATAACGCAGCTGTTCAGCATCCTCTCTTCACGGTGTCTCCAGACTCGAATGCGACCATCGTGGTGTTGAAGACAGAAGCGTGACTCGTCAGTAAAGACAATTTCATTCCATTCTGCCGTCCACATCCTTCTGTCATCGCACCATTGGCGGCGGAGACGTCTGTGGTTCTGCGTCAAGGGTAGACAAAGCAATGGACGTCTTGCGGACAGACCACTCTGCTGTAAACGGCGTCGAATGGTACGCGCAGACACTGGATGATGCGTTACAGACTGCATGTGCTGTGCTATGGTTCGTGATGTGACTGAGCGATCCGTCACTGCCATGTGCACAATTTGCCTGTCATCACGTGAAGTGGTGCGCTGAGGTGGATGCGATCGAACACGCCGGTCCGTCGTACCCTCCTGCATCCAACGATCACATATCCGCATTACAGTTGTTTGGTTTCGTCCAACACGACTACCGATTTCCCTGAAAGATAATCCACAATCTCGGTAGGCCACTATCCTTCCTCTGTCTAACTCGGATACTTGATCAAAAGATGATCGCTGGTTTCGACGAGGCATAATTGATCTTTTTTTTGAAAAAACCACAAGAAAAACACAATTGCCGAACTTGAAATCGTCGAAATCTCCAAGCCTTAAATAGCGCTTTGAAGTGGTGCCACAGGCGCGCGTGATGTGCATCTGCGCTGAAATTCTAATCATTTGCATATCTCACCTCCGCTAATGCATGTTGTAAATTTCATGTTATTTGCATGTTTCCTTCAGGGTGTTGCATTTACAGTGGCCAGCAGTGTATAATCAGGAGGGAGATTCTTAAGCATAGTGTGAGTGATATCATCATCTCCAGAGAACTTCCTTCTGGGAAGATTTTAGTATCTTTCAGGAACAATATGAGGGGTGGGGCTATCGTGAGGCGTATTATTAAAGAGATCCAAATTAGTTGACAATGTTTTCAGTGCTGCAATTTTGAGGGGGGTTGGGAGCAAAATAATGAGAAAAAGTTTTAGCAATAAGGTTACATTTTTCGAGTTCAGTGCTAGCATGAGAATCGGAATTGGGGATTTTAAGAGGGGAAGTGGTATTAAATTGGTTTTTGAATCTTTTGGCCGCATGCCACATGGAATTGTTTGTAGTGTCAAGAGAAGTAATAAACTGTTCCCAGTTAGAATTGGCTTCGTCTTTTAAGTAATATTTAAGGTCCTGCTGAGCGTTATTCATTATAGTTTCATTGATATCAGTTTTATCATGTTGACAATTCTGACTCTTTGTTTTTGTTGTTTATCAGTAATTTTAAGTTAGGGTCAGCGTTAGATTTGTTACTAGAAGGGGGGGGGGTGATTTGGCTGCTGTTAAATAGGCTGCTGTTAATACCTTAGGTGATACTTTTGACGAGATCGTCAATATCATCAATATCATTAACAACAGGGTGGAGAAAGAGGTTACTAGTGTGGATGTTTCTGAATTTAGACCAGTTAGTAAACTTTTTCTGTTTAATATTAAGAGGATTATAGTCGAGGGAGATTTTAAGTAACGCAGGATATTGGTCAGAGGACAGGTCGTAAATGGAGTCATTGTACAGATCATGAGGGATACCTTTGACAAGGGCAAAGTCCAAAATGTTATTTCTGGAAAGGAAAAGTGAGTAGGGGTGGTAGGGGCAATAATATCAGAATTTTTATTAGCCGTGAAGTTATTAATGACAGCACCATAGGGATTAATAGGAGAATTTGGGCCGTTCCACAGGGGAGGGTAGCATTTAAGTCACCGAAAATAATCATTATTAATACTATTAAGGTTTTTTAAATCTTCAGAGACATCCATACAATTCTGACAGGGGGAATGTCAGTAGAAATGATGGTATACGGTGGGTGGTTCCGGAGACAGACATTAATCCCAGTAGCGTTGATAACTTTGAGCGCGGGCAATACAATATAATGATGAGGGAGGGTCATTTTAACGGCGATCGCAGTACCTCTCATTACGCGATCATTACGAGTGGGGTCAACATAGTCGCTACGGTGAACAGCATAATTAGGAACTTTGAACTTATCCCCTGGTAAAAGGTGAGTTTCTTGAATAAGAATAATATCGGGGCAATGCTCATTTATATAAACCTTGAACTCTGGATTTTACTAATAATGCCATTGGCTTTCCAGGCGACAACGGAAAGAGATTTAAAAGTATTCATGGCACGGTTTTAGAAGGAAGAGTGAGCATAGAGTAGATGAAAGCAACTACCTGATCATCGGAAGATTTGTCTTGGAGAATGTGTTCCTTAGTCTGCCTTAGTGTAACTAGCAGATCCGAGAAGTCAGTTACTCCAAGGATGTTTTTAATGATAGAATCAATTTCTCTCATTTGGACCAAGAGATTGATAATTTCACTTTTGTTCGGTGTGCCAGTGGCACTGATAGAAGGATCGGGGATAGAATTCAGTATTAGAGGAAGCGGAATTTATTCCGTTAGGAAGGGAATGTGAACCAGCAGCATTAGCATAACTAATATTAGGATTTACTTTAGATGCTTGTTTTTTCTTAAGGTGAGGTAAATTATGTGGGAATTTGGGGCATCCTCTCCAGAGCAGTTGTAACATTTGAGGGTGAGTTTTTTCTTTAATGGAACAGTCAATGGTTTTATAGGGTCTTGCGCATTTAAAATAACGTGGTTTCATCAAGCAGTGGGCGCGAATCCTCTCGAGGTGAAGCCTTTTATATCCTTACTTGGATGCGCGCACAGCTGATATGTATTTTGCATAATTTAACATGCAACTTCCAATTTGCACTTCTTGATTCAGCGACAAAAGGAGCGATCTCATCGCTTAAGACTGGAAAATGTTCAGTCTCAGCTGCATTATGACGTCATAGCGTTCAATAGGGTATTTTTCGACGTATTTCTTGTAAGAAATAAAAATTAATAGGAAGAGGCTGGCGAGCATGTGTTGCTTGCATGCCCCCCCCCCCCCCCCCCCACCACCCGAGATGAAAAGCCATGAGTGTTGAAATCGTACTACATGTTTAGAAACGCGTCCAGAACGCGAAAGTGTTAAAACAGAGTCTTTGAAATCGCCGGTTCACATTTCATTGTCACTGTTAGGGAAAAACGCTGGTTTTAAACGATCCATTGAGATATTGACTTTCAAGAAGTAGCAGTCGAAAAAGTGAATTCGTTGCAGTTGACAAAGTAATAGTAGACATAATGATATATCTACGTTCAAAACAATACCATACTTAATGAATCTTTTAAGACAATTTTCACGTGTTGGAGGGGAGTTTTTTCACCACTTGATGCAATTAAAGCATCGTACAGGTATGGAAAACAAGTTTCCTACCATAAACTATTATTTATTTGGAAAGTACAGGGTGGTAATAAAAAAACTTCGCCGATATATGGACCTTCAGCGGCTGTTCCGTTCAACCGATCGAGATGAGATTTCAGATATATTAATTCAGAGCTATGAGGTAGGTATTCTGTGAACAGCAACAAAATGGCTCTCACGGTTACGGTTATAGGTATAGAAACTCGAAATTTTCGAGCGGTAACACCCACTTTTCCCCGTCGCAAAAAGCTCAGTGCATGCGAGAACCCTAAACAGCGTTGGAACGGTACTTGGATCACAAAAAACGGACGCGTTATGCACGCACAAAAAACAGCTCTGCGAACGGCCAACAAAAACACGGTATTATACAAGGTACGAACTGCGATATGTATGTATAAAATATAACATTTTGAATTTGCATGTGTTATATTTTATACATTGTGTGGAATCGCGAAAGTACAAAGAAAAATAGTTCAAAAGAAAAACATTTTATTCTATACATATCTGCAGGAATATTACTTATGTAAATATTTCTCATCAGCAATAGAGTTTTTAATTTTATTTATTCATGTGTTCTGGCATTCGGTACCAAAATCTGTCCGTTTGAATCCCATTCTTGGCATGGATGTTTGTAGCCGTTCGGAATCGGCTTTAAGCAGGTCTCAGTCTGATTAACCCTCGTGTAGCAAAATTTGACCGTAGCGCTCCAAACCAAATTTATTCATGTAGGGGCTGCTGATGGCTACATCCGATCACGTGAAGAGTTTATTTACCCCCTTTTTTTTAATCAACATTGCTAAACCTTACGGACGAAAATATGTTTCTGTATATTTTTGAGACAATAATTTATATATATTTTTGTTTACATACACACACTGGAACATCTGCTTAACGCACACACTGGAACATATGCAGTTGTCAAAAATATTCGTTAACTTCATTATTATAGAAAAAAAATTAATGACCGTGTTTGACGGTATTGAAACCCAATAAAATCAAAAGCCACAAGCTTTACAGCTGTGTGGCGGTATCTCTTTTTCTGTTTACTTCCTCTACAAATAAATCAAAATTATACCTCTGCCATCCACATTTAGTGTAGCGGCGAAAGAGAGTTATAAAATTTACCAGGTTATAAGCCCAGTTGAATCACAATGACAGAAATATTTGAGCCGCTCATTTGACAAATCGGTTAAGTCCATAATACAAAAAGTGGAGAAAAATAATAAAATAATATACGTTGTTTTTAAAATTCCGCTGAAAATATAAATTCAAATACACATTGCAGAATGTATTATTGCAGATGTCACTTTTATCTGACGACATATAAAATCTATGAGATAGAACGTCCTTGGAGTAATCGTTATTATTATTACAATTTTTGCTTGACCTTAGTACTTCACCGATTTGGCAAGTGAAAAAAAAGTAATTAAATCCAATTCAGTCTTAAAATTATTTTTACTATAGAAAAAATTGAAAAAAAATGTTTAATAATTCCCAAGTACTCACTTCTGCAGCAGTTAGACTGTAACTAACTCATTTATTTTACTTTCTTGTGATGATACAACACTAAGGCCGTCCGCACACGGAGCGACTCAAAGGAAACTGAACTGGTTAGCGACTGAAATTGCTTATCGGTTGCAAACTCGTTAGTGATGCGGCTCCGCACACGGGCCGACTCAAAAGTGATTCAAATCAATAGTTTGCGACCTGTCATGGAAGGAAGAACATCATTATTCCGGGCATTATTTTTACTGAAATTATTATCAGAAATTAATTTATTTTAAAAAATCGTCACAATAGATTGTCTTTAATCAATCGCTTAAAAATGGACTGTATATATGGACGCACATATTCCATACAACAAAAAACGTTAGAATTTCATTTCATCGATAGGCAGAAATCACGTGACTCGTGTACGTCATTTGGCAGCTTGCCAAAAGAGCGGCTGTAACATAGATTGTGTAATAACACGCACAGCGCAAGAGAAACTGGCGACTGAAGTTGCTAGCGACTCGACACGTTGAGCTGCCTGCGACTGATTACAAACGCGTTGCTGACGGGTTTGAAACCAGTTGCGCCGTGTGCGTGGCTCCATTCAATTACATAGGTTACGACTCATCACGGACTGGTTTGTGATTGGAGTCGGTTATCAGTTTCTTTTGAGTTGCTCCGTGTGCGGACGGCCTTAATGATTGACCGTTATCATCAAGTACAGTGGTACCTCGGTTTGCGAACTTAATTGGTTCCAAGACTAGGTTCGCAAACCGAAACGTTCGCAAATTTAATGGAAGAAGAATTATTTCGTTCCCCCCCTAGAACATAGTTATTTTAACCTTGTTTTTATTGGTTTAGTTATAAAGAAAAGGCGAAAATAAATGAAAACAGACTTTTTTTATGAAGAACCAAGACATAATTGTTCAGTCCAGCATTTTAGCTTTGTAGTGGATAATTGCTGGTTCAGATGGTTGATTGTTTAAAAGGAAGGGAGGACTACAGATTTTACTGCTTAGAAGGTAAGTCCTCTTCCGTTATATCACTAGGCAATTCCGATTTTAGCGTTTTTTCTCTTAGTCTAATTTCAGTCTCACTAGCTCATTTTGGCAGAAGAAACCGATACAAAGAAAACACCTTGAAAAAAGTGCCATGATATACATTTAAAAAAAAAAAAATTAGAAATAACCTGCTGGTTCATAGGCTGAATCAAAGGAGTTATGTTGGGTGGTAGAAATTTGACCTTAATGAACATATATTTGATGTCAAGGTCTTCTTCGAAATTTGGAGGATGAGCAGAAGCGTTATCCATGACGAGAATACACTTAAAGGGCAAACCATTCTCCTCAAGATATTTCTTGACAGCAGGCCTCAATAATCCACTCCATGAAAATGACTCTTGCCTTAGGACCCATGCCTTAGGAACCCATGCCTTAGGAACCCATGCCTTAGGAACTGCTTAACATTACAGGCAGTTTATTTAGCCTTCAGCACATTATTTTGCTTGAATGCCCGAGCATTTTCAGAATGGTAAACTAAAAGTGGCTTTATTTTACAACCACCACTTGCATTAGCACACAATAAAAGTGTAAGCATCATAGGCTTGAGCCCAGGAAGTGCTTTCTCCTCTTTGGTGATGTAGGTTCTTCTTGGCATTTTCCCCCAAAACAATCCTGTTTCATCACAATTAAAAACTTGGTTTGGCATGCAGCCTTCACTTTCCTCAAACAGTTTGAATTCATGAACAAATTCACCTGTAGCCTTTTTTTCTGAACTAGCAGCCTCCCCATACCTAACAACACTATGAATTCCACTTCGCTTACGGAATTTCTCAAACCTTTTTAAATCCTCTACTTAAAATCTTGACTTTCATCACCATTTGTACTCGGTGTTTTTACTTCCAAATCACTGTTCAACATCTTAGCCTTTTCGCATATTAAAGTCTCACTAATACTATCACCAGTAAGCTATTTTTCATTTATCCACACTAGCAATAATTTTTATACCTTTTCTATAACTTGAGGCCTTTGCTTCGTTAAAATAGCTACTAATTTAGCCACATGAGCTGCCTTTATTGCCTCTTTGTTTTGGAGGATAGTACAGATGGTAGACTTCACCAACCCAAACTGCGTGGCGAGACTGAAAACACGTACACCATTCTCATGTTTAGCTATTACTTCCTTCTTTTTCTCAAAAGTTAGATTAGCTTTCCTGCTAGCAATATCATTTGCTCTTGCCGTTTTCATGGGAGCCTTATTGACGGCTAATTTAAACAAAAATATTTACAAAATAAATCTATGAAATACATGAGCAACCAACGTTTGAGCTGTGTTAGAGAAAGTCCATCAGAGTTTGACATGTGGACTATTCGCGAACCGAAGCAAATGTGGCGAATACTTGCATCGCAGACCACCAGATGCAGTGCATCTCCGGCGTTTGTTCGTAAACCGAATCGTTCGTAAACCGAGGTACCACTGTACTTGCATCTGCTTTTGGATTGCATTACTGCAACGATTTACATTAGAGTATGGACTTAACTTGATTGGCTTCTGAAAAAAGTGACTTAATATTCGATGGCCAAAACAAATTTTATCATTGAGTGGTATTAATCTTTATTATTTCGGAAATTTATTAGGAATGTAAAAATTTAGGAGTCAATAATGTGCTTTGACAATAAAATTTCCACAATTTCAAAAAGTGGACTTAACCGATTTGGCTTGTGAATGACTCATTTAGAATCTTGGGAAGTCTATTTTTAGAATAAATTTTAGTGTCAATTAATAAAGTGAAAGAATGAACACATCAGTGAACACAAAATATAAATCTTTATTACAGTATATGAATATGATTATATGAATATTACATATGTCTATTTGAAAAGAAAATATTTTGATAAGAAATTACACTGAAAATGTAATCATTGATAAAATTAAGAAAACAAATCCTATAACTATTTTTAGTAACAGCAAGAAAGACGTTTCACATTTCTTCCCCTTAAGAATATTAACTGCAATGCTTTTAGTAAGAATCTATATTTTAAGAAAACTTCATCATCTTCCTTCATCCCACATCAAATGTTCTGGTTGCAAAATCAGAACGCAACCATAATGGGATTTAACGTTTGGGGTCATAATTGACCCTCCTGGGAAGGGATTGTATTAACGCCCCTGGATATACTGTTCCAGTTGATATATTTAAAAATATCGTTATCAAGGAACTGGAATTAAATCTAGGTCAGGTGATTTTATCTAATAAAATTACACTCCCGTGAAAATTTTGTGCCTGAATTCCTAGAAAAAAAAATTGATACTAAAATTCATTTGCCAGGTGTTGTTCAGTGGATGATTACATTACTAAAATATCATAAATATCTTTATAAATAATAAACTGGCACCTATTAGGGATAGATTTGCTCAAAACTGGATATGGATATATATATATATATATATATATATATATATATATATATGTAAGTAACAATAACACCCTATTAATATTAATTGTCCTAAATAAACATGTATTCTAAATTATCCTTGTTTCAACCTCAATAAAGAACAACCCTATTTCAAAAACGAAATCGAAATAACCGAATATTCTATTCTCTTCAATGCACGCTCGGTAAAGTTATTTTTTAGACGTGATTCAGAATCCCGTGATCTCGATTTCCCCCTTTGAAAAATCATACAACTTTTGACTCATATACCACAGGATCGGGGGTCAGCCAATTAAAACAATTCTAAACAGCTAGCGCCATCACAGTATATATAAAAGGTTAAACAGCGATTTCCGCGCGCTTTCTACTATTCGAAATTATCTCTACTATTCGAAATTATCTCAAAAATCAAGATATTAACTTTCACAATTCAATTGACAGTGAACTCTTATCAAATCTTGCAAATTATGATCACGCTGACCCCACTATTAGGAAAAGGCCTCGTGCCATCCTGAGTCTTTCGTCTTAATTTTTTGTTTGTCCTCGTCATTTAAATAAAAAATAAAAAATATAAAAAACAATGCTTGGCTTGCCAAGGTAAAAAACATTTAAAAATTTTATATAATAAAATAAAAACCTATTTTCTATCCTTAAACTTTCTTTTAGCTTTATTATTTTTGTCTCAGAGCAAATCCTTTGGCTTTGCTCATTTTCGTAGTTATTGAACTCACGGATTCTGAACCTTATCTCTCTATCCAATCACTTTTCTCTATTCTCTCTCAACTTGCCAATTGAAATCCATCTTACAGACAGCCATTGACTCCACCCCCACCAGCGTATCAACTCGAAGATCAAGGAGACATCCAATTAGAACTGCTCTTTTTCACCCTCCAATGTTCTGACCAGAAGACTCACTGCTTAACTTGTGTTGCATTTCCAGAACATTTGACGATTCTCAACGAACTCTTATTCTATTTTCTGAGGAAATTCAACTCTTCGATGATAAATTTATGAAATATCTGTGTTTGAAGGCGTTGGCCTAGGAAACACAGTTAACCAATTTGTCCTATGGTCCGCGCGCTTTCTGTCTGTTTCGTTGCCATACCCTAGTATCGTCCTTCTCTTCCTTTGCTATTTTCGCACGATGTATGCCGCCGCTGTCCGTTCTATTATGTGGTGTACAGTATATTCACGTTTCGGCAAGTCCGGGTTGGTGTGTTTACGTCCTTTGGTTAAGTTACATGTACTTTGATGTGTGCTTAAATGTCCTCCATAGTGTCGTCGTTTTGTCACCGGAATAAATCAATTTAATGGATACCATTCGCGTGTCTCTTCTCTCATGCGTCTACAGTGCGGTGAGTCCGGGTGTTTATTTCCCCAGTATTCTGCTCTAAAGTGTGCTTCTCTCATTAAATACCCAGACTACATATTCATCAGTGACTGCCTTCGATATGTGTTCTCATTTCGTCAAATTCATTGTATGGATGTGAAATTCATTGGATTGAAATTGTTTCATAGGCTAGAAGCTTTTAGGAGAAAAAAATAAAGTGAAAGGATATATCTAAGTAGTGAGAAAAAGTGGAAAACTTATACTAAAAACAAAATACCTAATTTTTATTAGATAAAAGAAAACTTATCAGGGAGAAACTACGAGCTCGATGACTGTTTGGTAGAAAAAATATGAAAATCATGTGACTTCTACGAGATTCTAAACTGTGATTTTATTCCGAGTCTGTGCCCCATATTTTAATCCTATATTTTACATAAACATGAAATTTTTGTTTGTTTGATAACTCGGCGAGATACCGAAATTTTCAACATAACTATTTCCTACTCAGGGCTTGTGGCGGCGGTCCTGAGGTACAGTGCCCTGGTTTTCGGTGCTGAGGGTGCTCGGTTCAAATTCTGGTGTCACGCCACGAAAAATGCATCCGTTCGTGCCGTTCCTTCATAGGGGGTAATGCTGTCCGCCTAAATGGTGTCCCCATAATAAAATGGACACTGAACTGCGGTGTAGTATAAGCGAATGTTTGACGACAAGTGCCTCCGCTTCTTTAAAAAAAAATCCTCATGTTTACTATGAAATTTTTTATGCATTTCATTTGATATGTTTTTTCCCCCACAGCTTTTTAAATTTTTTTTTTAAATTTATTATTTTTTATTTCATTCAAAGCTCATATTGTCGGAAATTCATTTTGAACATATTATTTCGGGAATAATTCAGTTCTTCAATATTTTTTTTTATCTTTAGCGTTGTTGCATTTAACTTAAATTTGAGAAAAACTCAATAGTTACTCCTAGTTAATCCAAATATAAGTAACTTCCGTTAAAGTTACAGAGCTTTGAACTTCTTGATGTATGCTTCGTCCTAACACGATGCTTCACTTACAGATATTCAACTTGTATACGGCATTTTTTTCCAAAATTTGAAGATTCACACAATTGTTAGTCAGAGTGATTTACTTTCTATATTTTTCTTTTTAAAATCTCGTTTTTTTATTTTTTCATTTTATACACATATGATATTTACTGCCGCAAAACAGTCATCAATGAAACTTACTGTAAATCTGCATTGAAATGCTGTTTTAAAAACTTTTCACCAAATGGTTTTATTTGTTAAATATTTAGCAATTTTTTCTAAGTTTAATTGCTATGCGTTCATAAGATAAAGTAATAATGACACAATGTGAATTATATAAAGACATCTTTCTTTCGTAGCCAAATGAGGGAATTAATGCGAATGAAATGCGTTGATGATAAAACAATGGGGAAAATATCGGCAGTTCAAGGATAGCTTTTAGGGAATAGTGTAGGAACTTTGCTTGTTATATATATATATATAATATAATATGTGGCATTACGGCACATGTTGATATGTCATTTTTTCATGTTTTCGGCAAATTGAAAAAGTAACGTTTCTTGGGAAATATAAAATCGCTCAATTAAGTTTTTCAATCCAAATATTCTTTAGTTGATATTCATATTCAACCTCAAGCATATGGCTGGTCTTCAATGAAAATTTTCAATTATTGACCGAGTATTATCTCTTTCATACATAACAGCATTTTCCAATACGAATAACTTGGTATCATTTCATAATTCCACTATCAGCTTTTGCCACATGTAAGAACTAATTTTAAGTGGGACATATCAACATAAAACATAAAAATGAATTTTTTGGACATATCAACATCTGCCATAACGCCACAGATATATTCTATAAGAGAGTTTTCGAAAGATTGTACTTAATTTTTTGTTTTCTATAAACTAGGAAAATGTCACTAGATATTGGGCAATTGACTAATTTTCAGCTATATCGCTAAAATTATTGGACAATCCAGGGAAATACGCCAATTGTTGGTAAATAATCGAACAAATAACTAACTCTTGATTTTAGTAATTATCAATTCACACAACAGACAAGAATTTTTTATTCAGAATTTTATGTAGCTGGATTAGAATCCTCATAAATTACGTATAACAATATTGCAAAATTGATTTAAGTGGGAGAAGAAACAACTTAATTCTTTCATGGGAAAACGGAAATTTTTAGTCTGCCGCCCAAATTTTTGCAATTTTTTTTTCATTTCTATATTTATTTCTATATTGTATTATTTTCAGTTCAAAGTATACATAGAAAATGTTCTTTTCACATATCGCTTCACAGCATATTTATAGCCGTGTTTTTAGTGCACAAAAATTTTTAAAAAAAAATACAGTCTGCCCTCATTTTTCAATCAATTCTTCGGATGTTCGATTTAAATATTTGGAAATTTCCTTCAAGTAATTAAATAGCAAATTTCCGGATTTTTCCTATATATTTATAAAATAAACTTGTTTAAGTTTGCAAAATCAGCACTACACTGAATTGGACTAAATTTCGAGAGGAGAGCAGTGGCTATTTAAACATTTCGTTCATGTATTATGATGCTTTGCAGATAATTATCTGGAATGACTGTTATTTGTTTTTATTTTTCAATCTTAATCAGTTTGTAATACTACAAGGACTTATCCATCCTCCGAATACTTTGTCTAATTCCTCAACAGCTGCTATAGTCAAATGATCCTTAAACATGGAACTAACTACCTGAATTCCGATTGGCAACCCATGGCTGAGTCCTGTTGGAATCTGGGAGGACGGGTATCCAAGGATATTGAATATACAAGTGTAAGCTATATTCGGATATTTAGGAATGGTCAACAGGTAGTGTGGAGGCGGTTCTGGATGCGTAGGGAGAATTAAGATAGCATCTTCTTTGAAAATATTTTCAAACTTTTCCTGTAGTAATTTGTATTTCTCCAGACAATCAAAGTACACTTGGTCCTTGCTACGCCTGTCAATGGCTGCAAAATAAAGAGCGGGCCATGTGTAGTCAGAACACTGGATTATACTCTTCAAGAACTCTATTCCAAGATTTATCGATTCATCCTCGGCTAACATGTCTTTGAAGGATATGCAGCCGGTTTCCAGCAACTTGCATTCCCAGATTGTGAAAGCATCCCTTAGTTCTTCTATCCTTAGTTCGGTAGCTTTGTTTCCAAATGTCTCTTCAAAATATTTTACAGCCTGTAAGAAAAAAAATTACTCATATACGGTAAATATTTAAGAATTGGCAATTGTTTATATAAGAACCAAGAATTTATTTTCAAAATTAAGTTGGGATCTTTCCAGATGTTTCTCCGACGCGTTTGAAAACACACAGCAGTTGGATAAAATAAAACTAATCAGAGTTCCGTTGCTTGATATTTGAATAGAATATGTAAAATTGTTTCCTATGAAAACCGGTTAACTCTAATCGCTTTAACATACATAATTTTCAAATTTAAGATCTTTACTACTTGCCTTGTTTAATGTCGGAAAACTCAACTAAAAAAATTCTCACAGGCATAATACTCCACCAGAATATTGATTATTAGTTTTGTGAGGTATAAACCCTAAAGTGAACTATTTCAAGAGAATGTTAAGTTATGTATGTCGACTATATAAGAGTTTCAGTAAAATTGGCATTAGGAAAGCTGAAGTATCTTTACCGAAAATCGCCAAAAATTTTTTTTAATAATGTCTCTAATATAGAATCAGCTAAGCATTACTCGTATTTCGAAGAAACAGAATTATTGAAAGAGTGTGGAATGGTAGTTTAACATATTTTTGTCATATGACGAATCAGTACATCTTTTGACATCTGAATGTTGTTGGCAGGGGACGTATTCAGACGACCAGTATTGACAGGGATTAGTATCAGCATAAATTCCCAGGTCAACAATAAAGCCAGGGGCCCACTGGCACCTTTTAATTTGGGCGATTAAACAGTTTAGTCACTTGAAAGTTGCCGGATACCTTCGACAAGTGCCCACTGGCAATTAAATAGTTGCTTTGCACTCAGTTTGAAAATGGATTTCGTGGAAGCTGCATGTGTTTGTGCCCTCGCTCTACGGCGAAAACGTAAACAAAACCACAGAAGATTTTGGGTCCATCCAATAATAAGTAGGAGATTATTTGATGGGCAATTTTATAAATTATTTGAAGATTTAAGAGTAAACCCAACAAAATTTTTCAACTACTTTCGGATGAGCGTTGAAAGTTTCGACAACCTGTTGTTATTAGTGGAGCCCAGTATTTCTTACCAAAATACAAGATTATGTTTGGTTATACCACCGCAGGAAAGATTAGCAGTGACTCTAAGGTAAGTAAAAAGATTTTCTTAAAAATTTGCAAGTTTATTAAAATAAAATACATATTACAAACTTTTTTTGTAAAATTTTTTTCTACTGTGCTTCTAGCAATAGTGTATTGCGATTACAAGTTCATTTATGTAGAAGTTGGAGCATACGGTTCATCAAGTGATTCTAATATTTTTAAACAGTCAGCATTTTCAAGGTTGCTTGAAAGAAATCAATTAAAAATTCCAGAACAAAGTTGTCTCCCTAATGATGACAATGGAACGGCAATGCCATTTACTCTAGGGGGGGAGGGATGAGGCATTTGCTCTTTCACAGTTTGTGTTTCGACCATATTCCAGCAGAAATCTGTCCGTAGAACAACGTATCTTTAATTACAGATTAACAAGAGTTCGCAGACTGGTAGAATGTACATTTTGGAATTTTAGCAAACAAATGGAGAATATTCTACAGGCCTCTCGATACCAGTATTGAATTCAGTGAATCTGTTATTAAAGCATGCTGCATTCTACACAATTTTGTTAGAAAACATGATGGAATACGTGCCACTCAACTTAACTTGAGATAAATTAAAACGTTAATAGAAGTTCAGCTAAAATTGTAAAATTGTAGAATAATTTTATAAAAGTTGTTTTTTCCGCTTTTTCAAACTGTGAAACTAAAGATTCCGATTATGTCTCTAGCCTTAACATAGGTTTTAACAATGATATGATCCATAACAAAAATTCGATGCTATTTTTTCTCATTTTATTTATATTATATTTATTTTTCTCATTATATAACTTTTTAATGCTACTCAAACATTAATTCTATTGTTATTCAATTTCAAAATTATCATAATTCATATTTTAAGGACCGTCTAGCAGTCCGTGCTCGGAAGAGGACCCTAACTGAATTCAATTCATGCAGCCCCCCACCTCCCCACCCAAAAAAAAGTTAGAAGCACGCTACGCCTATGATCAGATCTATTGCAAGCAACTATATAATCACCAGTGGGCGCAGTCCTATCTAAACCAACATGATCTATTCTCACCAGCAACAGTTTCATTACCCATTGAATCGAACATGTTGGAATTTTTTAGTTGCCGCAACTGAAAAATCGCCAATGGGCACTTTACCAAGGGAATCAATGTGTTTCATTTTTGTGATAAAAAAGTTGTTTTGAAATAATCGCCAGTGGGCGCCTAGCCTAAGTTAACAAACCGCTCTGTTCTTTGATGTCCTCTGACCTTTTGGCCGCTCTAATTGTAATTATAATGCGGGAAAGAATTGCGTTAAAGTATTTTCTTCTATTTAAATGTCTTCATATAGATATTCACCTTTGCAGAAAACAGACCCTACTTTCAGCCCGTCGACAATATCCCAGTTGAAAAGTCTTTTCATTAAGTGATGTTTAATAATTGGCCCGAACTTGCCTCATCTTCCCCAACCTCCCAATTAGCAAACACAGAAACTATTTTCCCCTTTTCATCCGTCCACAATATAAAATGTTATATTGGGTTGAATAGAAACTTTCAGATTATTTACCATTCTGACAGCTGCTTTGATATCTGGGGTGACTTTGAGTAGTGATCCTGGAAACTCTTCCATGTAGTATATTTTGACGTTACTAAAGTTCACCTGAAATGGAAAGTAAGTGAGGGGTGAACACTACGAAATATTATAACTTCAAATCAGTGATAAATTTCTTTTACTGGAGGATTTGGCATATTATATCAGAAGGTTGGCGATCGTATATAATTGTGTCTAAATGCTCCTAACAATGAATTCACTAATATCTGAATGACGTAGTCAAGAAAACTTTTGTTAAAGATGACAGGTTAAATTTTTGGATTGAAGTTGAATTTTATTAGACTTGGCTCAGACTCTGGCCAAAATTCAACGATTACTTGTTTTCTTGAATTAAAAATGGACATCACACTAACTCTCTATAGCCTCAGTTGTAAATCTAGTCAGTAATCTCATAAGCTTACATAAAACTGTTTTCGGCGCGTTTCTCATACTCGTATGCATGTACAGTTAATTCCGCTTACATGGTCTGGAATTTACTTTGACTTTGAGAAGGTTTAGATTCAGTTTTATTTTGCAGGAATGAAATTACTGGACGACAATATTTTGTGAGATTGTGTATCACAGTTTGAAATATAGAAAGTAAATTAAATTTTCAAATGTTAATTTTCTTAGAATTCATACAAAAATTCATTTCTTTCGCTTGGAAGCTATTAAATACATATTAAAAAAACATCCTTTTAGATGCTAAATGCTTTTGTTTTACTGAAATATATAATATGTTTGCTTAGTATAGGGATATATCTGGCAACGGTTAAATAAAGTATCCTGAACTGTGGAAATTATTTCCTGAAATATCATTCCGAAACTTGCGAAATTGGAGCAAATACGCTTTGGGTGGTCTTTAGTTAATAATAAACACTTAAACAAATGCGAAGTAATCATTGGAATAGCTATTTGAAATATAACTTTAAAGAAACAATGTTAATAAGCTGATAATTTTCAGAGAAATAATACTATGATTTTGTTAATAAAGTTTTTTAACGTACTAAATGCTTTTACATAAAATAAGAAATTCCATTTAAAATTTACAGGAAAATTTTAAAATTATAAATATTGATTAAATTTCTTCTTCCCTTAAACAGAAAATAAGAAATTAAAGAAATTTTAAAATATCACTGGATAAAACATAACATGCACTTTAATTTATTTAAAGAATGGCCACGCCTTCAGATGCAGAAGGTAACTATGTTTCAAGAATTCTGTCCAAAATACACAGTGGTATTTAAAATTGTATTAAAATGAAACCTTTTGATGCAGGTTCAGTTTCTTGGCAGTGTCTCCAGCCAGAAGCTCCGTGACTAATGAGAGATCTTCAACGTACCGACACATAGGACCAGTGCTGACGTATTGCATTATGCTCCCTGCACTTTTGTTGCGAATAGGCCAAGGTCTGTCGTTCGATATGACGCCTGTATAAAAGAGGTAAAAGCTTGCAAATCAGTTTTTGACAAGATCTATTACAATTGAGAAAGAGTAAACAAATTCCAGATAGTATGTATGTTAATAATGTTATTTTAATGCGAGAAATTTGAGGCCAAGTTGATATTCATGAAATTTAATAATTGCACAAAACTCGCTACATGCACTCAGTTGCAGATTTAAGAGTCGAACTTAAGTTTTAACCATTGTCTTTACCTCCAAATCAGTTTTTTGCTGATTATAATTTTGCTGATTATTTGCTGAATCTGATTATAACTCAGAATTCATTTTGCTAATCATAAAAGCAACAAAAATTTAATAATATATATACTATGATAATGTTATTTTCATGTCAAAAATGTCATGCCATGATAATGTTGCGTGCAACTAAAAAATTACGCAGAATTTATGCATACTTAACCTTTAGCTAACGGGACCCATTTTTCCAATTCCCTCTTTAGAAAGGGAAATTTCATACTCCCTTTGTAAGAACGGCCATTAAGGTGTATATATCTATATATATCTATATATATATATATATATATATATTTAGGTCGGTATTCTAGGGATACATGCTATCCCTACCCGTATGGAAAAGGTTAATGCAATAGAACTTAAGTTTTGGACATCTTCAACAATGGGAAGTATGGGCGTGAGTGCTGCTTTTTTTGGAAATAGGCTTGCTTAATTTAGGAAATAATCAAATTTGGTGAACAAAAACCAAAGACAAAACGCTTTTGATTATTTCAATTTTCTTTCTCTAAATAACCATTTACTAATGGCAGGAGGTAATTCTAAACTGCAACCGATATCTTTTGTGCAAACTTTAAAAAGCCTATAATCTGCAATATTATCTCCTCACATGAAACAACTCTTTAACATATTTATCTACAAGAAGTATATGATGTATTCCGCAGTTTTCTCCGTTCGGAATTTAAATTTTATTTTCTCGAAGAAATTATTCCTTTAAGAAAACTGGCATAATACAAAAGTACGAAAAATTTGAGAAAACGCTTTAAATAACTAATATAATTTGAAATAAAATTGTTGTATAACTATCGCGTTATTGAAAAACCAGATCAGAAAGTGGAATTATCTGTTAAATGTAAATATTTTCATCTATCTGAGGTCACTGAATTTCTATCATAGATAACAATCCTGTATTTAATTTATTACCTATTAGGTTTTGACTTGTGACACTTTTATTATAGAAATTAAATTTTTGAAGATTGCTTTGTGTCTCCGTACATGAAAAATATCTTTTTATAAATATTTCGTTCCAGAAAGTGATAACCACATATTTTTCAGTTGCATAGGTTTCTCTCTAAAGCATAACAATAACATTATTTGGGCCGTTCACAATTTTAATTGGTTAAGTTCACTTTTTAAAATTTTTGAAATTTTAATGTCAAAGCACTTGATTGACTCCTAACTTTTTACATTCATAGTAAATTTCCTAAATAATAGAAAGATTAACTCGACTGAATGGCAAAATTTGTTTTGGCCATACTCTGTTGTAAATTGTTGCAATAGTGCATTTCAAACGCAGAAGAAAGTTCTTGATGATAACGGCCAATCGTTTAATGCTATTTCCTCACAGAAAAAAGTAATGAAATGAATCAATTACAGTCTAACTGCTACAGAAGTAAGTACTTGTGAAATATTAAACATTTATTTCAATATTTTTATTGCAGGAAAAATAATTGGAAGACTGAATGGGATGTTATTACTTTTTTTCACTTGCATCGATTAAAACCCTTTCAGGGGCGATGGTCCATTTTTGAACCCTTCTTTCACTTTCATTCATTATATTCCAGTTAAATGAGCAGAAAAAGGGCTAGTTCTGTCATCTGTTATCAGTTTCAAGAAGTAAAATCATTTTACAACCTTTTAATTGGAAATTTTTTCAAGGTTTTTTTGGTTAAAAAAATCGAGGAAAAAATGTGCGCCTTGCAAACGGTAGAGATTGTTGCCCCATAAAAGGTTAACTCCCCTAGTCATTCAAAGATTGTAATAATAAAGACTACTCCTTTTCTATTTTACAGATTTTATATGTAGTCAGATGAAAGCTACATCTGTTGTAATATATTCTACAAAGTTTAATTAAATTTAAATTTTTAGAGGAATTTTAACAAAAAAAAAGTACATTATTTTATCACTTTTCTCCCATATTTGTTTTATGGACTTAACCGATTAAGCAAGTGAGTGGCTCATTTTTATTCTCATATTTTATCTAAAGAAATATTTTTTCTAAGAGAAAATTTGGCCTATGGATCATTTAGAACTTTTAGAATCTTTTCCCCTCTCACCTTCTACCACCACTTGCTATCCCGTAACCAGGATAAGAGGGTTCCACTCTATACGTATCGCACCCCGGCAAAAAAAGTGACACAAGTAAAAAAATGTCAATTTTGAGGTTATGTCATTGAAAAATATGTATGAAGTCCCCATCGGGCACGAAAATCGACACATCCCTATCCCGCAATTTGTCCACCTGAGGGCAGTTGTATCAGTTTTATTGCAATGCTAGTTCAAGCTGTATAGTACTCATTAAGTTGATTTTTCTCAAATGCTGAATTTTTGAGATGTGTCAGTTTTCTTGCTGGGAAGCGATATGTCCTTGCCAACGCCTGATTTCTACCGTAGAGAAAAGACCCGATATTTGAACAAAGATTTTATTTGTTTTCAACTTTCTGGGAAATAAGTATCACTTTCTTTTCCTAGAATAACATCTACTTTTATATCTCTTTGATATTCTACGAAGTTTCAACTAAAAATGTTTTGGATATCCTTCATGCTAAATTGGACTCTTAAAAATTGCATGTCCTTTCTTCAAAAGAAGTACAATGGGCACGCATGCGACTGAATCAGGTGTATATAACAAAATAGAAAACTTGGTTAGAGAACTTAAATTTTGCTGTACACGCACATGATAAAAGTTTATTAACCTAACACGTCACGAGTTCTAGTTCTAAGACAAAAATTATGCTTTACCTCTGGTAGGTTTGTGTCCGTATATGCCACAAAATGAAGACGGAATCCTTATGCTGCCAGCAAGATCTGTACCAATACCAAACAAAGCTCCCCCAGCAGTTATAATTGCTCCCTCGCCACCTAAAAGAAAAGTGATGATAATTTCTTTTTTATTTTAATCAATTGTAGTGGACAAATTTATTGCATCAACCATCAGCTTCGAAGAATTCACCAAATCCTGAAACTGAACGACTTTTGAAACAAATGTAATCGATATTCTCTTTCATGTTAAATGTTGAAATATATATTAAAGCATTTAAGTAACAAGAAAAAATGTAAAAATATGTTCTAAGTTACATATAAATGAACTTAAATTTTTCTAATATTGTTTTGTATAGTGTCCTATGAAGATTTTACCCGAGTTCTAAGTTTACATAACATTTAAAACAAGTGCATTAAATCAGTTCTCAACACCAGCTTAATATATTTAATGTTCCCAAATTCTGCTTCAATTATTGCCAGATATCTATCACACACTGATTAATTAATGTGTATAATACGGGGAAATGGGATTATTCCGAACTTTTATACGATACCTGAAAGGCCCTAGACTTTTGAAATCTAAAATTATCGATTATTAATACAGTGAAACTTCTCTAACCGGCCACCCCTTAAAGCGACCATTTATTTTCGGAACCGTTACTGGCCGTCATTTAGAAATCCATCCTTATTCGACAGTCAACCCTCTAAACGGCCACTTTTTTACGGAAGTATGACTGGTCGCCTTAGAGACGTTTCACTGTAAATAGGAGAGATCCGTGTCTTATGGATCATCGTGTAATATGGACCATGTGGAAATTTATCTGTTCACCATTAGATAGCAGAATTATCCCACTGCCTTTAGTCAATATTTTTGTTATCTAAAGCAGGAGGTGACTTGTACATGTGTGCCTTCATTTGGATGATTATGAAATTCTGCTTTTGGTTTATATGATCATTGATGTAGCAGGTGTGTTAAAATTAATTGTATTACTTTTTGCTGTTAGGTAATTTTAATATAATTTTCACGTTGATAGTAGCACATGTACTTATTTTCTTAACAATTCATACATGTGTTTTATGCGCACCATTTTTGCATAGCGATATGCGATTGAAAACAATGTTGATCCGTCCATGCGTGTAATATGAACCATGCGCTGTTGAGTAATATAGACCACTGGTCCATATTACACGTTGTAGACACGTTGTATCGATAACATCTGCAGAGACAGGAAAGAACGTCACATTTGTCTGCATAGTTAAAGCTGCTGGTCACCTCATCCCACAGATGGCGATGTTTCCCCGTAAGCGATGGAAGCCGGAGTTCCTCCAGGAACTCTTCCAATGCTAGGAAAAAGGTTGGATGACGATCGAGCTCTTCATTGAATGGATGAAACATTTCATTAGTTTTGCCAAACCTGACAAGAACAGGAAGGTTTTGTTAATTCTTGACGGATATGTGTTCGACACTAAAAATCTCAAGGTTATAGAATTGGCCAGAGAAACAGTTTTGATCATACTATCACTTCCTTCGCATGCTACCCGTCGAATATAGCCTTTGGACCTCGCTTTCATTAGTCCATTAAGCGTCAACTATTCCTAAAAGATGGACAAGTGGAGGAAGGAACATGCTGGACTTGCCGTTTCCCAATTCCAAGTGTGTGAACTGTTCGGGAAGGCATTATGCATGGTCGGCATCTCTTGAAACTGCTGCCAGTGGTATCCGTGCAGGTGGGATTTGGCTTGTCAATTGCCATGTATTTCACTATTTCGACTTCGCTCCATCCGAAGTTTCTGATAAAGACTTACAAAGAGTCACATCAGAAGACGACACCAACGACCACTTGCCTGAAAATGTAGCTTCTATCGACCCAACACTAGACGCTACAATCCAGCAGAACACGTCTGTTTCCGAAGAGCCAACTTAAGAAGATGTAGTCCAGGAGAGCATCCCAGTTCCCGTTAGTCATAAAATGTTCTCAGTGAAAGATATCAGTCCCCTTCCTCATTGCGTTCAATGAAGACTAAGAAAGAGAAAGGGAAACACTTCAAAGTCCACTGTTCTGACTTCATCCTGTTTCAAGAATGCCGTTGCAGAAAAATAAAAAAGAAGCGACCAAAGCTGGACATCCAACAGCGTCGGAAAGAGGAAAGAATGACAACAGAAGAAGACTGCAGAACGAAAACGCCCGCAGCTCCAAGGGTCTCAGTAGAGACATCCCCAGGAACCTCTGGCCAGGGGATAGATGCGAATCTAGTTACCGAACCGTTTAATTTCTGCGTATTCTGCGGGGATAGTACGGAGGAAGACTGGATCAGATGCGGTAAATGCTGCTCATGGGTGCATGAAGCTTGCGCCAGCATAACCAACCCAATACACTATTATTGTGATGATTGCTGTACTTGAAACAAATTTACTAAAAGCACAGCTTTGTGCGTCCGTCTTTCATTCTATATCATACCTTTTATTCTCGTGTAATATGGACCACTCGGTCCATATTACACGAACGTATGTGTAATATGGACCACTAACACGAAAATAAAAAATATATTTCCTGCAACTAGGGGCTTCGCCCCTAGGTTCGCTGCGTTCGCTCCTCTGTTATGGTTAATTGCGAGATACATAGGGGGGATTCTCAGGCAATGTAACAGCTTCCATCTATTTACTGTTGTCACCCTTATGCGTAGGGCTATTCATCACTGTTGAATTATCAGCTTTAAAATTCAATTAAAAATCGAAATTTTAAGATAGACTTGAAATAAGGTTTATATGAATAAGAAAGCTTTCAGCTTCCAGATGATGTAAATATTTTCTTTGTAAGATAAAAACTTGAGGAGCATCGATATTACATACACATATGGGACGATATTTCTTGAAAAACTGTGTTTCATTTTTTTATGAAAATATTAGTCTGCTTTAAAATTATTTTTAAACAAATGAGGTCTAGTTTGAAAGAGAAATGTCTGTAGTCTTAGATTGTAAAAAAATCAAAATTCTACGTTCATTTTTTGGCGAGTTATCGTAATCTAAAGATGAAAAAGTCAATATTTTCCCACAAAACATGAAATAAAAAAAACTTAGTCCGACGAAGATGAGACATGTCTTACTTTGGTCCCCTCCCTTTTTCTGCATCCATTGGTATCGCTCTCATCCATACCCCCAGCGGTTTCGGAGGAGATAGCGTGACAAGCTTTTGACAGCGGCGGCAGCGGGGGTTACTTTTTTTTAGAATAGTGAGATTATTAATAGTAACCAGAGTACTTTACCAAGTTTCAACCATTCAGCTATACAATTGTAATGAGCAGCCAACAAATTAAATCGTATTTTTTTAATAATTTAAGTTTTATCAGCATTCTTGCTTAGGGGGTCCATATTACATGGATCTCCCATACCCGTTTATTAATATTAATACCAGTCATTTTCAAAAGCTTAGTAGTTCTAGAATCTTTATGTATATTTTTCTTTCTTTCATAAACCGGTGTGTCATTACAGCAGAGTTATCCAATGTTTGATTGAAATCCAAGTTATTTCCTTGCCAAGGGAGGCGTTAGGATCTTACCCGAACTTCCTCCCACTGTCCTCGCTTTGTTGTAAGGGTTTTCGGTCATTCCAAAAGCTTGGTTGGCGCTCTCCCACCACATACAGTGGACTGGCACGTTTGTGACTACCAAAGGTATGGCCCCAGCTTTCCTCAGCAGCATTACTGTTTCCGCATCTGCTGGTGCCTTGCGATCCTTATAAAAGACTAACCCTTTAGTCATTGCTAATCCTGATGGAGAAAAAACAAACTTTAATAAATAATTAATTAAAATTTAATAAAATATAACTAAATAAAATTTAATTATACGCTAAAATACTGAAGACATAAACCTTAGGACAACGGTTACATCTTCATTAAATATAACTGGAAACATATAATATATAAACTATTGCATTGCACCGCCCGCGTGGTGTAGTGGTTAACGTTCTGAGCTGTCACGCAGTGGGCTTTGGTTCAAATCCCGAATAAGGGCCTGTTCCAATAGAATCCGTCAGCGTTAAAGATTCCATTGCCGCTGATTGATTAAGTGGGTCAATGATTGGTATATGATTGGTTAAAAGTTTTTACGCTGACGGATTCTATGCGAACAGGCGCGAAGTCTTGGTCTTATTATCCGTGTCGTACCCCTCATACGGAGCAATGCTGGCTCACCTATATGTTGCTCCCGTAATAAAGTAGCCAGTAAATCGCGGTGAATAACAAAAGGCTATTGTCTCCCGACAAAGTGCCACCGCATTAGGAAAAGAAAAAAAAATCTATTGCATAGAAACATTTTACCAAAAGAAATATTGGAAAAAGAACTGAACATAATCGCAAAGTTTTCGAAAAAAAACTAATCGTTAATAAAAAAAAATGTATGAAACCTGTTATTGTAGGACAGGAAACTAATGAGAAAAGGGACTTTTGAGCCAACCGCAAAACTACGGACCTATCTTTCGCTCGAAATAAAATTTTGCTTCATCACAACGCGTATGACATGCTGTGGCGCCCATAATAAGGTCGGAACCAACGTATTTTGCTGCTGTGTATGCTAGAGATTTCTTTTTATATAATAGTAATTAATTTATCATTGGGTTACAGGTGAAACGTACTAAGTAAAAAAGCATGGTTTTGAGAAATCGCTCATCAAAGATTTTTTCCTTTTAACTTCTTTGGTACTAACATTATTAAATCAAATTAAGTTATAGCACTTACATTTTTTTCTAACTACGAACCAGTCTTGGCTCTCGTATGCTTATTTTATATTATTATCTTCAGGTTGAATGTGTTTCACCTATACAAACTACTAGGCTAGAGTATTTAATGTGATTGCAAAATTTGAAAAATATGAAATAAAGATATGACTCAGTGGGTTTCACCAGTAGAAACATCTCCTTTTTCTGTCAAGAAAAGCTGAAAATGCGAAAATCGATAATTTTAACTTAGTGTGTTTCACTTGTAACCCCACGTTATATAATAGTTATTTTATATAATAGTTACCATTCCTACGAGAGAGTGTTTCATGCGTAACAGTTATTATTTTATTCAAGCTATCTAATCGTTGATCTGTAAATCATCAAGGTCGATTGGTTCTTTCGGGTGTAGTCGTCTTGAGTTGAATAGCTGTCACCATTAAAGATTTAGATAATTATTCTTCGACATCCCTTTGCCTCAAAAGTTGTGTGGTGCCAAAAAACTAATGACGGTGAAACATAAATTAGCAGCAATTGGTTACGTTGGAGGTAACCTATATTCATTGCACTGATATTTAGTGAACGAGATAATGAAGGTATTAACTTCTTTTAAGGCGTAGACTGTTCCCATGATAATAAACTCGTAAATTTTAAGGCGCTTTGTATTTATAACCAAGTAAAACAAAAGCTAACTAATCTTGAATCATAATAATATAGCATCTTCCCTTTAGCAACTTTTCAACAATAAGTCAGAAAAATGACAAAGCATTTTAGACATAATATTGTATGATAAGTTTTCCACAAAGAAATGATAAAAAAAATTCTTTGCAAAAGAAGTTAATAAAAACATAATTCCTTAGTTTTTGTCATGTACTTGTAAAATAGAGTAACTTATCTTTTCTCGTTGGGAGAGAACAAAATTTAAATTTCATCTAAATCTTAAACCTGAAGGATTAGGGGAGGGCTTTGAAACTATTGCAAAAAAAAGTAAATTAAAAAAAAGTAATTGTTAATAAGAAAAACTTCTAAAAGTATTGATAATAGTTATAGTAATTATCTATATTATATCATAATAATAGTTATAATAATATGATTTATGATTAAAAAACATTAAAATTTGGTAATTATTTTAATTAATTGAAATCACCATTTCGATCAAAAACATGTACAGATATACTAAGAGAGAAAAAAAATTGAAACCTATGGAGAAATATATAGATAAAGATAGAAAATTATCAGCCAAACTGCTTCATACATAATGAATGCATTTTTTTTCCAAAATGAGTGCACTCACACAAGTGTATATGTATTTAGGAACTCTCCAGAGAGGGGGGGGGGAGAGCAAGACAGCCTTCCGTTGTCTCACACTCCCCCCTCTCTGGTGACTCCATCGACCCCAGTGTCAAAAGATGATCCAAGACTTGTTACAATGGGAAAGAGATATATTTCTAAGAAAAATTTTACTATTTAAGAATGGGAAAACTACTTCACACATGCCTTCTCGTCGACAAAGTATTTCTTCGAAAAAAATTGTTTTAGGTTGAACTTAAGTTATTAATGGATTTCTTGAAAAAAAATAATCCCTGTCTTTAAGGAACAACCTACACATAAGAAGAATACTATACCTCCCATTCTTCATGTTCTAAACTATTAATTAGGACATGAAGAATAATTTGAGTCGTTAGGCAGGGGGGAGAGTCATTCTGTTCAAATGATAAAAGGGCAAACATGCGTACTCAAATTCTGTATCATGTGTCCCAATTAGGACCAATTTTCACCTTACCTTCCACACCGACCGTTTCCTTGCAAGTGAAAGGGACACCAAGCAGGGGCCTTTCTTTGGCTATATCGTCAGGTGCCTTTTCCGTCTCTTCCAAATAGCGGTCCACTCCTTTCGCTTCCGACAGGGCTTTGTCGAATCTTTGATCCGTGCAGGCGTTTATGAGTGGCTCAACCTCCTTTATCCGTTTAATATAAGCCAGCATGACTGTCTTTGCCTTGATCTGGGATTTCAAGAGAAATCTGTTATTGTTGCATGTGAAAAGTTTTGCATATTAGATATACTATCCCTATTGGCCACGTATCAGTCAGTTCATCGTTCTTTTTTGCCCCCAAAATTGTATGCAATTTTTAAACATTTGAGGCGGAATTGGACAGTTTCAACAACAATCTTAAGTGCCTAAGTTAATCCTATTTATTCATATGCTTATTATCTCATATACAAAGTAAAAAGATCAATAACTGAAATCTATAACACATTTTCCCCTTAATTTTAAATACGTGATTAAACACATATTTTTCAGTATTTTAGCGTCTTTTACTCAAATATTATGACAGAAAGTTTGAAATTTATAGTATGTAGTCTAGTCCCCTTTATAAGTGATAAAATAACAGAATTCCATTCCTCGATACCCATGAAAAATTACAGCATTAGGTTAGATTATATAACGAATACTTCATGAAAATTTGCATTTTGTCTATAATAAGGATCCTTAAATTTTTAGTTTTTATTAAATACTTTTGACCCCGCGAAGCCATTGAAAGATGCTAATATAGAATTCTGAGCTTCATTGCATAATCAATAAATTAGCTATCTTTAAGTGTAGGTAAAGTTGTTAGATTTGAGACTTAAAATGGCCATGAAATTAAGAAAAAAATCTCAATTTTAAAATAAGAAAGTAGTAGAGATGTTTTAAATCAGTTCAGGTCTTGGCTTACGCTGATGATATCCATATAGTTGCTAGAAGCGTACCAGCTTTGAGAGAAGCACTCTCGTCTTTAGAGGTGGCTGCAAATCGTATGGGATTGATAGAAAATGAATCTAAAACCAAATAGATGCCTGTACAGAAAACACCAACTGGTGATACAATAAACCATTTGAAAATTGGCCCTCATGAATTTGAAATTGTTCCTGCTTTTAATTACCTTGGATCTTTCACGTTATTGCAAAAAACGGTATCATTTCTGACGTTCAAAATCGTATCTTACTAGCCAACAGAACCTTCTTTGGAGTTTGCTCTTTATTGAAGTCTCAGTTTCTCTCCAGAAAAACAAAGCTTCTTATCTATAAAAATATCATTAGACCGGTCCTAATGTATGGTTCTGAAACTTGGTCTCTAACAAAAAATGAAGAATACAGATTTGAAGACTTCGAGAGGAGGGTTCTCAGAAGCATTCTTGGTGGTGACAAAGAAAATGGCCTATAGCGGAGACGTTTTAGTTAAAAAATCTATAGATTTTTTTAAAGAGGCCGATATTATTAAAAGATAAAAAGAACATTTTATATAGCATGCTTTTAAATTTTCAGTTGAATCATATAAACTTGGCAATTCTATGTATTAATAAATACTTTTTAAAATTTTTTGATGAATTTTCCCATCAACTTGAAAGAAAATGAAGTTAATTGGAAGTTAACTTGCGTTTAACTTTTCGTTCCCGTCCCGGCGGAGATGGCTTCACCAGTCTACAAAACAAAATTAACTGAAAAAGAATTCAATTCTGCTTAAAGATGGCTAAAAGTATTAAAATAATGTATTGTCATCGTGTGGTGAGCTATTCTAAAAGTTTCAAATGTCTAGCTAGTCGAGAAGTTAGTTAAAAATCGATTGCAAGATTTGTACCGGACAAACAAACACACACACACAAACAAACAAACAAACAAACAAGAAAGCGAGTTAACCCCTTCAAGCCCAGAATGTTCTGCAACGACGCGCTCCCACCAGCCCGCGCTCTTCGCAGACGAGATGTTTCCCCCGGCCCGGAGAGTTTTTGATGTTAAGCCTAATTCAGCAAATAAATCGTAAAAATTCAATCAAATTAAAAATTTTAATTCAAAACGTGGAAAATAAGAATATTATGATGGTAGCTTAATTACATATCAATAACATTTATAAAATATTAAAAAAATATGAATAAAATACTTTTAACTTTTTAAATAAAAATAATAACACAAATACTCTAACTACAAAAGAATAGAAGTACGAATATAGAACTATACACAAATATAAAAATATATACTAAATGCAATGCTTTCAACACTATAGGAAATTTAAAACTTAAAAACCAGGTTATTTTAAAAGTTTTGCAGAGTATGATACTTCTCAAAGCACTCTTCTATGCATAGCCCGACTCCACAAATTTTGCATTCATAATACGTTCTCTGAAACCGGCGTTCTTTCACACGCGTTCTTGTGCATACAACACATCGCTTTCGTGATTTTACACCTTTATCATTTATGTACAAACTAATAGAAAAAAAACGAAACTAATAGAAACTAATAGAAAATAAACCCTCATGCACCCTCTGTACTACCGATAAACAAAAAAACCAACCCATTCTCTATCCCCCTATTCGTCCTAAAATCCAGTGTCACAATAAAAAACAAAAACATTAAACTCCCCACAAAACACGCCTTTGAGATCAGCTCTTTAACTTTACTGCTACTCCACAAAGCAATCACGTGTGTTTGTTTATGTTAACTCCATTCATTCCCAGCTGAGTCATTCCCAGCTGTAGGAATTCCGATAACAGAAACACAGGCTGAAAGTTCAGACCTCATATGACCTCCACAATTCAAAATTACGGTATAGTATTGCCATCTAGTGTCATTAAAAAATTCTAAAAAAACGTTCCAAAGTTTGGTTCCTTATACGGAACGATGGGCAGAAACAAGCGTTCGCAACGAGTTCCCAATACGGATCGATGGGCCGGTGAGAGCATAATTTTCCCGTACCGTATAGGGTACGATGGGCGCGAAGGGGTTTTAATAAAAACATGGTAATAATGAAAAGTGGGTGGTGTGGCTAATCCCACACATGCCAAACATAGCTAGAAATTATTTTTCGGAGAACTCATAAATCTAAGTGGGTCTGCGCGGTACCAAGCCAGGGGAGATGATATTGGCGAGAGATCTGCTTTTTATAACATTTGAGAGATTGAAGTAAAATTTTAATTCTCTGATCTAGTGTACATTCTTAGACAATAAAAACGACACACCAAGGAGGGGTAATGCAAATTGGCCACAAATTGATATGTATACAGGTTTCGACGGAAAATGCAAAATTTTAAAGTTTGGCGACCAATGAATGAACACGTGACGCTGAAGCTCATCTTAACTGCGGAACTGGCAGGATATTAAAGAGGAGAAATTTCGATTCCAAGTCATAAATTCTTTGCGAATTTCATTCCGTGTACTCAGGTAGACAATAACTATGCCTCGCATACTGGTGCGCGAACAATATGTGCAGACGTCAGCATTTGAGACAGGACGTGTAGTTGGGCTCAAAGAAGCCGATTGGTCCAATCGGCGAATCGCTCGACATTTGGATAGGAGCGATACCGCTATTGGACGATGTTGACGTGAATGGGTGAACCATGGCCGAACACAGCGTCAAGAAGGAAGAGGTCGCCCTAGAGAAACGACAGAACGTGAGGACCGAGCAATCGTCAGAGAGGTACTCACAGCCCCATATTCATCATTATCATGGATCGTACGTGCAACTGGTGCTTCAGTGACAGCAAGGACCATTCATAGGCGGCTTAGAGAAAGGAGGCTGAGCTCACGGCGCCCCTTGCACCGACTACCATTGACCTCTGTACACCGACAAGCCCGTTTGCAGTGATGTAGGGCACATTCGACCTGGAATGTCACTGACTGGAGTAGAATTGTCTTCAGTGATGAGTCCCGCTTCGAATTGAGCCCCGATGACCAGCGAATGCGTGTCTGGAGACGCCCCGGACAGCGGTGGGATACCAACCTCACTGTCTTCCGCCATGCGGGCCGACAACCAGAAGTAAAGATCAAAGGTGTCATTTCATTTCATTTCATAGCAGGATCCCTTTGGTTGTCATCCGCAGCACCCTTACAGCACAGCCGTACGTCGACAATATTCTAAGCCCCGTTGTGTTGCCCTTCATATCACGCCATCCTGGGCTTACATTTCAGCAAGATAATGCCAGCCCGCACACGGCGAGAGTTTCTACTGCTTGTCTTCGTGCTTGCCCAACGCTAACTTGGCCAGCAAGGTCGCCGCATCTCTCTCCCCTTTTGAGCACGTTTGAAGCATTATGGGCAGCGCCCTCCAACCAGCTCGGGATTTTTGACGATCTAATGCGCCAATTGAACAGAATTTGGCACGATATCCCGCAGGAGGACATCCGCCATTTCTATCAATCAATGCCAAGCCGGATAACTGCTTGCATAAGGGTTAGAGGTGAACCGACGAGTTATTGACTTTTTAATTTTGTGAATGTCTTTATTTTAAATAAATGATCCATTTTTCTCAAATTGTCATATTTTGTTTTTTCTGTACATGTACATCACATCTACCGATTTTCGTCCCATTCGGATAACTCCTTCTTAGTGCGTTGTTTTTCTTTTTGTATAACAGTATATTATGTCTCAAGCGACCACTTTTAGTCTACATAAAAATCAGTCTGAACCTCATTTCAGCAACATTTTCCAAGGCCTCTCCGGATTTTAGTTCTTTGTACCAATCATGTGACTGAGGTTCTTTCCAATTTAAATTGCCGGAAGTCTTGAATTTGGTGAAGATTTCTTGACAGGTTTGACTCCTGGAGGATAATTGTATTAGTTGCTCAAATGCTGTAATGAACTACGGTTGTTAAAGCCAGATGTAAAAATTTGTATTTGAGAGAGACAAATCTCTAGTCCCGCTCGATAGGCAAGAGTTCAGACTATAATTGCCAGGTTTCCTTCTTCTTGATTTGATAATGTTATCCCTAGTTTCTATGAGTATGGCAACAACAATAATTAATTTTAGCAGCATGTTAATAACTAAAAAATATCAAAAATTATAAAAAAGGTCGAAAGAAAACTATAAATACCTTTCGCTTCCTTATCCTATCAGCTAATTCCGTGGCCGTGAGAAGAATAATTTTATCATCAATTGGTGGCAATGGCTTTGTAGGTCCCATGACGAGTCTGTACAAAATATCCAAAACTTTATCCGATAGTGGTCGGGTGAAAGTTAATAGGATACGGAGTAGCTCCATGCAAAATCGCACGAACTGAAAATATTTAATGCATACTAGATAGACCTTAATCGTAAAACAGAATAATAGAACTAATGAATATCAGGGATAAAACTGAAATAGCTTTTTTGCTTTTAAATTTTCGGATTCAATTAAAATTCGTACCAGAAAATCAACGATAAGCATGATTTTCATAGCAACAAGAACCAGACACGTCTTTTGTAAATTTGTTTTTCGTTGCTTTCATATATTCAATATGAAGAGAGTGATTTCAATAACGAATCCTGTCTGTATAAATCCGAAAATTGACCAATTAACAGTTTAGTTCATGAAGAATATGAGCAAGTTTCTTCGGTGCATTAGATCAGTGGTCCCCAACCCCCGGGCCGCGACCGGTACAGGTCCGTGGATCAAATGGTACCGGGCCTCCCAAGGAACATTTAATTATTTCCATTTTATTTACTGTGGTGTATTTCTCTCGGTTTTGTGCATATTTGTCGGGTTTGTGCTAATTTGTACCTTTGTAACAGAAGAAATCTTGTAACTATTTTAAATTAGTTTATTGTTTATAGAACATTTCAAGATTATTAATTAAAATTGCAGTCATAAAACTGAAAATAAATGCACTTTCCTAAAAGAAAGAAAAAGAGACAAATAAATAAATAAATAAAACGAGTTTTTTATTGAACAATAAACGTAACGTCATTTATACATCAAAATACCCTGAGATTGCCACCACAGCACTTACATCCCTATTGCCATTTCCGACAACCTATCTGTGTGAAGCGGGGTTTTCTGCAGTGACAGCAACCCAAACAAAACAACGGAATAAAATGGACATACGCAACACACTTCGGGTGTCATTGTCTCCTATTACCCCCAGATGGAACCATCTCGTTGCAAAGAAACAAGCTCAGGGTTCTCATTGATTTAGCGTTCTAGTGAGTTAAAATGTTAAATCACTTTATATTCAGTTTTTGGTGTAACTACATTTTATTTTGAAGGCATGTTTAAATACAATTAAATATGTAAAATTATTAAATCAAAACAATCTAAAATATAAACAATCAACGTCCTCACCTCAGCGGACCGCGATAAAATTATCAAACGTTGACCGGTCCACGGCGATAGATAATCACACCTGATCAGCTAACGCATGATTTTGTTTTGCGATCTAAATTTTATTACATTATTGAATTTACATTCTTACAACCAAATCAGTTATAAGTAGTATTTTCATAGAAAGAAGATCCAAAAACGTCTTTTGTAAATTTGGTTTTCATTGCATTCATGTATTCAATATGAAGATAGTGATTTCAATAGTGAATCTAAGAAGAATTCTGTAAGAATCCAAAATTTGACCAATTATCAATTTTTTTTCATGAAGAATGTGAGCAAGTTCCTTTGATGCATTAGATTTTTCACCTGATCAGCTAACGCAGGATTTTATTTTGAGATTCTAATTTTATTACATTATTCAATTTACATTCATAACACCAAATCAGTTTTACGTACGATTTTCATGGCAACAAGATTCAAAAACGTCTTTTGTAAATATTTTTTTCGTTGCATTCATATATTCATTATGAAGATAGTGATTTCAATAGTGAATCCCGTCTGTATAAACTTAAAATCTGACCAATTATCAATGTTATTCAAGAAAAATGTGAGTAAGATTCTTCAGAGCATTAGATAATCACGCCTGACCAGCTAACGCATAATCTTAGTTTTGAATTCCAAGCATAGGGGTGCTTTAAAAAAGTGTATTAAAAAAATGTGAAGATGAAGGAAATGGTACGACAAACCAAATTTTGCGAGTACGGCCCACGGTCCCCTCTCTATTTCAATTTCAGAGATTAAGTAATTTCGAAAGAGTTTTAAGCTCCTTCTTATAAATTTCAAGGACCTACCTAGAGGTCTCTTTTATCACTCAATCTGGATAAAAAGCCGCGTTTTATTAATGCAGTTATAAATACCACATTTGTTAAGCGATTTCTTATAATTAGGTTTATAAATACCTCATTACATTAGACATGGAATGTAAATTTGTGAACAAATGTGAATGTAAGGAAAAACAGACTACGTAAAATATAAAAGATATTAAAATCTTTCATATTTAAACTATGCAAATGTGAGCTCGGCATAGAAAATTTGAAAAGAATTCCCCGTGCAAAATTAATCTTACCAATAAAACAGTTAACTTATGTTCTCTACCCTAGAAACGACGTTACAGTTATCTGAGTCTCACTCAGTGAACACTTTTTCGGAAATTTTTCCATTTTTTGCCGTGAAGATATCATCTCAGCCTTTTTTTTACTCAAGACGCAATGTTAAGTCTTTTCTATGAATATACTTAGCTGGACGCGATAATGTTTTAAATTTAAACAAGATTCAAAATATACTTACAGTTGCCATTTCCGTATGATCGTCAGTAATCCAAAGAATAAACCTGAAAATGAACAAGAGAATACACCTTAGTTACAGCTGTGATTCTTTTATCTTATAGGGAAATAACCTTGAAGAAATCTTCTTGAAGTTTTATTTTTCTCAAGGATTCAACAATTATTTGAGTTTGCTGACGTTGCGTGCAATGACGGTAAATTTTATATAACTTCATTAAATCATCTATGCTTACACACCCTAGACATTTCCTTATAATTTGCTTAATATTTCAGTGATTGCAAAATTCTGAAAACTCGAGAACTTTCAGAACAGAAATATTTTGACGGACACGTATTTTAATTGCTAATTACTGCTAATTGATGCTTTACAATCTATCGGCTCCGTTGTTAATTTTTTTATGATGTTACATTGAAATATTCCTTTAATAAATGTTTTCTGGTTCAGTTCCGGCACTACTACAGAATCTTGCCTCTGGTGCGTGGAGACCCGAGTGTGTGATTTCTGTTTGTTTTTTTATCTGCATTCTTCTTATAATTATATATCTCTGTTGGTTTATTTATTTTTAGTTTAATAAAGGTAAGCAACACATGAGTGGAGGAGGATGCTTCCTGGAAATATATCTTCCGGACTCTTTCTAATAATGCTGGGTGATTATTTATTCCTTGTACCAGAGAAATCCTTTTGTTTTAAAATAACTCTTAGAGATATGACACGATAACCCTTTGAGTTTATCCTCTTTAAAACAAATTTTCAACGTAGGATTACGTTCCTCCATAACGGTCCTCCGGAAAGGAAAATTTCAGATGTCCTGCGTCGCGAGTTATAATTTTGGTAGCGCCAAATTATAACTAGCCAAACCCAGTCTGTATCGCCTAGGCAAGCAGTAAACAATTAAACAGAAAAGTACCAAAATGCGTCAAAATTTTAACATATATACATACATATATATATATATATATATATATATATATATATATATATATATATATATATATATATATATATATATATATACAAATTACATATACATACACATATACATACAAAAGAGGTCAGCGACGATAAGTTATCCTATGCTAACAACCCGCGGTAGTTTCGTTAGAAGAAACTACCTGAATTATTTTATAATAATATTATTTATATATATATATAATATATATATATATATATATATATATATATATATATATATATATATATATATATATTCTTTTAATTATTTACAGTGTAAATATTTTTGTTAACTAAATACAGAGCCGGTCCCATGTGTGAGATGTAATGGAGAGTCGACCGCTTGAAACATCGAACTGAAATAGGTGCCAAAATGAGACATAGTAAAAATACAAAAAAATTAACAAATAACGAAAAAATATTACCAGTTTAATGCAATAAATAAAGAAATTTTAAAAAATATGTAAATATAAGAGAATATTTAGACTATATTTTTATAAACTCTTGAATTTGAGATTATGAGCATTAAATTCCAAATGTAAACATTGTTGTAGTTCTAAGAAATCTGCCAGCTCAACCTGTAACTATAATAGCAGCCAAGGGCTGTTTTTCTAAACTGAACATTTTAAAGAATTATCTATGAACAACAAGTGAAGAGCGATTGAATGATCTAGCGATCATTTCTACACAAAAGACGGTAAGAGAAACAATAAATTATAGAAATGTAATCAAGTAATTGGCTGCAATAAAATCTCAAAGAAGAATTTAGAAATTATTTTTATGACCGAACAAACTATATTCAAGTTTCTTTGCTTTTCTTCTTTTTTTATAAAGTTCTGAAATTTTTAAAATTTTTATAATTTTTTTTAATGAATAAATATTTTTCCAAAAATGTCCGTTATTCTATTAAGAAGACTGTTTCTAATAGAGATGTATTCATTACTTAACAGTCCCTCCAAAAATTTAAAAAGGCGCCGCTTTTAAAGCTTGCTTTAGGCGCCTCAATTAGTCCGCCCGGCTCTGACTAAATAGGTCCTCTGTTTTTGCTTGTCCAATGACGGAAAAATTTTAAGTATACAATAAAGTCTTAACGAACAGTCACAAAACAAATATGTATTACGTCTAATCTACCCACAGATGTTGAAGCAAAATTTTAAATTTTCAGATAAAATTTTTGAAAAGACAATCAGTTAGCTTAAAAAAATTAAATGATAAAAATTCTTCGTTGGGATACATAGAAATGTTTAACGTTATGGTTCAGAACCTTCTTCAGTCCATAGATCGATTGCGACTTTCAATAACACACCGCCAGTCCTAATAAAAGTATCCAATAAAAAAACTAATATGAAGCAATCTATCTATGAAAAATTCTGTTTCTTCTGATATTTTGGCGCTATTCTTCGTTCCCTGAGTTCGTCTTAGCTAATTGCCACCGTAACTTTAACCGTTCACACTCAGGGGCGACATTTGGTAGCCTCGTACCCTCTCCTACCCTCTCTTACATCATAGAGGGGCTTTCCGGTCAACGGATTCAATGTGCCTATATCCGGCCTTGACACGGAACTAATACTTATTTAACTAATATTATTTAAGTAAATTCTTCATAAAGTGGACATATTTCGCACTGTGATATGAAGGCCTCATTTGAATGGTGGTCCAATTCCGTTCTTGTTCATTTTGAGCTACAGACTAATGAGTGCTGAGAAATGACTGCTGAAGTCCGATTTGCAATGTCCCCTTTTGGCAGCAGAAATAAGCTGGACGTGTACTAGTTTAAAAATAAGATGGAAATGACTTTATGAACATGAAAGTGAGGCTAACTCCATTTTTTTAAAAGTGGAGTTCGACCACTATGTAAATAAGGCCTTCATATGATAAAACGATATTATTTTTGTTTTAATATTTGCAAGAGCAAAATTTAGTTGGAAGATTCTGAGTTATGCATATTCTGTCTGCACTATGAATTCTGAATAAAAACAATCATAAACTGTTCATACAAATTTACTTTTCTTGAAATAGGCACGTAGCTAATAAAAAAATTCCATGGAGGTTGCAGTGGTGTCCACCTCTGCCTGTATCCCTGTCTTGAACTAGCTACAAATTTTCTCTCTGCACATGCATATCAGCAAATGACAAAGTGCAAAAACCTTTGGAGATAAAGCCACATCGCGTTAGCTCTAACCAAACTCATGTTTGTCTCGTGTCAGATAAACAATTTCCTTACAGTAAACAACCACATATATTTATTCGGGATCAATAACAAAAATCTCAGTTGCTCTTTTAATATATTTCCCACGTTTCTAAAATTATATTTTTTTAATGAAAACTCGTCCGTGATATAAAAACTTAATAAAAAAAAGAAGCTAATTCGAAACGATAAATATTACATGCATATCTGATGTCTCACATGAATTGGTTTTATCTAAGTACTTGAATTCTTTTCGAGTGAGTAGACATATTATCCTGTATCTAAAATCATATTTTTTTAATGAAAACTCGTCCATGATATGAAAGATTAATCAAAAAAAAAAAGAAGCGAATCCGAAAAGATAAATTTTACGTATGTATATATGATGTCTCGTATGAATTGGCTTTATCTAAGTATCCGAGTACTTTTTAAGAGAGATTTAACTTCAAAATATTCCACTAGTGCTGAGCATGAACCCTTTAGCTGCTGTTAAGCGAGATCTCTTCACTGCAGAATTCCCTCCTTCCGTTGCAGCGAGCGAGATAAACACGTACGAGGCATTTCTTAATCCTGATGCTGGGGAGGAGATAACTTCCTTTTTCTTTCATGTTCGCTTTTGTGAGCGGTAGCGTGCACTGTAAAAATGAAACTGTTTCAGGGTGTAATGTTTCTGGGTAGCGAATTTACCTGTTTCGGGTATACCATATTTGTATCTTAAACACGATTTTGTACCCTTCTAGTTATACTTCCATTTTTACCATGTTTTTATTAACTTGCTTTCTTGTTTGTGTGTTTGTGTGTGTATTTGTGAAGTACACATCTTGCAATCGATTTTTAACTATTTTCCCGACTAGATAGACATTTGAAACTTTTAGAATAGATCAGAACACGATGACAATGCACTTTTTGAATACTTTTAGCCATCTTTAAGCAGATTTTTACCATGTTTTTATTATTTTCAGTTAATTTTGTTTTGTACAATGGTGCAGCCATCTGTCGGCCGGAACGGGAATGAAAAATTAAACACAAGTTAACTTCCAATTAACTTCATTTTCTTTCAAGTTGATGGGATAATTCACCAAAATTTTTTTTTTAAAGTATTTATTAATACATAGAATTGTCAAGTTTATATGATTCAACAGAAAATTTAAAAACATGTTATATAAAAAGTTCTTTTTATCTTGTAATTATTGTAATTACCTAAAACAGCATGCATGTGCTGATACTCAATCATTCCGACAGTTTACCGACACTGACCGACACCCCTAACACACACACACATATATATATATATACAGGGTTATCAGAAAAGAATCCTCCGATTACGAAATTTATTATTTTCCATAATTACAAACAGAAAATTATAATTAATAGGTCATTGTAAAGGAAAAATGCTAAATTTTTTTCACAGGTGTTCGATATGACTTCCTTTAGTCATCCATATAATATCATTGCGATATAGCATTTCTTGCCAAACACGTTGTAATGTTTCACTATTAACTGTTTGTAAAGCATCACATCTGCTTTGTTCGGGCACACTTGTTGGCAACACTTGTTCGGGCACACTTGTTGGCAAAGGTGGTATGAACACAAGATCTTTGACATATCCACAAAGGAAGAAGTCGCATGGTGTTAATTCCGGTGACCTAGGAGGGTAGCTGTGTAGCCGATTGGTCGCAGTGCAGCTCATGATTTGGTCCTACACAGCTGCCCTCCTAGGTCACCGGACTGAACCCCATGCGACTTCTTCCTTTGGGGATATGTCAAAGATCTTGTGTTCATACCACTTTTGCCAATAAGTATGCCCGAACTTAAACAACGCATATGTGATGCTTTACAAACAGTTAATAGTGAAACATTACAACGTGTTTGGCAAGAAATAGCAAATCGCAATGATATTATACAGCCGACTAAAGGATGTCATATCGAACACCTGTGAAAAAAAATTTTATTTTTCCTTCACAGTGACATATTAATTACAATTTTCTGTTTGTAATTATGGAAAACATTAAATTTTGTAATAGGATGGTTCTTCCTGATAACCCTGTATATATATATATATATATATATATATATATATATATATATATATATATATAACAGTTCCATAATTGACTGACTCACTGACTGACTAATTGACTGACTGACATACAACGCACAGACCAAATCGCTGGACCTAAAGGGCTGAAATTTTGCATGTCGATTCTTCTTATAGTGTAGGTGTGCACTAAGAAAGATTTAAAAAAAATTCTTCTTAGATTTTTAAAAATTAAATTTTTAAGCTTATTTAGTAACTTCTTTTAAGTTTGCATTTAAAATAATAACCTGAGGGTTATAAAGTTTATATCACGAGAAAGATCCTAAAAATTACTTTAAAATGAAATCTTTTTCGAACCTTTACCTCCATTTTATGATTTTTGGTGAATTTTTAAAGATTAATTTTTAGAATTTAATGTATTAAATGCTGATCACGTGATTTCTTTTTCTGGTACTTTAAATAAATTTATCGTCACGTGCATAACAACCAAATAGACAAAAGAAATTTTTTTTCTTGCTAATGCGACAGACGATTGGACATTATCCAAAAAAATATTAAAATACAGTAAAAGATATGATCCTCAAACTGTACTATATTAACTGTACTATATTCTTTAGTATGTTCTATTAAATTTAATTTGAATATTTTCTACATTATTTTGTCTATAAAAATATCCCTTACGATTTTTTTTATAAATGTATTTTTTTGTTTTCTTTTTACATCAATTGTATACATTGATCGTCGAACTTATTATAAATAAATAAATACATATATATATATATTGGCATTAATTGCATACATTGACTGTTGTATTTAATTTGAATGTACTCCGTAGCGAAGTGCGGGTTTTCAGCTAGTATATATATATAAGTAAACTGCCTGGATGATTTAGGTATATTACAAAATGGAAGTATAACTAGAATGGTACGAAAACATGTTATAAAGATACAAATATGCGATACCCAAAACAGATAAATTCGCAACCCAGAAACATTAAACCCTGAAACAGCATTTCATTTTTACAGTGGGTCATCGAGTTCCCGGGGGCATCTTTCAATGAATATTCTGGTTTATATATGTGTCCCAGAAGTAAAATGTTAATGAACAGCAAAAACAATCCAAAAGAACCTCGTGACTCGCAAACAAGAGTGGACATTATCTTCTTATTTCCCATCTTAGAACGACAGTTGCCATCCGTACTATCTCAAAACGGAAAAGTTAAAACATATTTAAATTTGTCCGAAAGAATGCGCGCTGAATCGTAAACAGTTAGATAACATCATAATTTTCCAACAGAAAAACTTAAATCAATGTTGGTTTTAGAATTACTTTAATGAAGATTTACTGAAATCACTGTATGTAACTCGTGAAAATCATCCACATAGACTCTATATGAGGCCAGTTTTTCACTATCCGTGTGTTTTGCTTTCCTTGCTAACTCGGGCACTAATATTTCAAATAATCATTGTAGATCGATATTGGATAAATTAGATTCGGATGATGATCTTCTCCTTAAGGATGTTCAAATGGGATAACATTTAGAAAATATCCTGATTAAAATTTTTTTAAATTTGAAATTTGTTTCAAAGTTAATTTTTTTTAAAAACCTGTTTAATGCGAAATCAATATAAACTATTCTCCCTAAAAACATTTGCAAAATATGCATATACAAGCACAACTTAAATTATATGAAAATTATTTTACAATAAAATAAAATTTAAACAAATACTATATATAGTAAATTTCGATTTCCTCCTTTGTCTGGAAAATATTGGATAAGTGGAAATGATTTTTGATTGCAGTAAAAGAGACGATTTGTTTGATATAAATAATCGGTATTAAGCAATTCCAAGAGAAACGTACTGCATCAAGAGAAATGAGGAGAATTAATAGGAGAAAATTCGAAAAATAACATTTCATCATATACTATATACAGTAAATTTCGATTTCCTCCTTTGTCGGGAAGATATTGAATAAATGGAGATGATTCTTTGATTGCAGAAAAAGAGACGATTTGTTTGATATAAATAATCGGTATTAAGCAATTCCAAGAGAAACGTACTGCATCAAGAGAAATGAGGAGAATTAATAGGAGAAAATTCGAAAAATAACATTTCATCATATACTATATACAGTAAATTTCGATTTCCTCCTTTGTCGGGAAGATATTGAATAAATGGAGATGATTCTTTGATTGCAGAAAAAGAGACGATTTGTTTGATATAAATAATCGGTATTAAGCAATTCCAAGAGAAACGTACTGCATCAAGAGAAATGAGGAGAATTAATAGGAGAAAATTCGAAAAATAACATTTCATCATATACTATATACAGTAAATTTCGATTTCCTCCTTTGTCGGGAAGATATTGAATAAATGGAGATGATTCTTTGATTGCAGAAAAAGAGACGATTTGTTTGATATAAATAATCGGTATTAAGCAATGCCAAGAGAAACGTACTGCATCAAGAGAAATGAGGAGAATTAATTCCAGAAAATTCGAAAAATAACATTTCATCATATACTATATATAGTAAATTTTGATTTCCTCCTTTGTCGGGAAAATATTGAATAAGTGGAGATGATTCTTTGATTGCAGTAAAAGAGACGATTAGTTTGATATAAATAATCGGTATTAGGCAATGCCAAGAGAAACGTACTGCATCAAGAGAAATGAGGAGAATTTATAGCAGAACATTTGAAAAATAACATTTCATCATATACTATATATAGTAAATTTCAATTTCCTCCTTTGTCGGGAAAATATTGAATAAGTGGAGATGATTCTTTGATTGCAGAAAAAGAGACGATTTGTTTGATATAAATAATCGGTGTTAGGCAATGCCAAGATAAATGAGGAGAATTAATAGCAGAAAATCGAAAAATAACATTTCATTTTAGTTCTTAAACAATTGTAATATTCCTGTCTAAAAGTATTAGAATAATTGTAAGTTCACCTCAAATTAACAATATCTCCGCTTATTTTCTAATCTCAAATTCATCGCTTAACGTGCTTCACCAATTCCTCTTAGGTTTACCGAACATTAACCATCGTGACGGAGGTGATTCCGATGAATTTCCGTTGAGAATCCATCGCATCGAATAAAGATTCGACTGGCCACCGTTCCATCCATCGCCGATAAATTTCATCATCGTATGAACGATTTGTTATAATTTCAGAGTCAAGTCACGAAAAAAAAAATTCAAACAGAAATTGAAAGGTGAAATTATCATGTGAAAATACTGTCAGAGCTCTTCGTAAATGCCCGTCTTCAAACGAGAAAAAAAATATGCATGCATTAAAAATTCGTGAAATTAGAAACTTACTCTCTCGAAATAGACGATTTCCCACTCTACTCCTCAAGGGCTGATAGTTTCCGTGTCTAAATGATAAGTGTTGCTTTCGCCGGCAGACTGAATCTTATCGACTCTTGATTTCGTAACTCTTGCAGATAGGGAAATTTTGAACCTTAAGAATAAAAATAGAATTTTTCTGCGGCTTTCACTAGGAAATGGACTATAATGATCTTTTTTTTTATCTTTTCTTTTTTTTTTTTATCTTTCAAGCTTCATTCTTCAAGAACAGCCCGTTCCTATAATTACTGGAAAACAAATTTCAATTTCACACATTGCCGAGAAAGTGGCATTGGCTACTTGGTAGTGATTCATTGATTGTGGTAAAAGCCGGTTTGTATGAGTAGAGGTTGACGATTGTCAGCATTTCCGCTCTAATGGAACTTTGATGAGTTAGCCATTGTTCGATAGATGAATAAATAATGGCGGCAATGACTAACATTTCTTACTAACATGTCGTTTTCGCTATTAAATGAAAGATATCCTACAGAATGATGTAAATGTACGTGCTATGCACAGTAGTAGACTAGATACAAAATTGCCTCACAAATCGGTTCAAGGAAAATATCATCAAAACATTCAGCGATGAGTATTTAGAGCAAGAATAAGGTTTTAATTCTGCTGAATGTTTTTATTTGGAGGAGGTAGTCCTACATACCTTTTGTGTTGTTATGTAGCGATGCATATTTATACAGGTTGAGCTATTGCACGACAGTAATAACGAAAAAATCAATCACTCAAAAGGGAATTGAAACAGTCCCTAACAATTTTAATACTTCATGTTCACACCATTTACTATTGTTGCTGCGTGATAGTTGTCGGACTGTTGGATCGATCCATAACTAAATACAGTGGGTTGCCAAATTATTAGGGACACTAAGCAATTTCTGAAATTTCGACATTTAAATGTATCTTATTACCAAAAATAATTATTCCCATGTATTTTCTGTTATGTATTGTTGGCAACATTAGAAATACTTTTTACAAAGTGGCAACCCCTGCGTGCATTACTCTGGAGCAGGTGAAAGCGTGTATTCGACTGTGGATAATTCGTGCCGGTTCAACAGAAAAAACAGAAATGTAAGTTGTGTTTACTATTGTGTTATTTTTGTAAGTTTTATTTAATATTGTATTATTTTTGTAAGTTTTGTTTAATATTGTATTATTTTTGTTATTCTTGCAGTCAATATTTTTGTTTTTTATGCTTTAATCCTTAAAAATGTCACTATTGGATTTTTCAGCATGGGAAAATTTCCCCGAGAAAATGTACTGAAATAAAGACGCTTCTGTTAAACACAACACACCCCCAAAGACACATAGAATCGATTGCCGTTGTTTCTAAATCAGTGGTTAACTGGTATAAGAAAAAAATCGACAATAATGTGAAATTGGAAGCGGGCCGTATAGGGAAAAGTAAGAAAAAGCATTACCACCGGTCGTAGTGACCGCAAGATAAGGGATGCCTGTCTCGAAAATTGGAAACAGAGTGTGTCTCGTATCACCACTATGATCAATGACGAAGGGATCAAAGTCTCCAAAAGGACAGTCCAGAGGAGATTGGCTGAATGGAACCTGATGGGTCATCGCCCAATCAAAAAACTACGCCTGACTGAAGCAATGAAGAAAAAGCAACTGTTATGTGCTCGAGAACACAAGACTATGACAGTTGAGGACTGGAGTCTAGTAAATATGATTTTTTACTGTGTAATATTCCTGAACAAAGAGTTTTTCATGCTGACTTAGTGTTTTACAGGTCTGCTTCTTCGACAAGTCAATTTTCCAAATTTTGGCTGATAAAAGCGCATTTGTGCGACGTCGCTCCGGAGAGAAATTTCATCCTGAGTGCCTCGTGGAGAGTGTAAAACACCCACTAAGCATTATGGTGTGGTCTGTGATATCAGCGAAAGGAGGGGACAACGAGGCAAGACCAGTACAAGCATGTCCTAGAAAATCGCCTGTTGCCTCAAGTCGATGAATGGTTCCCTGATGATGAGGAGTACGTATTTACGCACGACTCAGCCCCCTGCCATAAAGCCAGAAGTGTAGCAGCCTTCCTGGCTTAAAATAATGTCAGAGTTTTGTCCTAGCCAGGCAATTCACCCTATTTGAACCCGATCGAAAACATGTGGGAGCTCACAAAAAGAAAAATAGCAACGGAACAGATCACTAACAAGCGGCAACTCATCGAAAAGCTGATACACGTATGGAATCATTGTCCAGAACTGAAAGAAAATGCAAAAACATGCATTGAGAGCATGCCTCGACTTCTCGAAGCCGCAATTTCGGCAAAGAGTGGCATTACAAAATATTAAGCGTTTTGTCAAAATTTTTTCCAAATGACTGTTTAAGATAGAATAAATACATTTTAATAACAAATATGCTCTTTTAGTGTTCTAAATAAAACACTCTACGCAACTAAAATAAATTACATTATCTCTAACCCTCAATTTGTAATAATTTTTGTAAATAACAATGGAATTGTCTAATTTTCAAGGTGTCCCTAATAATTTGGCAACCCACTGTACATCGAAGAGTTAACTTTATTGATATCTTGAAATGCAAAATAGCTATCTTGAAGTTGTGAACTTTTTATTTCCCTCTTTTGTGCTTTTCCCACTATACTCCAGCAGTATTGAGGCACACCTTTTATGGGGACGGAGATTTAATGACGGAGTGAAACGAAGAAAATTCAAAGTTCGAGTTGTTTTATTGCAGTTTGTAGGGCCCAGATCATTAAGAGAGTAATTTTATTTTATGGTTAATTTCTGGAATGGTGGTATGATCCGAGTTTACTTGCTTAACGAAGGGAATGTCTTCATTGAAGCTATTTTTTTTAAATATTTATATTTTATCAAGTTTGATATATTATGGTATATCTTTATAACAGTACTGAGCAAAGGATGATAAACAAAATGGGAGCGAAGAAAAGAGAACAAAATACGAAAAATTTCAAAATACTAAATTATTAGGAAACTATTGTCCTGATATAGTTAATTTCGTTTAATATCAAATCTCTGGGCTTTTTTTCCTTTTTAACCCTTCAGCGGGCGCGCCAATTTTTGGGAATACCAGCAGGCGCGCGTGGCACAAAGTGCAACACCTCTTTCAACCTGGATTATTCCTTTTGTAATACGGTCTAATTAGCCCTCGTGTAGCAAAAAATTGACCGTAGCGCTCCAAACCAAACCAAACCAAACCAAACCTAACCTTTTGTAATAAACTTTTTTTTAAAATTGAAAATAATAATTCTGCGTTTTATGACAAGATATAAAATGTTGATAATATTGATATATATTTTTAATTAAAGGCCAAAGAATGCAGATACTATCGCCTGATTTCAAAAATGTCCGATTTATTGGGTCTTAGGACAACTTGCGAATGGATTCCTATTATGTCCAAACACCTAAAAATAATAAGATTATTTATCTTCGTGATATGCGGGATACCGTGTCATAGCTGCACATTGGATCGGGTACATCAACTCCTGCTTTAGTCGTATTGTAATCCAATATAATAGCTGGTTTACCACGGTTAAATTACGACAAACAATGAATGGAAAGGAATACAAGGATCATAAAATCAGAACTGCATTAGAAAGGGTGTAGCTATAAATAGAAACTGATTAGAACATTCAAACATTGCATGTAAAGACAAACTATTCAAAATTACGAACATGTTGCACTCTTTAGCCGGGCGTGCCCGCTGAAGGGTTAAATCTTTACAACCAAGCATGATCAGTCCACAAAAGAAACTTTTAAATTTCGCAAAATCCACAGATATTTTAAATGTCATTTTAGTCGTTGTGATTTACGCTTAAGTTCAGGGGGCTTGGGGTGCCTTGAGTGGATGACAGATCTGTACTGTTTGTCCGGCATCCTCGAGCCCCACAGCAATGGAAAGCACCAGACCTGGGAAATTAACCTTCGTATGCGTATTTAGGTTGCTACGTAGCGGCTGGTCTTCAGGTGTTCATGGGCCGATACGCGAAAGCGGAGGGGGCCGAGGCGATTTAACGAGTTACGCTTAAGTTCATTGCATAATTATTGCACAAGTGTTCACACGGAGTAATTTTTACTTGAGACTAATCTTTTCCTCTCTATACCCTAAAAGAATGCGAAAGCTTCGTCTTACACGCTGAATTTTGCTTGACGCAATTTTGCTTGACACTTTTACATAGCTTATTGACTGAGAACAGTTCAATGAGTTATGCATCCTTTGACATGCACACTATTCGACATATCAGTCGAATATCTCTCTCTCTCTCTCTCTCTCTCTCTCTTTATATACTCGGCATTGTACGGGTGTACCCTTAATAAGGCGTACTTGTATATTATGTAAACTTTTATTTTATGCCAATCGATACCCCTTTCCACTGGTCAACACTCCATCAGCATATTATATTCACCCCCCCCCCCCCCATGCGGATGTCAGCATTAAAATGTTTCTTTCAATTTTGATATCCCACTGGATCCCAGCCCTTCGAGAAGTTTGAGGGCTTCCCCGTAAACCCTTGTGAACACAGAATTACCTGGCGTTGCCCAGGATAATAAAAATGAATGGAGTTAACCGAGCTCTGGATGCATACGTACAGACAACTGAAATATCTACAATCCACACCCACACCACTTTCCACGCTTCATTTAATTAAGGCTGATCTCTCTTTTTCCCCCTACCACCAATTTGCTGTTAAAAAATAATATATATAATACAAATTATTGGATTGTTTCTAGCAAATGAAAGGGCGGGGGAATTGCATTTTATATTCCTAAAATGTCAAGTGCATACAAAGCAAAATACAATAATATTTCTAAACAATTTACAAAGCCATTTATAAAGCAAATAAAGTATAACGTTAGAAATTAAAAAGACAGTCCGACTTTTAACCCACGTGCTTTTACGTGTCACCTGCTGTCAAATCCAAATTCACAACTCTGAACCAACCACTGACATCACTCCCTCAATGACTCCCATGCCATCACTTCGCATGAGAGTTACTGGAAGGACTTAAATATTAACTTGCCTCCTAGTCTCTTTCTGCTCGTTTCTGGGAAGAGTGCTTTCGGCTTATTTTGTAAATTTATTGTAAATACAGTGATTTCCGCTTATAAGAATCACGTTTGTTATTACTGTTTTTGACTCTTATAAGCGGTTGATTCTTATAGCCGAAATTTAGGTTTTTGGACAGGCACACACACACACACCTATATATACATATATGAGATAATTTACCATAAAATACTCTTTAATTTCCGTTAATTATCTTTTATTAAAACTATTTTTTATAATTTTAAAAATACACCTTAATTTTTAGACCTAAAAGTAGATACACATGATTCTAGTAAGAGAAGAAAAAAATCCAATATTTGTTACAACATACTTGCTTAAAGGTTTTAACATTTCAACTGCAGGAAGGGAGCAAGAAAAAGTTTGATATGGTAGTTTGACGTAATGAAGTTTTCAGGAGGTATAAACAGTGTTTATACCTCTTTCAATACTAATAGTCTCAGACGAAGATTCACCATCTAGCTTACGTTTCACGGTTTGATATCGTGCTGAATCTACTAATGTCACGTTTGCGTAAGTGGTAGTGGACACTTCACCGAAGATTTATGTGTTTCAGGGTCCAGGAAGCCGCAACCAGGATGTGGGAGGTGGGGAAAAAGAGTCCCTATTTTTGTTTGTCAGTGGAGAAAAGTGAAATCGGACCCGGATGAATTAAGATGCCCCCGGGTCAAGCTAATAGGACAGTGTTGTGCTAAAGCGTTTAAGGGGAAACTATTATGTTATGTCTAACAAAGAAATGGATGAATTTTATGACTATATTCCATCCCATCTTATCAATCTTTCTTTAAAAAAAAGAAAGAACTTCGTGCCTTTTGAGAGTTTAAGTGGCTTTTTCAGAAAAATGAATAGAAAGCGAAGAGTGTACACTGATTCTTAAAACCGGTGGATTGATTCTTTAAAGCGAAAATTTTAACATGGAAATAATACATTTTTTTTTGTTTTCGCGATATTGATTCTTATAAACGGTTGATTCTTATAACCACTGAACACTATAACCGGTGGTCACTGTATTTGTAATCCTTCTTAGTTTATTTTTTTTTATTTTGTTTTATCTGTTTCTTTACTGTTTTCTTAGTGTTTTATACTTACCTTGTTCCCGTGTGATACTTTGTGGTACACGGGAATTGTATGAATATTTTTTTCATAATTAAATAATAATAATAATAATAATAATAATAATAATAATAATAAACACTGGCATCAGTGACGTTACAGTGCTGCCATCTGGCGATTACGTAAACAAACAAAAAGAGTGTGGCCTTTCTAAAAAAGGACTTTTTTCTTCTTCATGAAATATTGCGATATTTGATTTCCCTGACATATCTTTACAAATTTTTTAATAGGGGGAGAATTTTGAAAAATTCTAAATTTTGTTTTTAGGCAACCTTTGTTACCCTAATCGAAAATCTCTGTCATTTAGAGTTTGTCACATTTATGGAAAAAATATTATCTCCCCTTCTTTCTCCCCGAATATTCAGTTTTTAATTTTTGTTACAAAATGTAAAGCAGATGTCGAAAAATCGTGGCATTGATCGTGTTTGTTACATTTTAAATCAAGAAACTTATGAATATCTGTTTCTTTCTTAGAGATATGAAGGAATATGTGAGAAACACGTAAAAACACGTGGGGCTAAATTTTGAAAAATCCATAAATTGATTTTTAGGTATTCGTGTTCCTTTCATTTTAAAGCACGAATCTTATTGATATCTGTTTCCTTCTTTGAGAATGTCTAAAAAACACGTAAAAACACTTTTAGTCCCTTCCCCCCCCCCCCCCCCCCCTCTTAGGGGGCCGAGTTTTGAAAAATCCTGAAATTGGTTTATAGGTGCATTTTAAAGCAAGAATCTTATGGATATCTGTTTCATGTAAAAAAAAACGTTTAGTCCCCCCCCCCTTTGGGGACCGAATTTTGAAAATTCCTGAAATTGGTTTATAGATATTTGTGTTCCTTACATTTTAAAGCAAGAATCTTATGGATATCTGTTTCCTTCAAGATATGAAGGAATAAGTGAAAAATACATAAAAACACGTTTTGCTCCCCCCCCCCCTTCGGGGCCGAATATCGAAAAATCTTGAAATTGGTTTTTAGGTATTCGAGTTCCTTACATTCTAAAGCAAGAATCTTAGGAATATCTCTTTCTTTCTTTGAGACGTGAAAGAATATGTAAAAAACACGTTTTGCCCCTCTTCCCCCCCTTGGGGAGGGGGTGAATTTCAAAAAATCACTTCTTAAATGACGCCCTCGGTACAAAAGGAATAAGCTCCTACAATTTGATATCTCTAGCTAAAATAGTTTTTGCTGGGCGTTGATACGTGTATAGATATATGAATAAGTCAGGACTTACACACACACACACACACACACACACACACACACACACACACACAACCCACACACACACTTATATATATATATATATGTGTGTGTGTGTGTGACAGAGAGAGAGAGAGAGAGAGAGAGAGAGAGTAAGTAAGTAAGTAAGTAAGTAAGTAAGTAAGATCCTTGACGGGCGAAGCTCAACAGGCTTGTAACTTCATAGTATTTCAGATCCGGTTCAAGTCGTAGCTGAGTTGTTGGGGAGACAGGCAATGGAGAGTGGCTGGGAAAGGTGTAGGAAGAAAATCCAGGCGAATAATACAGACATCACGGTTATTGGCTTAACGTCTCTTTATTTCACAGTATTTGGAAGATTTTATGTACTTCATTATCTATACATTGCATACTTAGTATTGGACTAACATGCGTGAAAAATATCGTCCTGGGGCTGTCGGAACAGCACATAGAAGAATAAAACCCGCAGCGAATTTACGACATGTTTGTAGGACGAGAGCAGAACACAGAAAAGCGCGAACGAAACTAAATATCCTGCCCGCGTACAATTAAATTGAACTTCCGATTGGACAAAATATGACATCTGACTTTAACACGTCATATGGGGTGATTATTTCGAATGTCGTAGAACTTCGGCCTTATATAACGGTTATATAAGTTGTTGGCCGCGCGTGGCTTTATGGGAAAACTAATAGATTATTTCGGTTACTCCTAGGTCAAATTTAAATTGAGGGACGATATTCTGTTGCGATAAGATGAAAGAATTTTGAATAGGCGTTTTAATGATAATAAAAGGTTATTGTTTCATATATATATATATATATATATATATATATATATATATATATATAAATAACCGCGAAAGACCGAAATTGATTCACCGGAGAATGTCGACATTCTCCGGTGAATGGCAACACACCTAAAATTCACATAGTCGCTTGGTGTATGTCCGAAATATTTGCTAAATATCCTTATTTCTCACTTACACCGGCGAATGTCGACATTCATCATGCACTGATGGTGAATTTTGAATAAAAATATTTTTGTTTCGTTTTTAAATTATACTTTATTATTAAAACATATGATATACGTCAAAATAGGAGAAAACTTAAGTAACAGCACATGTAAATGAACTGTTGAACTTAAAACGAATAGTACAATCTAAATGAGAAAAGAAATTAACTCCAATGATAAACTTAATTATGTGATCGACGTTATGCAATCTTATTTATTGCAACAACGTAAACTGTTATGACACTTTGAATTGCACAAGACTCCCTTGCTTTTACAACTGCGTTTAGTCGTGGAATACTCTTTTTTCAATGACAGCGTGTATAGCCTTGCCCTCCAATTCTCGAATTAATTGCAGCTGCTTCTCTCAGCGACATTTCTTAAGAAGAATTCTCATCTATGGAAAGTAACTTTTCTTTACAAATTATGAACTGATTACGGGTATAAAGCTACTTGATGGTAAAATTTTTGTTTTCTCATTTATAAAAGTCGTTGTCATCTATTCCAGCAACAACCGCCAACATATTTCTGGCAACTTTACGACTACGGTCGACATCAGGGACTTGTATTCGTACGGTATCACCAATTTGAGCAGGTACAAATTTTCTTTTTGAGGTTCGTAACATTTTCGTTGCTTGCAGTAGAAGATTCTCGTTCGCGGCCGCTCGTTTTATAGAAATAATCTTGTGCTGTTCAGTCAGGGCTTGATATGAAGACGTGGTAGGTTACAGCTCCTCTTCAATATTTTCCTTTGGAATATGGTTTTCGGTATGGCCAGTGCTCAAATTTTCTTCAAAAGTATTAACAATGTCTTCGAGCTGTTCTTCGGTTTCAATATTTGCAGTTTATTCGCCAGGCAAATATGACGATGCTATGCCTCTTCTTGATTTAACCCAAAACTGGGTTTCATATGGACTTTCGCGTATTCCTTCGTGGTATGTAGTGTTCTTGGTAAATAGAACAAAGGGCAAACCATCTGACCATTTATTTATATCGTTATCGTTCATCCATGCATTTAACATATTCTGAATATTCTTATTGGCTCTTTCAACTGAGCCTTGTGTTTGACTATGATGAGGATTTCCATGAACTATCTTAACATCTTTCCACATAGCGCATAGTTCGGATATGACTTGATTACTGAATTCCCTACCATTATCAGAATGCACTATAGCTAGCGCACCAAGTATTAAGAATATCTGAAGAAGGTGACACGCTGCTTCTTCAGCTGTTTTAGTTTTCAAAGGTCGTAGCTGGAAAAATTTCGTTAAATGATCTTGATACACCATTATGAACTTATATTCGTCATCTCTGTGTGACTGCAGGTTTATCAGATCGACCTGACATCTTGAGTATAACTTTTAATTGACCATAGGTTTCCCAACAATACCTTTTATATGTGTACTACGTTTCATTTGACATTGTTTACATAAATTTAAATACACTGTCTGTCTTCTCGGCTTCTTGTTTCGACCTCCACCAACGCATATCTGTGCTTGTCGACTTACACCGGTGATGGTCCGAATGTATAAGAATATAACCAAATATTCGGTCTTTCACCAACGTATTTGGTATGTGTTGACATTCACCGGAGATTGTCGACATTCTCCAATTTCGGTCTTTCACGGTAACGTACGTTTATATATATATATATATATATATATATATATATATATATATGGGGGGGCAATATAAAAGATGTTGATATGTCATTTTTTTCATGTTTTCGGAAAATTGAAAAACTAACTTTTGTTGTGAAATATAAAATTGCTCAATTAAGTTTTTCAATCCAAATATTCTTTATTTGATACTCATATTCAACCTCAAGCATATGGGTGGTCTTCAATGAAAATTTTCAATTAGGGACTAAGTTTTACCTCTTTCATATACAGTATGCCCACTAAAGTCCCTTCCCACCCTCTTAACTTCGGAACGACTTCTGCTATATTCATAAAAGTGGTGTCTAGGTATAGTAAAGTAGCCATGTCTAGGTAAAGTGATTTACAAAGTTGTAGAAAATCATCCATTTAATATGAAAAGATACCTTGTGGACATTAATGCAAAGAATAGAACGGTTAAAACGCGCATTTGTTTTTTGTGATATCCTACACTGTGACGTCACGAAACTTGAACGAAAGGAGAAATGATTATCTTTCGGGCAAAACACGACACCGCAATGTGCACAGTGGTATATCGCTTTTGATCCCCAATCAGAAGGACCGCGGTTCAAACCTCGAGGGTTTCATCCTTGTACTGATTGTCTTTATAAACAGAGTAGACAATGCGTAGATCGTGTAAAATAGTGTCGCATCAACTCAACGCAACTTGCGATTGGTGTTCGAAATTTTTACAGTATGCAAATACGCAAAAAGTTACGCCTGTTCACCCGAGCCAACTATGAAAAAGACATCTTCTTGGGGGTTGTAGTATGTTGATGCTCGTGGTCATGGCTGAGTATTCCAAAGCTGATATCTCCAGTGAAGCAGTACCTCGCCAAGGAATTTGGGGACCAAATAATTGGGTATGGCGGTTTCGAAGAGTGGCCTCCACGTTCGCCTGATCTGACTCCACTGGACTTTTTCCTGTGGGGATATCTGAAACAGCAGGTGTATGCGACCCCTCCACAAACATTGTAGTACCTTAAACGATGCATTACGGACGCTTGTGCCAACGTGTCACGCTCTATGCTCCAACGTGTGCAACGTGAAATTCAAACGAGGATCCATATGTATATTGCAGCTGACGGTGAGAAGTTTGAACATCTCAAATAAAGGTATCTCTCTGTTCTAAAAAAAAGTAACTGGCGCCGCCGCCGCCGCTGTCAAAAGCTTGTCACGCTATCTCCTCCGAAACCGCTGGGGGTATGGGGTCGAGACCGATACCAATAGATGCAGAAAAATGCGGGGAAGAAAGCTAGACATGTCTCATCTTCGTCGGACGTTAAGTTTTTTTTTATTTTATGTTTTGTGGGAAAATATTGACTTTTTCATGTTCAGATTACGATAACTCGCCAAAAATTAATCGTAGAATTTTGATCTTTTTACAGTCTAAGACTACAGACATTTCTCCTTCAAACAAGACCTCATTTGTTTAAAAATAATTTGAAACAGACTAATATTTTCATCTAAATATTAAACCCCCTTTTTCAAGAAATAGCGTCACATATGTGGATATAATATCGATGCTCCTTGAGTTTTTATCTTACAAAGAAAATATTTACATCATCTGGAAGATGAAAACTTTTTCATTCATATAAACCTCATTTCAAGTCTCTATCTTAAAATTTCGATTTTTAATTGAATTTTAAAGCTGAAACAGTGATTCCCCTCCGCAGTGATTCCCCTTCAACAGTAAATGGATGGAATCTGTTGCATTGCCCGAGAATCACCCCTATGTATCTCGCTATTAGCAACTTATTCCTTCAACTTGCTGTGCCATGATTGGCGCTGTGTTTGAGCGCGCTGCTCGTATGCGATATTCCCCGGTTCGATCCCCGTGGACGCTCATTTTTACTAATTATTCTACATATTTGAATTTTATTCTTTTAATTCTTATTATATTTTTTATTTTACTTATCTGAAGAGGGCTTAATTTTCATTTTACTGCTGAGCACATATTTTCTGATGTACATATCTTGCTACTGGAGGTAAAGTCGTAAGACCATGGCATTCCAACAAACTCAATATACCTTGACCTTGACCCTAACAGAGGAGCGAGCGTAGCGAGCCTAGGGGCGAATCCCCTAGTATTGTTAAAATTAGTTGTTTTTTTCTTTCTCAGATCCTTTTGTCACTTCACAGTGTAGGAAATCACGAAAAAAACAAATGCGAGTTTTAACCGTTGTAGTTTTCTCATGTCTACAAGGTATCTTTTCGTACTAAATCGATAATTTTCTACAACTTTGTAAATCACTTTTTTTCCCTATCTCGTTCCGTTTTGGAGATAGGAATGCTAACTCTGCAGTTTTCCACCAGGTGGTGCTGTAGGTGGTTTCATTCAGTAGCTCATGGCTACTTTACTATACCTAGACACCACTTTTATGAATATAGCAGCAGCCGTTCCGAAGTTAAGAGGGTGGGAAGGGACTTTTGTGGGCATACTGTATAACAGCATTTTCCAATACGAATAACCTAGTATTATTGCATAATTCCACTATCAGCTTTTTCCACATTAAAGAACTAATTTTAACTTAAAACATAAAATTGAATTTTTTTGGACATATCAACATCTGCCATAACGCCACAGATATATTCTTCAAGAGAGTTTTCGAAAGATTGTATTTATTTTTTCATCTTCTATAAACTAGGAAAATGTCAATTAATATTGGGTAATTGATTAATTTTCAGCTATATCGCTGAAATTCTTGGACAATCCAGGGAAATACGCCAATTGTTGGTAAATAATTGAACAAATAACTTTTGATTTTAGTAATTATCAATTCACACAACAGACAAGAATTTTTTATTCAGAGTTTCTTTGTAACCGGATTAGAATCCTCATAAATTTTACCAATATTGCAAAAATGATTAAAGTGGGGCACGCAACAACTTAATTCTTTCATGCAAAAACCGAGATTTTTATTATGCCGCTCAAATTGTTGTAATATCTTTTCAATTTCTATATTTCATTTCTATATTGTGTTATTTTCAGTTCAAAGTATACATAGAAAATGTTCTTTTTACATATCGCTTCACAGCAGATTTATAGCCCCGTTTTTAGTAAACAAAGTTTTTGCAAAAAAGTACAGTCGGCCCTGGTTTTTCAATCAATTCGTCGGTTTCCGATTTAAATATTTGGAAATTTTCTTCAAATAATTAAATAGGAAATTTACCAGAGTTTTACTATCTACTTATAAAATAAACTTGTTTAAATTTGCAAAATAAGCACTACGCTGAACTCGACTAGACTAAATTTCGAGAGGAGGGCAGGGGTTATTTAAAACGCTGATTTCGTTCATGTATTATGATGCTTTGCAGATGATTATGTGGGATGACTGTTATTTGTTTTTATTTTTCTATCTTAATCAGTTTGTAATACTACAAGGGCTTATCCATCCTCCGAATACTTTGTCTAATTCCTCAGCAGCTGCTATAGTCAAATGATCCTTAAACATGGAACTAACTACCTGAATTCCAATTGGCAAGCCATGGCTGAGGCCTGTTGGAATCTGGGTGGACGGGTATCCAAGAATATTGAATATACAAGTGTAAGCAATATTAGGATATTTAGGAATGGTCAACAGGTAGTGTGGAGGCGGTTCTGGGTGCGTAGGGAGAATTAAGATAGCATTTTCTTTGAAAATATTTTCAAACTTTTCCTGTAGTAATTTGTATTTCTCCAGACAATCAAAGTATACTTGGTCCTTTTTACGTCTGTCAATGGCTGCAAAATAAAGAGCGGGCCATGTGTAGTCAGAACACTGGATTATACTCTTCAAGAACTCTATTCCAAGATTTATTGGTTCATTCTCGGCTAACAAGTCTTTGAAGGATATGCAGCCGGTTTCCAACAACTTGCATTCCCAGATTGTGAAAGCATTCCTTAGTTCTTCTATCCTTAGTTCGGTAGCTTTGTTTCCGAATGTTTCTTCAAAATATTTTACAGCCTGTAAGAAAAAAAAATTACTCCTATACGGAAAATATTTAAGAATTGGCAATGGTTTATATAAGAACCAAGAATTTATTTTAAAAATTAAGTTGGAATCTTTCCGCATGTTTCACAGAAGTTGGATAAAATAAAACTAGTCAAGAGTTCCATTGCTTTATATTTAAATAGAATATGTAAAATTGTTCCCTATGAAACCGGTTAATTCTAATCGCTTTAACATACATAATTTTCAAATTTAAGATTTTTATTACTTGCCTTGTTTGATACCGGAAAATTCAACTGAAAAACTTCTCACGGGTATAATACTCTACCAGAACATTGATTATATAGGCCAACGATGAAAAAACTTTTGAATAAATTTGCCTTATTCTTGTGGTTTTTAGTGTGCTGAAACCGAATATAGCAATAATAAATCCCTATCACCCACAATTTTTTCACATTTCAACACTCGATATTTAAAGAAATGACATTTTTAGCGAATTCAACGCCATAAGCTAACCTCCAGCAATGTGGCTTTACCAAATTCCTATGTTTCTAATGTGAACGGGACGGTAGGGCAAGGGATCCACATTGGTCCAGAAAAATCTGGCCCACAAGAAAATCTTTAAAGCCTGGAGAGATGAATATTCTGCGCAAGAACCTCGTGGACCCGGAAAACATTCTGCTGCTACCTCTAAACATATAATTAAGCCTAAACAAACAGTTTGTGAAAGCCTTACCCAAAGATGGAGAATGTTTCAAGTACGTGAAAGAGAAGTTTCCTCATCTATCAGAAGCAAAATTGGAAGAAGGCGCGTTTGTTGGGCCTGACATCTGAAAAATGATGTTCGATCCCAATTTAGAATTAAAAATGTCTTTAAAAGAGAGGGAGGCTTCTGCATCATTCAAGCAGATTGTGACCTAGTTCTTGGGCAACAAAAAGGACCCATATTATATTTCTATTGCAGCCAACATGCAGGAAAATTTCAAAAAGTTAGGCTGTTTGATGAGCCTCAAGATTCATTTTTTGAACAGTCACTTTGATTTTTTCCTAGATAAATTGGGTGATGTCAGTGAGGAGCAAGATGAGCGGTTTTATTAAGATATTAAGTTGATGGAAAGATGGTAACAGGGCCGCTGGAATACCAATATGATGGGAGACTACTGTTGGTCACTTCAGCGAGAAGTTGAGTAAGCGATTCACAGGTGAAAAAGCAATATCAGGAGCTTTAAGGATAAAAGGGAAAGGAAATATAAGTCAAAGCACACATAAAATCTATGTAATCGGCTGTTCGGCTAATTTTCTAGTTTCCGACGAAGTCACATTGTGACGAAACTGTGGGTGATAGAAAAAAAACTGAGGTTAGATACGGATTCAGCACCGAAAATTACATAACAATCAGCTATTAACGTTAAAAAAGTTTTCAAAAAGTAATTTTTCGTTGGACTGTGTTATTACTTTTGCGAGGTATAAAGCTTAATGTCAACTATTTCAAGAGAATGCTAAGTTATGTCGACTATATAAGAGTTTAAGTAAAATTGGTATTCGGAAAGCTGAAGTATTTTTACCGAAAATCGTCTAATATTTTTTTTAATAATGTCTCTAATATAGAATCAGTTAAGCATTACTCGTATTTCGAAGAAACGGAATTATTGAAAGAGTGTGGAATGGTACTTTAACACATTTTTGCCATATGACGAATCAGTACATCTTTTGACATCTGATTGTTGTTGGCAGGGGACGTATTCAGACGACCAGTATTGACAGCCGGCCACAGCCATTAGTATCAGCATAAATTCCCATGTCAACAATACGTTAACAAAGCGCTCTGTATTCTGATCCTTGATGTCCACTGACCTTTTGTCCGATCTTCTCGTAATTATAATGCGGGAAAGAATTGCGTTAAAATATGTTCTCGTATTTAAATGTCTTCATATAGATATTCACCTTTCCAGAAAATAGACCCTATTTTCAGCCCGTCGATAATATCCCAGTCGAAAAGTCTTTTCATTATGTGATGTTTAATAATTGGCCCGAACTTGCCTCATCTGCCCCAACCTCCCAATTAGCAAACACAGAAACTATTTTCCCCTTTTCATCCGTCCACAATATAAAATGTTATATTGAGTTGAATAGAAACTTTCAGATTATTTACCATTCTGACAGCTGCTTTGATATCTGGGGTGACTTTGAGTAGTGATCCTGGAAACTCTTCCATGTAGTATATTTTGACGTTACTAAAGTTCACCTGAAATGGAAAGTAAGTGAGTGAGGAACACTACGAAATATTATAACTTCAAATCAGCGGCAAATTTCTTGTACTGGAAGTTTTGGCATATTATATGAGAAGGTTGGCGATGGTATATAATTGTGTCTGAATGCACGTAACAATGATTTCACTAACATCTGAATGACGTAGTCAAGAAAACTCTTGTTAAAGATAACAGGTGAAATTTCTGGAATGAATTTTTATTTCATTAGACTGAGCTGGCTCAGTCTCCGGCCAAAATCCAACGATTACATGTTTGCTTGTATTATAAATCTACAGGACACTAACTCTCTATAGCCTCTAGTCAGCAATTTAGTCAGTAAATGTAGTCAGTAATCTGATAAGCTTACATTATACTGTTTTCGGTGCGTTTCTCATACTCGTTTATGCATGTACAGTTAATACTGCTTACGTGGTTTGAAATTTACTTCGACACTTAGAAGGTTTATATTCAATTTTTTTTCAAGAATAAAATAACTGGACCACAATATTTTATGAGATTGTGTGACACAGTTAGAAGTATAAAAGGTAAATTAAATTTTCAAATGTAAATTTTCCTAGAATTCATGCAAAAATTTCTTTCCTTCACTTGGAGGCTATTAAATACATATTAAAATGAAAAGCATCCTTTTATATGCTAAATGCTTTTGTTTTACTGCAAAATATAATACGTTTGCTTAGTATAGGGATGGATCTGGCAAGGGTTAAATAAAGTACCCTGAACTGTGGAAATTATTTCTTGAAATATCTTTCTGAAGCTTTCGAAATTCGAGCAAATGCTTTGGGTGGTCCTTAGTTGATACTAAACCCTTATACAAATGCGAAGTAATCATTGGAATAGTTTTTTGAAATATTACTTCTTAAAGACAATGTTAGTAAGCTGATAATTTTCAGAGAAATAATACTATGACTTGTTTTGTTAATAAAGTTTTTTGAATGTAATAAATGCTTTTACATAAAATAAGAAATATCATTTAAAATTTTCAGAAAAACAATTAACAATATTGATTAAAGTTCTTCTTCGCTTAAACAGAGAATGAGAAATTAAATTAAAGAAATTTAAATATAACCCTGGATAAAACATAACATGCACTTTAATTTCTTTAAAGAAGGACCACGCCTTTAGTTACGGAAGATAACTATGTTTCGAGAAATCTGACCAAAATACACAGTGCTATTTAAAATTGTATTAAAATGCAACCTTTTGATGCAGGTTCAGTTTCTTGGCATTGTCTCCAGCCAGAAGCTCTGTGACTAATGAGAGATCTTCAACGTACCGACACATGGGACCAGGGCTGATGTATTGCATTATGCTCCCTGCACTTTTCTTGCGAGTAGGCAAAGGTCTGTCGTTCGATATGACGCCTGTATAAAAGGGGTAAGAGCTTGCAAATTAGTTTTTGACAAGATCTATCACAATTTAGAAAGAGTAAACAAATTTCAGATAGTATGTATGTTAATAATGTTATTTTAATGCCAGAAATTTGAGGCCACGTTGATATTGCATGCATACTGATAGCAGGAGGTAGATCTAAACTGCAACCGATCTCTTTTGTGTAAACTTTATGAAGCCTATAATCTACAATATCATCTCCTCACGTGAAATAACTCTTTAACATATCTATCTACAAGAAGGATATGATCTATTCCGCAGTTTCCTCCGTTCGGAACTTAAATTTTATTTTCTCGAAGAAATTATTCCTTTAAGAAAACTGGCATAATACTAAAGTACGAACATTTTGAGAAAGCGCTTTAAATAACAAATATAATTTGAAATAAAATTGTTGTATAAATATCGCGTTATTGAAAAACCAGATCGGAAAGTGGAATTATCTGTTAAAAGTAAATATTTTCATCTACATGAGGTCATTGAATTTCTACCACAGATAATAATTCTGTATTCATTTTATTGCCTATAAGGTTTTGACTTGTGACATTTTTATTATAGAAATTAAATTTTTGAAGATTTTTTGGTCGCTTCGTACATGAAAATATACCTTTTTATGAATATTTCGTTCCAAAAAGTGATAACCACATATTTTTGAGTTGCACAGGTTTCTCTCAAAAGCATAACAATAACATTATTTGGGCCATTCAGAATCCAAATCGGTTGTTCATTTTTTGAAATTTTAATGTTAAAGCACGTTTTTGAGTTGTGTTTCTTTTCTTGCCAGGGTGCGATATGTCCTTGCCAACGCCTAATTTCTACCGTAGAGAAAAGACCCGATATTTGAACAAAGATTTTCTTTATTTTCAACTTTTAGAGAAATAAATATCATTTTATTTTCATAGAAAAATATCTACTTTACTATCTGTTTGATATTCTAGGAAGTTTCAATTAAAATTTTTTGGATATCCCTCCCGCTAAATTGGACTCTTAAAAATTGCATGTCCTTTCTTCAAAAGAAGTACAATGGGCACGCATGCAACTGAATCATGATTATATAACAAAATAGAAAACTTGGGTAGAGGACGTAAATTTTGCTGTAAACGCACATAATAAAAGTTTATTAACCTAACACGTCACGAGTTCTAAGACGAAAAATTATGCTTTACCTCTGGTAGGTTTGTGCCCGTATATACCACAAAATGAAGACGGAATCCTTATGCTGCCACCAAGATCTGTACCAATACCAAACAAAGCTCCCGCAACAGTTATAATTGCTGCCTCGCCACCTAAAAGAAAAGTTATGATCATTTTTTAAATCAATTGTAGTGGGCAAATTTATTGCATCAGCCACGAGCTTCAAAGAATTTACCAAATCCTTAAACTGGAAGACTTTTGAAACATATTTGATTCATATTCTCTTTCATGTTAAGTGTTGAAATAAATATTAAAACATTTAAGTTACAAGAAAAAATGTAAAAATATTTTCTAAGTTACTTATGAATGAACTTGGATTTTTCTAATAATGTTACGTATAGGGCCCTATGTAGATTTTACCCCAGTTCTAAGTTTACATAGCATTTAAAACAGATGCATTAAATCAGTTCTCAACACTTGCTTAATATAGTTCAGGCTTCCGAATTCTGCTTCAATTATTGCCAGATATCTATCATGCACTGATCAATTAATGAGCATATTTTGGGAAAATGGGATTACTCCGAACTTTTATAAGATATCTTAAAGGCCCTAGACTTTTTAACTTTATAATTATTGATTATTAATGCAGTGAAACTTCTCTAGCCAGCAACTCCTCTAAACTTTTTTTCGGAACCATTACTGGCCACCATAGAGAAATCCACCCATTTTCGACAACCAACCGTCTAAACGGCCACTTTTTTTCGGTACTATGACTTGTCGCCTTAGTGAATTTTCGCTGTAAATACCTGTTTATTAATATTAACGCCAGTCATTTTGAAAAGCTTAGTAGTTCTAGAATCTTTATGTATTTTCTTTCTTTCATAAACTGCTGTGTCATTACAGCAGAGTTATCCAATGTTGGATAGAAATCCAAATTATTTCCTTTCCAAGGGAGACGTTAGGATCTTACCCGAACTTCCTCCCACTGTCCTCGCTTTGTTGAAAGGATTTTCGGTCTTTCCAAAAACTTGGTTGGCGGTCTCCCACCACATGAGGTTGACGGGCACATTTGTGACGACTACTGGTATGGCCCCAGCTTTCCTCAGCAGCATTACTGTTTTCGCATCTTCTTGTGCCTTGCGATCCTTATAAAAGACTAACCCTATAGTCATTGCCAGTCCTTATGGAGAAAAAACAAACTTTAATCATACGCTAAAATACTGCAGACATAAATCTAAGAACAACGGTCAGATTTTCATTAAACATAAATTGAAATATCAACCAATAAAATATATAAACCGCCCCCATGGTGCACCGTCCAAATGGTGTAGTTCTTAGCGTTCTGAGCTGCCACGCAATGTGGTTAGATACAAATCCCAAATAAAGGCCTGTTCACAAAGAATACGTCAGCGTTAAAAATTCTGTTGACGCTGATTGATGCTGACTGATTGGGTCAGTGATTGGTATATGATTGGTTAAAACCTTTTCAGGGGCACCGTTCGCACAGTGCGAAAGCCTAAAACTAGTCTTCTGTTCACTTACATTCAATGTATTCCAGTTAAATAAGAAAATGGTTGGTGCTGCCATCTGTTAACAGTTTAAAGAAGTAAAAACATTTTGTAACCTTTAATTGGAAAAAATTTAAATATTTTTTAGGATAAAAAAATCGGGGGGGGGGGGAGAATCTACACCATTCAAATGGCGAAGGTTGTTGCCCCTCAAAGGGTTAAAAAAATTTACGTTGATGCTGACTGATTCTATGAGAACAGGCCCGAAGGCTTGGTTTTATCCGTGTCATACTCTTCACAGGGAGCAATGCTGGCTCACCCATATATTGCTCCCGTAATAAAGTAGCCAGTAAATCTCCATGAATAACAAAAAAGGAATGTCTCCCGACAAAGTGCCTCCGCATTAGATAAAGAAATAAAAACTATTTGCATCGAAACATTTTACCAAAAGAAATATTGTAAAAAGAACTGAACATAATCGCAAAGATTTCGAAAAAAGAAACTATCTAATTGTAAATAAAAAAAACTGTATGGAACCTTTTATTGTAGGAAAGGAAACTAATGGGAAAAGGGAATTTTGAACCAATCGAAAAGCTACGGACCTATCTTTCGTTCGAAATAAAATTTTGATTCTTCACAACTCATATGACATGCTGTGGTGCCCATAATAAGGTCATCCCTTTGCCTCCACGTTACTCAAAACTTATGTGGTGCCAAAAAACTAATGACGGGGAAACATAAATCCGTATCAATTGGGTACGTTGGAGGTAACCTATTTTCACTGTATTGATATTTAGTGAACGAGATAATGAAGGTATTAACTTCTTTTAAGGCGTAGACTGTTCCCATGATAATAAACTCGGAAAATTTAAGGCGCTTTGTATTTATAACCAAGTAAAACAAAAGCTAATTAATCTTGAATCGTAATAATATAATATCTTTCCTTTAGCAACTTTTCAACAATAAGTCAGAAAAATTACAAAGCATTTTAGACATAATATTTTATGAGAAGCTTTCCCCAAAGAAATGGTAAAAAAGTAATTCTTCGAAAAAAATGTTAATAACAACACAATTCCTTAGTCATTGCCAGGTAATTGTAAAATAGAATAATTTAGCTTTTCTCGTTAGGAGAGAACAAAATTTAAATTTCTTCTAAATCTAAAACCTGAAGGATTAGGGGAGGGCTTTGAAAGGATTGCAAAAAAAAAATTTGAAAAATTAATTGTTAGTAAGTGAAAACTTCTAAAAGTATTGATAATAGTTATAGCAATTATCTATATTGTATCATAATAATAGTTATAATAATAATAATATGATTTATGATAAAAAAATTAAAATTTGGTAATTATTTTAATTAATTGAAATTACCATTTTGATCAAAAATGTGTGCAGATATACTAAAAGAGAAAAAAAAATTTGAAACCTATGGAGAAATACACTCTGTCACAAAAAAAGATATGCACCCAGAAGGAAACGAGCTACTATCACAAAACTTAACATGTATGTAGTGTATGAGCTGATAAGCAAATGATTACAAATTCAGAAGAACACACCGTTTTATTAAGAAGATATAGCATGAAAAAGGTTTCAAATCAGTAAGTAGTAAATCCACCTCTGGCAGCTATACAAACCGAAACACGGAGTGGCTTCGAATCAATGAGGTCACCTATGACCTCCTGCGGAAGATCATGCCATAATTTTTGCAACTGGGCAGTGAACTCACCAGTATTCCGGGACGGCAGCAGTTGCTTTCCAAGAAAGTCCCAGATTTGCTCTACTGGCGAGAGGTCTGGTGACCCGGCAGGCCATGGGAGTAGGTCATATCCTTGAAGACATTGTTGGGAGAGTCGTATGTGACCGAGTGTTGTGTTGCTGATAAATGCTACCTGGGCGACTTGATAGCAAAAGCAGTACAACTGGAGTTACAATCTCGCCCACGTAACTGCTTACCGTCAAAGTGCGTTAAAGGACAACTAGAGGCGATCGTGTGTCCCAACAAAGCGCTCCCCACACTGTCACACCTTGTGTAATCGTCGTATATCTCTAGACAATAAATGCCGGATCAGACCGGTGGCCTGGCCTCCTCCACACGCGTATGCATTTGTCATCAGCATTGAGACTGAATCGGGATTCATCTGAAGATCACACGCCTCCAGTCGGTCACACTCCAGCTTGCCCGGGGTCGGCAAAAATCCTATCGACACTGCCTATGATGTGGCGTCACTGGTTGGCGTCTTAATGGACGTCGGCTTCTTATACCTGCGTCGACCAGTCGTCTCCGAATGGTTTTTCTTGATACCACCGGATGTCTGGAAGGTGGGAAATGGCGTCGAACCGATTCTAGGGAGGTTGTTGGTGCTTACGTGGCCACTCTTATGATTGCGCTATCCTCGCGCGCATTTCTGATCCTGGGACGCCCTGACCCTCCAAGACGGTAGACTATCCCTTCTGTGATCCATTGTTGCCAACACCGAGGAACTACCATATCGCTCCGACCGAGGTAGCGGCCGATACGCCTGTCCGACCAACCTGCTTCTCTGAGGCTTACTATACGCCCCCTCTCAAAGTCAGACAATTGGTCGGACTGTCGCCGGTTACGTCACAGAGGCATCACTATTCACAATACCGTCCATCCAAGTCAACAGATTTGTTGGAATAACCCTATGGCACGAGCAATCATGCTTTTAAACTCTCCTAGCTGCGCATCTCATATGCCAATAGTGCGCTTATCCTTGTCTCATTGGTGTCGAAATATTAATCATTTGCATATCTCTTGCCAGACTACATTCCTGCCAAGTTTCGTGATAGTAGCTCGATTTCATCTGGGTGCATATATTTTTTTGTGGCAGAGTGTATATAGATAAAGATGGAAGATTATCAGCCAAACTGCTTCATACATCACTAGCTGAAAACCCGCGCTTCGCTACAGAGTACATTCAAATTAAATACAACGGTCAATGTATGCAATTAATGCCAAAAAATAAATATATATATTTATAATAAATGTGACTATCAATGTATACAATTGATGTAAAAAATATATATATACAGTGATTCCCCCTTATAAGAATCACGTTTGTTATTACTGTTTTTGATTCTTATAACCGGTTGATTCTTATAGCCGAAATTTAGGTTTTTGCACAGGCACACACACACCTATATATACATATATTCGATAATTTACCATAAAATACTATTTAATTTACGTTAATTATCTTTTATTAAAATTATTTTTTATAATTTTAAAAATACAACTTAATTTCTAGACCTATAAGTAGATATACATGATTATAGTAAGAGAAGAAAAAAATCCAATATTTGTTACCACGTACCTGCTTAACAGTTTTAACATTTCAACTACAGGAAGTGAGCAAGAAAAAGTTTTCTATGGTAGTTTTCAGGAGGCTATTTATACCTCTTTCAATACTAATAGTCTCAGACGAAGATGCATCTTCTAGCTTACGTTTCACGGTTTGATAACGTGCTGAATCTACTAATGTCACGTTTACCTAAATGATAGTGGACACTTCGCCGAAGATTTATGTGTTTCAGGGTCCAGGAAGCCGCAACTAGGATGTGGAAAATGGGAAAAAAAGAGCCCCTATTTATGTTTGTCAGAGGAGAAAAGTGAAATCGGATCCGGACGGGTAAAGATGCCCCTGGGTCAAGCTAATAGGACAGTGTTGTGCTAAAGCGTTTAAGGGGAAACTATTATGTTATGTCTAACAAAGAAAGGGATGAATTTTACTACTATATTCCATCCCATCTTATCAATCCTTCTTTAAAAAAAAGAAAGAACTTCGTGCCTTTTGAGGGTTTAAGTGGCTTTTTTGGAAAAATGAAAGGAAAGCGAAGAGTGTAAACTGATTCTTAAAACCGGTGGCTTGATTCTTTAAAGCGAAAATTTTAACATGGAAATAATACATTTGTTTTTGTTTTCGCGATATTGATTCTTATAAACGGTTGATTCTTATAACCACTAATCACTATAAGCAGTGGTTACTGTATATATATATATATATATATATATATATATATATATATATATATATATATATATATATATGTATATATATATATATATATATATATATATATATCTGTGTGTGTGTGTGTGATAATAATCACATTTGGAAAATTTAGCACAAGGGAGGTAATGCGTAGAACTTATGGGAGATGCAGTCGGCACGAGGGAGTGATGTCGTGCGAAGTGTTGATCCAGGAAAGCACTGAAGAAATTTAGGGAGAAACAAACACATATGCAGTCGCTCGTTCAGTGATGAGAGTAACAAACATGGGGCCATAGAAGAGGAACACAGATTTCAGACGATATCCAGGAAATCATCTTTATTCAATCAGTAGGTATTACGAAGGTATTAGCTGCAGTGGCCACATGACTTGTCCGGCGTCCATGCCAGGACGGGATGTGTGAACAGCAGTGTTTACATACCAGAGAAGAGCGTTGTCGCCATCGGACTGTGGACAGGAGGTCCGACAGCAACGAGAGTTAGAAACGAAGAGAAGAGTCTTCCGTTCACGCAAATAGTAAATGAGTGTTTTGCGATATTGACGCCAGAGGGCCTAAACTACTTAATTTTTAATTGGGTGACATTAGATTCGTGGAGTTCACGTGTCCACTTTAGTTCTCCCGGGGATACTTTATTGCTAGATCCCGCGCTTGTTAGATCTGCGACCTATTGACCTGGGTGCAGGATAATTGGCCATAAAGTTCTTGTAAAGTGTGGTTTCGACGTTATAGAAGGCATAAATACAGAGTGGTTCGAGGGCTCTTCGATAATTTTGACATTACACTGACATTCGGAATCTCATAAACTTTGAACACTCATATCTGGGGATGTTATTGAGTTAAGATAGTTCACATGCCTGCTTAATGATCTGCAGGGCTACGATAAATTATCTTATTTTACTTTTAGGTTGCAATTTTGAAAAAGGGGTCGTACTTTATTAACAGGATAATTTAGAATACGCGGTAAATGTAAATTTAGAGAAGGCCGGGATTTCTTGTTACACACACACACACACACACACACACACACATATATATATATATATATATATATATATATATATATAAATCGTAAGGGATATTTATTTTTTTGTGGATAATATCCAATCGTCTGCTGCATTAGAAAGAAAAACGATTATTTTTTGTGTCTATTGAGTTGTAATGCACGTGACGATAAATTTATTTAAAGTACTAGAAAAAGAATCACGTGATCAGCATTTAATAAATTAAATTCTAAAAATTAATCTTTAAAAATTCACCAAAAATCAGAAAATTGAGGTAAATGTTCGAAAAAGATTACATTTTAAAGGAATTTTTATGATCTTTCTCGTGATATAAATTTTATAACCCTCAAATTATTATTTTAAATGCAAACTTTAAAAAAAATACAAAAAAAGCTTAAAAATTTAATTTAAAAAAACCTAAGAAGAATTTTTCAAAAATCATTCTTAGTGCACCCCTGCACCATAAGAAGAATCGCCATGCAAAATTTCAGCCCTTTAGGGCCAGCGGTTTGGTCTGTGCGTTGTCAGTCAGTCAGTCTATCAGTCAGTCAGTTAGTCAGGGATGTGTTTTATATATATAGATAATAGTTAACTAAAATTTTTATAATCAAAATATTTTATATACTAAAATATGTAAGCATAAATTAGTGGTGTATGTTCAAAACTAGCGGACTTTTCTCTTTTAAGTGGCAAAGTACAATATCTTATGAGTTTTTGAAGATATAAATTTCAAATTATCTTTAGGAAAATTCCCACGTTAACTTTTATTAGTAAGCAGTTTTTTAAAAAAATTCGTTTTCAATTTACTGAAATGCTATAAAAAAATTCTTAACTCAGTTTTGAAAAAAATATGGAGATTACTAGTTTTGATCCTACACGACTCATATATGGAATGCTTGATTGAGTCAGTCAGTGAGTTACGGAACTGTTTTATATACATAGATGAATACATTTTTTTCCAAAATGAGTGCACTCACAAAAGTGTATTTGAATTTAGGATCTCACCAGAGAGGGAGTGCAAGACAGCCTTTCGTTGTCTTGCACTCCCCCCCCCCTCTTTGGTGACTCTATCGACCCCAGTGTCAAAAGATGATCCTAAAGTTGTTTCAACGTAAAAGAGATATATTTATAAGAAAAATTTTACTATTTAAGAATGGGAAAACTACTTCACACATGCCTTCTAGCTGACAAAGGATTTCTTCGTAATAAACTTGTTTGGATGAACCTCAGTTATTAATCGATTTCTTGATAAAAATTAATCCCTGTCTTTAAGGAACAACCTATACATAAGAAGAATATTATATCTCCCATTCTTCATGTTATAAACCAGTGGTTCTCAAACTGTGCACCCGGGCGCACTGGTGCGCCGCAGAGCTTTTTCAGGTGTGCTCCGTAGTATTCCTAAAAAATCTATTCAGATATGAAAAGCAAATGTATACTAAGTTACTATATTATACCATTTCTTTACGAACACTCGGCTTGTTTCGTTGCGACATTATTATGATAGTTATAAGTTGCTTTTCTTGCAACTAGCTTCTGATCCGCAAATTTTTTACGCATTTAAAACACGCAACAAACGTGGCTGGAACGGCATGTTAAAACCGCCACTATTTTTCGTCACGTGGCAACTGGCAGTGTTGTATAACATGCGTCGGTGAGCGGGCGTGTCGTGTATTGTGAACTGCTGTCAAGAGTAAACGTATTGTGCCTTTTACAACTTTCAGAATAATTTCCGTTGATATAATTGTGTTTTTTAAGAATAATTCACCCATAAAAATGAATAAGTTTCTTAAAAAGAAGCGTGACATTGATGAATGTAATCATCCTGAAAGTGAGCAAACCTCAAATGTGGAAAGTTGTTCTAGTAAGAAAGCAAAATTGCCACCGACTCAAAAATACGATGAGAGTTATTTAAGCCTTGGTTTTTCTTGGACCGGAAATGTTGATACACCGCAGCCAGTATGTTTAGTTTGTGGACTAAAAATGTTAAATGAATCAATGCTCCCTATTAAACTTGGTAAACATTTGAAAAGTAAACACTCATTTACAAGACAAACCCACAAGTTATTTTAAGAGAATGTCCGAACAGCAAAGAAAAGGTGATTCTTTTAAAGGTTCAATGACTATTTCTGATAAAACTCAAACTGCTTCTTACCAAGTCTCAGAACTGATCTCACAAAATATGAAAGCTCATTCTTTGGGTAAGCCACTTATTTTGCCTGCTTGCCAAATGATTGTCAGTACGGTGTTAGGAAATGAAGCAGCTATGAAAATAAGCAAGATACCTCTGTCCAATGATACTGTTAACAGGAGTATTTTAGAAATGTCTTCTGATATTGAGAAAAATGTATGTTTTAATAAATTCCAGTGTTCTGATTTTGCTCTGCAAGTTGGCGAGTCAACCGACATTAACAACAAGGCGCAACTCATAGCATTCATTCGTTTCATTAACGAAAATCAAATAACAAATCAGTTTCTTTTTTTGCAAAGAATTAAGTCTGACTACAAAAGGTGAGGACATTTTTAACATCCTGAATAAATGGCAGTTACCGTGGAAATGTGGGTAGGCATTTGTACAGATGGAGCTCCTTCTATGATAGGCTGCAACAAGGGTCTTATATCTTTTATAAAGGAACAAAACGAAAATGCTATTGTAACTCATTGCTTCCTTCATAGAGAGGCCTTGATGTCAAGAACATTAGGGGAGGATTTAAGAGATGTTTTAGATCAAGTTGTTAAAATGGTGAACTTTATTAAAACAAGACCAGTTAAATCACGCCTGTTTGAACAGATTTGCACCAATATAGATTCTAATCACAGACGGCTACTTGTACACACCGATGTGAGGTGGCTGTCAAGAGGCAAAGTACATACTCGTATACACGAGTTACGACAAGAACTTATCACATTTTTTGAAGCAATGAAACAATCTCATTTTTGTAACCTCCTTCAATGTGAATTTTGGATTACAAAGTTACAATATTTGGCATCTATTTTTCAGAATCTCAATATTTTGAACTCTAGCATGCAAGAGAAAAAGGAAAATATCCTCACATCCACTGATAAAATAAAAGCGTTGCAGAGAAAACTACAGATTTGGAAAAGAACAGTTATGGAAGGTAGTCTCGAAATGTTTCCATTGATAAGTAATACTTGCGAAACTGAAATTTTGCCAATGATAGTTGAACATTTATCAACTTTAGAAGAAAATTTTATTTATTATTTTTCATCAATTAACGCTGCGCAATAGGACATGATTAGAAACCCTTTTGTACAAACTGCAATAGATTCTAGTTTATCTCTAACAGAAAAAAGAACTGGCTGCTGTGTCCACTGATCGTGAATTGGTGATTAAATACAAAGAATTGTCTCTTGACGCTTTTTGGATTCCAATCAAAGAAGAACATGTGTCGATATCTAAAAAAGCGCAGGCCATTTTATTGCAAATTTCGACCTCAAATTTATGTGAACTGGGATTTTCAACCCTCGCCACAATTAAGTGTAAAAAAACATGAAATCTTCAATGCGTTGATGAGGAAATGAGAGTTTGTCTCTCAACATAAGACCAAACATTGAAGAAATCGCAAGGTCTCATCAGGCTCCTGTTTCTCATTAACACAGGAATTAATAAACTTCATAGAGGTATGTTAAGTATGCTTTTATTAAATGCGTTATTTTTCTATCTATTTATCTAAATTATAACATATTAGTCCTATTTTGTATACAGTGAGCCAGAAAGTGTCTGTAGTATTGTAAGTGCGTTCATACTGTATAAAACTTGAGAACCACTGTTATAAACTATTAATTAGGACATGAAGAAAAATTTTCGAGTCGTTAGGCGTCAGGCATTTAGGAAAGTTATTATGTTCTGTTCAACTGATAAAAGGACAAACATGCATACTCAAATTCTGTATCATGTGTCCCAGTTAAGACCAATTTTCACCTTACCTTCAACACCGACCGCTTCCTTGCAGGTGAAAGGGACTCCAAGCAGGGGCCTTTCTTTGACTATATCGTCAGATGCCTTGTATATCTCTTCCAAATAGCGGTCCACTTCTTTCGCTTCCGACAAGGCTTTGTCGAATCTTTGATCCGTGCAAGCGTTTATGAGTGGATTAACCTCCTTTATCCGTTTAATATAAGCCAGCATGGCTGTCTTTGCCTTGATCTGGGATTTCAAGAGAAATGTGTTATTGGGGCATGTGAAAAGTTTTGCATATTAGATATACTATCCCTATTGCCACGTATCAGTCAGTTCATCGTTCTTTTTTGCCTACAAAATTGTATGTAATTTTTAAATATTTGAGGCGGACATGAACAGCTTCAACAACAATCTGAAGTGCTTAAGTTAAGATCCTATTAATTCATATGCATATTATCTCATATACAAAGTAAAATGATCAATAACTAAAATCTGTGACACATGTTCCCCTTATTTCTAAATACTTGATTATGGGAACACGAGACGAGATTGAAGACACGATTATGCAATGCTTTTTAAAAAATTTATTGTAGTAGTTGGGGAGATGCTTCTCCGTCCAACGCTGATGAGCGACTAACTGACAAAAACGGTCTGCATTGCGCAGATTGAATCAAACAACATGTAGAGACGCACCATGCCGCCCACCTTGAAAGCTTTAAGAGCTTTCAAAATTACAACTAAACATGAAGATGTCTGAAAGAAAAAAGAACAGAATCATTAACTAACAAAAACAATAAAGAATTGAAATACAAAACACGTAAATGAGAGTTGATGAAATTATCTTGAACTTGTTAAAGTTTGCATAGTTTTGCCACAGCTCATGACAATATGCCATCTGCAGTTTTTAATGTTACAACTCGGACTTTTCCATCATGTCCAGGATGCACAGAGGTAACTCTACCGAGTTTCCATTTCGTGGGAGGTAGTATGTCATCTACAATGAGGACAAGATCACCACAAGTTAAGTTCTCTATTGATTTCTGCCATTTGGATCGTTTCTGCAGTTGACGAACATATTCTTTCTTCCATCGATTCCAAAAATGTTGGACCAGGTTTTGTGTTAACTGCCATCTGGAAAGCCTGTTCATTTTTGTTGTACTGTAGTCTTGCTCGGGTCTAGCTGTTAGAGGTCCACCAGCCATAAAGTGTCCAGGAGTTAATGCTGTTAAATCATTGGGATCCTTGGACAATGGGGATAGGGGTCGTGAGTTCAGACATGCTTCGATTTGTGTGAATACTGTATAAAGTTCCTCGAAGGTCAGTGTTACGTTAGAGACAATTTTTCTGAGATGTTGCTTCACACATTTTATGTTAGATTCCCAAAGTCCTCCCATGTGAGGAGCACTTGGCGGATTAAAGTGCCATTCGATGCTGTTTTCACTTAAATAATGCGACACTTCATCATTATGTTTATACGATCTGAGAAGTAATGAGAGTTCAGCTTTTAATTTACGATTGGCCCCAATGAAGTTAGAGCCACAATCACTATACATGTGTGAGCACCTTCCTCGACCGACTGACAAATCTCTTGAGGGCTGCGATGAAACTATCAGTCGGCACGTCACTGACGAGTTCCAGATGAATTGCCTTTGTTGCAAAACATATGAACAGAGCTAAATACGCTTTTGAACTTTTTGCTCTAGTAGATTTTGAAATTTTTACAGAAAAGGGTCCGCAGTAGTCAACACCACAATGTGTGAATGGTCGAGATGGGTTTACGCGTGAAGCCGGTAAATCATCCATTTGTTGTGTTGAGTGTTGATATCGATGCCGCTTGCAAACTACACAATTGGCAATGATTCCATGAATAGCTGACCTGGCTGAAACAATCCAAAATTGCTGTGTCAAAAATGCTTGCATTAATTGAGCACCGGCATGTAAATTTTTCAAATGAATATCTTGTAAAATCAATTTTGTTACAAGATGTTCCTTAGGCAGGAGAATAGGACGCTTTTGTGATTCTGGAACATTCGCATGTCTTAGCCTGCCGCCCACCTTTAACAATCCCTCGTGTAACACTGGATTGAGAGACAATATTTTGCTCTTCGCAGCAAGTGGTTTAGATTTTTGTAAAGCCTCTAATTCTGCACTAAAACTTTCTGCTTGAGTCTTTCTGACCCACAACATTAAGGCATGGTTAACTTCCGAGGCAGTGAGAAATCCAAGATTTCTTTCATTTAACGGTAATTTACAGTTTTTACTGACCGACAACAATACGCCGTCACTCGTTTTTGCTTTGTTAAAGAAGAATATTTTTTCAGAAGATCAAAATCATTGAGTTCTTCTATTGTTTGAGTCACTAGACTTGTTATCCTTTTTTCTTCCCGTTTGAGTTCTATTTCATTATCTTCAGTACATGTGTGTTCGTGAGAAATGCATTAAATTGTATCAAGAAATGGTGGTCCGTTCCACCATAGATCATGATTTCTAAGTTCGCTTGGGCTTATACCACGAGAGGCGCAATCTGCTGGGTTTTCCAAACTTGGTACATAATGCCAGATTGCATTTGGCACGAATTTGTTAATTTGTGCAACACGATTGGCTACGAATGTCTTCCACCTATTAGCAGGCGAATCTAACCATGCAAGAACGATTGTGGAATCACACCAGCAGCACTTTTTATCGAATGAAAGGCTTGTGCCAGAAATTAACACTGACATCAATTTGGCTAACAAATGAGCTCCGCATAATTCCAATCTAGGTAACGTTAATTTTTTTAATGGAGCTACCCTTGATTTAGATGCGATTAAATTTACCCTTACATTTCCGCAACTATCTATTGTTCGCAAATAGATTACGGCAGCTTACGCTTTTTTGGACGCATCTGAGAATCCATGTAGCTCATATTTCACTGCGAGATCGATTGAAACATATCGCGGAATTTGTACAAGTTCTAACTCAAATTGTTTTTGAAGTTCTTCCAAACAGTTTCTAAAGGTAATGGTAAAAGTTCATCCCAATCTAACTTTTCTTTCCATAACATTTGGATCAGACTTTTGCCACCTATCGTTACTGGTGTAAAACATCCCAAAGGATCGAATAATTGTAATAGCATTGAAAAAACAGTCCGCTTGGAGTTGTATGCATATTTACCATTAATTGACACCTTAAACAAAAATACATCTTTCCTAGGGTCCCACTGTATGCCTAATGTTTTAATTGTATTGTCGGATTGAACCTGATATTGATTTAGGTCTAACAAATCATCGCTCAAATTTTGTAACACTTGTGGTTCATTCGAAGACCACTTTCTTAGTTTAAAACCACCCCTCTTTAATAATGCATTAATTTCTACCTGCAACTGAATAGCCTGCTCAATGGTGTCTGCGCCTGAAAACAGATCGTCTACATAAAAATCCTTGTTAACCGCCGTTGCCGCTAACTGAAAATCCTGCCCTTCGTCGTGTACTAATTGTTGAAGGCATTTGGTGGCTAGGAATGGTGTAGATGCAGTTCCGTACGTTACTGTAAGCAGCCGGTAGGTACTGATTGGTTCCGAGGGAGAATTTCTCCAAAGTATTCGCTGAAAGTTTGTATCGCTAGGAGAAACTTTTACCTGCCTGTACATTTTTACAATGTCTGCCTTAAGGGCGATTTCCCTTTCCCTGAATCTCAATATGAGATTAAAAAGATTATAATGGTATTATTGGGGCTATTAATTATGATACCCAGTGATATGATTTACATATGTAGATTTAAGTATTGCGTTGTGTTTTTTTGAAGAATGACAGATTATCCGATTGATATAATAACGGATACATTTATTAACACATTATGATATCACAACTAATCTCTTCATTTACAGTTTCAGTCAATATCATTATAACCCTTTTTATTTTACTTCTTACACTACAATTATCACTAGTGCTTTCTTAACAATTATTATACCTTTACTACAATATTTTCTCATTTAATGGATTTTATAACCCGTTCATCAACTCACAATAACATCATATTTCAACGTTATATCAATTTCTAATAGAAAGATCTATAGTATATACATTCGGAATACGTAGTGTATGAATGAGAAATCGCGAGGGCACACATTTAAAACCAGTGGTCAATACGGAGCACAAACGACACATACCTCCATTGATGAACTCTCATGAAGTCAATTTAAAGCGCTGGCATTGTCGGGGACTTGGTCTTTCGATTCTCCCTCCTTTGATAAACTCGTCTGCAGTCCATTAAATGCGCTCGCGTCGGCTTGGGACCCTCCTTTCAAACCCGTCTATGGTTGCGGCACTCCTTCAGGGTCCGTAACTTCAGCTTGTAGCATACGGTGGGTCATACTGCTCAGGCAATTCGATTCTCGGGATGTGGCACTCTACTTCCACGTGGTCAGCCGGCTCTATTCTTTCATAGAATCTGGTTAGTCTCGATGTTAGTCACTGCCTAGTATTTACGCTTTGGGACATCGGTGCAAATAAAGCGTCAAGCTATATTAATTTATCATACGCTGGCTAAGTTTCAATTCGAGCTTTCTCATTCTAAATTAATTCGTCGGCTCATGCTCTTAACTACTGTCTAGGTGTTCGTCCTTGCTGCTCCTCGGTCGTAATAATTTTTTAGGATCCCCGCATCATCTGATCTGGTCATTCCCTCGTTTTCTTATTGGTCAGAGATATTTTATTTCTATTCTATTGGGCTACTCATTTCTTTCCAGAATCTTCTTCCGCCTTCTCGTAGGTGGGGCCACTCGTCTCCCATCATCATTATTCCCACGTCGATATTCCCATCTTCTCGAATATCATCTGTTTCCGATTTTCACCACTTAGCCCATACCATCACTATTCAATGCATTTCCTCGTTAGTGTGCTTTCTATATTTCCTCGTTAGTGTGCTCCTCTTCCTATATCTTTCACATCTGCATCTGGTTTAAGCATACCCCACATTGTAAATTTTCTTTGGGCGGTTTCTTTTTCATCCTTAATGGCACTTAAACATCCTGTTTCTTTTCTAAACTATGTCCACGTCCCTCGCTTATTTATCACTCGTCACTGCTTCTCTTAACTCGATCATTTCTTAATTGATTCCTTCATCCGTGCCGAATGTTGCGGCGCTTTTGCACCGTAACATTTCACCCCCTTCTTTGAAAAAAAATCTTCTTAACGCCACTGATTATTCGTCTTCCTTGTCGGTATTTACTCTCTTCGCCCCTTTTAATATGTCTTTGTGCACCCTATGACCCTTACCTCGCCTTTGTCTCATTCATACCTCCCAATGCATTTATCACCTCGATGTCTTACCATACTTTTATACACATCATACAATTCATATTCATTACATTAATAATCAACAACATTTTGTACTTATCTATGATCTATTTATGTTACATCAATTCATCTTACTCTCCCAATCATACACATATATTCATAATTCAAAAACCACAAAAAAATCTTCTTTTTCTTACCATATTCAAAGAATTCCACATACTTATGTACTCACACCTATACATTTGTGATTCATTTTCGATGGTATTATTCATTATTATCATTCTACATACATACTACTTTCTTTTGTTATATTAATTCACATTAATATATTATTAATATCACTATTTATATTACATATTACCATTCATATTCATACCTTATACTGTATCCATCTGTAATTTTATATACAAAGATTAAAATTTAACATAAAACAAATTTACATTCCTTGAATCACATAATATTGTTGAGTTCTACTGTGATTTTGTCCATATTTCAGATGAACATAGTCACCATAATCATTATGTTATCAGATATTCATTATATTATGATATATTGTCCATCCATTGTTCTGTCAATGTTTATGTAACCTTTACAGTTACTTATACGTTACAGTTTATTTACTCTCCTTTTTTTTTTCTTTTTTTTTCTTCTTTTTTTTTGCTCGTCGATATCGTGCATCTTTACTTTCGTTTTTGACCACCTTTCGTGTGTGCCTTATTTACACTTCATTTTCTCATTCATACCACAATGTCTTTCCTTGTACTCATCTTAACCTTGCAATGGGTTTTTCACCAGTCATCGCGTTTTATTAAATTCCCAGTACGTTTTGACTGAGTTCATTGCCTATTCGTTCAAGCTTCAACCCCTTTTTGCTAATCAGCTCAGTTCCGAATTTCTTTCAATCAAATCCCCTGTCACCCATTGTACTTTACTCTTTTTCTTATGACGCGTGGCAAGTCTCGGATCTGGCCGCTTTTTTTTCCCGGCGCGTCACATCATTCAACCCAACACTTCACGATTTTTTTTAGGCGTGCGACCTATTGTTAATTCTCCCCTGCTTCGAACTGGACAGTTCACGTCTACCGCTCCTCGCTATTCATACCCTTGCTCTATTGTCACCTCACTTCAGTCGCTCCATTCTTCAAACCTTGGCCTCTGCGCACAAACAGTTTCGTCTTTTAACGGCCCCTCAAATTATTCTAACGCCTCTCGCTATTCACCCTCGATGTCTATTGTTCACTTTTTCTCCCCTTTGCAACACTACTCGCTACCTTAAACTTCCGGGCAAATTCCAAACCTTTTCCTCTTTTCACAACCGTTCACAATCTCTTACCTCACCAAACTTACTCCCATTGTAAAAAAAATCTCCCTGATCGCATTTGTTCGTAGTTAACATCACACCTGTGTATTTTTAACCATTGGACATAACGTCTTTTACGGCAAAATCGCTCACATCTTTGAATCATTTATTTTACTTTTCAAACATCTTTGGTATTTAAACTATCTACGCATTTATTTTATTTCTTTATTTAATTTAATTTACCGCCATCATTACTACAACCGACTATATTTGCGTGCCCCAACTTTGATATTACCATCGTATGCGTCTCGTATCATTGCTATTTCGTTTTAATTTGCTTGCATGGATTTTTATAACTTTATGAGGGTTTCCTGTATATCGTAACAATACATTCAGGTTTCTAAACACCCTAAGCACCTCAAACGGCTCTCCAAATTCATGTCTTAATGCTTTTATAGACTCTAATTCCTTCAAACTTACAATATCATTGTCTTTAATTATAGGTATATTATAACGGTATTTATATTGTACGGTATGTTATTTTTAAATCGTCTCGTTGAATTTTTCACATACTTTGGCCTTCCTTGTCTCTGAGTATTAGCGCATTTTTTCTTTCTATCCGCCCAATTTATTTATTTCTCCTCATTCGTCTCTACTATAGTATTTATCTGCTGTACTGGACTATCACTATCCATAGATTTTTCATTAATTATCCCATTATTAATTATATTTTCACTACCCTTAACTTCTTGTTCCGCTATCTTGTCAGCCTCTTTTCCTTTCTCATTCATTGCTATAATCCTAATTATTTCTTCATATTCCTGTTCCTCTCCATTAATTACCATTTCCGTTTCTACCGCCATCCCAACCATTTCTTTAAACGTTAGATCCTTAAATGCTATCAGTTCTTGTTTTATATCTTTGTGTACCGTTTTTAAGAATTTATTCATCATTACTTTTTCTATATCTGGGTCTGTTATTCGTTTAACTATTACATACTGAATTGTGACCTCTTCAATTTGTTTAGCTAAATCTTCTACTTTCTGCCCTGGTATTTGCTTAATTTTCTTAAATTCTTCTTGTTTATTTAATTTGTTTGCCGTATATGTTTTTTCTGACTTAATTAATATCGGTGTGTCCCTTCGTTGTAATTCATTCTCTACGCTCGTTATGGTGTTGATATACATTGTATTTATTTCCTGCGAATGTGTCTCACCGCTCGTCGCTATTTCTTGTTGTTCCTTATTTAACTCCACGTGCTTACTTTGCTGTTCATACCGCGGTTTTTTAATATTGGTTTGTCTATCATTATTTATGTTATCCCTACTGTATTCATTTTTGCGTTTGTTATTTTCCTTAAATTGTTTAAACTCGCTACATTGAGTTATCGTATGATCATCTCGTTCACACGCCTTACAATACTGTATCTTATTCTCTTCTAATTGTATTTTAAAATTGGTTAGTGTGCTTTCTATCTTTCCTCGTTAGTGTGCTCCTCTTCCTATAGCTTTCACATCTGCATCTGGTCTAAGCATACCCCACATTGTAAATTTTCTTTGGGCGGTTTCTTTTTCATCCTTAATGGCACTTAAACATCCTGTTTCTTTTCTAAACTATGTCCCTGTCCCTCGCTTATTTATCACTCGTCACTGCTTCTCTTAACTCGATCATTTCTTAATTGATTCCTTCATCCGTGCCGAATGTTGCGGTGCTTTTGCACCGTAACAAAGATCATCCTGAATGGTTGGTCCAATTAACAAATTATCATTTAATGAGACATCTTTCGTAGTTTTTGCAGACGCGTCAAATACCACGCGGAATTTAAGATCCGATTAATTTTTTATGCAATGATGAGGTATGTAATACGTAGATTCGACGGTAGCATTTAACTCGTGGTCAGGAACTATTTCCATGTGACCTAATGTTAAGTAATCACTCATAAATTAGAATAACTCTGCATTAAGATTGGCTGTCCTGCAATTTTACGTGCAATTTGTTGCAAGCGTTTAATTGCCATTTCCCTTGACTCCCCAAGAGGTTTAGCGGTTTGCTTAAATGGTAGGTTTACAAAGTAACGGCCAGAATTATCTCTGGAATGTGTCATCTGAAAATGTTTATCGCACTGGATTTCTTCCTTAGTCCACTTACTAGCATTAGGAATTTCTTCCGACTTGCCAGAATTTCTGCAAGGAAGAGTCGATATCAGAACTACTATGATGTACATGTACAACACGTTGCTTCGATTTACAAGGTGTGGCTTTCCCAAAGATAACCCACCCAAAAATTGTTTCATGTGCTGCAATTGACTCGTGAAGTGCTTTGATACAATTACCGACAAAAATATCTGAACAACAATCCGCAACAAGAAGTATATCTATGCTACCCGATAAGTGATAATTCGGATCAGCTAATTTTACTGAATTAAAGCAATCCAATGTTTTTGCATCCACGGAACTTTGCGGTAGTTCACCTGTAACGTTTTTCAAAATATGTAATTTACATTGTACCGATTTTTTGTTGTAGCATGAAACTAAATTTACAATTACCCTGCCGTTAGTGGTTGCCGTTTCTATTCCGGACACACCAGAGATGCGTAACTTAACAGATTTTCTGTTCAGTTTCAATTTTTGAGCACAATTTTCGCTTATAAATGAAGACTGTGAAGCACTGTCAATTAAAACCCGACAATTTTGATAATTACTGCTAGCATCGATAACATTAACTATGGCTGTGGGTAAAAGAATTTGACTATTTTCACGTTGAGCGCAATGTGTTGATATCACCGGATCAACTTCTGGTTCCGATCTACCGCTGACCATCGAGTTTGGATTTTTATTGATGTGTAATAGCGTATTATGTCTTAAATTGCATATTTTACATCCACTACTAGCACAGGCGGAAGCGCGATGACCCATTCGTAAGCAAATGCTACATAATTTATTCTTCGCAATAAAATCATTTTTGTTGTTAAATGAAAGTTTAATAAAATCATCACATTTATATATAGGATGTTGCCCTTTATAGAAAAAACACGCATGAGAAAAAGTTAAATGCGCTGACACATTGTTATTTTTACTGAAAGATTTACTTTTGTTTTCATTAAACGAAACTCGTTTGCTTACATTAATCGACTCCAAAGCGGAAGCGCGTTGTTCGAGAAAAACTTTGAATTCAGCAAATGTTCGTAATGAACGATCTTTATGTGACAGATGCCACTCCTTTAAAGTCTCTAGTTTAAAGAGTCTAGTTTCTTCCGCAAGAAATACACCAGAATAGTATCCCACTGTTGAATTGGCTGATTCAATACTTCTAAAATGTCTAAGCATTGATTCGTAACGTCTAAGATTCTACGCAAACCTTGTGCATTTCCGATTTGTAATGCTGGCTGCGAAAACAATTTATCTAGTGTCGAATAGATTATTTCACCTACATTTTCGAAACGTTCACATATCAATTTCCCCGCTTTAGTATAGTTAGCATCCGAAATTTGAATATTCTGAATTATTGTCGATGCTTTCCCTTTTAACGATAATTTTAAGTATTGCAATTTTTGAACATTACTTAGGGAAGAATTATCATGAACGGTTGACACAAATAAATCCCGAAACGAAATCCAATCTGCAAAATTACCTGCAAATGACGGCAAATCTAATCGCGGCAATTTAATATTACAATGTACATTATTTCTACTACTACTTTCGATTTCAACTGATTTATTCTCATCTTTAAACATATGCGCTGTTTATTTTTAACGTATCAATTTTTTCTGCAATTGCATTAAACTTATTTTCGTTCTCTTGAATGCATTTCTCCTTACATGTACACATAATTTCATCATGAATAGTTAACAATTCTGTCCACAACTCGTTGGCTTGTGTGGCATACATTTGAACCGTTACGTTATCGTAAGTTGTTAATTTTTCAACACTACTTGTAAGTCGGGTACACTTACCCTTGATTGCTGTTCTTTTTCGTATGAGTATATCCATTTCGATTCGATGATTAGACTGAAGATGAATGTCCCGGGTGAAGAGGCACCATGGGAACACGAGACGAGATTGAAGACACGATTATGCAATGCTTTTTAAACAATTTATTGTAGTAACTGGGGAGATGCTTCTCCGTCCAACGGTGATGAGCGACTAACTGACAAAAACGGTCTGCATTGCGCAGATTGAATCAAAACAACATGTAGCGACGCACCGGATTAAACACATATTTTTTAGTATTTTAGCGTCTTTTAGCTTACTCAAAAATTATGACAGAAAGTTTGAAATTGATAGTATGTAGTCTAGTCCCCTTTATAAATGATAAAATAATAGAATTCCATACCTCAATACCCATGATAAATTACAACATTATGATTAGATTACATAACAAATATTTCATGAAAATTTGCATATTGTCTATAACAAGGATCCTTATATATTTTAGTGTTTGATAAATATTTTTGACCCTGCAAAGCCATTGAAAGATGTAAATACGAAATTCAGAACTTCATTGCATAATCAATAAATTAGCTACATTTAAGTGTAGGGAAAGTTGTTAGATCTGTGACTTAAAAACCCATGAAATTCTAAGAAAAAAAATCTCAATTTTAAAATAAGGAAGCAGTCGAAATGTTTAATTTAGGAATGAAATTTTAACTTTAAAACCATGTGCAAAACTATTAATTTATATAGGAAATGAAAACAAAATTTTGAAAGTTAAAAAAAATGTCAAGAACAAATAAGTATGCTTTGATAAGTTTTTTCGTGCATATTTATATCAAAAGGTTTAAGTTTTTGTATGGAGCTTGAACTTGCTTGAAGTGGATAGTACAATGTTTTAAGAGTATAAAAGTCAGCCATTGAAAACTTTCTGCACGACAGTTGACTTTTATATTCTTAAAATACTATGAGATTAACTCTATGTATACAAATTTGCATTTATCTCGTGATGGACTAAACTTGAATTGAAGCCAAACAGAGCTTCATGCAAAAAATATCACTCTGCCAATGAAAAATAATTCATTACTGAAATGAGAAAAATTGTCTGGATTATTTTTTTATGTAAAGATTTTGACTTTATAATTTCAATTTCCTTTTATGAAACATCTATGTTACTTTTTCATTTTGGTTCAAAACATTTATTTACAGAAAACTGCTAGCATTTTCAAATTTTTCTATTTTCTTTTAGATCTAACAATATTACCTGTAAAGAGTTAAATATTTTAATTGATATACCTTTCTCTTCTGAATTGCATAGTTGAATCGCCCAAAACTAGTCGAATTGCACTCCAAAACAATATTTGATCTTAACGATAAAGTTTTCTATAGTCTGAGTAGGGAACTTCAATTGAAAATAGAAAACCCTAGACTGAGTGTAATTAAAAGAAAAGTCTTCCAGATTGACCTGCTAGCCTTGAACTTCAAATCTATACTTATATATAAAGAGAGAGCGATTTTGTACGTGGAGGGTAATCTTCAGAACCACTGTACCTATTTGAAAAATTCTTTCACTGTTTGAAAGGTACATTATTCCAGATGGACATAGGCTATATATTATGTATATCTGATCAGTAGAAATAAAGTTAGGGGCTTAATCCTAACAATCTCCATTGTTTCCGCTACTGTCTTCTACCGCTTTTTGTTCCGAAGATTTCAACGATACTTATCGTGGTGCTATCGCGGTGGGCTTCTGTTCTGACGCTAGCGGTTCGAACCTAGACGTTCTCCGGCACGCCTTTTTCTTTTAAAAAATTTGTTTTAATTATTAACTAACATAAAACTAATTTAAGGTATTATTTAGGTTATTATTAAGGTAAAAAAATATTTACAATTTATTGGCTATCAACTGGAAATTTATTGGTATAATATTTTGTTCAACCCGGACAAAGTCGGGACGGGCCGCTAGTGAATAGTAAAATGATAAAAAAAGGAAAAGTGGGTGGTGTGGCTATTCCCACACATGCCAAACAAGGCTATAAATTATTTTTTGGAGAGCTCATAAACCGAAGTGGATCTGCTGGTACCAAGCCAGGAGAGATGATTTTGAGGAGAGATTTGCTCTTTATTACATTTGAAAGACTGAAGTAAAATATTAATCCTCTGATCTAGTGTATTATGTCTCAAGTGACCGCTTTTTAGTCTACATAAAAAGCAGTCAAAACCTCATTTCAGCAACATTTTCCAAAGCCTCTCCGGGTTTTAGTCCTTGGTACCAATCAAGTGACTGAGCTTCTCTCCAATTTAAATTGCTGGAAGTTCTTGAATTTGGTGTAGATTTCTTCATGTGACTGAGGTTCTCTCCGATTTAAATTGCTGGAAGTCTTGAATTTGATGTAGATTTCTTCATGTGACTGAGGTTCTCTCCAATTTAAATTGCCGGAAGTCTTGAATTTGGTGTAGATTTCTTGACAGGTTTGACTCCTGGAGGAGAATAGCTGCTCTGGGAAGCCATGTTTTGCAAGATTATCCATGATTACATTGCTTTCTATACCAATATGGGAAGGAACCCATCGTATATGAAATACATGTTTTCAAAAGTATTGTTTCACACAGCTAATAGTACATTCATACTGCTGTATTAGTTGCTCAAATGCTGTAATAAACTACGGTTGTTAAAGCCAGATGTAAAAATTTGTATTTGAGAGAGACAAATCTCTAAGCCCGTTCGATGGGCGAGAGTTCAGACTGTAATTGCCAGGTTTCCTTCTTCTTGATTTGATAACGTTATCCCTAGTTTCTATGCGTATGGCAACAACAATAATTGATTTTAGTAGCATGTTAATAACTAAAAAATATCAAAGATTATAAAAAAGGTCGAAAGAAAACTATAAATACCTTTCGCTTCCTTATTCTATCAGCCAATTCCGTGGCCGTGAGAAGAAGAATTTTATCATCAATTGGTGGCAATGGCTTTGTAGGCCCCATGACGATTCTGTACAAAATATTCAAAACTTTATCCGATAGCGGTCGGGTGAAAATTAATAGGATACGGAGTAGCTCCATGCAAAATCGCAAGAACTGAAAATATTTAATGCATACTAGATAGACCTTAATCGTAAAAGAGAATAATAGAACTAATGAATATCAGGGATAAAACTGAAATAAACAGCTTTTTTGCTTTTAAATTGCCGGATTAAATTAAAATTCGTACCAGAAAATCAACGATAAGAATGATTTTTCATAACAACAAATACCAAAATCGTCTTTTCAAATTTGTTTTTCGTTGCATTCATATATTCAGTATGAAGATAGTGATTTCAATAGTGAATCACGTCTTTATAAACCTAAAATTGAACGAGTTATCAATTTTATTCCTGAAGAATTTGAGAAAGTTCCTTTGTTACATTAGATAATCACACCTGATCAGCTAACGCATGATTTTGTTTTGAGATCCTAATTTTATTGCATTATTCACTTTACATTCATACCACCAAATCAGTTTTAAGTAGGACTCTCATAGCAACAACAACGAAAAACGTCTTTTGTAAATTTATTTTTCGTGGCATTCATATATTCTTTATGAAGATAGTGATTTCAATAGTGAATCCCGTCTTTATAAACTTAAAATATGACCAATTATCAGTGTTATTCATGAAAAATGCGAGCAAGTGCCTTTGGTGCATTAGATAATCACGCCTGACCAGCTAACGCATAATCTTAGTTTAGAGTTCCAAGCATAGGGGTGCTTTAAAACAAAGTAGGGATGCGACATCGACAACAAAACATCGATGTTTTGAAACATCGATATTCAATATTAAAACATCGATGCTAATAGAACATCGCCCCAAAACCATCGATGTTTTTGAACATCGATGTTTCTGTCCAAATATCTGTTGTGAGACACACATTTGAGACATTTCTCAATCGCTCTTTTAACATAAATGATACTGTTTCATACTTTTGATCTATTGTTCTATTGATCTATTGATCTATCATCTGTTGTTCATCATGATGGAACAGTATAAAAAGGCACAGTTACTTTTAATAAGCATTTAAAAACCCTCGTCTTCAGTGATTGGAATCGGCTGAGAATCTCTACAAATTATGTAAAGAATGCTTGAGAAATTTTTCTGTGCATTTCTCCACCACCTTGAAAAGAAATCACATTTGTGAAACTGTTTTTCAAAGTTTTTTGATGAAACCTAAGAAAAGAGGAATACGAACTTATGATTTCTTCTGTATGTTCCGTTTCAGTCACCGAAATGCTTGGAATGGCTTTGGCCGAAGCATCTGGATTGTGTGGTTTACTTTTTGCCTTGGGCTTCATTGATGACTCAAAATATTCGTAAATATCACCATATTTTTGCCTCCAAATGTCCAGATAAATTAATGGTATTGTCAGAAGTTTCAGAGACTTAAGGCAAATATTGCATTTTGCCAATTTGTCAGAGGTTTTGGAAAAATATTTCCAAACGGTACTTTTAGGAGGAATCTTACTAATAATATTAACGTTAACTTATATAAAACTAGAAAAAAAGCAAAAACTTAAACGGCCGCTCTCGTGTTTATACTATTTATAAAATAAAACCTTATGGAAGGTTCTGGAGTGTCGAGAATATTCCAGGTGCCGTAATTAGTTCATTGGCTGTTGATTGTCATTTGTCTCGTTGCTAGGGGATCATCCCCCCTTTTGTATTCGTCATTTTCAGAATTCAAACTTACTACTGAGTATGAAAATTATGCTAGGTGGTTAATTTTTTTTATTATGGTGCTTTTTCATTTAAAAAAAACAAAACATCGAACAACGTAACACATCGAGCACAAAACATCTATGTTAAAAAAATCGGCTTCAAAAATCGATGTTTATAACATCGATGTTTTTATCAAAACATCGATGTTTTGAAAACATGGACATCGATGTCGCATCCCTAAAACAAAGTATTAAAAAAATGTGAAGCAGAGGGAAATGGCACGACAAACCAAATTTTGCGAGTACGACCCACGGTTCCCTCTCTATTTCGATTTCAGAGATTAAGTAATTTCGAAAGAATTTTAAGTGCCTTTCTTATAAATTTCAAAGACCTACCTAGAGGTATATTTATCACTCATTCTGGATAAAAACCCGCGTTTTATTAATGCAGTTATAAATACCACATTTGTTAAGTGATTTCTTATAATTAGATTTATAAATACCTCATTACATTAGACATGACGTGTAACTTTTGTGAACAAATGTGAATTAAAGCAAAAACAGACTACGTAAAATATATAAAATGTTAAAATATTTCATCTTTAAATTATGCAAATGTGAGCCGAGTATAGAAAATTTTAAAAGAACAAAATAAATCTTACCAATAAAACAATTAACTTATGTTCTCTACCCCCAAAACGACGTTACAGCTATCTGAGTCTTTCTCAGTGAACACTTTTTCGGAAATTTTTCCATTTTTTTTTTGCTGTGAAGACATCATCTCAGCCTTGTCTTTACTCAAGACGCAGTATTAAGCCTTTTCCATGAAAATATTTAACTGGACGCGATAATGTTTTAACTTAAAAAAAAAAGATTAAAAATATACTTACTGCTGCCATTTTCGTATGATAGTCAGTAATCCAAAGAATAAATCTGAAAATGAGCAAAAGAATGCACCTTAGTTACAGCCGTGATTATTTTACCTTATATGGAAATAACCTTGAAGAAATCTTGAGGTTTAATTTTTCTCAAGGATTCAACAGTTATTTGCGTTTGCTGACGTTGCGTGCAATGACGGTAAAGTTTATTTAACTTCATTAAATCATCTATGCTTACATGCCCTAGACATGTCCTTATTATTGACTTAATATTTCAGTGATTACAAAATTCTGAAAACTCGAGAACTTTCAAAACAGAAATATTTTGAAGGGCTCGTATTTTAACTGCTAATAACTGCTAAGTGATGTTTTGCAATCTATCGGTTCCGTTGTTAATTTTTTTATGACGTTACATTGAAATAGTCCATTACAAATGGTTCCCTGTTTTTGATTTTTCAGTGACGATAAAATTTTAAGCACGCAATAAAGTCTTGACGAACAGTCACAAAAAATAATATTTATTACGTCTAATCTACCCACAGATGTTGATGAAAAATTTTTAATTTTTAGATATTTTTGAATCAGTTAACTTAAAAAAATTAAATGATGATAATTCGCTGGGATACTTAGAAATGTTTTGACGTAATGCTTCTGAACCTTCTTCAGTCCACAGATCGATTGCAACGTTCAATTACCCACTGCCAGTAATGAAAAAGTATACAAAACGAAAACTGATATTAAGTGATTTATATGTAAAGTTCTGTTTCTTCTAATATTTTGGCGCTATTCTCCGTTCCCTGTTTGTAGACATTTACTCGTATGTTTGAGTTAGGCGTAAAACTAATATGTAAATGCAAATTCTGGTGATGAGTTGTGATGGTCATTTGTTAGACAGTATGCTATACATAGGACTGGCTGCATGATCGGGAAACCCATTTGTCATCTTTTACCATGATCCAAATATATAGTATTTGTTGTAGTATCTTCTTCTATACAAAGAGACTGAAGGACTCCGAGACTGCACTTAAGGTCTGCTGTGTACAAACCCTATTGGATTCGCTCACCTCAATGTTAACATATGAAGGAAATTTGTCCAAGGATTCTGACTCGGATTTAAAGATGTTTTAAAAATTATTTTCTGTAATAAAGAAAGAAATTTCACACCTTGGGCATTTACCGTTTTAAAAAAATGCAAATATTTTAAAATTTAAATTATTCGGTGACAAAAATTGGTATAGTGTATTTTAAATGCTTATAAATTCCTTTGGTGGACGAAATTTATAAAACGAATCCTGTAGCAACGGGCAGAAAAGTTCAGGCTATCTGAGTACACTATCTGGCCAAAAGTATCCGGACGCCCAGTGGTACGGACTCGGAGAGTCCTGAGACATGATGTTGGTCCTCCTTTTGCAACGATGACAGCCTGCACACGTCTTGGGAGAATTTCCATAAGCTTTTAATAGGTGTCCATAGGAATTGGCTTCCAGGCGTCCATCTTAGATGAAGTGAGTACTGGCACTGAGGATGGTCGATTTGGCTGGCTACGTAATCGGAGTATTAATTCGTCCCAAAGGTGTTCAATGGGATTTATATCGGGGCTCTGAGAAGGGCCAGTCCAGTTTTTGAACACCCATTTCGTCAAACCATGGCTGAGCAAGTCTCGATGTGTGAATGAAGCAGTTATCCTGCCGGAAGGGAAATGGACCTTCCCCGAAATATCGCCATAGAGTTGGGAGAGCAGCAATGTCCAGAATGTCCCCATACATCTCAGAGTTCATGTTTCCAACCACAGGAATTAAGGAACCCAGGCCAAACCATGCAAAACACCCCCACACCATGATGCTGCCACCACCAGGTTTTTTAACTCTCGGCGAACAGTCCTGCTGCTATCACTAACGCCTGATGAACTTTGGAACTCCTGAGTGATTTCAATCAACGAGGACTTGCGATTTTGTTTTACGACCCTTTTCAGAGTTCTACGGCTGCTTTCACTAATTTTTTTCGGCCTGTCACTTCGTTTTTCTGCAGTTTCACTGCCTCGACGTTACCACTTCACAATTCATCCCTCACAGTATATTTTGTCTTCTGTAGAATGTCCGAAATTTCACGAACTGATTTCCCACAAAGGTGGCATCCCACTATAATGCCACGATCAAAGTCACTAAGCTCCTTTGACTTACTCATTGTCTCCCAAACGCATAAATATGACCTGACAAATCAGTACCAACACTTTTATAGCTTTCGGTTGCGCATCAAATTACGTCACCTGCCAGATCCACTTCTTTAGGGGGGGGGGTGTCCGGATACTTTTGGCCAGATAGTGCATACCATTTTTATTGGATTATCAGCATTTATGTAGCTGTAAATGGTAGACAAATTTTCTCCATAGGTTAACATTGAGGTGAGAGAATCCAATAGGGTTAGAACACAGCAGCCTTAAAAGTACAAAGACGTAAAAGCAGCGTAAAACATTTTATCTTAAAATTGGGCCCTGTAGTGCAATTGAGTAAGTTCTCGACTTTCACAGATGAGGACAAGTCGGGGATATAGAGCTGGATACGGAGCAAATTAATGGAATAATTACGAATATAGGTGAAAGTCTTTGATTTTCAGCATTCAACTAAACATGGGTACGTGCTGAACTGAAATCTACATCTACTATTTCATCTACTCTTTTTGGAGTCCTTTTAGGGCCTAATCCTGCGTCAAGGATAGCAGTCCATTCTTCGCGGTTCTGGGATTTGTTCTTTTAGTTCTTTGTTCCATAATCCTGAAGTCACACACTAGATCAAATATTTTTGCTTTGATATCCAATCCACAGTTCTTGAAATGAAGATCTCTTTTCTACTTCTATTACCTTTCAATAGCTGAATGTTCTTCTGCCATCTCAGTCATCATTTCTTTAGATATATTAGTATCATCACCTCATTTTGTTTCTACTTTGTTATTTCTTATTCCCTAAATTTCCATTTTCACTAACTGGGATAAAAATTTTGCTCGGCACCTTTAAGTCTTCATTGGAACTCTATATTTCTACATAGTCGGAAAAATTCATACCATGGAAAATTATGAAAGTGAACACTAATGGATCCGTGGAATCCTTTTCTTCATTTCCATCTATTTCAGCAGTTCAATGAATATGAATTCAAATAACTTTTCTATTCCCGACAAAGAACGAGCTACCAGTCACTAAATTTTGCTGCAAAAAGTAGGGGGGGGGGAGTGCAAAAATACCCCTTTTCAAATTTCATAGTTTCAACTATAAACAGTTACTGAATTAATCCAATTAACCTTAATTGTTTTAGTTTCATAAAATTATTTATTAGCGATCATGCAATTCATTCCTTGCACTAAATTACACTACTAAAATAAATACGATTCTTAACTTTTTTAAGAAGTTACCTTGACACTTTTCATGAACCTAAGTAATCATTTCTAAAGTAAAATCCCTTAGAAGCATAGAAACACGAATTCAAGGCTAAATGAGCTATTGCATAGTAATATTATAGAAATTTCAGGTAGGTCATACATCAAACTTCATCACCATAGACCAGACCTTCACCGCACAGGCCCGCGGACCATATGCGGCCGACCAACACTCACTCTGTGGCCCGAGAAGCCTTTTGTGAAAGCGCATAGTAATTATATATCTCTAAATAATACGTAATACTATTTTTAGATTTATGATATTGCGAAGGCAATATATGAAGGCCTTATTTGAATAGTGGTCCAACTCCTCTTTAAAACAAATGGAGTTAGCCTCCCTTCATGTTCATACAAGTCATTTCTATCATAATTTTAAACTGGTACACCTCCAGCTAATTTCTGCTGCCAACAGAGGGCAGTACAAATCGTACTCCTGCAGTCATTTCTAAGTACTCATTAGACTTTAAGGCTCTGTATGTCAAAATGAAAAAGAATGAAGTTGGACCACTATTCAAATAAGGCCATTATATACAGAGGCTGTTCGCACATTTTTTAGACGATTTTGGTAAGCGGTAATAAAAAATCGTTTGCTGCAAAAGAAATAATTGCAATTGTACTATGTTTTTAAAAGTCAAAATTATCGTCTGCTGCTTGAAAGTTTTGATTTTATTCAAAATGGCGTTTTTAACAAAGCGGTGGTTCGAAGGCTACATTTATGCTCTTTCCGAAGAGAAATATGCATACTCCGTTATCCAAAAACGATGTCAGAGTCAAGGTTTTATGATATCTAAAGCGTCGATAGGTAATATCGTCAACAAGAAAGGAAAAAAACGTCAAATTGGAGCCTCAAGTGGGACAAAAATTCCAAACAAGTATCCAAGGAAAAAACGGACATCTTCGACTATTGCAAAGATACGTTGTTTAATGTTAAAAGAAAACCCCCCTAGTCAAAGGACAGTTGCAAAATCATTAAAATGCTCGGTGTCCACTGTAAACAAAATGATAAACGTTGATTTAAATCTTAAGAAAGCGAAAAAAACGCAATGTGCATCGTCTTCTTCCAAATCATATCGCTGAACGCAGGACACGCTGCAGAATTCTATATGAGAAACACTTATCCAAAGAAAAATGGAAAACAATTGTCACAATAGATGAATCATGGGTGTATTTAAATGATTGCAAAAAAAAAAGCCATTTATTATCATAAAAGGGGAGAAAAAAATTTAAGTACATGGTTCAAAGAATCGAAAGAAAGTTTTTCTAAGGGATTCATGATTGTTGCTGGTTTTTCTTATAATGGCAAGTTAAAAATAAAGAGAGTGGAAAAAAATGTCAAGATTAACTCCAAATACTATCAGGAACATATTTTATTGCCAATTTTTCTGAATGAAATACCATCGCTTTACCCACAGTGCTATCAATCTGTGAGACTCCATCAGGACAAAGCTAGCAGTCACATATCAAAATCCACTGTAAATTTCCTAAAAGAAATGGAACAAAAAACTGGTATCAAGGCCATACCCTTCACTGATATCCTTACTAAATCTCCCGATGTATCACCTATGGATTTTTGTGCTTTCGGACTTTTAAAATCTGCATTATCCAAACGTCGTCCCAAAACACTTACAGGACTCTGGAAAGCTGTTCAAGAGGAATGGGATAGAATACCTCTTCTGACACTTCAAAAGGTATTATTATCCTGGAAATTGAGGTGTCGAAAGATAGTTTAGAATAAGGGATGTCAAATCGAACATTTAAAACACAAGAATTTTATGTAATTTAGTTTTGTGAATACAATATACATCGTCTAAAAAATGTGTGAACAGTCTCTGTATTAGGAAGGAATATTAATATCCATTTAATTTTTAAAATAATCAACAATTTATTGTTTGTTAGATAAATTATTTTTCACTTTCCCATCTGCCCTATTTTCTTACGGCTCCCAGCAGCTTTCCATAAAGTAATATGGCTCTCACCCCATTTCGAGATGTGCCGGCCTGCTATAGACTATACGAGGCTAAGTTGAATTTACATGCCTTAAGAGATTCGATAACTAATATTATTATTTGTTGTTGTTGTTCTTAATGCCCCTTGGCCGGCAGTTCCAGACCAGCTCCATTTAGGCTTCGGGATGAAGGGTGCGGCTCCGGTTTATACAGGGTCGAAATCCGTCTTAGCTAGTTGCCACCTCAATTTTGACCGTGCACCCCAGGGGTGACATTTGGGATCATCGTACCCTCTCCCACTCTCTCTGACATCACAGAGGGACTTTCCAGTCTACGGATTTAACGTGCCCAAATCCAGCCTAGACACGGAACTAATATTTATTTAACTAATATTATTTAAGAAAATTTTTCAAAAAGTGGGCATATTTCGCACTGTGATATGAAGGCCTCATTTGAATGGTGGTCCAATTCCATTCTTGTTCATTTTGAGATACAGAGCCTTAAAGTGCTGAGAAATAACTGCTGAAGTCCGATTTGTAATGCATTCTGTTGGTAGCAGAAATAAGCTGGATGTGTATCAGTTTAAAAATAAGATAGAAATGACTTGTATGAACATGAAAGTGATGCTAACTCCATTTTTTTAAAGTGGAGTTGGACCACTATTCAAATAAGGCCTTCATATAATAAAAAAATATTAGTTTTTTTTTTAAATATTTGCATGAGTAAAATTTCGTTGGATGATGCTAAGTTATGCATTTCTGTCTGCACTATGAATTCTGCATAAAAACAATCATTAACTGTTCATATAAATTTCCTTTTCTTGAAATAGGCACGTAGCTAATCAAAAATTTCGTGGAGGTTGCAGTGGTGTCCACCTCTGCCTGTATCCCTGTCTTAACTAGCTACAAATTTTCTCTCTGCACATGCATATCAGCAAATGACAAAGTACAAAATCATTTGGAGATAAAGCCGCAACGCGTCAGCTCTAACCAAATTCATGTTTGTGTCGTGTCAGATAAACAATTTCCTTACAGTAAATAACATCCATTTATTCGGGATCACTAATAGAAATCTCAGTTGTTCCTTAGATATATTTACCACGTTTCTAAAATTATATTGTTTTAATGAAAACTCGTCCGTGATATAAAAGCTTAGAAAAAAAAAGAAGCTAATCCGAAACGACAAATTTTACATGTATATATGATGTCTCACATGAATTGGCTTTATATAAGTATCTGAATACTTTTCAAGCGAGTAGACATATTACCCTGTTTCTAAAATCATATTTTTTTTAATGAAAACTCATCCATGATATAAAAACTTAATAAAAAAAAGAAGATAATCCGAAAAGAAATTTTACGTATGTATATATGATGTCTCATATGAATTGGCTTTATCTAAGTATCTGAATATTTTTCAAGCTAGTAGGCATATTAACCCCTTTCTGAAATCCTATTTTTTCAATGAAAACTCGTCCATGATATAAAAACTTCATCAGTAAAAGAAACTAATCCGAAAAGATAAAATTTTACGTATGTATATATGATGTCTCACATGAATTGTCTTTACGTAAGTATCTAAATACTTTTAAAGCGAGTAGATATATTAACCTCTGTCTAAAGTCATATTTTTTTAATTAAAACTCGTCCACGATATAAAAACTTAATAAAAGAAGCAAATCCGAAAAGATAAAATTTTACGTGTGTATATATGATGTCTTAGATGAATTAGCTTTATCTAAGTATATGAATACTTTCAAGCGAGTAGACACATTAACCCCTTTCTAAAGTCATATTTTTTTAATTAAAAATCGTCAATGATATAAAAACTTAATCAATAAAAAACTAATCCGAAAAGATAAAATTTTACGTATGTATACAGAGGCTGTTCGCACATTTTTTAGACGATTTTGGTAAGCGGTAATAAAAATTCGTTTGCTGAAAAAGAAATAATTGCAATTGTACTATGTTTTTAAAAGTCAAAATTATCGTCTGCGGCTTGAAAGTTTTGTTTTTATTCAAAATGGCGTTTTTAACAAAGCAGTGGTTCGAAGGCTACATTTATGCTCTTTCCGAAGAGAAATATGCATACTCCGTTATCCAAAAACGATGTGAGAGTCATGGTTTTGTGATATCTAAAGTGTCGATAGGTAATATGGTCAACAAGAAAGACAAAAACGTCAAATTGGAGCCTCAAGTGGGACAAAAATTCCAAACAAGTATCCAAAGAAAAAACGGACATTTTCGACTATTGCAAAGGTACGTTGTTTAATGTTAAAAGAAAATCCCCCTAGTCAAAGGACAGTTGTAAAATCATTAAAATGCTCGGTGTCCACTGTAACAAAAATGATAAACGTTGATTTAAATCTTAAGAAAGCGAAAAAACGCAATGTGCAGCGTCTTCTTCCAAATCATATCGCTGAACGCTGGACACGCTGCAGAATTCTATATGATAAACACTTATCCAAAGAAAAATGGAAAGCAATTGTCACAATAGATGAATCATGGGTGTATTTAAATGATTGCAACAAAAAAAGAGCCATTTATTATCATAAAAGGGGAGAAAAAAATTTAAGTACATGGTTCAAAGATTCGAAAGAAAGTTTTTCTAAGGGATTCATGATTGTTGATGGTTTTTCTTATAATGGCAAGTTAAAAATAAAGAGAGTGGGAAAAATGTCAAGTTTAACTCCAAATACTATCAGGAACATATTTTATCGCCAATTTTTCTGAATGAAATACCATCGCTTTACCCACAGTGCCATCAATCTGTGAGACTCCATCAGGACAAAGCTAGCAGTCACACATCAAAATCCACTGTAAATTTCCTAAAAGAAATGGAACAAAAAACTGGTATCAAGACCATACCCTTCACTGATATCCCTACTAAATCTCCCGATGTATCACCTATGGATTTTTGTGCTTTCGGACTTTTAAAATCTGCATTATCCAAACGTCGTCCCAAAACCCTTACAGGACTCTGGAAAGCTGTTCAGGAGTTATGGGATAGAATACCTCTTCTGACACTTCAAAAGGCATTATTATCCTGGAAGTTGCGGTGTCGAAAGATAGTTCAGAATATCGGATGTCAAATAGAACATTTAAAACACAAGAATTTTATGTAATTTAGTTTTGTGAATGCAATATACATCGTCTAAAAAATGTGTGAACAGCCTCTGTATATGATGTCTCACATGAATTGTCGTTATCTAAGTATCTGAATACTTTTAAAGCGAGTAGACATATCAACCTCTGTCTAAAGTCATATTTTTAGAATAAAAACTCGTCCACTATATACAAATTTAATCAATAAAAGAAACTAATACAAAAAAATAAAATTTTAGGTATTATAATATATAAAATATGAAGTATAAACAAGATTAAAAAAAACAGTTTTACATAAAAATTAAATTAACTCGTAAAAACCGATATGGCGGATGAAAGTAAACAGCGCAGGATGCGAATATTCACCAATTAAATACAATAAAGATGGAGGAGATGATGAGTTAAAATATTTTACATACGAATTTTTAAAATAACTTCACGACGTTAAAATATGACAGACTGTCAAAGGGCATTTACAATGTGCACACCAAATAATAAATGGAAGTGCGTCAGACGGGTATGCCCAATACGTAAACGAGTCAGAAGAACGTCACTTTTTCTGTTAGCTACAGAAGGGTAAAATGAGGTGTTTGGTTTTACGTCTAGAAGTTTGTTGTTCACCTGCAGGTTCCAAATTTCCTGCCACTTGCACCGTTTGATGTATTTCATAGTCTGCTTGATGTCACACAGCGATATCGGCTTGCGTAAAATAATATTAGCATTTTTAGCAGCTGCATCGGTTTACCTCGGATTCAAACATGACTCGGAATCCAACAGCTATAGCCGTGCCTAGCCAGATGGTAATGTTACTCAATTTCAGGAATTTTTGAGATTTGTTCAGAAGGTAGTTCGGAGATTCTTGTCTCCTCCCATCTAGCCAATTTTACATATTTATAAAAGAAACTGAAATTACATGCGTTATGTGAGAGTATGCATTGCCTAACTTTTTAGCTAGATAAACCGTAAATCACAAAATTTAATTTGTCGTCTGCAACTGATACGCTGGTGCGGTCTTTACAAAGAAACTGTGTTAGTCTTAGAAAAGACTTTTAATTTTTAATTAATTTTTTTAAATTTTTCTAGAAAACGTAAATGGAGCACCTTTTTTTTTCGAGGATTTTTTGCCTTCAACTCATATCTGCTCAGAAGCTGAGTTATAAACACGTTATGTTGATGAAAATTGCGTAAAATGCTGTCGTCCTTTTGTATTCAGAAAAAAGTTATATTACATATTTCCGATTTTTTCTTTCTTTTTTATCGTTGACATTGATTCCGTCAGTGGGCATGGGTTCAAATGCGGAATAAGGCTTGGTTATGAAAGTGCTGTCCCCTCACAGAGAGCAATGCTTGCTCACCTGAGTAGCCTATAGATACTATAAAACAGTTCCGTAACTGACTGACATATAACGCACAGACCAAACTTCTGGACCTAAAGGGCTGAAATTTTGCATGGCGATTCTTCTTATAGTGTAGTTGTGCACTAAGAGAGATTTTTGGAAAACTCTTCTTAGATCTTAATTAAATTTTTAAGCTGTTTTTGTAACATTCTTTAAAGTCTGCATTTAAAATAATAATCCGAGGGTTATAAAATTCATTTAAAATAATAATCCGAGAGTTATAAAATTCATATCACGAAAATGATCATAAAAATTCCTTTCAAATGAAATCTTTTTCGAATCTTTACCTACATTTTCTAATTTTTGGTGAATTTTTAAAGATTAAATTTTAGAATTTAGTTAATTAAACGCTCATCAAGTGGTTTCTTCTCTTTTTTTTGACACTTTAAACTACACTGGTGTAAGAAATTAAGAGAATTTGCAGACTTGGTCGATTATCTCTATTACTACTGTACCGTTTTTAATGAAATTTGATATGTACATACATTGATACAATACAAAACAAATAACCATTCAATGATTGTAATACACACGCATGATCGTGCGTAACACTCGTTGGAGTCGGAAGGTATGAAACAGCGGTTGCAGAATAAACAAAAAAATGGGTTAATAGATGGTGTTATTTTGAAGCAATCGGTTAATTTCAAATTATAACAGTAAAAATGAGTAACCACCAACGTTTAGATGATGGAATGAGGTGGCGAATTGTGGGGAGGCTAGAAGCAGGCCAATCTCAAGTCCAAATTTGTAGAGAGTTCAATTTAACGCCCAGCGTTGTGTGTAACTTATGGAAACAGTTACAGGATACCGGATCCATCGAGAGAAAGCCTGGGCAAGGTCGTCCAAGAGCCACGACGGCCAGAGAAGATAGACATTTGTCGATTATACCGAGGCGTAACAGGAGTGCTACAGCTTCTCAGCTCTCTCGTGACTTGTATACAGCCACAGGAACCCGTGTATCAAGGGTAACTGTTTCCAAAAGACTTCATGAGAGAGGGTTGTTTGCAAGAAGACCTGCTGTTTGCGTCCTGCTCACTTCTACAAACAGGAGAATCCATTTATCATGGTGCAGAGAGCATAGAGATTGGAGTATGGATCAATGGGCGACCGTTCTCTTCACTGATGAGGAACTTAACTTCACTGATAAACACCGATTCTCGCCGTACGTTTATACGGAGAAAACCAGGGGCCCGCTATCTACCCTCCAATGTCCGCGAAATCGACCATTATGGCGGAGGAGGTTTAATGGTCTGGGCAGGCATCATGTTGGATGGCCGCACATCTCTCCATGTCTTTGAAAGAGGCACTATGACTGGTGTGAGGTATAGGGATGAGGTCTTGGAGCCCTATGTTCGCCTTTTCAGGGGTGCAGTTGGCCCTGAGTTCATTTTAATGGACGATAACGTGAGGCCACATAGAGCTCTTCTGGTCGACGAATTTCTGGAGAGTGAGGATATTCGCCGGATGGATTAGCCAGCCAGATCTCCAGACCTTAACCCTATAGAGCATGTCTGGGACGCTCTGGGGAGGACAATTGCAACTCGCAATCCCTCTCCGAGAACCATCCAGGGAATGAAAACAGCGTTGCTGAACGAGTGGGACCAATTGCCACATGAAATGATAAACTGCCTTATTTCAAGTATGAAATCACGCTGCGAGACCTGTATAGTAAGAGGGGACCATACCCCCTATTAACCCATCTATTAACGCATTTTTTTTTGTTTATTCTGCAACCGCTGTTTCATACCTTCCGACTCCAACGAGTGTTACGCACGATCATGCGTGTGTATTACAATTATTGAATGGTTATTTGTTTTGTATTGTATCAATGTATGTACATATCAAATTTCATTAAAATCGGTACAGTAGTTCTAGAGATAATCGACCGTCTGCAAATTCTCTTAATTTCTTACACCAGTGTAATTTTGCGTCACGTACATAACAACGAAATAGACAAAGTTATTTTTTTTTCTTGTTAATTCGACAGACGATTGGACATTATCCAAAAAAATATTGAAATACACTAAAAGAAATGTTCCTCAAACTGTACTATATCAACAGTTCTATATTCCTCAGTATGTTCTATTAAATTTAATTTGAATATTTTCTTTTACATTATTTTATCTATAAAAATATCCGTCACGATTTTTTTATAAATATATTTTTTCGTTTTTTTTTCACATGAATTGCATATATTGATCATTGTATTTAGTATAAATAAATAAAAAAATAAAAAAATATATATATATTATATATATATACACACACACAGTCTGTCACAAGTGTAGGGTGGAGTGATCCACCCATCTAAAGTTGAATGTCATGACGCTTTTGTATACGTGTCAAATGAAATTATATTATAATTACATATAAGTCAGTAAAATTGTTTAGTATAATATATATATATTTATATTCGTTATGTTAATTATTGTGAGTATACGATGATAAGCAATTTCAGGTCAAACATTAAAAAAATTGTATCAATGCATCAAGTACAACCAACAAATTAATTGAAATTGAACTTTTGTGCAATTACAATTTGTGTTTGTGAAATCTTGTTTATATTTGTGAAATTGAAAATTAAAATAGTACATAAATAATAAAACATAAACCTAATGAACCACTTTTTCTAATTTTTTGTTCATATTCTTAGTCAAATTGTTATTTTTAAGTGTTTTACTGTCCGACCACGGAAGCAAGGTCCCTGGAAGTTGTTACGCATGCGCGAGAAATGCTAGTCTACTTAGAAAATAGGGGAAAACGTTATATTTTCGGATGTGTTTGTTTATAAAATACGGAATGTATATCATACTGCTTTTTGTCCGCAATTTTAAAGTTATTTTTTAAAACTTTATTTTTGATCGAATATGTGAATAATAATTTCAAAATAATAAAAAGAAAGAAGCAAATCTATTTAAAAAATAGGAGTTTTATAGGAGTGGATATTTTCGGATTACATCACAATCAAAATTATCTAAAGCTACGTTTTCGGTGGTTCATTTTTTCTGACGTTTCCTCGGAGATTCAAATTTTGGAGTTTCTTCACCCTTTGCTTCTCTGCGTATTCTAATTACACTGGAAATTGATATCCCGGTCATTTCACTAGCTCTCTTTAGGGATTGCGAAAGTGGAACAATAATATTTCCTTCTAGTGCTTCTTTATCACACAATTTAATTACATTGTGTATTATACGTTTACAATCACTACGGAACGGCTTATCCCGAAAAGTTGTGTTGCGTAAAGGATCCATTAATTTTAATATAATAATCAAAATAACAGACGAGGAAAAAAACAAGCAAGTGCAGTTAGTAACGGATTCTAAAGAATGTCGAGAGAAAACGAGACTTTTCCCCCTCCTTCCTCAGCAGCCTTACCTACAGCGTGAATAGAATCGTCTTGGCACTATGCCAACCGTGGTTCTTCGTACTGTGGTCGGACAGTATGTGCAATTATAAGTATTATAAGTAATTATGTTATATGCTGCATATTATAGAGAAAAATGTGAGGCAGTCGATGAAGAAAATAATTCTTTTAAAATGAGTCCATGTAAGAAAAACGTTGAGAACCCCTGGTCTAAACTTTATGCGTCTGGATAAGAGCATTTGCATTATTTTGATCGTTAGATTTTTTATAACAATCATTGTCTGGTGGTATTTTTACCAAACTTCCTGTGGCACTAAACGTGGTAAACTTAACTGAGAGATTAAATGATGTCACAATACATCTTAAATTTTTTACCTTCAAATACTTTAGCTAGAAGTTCTAGGAAAAATGGGAATATAAAAAATTTTACCAAGATAATACCAAACACTAGAATAAGTACGTGTTTTTAAAGCCTTTTCACTCTAAAAAACTTTTTTTTCCCTAAGTAATAGCAAAATTCTTTCTAATTGCTAAGTGATGCGGAAGTTCAGTGACCATTAACCATGATAAGAAATAACTGACTCGGAGACTGAAATTCTTTAATTACCAAGGATTTTAATTCATAAAAAGCACAAAAATAGTCATTTTGAGTTAAGTTCTGGAGGAATTATTTAAAGAAATAGTACAGAAAATTTTTAAACGGTATGAAAATTTTACTCAAGTTCGATGATGTGACCGTTTTTAATTACGTGCTTCCATTAAAATAGATAATCACAACTTGTAAATGTTCTGTAGAGCCATATTAACTACACTCTTAATATACACGAACGAAACTATTCAGGAACTTCCATTTTAAAAAACTTCATAAAAACTATGCGTTGCAGATTTGGTAGTAACATTATGTGTAAGGACAATAGTACTTTTCATTGCATATTTCATTACCACTGTCTTATACTAGTGCAGCATTCATATCCAGCACCAAAAATATCCTTAAAATCATATCACGCGTATCAAGCTGTAAATCTGTTACTGTAATGTATGCTTAGCAATTGTATTAATATTATCCAATACTTTATGAAATGATGTCAAATGTCTTCTTATGCGATGATATCGGTGTCCATTCAGAATATTATGTCTTTGAACACATATCCGGATTAACGATTTTTATCTGAAGCACAGTATTGTATTTGAAATGTTAATGAACTTCAAACATACGCTTACAGAGCAACTGGGCACGGGCTTATCCAACCATTGAACACTTTATCAAGTTCCTCTGCAGCAGCTATGGTAAGATTGTCTTGGTACATAGAACTGAGAGCCTGAATACCGATCGGCAAACCATTGCTCAATCCTGTAGGTATTTGAGAAGAGGGATATCCCAGAATATTAAATATGCAAGTGTAAGCTATGTTAGGATACTTTGGAATTGTCAGAAGATAGTGTGGGGGCGGTTCTGGGTGAGTTGGCATAAGCAAAATGGCATCTTCACAGAAAATTTCCTCCATCTGTCTCTTCAGCGTTTTATACGCTTCAAGGCATTTGTAGTAGAACTCGTCCTTCTCGCGTCTGTCTGCTGCAGCGAAGTACAGAGCAGGCCATGTGTAGTCTGATCGCTGAAATAAGCTCTTCAGGAATTCCCATCGAAGTTTGACGGGTTCCTCTTCGCAGAGGATTTCTGAGAACGCAATACTTCCAGCTTCTAGCAGTTTGCATTCCCAGATGTAGAAAGCATATCTAAGTTCATCTATCTCGAGCTTTTTAGCTGTGATTCCATATTCTTCTTCGAAATGTTTGGCTGCCTGCAATGTAAAGGGATGGTTTTAAAAATGTTAAAAAAATAATTTAATTAGAAGTCGTAAAGTTTACTTCAGATATATTTGTAGTCAACTAACTTGCCTAAGGTTGTAATATCGAAATGAAAGTAGTGCATGAATTTTCAAGTGTAAAATATGCGGAACACATTTTGTTAATAAATTGCTCATGAACGATCTGGGAAAAACAGCTTAAACCATATTTTCCATATTAAAAGATTTTATTATTTCCTTAAAAATCTAGCATTTTAGAATCTTAAATAAAATATGTAACAAAATCTACACCAACAACTTCAAGCAAAATCTTTGCAATAGAAAGTTTTCCGCACCAATTTAAATTTTTTTAAAAAGAGAACTTTTTTAAAGCGATTTTTATACCAGTAATATTTTTATGCTATTGCATGAAATTAAATTACTTATGAAACTTTAATTGAAAGCATAATAGCATGTTTCTACAGTGAAGGTTACAGTTAATTTCTTTTATATAGGAAAACCGAGCACAAGAATCCAGTAATGGCTTTATTGTCTGGTGGACTATAAAGCTATTACTGGACCTAAGTGTTGGTATTTGAAATAATAACGAGCATCTGCAACTCCCAAGAGCTCAGAAATAATGACCTTTCAAAGTCTCACCGTGAGAGACTAAGAGAAGCAGTTTAAAATGAGATGACTTAAACTGAAACTTGCAGGGATAAAAACGATTCTATATACATTCCTAATTGTGAGAAAGATCCTTAGTTCTTTCCTACACAGGTTTCTTTTAAAAACAGCAATCTGATCATTAAAAATATCAGCGTACTAAAAACTGTGTCGGCCAAATCTTTCAAAACATAAAAAAGGTTATGAAAATTCAAAATTTAACCAGAAAAATCTTTCCATTAATTTGAAATTGCTTTTCATAATAGGGGTATTAATTAGCTTCACAATATTGTTTATAGTTTTGCAGTAAATTTCGTTAAATGGAGGATCTAGTGTATTTTATCTCTTGATCTCCTAAGGCACAGAAAGGATTTTATTCATAAAATTCAATGCTAGCATTCATAATTATAAAGGAAGAAACTAAAGTAATTATATATATATTTTTTTCCTTCCGGTATTTTTTTTACTGTAAAAAGTTTCGTTTGGGAGATATCTCCGTATTAGGAAAAGTTTCGGAGAATATTTAGACAAACTTTTCCTTTAAAAGGAAATGTTTTGATAGTAAGGAAACCACAAACAAAGTAACTGAGTATTAAATATGCTAATCAGTCGAGGGTTACTCGGATTTTGATTTCCATATTTATTTTGTCTATTTTGTGGGCAGGATAATTATGTATTCGTGGAATTTCTTTTCTCTTTTAGAGTTTCCTTAAACTCAAAAGCCCATAGAGTATAAATGATGTTTTCTTCTAAATTGATTTTGCACTTTTTTTTAAAATTTCAACTCTTTTTTTTAATTCTAAAAACAATGTTTAAGTTAAATAACAAATAGTTTTTTTAACAAATGTTTCAGTATGCCATTCCAGTATCATAATATGCGATTATATCAAAAATAGTAATTGCTATCCATCAAAATTACAAAGAGGGTAAAAGATTAGAGGAATACATACCTTTCTCACGGCTGCTTTTATATCAGAGGTTGCCTTCAAAAGACATCCGGGAAATTCTTCAATGTAGTAAATCTTCACTTTTCGGAAATCAACCTATAAAGAAACGTTTTGTATTATTTAATCTATAACATTTTACCCTTCTATTTATGACTTTAAAGCTCTGCCAAGTCTTGTTAGCCACAAGACATATGAAATAATATGCCACACGTTATACAAATTAATGTCGCCCAGTAATATTACTATTCCCTGGAAAATGAGCCAACATTCTCCTAGTCCATTTTGCTTGCTTACAATGTAGGCGTTCTCTTACTCTGCTTTTGAGGAAGGAAGCCGAGTTTGCTTTAAAAATTCAAATCGAGTTTTTTTTCACTGTTTATTACAGAGAGTTAACTAAGGATTTGCTATTCTCCGATTTGTTTTATTTGTTCTGGAGAAAAATTTCTCATGTAATAACACGTTTCTGATTACATTATCTTATACGCATATGAGCTTACTTGTTAACCTTTGATTTTCGCTCCCGTCAAAATTACGGGGTGATGATTCGTCCTCTATTTCTCGTGCCCGTGATATTTTCGGGTAGGAGTGTACAAAAGTAACACACCAAAAAGATTAAAAATAATCCATTTCATTTACCCTAAAAAATTTGTATTTCTTATTTTACATATCAGATGGCAGCATCAGTCAATTTATAATGTAACTGGGGATGGGTTTTTTTTAAACTAGATGTGGCAGATCAAGAAATAATAGACACTTTTTTTACTATTTTCTGGAAAATTATGCGATCGTTAAGGGGTTAATATCGTAATCAGAATTGCATCGTGATGTCAAAAAATATGTTACTTATTTGGAGTCAACTGAACAGCAAAGCATTTCATGTCCCGAGATGAAAACTCACATAGAAGCAAAAAAAATTATATTTATAGACCCTTTAATCTAAAAAAATATATATCTGAAGATACAAACTTAGACCAGGCCGTCTTTTCTTAAAACAAAACAACTACACCAAATTTTTAAGATAAGCGTCCATTGGTTGTAATAGACTGTTGTGTAAAGATGTACACTCATAAAGAGATATATCTTTCCAAACTTTAATATGCAACATGCGAATATAATAGGTCGTGCAAATTTAACATAATTTATTGACACAGAAAACTACACGTAACATCATACCTTTCTGTACCAATCAACTTTTGCTATCGTATCTCCAGCCATGACTTCGGTCAATAGTCGGAGGTCTTGTGCATATCGGCACATAGGACCGGTACTACAGAACTGATCCAAATTCCCAATATCGTCTTCATCACCTGGCCATGGTTCCTGGACAGAAATGACACCTGAAAACAAAGAAGTTACTCTCACAATTGAGATACAAATCGTATAGTCATAACAACCTAATCGTTAATTTCTAGATTCGGGGTGTAGAGTTGATTATAATGTCTTATTATATTATATTTGATGTCTTGTAAAATGTTTTGTTTGCTGTTGCCTATGTTGATATCATTAAAATAATATTTAACACAGAATCACTATTGCTCTCTTGGGTTTGATTGTGCAACGGATTCGATGCGAAATAATGCAGCGTAACCAGAGAGTTCTTATGATACATAGCAAGATTTCAACTTGCAATTTAATAGTAATTTTAAACGAATATTGCTGGGTTGCTACTAAAATTCATGCCGAAGCTTACTCAAACCCATTTACCAGGGTATTGTCAAATTTCAGTAAAGTGTATTTATTTTTGCCCCATAAAGACGAATATTGTTAAACTTGCATTTGTAACAGGCTATATTTTCCCTTTGTGCTTAATAATATGACTTTAGTAAACATAACGGCTTCAAACTTTCGCTGTAATCTGTACAATTTTAGATGTGACACAGATAGAAATATATTTCATGCATAAAACTGTCAGGTTCCTTTTGGACAGTCCTCATTATTCTATTATTTTCCAAACTTGGCTCCTTTCCCAGGAATACGGAGTTTATGTACACCGGTATTAAAATTTATTTAGTTCATTCATACTATTAACTGAATGATCAGTTATTTATTTTTCAAATTTCATAATAATGTAGATGCGATGAATACCTCGAGATGGCTTATGTCCGTAAATACCACAGAATGATGACGGTATACGAATGCTTCCAGCAATGTCAGTTCCAATTCCAATCACTGCACCCCCAGCTGTTATCAGAGCACTCTCACCACCTAGGATTAAGAGAATGGCAGAAAAAATTCTTTAGTATTTGATGAGTTTAGTGTTTCGGTATCGTTTAATTAAAGATTTATAAACACGGAATTTCTCCCAAACAGAAATAAAGTTTCTTAATGGAGGTTTTTTACATTTTCATTCAGTAAATGAAAAACATTGCTCTAAGAAAGAAATGTGTAGATGAGCTATGTATTAGGTAAAAAACCTATGCTCAAGTCAAGATTAACTGGGACGTAGGTTACCATGATACAATAAACTCAAATAAAATGCGTGTTTTTATTCAGTTCTATGTGATTCTTCCAAAATTACAAATTTTACATTGAGTATTCGGTGGAAAAAATATTTTTCTATAACACAACTGGATTACCTTAAATGCTTTCAGGCGTGCCTCCAAAAATTAGGAGTCTCCAAAAAATTAAATCCTCATTAACACTGTCAGGAGAATTATTTTGTTTTCGTGGTAAGTTGAAATAAATAGTTATTGCTGGTTATCAAACCAGCCAAATAATATAAAGCTAGGTCTTGACCAATACATTGTACAATTCACTCAAATGTCTACCTTGGACATTTGAAATGGATTGGACATTTCATAGATTTCTCGGCCTCTATGAAAATATTTTGTTCTATTATATGTCTCTATAAGCTAATGCATAACATTCATACCTGGGAATGTTTAATTCAAAGAAATATTGAAAAAATCCCGAATTCAAGAAAGATGTTTCATGAAAACGTCATTTTATTGTAATAAGCTTTCTGGAGCATATTCGTTTACTATTTAAATACGAAGTATAGGATGAAACAAAAGTCTTGCCCTGATTATAAATATTTATCGTGCTCAAACTATTATAATTAGACCTATGTTTGTTTGGATATATTGTAAGTACTGTTATAAATTTTTTTATAAGACCATTTACCTCAATAAATTTTAACGTGTGCCCCCTTGGTAGCTCGGAGAAGCGGTATTCCAGTTCCCGCCAAGTGTTATTTAATATGTCTTCTGTTACAGTACACACAGTACATGTTTCGTCTAGGAAATCACGCATTGAAGATCCCCAGTGTGGGGGTGCGACATCTTTCTGAAAATGTTGCAATAAGTCTAAGTAAATGTTAGGGGTAACGCTTTTTGGGTTTTTTTTTTAATCGACGCCATTCCAGCCGAAAATGTTGGCCTCCTTTCAAATATTCCCCCGAGTCCCTCTTGAAGGAGCACTCGCGTCATTTATTGCACAAAAAAAAATACTAAAACTGACCTATCCAACGATACAAAAGTTACATTATTATATTAAACGGTTACTTTGTAATGAATTTTTATAATCAAGGCAAGACTTTTGGTTCACCCTGTATTATCCTACTAAGCCATATAATTTTAAATTTTAGTCCCAACTGGCGTCATTGCTGGTTTGATAAACCGATTGGTCATTCCAACACTTAAAGGCTTAAAAAACTGTTGAAAAATAATTTTACAATCAATTCATTCGCATTTAAAAAATTTGTCTCTTTAAAGTAAAAGATGGGATGTGCGTTATATTTGGAAAATGTTATTGATTGACTATTTAAACCTAAACTAAGAAATGAATTATTATAGATTTGTTTAAAATATATGTTATAATTCTTGTGCAGTGTGTAATTGATTCAGGATGTTTTATCCGTACTTCTTATTAGGGCCTGTTCACGTAGAATCCGTCATCGTCAGCATAAATTTTTTAACCAATCATATACCCATTTAATCAATCAGCGGCAACGAAATTTTTAACACTGACGCTGACGGATTCTATGTAAACAGGCCCTAGCTTTTTGTATGGTTCAAATTAAAAAATTTAAGACCCCTCTCCCCCCCTCCCAAAAAAGGGGGGAAAAAGTTTTTTAAAATTGTTTACTTATTATCATTCTTAAAAATTGAATATGTTTATTTTTCTGTGCCGAGTTAAATATCGGGACTAATGGATTCATTTGCTAACAAAAAGATTTTCATTATTTTTTTACTTCTGTGGAAATAAGAAAATTTGAGGTTTACTTACAGGTGAGAGTTATAATATCTAAACTTGATAGAATAACACTAAATTATTTTTCTGCTAGAAAATTTTGAAGGCCTTTTAAAGAGGGACCTTAAAATTTGACTGTACTTTACCAGACAATTCGGTCTTGAAGTGTGTGTGTGTGTGTGTGTGTGTGTGTGTGTGTGTGTGTGTGTTGTGTGTGTGTGTGTGTGTGTGTGTGTGTGTTGTGGGTGGGTGGGTGGGGGGTAGCGATGGCGACAAAATTTGGTTGTGCATTAGCCCTTGAAATGGTTGAATGGTTGGTTGGAAGCCCTACGGTATTCTTATGCAATACGAGGGCTAAATTTACGGAGACAAACTAAGATCTATAAGAGCTTTATCAGCGATTGCTGCTGTTAGATTAATTCTTACATCATTTACAGATCTAATGGGAAAACATCGGGTTTTACTTTGAAAGCTTATATAAACATTTAACTTTGAATCAACATGCAACGGAAAAAGTTACTTCATTTCTTTACTGAAAGTTATACTCTCAACAAGTTTTTAATAAACTTGTTTGCTGGTATTTCTGTTTATCACTTATTCAGTAATAAAGAAATCTGCTGGGTTTCTGTTCACGGAATATTGGGAACAAACCCAAAACGTACTTATGACTGTATACTAGCCAGTAAAAATCTTTGCTAATACATTTGCCAGACTTCGAAAGCAGCTTTCAGGATGCGTTTCCGCAATGCAATAACTAATTTCATAGGGTTTGTACGGTCTCTTGCTTGCAAGTCAAGTAGTAAAGTCTGCAAGAGATCTGTTAAGTAAAATATAAGACAGAAATCTTTGATAAATATTTGGAATTGTAGCGATTTAAATGTTTTACGCACACTCGCATTTGAATATATCGTGTATTTAAATACGGATAGATTCGTGTATATACATACATGCATACAAAGTCTTAATACTGATAGTCACATTAATGTTTAAAAAGCAAAAAAGAATATGCCTGAAAACGGTTGAATAGTCTGTGTAAAATTCTTAGCACTCTTAATTTAAGTGACAAAAGTAAAACGAAAATTGAAAATATATGCAGCAATACAGAAGGTCGTTCGCACTTTATGGAAACGATTTTGTAATTTATTTTTGGCGTTTGCATTTTGAGATAAAAATTTGGCAACTTCAGAATAATCGTCTGCTACTGTTTTGTTTTCACTGGAATGTAAAATAAAAAATTTATTTTGAAAATAGTTCCTAAAATTGATAAATGACTCGAAGGTTACGTAACTGCGCTTTCCAAGAAGAAATATTCGTATCAACAAATTATAAAGTGGTGTAAAAATCACGGTTATGGCATTTCAAAAAATAAAGGTACTTATAATATATTAAATTTGAAAGGAGAAAAAGTCTAATGGAAGGTAAAAATAAAAAAAAAAGACTGCGAAACCTCATCCTAAGACTGTTCGAACGCAGGTAAATATCAAGAAAGGGAAGTCTCTGATCCTAAAAGAAAATCCGCCGACTCAAAGTTCCATTGAATCGAAACTAGGAATGTCTTCTGACACTGTAAGTAAAATGATTCATAAAGATTTGAAGTGAAAAAAGATATTTAAACCTAAAGTTCATCTGCTTTTGCCAAAGCATATTGCTGAAAGAAAACCAAATTGTAGAATATTATATGAAAAACACCTAGCTGCTGAAAAAATGGAAATTTTTGGTAACATTCAATGAGGGATGAGTGTATTTAAGTGACTGTAATCAAAAACGAACAATTTTCTATTGCTCAACTGACGGGAACGACCGTACGAAATGGCCTCGTCAATGTACAATAAAGTTCCCAAAGGGATTCATGATAGTTGCAGGATTTTGTTACAACGGCAAATTTAAAATCTAAAAAGTCTCAAGTACAGCCAAAACTAATTCACTCTACTATCAGCAGAATATTTTAGAACCAATTTTTGAAGGAGAAATTCCAGCCTTATAGGGAAAGTACATTGATGAATTTGAGCTTCATATGGATAAAGCCGACAGTCACACGTCTAAATCAACTGCCGCTTATTTAGCAAAGAAAGAACAGGAACAGGAATAAAGTTTTTCCCATTTATGAAATACCTGTAAAATCACCTGACGCTTTTCCAATAGACTTTTGCGCTTTCGGTATATTAAAACGATCCTCAGGAAAAAGGCATCCAAGAACACTGAACGGACTTTGGAAAACGGTCCAAGAGGAATGGGGTAAAATTGACATGACAGTACTAAGGAAAAGTTTACTTTCATGGAAAATACGAGATAGAACTATTGTCAACAACCATGGCTATCAGATAGAAGCAAATCGCCGCAAAAAATACGGCATTTATACATAAAACTTAACTATCAAAATCGTTTCCATAAAGTGCGAACGACCTTCTGCAAATAGATTTAGATAACAGACCAGCTTCCGTTTTCTCAATTACGGGAAAAATAAATGGGGTATATAATGACGTATAAGTTCAATTCACTTCTTTTGTATTAACTCTAAAGATTGAAGAACTACGACTTAAACGTTTAAAAGGTTAATATTACATCACAGAAACAATTCAAAATGAAAAGTGGGGAAGTGGGTAGTGGGAAACGAAGCAGACAAAAAAGATTTTTGTTTTGAGGTTAACGTGTCAAGGTTCTCAGTCTACCTACCCTCATGTATCAAGTTAACGGCATTATTTTCCTTTCAGCGTAATCCATAATATCTCGAAGAAGGTGAAAGTGCATTTAGTGGGTCAACAGGTAAAATGCAAAAGATCAGATCATTTTAACTGAACCAATGTGGCGCCGCCATTTTGTTTCTTGTGTACATGAAAGATTATTTAAAAGATACTATAAGATGTGATAATACAAAATACATGACGAATTTGAACATTTACTGTTTCTGGGTTATGAATAATTCCTATTAGGATAAATATTGCAATTAAATGACGGTTTATTTTAGGATAATTTTGCTATAAATTTCAATCCATTTGTGTTTTTCATAATTCAAAAATAATATAAACTATACGTTCAGTAAAGGTTTCTTTTGATGATAGAATTTTTGGTGGATTTGTAATCTTAAAATTTTTTTTCTTTTTTATTATTATCTCAGAGCCATAGAGTAACATAATTGAATTACAGCCATTTTTTCTTGAAGGGTAAAACATAATATTTCTCGTAACATCGAAATATAACATCAGGGAAATTTGGAATGAATCCCTCTTTCATCTTAACTTAATGATGAACGCACTATGAAATATGATTCAAAAGATAAATAACACATACAACGGCAATGGTTTAAACGAAAATCGTTTTATATTGTCTCTGATGGGTTGTGGAATTAGTATTCTAAAAGGTTATGGTTTTAGTGAACGCCGTTTGTGCTCTATAGAATTACAGATAAACAAACTCTATTTTTAAACTATAGAGATTGTCTCACCTTCCTCTAACTATAAAGCCCGAATCTAATGAAGACCAAAAGAGGTCTATAAATATACTTATGAAATATATCTTTTCTCATTTTTCATATTGTCTGCATGTTAGTATTAAGTTATACAAGCTAATGAGTTTCAACATCTACGAATGATATTCGAGGGAGAATCATGCGTTAAAAGTTTTAAATATCGCAAAATAGTTCTGTAAGTTGGCAACTGCGATATCCATAGTTTGAAGAGTGGCTGACAGGTGGCAGCATAATGTGAGGACAACGCTACAAGGTGACTCGGTAGCGGTGTAAAAATGATGGCTCCACTTGTGGCATGCACCAAACGGGGACAACGTTCCGTTATTCATATTTTGAGTAGCGAAGGAGTTAAACCCGTGGTAATTCCTCGAAGAATGGAAGCTGAGTGCGGTGATGCATGTCTGTCACGGTATCAAGTGTGCGAATGGACTAGGAATAGCGCCGTAGATCCTTAACTAAACCGAAAAAAATTTCGCCCACTTTTGAATCGGACGAAGAAGTGAAGCAGGCGGTTTACTAGTGGGTACAATCACAGCCCAAAGAATATTTTTCAAGAGGTATCTGTGCACTTATGCATTCCAAACTGCTGGAACACTTGTGTTGCAAGCCATGGAAACTAACCACGTAGAAAAATGGCGTAAGCATATTACTTTCTATTCAGTAAATCACGAGATAAGAAATATTAAAGGTTTTTCATTTGACTCTCCCTCGTACAGCTACTTTATTAAACTTCTGCATGTATGCACCCAAGTTAAATTGACGAAATTATTTCCTATATAGTGAAAGATGAACAGAGTTAACTGTATATGCATGTTTACAATTTCCTTCCTTGAAACCTACCGACGAACAAGTCATTGGATTGTTTATAACAATTACTGCAAACTGATATGACCGATTCACTCAAATTGCAGTTTACATTTGTTTCGCAAAAGCATTAATTTTTAAAGAGTTAAAAATTGCTTTCAATTCACAACTGAATAAATGACAATATTTATAATTAAAAAATCACTATGCTATTAACAGATTACGCAGAATTAACCGAAGACGTTGCATGTTACATAAATTTTTATAAAAGATCTGAATGAGCTTGATTTCATAATAGAGGAACCTGCGATTCATTTTTGAAAAATAATCACACTCAAGCAGCATAAATAGATAAACATGAAAGAGCTAAATCATCGGCAGCTGCTTTCCTGATCGCTAACATATATTAAGAAAAATGAGCTGAGAAAGAAAACCTTCACACTTTCTTAATTTGCAAATTTTTAAGTGTTAAGTTTATGTTTGCTGCAACATGCAACTCCTCAAGACTTGGTAGATAATTGTCTACATCTCTCTTCATGAAATAAGATAACAAGAGTTTGAAATTACACTTTTAAACAAAGCTGTAATTCTTTTTTTTTTCTTTCTTTTTAAATTTATACAGCTCCAAAGCAAAAAAAAAGTTGTTTTAGATATACGATGATAAACTTCATTAATATTATAAATAATATAACATTAAAAAGTATTAGACCTAATTGGATGATGATATTTAATTTGTTTTATGTAAATCTTACAATAGTTTTTACGTCATGTATATATCTAGATCTCCTTAAGATAGAGATTACAAAAGCATTCTCAGCTAGTTTATCAAACCATCCAAAGCATATCAAGCTAGGTCTTGCCCGATACATATATGTACAATTCACTAAAACGTCTACCTATGACTACCTTTCTCGGCATCTATGAAAATCATTAGTTCTATTATCTGTCTATCTAAGCTAATGCGCAATATTCATACTTGGGAATGTTTAATTCAAAGAAACATTTAAAAAAAATCTCGTTCAAGAAAGATATTAAATGGAAACATTATTTTACTGTAATAAGCTTTCTGGAGTATATTCGTTTACTATTTAAATACGAGGTAGGATAAAGGCATATAATTTTAAATTTTCTTCCCAACTAGATTTTTTATAGTCTAAGAAGAATATTGGATTTTACAGATGAAGCCATTTAAGAAAAAAAATGAATGGGAGAATAATGTTCTATAAAGACTTAGCCAAAAAAATAGGGGTAAAATGACGACTTTATTCGGAATCATAAGGCGATAAGATGTCTATTTCATTATCTCAGATGCCTAAGAACCATACACCACATGATTGTATTAATGCATGGTATGACTAGAGATTCACAGAGCCATCTGCTGTTAACACTGCTGTGTACTAACCCTACTGGATTTGCTCACCTCAATGTTAATATATGGAGAAAATTTGCCCAAGGATTGCCGACTTGGACTAAAAGATTTTTTCTTCAAATTGTACTCCGTAATAGAGAAAGGAATTTTACACCGTGGGGTATTTTTCGTTTTCTATTTTTTAAAGCAAATAATATTTTAAAATTTAAATTATTCGGAGGAGAAAATCTGGTATAGTGTGTTTTTATTAACGCTAATCCATTCCTTTGGTGGACGAAGTTTTATAAAATTAATCCTGTTGCAACGTGCAGACAAGTTCAGGCTATCTGAAAATACCATTTTTATTGGATTATCGGCATTTATAGAGCTGTAAATAGAAGACACATAGGTTAACATTGAGGTTCTCGATAGATTAACATTGAGGTGAGTGAATCCAATAGGGTTAGTACACTGCAGCCTTAAAAACCAAAAATTAAAATAAATTAAAATTTTTTTTAAAAATTTCAGGTAGTCTCTTCTGACTCTCGGTAGTTTCTACCGCGAGTTATTAACGTAGGATTACTTATCGTTGCTTACCTCTTTTGTATGTATATATGCATATATGTGTTATGTATATATCTATCTATATATATGTACGTGTATATATATGTGTGTGTGTGTGTGTGTGTGTGAGTCAAATTTTTGACGCATTTTGGTATTTATCTGTTTAACTGTTTACTGCTTGCCCCAGTTATACAAACTGGGTTTGGCGCGCTGCCAAAATTATAACTCACGACGCAGGACATCTGAAATTTTGCTTTCCAGAGGACCGTTATGGAGAAACGTAATCCTACGTTAAAAAATAACTGAAATTAGATAGTTATTTTTTGTTTCAAACAGAGAGATTTAACACTCCAATCGGCAAACCATCGATAATCATTATTACGAAACCTTACCTGAACTTCCTCCTACAGTTCTCCTATTATCATAAGGGTTTCTGGTCATTCCGAAGTTTTGATTGGCGCTCTCCCACCACATGCACAAAATCGGAACGTTGGTGGCAGTCAGTGGGATCGCTCCGGCCTTCCTGTACAAAGCCACAGAGTCTGCATCCGACGGTGCTTTTCGGTCCCTCGCGGTAACCAACCCTTTAGTCATGCCCATATCTGAAAAATATAAATCAAATGGTCTCAGAAAACATGATTATAGTGATACCGTATTTCTCGCACCATAAGATGCAACTTTAAAAAAAAAATGGACGTAAAATTGGGGTGCCTCTTATGGTCCGAAGGTATTATTAAAATAAAATAAATTTATTTTATATATATATATATATATATATATATATCTTGGAACAAAACGGGTCAATGTCCATTTTAATCAAATGTCAGAGAATATCAGATTAAGTTTACAAATCTTACTAACGGTTTGTGTATAAATATTTTTCTAAGTTTTATTATTTAATTTTAGTCATAGTTTTTGCCTACATTCTAGTATTATATTTATTTCGATTTCTTTTTCATTTGTCACTCAAATTTCAAAGTTTTGTACATTGGCCCTTTTTGTTTCAAGGGTTTTTGTTTTATATATATATATATACCGGGTGCGTCATAAATTCGTGCAAAGTTCAAAAATTCGTAATAAAAGAAATAATATTCGGAAAATTCTTCTGTTTACGACAATAAGATCAGAGGGACTTTTTTTTTTACATGGAAAAAAATCCAAAGTTTCCAAAAGTAACCGAATGAGGGCGCTCACACGTCATACTGAGACGTTTTATGTAAATCAGGCAAACTCAAACTGATAATCAAACATATCACAATAACATGAGACTGTGCATTCATTTTAAAGTGACAGATATTCAACATTACTACCAGCACAAGGTAATAGGCAAGTGAGGCACGTCACTAAGCCCATTACAGAGGATTGTAGTATCGATAACTGCGACTGTCTGTCGAATGACATTTTTTAGTTCCATCAAATTGGATGGGAAACCACGGTATACATGAGACTTTAAGTATCCCCTCCCCCCCATCTAAAAATTTGCCGGAGTCAAGTCTGGTGATCGTGAGGGCCACTGAACCTTACAACCGCGACTTATAGAACTCGGTCTTCAGTGAAATATTCCAACAGGAACGTCTTGATATCACGTGAAATGTGGGGCGGGGCACCATCCTGCATGTCTTTCCTGCAATGCAGACTTAACGTGGTCACGCAAAAGCGCCCGCTTTCGGTTACTTTTGGAAACTTTTTTTTGTTACTTGGAAAAAAAATCCAATGTCCCTCTGATGCTATTCGCGCAAACAGAAAATTTTTTCGAGCATTATTTCTTTTATTACAAATTTTTGAACTTTGCACGAATTTATGACGCACCCGGTATATATATATATATCTATATAAATTTATTATATATATTTTAAAATCTTTAAATACCTCACAAAAATTCAAAATATTCTTTTCTAAAAATCCTCCCATAAATTTGAGGTGCGTCATATCGTCCGAAAAATATGATACATGTATAACTGATGACTTTTACATTACTCTTTGATTTTTTTTTCAACGGCAGAATTTGAGCGAGAATCAAGCTGGTTTCGAATATGTTGTCTGGCTGTGACGTCATATTGCTTTTATATTCCATACATTAGTGATTAGCTTTCACAACTTCCTTAGAAACTAGGTGCAACTTAATTTGGTTTAGTGGTCCAGTTGAAGATGAACGTCATTGTGTCAAGGTATGGCCTAAAAAATTATTTTTTGTGTCATCGTTAGCTTTCTTGCCCAAGTTGGAGGAGTGGTCCATCCCTACTCTCACTGGGCTCGAGGTAGCCTAGAAGTAGCGCGTCGGCATTCGGTGCTGAGGGTACTCGAATCGAATCCCGAAAAGTTCCATAAAAATATCTCCATGTATATTCATGGCCGTATGTGGGCACGTTAAATCCGTAGACCGGAAAGTCCTTCTATGAGGTCAGAGAGGGTGTGAGAGGGTACGATCCCCCTCCTGATCCCACCCCTGGGGGTGCTTGGACAAAATTGCGGTGGCACCTGGTTAAATCGGACTCCGACCCTTGTGGTGCCCTTATATACCCAAGACGCAACCCTCAGCCCACTAGCCTGTATGGACATTGTATGAAATCAATTTCGTTCAGGAGGCTTTAGAAAAAACAACAACAACCTACTCTCTACCTTCTCGGTTTCACTTCCTTAAATGGGGGTGTTCTTGAAATTTTTTTTTTCTGCTGTGGATTTAAATCTAGTAGATTTGAACTGTTTTCTTTTTCAGTTCATATATACAGATGTAAACAATGGGGCTCCCATTCATCTAAGATCTTGACAGTAAGTTTATACATTTCCCTCAACCTTGATTTTGAACTTAATGATTAAAATATTTAACAAAAAATCAGCAATTTGGTGCTTTTACATTTTTTTGTATCACCATCTGCCTTTTAAATAAACCCTCCAAACCTTACCTAAGTGTATTGATTTTTGTTTAGAGCATCTTAAGGAAATGGACGAGGGGCCATTCAGGAGGTTTTCTTGTAAGGCAAGGTTCAGCCATTGTTTTTCAAGACAAAATTACTCATTATGGTGTAACACAGTTTCTGTTCTCCTTGTATCTCCATTCGTTAGAGCGATATAATCAGGCGCACGAAAATGGCTTAAAAGCAACGCTTGAGTAAATGCCTAATTTTCACCAGAGAATTAGATATATTTTGTTTGCTTATTTTTCTTTTTCCTGAAGTTTCTTTTGCAATTCGCGAGTTGGCATTCGATACCAGAATAAGCGGTTCAAAGCCCTACTGATGGCATGGATGTTTGTTCGGAATCGGCTTTTAACTGTAGGTCCTGGTCTAATTAGCTTTCGTTAAGCAAAAGTTGAACGTAGCGCCCTCAGTCAATCAACCAACTTTCGCAATTCGGAAATTCATCTTGCAACATTACGCTCGAGTTAAAATTTTAAAAAAAAAATCTTTATAAGCAAATGCAGTTACGTGCATTCACAGTGTAATGGTACATTAAAGGAGGAATAATCAGTTTGAGGATTTACGAACTCAGTTACGAGAGCTAGAAAGAGATAAAGCTCACAGTCGGAGGAGCTTACAGTGAGAGCAAAAGGCCATTTTCCCTAACGGTTGACCACAGAAATGTACATCTAGAAAATATGCATTTTCCCCAAGTGTAGAGTTATTGTGATCATTCCGAATTTCAACCATGTTGATCGTGAGGGAGGGGAGTTACTTCGTTCACCATGAATTCCCAACCAGAGTCGAGAACTTTGAGGTTCAATTTCTCCCTTACCTCAGATGATCAATAAACGATTAAGGCTACTGTGTACTAACCCTATTGGATTATTTCACCTCAATGTTAACCTATGGAGAAAATGTGTAGACTATTTACAGCTACATAAATGCTGATAATCCAATAAAAATGGTATTTTTAGATAGCCTGAACTTTTCTGCGCCTTGCAACAGGATTCATTTTATAAATTTCCTCCACCAAAGGAATTTATGAGCGTTTAAAACACACTAAACCAGATTACTTCCTCGAATAATTTAAATTTCAAAATATTTTATGTATTTCAAAAAAATGAAAAATGCCCCAAGGGTGTAAAATTTCTTTCTCTATTACGCAGGGCAATTTTTTTTTAAATCTTTAAATTCAAGCCTGCAATCCTTGCACAAATTTTCTCCATAGGTTAACAGTGAGATGCGTGAATTCAATAGGGTTAGTACACAGTAGTCTTAAGCACCTGAATGGCAATCTGAATTGCCCTGAAATAGCAATCCGTGGTTGTTAATGCATTTGACGATAGCAATGGAAGAAGGGTACTCCGACAGGACCGATGAGCTTTACCTCTCGTTATGAGTTAGTTCTACATTGTATTTGTTCAAACTATTTTCTATAAAAGCTTGTCTTTTCCTCAATTAATAAATTATTCTTTTACAGATAACTTGTGATAGATAATTCAAAAATGCTTCAGGTGGACTTTCTACTAAGATCCTGCACTTCAACTATTCAATCAAAAGTTGATAGGACAGAGTTAAGAACTTTTCAACGATTGATACATCGTTTACGAAATAATTAATTCGCAGGTACGTATGAATACAAGTAATTTAAAAGATTTCTTACCTTTCACACCTATTGATTCTTTGCAAGTGAATGGTACTCCCAACAGGGGCGTTTCTTTAGCAATCTCTTCCTCAGATTTGTTCGTGCTGGCCAGGAAGCGATCCACTTTTATAGCATCTTCCATGGCATCTTCAAATCTCTGATCTGTACACGCGTTGATCAGTGGATCCACTTCTTTAACTCTTTTAATGTAAGCAGCCATGACTACTTCAGCTTTCAACTATAAGCAAAACAAAGATTTTAAAGGAAGAATCATATTTTAAATTACTTATCAAGCATTTAAAAAGCTAAATGCTATTTAAAATATTATGAAGGCTCTTAAGCAAGTTTTGACTATTAACCCCCTTCCTTTTCACTCCCGTCAAAATTACGGGTGAAGTTTAGCTTTCTATTTCTCGTGCCCGTGATTTTTTCAGTCTGGAGTGTTCAAAAGAAAAGCACCAAAAAGATTAAAACAATCCATTTCATTTACCCTGAAAAAATTTTATTTCTTTTTTTACATACCAGATGGCAGCGCGAGACTATTTATATTGTAACTAGCTGAAAACCCGCACTTCGCTACGGAGTACATTCAAATTAAATACAATGGTCAATGTATGCAATTAATGCAAATAAATAAATAAATAAATAAATATATATATATATATATATATATATATATATATATATATATATATATATATATATATATATACCCAACAAACACAAAGTCATCGGGCCGGGGTCGGAAGGTTCCGGCCAGCCGATTTCACCACTGCCGGGCCGGCGCATTAGGTCAGTATCGTTTCCGTCACGGCTGTGTCCTCTCGCCCGCGACTACCCCGTCGACTTCTGGGCCGCTTCCGGTAGGAATCGAGCCATCGTTCATCCGACTGCGAACCGTTAGGCAGCCGCGATTAAGCCATCGATGCGGACAGATAGCCGGAGCGTAACCGGAGGTTGACGGGCCGGTTACGGGAGCAATAATTGGTGTCGACATACCGTCATCTACCCATCTCGTAAACAGCAATGTGCCGTAGGTCCGGGTATCATGCCAGCATTCTACCAGAATCGGACCGCCGGCAGTTTTTCAAAGTTTTTCGTAGGACCCTTTCGTTTATATGCTTATTTATTTCATTGACGATTAACCTCTGATATCAACCCTTTCACTTTTTTTATTATTATTTTTTTGCCTTCATATTTCTAGTATTCAGTTTTGCCTTATGTATTTTTAGGTATTGCCAAATACTGATCTTTGTTATTACCTAAAAATTTGCATATGAATCATTAGTTTACTTGTTAGAACAAAACCTCATTTCGTATTAAGATACATTTACCCAAATTTGAAATTTAAGATAACATTAATACCAACCATTAAAGCTAAATCATCTTTCCATTCGATCTAAGGTTCCAGTTTGTTTTTTTTTAATTTAGAATGAGATTATAGTATGTAAAACAGTACTACTTTAATAATTAACCCAAAAAATTTGTACTTCCCCAGTATAAAATTTATTAACATAATTTGATATATTTATCTTTCAAACCTGAGTAATGTGTAGTGTGTATGATGAAACCCATCTTTGTGAGCTTGTGAAAACTTGCTCAGAATTTATTTAAATTATTTTTTGGTGTAGAGTTAATAAATGCAGACACACATGTTTTTAAATACAGAAAAGAGCTGGTTTAAAGTAAAAATAGTTTATTTAGAAAGTACATAGCACATTTACACAATTTTTTTCTATATTTTCTACAAAACAGGATCCTTTTGCTGTACCTCTGGCTCCATCTTTACAGCATCTAGGGAAAAAAAAGAAAGAGAAAATCAGTTCATAAATTTATGTGAAAGGAAAATGACTCCCATCCCCAGATATAATTTATGAATCAAAAGAATTTATTTAAATTATTTTTTGATGTAGAGTTAGTAAATGCTCTGCAGATAAGAAAATTATTTTTTGCATAGTTTTGTACATTAAAGGGTAATTTATTGTTGTAAAAATAGTTGATTGTTGAAAGTAGTTGAAAAAATTCATTGTTGATAAAGTAGAATTAAATAAATCCAATTAGGAAATATAAATTCTGAGACAGGGGTTTAAAAAAACTTGATATAAAACAGCACCCAACACATGAGTGCAGTTTTAAATCTGTTGTCATTTTATTGATAACTACTTCCGAGAAGTAAATTCCTACCACATTTTTTTTTGTAAAACCAATTACATACTGTGAAAACTACATCATGTAAAAAATATTTACTTGATTAAATAAATATACTAACAGAAAATAGTTATAAAATATTTGTAAAGAGTATTCCCCTTTTCACTAAATTTCTCTCTGTACAGTAGAAAATCCAACCATGTCGATTAATTTGTTATTATATATATAAATAAAATAGGGTAGATTGCCTTGATAAGAGTACAATAATCAGTTTTTAATGTTGAGCATAATTTCAGCTCAACATTGAAAGCTGAATCAGAGACTTGTCTAGAATGACACCAAAATTTCCTCTTCACTATTGACAATAATGCTGTTGAAAGTAGAGAAACACAAGAATAAAGATTGAATGCTAAGTAAAACATTAGCATACAAAATCTTAAAACTTCTAAATTTGATTACAACATGCCATACAGAGCATTAATACAGATGCTGGGTCAGATTTAGAAATTAAAGATTTTATATAGTATTCAATCTTCATTCTTGTGTTTCTTTACTTTCAATGTGAGAGTGATTCTCGATAGTGAAGAGAAAATTTTGTTGTCATTCTAAACAAGTCTCTCAGTCAGCTTTCAATTATTGTACTCTATCAAGGCATTCTAATCTATTTTATTTATATCTGTAATAACTAATCATTTAATTGACAGGATTGAATGTCGTACTGTACTCAGAAATTTAGTGAAAAGAGTGAATACTCTTTAACTAATCTATTACTATAATAATGAATAAAGTAAACATTTATTATATGATGTAGCTTTCACAGTAATTGGTTTTACAAAAATTGTGGTTGAAAGTAATTTGGGATACTAAATTCTGCATAGTATTTTAATAGAGCATATCTTTTGTTACTAAATTGTCAAATTATGGTGGAGATCTGTGTATAAAGTATTTTTTATTTGCGAGCAGCTGTTATTAGGGATAACCACAGTAAAAAAATATTCAAAATATACTATTTAGATTCAGTAATTACTAAACAATTGTTATGATATATTGTTTGATTAGTCTAGGTTAATTTGAAAAATGAGGTGGGTAATATTGACTAGCTGTCAATGTTGAGTGAAATGGCATAGATTATATTATAAAGCGTGAAAAAACACTTAAATTTGGGTTAGAAGCTTGGTTCAAAAAGTCTAAGTTTTTTAAAAAATATTTTGCTAATGAGAGTATTTTCACAGATCTTAACAATGGAATAGAAAACCTGTATAGTCAACAAATTCATGGATAAACGATTCAGTTCTAAAAGCAAAAATCCTGGTTTCTGTATACTGTTGTAACATGATTATTATAAAAGTATACAGAAACCAGGCCTTTTGCTTTTAGGGCTGCATCTTTTATCCATGACTTAGTTGACCATACAGGTGTTATGTTCGATTCTTTAGATCCATGAAAATATTTTCAATTTTAAAAGTTTTATTAAATTTTTTTTAAATTTCTGGTTAGAAGTTCGGTTTGAAAAGTTAAAAGTATTTTATTGCACTTAGTAAAATAATCTATGCCACTGCACTCAACTAGAGAATAAAATTAAGTTTTAGCAGTAAATTTACTTTTTTAGCAGTAAATTTACTATTTTTTAAAAAGTAACATTACATTAACCAAAAGGTATTAAATACATGACTTTTTTAAATACCTCATTGAATCTTGTGTATTACCAGCAGCAATATTAGACACTGTCCAACAGACTTTCTGAAATGAATAAAAATAAATATATAATAACACAAGGCAAGCTGTTAAATTATAATCAGAAAAATTTCTCCTCACATGAATTTTCAAATCAGATTGAGTGAAAATTACTCATAATGGAATATGCACTGAGCATATAATTTAATACCAAAAATTGCCTGGTGATTAAAAGTTGAGAAGTAATCAGACTTTCAATGTGCTGAATATGTTTAGCACAATATTTAAATAAGACTTTAATATACATGAACTAGATTACTACCTCACAAAACTTCCAAGAAACAATTTCAACTTTCCATAAAACTCCAACTGATGTTTAGAATCAGTTGAGTTATTTTTCAGGCACAACTTTATCAACATATTTAATTATGAAACTTTGAGAAAGTAAAGACAATTTACAATGCATTTCCCCCCATTTTTTTAAACAGCTAAACAAGATGCTCAGTGGAATTTTAAAAAATTTAGTACAATCAAATATTTGACAAGGCAATAAAAGAAATTCTAAGCATAATGCAACAATTTAAAGAACAACATAAAACAGATGCTGTCTATGATTTTTTTCATTAACCCAAAGCTCATGCTTAACTTGAAGAGTTCAGAATCAATGGGGAGAAAAAAAAGTACTAATCAGAATTTTTGAAAAAATTCCAGTTGACATACCATATACGAGATGAGGTACTAGTTCCCAGACATACACTTAACTAAAGTTTAGATTTAATGAGTTTCTAACTCTTAATTTTAGGATAGTAAAACATAGTTATGTCTTAACTGGCTAATGTGTGCATGTGCACGTAAGAAAGCACATAATAGATATATTTAGGATAAAATATTAAAGATATTTTTTTTACTGCCTTCATCTCTAATAACACAGATAAAAGTGATTTCAAACACGATACAAATTATAAAATTAAGGGGCTAGGGTTTGAAGTCTAAGCTTCGATTCATTTTCGAAAACATGTGTCAACGAGATGTTGTATTGTGACCCAGACAATTGGCGAAACTTTCCAAACCTATTTTCAATAATGTCGGTTTGAATTTTTCCTGTTAAGAAATATGCCATCCCCAATTCATTGCAACAATATGTTCACATTTCAAGTACAGCATGTGTAGTGTGAGAAAGTGTGGTATATGTTTTAGTTAAAAAGCCAGAAGTATATTTAAGAGAATTCCAAGTATCAAGCCAAACTAAGAATTTTTGTAGGTACATAACCTTTTCATTGGATGAATTAGATGACAAAGACTCACAATACACATCTCGTTTATGACCCCCTTTTAACTTACTTTACACATTCATTATCTTCCACCATTTAATAATGATTGCAATATATTCAGATGTTTCTAAACAAAAAGGTTCATCAGTATGTGTAGAAAGCACTTTCAACCCTTCAACAAAATAGTCATTGAAAATTTTAAGGCATAGTTTTACATTTTGTCTCTCCATAGAAGATGGAGTTTTTAAAAGTTAATCCAAACACATATTATGTTTAAATATGTGTTTGGATATAATTATCCAAACACATTATGATAACACTATCTGTCCATCCTCTAAAGAATGGATACTTTTAATGGTTCTAAAAGAGGCAGTTTTAGTTAAGTTATGATCATTAAAATCAATAAAATGCATACACTGACCATAATTCTTCTGATTCAGCCAATTATTTCTGACACACTTCAGAATGTGTACAGGATCAAAAATATAAAATAATGGTCTATTAGGATTTGAAGGATGATTATATAATATACTTAAACAAGGGGGGTAGCAAAATAGGATATTGTTTAATAATAAAGTCAGTTGTTCAGTCAAGAAGTCAATTATTGTATTTTGATGATGAGAAATTTTATGTCTTAGAACATCAAGCAATTCAATTACCACATTTAATACATTTTCACCATCACTCATTACTGTTTTCATTTAATCCAAATTCTTTATATAAGTATTAAGACTTAAAATGGAATAAACATGTTTAACAGAGAGAAAAATTTATGGCATGCATATAATTAAATTTTACCAAAATTTAAAATTACTTAGCCCATTAATTAATGATCTAATACATCCAAAAGCAATTTCCTTTTTACTACTTCTGTAATGAATTATCAACGAACCTCTAACAACTTATCAGGAAATTCTAAAAATATTTTTAAAATTTTAATGTTAACCATTAAGAATAAATAAAGCTTGGCACTTCACATTTTCATAATATAAATATCATTTTTCTGTTATTATAAAAGACTCTGTAAACCAGGCGTTTTGCTTTTTGGAACTGTATCTTGTATCCGTGAATTCATTGATTATACAGGAGTTCTATTCCATTATTAAGAAAGGGTTATTTCATTCACTTATCAAACACACATTTTGATATAATAAACCACAACTCACAATGAATGTCTTATCTACAGTTTTATAAACAAACTTTGTCCATGAACAGATTTTATATTTTCTAAATAAACCTTGGCATTTTATACTTTTATAATATAAATCTCTTTTTTTGGCAAGAGTTAAAGACTTTCAAGTTTTTTCACAAGAGTTAACATGACCAGGGAGTCATGTTAACTGAAATCCCTGGATTGCACTTTCTCACTCATCTAAAACCTTAACAACAAGCTTCACAGTTAAAAAAGAATAAATAAAGAAAATCAATATTCTATCCACAAATTATTGAGACCAAAGTTTATGAGAAAGTTCAGATTAGCGTCTAAGTTAAAAAAACTAATTTGAAATTTTTAGTTGTTTAATAAATATTTTTATAGTTTTTTCATAGAAAAATTTAATTAGTTAAAAATAAATCTAAAAAAATATTAAAAACAGTGATTTTGGCCACAAGTCCACTGCTGAAAATAAAAGTATAGCTCGAGAATAAAAAAAGGTAGGCTCAGTGACGTTAAACAAAAACCTTACATGAGTTATGAGATCCAAGTGGTATTTGTCTTTCAAGCCCGAAGTTAGATTCCAGTTTCAAAATTCTGTAAAGAAACCAATATTTTCTTATAATGCCATAATAAAAATTTAATGTTTTATCAAACCAAGAAGTATTGAAAAGTAGAGTTCTTTATAAACTTGCTTATCACTAATATAAAAAGGGGAAAAGAAACTAATTTTACCCTTTATATATATATATTAAGCCAATAAGTTCACATTTATTTTGCACAGCATGACAACAAAATAATTTCCAAAAGACCTTTAGAGATGAACAGCTTATAGATAGTTATTGAGAACATTCTCAGATTTATAAAAACTCTTATCGTACAATATCTATTACAATAAAGCAATTTTTTGTATGTACACATTCTGATAATCTACAAATCTATATACTTATAAATATATAATTTAAAAACATGGAATGCAAATTAATAAGTTAAGAAACAATTTATGTATCTAAATAGTCTATTTTGGAATAATTTTCACTGCCATCATCTCTAATAACACTGATAAAAGTGATTTCAAACACGATACAAATTAGAAAATTAAATGCACGTGGCATCTATATTGACACAAATTTAAAACTCTAAACTTCTCATTACTCCAGAGGTTCTTTGAATGAATTCAGGAATACAATGGAGTTCACATACATACTAAATTAATAATTCTTGAAAATATATATACACTCAATTGCAAGAATATATACACTCAGTTGCAAAAAGTATGCACCATTATGTTATTCCTAAAGAGTGAAATTGTTTTATTTTATATCTTCAGAGAGAGTAGAAATATAATCTAAATATCAAAGCCAGTTCAAAATATTGATTAATAGCAATTGAAATTCAAAATGTTCCTTAAATAAGCTTTTTATTTAATGAGATATTCAAAATAAAAAAATGCTCCAATATTTGCTATTGTTTCAATATTTACTTGACATGTGGATACTGATTAAACAATATTTTGATCTGGTTTTGAAATTTTGAATATATCTTTGCTCTCGATAGACATAAAGAAATTTCACCCAGTAGGAATAACATATAAATATATAGCAATTGAGTGTACACATAGAACATTATAAATAGAATTTTAAAAAAATTATATTTTAAGGCTATTAAGATTATACATGAAAAATACCTATTAGTGTTTAGCATTTAAATTAAAATATATAATTATACTAAATACATTCTTTTAAATTATGAACACAAAAATTTTAAGAATATTTGTTCTTTATTTCTTTATAATGTATAAAATGCAGTGTATTTTATAAAGTTTACTCAAAACACAATTTGATAAGGAATTCAATAGATCCTTTTGTATGATTTACAAGTTCATTTTTAGAATCTTTTATAATGTGGAACGTTTTTGAATCCATCTTTTAACATTTAGACATGGATAATTTGTTGCCTATTGATACCTGGCAATAAGAACATTGTAAAATATATTTAATAGGAAAATGGACAATTTTTCCACCATTGAATACTATGCATGAATTTACTATGGAGGAATCATGTGTAACTGATTTATCAATCCAGTAGTAAAAAAATGTTTAATTTGGATTAACATATTAAAAAAAATTTCATTATAATTTTCTTTCAAATTTCTTTAAAGAAATAAAATGGAAAATATTATACTGGAAATGAAAATACATTTTTATTTTTCAACTATGTAGATTTGGAATTGATATTTGTGTCATGTATTTTATACTTTCTAAAGGATATAAAAATCTAAATAGTGCGTACAAATTACAATTCTAAATATTAATTTAATTAGCAAATACTTAAGACTTTCACAAGAGTCCATTTACTTCCTTTGTCCATCTAAAATATTAACTGAAACACGAATCTTAAATTATTCCGAAACAAAATGTTTTTATTTATACATACGAAAGTGCTCGTAAGTGCCATAAGTATTGCTAATTCAATACACTCAGTTCAGTAGAGTTTGATCTGAAATATGGTCAATTCATATATAACTTGGATTAAAACACTATCTTATAACAGAAATAGAATAATGTTCACTATGTAAGGGTGTTAAATAAAATCTAAAGGCAATAATTTAAGACTAACGAATGAAACTTACTTGTGGATTAATTTCAACGAACTTGTAATCAATCTTTAATGGCGCCTTTTCAATCACGTGCAACTGAATGTCCAATCAGATGACACCAGTGCATTGTAGTATGACGAGGCGAAAAAAAAGATGGTTTGAAATTTCATTATGCTATAGCTTTCAAAAGCTGCCTTTTGGTATTGAATATAAAATTTTATTGCTCTACTGAAATATTTTTCAGGTGCTTCAAAATAGATATTTTTGTGAAAAGAGATAAAATTCTTTTTTTCTGTTTATTTTATGGTATATTAAATTAATAATATATATTTTTTGTAAATAAAATATTCAAAATATTTTTACAAGAAACTTAGGTATTTCTAAGTATTTCTAATTTTTAGATGTCATTACAGAACAACTGATTTTGTAGAATTTCGCAATTTTCATCATCTTAATTTTACAGTAGTATATTCTTATAATACACATTGGAATGAAAAAAACAATTTTTAATTAACGGACCTTAGTTAAAATAAACAAATCACATTTATTTAGAAAAATATTAATGTAATGTCTTTAAAGGCAAAGTGTTATTTTGAAATAAACATTCATATTTTTCAAAAGTCCATAGTAATCATACATGGTTTGCTTTACTTATTTCACTGACACATTGAATTGCTTTCTGTTTGTCATCAGAAATATGCCTCTTCATAGGAAGTCCTGTTACTTTAACATCATTCCATTCAATCATATCAATATAATCCTTGGCATCAAAGTTTATACGTTGAAATAAAAACTTTTTGATGCCACCTTCATTTTCAGCCCTTGCTTTTAGATTCCGGGGTAATCCAAGCTCTCTCTTACATGACTGCGATCATCTGATATCATACAAAGGACGAGATTTTCAGAAGCAGATTTCTGGCACTGGAAAATGTATATAAGATAGCATAATAGCATTTTTCAATGACAACAACCAGAATTTAAACATTACTGTAATTGGAATGGGTGGAACTGCCGTGAACACTGGATTGAATAATGATGTGGTTCGTTTATTTGAAAAGGAATTAAGAAGGCCACTGCAGTGGTTGATTTGTCTATTTCATGGAAATGAACTGCGCCTACGTCCTAATTTGGAGGAGAAATAGGTAAACAACTAGAAAACTGCTATGAACTTCCAGTAATTGAATTATCACCTATTGAAAATGGCATTCCATTACTAGAAATTAAGGATGATTTAAGTGTGGACCCAAAATATTTGTTAGAAATGTCTAATGCAATCTCTGTTGGAAGGTGCTCTTCTGATTTGTCTATGAGAAAACCAGGAAAACTTTGTTATTCATGATAGCTTACATTAGCAAACCAAATACTTCACTTGTATGTGGGAACAGAATGTACTGCAAAAAAAATCTCCGAATACTGACTGAGTACATTTTGTAAGTATATGCATCTGTTTCGTTTCACATAAAGCGGAAACTATCTTATATCCATGGATCGAAGCACTTGTGGAAACTTGTAAGCTATTCACGTTACCTCCATCAGACTCTTAAAAATGTAATTGACCCAGTCATTCAAAGAAATTCGTACTTCGCTGCTTCTGAAAATCTCCTCTTATGTATGATATCAGTTGATCGCAGCCACGTAAGACAGCTTGGATTACGCCGGATTCTAAAAGCAAGGACTGAAAAATGAAGGGGGCATTGGAAAGTTTTAAGTTCAACGTATAAACTTTGATGCCAAGGATTATATTGATATGATTGTACGTAAAGATGTTAAAGTAACAGAACGAGGCATATTTCTGATTATAAACTAGGAAGCAAAATAATCTGATCAGGAGAGTCAACGTACTGACTTCAGCAATTTTCCATGTCACACACAAGCAGTAGAAAGGATTGTTAAATTCGTTACCGAGTCACCCTTACCCGTCCGTGGCACTTCTGCAAGAGTTGCATTGATAAAAACGAAAATACATTCTCAAAAGATAATGCCAAAATTTAATAATAAAAAACAAAACAAAACACAATTCAATGTGTCAGTGAAATAAGTAATGGAAACCATGTGTGATTACTATGGACTTTTGAAAAACATGAATTTCTTTTTTTTCAAAATAACGTTTAACATCCCCAATCTCAAAGAACTTTTTAATCTTATGCACAGTAAGTGTGCGTTTAAATTTTCTTCTACACCCACTTTTGATTATATTCCTAAATCTGAAAAAGTTAAACCTCTGAATCAGGCTGATGAGCTTAAAGCAGGGTGTTTAACCTTTTGCAGCATCTGGGCCACATGGTAAATTTTTTCAAGGCAGGCGGGCCGCATAAAAAAGTCAACTACATTCAAAAGTTTAGTTTTATTATGAAAATGAAAAATACATTGTATATGTAATGTATAAAATATTATAATCTTGGTATGCAATGTGATGTGGTAATTTTGAACGAAATCGAACATAATGTGATTTTTTAAATTTGGGTTGGTCTAAAGCGAATTGCTCTCGAACTTAACTAGCATTAATGATCGAATCAATCTCTCAAACCAATTTTCTATCCTAGGAAACTGTCGTAATCCGGAGGAAAGAAATTCCCGCTGCTAATGATGAATTTCCTGTTAGGCGGGAAACCAAACCTGAGCCATGTTTTTTTTTTTAATGGCGGAAGGGTACAAAGATACCCTCAACAAAATGTACAACCTAGTCAAAATTCAATATCCCAAATCAATTTCATGAAACTTTCTCAAAATCTTATCTGAAAACATTACTGCAATTGGATTAATATCGGACCTTTCAAAATTACTTAATTTACTTACGCATTGAATTTTTTTGGAAAAAAAAATCCCAAAACCGAACGGCCACTTAAAAATTAAAAATTTATGTTCCGATCTTAATATTTCAAATCTTACCCAGTCCATTAATTGTTCACAGGTTAATTCTGATAGTGTTATTCTGATAGTGTGGTTTCTGATAGTGTTTAACATTTTTCCTTTATTTTTCTGTTCCATGCGAGGCAGTTTCCTCTTATTGAAGTTCCACACTTGATACCCTATCAGGGAATGCTGGTGTGGGGCGTTCGTTTTTGCTTCCCATGCTTCAGTCCTCGGTTCGATCCTGCAAAGTGCAGTTCTGTTATCTGTACTCACGGATGTTCAAACCTGCCAATTTAATTTATTAAATATAACTTACTTATTATTTTAAACTTAATTGCCTTATTTTTTATTTCTAACATTTATTTAAACTAATTTTTTTGCCTTTTTTTTTCTTATTGTAAATATTATTTCTCGTATCCTGATTCAATTACAAAAAAAAAACAATGTAATATATATTCTTCAATGTACGTACTGAGGATAAAGGGTCTTATTTTTTGATATTTTTTGGTGTCTCATGACATCTACTGTCTATGTCTCTGACATTACATTACATTAATATTTTTCTAAATATGTGTGATTTGTTTATTTTAACTAAGGTCTGTAAATTTAAAATTCTTTTTCTTTCATTCAAATTTGTATTATAAGAATATGTTACTGTAAAATTAATACGATGAAATTCGAGAAAAAATTCTACAAAATCAGTTGTTTTATAATGGCATCTAACAATTAGAAATACTTAGAATATGTAAATTTCCTGAAAAATATATTTTGAATATTTTATCTACAAAAATATATATTATTATTTTAATATACTATAGAAGAAATTTAAAAAAATACAAATTTTATCACTATTTCCTCTCTTATAAATAAAGAGTGGTGAAACAAGGACCCATTTTTAAGTAGATATTTAATTTCTCCAGTAATATATAAAATTGAAACTAATTTTCATCTGTTTTTATAAGCTTCTAGGGAGTTAAAAACATACACACAGAATACAATCTTTACATACAAGGAAAATTATGTGAATTTTCACATAATACAATTATACAATTTCACATAATACTTTTCACATAATACAATCTTTACATACAAGGAAAATTATGGGAATTTTCCGCGTAAAAGAAGTTTCACAACAATGAAATAAATATTTTTGAAAAGTCTGTTAAATTTAATCTTCGCCTTCCCTTTCAAATCCATAATTCTGATGCAGATATCTGTTACTTGTGGTTACGAATCGGAGGTACAGTTCCGGGACGATGCAGGGTAAACGATTTCGGTGCGATTCATATCAACCCATAACAGGCCCTGAAACACGTAAACGGAAAGCGTTTCCCCTTCGGAGGTTCGTAAACAACCCGCCAGTGGCCCGACAAAATTCTCCCGTACTTGTCGTTCAACCGGTGCCTCCAGCACTGGCCCGATAAGCTGCCGTCAGTCCTGTGTTTGTTGGGTATATATATATATATTTATTTATAATAAATATGACGATCAATATATACAATTGACGTAGAAAAAAATATATATATTTATAAAAAAATCGTAAGGGATATTTTTATAGACAAAATAATGTCCAATCGTTTGCCGCATTAGCAAGAAAAAAAAAATTTTTTTGTCTATTTAGTTGCTATGCACGTGAGGATACATTTATTCAAAGTACCAGAAAAAGAAATCACGTGATCGGCATTTCATAAATTAAATTCTAAAAATTGATCTTTAAAAATTCACCAAAAATCAGGAAAGGGAGGTAAAGGTTCGAAAAAGATCTCATTTTAAAGGAATTTTTATGATCTTTCTCGTTATATAAATTTTATAACCCCCAAATTATTATTTTAAATGCAAACTTAAAAAAAGTTACTAAAACAGCTTAAAAATATAACTTTAAAAAATCTAAGAAGAATTTTTCAAAAATCTCTCTTAGTGCACCCCTACACCATAAGAAGAATCGCCATGCAAAATTTCAGCCCTTTAGGTCCAGCGGTTTGGTCTGTGCGTTGTATGTCAGTCAGTCAGTCAGTCAGTCAGTTACGGAACTGTTTTATATATAGATTGAGGATGGTTTTTTTTTTTAACTAGATGTGGCAGATCAAGAAATAAATGGAATCCTCCGGAAAAAAATAGGCACTTTGTTCAGTCTTCATAAAAGATTTACTATTTTTATTTTTATTTTTAAATAATTCATTATAATAATTGTTTCATTTTATTCATTATATTGTTTGCAATTTGTATTCTAGTTGTGTTTCTGGTCAATAGTATTTTTGGTATTTCTGGTATAAAAAAGTTACATCACTATGTAACTTTTTTTTATTTCTGTTGTCGCATATTCGATTGTGAGTAATGCAAGAAAATGGCTAAGAAATGTTTAATGTGTTGTGGTGTATATTATATTCTAAGCAACGTCATGTAAGAATTTAAAAATCGCTATGTTCGATGCGATTCTGTTTATTCTTTTTTTGTTAACGATTCTGTTCAGATTATTGTTCAAGCTGCTGACATTTTGAAGTCAATTATTCATTTTGTAAAACCTAATTCCAAAGGGTTATTCAGTGTGTCGGGAATTAAAGTTATGTGTTAAACTAAAGTCAATTATTTAATTCATCTTAAGGACACATGCATTGAAGTAATTATTTTAGTGTTGACTTATTATTCAAGTACTATTCAGATGATGTTAAAGGTAGGCCATTCCAGTATTACTTGTTTTGAAAGAATTAAGCGAATTGATTAGTTGCACGTAAATATGAACAGTAAATATTTTTGTTAATGGATTCAAATATAGTCCACCAAGATATAAAATTATATTAATAAATTAACTGACCTCACACACTTTTATTACCGTTTTCTTGAAAATTATGCTATCATTAAGGGGTTAATATCATTCAAAAGAATCGTTAATTTAATGATTATAATGGTTATGAAAATTTGGAGTCTTCTTCTACGCAAGTGATTCACAGAACAGACATAAAAATGAACTACCAGTTCCACTGAGTTACGATAGTAAAATTTCAGCATTAGATTGAAAATCCCCACCCCCCTCCGGACCTAAATATTATTTGTAGGAATAACACATTGAATGTTTTTCAAATTGTTCTGACCAATGAAGAAATGAAAGCAGTTCAATTATAAAAGCCAAGTTGAGAAAGAAAGGGTTTTTAAAAAGCACATCCTTTTTAAGACATCAAAACGTTCTAAACGAAATGTTTATTTTCTCGTGTAACAAAAGTTCAAAATAAATATGAATACTCAATGCTTAAAAATTAAAAATAGGTGGGTATACGGTGTTTTCTCAAATAAAGATGCGTATTTTTAGTACCGTGTTTTCACACGTCACGTCACAGGAGAACAAAAAACTCGCAATTTTAAAAAAGTACTGTTTGTTATACAGTCGAACCCCGCTATAACGAACTTAAGGGGACCAAAGGTTTTGTTCGCTTTATCGGGTGGTTCGCTAAATTCGAACCGTTAAGAAAAATGCTAGATTTCACAAAATGTATAACTCATTAGTTGTAATGTGTATTTAATAATGATGTATTAAAAAATGATAAAAATCTATTAAAAATGGTAATTAATGAATTAAATCGACTAAAATCGATTACATTAGACTGACACAATACTAATTAAATTACGTATAATAGGAAAAGGACGGGACCAAAATTTTCGTTCGTTATATACCGGGCTCACTATAACGGGGTTCGACTGTACATTAACAACAAGCCGGGCTTCGCCCGGCTATGCTCGGGCCTCACAAAAGAAAAATAAGGCCCTTTTCAGGGCCATACAAATGTATTAAATTCCCATCAATTTTCATTTCCGTCGCTGCCAACAGATGGCTGCACCATACTGCTTGGAGTGGACTGGTTCTCCGGTAGAGTGCTTATTTAGAATTAAAATATCTTTAAAACTATTAAAATAACAGAATAACTGTTAGCAGAAAAAGTTATCAGTTTTCAAAGCTCTTTCCAAATATGTAAGATTTATGTACTTTCATGAGAAAAATAATACACCGATTTTCGACTAAAACAAAATGGCCGCCAAAATCGCAGTCTCAGGATGAGTGAGACCCGGGACCTCAGGATGAGTGAGGGTTTGGGAGTCTCTTGTCGTAAAAGTCGCTGAGAATTAATTCCTTCATATTCTTAGCTGCATTAAAGGCATACACCTATACCTCGCTATACGGCCGCTCTTTATATGGCATTTCACTATAACGGCCTTTTTTAATCATGCCACTTTTTCGATTTACTGCCCATACTATTTCGTTATTCAGGCACAACAGCGGAAAGTGATGATGGCAACATATTATAGCATTCTTCATGTTGATGTTCGTCATCAGATTAAAACAGTTTTTAAACATTTTATTTTATGTTTTTTATTATATATATATATATATATATATATATATATATATATATATATATATATATATATATATATATGTGTGCATATGATTTCTTTTTTTTTTTATATATGTTTAATTTTTTAGTTTCTGTGTATTATTACATTGTTTTGTACTTTTATTTTTATGTAAGCTTTTTTATAGGAAATAAAAAGAATAAAATGCTTTATGAACTAAAAACTATATTATTTATAAAAAATTGGAACAGATCCTATTAAATTTGTTTGGGTTTGTATCAAAATAATTGATTTGTTATACGGCTTTTTGCGGCCAACTTTTCCGGAACGTAATCTATTTACGTAACGCCGTAAAGCGAGGTATGGGTGTAATTCGTAAATCCTGAAATAATTTGTGAGGAGATCTGAACTAAGCTCTCGCTTCTTTATTTTTTAAAGGGGCCCAGAGCACAAAATGTAATGCATATCCCTTGGTCGAGGCTAGATTGGGGTGATTTGGAACCTTGAGGGGGGGGGGGGCTTCAAATCTCACCTGTTGCACTAGTGTTATATAAATAAAAATTAAAAAAATTTTGTCTCTAGTTACCTTTCTCTTTCGAATCCTTTCGGCCAGTTCCGTGGCATGCATAAGCAGTATTTTATTGTCAATCGGTGGCAAAGGCTTGGTAGGTCCCATGAACAGGCTGTAGAAGAAATCCAGAATCTTGTCAGAGACCGGCCTTGTGACAGTCAGTATGATGCGGAACAAATCCATGCATGTCCTGATGAACTGTGAGAAATAAAACTGTATCAAAACCTGTCCATTTTCGTTCCAGTGAGAATTAGATTCAATAAAAAGGTTTCCACAGACTCTTTCTCTCTCTCTCTCCAATTCGCAGATCTTAATTCTTAACTTTAACAAAATAGTGAGATCTTTTATGTTCAATGAGCATAGAAGTAAGTGATAGAAGAATAAAAAGAATTCCAGTCTTCAAAAAGATTCATGGTCGGTACTAATTTCTTGAAAACTGATGCTCAATCATTGAATTTATAACTCTAAGAAGTACAGTCGAACCCCGTTATAACGAACTTCAAGGGACCAAAAGTTTTGTTCGCTTTATCAGGTGGTTCGCTATATCCGAACCGTTAAGAAAAATACTAGAATTCACAACATGTATAACTCATTAGTTGCAATGTGTATTCAATAACGATGTATTAAAAATGATAAAAATCTATTAAAATTGAAAATTAATAAATTAAATTGACTAAAATCGATTACATTAAACTGACACAATACTAATTAAATTCCGTACAATGGAAAATGGCGGGACCAAAATTTTCGTTCGTTAGATCTGTGAGTTCGCTACATAGCGGGTTCGCTATAACGGGGTTCGACTGCACATTAGTTCAAGAATGTTACAATATAAGCAAAAAAATTTATCCTATTTCTCTAAAAAAAAAAAAAGCTATGATCTCACTAAAAAAGGACAAAAAGGGGAGATGATTCAATAAATTGTAATACACACTCTTTCTGCTGTAAAAGAATAAAAATTGCTAAGCAATTTAGAATTGGCCTGCTTTTGTTATGACGCCCATTCATCATGACATTAACCCAACGAACTTATGCAAGTTTATGGGATTTATTTGCGTGAGGATTTGCATTTATAATTTGTTGAAATATTATCTAACCAAAGAAACGTTCAGACAACTCATAAAGACATCTCCGGCTGATTGCAAAGATTGCTAAAGGGGTTAAGGTTAGGAAATTGTGGTGCCCAATTTATGCACATAAATTATTCCCCGTCGTCAGTCTTTCACATTGTGAGGTCATATAAGTTTGGCATTGTCAACCTAAACTGTGAATGAAGATTGATATGATGGGCGAGGGGATGGAGTTGAACATTATGTGTCTATATATAATCTTAATAATTTAAAAATAAAAACTTAACATTGCAAATGCTTGGATGTAAGCGATATATAATTTTTAACTTTAATTTTTTGCCTATAATTATAAAATTATTTTGACCCTTTTAATAACGTCTTTACTTAAAACTTCCACTTAAACTATTCTTAGTGAACAGAAATAATGAAGTGAATCAACAAAAAATGGCGACAGTTTTCATATCAAATAACAGTTTTATAAGCGTCAGTTGTGATTCCAGGTTTATTGATATTCCAATATCAAAAACTGAAATTTTCAAAATAATTTCGTTCTTTTTTAATTTTTAATTTTTTTTTAAAGCTAGCCAAGGGATGGCCGAATGGTTAGAACGCTGGCATTCAATTCAGATCCTTTAGGTTCGAGTCCCCCTATTGGCATGAATGTTTGTAGCCGTTCGAGATCGGCTTTAAACTGTAGGTCCCGGTCTAATTAGCCCTCGTGTAGCAAAAAGTTGATCGTAGAGCTCCAAACCAACTCATTTTTAAAGCGTTTTTACTTAGAATAAACTCACTCTGAATATGATAATCTAGATTTTTAAGTAAAAATAATTAAAGTTGAGAGGTTGTAATGTCGTGTAGCGGCAAAGTTAACGAACGCAAATATGAAATGACAGTAGTGTCTTACTATGGAACCTAAACTATTTTCAGTCACATACTTAAGGTTTTAAATCCCTCAGCCTAAAACTAAACTAAACAGACTAACGTTAATACTTTATTTACGAATCTTAGATTTACGAGTAACAAACAGGATATTAACGTTTATGAAAATACTTTGCCATTGATCAGGCCAAGGAAATAATCTAAAAATATGCTCAACTCTCCCAATACGTTTAAATGCAATGTATCTGGTAAGTCCACATAACCATGTGTAGCAGCTTTTAGCATCGCTTGCCCACAACTCACGTTTTCAAAACTCAATTCGTTTCTCTAACTTATATGACCGGCAAGACTTGGGGGTTTTTAGTTAATATATATATATATATATATATATATATATATATATATATATATGTCAGAATTTAAGTGGGAAAAGAACGATTACCTTAAATTTAAAGGGGGCTTGGGAATTAAATTATATTCGTGGCGTAATTCGCCTCTAATTGTTCGTATTTCAAGACGCGAATTGGGAAAGGGAAATTCCCCTTTTCATTATGTAATCTTGGCGCGCCTGTGGGTTTTAAGTTCGAGGAGGAAAATTATATAATTCTCCGTGAAAGATGTCTGGTTTGGGCTCTGCGCATGTGCAAGGAGAGTGGACGCGCGGAGATGCCCGCGAACTTTGGTCAGAACGCGGGATTTAATCGTTGCTGGTGGACGCGTGTCAGCTAGGTCCACAATTTGAAAATGGCGAGCGCTCAAAAATGCGCTACTTGGATCAGTGGTTGCTGGAAGGAGAAATAAATTGACTTGATTTCGTTGGAACTATGTTTGTTTATTGGATTTAGACTACTTACCACTCGCCACCAGTATTAACTTGATGACTGCAAATTAATGTGAGAACAGGCAAAGCACACGCCTGTCATATATATATATATACACTCTCTCTCTCTATATATATATATACTATATATATCTTTTACTAAGAAATATCATTTTTAAAGGGAACCTCATCGGACGATTAATCACCAAGATTAATTTTTCTCGAGTTCGTCAATATTGAAAACGAAAGAAAATTCGCATTGCAATCAGTCCCATCTATAAAATATAGTAAGTAACTGATAAAATGAAACAACACTGATAAAGTTTGCCAGCAAGAAAAATAATAGCACAGGGTAGTTGTATTATAGCTAAAGATAGCGTGTAACGTATCGTATCTAAATATGAAAAAGCTCTTCACCAGTTTTTAAACGCGCGATAGACATCCATCTGGAGTATCACATATCAGTCATCACGAACGTAAATTAATGAATTCTTTGTTAAAAGACCAGAGACCAAAAATTTTTAAAATTAAGTTCACGGCTTCTCTTTCACCACTCAAGTTCCGCCACATTACTCGCTAAAGTTTAAGATAAGGTTTGTTGGAAAAATGCCAAATGAGGTTATTTTTAGCCATGGAATTTAATATAATCTAACTTACCGTCATTTTCTTGGATATTGCAGGGAACGTCTACCACTAATTGCTACCTGAAATAAAAAGTTAACTTGTATTAATATTTATGAATACATGAGATAGTCATAAAAATTCAACCTTCTGCTAAATGAATTAAGAAATGTTTTGCAATAATTTGTTGGAAATGCGTGTTGTGAAACATTTCTCTGAATATACAATACGACAGACTATATGATTGAAAGATTAGGTAAATATTCCTCTTATTTCCAATGTAAATTTCCCCATGACTCCTCAAACACAAATGTTATATCAAAACCAATATTCTTTATGAATTCAAAACGATTCCTTAAGGAATGGAAGCAAAAATGCATTAAAGGTAATCGACAGAATAAATGCCTTTTTTTCCTGAAAATCTCGTCTTAGACTTCATAAGTACCTTTCGGTTAAAATGTAAATCCTCTTTAAAATATTTTATAAATAACTTTAATCTTAATTTGATAAAACATTTAAAATTTATTTTTAATCTTCAATGCAAACTCTAAAATTCATGGATTGAATGAAATATAGTAGGTTAATATTTTATGTTAAAGTAGATTTATGTATACGTAACGTGCGCAGAGAACGTTAATTATAGAATACTAAGCTACAACAGATAAATTTTATGTAATATAGGCCAAAATATAAACGGAGAAACACACAGCCTTGGTAAAAATTATGAATTACAATAGTTCCGAACATATTTATACAGTTTTTCACCATATCGGGGAGCACTAGGTATGAGTATCTTCATGGACAATTCTGAAACGCCAGTGCTGGCAATTAATCACACCTCATGCTTTTCGATGCGTCGCAGTTTGTGAAGAACTATGCAAGTTCGAGTTTAGTCGTTATTCATAATTTTATTGTGGATTTTAAGAAGTTGTGACTTCCTCTTTTAATGGTTACTCCATTACATGCCTATGCGGAACATTCGTTTTATAAATATTTCTGTTCACAAGTTTTCAAATTATCAGGTTTAAATTGAGTTTTTCATATAATAGACAAATGTAAAGCTGTTATTGGCATTTATGACATAGATATATGAAAACTATCGCGTTAACAGGTATTTCGCCATGAAAAATTAAGATAAAATACATAAATAAATAAAAAGATTTCGCCTTCGACCAATAAAAAGAAATTTCGTCCTGAGTACACATTTCATGTCTTGCGACTGAAACACACATTTTCGGTGTTCAACAGCTGCAGGTTATTATATCAGACAGACAAACAAAACAAAAAAAGACTCAAACTCACTTTTAACCCTGCGTTTTTTCTATACAAATAGGTGGGTATACTGTTTTATCTCAAATAAAGGTGCGTATTTTTAGTAGACTGTTTTCACATGTCACGTCACAGGGGAACAAAAACTCGCAATTTAAAAAAAATATTGCCTTTTGTTATATATTAACAATTGATTCGTAAGTTTCTTAAAATTTCGCTAAGTTAATACTTTTAAAAAAAGGTGGATAAAATTTTTAAATGATGGATAATTTAGGTGGATAAAAGCCAAGATAATACTTTTAAAAAAAGGTGGGGATATGCCGTATCCCCGCGTACCCCCAGAAAAAAAAAGCCCTGCTTTTTAACTAAATAAAAATTGTGTTCGAAAGATTAAAGCATCAGTTTTCAAAATAAAAACCAAAAACAGTTAACTGGCCAAAATGAATCATTCATAGGTAGCAGGATCTCATTAGTCAAATACGGGCAAATGCTGAATATTTACAGCGAAACTTGAGGGTATTTCAGATTTGTTAGCTGAAATATTGGATAGATAAATGGAAGAACGTTTTACCAAGGCAGGAAAAAAGTGCTAACGAGTTTTTTTTCAAAAATTTGTATCTTCTGTTGATATATTTTGTAGTCCCCCCCCCCCTGTTCACTTGTATCTTATTAACGGGAATCAAGTATCACTCGCTTAAAAATTCTTGTTCCGAGACTCACCCGATATAAAAAACTAAACTGTAACTCTATATATATATATATATATATATATATATATATATATATATATATAATTGTATTTAAAGTGGGTATGACCTCTGTATTATACCCACTTTAAATACAATGTACCAGCCCGTGAGTCAAACTCGTAATCATCTATTCTTAGGCCATATGTGCTACTTATTAATCTACGTCATGGTTTCACTCATAAATTCAATTCTCTCATCACTTCTTTTTTTTTCCATGAATAAATAAATAAAAATTAAAAATTAAAAGATTAATACATTCCGGCACACACAACGCCTGATATTGTATTGAAGAAGAATTTCCCACACTCTAAATATATTTACAGAGATGAAACAAGTTATTTTTTTTCCATTCCAAACGGAAAGTAGTTTGTCACAATGTGTCGTCAAGAATAATGTGTCCACTTGTAGGGTGAGGAAGGCACATTTAAAGGAAATTCGATTTTGCTACATGATTATTTTTAGGTATTCTTATATGTATGAAATATCTTATCCAGTATTATATTTCCAGAATATCCTAAAATCAACATGACAGCAAGCCTAACAGTAACTGAGCAATTAACACATTTGATTTAGGTATAGATAGTTCCTGATAGTTCCAATTTTTTCGCAACTATTATTGGCGGCCATAGAGTAGTTTCACTCTATCTTGTCTCGCTGGCTCGGCATTTAATGCAGTATCCCATCATGTCCCTTACACAAAACTATAAACAATCTGATAGGTAGGCTTTAAAGATGCTGTGTACTAACCCTATTGGATTCTCTCACCTCAATGTTAATCTATGGAGAAAATGTGTCCAACGATTGCCAACTTGGATTTAAACAGTTTTATTTATAACTGTACTCTGCAATAGAGAAAGAAATTTTACAACTTGGGGCATTTTTCGTTTTATTTATAAAAAAGGAAATAATATTTTAAATTTTAAATTATTCGGGGAAAATATTTGGTAGAGTGTGTTTTAAACGTTCATAAATTCCTTTTCTGGGTGAGATTTATAAAATGAATCCTGTTGCAAGGTGCAGAAAAAGGTTCAGGCAAACTGAAAATACCCTTTTTATTGGATTATCAGTATTTATGTAGCTGTAAGTAGTAGACAAATTTTCTCCATAGGTTAACATTGAGGTGAGCGAATCCAGTAGGGTTAGTACACAGCAGCCTTAAAGCCTACCTATCAGATTGTTTATAGTGTTGTGTAAGGGACATGATGGGATACTGCATTAACCCTACATAAACATTGTCACTGATTTCAGCGGCAAATATTCAGTGACGTAGCTAGCATAACTGGCGCCCGGGGGACGAAACCTTTTCGGCGCCCTCCCCCCTCGTAAAACATATAGTAATATTATATATAGAATTAGTGAAAAGGACCATTTGGCGCCCCTTCTACGAGTGGCGCCCGGGGCATGAAAAACTCCCTTCCTCCCCCCTCGCTACGCCACTGCAAATTTCAAAGATGTGTGACGTCATCGGGGCTCTCCCCTGTTTTTCAAATGAGCTGTCGATCTACTCTGTGTCCGAATATTTCATCGTTGCTCCCGATCTAAGTACATATAATAAATATCCTTTACGTCAGCTATACCGTTATTATTTATTCAGCTGTTTTCCTGGACCGAGTTTTGTAGTTTCTGTGTATAACGTACGTAATAATTTCGGAAGTTTATATATACGAGTATTAGAACCTCTTGGTTATATAACATCACGGAAACTGCCCCATTGATAGCTACTATCAAAAGATACCGAGTTTATACCCAAAATTAATGCTCTAAAATTAGGAATTCAAAACATTTCCATGCATTATATTTTTAATATTATTAGATGTATTAATGCTACTTGCTTGTAATCCAATAAAAATTATTTTGTTTAAAAACAAAAATAATAATAATAATACAGCAGCGAAATTCAGATTTCAATAACTATTCCAAAAACATAGAGCAAAATTAAGAATAGTATCAAACGCTTTTAAACAATATTATTTATTGAATTTAATCAATAGTTTTTTGGAATCCAATTAAATAGTATTTTAGTATTTCGTAATCCCGTATAATTCTGAAATAGTCTTGTGGAATACAGTTTTAAAATTACGTAGAAGAGGTATAAATCAACGAATCATTTTTCTTTTGGATAACTTAAAAAAAAAAACCTATTTCGCTTTGCACTTTAGTTACAAATTATTAATAAAATGTAGATGTAACGTAACCAAGGGAAGTATAATTTCTAGCAAAAAAAAAAAGTATTTGTAACTCGAACATGAGAACAAATCCAAACACTTCCCATTATTTCAACAAGAATTCATCGAAGCTCAAACATTTACCTTCATGCTTGACGCACTGCAAAGCTATTCGTTACTATGGTAACCACAGTGAACAGCTGTAGAATATAATAGCGACTACGCACATCAGTCAACTTTTTTCTCAACTATCGTACATCATATTCTTCTTATAACTAACTCAGTAAAATATGTTCGGAATATTTTAAAATAAGCGTCAGGAATTAAAAAATTTTTAATAACTCACCAAAGATTGTTTTCTTCCCCTTGTGATGGTCTAAATACGATACATCATCGCGAGCACCAAAACAGCCTTGAAAGGTCATTTGTTATCACAGTTCCTGAATCACTGTCACATGTTTAGTCACGTGACTCAGAGACCGCGCTTCCAGCTGCCGTAACCACACATTGTTCGATTTTGAAGCAAGTGGTTCACTGATTTCTGGCAGAAAAGATAAAATTGCTCGAAATTTTGACGCTCATTGAGCTATAGACGCGATAACGGAAATGGCGACAAGCAAAGTAAAAAACTGGCTAAAAAAATTATGGCATTACTTCATTCTGGAGGGACAATATCAGTTAAAAATATCACGTGGTATTTACCGTTATCAGTTTCTTTGCTTACTTATGATTAGTATTTTATTTTTACCATTTCTTTAACAGTGCGATAAAGTAAACAATTTTTCTTTCGGAATACTTGCAAAACTATTTGAATTACATGCTATCTATGTACGATATGAATTCTTTCTATGAAGAATTTGTGTTCACGAAAGGTTCAAATTTTGAAATCAATTTAAAACTGAAACAAAAAAAAACAAAAAAAAAAAAACTAGAAATTTATTTTATGTTTGCACAATATCCTAGGTTCTTCTTTATTAACACACTAGCTGAATATCCGTACTTCACTACGGAGTGCATTCAAATTAAATACAACGGTGAATGTATGCATTTAATGCAAAAAAACAAAACAAATATATTTATAAAAAATCGTAACGGATATTGTTATAGACAAAATAATGTAGAAGGAAATATTTAAATTAAATCTAATAGAACATACTAAAGAGTATAGTACAGTTAATATAGTACAGTTTGAGGATCTTTTTTTTTACTGTACTTTAATATTTTTTTGGATAATGTCCAATCGTCTGCCGCATTAGAAAGAAGAAAAAATAATTTTTGTCAATTTATTTCGTTGTTATGCACGCGATGCAAAATTAATTTCAAGTATCACAATAAGAAAAGAAACCACGTGATCAGCATTTAATAAATTAAATTCTAAAAATTAATCTTTAAAAATTCACCAAAAATCAGAAAAGGGAGGTAAAGATTCAAAAAAGATTTCATTTTAAAGGAATTTTTATGGTCTTTCTCGTGATAGAAATTTTATAACCCTCAAATTATTATTTTAAATGCAAACTTAAAAGAATGTTACAAAAACAGCTTACAAATTTAATTCAAAAAAATCTAAGAAGAATTTTTGAAAAATCTTTCTTAGTGCACCCCTACACTATAAGAAGAATCGCCATGCAAAATTAAAACCCGTTAGGTCCAACAGTTTGGTCTGTACGTTATCTGTCAGTCAGTCAGTCTGTTACGGAACTGTTTCATATACGTATATAAGATTATATCTGTGTCTTAGTTCTAAACGGGCCAATGTCAAAATTGTTAGTTTCAAGAAAAAGGCATTCAAAGATATTGAACATTTTACTGAATGTTATACCTTTCTCTACTATGCTTCACATTATTATTTTTTTACTTGCTAATTGTTAGTGTAAAAAACATTATTTTTATCATATAAAAAAATTCATCTGTTACTATTTTATATAAAACATATGCCTTCGGTTCTTTTTACCATGTTTTTATTAACTTGCTTTCTTGTGTGTTTGTGTGTGTGTTTGTCTAGTACAAATCTTGCAATCGATTTTTAACTAACTTCCCGACTAGCTAGACATTTGAAACTTTTAGAATACTTCAGAATACGATGACAATGCATTTTTTAAATACTTTTAACCGTCTTTAAGCAGAATTAAATTAATTTTCAGTTATTTTCAGTTAATTTTGTTTTGTAGACTGGTGCAGCCATCTATTGTCCGAAAAGGGAACTAGTCAAATGCAACAAGCCAAACAAGTCAAATGTAAGTTAAATTCCAATTAACTTCATTTTCTTTCAAGTTGATGGGATAATTCATCCAAAAATTTTTAAAAAAGTATTTATTAATACATAGAATTGTCATGTTTATATGATTCAACAGAAAATTTAAAAACATGGTATATAAAAAGTCTTTTTATCTTGTAATTATTGGATCTAGGGTTACTGCATCTTAAATGACATTGGCTGATATTGTTATTTGATATTGGCCTTTTTAGGATTAAAGATTTCCTAAAATTGAAACTTTTGGTATAAATAATCCAAAATCTGAAAAATTGACATTGGCCCTTTTAGAACCAAGCCACAGATATAGAATGAAAAAAAGTACTATACACCATCACTGAAATTTCTCGTCTTACCGATGAAAAACTCACTTTAGTGTGTATACTTATAGGTAATCTGACTGAGAAAAACTAGCTATCTCTTCAATAACGTGAACAGTAAGAGCCATTAATAGAGCATTTGTGTTCCTTCCAATGTCATTTTCAGAAAGAAGGAAAAAAAAGGAGAGATTTTTCGCGTTTGTATTGATATTCTAACCTTGATATTTCCATACCAGTTTGAATTCTGGTTCCACCTTACATAAAAAAAAAGCCATGTATGAACTTCTTGATATCGCTGCAAAGTTATTTAATGATTGAGAATGAAAGTAAATTAAGCTTTTTCTAAAAAAAAAAAGAGGAATTATTTAATCAGCCTAATATATTAAAAATAACAGCTTAGGAAATTTTAATATGCAATGAAGCAGGAAATTAGGCTTTGTCCTTGGTAAGTTGACGAGTTTCCGGGTGATTAATTGAATGCACTTGCAGGTGAATGAATAGAATTTACTCAACAGCACACTATAATGACTTAATATATATTACTCTAATGAGTTCTTTCAAATTTAATTTGCTATAAACCATTTAAACTGTAAACATGTGACAGTTTAGAGAAACTATTGAAGCGTGAAAAGTGTCTAGCTTTGAAAACAAAAAAAATTTAAAAGCCAGGAAATTATCAGCCACGTTTTACATTTACTTTCATAATGTACGTGAAGCCATAATGGATAATTTACGTTTATGTAAAATAGCATCAATCATTACATGCGACTTCCCGGATTTCGGATTTCGGCTTTTTGTTTGCTTTATCTTTCTCTACTCAGATTATGGCAATTTTATATTTTCGATAATTAATTTATAGTTCCACACTAACTAAATTAGGACATTTTTTTTAAAATTATCTTTGTAGAATAAATTTAAAGTACATTGTTCAGACCGTGCAACAAAACTTGTTTCTTACAGAGAAAATATTAAATTCTTATAATATAATGCAGTGAAACGGATTAGGAAGCTTTGTACAATATGTAATTGAACTTGGATATTTATCCCTTCTATTAAACTAATTTAAAGTATTTTAATTACTTTTAGAGAGTAAATTAAAAATAATTTGCTCAAGCTGCCTAACAACACGTGTTTCTAGAGAGAAAATATTAAAATTAAATATCTTTATTAAATACAATGCATTGAAACTGATTATGAAGCATTGTACAAATATTCTTGGTGCACATTCTACATTGAGCTATTCAGGATTCATTCCGCCAATCGAAGGGATAAATCTCACCAGGTAGTTGACGAGTTAAGGGCATTGTCTTCTTCGTTAAGTCATGGTATTGTATTTAGGTTTGCCACAATTTTTTTCGTCTAACGAAGCAGGATTTTTCACCTGGAATATACCTTCGGTGTAGGGGCGAATGCATGCGCTTTATTACTGCTTTATTTATTTTTTTCTATACCTACCTGGGTACGCCCATATATTTAGAACCTGTTTTCGTTAACCGAAGGTTACTAAAGAAGACTAGTTTTTAACTGAAAAAATAGTGAAAATAGCGCTCATGATATGTTTTGCAAAAAGGCGTAGACTAGAGGTTTTAAACCTGGGTGCTGCGGAACGTTCTGGTGGAACGATATATAGTGAGAAGCAGTACCAAAACACCAAATTTAGAACTGAAACAATTATTCAGTCGAATAATCTAGGGAAGAACAAATATATTGGCGAAAAAAATTATCATTCCTATTATTTAAAAAAACTGCGAGTGTTATAAGGCTCAAATATACCATATTGCTGATAAATATTTTTACTAACACTAAGGTGCTACTGTTATCACATGGACAGACTAGCGTTTCTACCTTTTCAAGTTCGCAAAAAATTTCTAACAAAACGAGGAGTTTATAGCAATGCCTAGACGACCTGGTGCAAATGAGGCAAAAATAACAAACTTTTATCTCTAACACCTTGGTACATATTTCAAATCCCGAAACGAGTTAGTTTGTAGTCCGTATTTTTGTACTTGTTTTGATTTAGAATTTATATACAATAATTTATTGTCTACGACAGTGATGAGCAAACTTTTTTCGACTGCGGCCCACTTATTTTAAATAAAAAATCACTCGACTCCCAGAGAAAATTTTTTGGTACAAATACAATTTTTTAAAAAATTATGAAAATGTTAGAAATTTTTTTTGGTACAAATACAATATTTTAAAAAAAATTATGAAAACGTCAGCAAAGAAAAAATAGAAAAAAAGGAAACTGCACATTTTTGGTATATATATATATTTATTTTACATAATAGGAATTAAAAAAGTCTCGCTTACCATCTATCTACACTTGCTTTTGGTAAAACTGTTTGACATGTTATTTAACAATCATATAATTTTTTAACAAATAAATAAATATATATATATATATGTGTGTGTGTGTGTGTATGTGTGTGTGTGCGCGCGCGCGTGCGTGCGTGCGTGCATGTGTAATATACCGACCCCGTGTGAATGATGACCGGAGCCGGCATACCACAGCAGAACATAAGAAAGTAGTCGAGGCTCGAGAGAAATATGACACTCATTACATTGAACTACATATTTATTAGGCGAACACTGACACAACCTCTCGGGGCGGTTGAAATTGACGAAAGCTCTCATCTACATGGTGCAAGGTCTTATATAAACAATCTTGTCATGTGATCTTTGTAGTGGTGTCTAATTGGTTAATGTTTAAAAGTGACGTGATATTGCTCAGTAGTGTTTAATTTAGGTACCCACGCTACGATTTTGGAAAAAGGACGCCATCTTAAGGTTTCTCGCCCAAGGGAATTTAGAATAAATTAGACTTTAAAAGAGTTCTGGGGTTTTGATTGTTATATATATATATGTGTGTGTGTGTGTATGTGGGTCAGGATAACCGCGCGGTGATTTAAAATAACTAAACTATTATAACTACACTAACATTTAATGAAAACTTATTATTTACAAAAGATATTTACAAAAATACGTCGTTCATTAATAATAAAATAGGCTAATGAACATTATATAGCAGCCGTCTACTGCTATCAGACAAAACGCGTCATAGTTCGTCCATCGTCTACTCGCAGACTGACTGGGGTTGCCAGATCTCTTCTTCTTTAGTTGAGCTGGAGCGGCGCAAACGAATTATAGTGTCATCTAGTGGAATATGCAGGTACCATATATATATATATATATATATATATATATATATATATATATATATATATATATAATATATATATATATATATATATATATATATATATATATATGTGTGTGTGTGTGTGTGTGTGTGTGTGTATATACACAACGTGAAGAAAAACAACAAATAGCTTTCGTGGCCATGCGCTAAAGCAGCCATTTTGCAAACTTTAGATAAATGATATATATATATATATATATATATATATATATATATATATATATATATATATTAAAATTCTGTAATTATATAAAATTTAAAGCACTATTTAATTAAATGGTTCAATATGACATAAATTTACTTCAAACTATCTGCGACCCCTCCAATATTTCTCCCAGTGGGTGGCGACCCATAGTGTTCGCCCCACTTGTCTAGGACACAAATTCTTTTTTTAAAAAAGCTAATTTTTATTTTTCGTTTTATTTACAAGGGGAACACTTCTCAACCTCTTATGGTGACCAGCCGCCCTTTTGACGAATGACTCCTCTTTCTGTCTATTCCTTTTTTGAGCATATGAAAGGAAAAGTGAAATATTAGGGAGAAAATTAAACGTTGCATGAAAATGCAGCGGAAAAGCATTATACAAAAAGTTACAGACTTGAGCTAATTATTTTATTTATATAACGTAGACTTTATATATTGTTTAAAATGCATTATAGAGATTCTAGAATAAAATGTCATAAACCACATGTTTCTACGATGATTACATTGCCATGTACAATATTTGCTTTCAATTACATACATTATGCAACATTTGAAGAAATGCATACCATTACATAAACAGCACTTGCAAATAGCTGAATTTGCACGGATAAATTTTCAATGAATTTTTACCCTTAAATGCCCTACAAGAACATAAGTACTCTGTGTTACTGCTCGAAATACACGAATACCTTTCTGATTTAATTTTTTACTCTTTTTCTGCACTGTTATGTTTTTTTTTTTTTTTTTTTTTTTTTTTTTTGCCAAATTATGCATGAGTTGGGAAGCGCATGTACTGGTTTTGATTGCGGATGACGGTATTTCGTCCCCAGATTCGGATCTTTCGTTTGAGATATTTCTCCGACTCTGATGGATTTTAGAATTTAATCGAATTCCTTACGCTGTCTCTCAATTTTTTTGTTCAGCTGTTTTGGCATTACACCTTACGTAAATTTTTTATGCTCGAGTCTGAAGTTTTTACACATCATTTCAAGAGCTGCTCTCTGATAGGTTCAGACTAGTAGCTGGTATTCCTCGGAAGGTAAATGTTTGTTTTTTCTTTCGGATTATTCATTTATTTATTCAGTTGTTTTGAACTTCGAAATTCTCGTTCCGATCTCATCCACTCTTTCGAAAGGAGACAAAGAGACGAAGCTGTTACTAGGAGATCTAGTAAGACCAAATTTTGCCATGCCTTACCGCCTGCAAAGACGGTGGAAAGCATCTGAAGTTAGTGCGTGAGTGCACGTGGTTATGCGGGAGCAACGACGGCTCCAGGGGAGGGGGAGAGTAGGGGCAATCCCCACCCCCCCCCCCAAAAAAAAAATGGCCCAGCGAATTTTTTTTTCATAGCCTAAAATTATATAATCCTAGACCTAATACTATATGAGTTGAAAATTAAAATGAGAGGATGTTTATTTCTTATATATATATATGTCAGAAATTAACCGGGGAAAAGAATAATTAAGTTCAATTTAAAGGGGGCTTAGGGATTAATCAATTTCGTGGCGCGAAAAAGCCACTAGTTTTCATATTTCCAGACGCGTGCGGGTAGAATATTTAGGTTATTCCCCGTTTCAGTAATTGACCTTCGATTCGCGGTGGAATAAAGCTCCTTGCAGAGAGATTATTTTTAGATACTGTACAGGTTTGGCTGGAAGATACTTCTAGAAAATTCTAAATTCTCTGTGCATGTGCCAGGAGAGAAGACGCGCGATTTTTACTTAGAACTACGCAGATTGATTTGGGAACTCGTTGCGTGTGGTCGCCCTGCTCGGCGTCGCTGAATGTTAAAATGGCTAACTAGGGACAAAGACTTTGAGAGTGGTATTCTTAAGAAGAATTCAATAAAGTAATTTAACGTGTGGACTGAAGTATTGTTCACTTCGTATTCCCACTCGCCACCAACGAATGAATCATGACTGCAATTTAAAGATGTTAGAACAGACAAACCACTTGCCTGTCATATATATATATATATATATATAACCATAAGAGCCGACGTTCCCCCCCCCCCCCAAAAAAAAAAAAAAAAAAAAAAAAAACTCTGGACTGGAGCCGCCACTGTGCGGGAGTCGGTGATATGGGTTTAAAAGATTACAAATACTAACAAGAGTTTTGAGGCTTTTAATAATCCACTGGCCGGTCTTTTCCCTGGGTTTTTATTCTCTCATCAAATAATTTCATCTTTAACATCCTGACACTTCATAACCTTTGTAATCTTTTTATTACAAAGGTTATGAAGTATAGACTACAATTTAAATCTATTCACACGTAATATAAAAATTATTGATAATTAAATGGAATAATGAATTATAGATGTGCGAAGTATATAAATGAGTGCTGGCTTCGTAAAAAAAGCCAAAAAAAACAAAAACATACCGAGCTGGACGGGGCTATGTGCCAGTTGTAACAGATGCACACAACTACGCGACGTCAACGAGACAATGCCTTCTTCGCTCCCATGAAGCTATTTAGCTTCATGTTCTCTCCCCTAAACACCTGCTAAGACACCATTGCCATCTCAACCTACCAGTGACCGTGCGCCCTCTATCTCCCCAAATCTGATTAATGTAATGCTCACTATACATACAATATTTTTATTTTATGTAGGACTTGAATGCAGATATAAATGAAAAGAGCATATGATTGTATAATGTGCTAAAAAATAAGTTAAGTATTATTACAATTAAGTATGTGTTATTGTTCTGAAAATTGTTAATGTCAATTATATGAAGTTAGTTTTGCAAATGAATACATGTATGTTTGTAAATAATTATACGCTGCTATATTAAGTTGTTAATGTCTTTATGTGCGTTTATTGTATTGTAATTGTGCATGTAAATTTGTAAATATATATAACTTGTTAGTGGAAATGTATTGACGTTATAAGTTATAAGTATGTCTTGAAGTGTGTAGGTGCACGTGGATACTTCTGTATGGATATTTGTCAGCAAAGGAATGTTGAAAATTCTCTGTATAACTATAAAAATTGTATTTAATTATTGAATACCTACTTATTTATTTAATTATTATCTAATTATTTAAGAGCTTGTGGTGGCCCAGTGGTACAGCGCCTTGGTTTTCGGTGCTGAGGGTGCTCGGATTGAATACTGGCGTCGCGCCACGAAAAATGCCTCCTTTTGTGTCGTCCCTTCATAGGGGGTACTTCTGTCCGCCTATATGGTGCCCCCACAATAAAATGGGCATTAAAATTGCGGCGTAGTATAGGCGAATGTTTGACGACAAGTGCATCCACATTGGGAAAAAATCTAATTATTTAATAATTCTTGAAAGAAATATATTAATTGTTTTGCTCGGTTAATATCTGTTGCAAAAGGATACTTGAGTTAAATAAAGAGGAAAAAAAGTTAAGTGCAGCACAGGAAGGTGTTATTTTGGCAATGTAATTAATTTTGCAGCTATTTTGGGATTTCTCCTTGGAGTTTTATTGTGGTGTTTGGCCTGGACAGATGTTTGAATTATCCAGTGCTACCAATTGGGGCTCTTTAGTAGGTTTGCTGTCGAGCGACTTGTTATCAGATGTTCCGTATGCCGTAAGGCAGGACAGTAAATTTATTGAATACTTATGTAGCACTTGTTTTAATACTTGGCTTTACCATGGCTGAAAAAAAGCTAAGAACCTTGAACATATGAAGTTGAGGATAAAAGAAGATAAGGCAGTAAGATATCGAATTTAATTCAAAATTATGTAATTTTTTTAAATTGTCTTAGCCTTTGGTTGTTGTTATGCTTGCAGCATGGCTGTTTGAACTGTTTTGAAAGGTTCACGATGCAAAGCATTTTCAGTTTCTTCTCCGAGGGGAATGTGTGTGCACATTTTGGCGGACTGCTCTTTTACAAGGAAATTTTTTTCAACTTATTTATTTCATTTGATGACTAAAATTTATTACCTTTTAAAATTTTGTTTTGGGCTCGGTCTTTGTATAGCCCTGCACGGCTCGATTTAAAAGAAGGAAATTTGTTTTCTTTATAATATTTTACAACTAATGGCTGCCTCCATTTAATAACAACGCAATTAATTCATACATGGTTTAGGCAGGTGAACGGACATATCAGAATAAATGCAGGCAAGCTGCAAATATTCAAACTGACGCTACATAATAAAACAGAATTAAGAAACAAAGCCATGTAGTCATGCTTACAAAGCGGAAGTACGTGAGCATCAACCATGTAATGAAACAAATTATGACACCGAGTCATCTGGTTTCGGAAAGCCATCTGGTAGAATGTAATGCTCAGAAAACAAATTAAAGGCAAGATGCAAATTTAATATGCGAACACTAAATGGCGAGGGTATGACATTAGTTTTAAGGGTTTTAGTTGAGTACCTATTAAAGTTGTCTGGATTTTCCGCAGGGGTAGGTAAGCAATATTTGAAGCAGAGTGTTTGGATAATGTAGGAATGTACGGAATGCGAACAGAAAAAAATTCAGTTGCATGATGACCTTTATTTTTCAATTACATATATTTCAATCATATAATAATGCATTTATCTTATCTTCCCCATATCCAATAGCAGTCAGGGACTTAGCGCTTTCCCTGTAGAATTTTCAAATCGACATGTATGCTACAAGAAACCTAATTTATACACGAAATGTTCACCCTTTTTTGTTGTAAATTGTATGAATGTTGTTCTTATTCTGGACAAATAGTCGTTAAGAGAAAACAGGAAGCGGAATTTTTGTTCAAGACTGTGCATCGGTTTACCTCTCTTGCCTTCTATCCCCATGTTAAGATGCGGAGAATCTTCCTTCCATTATTCTGCATATCACGCTTTAGCAAATACTTATTTTTTTAACTCCATTTTCTGGTTTTTAAAACAGATCCCAAAATGCTATACGTGTGTTTTTAACATTTTATTTTAATTTAATTTTTTAATAAGCAATTTTAATTTTGAAGGGATAGATATCAATAGTTTAATACTGCAGTGAAACTTCTCTAGCCAACCACCTCTCTAAACGGCCACTTTTTTTTTCGGAACCATTACTGGCCGACATAGAGAAGTTTAGCCGTACTTTAAAAATTAGTCGTTGAAAAATTAAAAATTACAATGCCACGCACTCATTATTTAAGCGACAATCATCGTATGCTAAAAACAAAATTCAAAAATATGTATCTGTAATGCGCCGTCTGGTAAGTTCAGTTTGCTTTCATTTCAGTTACAAAATTTATCAGCAGCAATTTTGATCCTTCTATTATATAGCGTGATTATATACTATTTAATTTTTATTTATTTATTTTTCCAATTAATCAATGGGAAGACAATACAACAGGAAAATTCGAAAATCTATCAATACCTGCAACCCTACATAGGCGAGGAAATCTTTTAATTATTCAACGATGAAATTGGAAAGTATTGCACCAAAAGTTGGTATAAAGGTCTTAAATATAAACCTGTTGTTGCTTTAGAAAAAATAAATGAACAAAATGTGTTCAACTCCTCAGACCTTCCGTTAATTAAATGGAAACAGGATAAAAAAATTAATGAACGTAGACTGTTGTATATGCAACAGAAACATGACCACGCGCGAAAGAAATAGCAGTATTTAATGGCACGTAAACGAAAACGAATTTCAGTGGAGGTTAAACCATGAGGTGACTTGTACGAGATAGTGTCTAGATTGTGTACGGGTATTCCGAAACTAGTAGAAAAAGGGTGTGTCTGCTTCCATATCAAGGCTCTATAATTCTTACGAAAGCAACGGGAAATAAATCTGAAAGCGTTTGGAGAATGCATAACCTTTTCACCGTCATTTCACACTCGTCATTGAAGAAGAAAATAAAAAAAAGATTCTAACCTTCGTAAAACTTCGTAGCACGGTTCATTGGAGATTTTTTTCGTGCACTGGGAAATTTTCCTGTTCCGTGTTATTAGCACTACTGAACGCAGGTGAAAACACTATTTGTTACTATTAACAAAAGGAGTAAACTGCGGGGAAAATCAAGGCTCTTTTCTCTTCTCGACTGAAAATAATATGCATAAATGTAACTTAAGTGAGCTCAGTAATATATAACTGAAATTATTCGTAAGTATATTCAGTTGAAACGTTCTCTAAATTTACGTTGTTTTTTTTCCGGGGGAGGTCTTTAATGTGGAGGCACTTTGTCCTGAGACATTTGCATAAAACCGCGGACATTGCTGTCTACTTTTAATCAGGGAGCAACATATAGGTCAGTCAACAGTGCTCCTTTGGTCTCCCCCCCCCCCCGAATTTTGATCCGGCACCCCCAATTGGCGGCATCTGGATAGCTCGCACCTTCCCCCAACCACTGACCTCCCAGAAAGACTCTCCGATCCAAAAAAAAATCCCAGACTCTAGAAACCTATAAACTACGCTCCAATGTATATTTCTATGTTGTAGGTATATTCACGTTTATATTCACTTGGTTTTATTCTTAAAGAATTTAATAATTATAAAAATATGTTTACCAAAACAGCAAAAGTAAATTTATTAAATTAAAACCGAATTTTTTAACAGAAATTTTTGACCCTGTCCAGCATTCAAAAGTATGCAATAAATTTCTCGGAGAAATAAGTGCGGCTTATCACGAACATATAATAGAAACTAAAATGATGGGGAAACAAAGATTAAATCCAAACAATGCTTAACCCATATATGATACAAAGAAAGACAAAATGGTGTAAGTCAATGGCATGTCTTTTTTTATTTGAGGGCAAAAATGTAATCTCCATGTTCAATTTATAGTGGAATAGCAAATAATTATTATTTGCAATATTATAATAATTGTTATAAATTATAATTTGTTCAATTTATAGTGTATTTTTTGTAGTTTTTGCAGTAAAACGCTTTGGACTTAACCACTTGACTTTGGTTACCACTTTGCCTTTCACCGCCACATACATTGCTGATTTTTCGGATTGATAATATCGGAGAAGTTTAACTGCGTATGGAGGACGTATTAAAATTTGATAACCTTATTCCAGATTAAAAAAAGAGGTAAAAAATGAAATATTGCTTTTTGGCTTGAATTTCATGTTTAAGAAGTTTTATCTTTCAAGGAAATTCTCCGCGAAAATGAGAATGAAATGAAAAACTGCAGAAACGGAATATATATAAGTATAAAAGCAGTATGACGGACAAGCGATATTGAAAAGAAAAGAAGTTATAAACGAATGCTCTCAGTTCCAGCTAATGCATAAGAACTAAACTCATTTTGAAGATATTGCATCATTATCCAATAGGCTTAAATACTGTAGATGAGGGACAGTTAAAAACAGCTCTGATTTGCTCACACTTCGTCTTCATAGCCATCACCTAAGTAAATGAAACGAAAGCACTGTGTCCTTGAAGAGATATTACTTATAATATCTATTCGACTAGACACTGCTCTAATTAAAACTGAAATAAAAAGCAAAAATTGGAAGAAAAATCCAGCAATAAGTTTAGATTTTACTTCTAAATTTTTATATCTTTAATTTCAGTTTGTACATTGTCTAGTATCGGAGATATTGTTAGTAATATCTTTACAGAAACGCTATAATTTTGTTTAATTTACTTATGTAGTTGCTCTGCATAAATGAGACAAATTTACAATTATTTTTTACTTGTCTACTCTTATAAGCCTGTTGGCTAATGATTAAGTAATTAATATATATATATATATATATATATATATATATATATATATATATATATATATATATATATATATATATATATATATATATATATATATATAGAGAGAGAGAGAGAGAGAGAGAGAGAGAGGTAGATAGAGAGAGATATAGATAGATAGATAGATAGACAGATAGATATAGATATATATAGATATATCTATATATATAAAACAGTTCCGTAACTGACTCATTCATTCACTGACTGACTGACTGACTGACATACAACGCACAGACCAAACCGCTGGACCTAAAGGGCTGAAATTTTGCAGGGCGATTCTTCTAATAGTGTAGGGGTGCACTAAGAAAGATTTTTCAAAAATTCTTCTTAGATTTTTTTTAATTAAATTTTTAAGCTGTTTTTTAAACTTTTTTTACGTTTGCATTTAAAATAATACATTGAGGGTTATAAAATTTATATCACGAGAAAGATCATAAAAATTCCTTCAAAATGAAATTTTTTTCGAATTTTTACCCCCATTTCCTGATTTTTGGTGAATTTTTAAAGATTAATTTTTAGAATTTAATTTATTAAATGCTGATCACGTGATTTTTTCTTTCTGGTACTTTCAATAAATTTATCGTCACGTGCGTAACAACTAAATAGACAAAACAAAATTTTTTTCTCTTTCTAATGCAGCAGACGATTGGATATTATAAAAAAAAATGCATATCCCTTACGATTTTTTTATAAATATATATATAGAGAGATAGATATATATTTTACATCAATTGTATACATTGATCATCGCATTTATTATAAATATATATATTTATTTTTTGGCATAAATTTCATGCGTTGACCGTTGTATTTAATTTCAATGTACTCCGTAGCGAAGCGCGGGTTTTCAGCTAGTATAGATATATAACGAACACCGCTCTTTTACAGACTATAAATATTCCCCAGCAGAGTCTATTTCAGATCCTTTTAGGTTTTTTGAACACCCTAAGATGACTTTTTCTCTCATGGGAGATAAAGAAAAATCCTTGAAAAAATTACAGTCCATCACAATGATTCCGATAATATTTTCTCGAAAATTTGCAATGCATTTTACGACATTCTCGTTACATTACAATATGGAAAAGGAAAAGTTCAGTGCGGAATAAATGCCAATGCATCGTCTATTCTATAGATGCGTTGTCATGGTGTTGACACCTATTTTAAGCTTTCAAGTCATGAGAGAGTCGAACTGCATGAAAAATCAGACACCATTAATCACGATTTATTAAAATATGTCAAGCAACCAACCGTGGAAAAAATGTCAAAATAACTGATGTCAAGAAAGGAATTTGTGCCAAAATCACATCGGATCACACGCATTAACCAAATTCACGAGTTGTTTTGTTATTATGCTAATATTCCGGATTATGCTTATACTTGGTAAAGTTGAAAGAGTGCTGTTATGTGCAGAGAAGTATTATAAGCAGTAACATTTCATGTAAGAAGTCTTTACTTTAACAGACGGAAAGGGTTGTTAAAGTATATAACGCAGCTAAGGATCGATCCCGAGTTTCGATCCCGTTTCGATCCCGAAGTTTCGATCCCGAGCTAGCTTAGTTCTAGTGCAACGGCTCTCGGTTCTCATGGTACAGGGATCAAATCCCGACAAACGCCAATAAATTCCTCCGTGTCTAGGCTGGATATGGGCACGTTAACCTTTAGCTTACGTGTCCATTTTTCCGATTCACTCTGTAGAATGGGAAATTTCATACCCCCTTTTGTAATAACGGCCATTAAGGGATTTATACATACACACACACACACACACACATATATATATATATATATATGTGTGTGTGTGTGTGTAATATATATATATATATATATATATATATATATATATATATATATATAATATGCATATATATATATAAATATATAAGCATATGTAAATATATATATATATATATATATATATATATATATATATATATATACAGCGGTACCTCGACTTACGAGTTTAATTCGTTCCATGGCGGAGCTCGTAACTCGAAATACTCGTATCTCGAATCAATTTTCCCTATTGAAATGAATGGAAATGCCGTTAATTCATTCCTGGCTCCCCCCAAACACAGCAATTTTTGGTTACTTGTTTTTAAATAAGAAAAATGTTCTTATAAATGACGAACGTTGTATAAAAACGCAATACAATAGAATGTACGGCAATAAACTTGTTTTATTAAGTGTAATGTACAACATTTACCTTGGACATGAGACTTGAAGATGCTGATGAAAGTGGAGGAGAAAAGCTGAACTGAAAAATTAAATCTTATTCGTTAAATTTTGATCTTTTCGCCATATTTTCCTCGCTTTCGCTTTTATTACGAGCTACCCTCTTAAAGTGAGGTAACACGGAAGCTGAGAGATTGTTGCATCGTTCACTGGGATGTAATGTCCTAATTCCTCTTTCTGAGAATCCAAAGATCGTTTTCTCAGAATCCGTAGGAAAAGCCGGAATGTTCCAAGAAATTTCCCAAAGAATCTTGCAATGAAACAGACATGACCAGAGATGGATTTCCTTAAGTATAGAAGGCGGGACAACGTGCACAAGCTTTATTCCTATCATGCCAATTTCGGAAGTAAAATCCACTATGTTGATAATAGTATGATGGTGCCTCATAATCCTTATCTCCTGAAGAAATTTGACTGTCACATTAAAGTTGAGTACTGTTCCTCAGAAATGGCTCTGAAGTATATTCACAAGTATATACACAAAAGACATGATCGTGCGAGGATGGAAGTACATCGATAGCCGCTATGTTGGCCCAATGGAAGCAGCATGGAGGCTGATAACAATGCCCTTACACAACAGGAGCCACATTGTTGTAAGGCTTCCGTTCATCTGGATGGTCAGCAGTATGTGACATTCGAAGAAGGACACGAAGAAAAGGCTTTGAATAAAGACTATAAGACCAGGCTGTTTGGATGGTTCGACCTAAACAAGCATGATTTAGCAGCCAGGACCATCAAATATGGGAACCTGCCAGAAAGCTATTCATGGAATGTAACATCCAAAAAGTGGATACCATGAAAGAAAGCCGCTAAAGTTGTGGGTCGCATTGTTAATGTTTCGCCGAAAGATTCTGAAAGATTTTTCTTAAAACTCATTCTCAACAGGATTTCAGGTGCTACTTGCTATCAGGATCTCAGAACACACGAAGGAGTTATCTACAGAATATACAGAAAAGCAGCAATTGCAATGGGAATAACGGAGAGCAGTGAAGAAGCAAATGCCGTGCTGGAGGAAGCCGCAACCACATTGATGCCCACCCTATTTAGACGATTCTTTGTCTACTACCTTCTTGGGGAAGAACTACACTGAAGTGCCACTGAATTAGGGATACCTACCTAGTAACGAGTTGGGCCTCCTCTGGCCTTGATAATGGCTGCCACACGACGAGGAATAGATGCAACAAGTTTCTGGAAACGTTCCACGGGAATGGCTTGCCAAATATTGGCTAAAGCTGTCCATAATTCAGTAAGGTTCTTTGGTGCTGTGTGTTGGCCTTTCACGCCTTGTTCCAAAACATCCCAAAGATGCTCAATAGGATTTAAGTCTGGGCTTCTAGGTGGCTAATTCATGACAGAGAAGTCAGAGGAATGCTCATCCAACCAGCCAGTAGCCAACCGAGACTTGTGAGAGGTACAGTTGTCTTTCTGGAAAACTCCATTACCGTGCGGATAACAGAACAGCATAAATGGATGGAGGTGATTACCCAGCAACTCTACGTACCGAATTGCATTGAGGGAGGTTGGTCCACGCACCAAAGATCCCAAACTGTGCCACGAAAAAAAACCCCAGACTATGATTGAGCCACCATGCCCTTGTACAGTTCCAGCCAGGCATGCAGGATCCATGGCTTCATGAGCCTGACGCCATATTCTCAGCCTCCCGTCGGCGTTAAGTAGTCGGAATCGAGACTCATCACTCCATGCTACTCGTTTCCAGTCCTCTACACTCCAGTCTGTGTGCTCTCTTGCCCAGGCAAGACGTGCATCCCGATGGCGAGTATAGAGCAATGGTACTCTCGTAGGTCGACGGTTCCCGCAACCCATACGGTGAAGCGAGCGTTGCACAGTCCGTTTACTGACTGTACGACTGGCACCGTCATTAAACTGGGTGGTAATTTGAGCTAATGTTTGGCTTCGCTGGCTACGTACAATACGCCTGAGACGTCTCTCACCACGCACTGTCAAGGCTAATTGTCCTTTGTAGTTTGCCCGATCGCTAGTTTTTTTTCCACCATCCATGTATTCTTGGTATACTCTTGACACTGTCGACCTTGAAAATCCTAGCTGTCTGACGATATCGGAAATTGAATGGCCCATGCGTCGCGCACCTACGATTTGTCCGCGATCGAAGGCATCTAAATCAGGCAGTTTACCCATACTGGCAATTCCAACAACTAATTCAGAACAACCACAGTACGCGCTATATATGCAGTTACCAGATCGCCCTCACTTGCGCATACGTGATGCGCAGCGCTACACAATTTTCATAGGTTTTGCTATCCCTAATTCAGTGGCACTTCAGTGTATCTGATGCTGTGCAATTGTGGGAAAAGTTTCAAGAACATATGACTGAACGTGATACTACCACCTACGATGCCCTTTGCGAGATTGAAGCACAGCTAAATATGGAAGATGCAAAGGACATGCAAAGATTTTGGACTTCCAGAGCCAACTTTATTGAATCTTGAAGTCCATAAAGTAGATGTCCAACAGCATTTAGAAGCATGCAAAAATTTTGTAGAAAAGTTAAATGTTGACCAGCTCGCAGTGTATAAAAGAGCAATCGATTGCATTTCTGGAACTTCTAAGGATCCTATTCAGTGTTTTTTTTATTGATGGGCCGGCTCTCAGTGGAGAAACATTTCTGTACAATGGAATCTATCACAGACTACTTGCGATGAAGAAAAAAACTGCATGTGTTGCTTGGACTGGAATTACTTCAATACTCTTGCCATGTGGAAAAACATCTCATCGTTTTTTCAACCTACCTATTAAGGTTGAACTAAATGAGGAAGGAATTTGATTTTTGAAGACTCGGGACAAGCTCCGTCTACAAGAGGTCGATGTTGTGATATGGGATGAAGCAAGCATGATACCCAGAAAAACTCTTGAGATTATTGATCGTACACTTCGTGACACCATGAACAACAATATAGCTTTTGGTGGAGAGACATTCATTCTTGGAGGAGACTTCCGACAAGTGCTGCCTGTTGTGAAGAAAGCAAGCAGAAAACAAATTGTCAATGAGTGTGTGAAATCATCTTACTTGTGGCCAGTATTTGAGATTCATTATTTAAAAATCAACATGCGAGCCGACAGAGGAACAGCAGATTTCTCAGACTGGCTTTTGCAACTTGGCAATGGAGACTTTGAGGAACTGGTGGTTGAAAATTCTGCTTTTTACTGTGAAGACATGACTGATTGGTTTTTCGAAGATGTTTCTGATGCTTCAACTGATATGCTCAGCAGAATAATTTTATCACCACACAACAATGAAGTCAATCAAGTAAATGAAAAAGTATTGTCCAGTATTCCTGGAGAAGAAATGGTAAGCTACAGCATTGACAAGGCAACACTTTGTGGAATTGACAAGAGTGATGAAAGAGAAGTGGAAGCAACTCTCAGGTATGCTGACGAGTATCTGAATGCTCTCACGCCATCTGGAATGCCACCTCACAAGCTTAAGTTAAAAGTTGGCTGCATCGTTATGCTTATTAGGAATTTGTCAATAGCTTATGGACTCTGCAGTGGTACACGTCTCTTGGTAAAGCGGATTGGGTTTCGAGTTTTGACTGTGAAGATTATAACTGGGGATCGAAAAGGCTCCGTGGTAGATATACCGAGAATTCAACTGAACACATCAACTGGTCATTGATATTTACCCTTCGTGTTATATCGTTGGCAGTTCCCTGTTCGTCTTGCGTATGCGCTAATGATTAACAAGTCACAAGGTCAGACTTTTGAACGCGTAGGTATTTACATAGAGAGTCCGATATTTTCCATGGCCAATTGTATGTTGCTTTGTCAAGATGTATATCGAGGGAAAATATTAAAGTTTTTATCAGGAATGAGAAAAAAGTTGAGAATATTGGTTACAAGGAAATATTGTAGGAATTTAATTAAAAAGATTTTTTTTAAATGATATGTAACGTCGAATTGATACTATGTGATTATAAATGATATAGTATGTAGTGCCATTGGAGTCACTTTCTTTGCCAGTTTCTTGTAGATGGAGTGGTCAAATTGGTCTGTGCCCATAAGCGACTGTCGTGACTCTGCTAGAATGTGTGTAGAGCCAACTACCAGTGCCATTGCAGTCAATTTCTTTGCCAGTTTCTTGTAGACAGAGTGGTAGACCTCAAGTGGATCAGTTAGGGCTTTCATGTCCATGATTCACAGTTACAGTTTAGGGAAGGGGCTGGTACCTGGATAAAGAAATAAACCCCTAAATATTTGTAACTGATGATGAGACTCCAAGTATCAGGCAATTGTTTGCCGGCAAAAGCCCAGTTTGTGAATGGTTATTTACCTATTTCAAAAAAGTAACTGATATCCATTAAAAAAACTTTTAAAAAGTAAAAAACGCCAAGCTTCAAAACCAAAGTTATGACTAAAAAATGGTGTGATATCAAATATCCAAGCTTATTAAGTTCTGGTACTTAATTTCCTAATCACGAATTTTTCACATCTAAGTGAAGGGCATGGCTTGTTGATAGAAACTCTTCTTCCCTAGACCAAACTCATCATAACCTGTTTCTGAAAATTTAAGTTTTAAATATTTGTTTAAAGTAACTCCTGGGGTCCCGTACGAAAAGCGAGCGTAGCGAACCTAGGGGCGAAGCCCCTAGTTTTTAAAGAAAAAAAAATGAATAAAAATTCAATGAAAACGTTTCAAAATAAAAAATACATAAATTCAATTTCATGTAAGTACTTTTCATTTTGAACCCTTTAAAGGGATTTGAAGGGACTCGAGAAGATTTTAGAGAGATCTTAGGGCCTTATTATACAGAGCCACTCGAGTGGCGAACGCGCGCCACAGCTTCAGACGCTCAGACAAGCCACTCGAAGCGATCCATGAAATCATACGGAACTTATTATACTGAGCCACAGCTGTGACTACTGGTCGCGACTGTCGCCTGGGGGGGCCACTTTAGTCGCCTACCCTCGTTTCTTGTGGCTCGCTTGCGCGATTGTGGCTTTGGTAGCAGACCATTGCTTTCTATGGAGCTTACATTATACAGAGCCACTGCACAGCGCCACAGTTCCCGTTTTTAGCCGTGGCAAGATTATTGACTCGGTCAACCCTTGTTTGAGCGTTTGAGACCTTGGGACGTTGTTTGAGCTGGTTGTAGGCTAAAATTCTGGTTTCAAAATAGCAAAAAATAATAATATTCCCCATTGGATTATCATGGACATCAGTGAATAATTAAACAATTTTACTGCTGTTTTAAGGGGGTCCAGGACACAAAATTCTTCAAATTTTCGAAAAACTTTTTGTTGCATTAAAATATTTTGTGTTCTTTTCCACTTAAAATGACGTTCAAATAATGTTTCTATCTTAATTAGAACAGGAGATATTCATTTTATTTTTGCAACATTCTAATTGTAGCCAATCTATGTTTAAACCTGCAAATGCGTTTTTCTGCATCATGGGTTTTTTCACAATTTCTCGTCTTTAAATTGTTATAAGTCAAGAACCGTTAAAGATAAATGATTCAAAATTGGAATATGTCTTTTTCAATTATTTTACTTTAATTTTGATTTAGCAAATTTGAAAAAATGTTTACTTTTGAAAATATGATTTTTTAAAATTAAGTTACATCTTTTTTTTTACTTTAAATATTTTAATTTTTTTTAAATTAGTATTTTAAAAAACGCTGAATCAAAATTAAAACTTTTATATTTCTGTTTAATTAAATGAAAAAAATTTGAAATTCGAGAAATAATATTTCGAGTTATAACGATTTTAATTTACCCAACTTTTGAAAAAAAATTAAATTTAAAATTTTTTTAAAAACTTTGTGAGAAGTTTTATGATGTGCTTTTGTTTACAAATTATATGGTTAACCATGACAAAAAATTCTAAATTTTAACTCAATAAATATTTTTTTTTTAATGTGGGTTTACAACTATTCCCTCTTTGTTCGAGAGGAATGTAGAACGTTTGGCCTCCAGAAAATCTCCGGAAGTACCCCAAAACAACTTGTCTGCTCTTACATCGTTCTACAGTGTATGAAAAACACCTTTTGAGGGCCTTCCTAATAATATGGGAAGCACTCCTAAAGTCCTTTTCTGTCTGCGTTTCCTTTTTTTCAGTAAGAGAAGCAAGCACAAATCATCTTCTTCACTTGACGAAGGTATCTTGAATACTGAAAAAGGAATGAAATCATGACAAAACACACGAAAGCCAGGCCAGGCCACTGCTGTGGCTTGAATGAGCCACAGCTGTGGCTTGGATGCGCCACCGCTGTGTCCAGCCCGTGCGTCTGTTCTGTGGCTCGTGTTCACCGCTCGAGTGGCTCTGTATAATAAGGCCCTTAGATCACTACGCTTTCTGATTACAGCCTTAAGATTCCTCTTTCCCCTCGAAATATTATGCATAACATCTCATGAGAAATTATGCATTCTGTCATCAGCCCCTGGTATGTTTTCTTCTGAGCAGCACATTTTTTGAAGAGCGGAAATAAATATTGGGTGAAATTGAAGAGCGGAGATCTGAGTGACAAGCTACACTTGACGACCAAATTTGACGCCTAAAATAAGCACAATTTGACAACAATTAGAACTGAGTTTAAAAAGTATGTTTTTGAGTTATCCAGACACTGTGTGACACCATACCACAAGATCTATTAATAAGGAGTTGCTCGACATGATGTATTGCTTAAAAGAAATTTGTGAAGAACTTGTCAAACTGCTCCGTAAAATCCCCAACAAAATGCATAAAAATACATTATTTTGAGCCTGTACTTTCACGATTTTAATAGGCTGCGTGTTTTGCTTGTCGACACGAATTAGTTAAACGCTAATACTGGATTATAATAGACACGTACAGTTTTGTTTTTGGAAAAAAAAAATATTACAGCCTTTTCTATGCTATTTCTCTACTATTAAGCTATATTTTTTTTCAACTTTTTAACGTAGGATTACGTTCCTCCATAACGGTCCTTCGGAAAGCAAAATTTCCGATGCTAAACCCGTCCGTCGTCGCGAGTTATAATATTGGTAGCGTGACAAACCCAGTCTGTACCGCTTGGGCATGCAGTAAGCAGTTAAACAGAGCCAGAATGCGTCAAAATTTATATATATATATATATATATATATATATATATATATATATATATATATATATATATATATATATATATATATATATATATTAAACAGTTCCGTAATTGACTGACTCACTGACTGACATACAACGCTCAGACCAAACCGCTGAACCTAAAGGGCTGAAATTTTACATGGCGATTATTCTTATAGTGTAGGGGTGCACTAAGAAAGATTTTGAAATATTCCTCTTAGATTTTTTAAAATTAAATTTTTAAGCTGTTTTTGTAACTTTTTTTAAGTTTGAATTTAAAATAATAATTTGAGGGTTATAAAATTTATATCACGAGAAAGATCATAAAAATTCCTTTAAAAGGAAATCTTTTTTGAATCTCTACCTCCCTTTTCTGATTTTTGGTGAATTTTAAAGATTAATTTTTAGAATTTAATTTATTAAATGCTGATCACTTGATTTCTTTTTCTGGTAATTTAAATTAATTTATCGTCACGTGCATAACAACTAAATAGACAAAAAAAATTTTTTTTCTTGCTAATGCGGCAGACGATTTGAAATTATTCAAAAAAATATTAAAATACAGTAAAAGATATGTGTCGTGGGGTACGACAATCACGACCCACCCAAAAATAACCTACAACAATATGTTCCTCAAACTGTACTATATTAACTGTACTATATTCGTTAGTATGTTCTATTAGATTTTATTTGAATATTTTCTTCTACATTATTTTGTCTACAAAAATATCCGTTACGATTTTTTATAAATATATTTTTTCGCTTTTTTTACATCAATTGCATACATTGATCGTTGTATTTATTATAAAATAATTTAAACATATTTTTGGCATTAATTGCATACATTGACCGTTGTATTTAATTTGAATGTAGTCCGTAGCGAAGTACGGGTTTTCAGCTAGTATATATATGCAAAAGAGGTAAACAGCGATAAGTAATCCTACGTAAATATACCGCGGTACTTTCGTTAGAAGAGACTAAAGGATTTTTTTTTTTTAATTGTATGCCAAGATTCAGTGTATTAAAGGTTTCTTTCAGCGAAACTCCAAACTTCTGGAGCCCTTTTCAACATTTGTTACTCGTTTTTTTTATTCTTCTTATTATTTCTTATACAATCGTTTCTCTATACGGCGAAAATGACCCTGAAATTTCTAACATTCAGAAATGTCTAGAAACGTCTGAAACACCGGATATGTTTCTTGTAAGATTTAACTGCCGAAACAATTGTCAGGATATGAGTCATTAGATGTTTAGATCAACACAATCGCTAGCAAAAAAAAACATGATTTTACATTCAATCCGTTTTTTCTATAGTCGAAATGATTTAATTAAAGGGTTGAAAAAAGTTGTCCAGTAATAACGCTGGGATATTTTTTCAATGAAGTGATGTTGAATGAAAAATATATTTGTTCAATTTACCCCATAAAAGACAAAGCGCAATATTCATCTGACTTGGTGATTCCCAGCCGCGCGATTTTTTTTTTTTTTTTTTTTTTTTTTTGAGACAAACATAATTACAAGATAAAAAGAACTTTTTATATATCATGTTTCTAAATTTTCTGTTGAATCAGATAAACTTGGCAATTCTATGTATTAATAAATACTTTTTAAAAATTTTTTTGATGAATTACCCCATTAGCTTGAAATAAAATGAAGTTAATTGGAAGTTAACTTGCGTTTAACTTTTCGTTCCCGTCCCGGCCGAAAGATGGCTGCACCAGTCTACAAAAGAAAATTTACTGAAAATAAAAAAAACATGGTAAAAATCTGCTTAAAGATGGCTAAAAGTATTTAAAAAAATGCATTGTCATTGTGTTCTGAGATATTCTAAAAGTTTCAAATGTCTAGCTAGTTGGGAATTTAGTTAAAAATCGATTGCAAGATTTGTACTGGACAAACACACAAACACACACACACAAACAAACAAGAAAGCTAGTCAATAAAAACATGGCAATAAAAAATATATTAGTAGCACCCTCTTAAATTAAGTATTACGTTTTCATCAAACATTTACACATCAGCACTAATCTCAAGTCTCACATTAATAAAGCAAAACTACTCTTAGTGATTTCCATTGTAGTCCTGTCCTGTTTTTGTTATTGTTTCCCATGCCTCCTGCCCGGAGGTATTCCAGACCACGTCTATATAGGCTAGCGGGCTGAAGGGTGTGACTCGGTTTATAATGACACCACAAGGGCCGGAGTCCGATTGAGCCAGATGCCACCTCAATTTCGACCGAGCAATCCCCCCCCCCCCAAGGGATCGTACCTTCTTCCACACTCTCTGACCTCGTAGAGGAACTTTCCGGTCTACGGATTTAACGTGCCCATATCCGTCCCAGACACGGAGGTATTTGAGGCGGTGAAAGGCAAAGTGGTGTAAGTCACATTTTCAACTTTTTTTTATTTGAGGGCAAAAATGTAATCTACATGTTCAGTTTGTAGTGGAATTGCAAATAATTATTATTTGCAATATCATAATAATTATTATGAATTATAATTTGTTCATTTTATAGTGGAATTATTGTAGTTTTTGTAGTTAAACGCTTTTGACTTACATCACTTTCTCTTTCACCGCCTCATTTAATGGCGCTTGTTGGGATTCAATCCGAGCACACCCTGTACCGAAATCCGACGCGTTACCACTAGGCTGCCTCAAGCTTGAAGTCCTCTAGTGTAATACTAAGCTGAATCCCTTGGATATTTTTGGAATTGTTTTAATATATTCTATAGTGTTTGTTATTCTATAGTGTAGTGTGTCTTATATCTTTCAATAAACAAATAAAATCATCAATGGAGTAAGTATTTTTGAACTTAAATTTGACCCGTTCATGATACAGCTTTAGCTTTAATTTAATATTTAAAAATTGAAACAAACAAAAAATCTAACAAAGGTGCCTCGAGTTTCTAATCTCATTCTCAAGGGGATGACACAAACGTAAAATAGGTTGGGAATCCGCGATTCTAACTGAATATTTCAAACTATCGAAATTTATATTACCGAGGGAAAACAGTAGATTCTGTTGCTTATATAAGGAATGTCGTGTTCTTGGAAAACAAAAAGTTTAGCTTGTTAAAGTTACACTGTTCATAGCCATTAACGAAATTTTTAAACATCCATTGCTTAGACCAGGAATGGGCAATTGTTTAGGCTCGGGGCCGCTTTGTGGAAGAGGAGGTTAGCGGAGGTCCGCACCTTTAAAAATTATTCTATTTATTAGTTAACTTTGCATTTCAGAAAAGGTATAAATTGTATCCAAAAAATCAATAAATATAAATTAAATAAAATATTAGCAGTTTTTCTGGCTGTCCGGATTTTACTGGCTGTCTTGGCGGGCCACAAAAAAAATCGGTAGCGGGGCGCAATTTGCCTAACCCTGGCTTAGACAGTCCAGGCGAATCAATGCAAGGTTCACCATAACAAATTTTTTCAAGGTTAGACGAGAGTACTGATGTCAAAAATTGCATGTATTCGTGACGTAATATTGGATTTATATATTTTAACAAAAGAAAGAGTTAAATATCAGAATATGTTACGCATTTTGCACTATCAAAATGTGCAGAATGGGCAGCGTTTGACCTCTGTTCACGCGCCAATGTCATGTCAAGTTACAAAAAGGACTTAAAATGGATCGCGTATGCCGTCATTTTACTGATCATCTGTTTAACCCGTATTCACTCTCCAATGTCAAGCCTCTTACAAAACGTCTAAATGAATCCCGCAAACAGTGAATGCAAACAATATTCTAATTTTATGATTCGTTGGACGTTATAAAATAAAGAGAAAAACACATTGCAGCTATTCTGGAGGTAAAATAATAATAAAAAAATAGATACAATATCTCAAGGTTAACGTGAAACAATAATGCAAGAGATATAATTCATTTTCGCAGATGACTACTTGAACTTCATTTGCATGAAAAAGTGAAACCAACTGTCAAAACGATACGAACATTTTTAGTCGAAGTGTATTTTTTTGTACTTTGGCGATAAATATTTGTATCGTTTTGTACTTTGACTTTTAAACTGGATTCTTTCAGATATCAAGGTCATATCGATTTCAACTTTTGATTTTCTTCACTTCCGATATGCCAATTTGAAAATGCTTCTGACGGGCTGATTGATTGATTCAATTGATTTCGAATGGGGAAAAAAACAGTTTTGTGATTTGTGCGCACAAGATTTAAAAAAAAAATTAGTAATTTCATCTATTTTCAAGTTTCTGTTTGGAAGCGTGCGTTATATCTTCAAAACAGATAATGATGCAGTTGTACAATCTATAGTTTTCTTAAAAGCTCAAAAATACATAAATAAAAATAATAAAAAAAGATTTCTTATACAGGTATTTCTAATTTATTTCTCTTATATTGAATTTTTCTGCCATTTTGAAACTTATTTCCTTGTTAATAAGTGGTGCCGTATGATGACCGAATGGCTAGGGCACTGGCTTTCGATACCAGAGTCTGTGGTTTCGACTCCTAGTCTTGACGTGGATGTCTGTAGCCCTTCGGAATCAGCAGTTGGTCCCGGTCAAATTAGCCCTCGTGTAACAAAAATTTGATCGTAGCGCTCCAAACCAAACCAAACCTTATTAATAAACAGATTTGAAGGCACCTTGATAGTAGTTAACCCCGAGTATTTTATTTTTTAAATGAATTAATATTTAATTTTTATACAAGGGAATCAGTGTGTGCGGTCTCATTAGCCATATATAGGATATTTTAAACTCCCAGTACAATTCTTATGAAAACACTAGCTGAAAACCCGCACTTCGCTACGAAGTACATTCAAATTAAATACAACGGTCAATGTATGCAATTAATGCAATTAATGTAAAAAAAAAAATAATATTTTTATAAAAAAAATCCTAAGGGATATTTTTAGAGACAAAATAATGTAGAAGAAAATATTCAAATTAAATGTAATAGGACATACTAAAGCCTATAGTACAGTTAATATAGTACATTTTGAGGAACATAATATCTTTTATTGTATTTTAATATTTTTTTTTATAATGTCCAATCGTCTGCCGCATTAACAAGAAAAAAAATATTTTTTTGTCTATTTAATTGTTATGCACGTGAAGATAAATTTATTTAAAGTACTAAAAAAAGAAATCACGTGATCAGCATTTAATAAATTAAATTCTAAAAATTAATCTTTAAAAATTCACCAAAAATCAGAAAATGGGGTTAAAGATTCGAAATAGATCTCATTTTAAAGGAATTTTTATGATCTTTCTCGTGATATAAATTTTATAACCCTCAAATCATTATTTTAAATGTAAACTTTAAAAACGTTACTAAAACAACTTAAAAATTTAATTTAAAAAAATCTAATAAGAATTTTTCAAAAATCTGTCTTAGTGCACCCCTACACTTTAAGTAGAATCGCCATACAAAATTTCAGTTCTTTAGGTCAGCGGTTTGGTCTGTCCGTTGTATGTCAGTGAGTCAGTTAGTCAGTGAGTCAGTCAGTTACAGAACTGTTTTATATATATATAGATTATACGGTAATCGTGGTGTCTGAAGAATACTGGGTGAATCTACCCGAAATTTAGACAGAACGAGTTTGAGGAAGTTACTATTATATCTCTAGATTCAGCAAGTATGATTTCAGTTTACTCAATATTGAAATGGCAAAAAAACGATGACACAATCAAATGACGGGTGTTAGCATAGTAAGTAAAAAAATCCTTTGATTCTCAACGACCATTTGAGAATTTTTCGCACCATGTGAGAAATTTTCACAGATGAAGTAGGTTTTTAACGTGATTTCTTTAAATGACAGATTTTGAACATAAAAGCAATTTGTACTCCCAGTGTCTACCAAGAAAATTTCAAGATGGCGATATAAGACCTTTTGAAATGCAGGCTGAAAGTTTACGCACATGGTACCTTGTCGGTTATTTCTACACTTCGTTGTCTCCCAAACCCCATTAAGGCTGCTGTGTACTAACCTTATTGGATTAGTTCACCTCAATGTTAACCCATGGAGAAAATTTGTCTACTATTGATAGCTACATAAATGCTGATAATCCGATAAAAATGGTATTTTCAGATAGCCTGAACTTTTCTACATCTCGCAACAGGATTCATTTTATAAATTTCTTCCACTAAAGGAATTTAGGAGCGTTTAAAACACACTATACCAGATTTTTTCCCCGAATAATTTAAATATTAAAATACTATTTGCATATTTTTTTAAAAGCGAAAAATGCCTCAAGGTGTAAAATTTGTTTCTCTATTATGGAGTACAATTTTTTTAAAAAAATCTTTAAATCCAAGTTGGCAATCCGTGGACAAATTTTCTCCATAGGTGAACGAATCTAATAGGGTTAGTACACAGAAACTTTAAATGTTCGGTTTAGAAAATCTGACCTTGAAAGTTTTTTAAAGAACTTATTAATTCAATTGTTGACAGACGTGTTTATCTTTTTAAAAAATTACAACCAGATCAGGAGTAAGTCTTTTTTGAAATTTCATTCAGTTTCTCCAAATATTTTCGGGAATTTAAAACCACTAACTGATTAACTTTTCACTAAGCTAATACATATCGAAACAGCTAGCACTAAATCTACATCATGAGCAGAGAGAACAGACTTGTCATGAGTTACCACATCCATTGAATAACATATATCTCTATGGTTAGGCAGACTCCCATTTTGTTACGCTCCAGAGAAGAAAATTTTGCTTAAACGAAGCAACAGCGGAGAGAAACGAAGTACTGGCCGTAGTGCTTGAAACCCAAAGCGGAAGAGAAATTCATTCTTTCATGATGGGATAACAGTTTCCGGAACGTTGCACATCGTAGAGTAACTCGTAAAAGAGCAGAATAAAAAAAAAGACTAGATATGATTTCACCAGTGATGGAAAAGCGGTTTTACCAGACTATAAATAATCACGCGCTTATTTCATTTCCCCTTTTCATACGAACAACTCAAATAAATGGGCAAAAAAATTGTTTTCTGTATTTGTTGGATACTTCTAGCCCTCAAGAACCAGTTTTTAGTACCACATTAAGAAATTTACAGTCTCTTATAACAGCTTCGCCAGTCTGGAAATGCAATACATTTTTTATGGCATTTTGTAATAACAGATTGAGTATCGTTTATACCTTACTAGATGAAAACCCGCACTTCGCTACGGAGTACATTCAAATTAAATACAACGGTCAATGTATGCAATTAATGCCAAAAAAATAAATATATATATATGTGTAATATATAAGACAATCAATGTATACAATTGATGTAAAAAAAACAAAAAAATATATTTATAAAAAAATCGTAAGAGATATTTTTATAGACAAAATAATGTAGAAGAAAATATTCAAATTAAATCTAATAGGACGTACTGAAGAATATAGTACGGTTAATATAATACAGTTTGAGGAACATATCTTTTACAGTATTTTAATATTTTTTTGGATAATGTCCAATCGTCTGCCGCATTAACAAGGGAAAAAATATTTTTTTGTCTATTTCATTGTTATGGACGTGACGATAAATTTATTTAAAGTACCAGAAAAAGAAATCACGTGATCAGCATTTAATAAATTAAATTCTAAAAATTATTCTTTAAAAAATCACCAAATATTGGAAAATGGAGGTAAAGATTTGAAAAAGATTTCATTTTAAAGGAATTTTTATGGTCTTTCTCGTGATATAAATTTTATAACTCTCAAATTATTTTTTTAAATGAAAACTTAAAAAACGTTACTAAAACAGCTTAAAAATTTAATCTTAAAAAATCTAAGAAGAATTTTTCAAAAATCTTTCTTAGTGTACCCCTACACTAGAAGAAGAATCCCCATGCAAAATTTCAGCCCTTTAGGTCCAGTGGTTTGGTCTGTGTGTTGTATGTCAATCAGTCAGTAAGTCAGTCAGTTACGGAACTGTTTTATATATATAGATTATGATATCGATTTCGTTGTTTTCGCTGATGACTTTGAAAATTATTCCCTATCGTTTTCCTTTACAAATCAATGAGCTTGTTAAATAACGAATAAGAAGGAAAGTGCCATTTTAATAACAAAAACAAATAAATTATTTGTCCAGATTTTGGTGTAAATATTTTGAAACACAAAACATTGACACAAAAATTATTTTGTGTTGGGGGAATGTTGTCGAAAGAACAGTGTTATATAATAACAGCGTGCAATTTAATCTCAAGTAACGATGTTTATCGTTTCTATATAGTTGATAGAGAGGTAACACATTTTTGTATTCATTATTTAGAAGGAAAATAAATTTTAAAAATATTTAGTCCTTTTACCGTTGACGTTTAGACGACTTTTTTTTTTTTTTTTTTTTTTTTTTTGGGGGGGGGGGTAGTTTTGTTCTAGAATTTGTGTTAGACTTTAACTGTGTTACCACAAGGTAGTAAGTTTCTTCATAAAATTTTTTGTTTAGAGTTAAAAAAAATATGAAGCATGTAAAAGTCAAATAAATTTATTATTCAGTAAAATTTTGACTTAAATGTTTTGTGCTGGCAAAAAAATGTTTTGGATAGAATTTCCTTCAATTTCCTCATTATTTATGATGAACTTTTGCTTTATTTGAGACGTTCAGTTTCTGTGAAGTTATAAAGGGTAAACCGACTGAGAACGGCATTTTCGGGATACCTAAATATTTCTATCATATCGGGTTCATTCTGTTCCCAGTTTTAAGACATGAGTGAAATCGAAGTGAAGCCAAAAGATCGATTACGGGAAGTTTATAAGTAGGTCGCGTCCACTCTTAGTTGGTTGTTGGTTGGTTGGTTGGTTAAGAGCACTACGGTCAACTTTTGCTACGCAAGTGCGGTGATGGTAGGCGGTTTAAATGTAAATTAATGTTTGATTTTTTGAAAAAATAAGTTTAGTCTGTCGAGGAGCATTAAACATATACTAGTTGGTACCTGTCAAAACATGACGGCTGGATAGTAAATAGAGAGCTAGAGAGATTATTACTCGGAATAAACAAATTAACTTGTTTATACGGCCTCATGCTTAGTAAGTATCTAAAGCCAGATTAAAACATGTCACTGAGCATGCGTAGAAAGAAATTAGTATGTTAAGGCGGCCTCGTGCTTAGTGAGTATCTAAAGCCAGATTTAAACATGTCACTGAGCATTTGCAGAAAACAATTTTTTTAATTGTAAATTATCGCTAATAAATAGAAAATTCGGTAACAAAAACCAAATTCGACACATCACATCTATAGATTAAAATCTTTCGTTTAAAACCAAAATGAAGTACATTGATGCAGTAGTTTTCTCTCACGGACTGCCAAAATTATCAGCTTAGCAACTTAAATATATACTAGTTGGTACCCGTCAAAACATGACGGCTGGATAGAAAATACATGTATTAATACACAAATTATACATCATTGCCAAATGTTAAAAATCATAGTATTGAGGATAGAGACATACAGTTTAAAAAATTACTATTGAAACCAGTAAAAAGGAATAGGGTTACCTAACAGCACGAAATAAACAATTTCCAGGTTTAATTATATATAACATAAATAAAAATAAAAATGGCAGAAAGAGAGCTAGATAAATTCCTCGAAATAAACAAATTAACGTGTTTAGGCAGCCTCGTGCATAGTAAGTATCTAACCATGTCACTGAGCATGCGCAGAAAGCAATTTTTCAATTGCAAATTATCACTAATAAATAGAAATTGTGGTTACAAAAACCAAATTTGACACATCTATAGATTAAAATCTTTCGTTTAAAACCAAAATGAAGTAGTACATTGATGCAATAGTTTTCTCTCCCGTACTGCCAAAAGTATCGGCTTAGCAACTTAAATATATAGAAGTTTTTAAACGATAGTAGAGGTATATAAGAGCATGGATGTCCATTAAAGAATAAGTGACTGCTGTTTAATTTTTTAAAACTGCAATTTTTAATAAAAAAGCTATTTTTTCCCATAGTTTACATGTACAAATAACGTAACATTACAACCCCAATATATAAAATTACTTTTTCAGTCTGCAGTCAAGTTTTGTGTATTGAAGTGACGATCGGGAAGAAACTTTAGAAATTTATTTTCACACAATTGTGTTGCAATCGTGTAATCGAACTCATATTTACTACCGCAATGCTAGGGCACTAGACACACACAGTCCATGTCAACACCAAACGAAAAGACTGCAAACAATTCGGTAACATCTAATTTGAAATTTTAATGTAAAGCATATTTTAAATTAATCTATATTATTTGCTTACCCACTTCCTTTCTAAAATATTTTTTTCTGAATCATGAATGATTCATTATTTCATTAACAGTTTAAATATAGCCGTAGATTAATTATGCAAACATACGTTTATTGTTTTTAAATTGTAGTAATTAGTATTTCTATATTTCATTTACATATGAGTGCAAATTCAGATTAAAAACTGGCTTCTTTTGTTCATGTTATTTTCGGCGTTTTTCATCATTATTAAATTGAAACATCCTACACGTAGTTATCGACTTTTCTTACATTTTTCTTACACTTTTCTCAGTCATACTTAAATTTCCAAATCCGCAGAACACTTCCATTGAAAACAGATCTAAATAATTACGGATATATGTCACTGAAATCCTCCTTAATTCTAGTTAATCATAGTTTCTTCACGGATTAACTGTTTTGCTACACTGTACGAAAACATTTAACTGCAATGTGGTTGATAGTACTTTACTGTTAATTTCGCGGCAAAACCATAGAAAGTAAGAGTGCTTACATTATTTATAGTTAGTGGCGGATCTAGGACTAGGCCACGGCCTAAGGGCCGCAGACCCCAGAATAAAAAAAAATATTTTACTTTGTGATATTCTTAGATTATCTAAAATATTTATAAGCAGAAATGTTTGAATTCGTTTTAAACTAAAAATAGTAAAAATTGTTTTAGTAAATAATAATAGTAATATTTATAATGAACGTTATTTACAATAGAACAAGGTGAAGCTTGGACCAACGTTTATAATCTTATTAGTTCGTAAATTAAATTTAACAAAAAAACTGTTGAGTGTTGACAAGCACGCACGCTCGTTTTAACATAGAGCAGGAATACAAGTACCTGAATAATAGATTATCACATACATGGTAATAATTTATACTTTTCTTACTGCCTTCAAATGAATCGGAGGTGCTCCAAAAGAAATAAATCGGCCACTGTCGATAGCCGTAAGATCTCGACGTAGATTTACTAGCTGCGGTCAAAATATGGTTACAGATCATTCGATCTGAAATTCTTACAAACGATTTGGGACTTAGGGAGTTTGAGGCTGGCGATTTTGGAGTTAGACATAGGAGTTAGACGTAGTCAAGGTAAGGAATAGTTAACTCTGTAACCTTTCTGTAACCTGTTCTTATTCGTGAAATTTTCCATTAAAAATAGGTTCTAGTCACTGTTTGTGAAACGCACACAGCATTAAAATAGACAACCCTTTTTTTACGAATACATAATTTTTAGCCATTAAAATTAACGGTAAAAACAGTCAAAACATTTTTGCTGCGCAGAGGCAATCTCTGTGCCTTATCAAACGCTCCCAGATGTGCTTACATTGACGCATAATGTTCATACATGTGAAAAATTCGTATACAGCGAACCATTACTTCCGACATTGCTGGTAACTGCAGACGAAATGCATGAGAAGATACAAAAATCAGAGAGTAGGGTGAGAAAGAAAGAAAAAATTGGCCCTTCCTAAATACCCTTGTTTTAAGGCTGCAGTGGACTAACCCTATTGGATTTGCTCTTCTCAATGTTAACCTATGGAGAATACTTGTCTGCTATTGACAGCTACATAAATGATGATAATATCCCCCCCCCCAAAAAAAAAATGGTATTTTCAGATAGCCAGAATTTTTCTGTACCTTGCAACAGGATTCTTTTTATAAATTGCGTCCATTAAAGGAATTTAGAAACGTTTGAAACACAATAGACGAAATTTTGTTCCCGAACAATTTAAATTTTAAAATATTATTTGCATTTGTATAAAAAAAACGAAAAATTCTCCAAGATGTAAAATTTCTTTCTCTATTACGGGGTACAATTTAAAAAAAAAATCTTTCAATCCAAGTCGGCAACGTCCTTGGACACGTTCTCTAAAGGTTACCATTGAGTTGAGCGAATCCAATAGGGTAAGAACAGAGCAGCTCTAATATTTCTATCTTTCACGGCTGCCAAATAGTGTTGAGATGAAGATCATTTGAATGAAAACATAATAGAACCAGAACAGAACATAAACATAACAGAAACAGCGGCACTAATATAATACAGAACTAAGAAAAATTTCTCGCACACTTCTGGAGGACCCAGCAAATCAAGCTAAATAGACTATTTTAAGAGTAATCGAATGTAGAAAATAATTGGCACTTTAAAATATATTAGCAAAAATAAATATATTTTAGATATACATAAATACAAATAAATACCGATATTTTTTTAAGAATATTAAGGAAAATTAACATACGGAAAAAAATAGAAATGAGTGATTAAGAATATTACAATTAGATACATCTATTTTTAAAGGTTTATAAATTAAAATTAATAAATTTAAAAATAAGTTAATTTAATTAAAACATACTTAATCAGGAGTAAGAAGCTTTTAATTTTTTTTTATTATTTCCACGTTTTTTTAGCTGGAAATCATTTTATTTACGAGCTTTTTAAGGACCAACTTTAATTTCATTTAAGCGTTATGCATAATTTTAACTTTCTGTCAACGACAACATATGAATGATACAGCACAATCAATATATTGAAATTTAATTAATATGAATACATAGAAAAACTTAAAATGGTTAACAACTCCCCCCCTTGAACCCTTAAACTGCCCAGTCCCAATATATACTAATTAAATTAAAAAATATATGTATTTTCCGCTCACCTTCGACTAGACTATCCGCTGAAAGAGAGAGCATGTGTTATATCAAAGACTCCCCTCTCTCGCATAAGTATATCCCGAAAGTGAAACCACATTGTCAGTAGGGAACCAGTTCAACCCCGTCACGGGTCACGTGGATTGAAGGGAGGGCCGACGAAAACGTTGCGCCGTGTTTGCGGACGTTTCGAATTAACGCCTAATTTCCAGAATACGGCGATTGTTGTGCCTGGTATATATCTCTCTCTCTCCTTCTGTCTCTCGCCGCCTACTTCACTCCGAAGAAGTACGTGGGAGAACTGCAGAATGAGCCCATTTCATAACCTCATGAACTCCCGGGTGACTTTTTTTTTTCTTTCTTCCGTTCGTTTTCGTTTCGCGACACTTCTCAAGGTGTCGCCCCCAGACTACTAGAGGTTCGAGCAAGGATGCTCCAACGCTCCCAGCGACATGCTTGTGAAAACTGATTTGCGTTACTACTTTTCTGCCTCTCGCACGATTTACCGTATTTTTCAGACCATAAAAAGCACTTTTTTACATTAAAAAAAATCGGCTTAAAATTGGGGTTCGTCTTATGGTCCGAAGGTAACATTAAAATGAAGTGAATAATTTATGTGGCTTGGTACAAGAAAGGCCTAAGTCAGTTTTATTCAAGATGACTTTGCTGGCTTATGTCTCTTTAAAAAAATATTATTTTCCACGTAAGAAATACCCAAGACTGTAACAATTGTTTAGAAAACACTTTTAAAGCATCGGATAGATTTAGGTACTTCTTACATTGAAAATAATATTTTTTTTAAACAAAGTCATCTTGGAGAAAACTGACTTAGGCATTTCTTGTACCAATCCACAGATTTTATTATATATATAAAACAGTTCCGATACTGACTGACTCACTGACTCACTGACATACAACGCACAGACCAAACCGCTGGACCTAAAGGCCTGAAATTTTGCATGGCGATTCTTCTTATGGTGTAGAGGTCCACTAAGAAAGATTTTTGAAAAATTCTTCTTAGATTTTTTAAAATTAAATTTTTAAGCTATTTTAGTAATTTCTTTTAAGTTTGCATTTAAATAATAATTTGAGGGTTGTCGAATTTATATCATGAGAAAGATCGTAAAAATTCCTTTTAAATGAAATCATTTTCGAATCTTTACCTTCATTTTCTGATTTTTGGAGAATTTTCAAAGATTAATTTTTAGAATTTAATTTATTAAATGCTGATCACTTGATTTCTTTTCTGGTACTTTAAATAAATTTATCGTCCCGTGATAACAACGAAATAGACCAAAAAAAAATGTTTTTTTCTTGCTAATGCGGCAGACGATTGGACATTATCCAAAAGAATATTAAAATACAGTAAAAGATATGTTCCTGAAACTGTACTATATTAACTGTCCTATATTCTTTAGTATGTCCTATTAGATTTAATTTGAATATTTTCTTCTACATTATTTTGTCTTTAAACATATCCCTTACGAATTTTTTATAAATACAGTCGAACCTCCATATATCGAACTTCCCTATATCGAAATTTTCTATATATCGAACTCTTAGCAAATCTCTATGTTCATTACATAGAAAAACTGTTTCTATATATCGAAAAAATCTCTATATATCGAAATTTCTTTCACGACATATTGGGAGATTTTATTCCACTTTAGAATAAAATCTCCCAATTTTTGGCGTTTGAAACAGTACTTCGTGGACCCCTCATGCAGTTTTAATGGACTGAATAAATGCGAGTATTTCTTTGATGAACTTTCCGCAAAACTATCTGTTCAGCAAGGTATTCGTAGTTTTTTTTAAAAGAATGTAACTGTGATCACTGTAACCACTGTCTGGATTATTGTTATTTTTTAAGGTATATAGTACTCAATAAATCTTTCACATTAATTCATTTTTTAGTTATTAACTTTCATTTAATGTAATTCGTATATAAATTGGAAATGGAGTTTCGTATACGAAAATTAGCTTTAATTTTAATGTTTTAGGAGAATTATGATAAAACTAAGATCAATTCTATATGTCGAAATTTCTATATATCGAATTTTTTTCCGGCATTTTGCTACTTCGATATATGGAGGTTCGACTGTATATATATATATGTATATATACTTGCTGAAAACGCGCACTTTGCTACGGAGTACATTCAAATTAAATACAACGATCAATGTATGCAATTAATGCCAATATATATATATATATATATATATATATATATATATATATATATATATATTTATAATAAATACGCTGATCAATGTATACAATTGATGTAAAAAAATACATTTATAAAAAAATCGAAAGGGATATTTTATAGACAAAATAAAGTAGAAGAAAATATTCAAATTAAATCTAATATGACATACTAAAGAATATAATACAGTTAATATCGTACAGCTTGAGGACCATATCTTTTACTGTACTTTAATATTTTTTTAGATAATGTCCAATCGTCTGCCGCATTAGCAAGAAAAGAAAAATATTTTTTAGTCTATTCCATTGTTATGACGTGACGATAGATTTATTTAAAGTACCAGAAAAAGAAATCACGTGATCAGCATTTAATAAATTAAATTCTAAAAATTAATCCTTAAAAATTCACCAAAAATCAGAAAATGGAGGTAAAGATTCGAAAAATATCTCATTTTAAAGGAATTTTTATGATCTTTCTCGTGATTTAAATTTTATAACCCTCAAATTATTATTTAAAATGCAAAATTTAAAAAAAATTACTAAAACAGCTTAAAAATTTAATTTTAAAAAAATCTAAGAAAATTTTTTCAAAAATCTTTCTTAGTGCAGCCCTACACGATAAGAAGAATCGCCATGCAAAATTTCAGCCCTTTAGGTCCAGCGATTTAGTCTGTGCATTGTATGTCAGTCAGTGAGTCAGTCAGTTAAGGAAATGATTTATATATAAAGATAAATATTTTACATCAATTGTATACTTTGATCGTCGTATTTATTATAAATATATACATATTTATTTTTTGTTTGGCATTAATTGCATACATTGACCATTGTATTTAATTTGAATGTACTCCGTAGCGAAGTGCGGGTTTTCAGCTAGTATAATATATATTACAGCTAGTTATGTATTTCAGCTAGTTATATATATATTTATTATATATATATAAACATATATTATATATATTTGAAAACAAATTGAAAATATCTTTATATACCTAACAAAATACAAACTGTTTTTTTCTAAAAATCCTTCCATAAATTTCAGGTGCGTCTTATGGTCCAAAAAATACGGTAAATGGTGACATCTAAATTTTTGGCAAAAAAAAATGGGGGGGTTTTGCAAAAATTTTAGAGTTTGAGCTTTTTTTTTAATGCGATGACAGTCAAAATAGTTTAAAAATTTGTCGAAGAATGGCCGAATGGTTCTAGAGCAGTCCTGTACAATTCGAAAAGTGATGCGGGCCATATTACTTTATGAATAGATTCTGTGGGCCGCAAGAAAATAAAATAATGGAAAATGGGAAAGAGAAAAATACTTTATCTAACACACAAACACCAACAAAAAAAATATTTTTAAAATTAAACAAATATAAATGTTCACTTGTTATATATTCCTTACGTAATATTTATAAAATTAAAAATAATATATTGTATTTTTTAGATTTATCATATTACATATATATATATATATATTCTTCTCAAACTTATATCTTCACAAAACTTTTAGCTCTCTCTTTCAATTTTGGTTAATTTTCACCACAATCTTTAATTTTTTAATAAATTGAATTAATTAATCTTTCCCATTTGACATCTGCTCGAAACTTCTCCCAACAATCTCTGGTTAAAGTTGTTATACCGAAGTCATATCCGACGTCTGATGACCAAGGACGTTGACGACAGAGTGAAAATAACATAATTTTGCCTGCTCGGTTACTTTTCCGTATGCAATGTCCTGTTTAAATATTGCACATTAATGGTAATTATCACATTAATGGTAACGACTTTAAAGCGGATAATAGGGCTAGGAATAGATATGATTATTAGTGGATGTTGCAAATGCTCAAGGCAAGAATGTTCCAATGGATCAATGGGAGAGGAATCTTAAAGAGTTGCGCATAATATAAAGAAGTGTGCATGTATTATCTGCATTAAGCTAAACCGTAGTCATCTGAGCCTTGATAAAATAAAGTACTGTTAATTAAAAAGAACTTCACACAATATATATATATATATATATATATATATATATATATATATATATATATATATGTGTGTGTGTGTGTGTGTGTGTGTGTGTGTGTATGTGTGTGTGTATATATATATATATACCGGGTGGCCATAATTAAACTGACAGTGCTCACAGTGTTCTGTAGCGCGATCTATTTGCGAGAATGACGCCACATTCTGTAGGAAGATTAAACAAGACGGGGGACGAAGAATTCCCAAAAAAATAAATTAGTTCCAAAAGTCACCGCTAGGGGAATATTTGGCGCTGTGTAATAGAAAATAGGGAATTTCTGTGACTGCATGTGGTGATTTGTCATCCCAAATTCGGCAGTTCTGGGTATTCACAGTTCCATGCAGGTAAAAGTGGGCCTCGTCTCCCCATAAGATTTTCCACGGCCAAGCATCATCCACCTCCATTCTGGCAAGAAAGGTGAAAGCAAAAGTCAATCGCTTATCATGGTCGGGGTACAGTAACTCCTGTACACGGCTGATCTTGTACGGATAGAAGTTGATAATCTTTCGTAAGATTTTCCATACCGTACTGTAAGGCATATCCATATTCCGAGCTAATCCACGAGCGCTAGAGGTGGCAGCAATATTGTATGGTCCTCTGTCGACAATCGCCGTGGCAACTGCTTCGATTGTATCCTGTGGTACAGGTTTTCGTCCTCTGCCTGACTGAACCTTCAGAGAACCTGTTTTCTCAAACGTCGCAACCATTGCTTTTAGCCCATTAACTGACACGGTACCGTTACCTTTAGGCATTTTTTTGTGCGTTCTAAAAGCACGAAGAGCGGCTGACGCGTTGCACTGGTTGAGGTAAAAGAATTTGACCAGTAACGCACGCTCGACTAAAGAAGGAGACATTGCACATAAACTTTCAATCCGATTGATTCGAAACGTAACACATTGCCTTTTAAAACCCAAGCAGCTGGCACTGTGCCAATGGATGTAACGTGAAATTTGAATAAAGAACTTCTTCTTCTGCTCAGCGTACGTGATATTGCAGATCACGAGACTATCGGTGTTTATGTAGATTTTACGCTTTTTTAAAAGTGTTGCCATATTGCACTTAAACTAAATAAGAAAATGTGCATAATAAAAGGTAATTTTATTCCGTATTAATTTGCATTTGTTAACACTCTATTTTCTATTACACAGCGCCAAATATTCCCCTAGCGGTGACTTTTGGAACTAATTTATTTTTTCGCGGAATCCTTCGTCCCCCGTCTTGTTTAATCTTCCTACAAAATGTGGCGTCATTATCGCAAATAGATCGCGGTACAGAACACTGTGATCACTGTCAGTTTAATTATGGCCACCCGGTATATATATATATATATACACTGAAGTGCCACTGAATTAGGGATACCTACCTAGTAACGAGTTGGGCCTCCTCTGGCCTTGATAACGGCTGCCACACGACGAGGCAAGTTTCTGGAAACGTTCCACGGGAATGGCTTGCCAAATATTGGCTAAAGCTGTCCATAATTCAGTAAGGTTCTTTGGTGCTGTGTGTTGGCCTTTCACGCCTTGTTCCAAAACATCCCAAAGATGCTCAATAGGATTTAAGTCTGGGCTTCTAGGTGGCCAATTCATGACAGAGAAGTCAGAGGAATGCTCATCCAACCAGCCAGTAGCCAACCGGGACTTGTGAGAGGTACAGTTGTCTTGCTGGAAAACTCCATTACCTTGCGGATAACAGAACAGCATAAACGGATGGAGGTGATCACCCAGCAACTCTACGTACCGAATTGCATTGAGGGAGGTTGGTACACGCACCAACGATCCCAAACTGTGCCACGAAAAAACACCCCAGACCATGATTGAGCCACCATGCCCTTGTACAGTTCCAGCCAGGCATGCAGGATCCATGGCTTCATGAGCCTGACGCCATATTCTCAGCCTCTCGTCGGCGTTAAGTAGTCGGAATCGAGACTCACCACTCCATGCTACTCGTTTCCAGTCCTCTACACTCCAGTCTCTGTGCTCTCTTGCCCAGGCAAGACGTGCAGCCCGATGGCGAGTATAGATCAATGGTACTCTCGTAGGTCAACGGCTCCCGAAACCCATACGGTGAAGCGAGCGTTGCACAGTCCGTTTACTGACTGTACGACTGGCACCGTCATTAAACTGGGTGGTAATTTGAGCTAAGGTTTGGCTTCGCTGGCTACGTACAATACGCCTGAGCCGTCTCTCACCACGCACTGTCAATGCTAATTGTCCTTTGCAGTTTGCCCGATCGCTAGTTTTTTCCACCATCCATGTATTCTTGGTATACTCTTGACACTGTCGACCTTGAAAATCCTAGCTGTCTGACGATTTCGGAAATTGAATGGCCCATGCGTCGCGCACCTACGATTTGTCCGCGATCGAAGGCGTCTAAATCAGGCAGTTTACCCATACTGGCAATTCCAAGAACTAATTCAGAACAACCACAGTACGCGCTATATATGCAGTTACCACAGCACCATCACTTGAGCATACATGATGCGCAGCGCTACACAATTTGCATAGGCTTTGCTATCCATAATTCAGTGGCACTTCAGTGTATATATATATATATACAGGTAGCGCTCCTACAGAACGGCATCTTACAACACGGTTTCGATCTAACACGATAAAAAAATTGCGAAACCCTTTATACAACACTGTACTTTTACAGCACTAGATAACATGATTTTTGTTTAACACATTTAAAAAATAAATTACCTTAAAATAATGACAGGAAGGAATAATGAACTATAGTGCCTTTACATGAAAATGTATAAACAAATTTTAATTTATTCATTTATAACTCTATAAAATTACAAGAAGGCCTAAGCATAGTTGAAAGTCTTGAATCATTTTTCTTGAATTCGGACCCTTCCGCTAAAAGAAGCCGAAAATTCAAAAGGGAGCTGCAAAATTGACTATCACCATACTATGATATCTACGAGGACCTTGTAAAAACCATCAGCAAACAAACCAAAATTACAGATTCTGTAAGGAGGATAGAAGGTGCAAGAAATCTAAATGAAGAAAAAGGTTCTGAAAGTGAAGGTGATATCGTTCAACCGAAAAAACGTTCTCGTTTGATTGTACTAAGCAGTGATGAGGAAGAAATTTATTAAATTAAGGTCTCTTTAAATGAAAATAATATTTTTTGTTTCTTTTCTTTCTGTGTTATACATACATTTATATTCTTAATAATAATTAAGTTGCTTATATGGAATTTTTTTTAAAAAAAGTTTGTTTTTAATAAGTTTTCGAACTTAACCCCTCTTTTTGTACTGGCTCTGGGTCTCATATAACACGGTTTCACACAACACGGCATTTTCTAGGAACCTATCTAATGTGTTATAAGAGGATTACTTGTATATATATATATATATATATATATATATATATATATATATATATATATATATATATATATATATATATATATATATATAGAGAGAGAGAGAGAGAGAGAGAGAGAGAGACAAAGGATAAAGTATATAAGCACCTCTTTTAATTTTAAAGGAATGTTCAGATCTTTAGGTTTGTTGAGAGCGCTACGGTCAGATTTTGCTATACGAGGGCTAATTAGATCTACGGGACCTACTGCTCAAAACGATTCCGAAAGGCTTCATACATCCATGCCAGTAGTGAGACTCGAACCTACAGACTCTGGTACTGAGTGCCAGTGCCCTTGTCCCTTACATTCATCTTCAAGGTCTCCACTATTCCTAAGTTAACCAAGACATCTCAATCTGCACTCGGTAAGAGATAGCTGTTGCGGGGGTCCACCTTGCTTTCTTTTCCACTTGTTTATTTTTTAACAATATGTGGGCAGATTAGAAAATCTAGCTCCTAGTGTCCAAATGAAAAAAAAAACTATCCCTTTTTAAATTCCACTTAAGAAGAGATAATTCTATTTGTCATGACCATACACATTCTCCACCGCCTAGTATTTGATTAAAATTCCTTTAGATTAAGGAATTAAGGATTAAAAGGATGCTGACCCTAATATGGATTTGATGCACAGTACTGGATACCGTTAAGTTTTGTAGTTGCACTCCCCTTTATCTAAGCATAAACGAAAATGGACTAAATCTAGAAAATCTAAATGCCTGCTGAAAGATCTTATAGAAGGAAGTCGAATACGATTTAAAAAACTTGAGGCAGCAAAACTGTTTGGTGAAGAAGAAACTCCGGAATGCTTGCCAAAGGGAAAAATCATGCAAGAAGTATTAATAAATTATGAAATTTGAAGAAGTTCTAAAGAAGCAGATAAAGATCAAACAAGCTCAGAATCAGCAGTGTGGACTTGTTAATTTCCAAATTCTAGTATTTCGCATAGACACTAAAAGACAAATTCGTGGAATGGGATCCTTTAAATGGACGCATCATTGAAATCCCTATGTCCACCAAAAGATTATAATTATGCAGGAACACTTAAAAAAGTTTTAAAGAAAGACACAATTCCCGATAACAGTTTCTTACAAAATCGTTCAAAAAAATACCCACCTATTGTCGAGGAATTCAAATCATTGACATGATTTGATGATCCCTGATTTTCTAACAGTTGTCAGAAGGCTAGAAAACTCAAACGTTTCGTCAGAATTCCTTCGTCACTCCCCTCATTACAAAAGGCAAAAAAAAAAGAAAAGAGAATGTGTACAGTAAATAAATATTCCAGAGAGAGAGAGCCATTACAGTGAAATAATTTTTACTATTGTTTGACTTTTATTATTTTTGTTGCTATTGAGCTACTTAAATATTTGGTACAGCTTTTAATCTCTCACTGTTCCGAATTTGTAAATAAATTTTTATATCATAGTAATCTATGAATAATAAAATCATTACATGTATATAAGACTTGAACTTTTCCGCGTTGGCCACTGGGGTCCTAGAACGTATTCTCAATGGATAAGTTTCGACGATATCATTATATTTCCTTTATTTCACCACTTGACTTCTCCAGTTCCAACGCTTGATAAAATTATGCCGTCTTGTAATCCGAAAGAAATTCTGATAAAGTTCAAAAATATAAAGTTTTTATAACTCTCACTTTGTAGTTGAAATCTCCCCTTAGAATTCGGTTATTAAGAGGAAATTTTGAACTGCCATCCACGAGATTCATATAACTTTTTTCTGAATGAAACTGTGAAGTCTCCACCGCTGTCCAATACCGCTGTATTTACTTCTAATAACATTATCACAATTTATTCCTGTACTTGCTATATCATTTTAATATTAACCTAAAGATTCAAATTATTAATGTATCTCTAAAACTCATTAAAATTCCCTTACGAGGAATTGTTGATGTTTGATGTCCACATTCGTTTGCAACCCAACTGCTGATACTCACTGACACCAGATGCGCATTCTTAGCATCCACTGTATATACTTTAGAATTCCAAGACAGCTTCTAAAGGCTTTTCTCTGATTATTCAGTATACTAACAGAAGCTAGCCATTCAGGTACAGATAGTTTTATACATTGCATTTGTTAGACTACCACTATTTATTAAACTAATTTATAAAAATTAGCCAAGTGTAGTCTTGCATGGGCATGTCCAACCACCAAAACACTTTTCCAATTCCACTGCTGCCATTACGCTCAAATAGTCGTTGTTGGTGGCACATATCGCCTGAATTCCTATTGGCAACCCTTCACTGAGACCAGCAGGAATTTGAGTAGAAGGATATCCTAGAACGTTGAAGATACAAGTGTACGCTTGGTTGGGGTACTTCGGGATGGTCATCAGGTGATGGGGCGCAGTTTCGGGATGTGTTGGAAGCAAGAGAATAGCGTCGCCGTCCAAAACTTCGTCCAGTTTCTTCTTCAGAGAGTTGAACATGTCTATGTATTCGTAGTAATCGCAATCCAAAGCTCGACGCTCGATGGCCGAGTAGTAGAGGGCTGGAAATGTGTGCTCGCTGCGGTTGAAAACGGCTTTGATGAATTCGATGAATAAGTTGACTTTCTTTCCGCCTCCCGAGACGGCGCTTCTCATGGGAGGTATGCCAGCTTGAAGAAGTTTCGATTCCCAAATTTCTAGGGCGTATTCCAGTTCTGGCATGATGATTTCCAAAGATTTGTTGCCGAAGGAATCTTCAAAGTGCTGGGCAGCCTGCAAAAGGGTTAATTTTGTCATTTACTCGAAGATTCCAACAAGGTTTCCACTTACTTGAAATAAAATATTAAAGAAGTTTATTTATATAAGTTTTTCTTAATGACTTTCTTCACTATATTTATAATTTGTTACTAATTTACCGCTGCATACTCAAGTACTATGAATCATGATATATATATATATATATATATAAATATACAATTATTAGTTTTTGACATTAATTATATTAGATTTTCACATTTCATAAGCTCCTGCAGTGACAAAAATAGTGGAGTAACACCTTTAAATTACAATCAAACCATTTTTATGCGACATTTGAAGCTAAATTAAAAAAAAAATAATATCAATTTTTAATGTAACTTAAATTTTGTATTTAAATAAAGTTTTGGTTTTTATAATTGAAAAAAAATCTTTAATGACTTATCCATGAAAAAGTTCTTTTTTTAGCATATGCTAAATATTAATAAACAATAATAGTTTAAAAGGAAATAGTCATAATAGTTTAAAGGAATAGTCATAATAGTTTAAAGGAATAAATAATAGTTTAAAGGAAATAGTCATGTATACCGTTTTATTTAAATTAATTGCAAATCACTTGTAACTTGCAAATTTATTCCTGGAAAATTATATTTCCTGTATTCAAATGAAATGAGCTAGTTCGAATTTTGCAAAATTCATTATTCAGAAACTATCAAAAAACTTTTTACTCAGAATACATAATCTTAAGGAGGAAAATATGGGGGAAAATATTAAAAATATATTAATATTACGTATTACATATTAATATATTATAAATATATTAATATTACAGTAGAGTATGATATACTATGTTACTGAAACCTAGACAAAGACAGCATAATATAAATTACATCTATGTAATAAAATAAACATCATCTACGGCTAGCAGAAAACTCTTGAGGTTTTTGCCTTTATTCATCCGTAAAATAATCAGTTTATTCATTAGTTGAAGATCTTGCACTTGACTAAGATAGAAATTGGAAATCCAGCATAGAATTTTTAATAAATTCTAGAGAGTCCAATAGATGGCAGCACCAGAAGAAAAGGTTTAGTAACAAAAAAAGAAATTTTTAACATAAGACAATTCAACACTAGGTTAAAATTGGTCCAAAATTAAAATTAGCCCCAAACTTCGTCCAGTTTCGACTAAGTATGCGAATGGATTAATTGAAGGATCTGTATTTTCACGAGAGGATGGAAATAAAATACACACTGCCAAAAGGCATAGAATACGCCCTTGGCCGTGAAGAGTGTATTCGTTTTCAAAATACACTATGGTTTTCTAAAACAGAAGGTCAATAGGTAAGTTGGTGTTGGAGCCCTACGACTACCTATTTCCGAAGTACAACCTACATTTTCATCTGTACGTGAGAAAAATACTTCGAATCTCTCACAAAACGTGTACATAAATTTATTTCCAGTTTACTGATTACATACAATTTTCCCAAAATTTGCTTTAATATCGGACAAAATTAAACTGCAAAACTTCTACTAAAATTACGCATTTTCAAAAGAATAAGTAGAATTTTTGCTTCAGTTATAAACTACTTAGATCCGTATTTTAGAATGAGGTATGTCCACCTCGAGCTGCAATGCAACATTGGGCCATGTTTAACCTCAAATAGTTCAAAACTCTTAGGGTAAACCCACAAACTCTTCCTTCAATGAAACGATTTATTTTTGAGAAAAAAAAATTGTTCAGAAATGCATCTCCTTATTCCGTACCAGCAAATGACCTATGGAAACGAATTTTAGAAGCTTACTTGCTACACATTTCGATCAATACCTTCAAGCACCAGAGGTATATGAACCGCTTAATTGCACAATATTATAAACCACAGTAATCCACAAAAATAAATTCTCCACGTACATCACTGTCGAACAGATGAGATATGTACCACTGGCGTCACGGAAAGATAAATATACAAGCAGCTACATTCTGCCTTTCGGAAAAAATTTCTTACATTCTGACAGAAAACTGAGCCATTTAAATTAATATTCAGAAAAATTTCTTCCTTTTCTATAGATATCTTATGCCGACTATTTATCATAGAAGAAGCATTAAATTTGTGCTTCTGTTACAGATGATTTGACGACGACTTCTTGATGTTTTGAACTAAAATAACTGACGAAAGTAAATAATCATTTTGTGTATCTGCTCAAATGAGGAAGCCAGTGCATTATGCCAAAGAAGAATCCTAACCACCTATTTCGTTTACTGCCTCTAAGTATGCGCAGACAATCTGCACAAGTTTTGGTTCACAGTTAAACCCATGCCTTGTTGAATATTAGTGCAGAAAAATTTAGTTGAAATAGTTTACCAGTCTCAGTTTCCAGCATTTGTTTATGGAGTGCCTGATTAGTTATTCACTGATCAAATACTGTATAGCAGGGAGTCCCAAAACGTTTTAGCCTAAGGGCCACATTGACTCCTCCACTAAGTCCCAAGGGCCAAGACCTATCAAGCTAGCTCATCATACCAACATACTGTAGTTTTGAATTACGCGTAAATTTTCGTTGCATAAATTTGCCCGTGGCTTTTTTTCGCTCTTGGCATTACTTATCTGTGTGAAAAAACATTCTCCAAAATGAAATATACTAAAAATATTTACAGATCTAAATTAACAGATGAGCATTTAAAGTCGCTGCTGATAATTTCCACTAATAAACTTGATCCACAACTGCAAACAATTGTCAGTGGAAAGTTACAGCTACATAAATATCATTATTCATAATTATAATGTTAACTTCATTGTGTAAATTACTTATGTATGTCACTTATTGTAAGTTTTTACGATAAATCTCATATCATCAATTACAGTTAAAATGTTCAATTTCATTATGTATGTCAGTTATTGTGTTCCTCAATTGGTCGTTAAACAAAAAACATCTGATTAGTATTTTGTATGATTACTTACATTGTGAATTTTACAATGTAATCAAAATAAACTATGGTAGCCGGATTGATGGTGCTGGCGGGCCGGTGTTAGTCCCCGGGCCGTAGTTTGGAGACCCCTACTGTATAGGATCGAAATACATAATAATTCCGAAGCAAATTTAGAATAAATCTTTAATCTAAACAAAAATTTTGCTTCACTTTATAAGAAGGCTCCTGAAGATACCTGTACTCTCAGTCACATTCAAGCCGTGATTCACAGAAACTTACTCTTGCCAAAACAGTTTGGTTGTCTGAGAATAGGATGTCTAAAAAACCACCAAATATTTTTTTTCCAACTTGGCACATTGTCTTTTTCGACATTACATTCGACTTTTCGATGATAGCGCTAGATTTGTTGATTGCATGTAACGAGTGCACCGTATAGGTGAACTAACGTCGACCCTGATGGCACCTCAATTTAGACTGAGTACACCCAGGGATGACATCTGGTAAGGTCGTTTCCTTCTCCAACCGTTACAAACCACATGGATGTACTTACGATCTACGGATTTAAAGTGTCCGTGCCTGGCGTAGACGCAGAGGCATGCGATAACGCTTGTCAGTATTCGAACGGAGCATCATCATTGCGGAAATCCGACACGCGCAGTCCTTCAGAAAGCCATGGGCTTACTACCAAATAATACGAGCAATAACCCTTACAGCCGTCAAATGAGGTTAAAAAAATTCAAGAAGGATGAATCTGGGCAGAACATTTTTATTGAATTGATTCGTTATAACTCGTCTAACACGTGAAGATTTAATAAAATATAACAATAATTCCATGGAGAGTTTGTTAATTAAATTGCTCATTTCCACAGCCTGAAGTCAGCGCCTAGCTATCTTTCCCTTTCAATATCCTTCTCTCGCTGTTATCAAACACCAACTGAAGTCTTAAACCTGAGAAAATAAGTAAAACGATTCTACAGAAATAGGTATAGCCCTCTATGCTGTCGAAACTCCAGAGGAACTGTTCGACCTTGGGTTTTTCGCACCAATGTATGACCATAGTACCATTCGATGCAACAAAATCGCTAGAAAATGTGTTATTGCTTTTACTCCGGATTGGTTTTGTTCAATAGGAATCTTAATAAAAAAAGGGCACTAATAATTTTGCAAATCGTTCATCATTTATTTCTTACCTTCCTCACAGCAGACACTATGTCCGGCATTGGGGTAAAGAGATATCCTGGAAACTGTTCCATATAATAAATCCTAGCCTTTCTAAAATCAACCTAGAGAAAAAAAGAAGCATTTCTAAAATGTATAATCTACAAAATCCCTAAGAATATAGCAATATATTTCCGAAATAAATTTAAATAAATCTAACTAAAAAAATCATTATTTTACTCCTTTATTTTTAGCTTTTGTTAATACTCTTGGTCATCGAATAAAACGTGTACTCTCAATTTACCAAAGGCAACGACACGGACAATTACAGTCAAAGGATATGATTTTATGCATACATTTATATATAATGGCTTAGCCATGAATAATCTATATGTGTATTAGAAAAAATTGCTCCTGAATTCAAGTAAAATAATGAAGTCAATTTCTTTACTTCAGTATGTTTTTCCTGAACAGCACTTAACATTTTACGATATTCTCATCGAGTTGAACTTTTGCTTTAACGTACTTTCTCCATTCAACATCTATTACCGAAAATGCTACCTCTCTGGTTTTCTTCAGTAAATTACTTTTCAAGGTGTACACATTTATGCACCGTTTATCGGATAGATAGCGTGCATTTACTGCAATCTGCTTCTATAACAATCTCATTATTTCTCTCATAATGTAAGGCTGGATACCAATAATGGGTTACCTCGTTAAAAACATCGGGATCTTGTTTTGTTTTCTTAGTAGTTTCTGATGAGAATGATGCATGAATAAATGAGTATTTCGGATACTCTTTTACTCATCTAGAAGCTTGATGTTCAGTTCAGCCTGACTCAGGATTCAGTTCACTCACTCACACACACACACACACTAACACTGCATGCTCGCGTGCGAGAGAGTTGGTCGTTGATTATGACCCGAGAGGATACTACTGTTCCTAGCTCATATAGCGGGAGGCAGGAGTTGTGCAACGTTCGTTTGGTTTGGAGTGCTACGGTCAATTGTTTGATACATTAGGGCTGATTAGACCGTGGCCAACTGTTTAAAGCCGATTCCGAACGGCTGAAAACATCCATGCCTAGCGTGGGACTTGAACCCACAGACTCTGGTACCGATTGCCAGAGTCCTATCCATTCGGCCGTCGGCCGGTTGTGCAATGTTCTTAGTTTTGCAAACGAATGTAGGTTTGTACGTTAATACATTAAAAAAGAGGATTTTTTCAAACAGCACATCCCAGAGAAATGTTTTCTGGGTCCGAACTACGTACGCGATGTAGCCTACCCATAAAGTGCTTTGTGATTCATGCGGTAACGAAACATTACCTAGCTTTAGTACGTTGTGTCGCGCGTTAAGTAGTCACACTTACGATAAAGTATTCCCAATGTCTCCCATGACAGCGCTAAATATAACAATGAGGTTCCCGTGCGGAATTCGTTCACATCAGGTATCGTAGAGGTGTTCCGATATCACTTTATTATTTTCCACTTTAATTTTGGGGATTATTTGATTTCCTCGAGAAAATTAAAGAACAGCAGAGAGAAAAGAAACGTCTTCCCTCGAAAAATGACAGCTGTCCATAGAACAAATAGAATGCGGCTTTGTGCTATAGCAAAAAAAGTACTTTGACAGGTGGCATCGGCAGTCATCCAAATGAGAGGCAAATTGTTTCGAATAGGCAGATGACTATACTATATAAGGGATGAAAGCTTTATTATGGTGTATGATTAATTTTTTTCCACTTATAACTTGCGACATTTTTGTATCCAAACCCTGTACATTTAGTAAATAAATATGGCGTGCTTCTGAAATATATAACTGAGGAGAGAGAGATGTATTCACTTGACTCCCCATTTTTGCGAGCCTTCAAGTAACGACTTCACTCGTATTTACGAACTAGTTTGCTGGACTCGAACTAAATCCAATAGAACTAATGTTAATTTAAATTCAATTTTCGAACTAAAAACTGTTCATTATCTCTATTTTACGAATTAAATTTCCCCTCTTATCTTGTCTTCTTAAAAACAGCCGAGGAATTGGAGTGGGGTCGTATATTTGCCTTTGAACCCGAAGAAGTGAGTTGCCTACCCCAGGCAAGATCACGTGCTTGAAGTTTAAGAGTGTTGTACTAGTATAGCCCTCGCTTAATTATTAGCAGCTGTTGGACGAAAGCAGCCTCGGACTCTTCAGTTTATTGACCAATTTATTGTTCAATATTATTCAATTAATTGTTCTATGTATTGTATCTTAGGTTACCTTCGATCCTTTTTTTGTGTATGAGAGTTTTGTCATCTAAACCAGCGGTTCTCAACCTGGGGGACGCGCCCCCCTGGGGGGGCGTAGAAGAATTTCAAGGGAGGCGTGATTAAAAAAGTAAAATTAAAAGTGAAACTAACTGTAATTTACTGTACTCAATTTTGCGGTCACAATGTAATCATAGCATTTTTTCGACATACGAACACGAATACGATAATTGTCGTACACGATAATCGTCGTAATTGTAAAAACACTATAATTGTCGCACATCTGGACGTTGAAAGTGACCTGAGGTGTGCTTTGTAACAGTTACAACCTAATATTAAAAAACTTGTCAAGGACAAACATTGTGAGCCCTCTCATTAATGTTGTGAAAGTGACTTTTATTACATGCCAACCTCATCTAGATCCTTGATTACCTCAAATATATTTGATCTGTATTTAATTCTTTGATTTCATATGTTCTAATAATGATATGGTCCAAATTAAGATATGTGTAGTAATATTAAATTTTTTGTATGAAATTATCAATTCTATATTTTCATTTAATAACCGGCTTCAGTTTCAAATTCCGATCGTACTATATGCATTGATCACATATGGTGGTACTGGTGGTGGTGGGGGAGGGGGAGGCGTGACCTTACATCACTGTTCAAAGGGGGGCGCAGAGCCTGAAAGGTTGAGAACCCCTGATCTAAACAATACCACGGAAGCGAATTTGTTTATTTGTAGGTTATAAGAAAACGATGTTAGTAAAAATCAGTACAGGTGTCCTTCATGAAAAATTTGTTGTGGCTGCAATGTCTTCCAAGTTCTCAAAATTTACCTCTAGAGGTGATGGGTCAAGTGTACTGGTCTCGTCACTTGACTCGGTTCAAAATTACGAGACCAGGTCCTTTTAGCCAAGTCGGACTCCGATCCTTATGGTGCTATTCAAAAGCGGAGCCACACCATTCTGACCAATAGCCTTTATGTACTTGACCTGATATACTGTCGGTAAAGGGGAATAAGCCACCACAACAGCAACAGATGGCCTTACCAAGGCAAAACTGGGGAAAAAATTTAAGGATATCGAATATTTCTCTGTACAGTACCTTTAAAGAAGATTGCTGCTGTTCGCGATAGTGGTGGTTGAGTAACATTTTTCCAAAAGCATTTCCTCGAAACTGAAATACAGAGTTTGAGAAGGTGCAAGAAGCCTGGCACAGAATAATGCGAGGCAAGAATATACTCGTTATCATTACACCCAAATTACTGTTTTCCTTTTTTTTAAATTGTTGCAAATACAGGTCGCAGCAAATTACATTTCTCAATTTTCTTAACGCTATCCTCAACTGTGAACCTTTCATTTTACAAACTTTCTTAGTGGTCCGTACGGGTTATGAACATCTCGAGTCTACGGTGGAATACCTGGGATAGATTGTACAAATAATCATTTCTCAACCATATCTATTTATGTATAATTTAGTATTCTTTACGTCTTTAAACACTTTAATATCGTTTACAATCCCACTATCATAACAGAAATGGTCACTTTTTAAAGAACTTTTCAATAATTCTCACCTTTCTATCAAACCTAATTCTTGACTCGCTTAGAATGCTAGCCAGCAAAGGCAAATCCTTTGCATATCGGCACATGGGTCCAGTACCCACAAAAGGATCGACCGTTTCTTCATCAGGAGGCCAGCTCCCTTTGTTGGATATCATACCTAGATTAACAAAAAATAATTATTAACCTAAATTAACAGCAGAATTTAACAATGCTGCACTTTAAAATTATGAACCAATTCGTCCAAATGTAACATTGTGTGAGGACAGTTTTAAGATATATTTATCAGTTATGACCTTATATGCCTTACAACCCAGCCAAGAATATTTATGTTACTTAAAAATATATGAGACTCTATAAATTTTTCGGGGTGATGTACACTCCCATGTGAAAATACTGAAAAGTAGTATACGTAGCCATTGTTACATCGCTATAAACTTAATTATGTACGGAAAAAAGGTATCTTTTCATTAAGGCTGCTATGTACTAAGAAAAAAAATCGCATTTCCCTTTTCCTCTTCTTGCAGACTCTTGTGGTGGGAAGAGTCCAGTTGACAGTTCGAGAATTCCACCCCCCTTAGGATTGACATTTTTAGGGATTGTAATGGCTCTCTCTCTATAGGGGGGTTAAGCGCTGTCCCCCAAATTTTTTATTTAAAATATAATTTTGTCAACTTTTTACAGGTACATAAATGCTGATAATCCAATAAAATTGGTATTGTCAGATAGCCTGAACTTTTCTGCAAAGCGCTACAGGATTCATTTCATAAATTTCGTCCATCGAAGGAATTTATGAGCGTTTAAAACACATTATACCAGATTTTTCCTCGAATAATTTAAATTTTAAAATATTAATTGCATTTTTTTAAAAAACGAAAAATGTACACAAATGTAAAATTTCTTTCTCTATGACGGAGAATAATTTTTTTAAAAATATGTTTCAATCCAAGTCGGCAATCCGTGGACAAATTATCTCTATAGGTTAACACTGAGGTGAGCGAATCCATTGGGGTTAGTACATAGCAGCCTTAAAATCCCACTTTACAACGCCGCCTTTACACTCGTCTAAAAGGTTGAATAAGAGTATTAACTTAGAGAACTTTTTACTTTTTGGCTTGATACTCGTGAAAATACTGATTACATTTCGCATCTGACCGTGTTGCGTGGTAAAAAGAAAATTTCGAAGCAAAAATCTGAAATGAACGATGTTTGGAATGAGAAAAGGGAAATCTCTGCTTCACTTGTAAGCATCTTATTTCGCACTCGAATTTCCCAGAAAGATCGTCCACGCGTGAAATCAACTCCTCGTTATCAGTAGTGTAATCAGAACTCGTTTCAAGGGGCTTTTCTTTTTATTAAACACTTTATGTAAGAACTATTTTGATAGATCCATTTCTACCGATGCTATAACCTGTCATTTTGCCAAGCCTGGTAGTTCTAGTGTTATCAGAGGAGTAGAGATTGTGAGGGTCAAAGTGAGCAGAAAATTCTTGTTTACAGGTCATATGGAAATGAGTGATATACCCAAAGGGGCTTCTCAGCTGGGTAAAATAAAACTGAGGAATTTGTTTATACAGCAAGGTTTTCTAGAAGCTCTAACTCATATAATACTGATAGACCTATTTTGATAGACCCATTTCTACTGATGCTATAAGCAGTCATTTTGCCGAGCCTGGTAGTTCTAGTGTTACCAGAGGCGTAGAGATTGTGAGAGACAAAGCGAGAGCCGAAAATTCATGTTTACAGGTCATATGGAAATAAGTGATGTACCCAAAGGGGCTCATCTCGGTAAAATAAAATTGAGGAATTAGTTTATATAGCAAAGTTTTCTAGACACTCTAACTCATATAATACGGAAATAGTATTTTTATTGTGAAATTTGAGAAGCTGTGTGTTTCTGTTCTGCGTATTCCACAAGCTTCATGTAAGCATAAGTTTTTAGTTCATATCTAATGCACCCGTTCCATGCAAAAGTTTTCTTGTAAAGCAGGTTAGTATCCTCCTCCTAGACTTTCTTTCAATCGGTCTCGAATCATGAGTTAATTCCAGACCATCAAAAATTCCAGCCATTACCTAAAATGTTTTTAGCTATCGCTAAAAATTAAACTTTAAAGTTTGGGAAATATCTCAGGGTTTTAGATTGATCTATATGCTAATAAATGCAGTACATTAATCGGGATTCTTACAGTTTGTAGTTCATATTAGCTGTCTAATAGGCAAGCACTTACATTTTTGGCCGCCATTAATCACTACTTTCCGGCGACAATGGACCATGAAAAACTTTTTTATTTATTTATTAACCAATTGCTATGACATTTTGTATACTTACACAGTGTTGTTTAGAGATGGAAATCCTAAATTTTAAAAATAAATCAGAATGTAATAAATTAAGAAATTAATTAAAATCAGTTTGTTAATTACTTTATTTAAAAATGCTCCATGCGCATTAATTTTTATCTCAGATATCTAATTTTCTCTCTTAAGCTAGTTTTATAATTATAATAAAAGTTAGTAGCAATATTTGATTTACAGTCATATTTATAAAAACTGCAAAAGAAATCGATAAAAATAGGTCAGTTTATGCAAAATTTAATCCAAATTTTTTTTTTAATTGTAAAAATTTTAAGTTGTTTTAAAATAGTATAATGAATTGATTACTAAGTTTTATTCTAACATATATATATATAATCATTCTATGAAATTTTATGAAAATTCAAGAAAAATTATGACGCATGGAACATTTTGAACTTACCGAAACGACATGAAAACTTGTTTTGAGAAAATGGCATTTAAAGTTTTAATTTGACTAACATTTCCATTGTTTACGTTTGAAAAAAATACCTATAACTCGGTTAATAATGATCGGATCAACATACTTTCTCTTTAAATTTAAATCTGATGAGTTGCAGAATCATATTCTGAAAGAAAAAAAAATCGTTTTCGGGACATATTTTTGTCAATCTGAAGGTCCATTGTCACCTTAAGACTGCGACCTCCCTCTCATGTCATAAGCTAGTTACAAGATAGCAAAGAATTCCTGCGTCCAAATTCAGCATCAACATTTTATTTATTCGAAACAGACTGCCCAACTGTAGGCTTACAGTTATATCTTTCAGAGATCAGGACCCTAATATTTGAAATGAAACGTCTGTCCTTTTTTCTTGGAAGCTAACTGGAACGCTGAAGCTAAGCGTCATCTTCACACCATAAGTTAAAGGTTCTATCATTACACTGATTCCGGTACATACATCCTTCATTGTTGCTTTTTCATCAAGACTAGTAGTTGTTTTATTTTTATTTTTTGCAGTAGGGACTTATGTGCTATTTGCCAATGCGGGGCACTTCTCAATGAACACATTCGCACATAATCCGTAAAATCGATGGTTGCTTTCAATAGGATCACCATATAGGTGAGCCAACATCACCCTCCCCCTAGTGGCACCTCAATTTCGACTGAGTACCTCTGGAGCGATATCTGAGGGTCTCGTACATTCTCCCACCCTCTTTTACCTCATAGAAGGTTTTCCCGGTCTACAGATTTAAAGTGTCCATATCAGACCTAGACACGAAGGTATTTAATGGCGTTTTTCGGGATTCGAACAGAGCATCCTAGTTCCAAGCCCAGTGCGCTGTGTCTAGGCTACCTCTGCCCAAGTAGGGATTGAAGTAGGAGATATGATTTATGAGGAGAAGTTACGTACCCGGGGAGGGTTTAAGACCGTAGATTCCGTTAAATGCGGACGGCATTCGAATGCTTCCCGCCAGGTCGTTTCCTATCCCAGCCAGGGATCCAGCGTAAGTAAGAATAGCACCTTCTCCACCTGTAAGATAAATTGAAACAGTCAAGTTGAACGTCAGCCTTACAGAATTCAAATTCAAGTTGAATTTGTTGTAAATTAAATAAGTTGATTCTAAAACAGTGTCTCCTATTTAGACTCCCTGTATTGCAACATACTAGTTTTGCTTTTCTTTAAATTAGGTATTTAAATGTATATGTGAAGAAAGTTGAGACATTCACGATAAAAGACTCATAGTTACACGAAAGTGCCCATGTTTAAAAATATCAGGTTCCTAGATTTCGTCTGATACAAAGATCAGCAAACTTAAAGACTTTCAGCAGTAGGTACCTTTCAGTTTAGCCCTCGTGATGCAATAGATGACTGTACCACTCTCAACCCACCAATCAACATGCGAACATTGATAATGACTATAATTATGAGTGGCGATAGTGACTCTGACGTTAGGGATGCACTATGGCAAGAGATAATTTCTACAGTTCTTTTGCCACAGAAGGTTGTTGTTGCTAATGCCCCCTGGTTGGAGGTTCCATTCACCAGGTCCTAATAGGCTATCGGGTTGAAAGGGGTGGCTCCTGCTTTGAATTAGCACCACAAGGGTCGGAGTCCGACTTGGCTAAATGACTGGTCCCGCAATTTTGAACCGAGTCAAGGGACGAGACCGGAATACTTGATCCTGCACCTTCAGAGGTTAATTTGAGAACTTGGAGGACATTGCAGCCACGACCTATTTTACGTGCTCCGTCCACCATTAGTGAACATGGCGATGGATTTGCAGCGACGAGAATCGAACCAGGGACGTTCAGATCACTGGCCCGCTGCTCTTGCCAACTGGGCCACCGCATCCTCTTGTTACAGAATGTTTGCAAAAGAAGCTAAAATCTACGTTTTCTTCCACAGTTATTTTAGAATATAAAAAAACAACGATGAAAAGGGGCATATTAATAAAAAAAACCTAGACTTTCCGTAATGTATCTATAATACGGCGCCAATTAAACAATAGCATGCTTGGTACATGAATCGAATTCGCGTTTCGAAAATTCGAAAGCCTGTATTCTACCTATTGGACTTCCTCGATGAACATGTCAAGTGAGGAAATATTGATTTCAACGACTTGTTTTTTCAGCGTTTAAGTAGCGAAACAAATTAGTGAAATTTTTCAATCCATTATTTAAAAAGCTTTTACCTGTGCTTCCACCAGCACCTCTTACGTTGTCGTATGGGTTCAGAGTCCTTCCAAATGGGACATTAGCAGTTTCCCACCAAGAACAAAACTGCGGAACGTTTGTGACCACCAATGGAATACCTCCGGCCTTCCTATATAAAACTGTAGCCATCCCATCTTCTGGAGCTTTGCGATCCTTGGCAGCAGTTATTCCACAAGTCTGTGCCAAGTCTAAAACATAAACAAATATTAGTAGTAGCTAAGCGAGTTTATCGAGGGAAGTTAAAAAGAAATTTTAAACTCCCAAGCGTCAATAATTGCGTAGATAACCGGATAAAGTAATTCCTTAGTAACAAAAGCAATTATAATCTCGTTTACGGTTATTATTGAATATACAGTCGAACCCCATTTTAGCGAACCCGATATATAACAAACTCACGGATATAGCGAACGAAAATTTTGGTCCCGTCCTTTTCCTATTGTACGTAATTTAATTAGTATTGTGTCAGTTTAATGTAATCAATTTTAGTAGATTTAATTCATTAATGATCATTTTTAGTAGATTTTATCAGTTTTTTAATACATCATTATTGAATACACATTCCAACTAATTAGTTATACATTTTGTGAACTCTAGAATTTTTCTTAATGGTTCGGATATAGCGAACCACCGGATAAAGCGAATAAAACTTTTGGTCCCTTGAAGTTCGTTATAACGGGGTTCGACTGTACAGATAGAGAGAGGTCTAGTCAACCATCATAATATTTCTTAAGTAGAAACAGTAGCACGATATATAAGTAAATATTTTTTTCAAATTTAGTGAATAAAAATTAAAGAAAAATAATTTTAAAATACCATGTTCCAAGTTTGAACCATTTATCTTTAACGGTTCTTGACTTATAACAATTTAAAGACGAGAAATTGTGAAAAAACCCATTATACAGAAAACCGCATTTACAGGTTTAAACAAAGATTGGCTGCTATTAGAATGTTGCAAATAATAATAATAATAATAATAATATATCCTGTTCTAATTAAGATCGAAACATGATTTAAACGTCATTTTAAGCGAAAAAGAACACAAAAATTTTTAATGCAATAATTTTTTTTTTCAAAAATTTGAAGAATTTTGAGTCCTGGACCCCCTTAAAGCATGTTTCCAAAACTTGTAGGAACGCTGCTGTAAGTGTGTAACCTCAGAATGTACCTACTTTGAAAATTATTAAACAGTTTTGCCAGAAATGTGTCTTGTATTTGTTAAATTGCTCCAGTCTTGTTAATTCATTGTCGCACCTTGTACATAGTCGCCATACAAAGACGTACTTACATCGCCCATCATAACAAACTGTACAGTAAAATCTGAACTAACCTTTCACCCCTATTGTTTCTTTGCAACTGAATGGAACCCCTAGCAGGGGCGTATCTATGCAAATTTCTTCCTCCGATTTAGAGTTGAGTGATAGGAAATGATCCACCTCTCTTGCCTCCTTCAGAGCTTCTTCGAACCTCTGGTCGATGCAGGCGTTGATGAAGGGTTCCACCTCTTTTATTCGCTTAATATAGGCTTTCATGACATCTTCTGCTTTTAACTAGGGAAGAAGTGAATCAGATGAAAAATTCTGGAAATGCGAATTAATAAAAGTGCATAAAAATATTAGGAGGCTAATCCGGGGTTTTTGCTTTATTCGCGTGCGGCAAGATATAGAGCAAAATTTGACGATAGACGCAAAATTTGACGAGAAGTCGATCCTCAAATTGCTTTTTGTTTGCACATATAAACATGTGGGCTTGACTACATAAGCAATCTGGTTAACTCTTGCTGAGAAATCTCTGAGTAACTAGAAATATTGTTATTTATTTATTTATTTTTTACCTTATGTACTCATATTTTTTCCTTCACCTGTAAATAATTTGACCTGCTTGGAAATTGTCCGCTTCCCGGTTAATTATATTACCATGCTATCTCTTCTTTTCCTTAAATACTTGCTGTGTCATTTCACCTCTATGTTACGCTTCGACCATCCCAAAATTTTGTTGCAATCTTCTCCTATGAGCCTCCTAACGTGAATTGCTTTTGCTTTGCGAAATTAATGATATCGGCGATTCTTTCTAAACACAATATTTTATAACAAAACTTGAGCTTCTACGAAGGTTATTAGGTATGTTAATTATGGGACTTTTATGTTAAGATGTATCCTTTAATATCCTTTTTAATCCCCTTCTTTATTTTCTAACTTATAACATCATTTACTTCATGCGTGTTGCTGCCCTGTGCTATTCTAACAAAGTTAGAGACTGTCAGCTCGAGTTATCTTCAGACCTAAGTAATGTTCATTGTCCTTCCGTAAATCCAATCTATTAGCATTACCACCATACTAGAAGTTCTCCGCTGACATAGCAAGATCCACAAATCCAGTATTTTCGTAACTTACCTCCATTCTTCGTGAATTTGGTCGACAAAGATCAAATGACAGAAATAAACATCATAATCTCAATTTTTAGGAGGGCAAGATATTTCTGGACCTAAAATGCAGAAGAAATTTAGAGTCTAACCAGTACAAACGTCTCCAAGGAAGTTGCATTGCCTCCCGTGCTTATAATTTCTGTCGTACCCAGTTAATTTAAGGGGACAGTGGACTTTCAAAATTGTGAAATTTGTCCAAAATTTCGATTTTTTTATTTTATTGAATTGTGAAACTACGGACGAGTAGGAATGTGTTGCAAAAATAATTTTTAATTTTTGTGATTACTTTCCTAGTTATAGGCATTTGTATTTCATTTAGATATTATGTGGTTACTAATAGCAATAACTTTAAATGCATTTTTCTTAAAATAAAAATTTTCATGTCATGCGAATATTCAAACTGCTCCAGGCGCATTTCTAATTATCGCATTGCTTTGAAATTTAAGTTTTATATACTTAACTGTATATCAAATAAATCTTATTGAAAAAAATTATGCTTCGTAGCTCAGAACTTCTAAATTTTGTACTTGAAAAGATGATTTATAGGTATTTTGCGTAATAGAAAGGATGTTTTCACAATTATTTTTTTTCTCTTTACATTTTTAATGAATACTTAAAATAAGCAATAAGCTTCATTGTTAGTTCTATAAGGTATCCTAAAAATAAAAATTATCATATTATATGCAAAAGAAATGCGCATGGAGCATTTTTAATTAGGCCAATTTTTGATATAATTAATAATTCCAAATTCATAAATTATTAATATTTCATCATTAAATTTTAACCACATTTACATATCTATGGTACTAATCACATATTCAAATTTCAAGCCATCAAATCCATTCAAAACAGAAAAAGTTAGGTTTGAAGGTCCACTGTCCCCTTAAGCTTACTTTCAGTATATATCGCACCCCGGCTAGAAAAGTGTTACAACTCAAAATAGCCATATTTTCAGGAAGAGCTAAAGAAGATATATGTTGAAATTCTATTTCTTGTTTTATAAATGCCTGTGATAATTTTGGGAAACTTATTGTTCGAATCACTTCAGAAGGCAAAACTAAATACTATTAGAGTTGTTTTCAATTTTTAAAGCATGATTTTGAATTTCAATTACAAGATATAACCCTCTTCTAGTAACCTCATTTTGTCAACATGGACTGAAATGCTTGAGGGAATACTCACATATCTCTATGTTAATGCACAATCTATCTAAACTTTTCACAATACAAATAAAAACCTTGATAACATGACCAGCAGGTTAGAAAAAATACAAATTTATCTTCCAAATAAAAACATTTAATTGCCAAATAAAATTTAATTAACATTTTTATTACAGGAATATTTTAGTACAACAACATTAGGCACTGACAAAAATCTTATTTTCATTTTGCGCGCATGAGCAAGTTCCCCCTCCTAGTTGTGGAAGAAGATAATAAGCGCCATCTAAGAGATTGTGTTGTTACTAGACTTATAACATTATTCGAGAATGAGAAGCACTTCTTGCAGAGCATTGTGGTGCAATTATCTTAAAATCGAAAATTTCGAAGATGTAACAATCTTCTAGCAGAGGTGCGATATTTTCCTTAATCTAAAAATCTAGTCCAACCCTAAAATAATCATGAATGCACAAATCACACGAAAATGTATGTACGTGTGTCTGTGGTGTGTGGATATATGTATCAGATTCATACCCAAACCATATTTTGAAACACAGGAAATTAATGTGGCATAATATTAATCATAAATCATTTTAAATTAATAATTAGCGAAATGAGCTTCACAAAGATCCAATCATATTTCAAGACGATAAAAAAGACCATATCTTCTTCGCAAACGATGATCCGTAAAAAAGAAAATTTTCATTTGTATGTGGTTTACTTTGGTATCGGTATCATCAACTATCGGTACTTTGTTATCGGATTCCAATTATTTGAAATTAAGTTTTTCTTGATCTAATAAATTGCATTAACTCCCATTGTTTAACTCGGAATTCGATGGTTTGATGGCAGATAAACTGACCAGTTTCTTTCGAATTTTCTCCGCCAGTTCTGTCGCTGGAATTAGCAGGATTTCGTCATCGATTGGAGGGAGTACGGGCTTGGGGCCGACGAATAGTCTGCAAATGGCATCCAAGAAGGAGAAAGATAATGGCCGAGTGACTGTCAGCAGAAACCTGACGATGTCCATCAGCACTCTTGCCTGCGAATGGTACGATAAAGTTATTTTACCAGTTATTACTGCAACTCCTCTAAAATATTTAACATATACACACATTTAAAGGGTAGAAAAATCCCTTTGAATATATTAATACATGTTTGAAAGATAATGTCTTCAAATTGTAATTACATTTCTGAAATGTACTATACAGGGTGATTCAAAACTCCATGTACAAACTTTTAGGGGAGGTAGAAAACTCAAAAACAAAACAAAATCACATAAGAATGTATGACCGGAAAAGGCAAACCTAATCAGCTAGACCTAGAGGATAAACAAAGATGCAAAAATGAAAATCCAACATTTGTGAATCTTTGTTTATGCTCTAGCTGAACAGGTTTTCCTTTTCGGTCATACATTCCTATGTGATTCTGTTTTGTTTTTGAGTTTTCTACCTCCCCTAAAAGTTGGTACATGAGTTTTGAATCACCCTGTATATATTCCCAAACTATCTATGGTGTGTATTGAATGAAATTCTTAACATATGGAGTGATTCAAATTGTTTGAAAACTGGCCTCTAGGTTTGGAGACTAGGTTTCTTATACCAATTCACACGTAAAGTCCACAAATTATTGACCTGCACTTATTGCATTTCTTATCATCTATCCAGTGATTAATTATACCCTAGAAAAACTAGGCATTTGGCCAAAGCCCTGTAAGAAATGCAAATCGATAGTACGCAAAGTAGTGAAAAAAATGCGAGACTGCTTTCCAGGCGGAACAGGAAAGCCCAGACTTAGTTGTGCAGGCAGATGGAAAGGGTAAAATTCGGAAAAGGAGCAACTGCAGGTACCTTCTAAACGTTGGTGGTAATTAATTTGCGTAAAAGTATTGCAATTGGAAATAAGAGGTTTTATTGCGCTTAATAAATAGCTGCCTGATCTCATCAACATGGATTAACTAAAAATGCATCACTAGGCTACCAATTTACCTTATAAAATTATATTACGAGTATTTTTCATAATCCTCAGTGTTTAAAATAAGAATGTCAAACTAGAATTTATACTTTTAATAATAAATATGCTAAAAATAACATCAAAAACCCTACATACTCCTGCACAACTTCTCGGATATTTACCAAATGCTTTTTAAAAAATCAAACCCTTGGAGGAAAACTCTTCAAAATTGCATTATGGCAGTGCAAAGGGGCATATAATTCGAGAGTGGTAATATATAAATGTATCATTCAGTGTGTTGGATAGGTAATTATTTATATTTGGTAATCATAGAAACAGATTTCTTTCCTCATAGATATTTTTGTCCCCTCTAACAACATAAAGATATATGTATGAAATTTTTACTTACCTATTTGTTATTCATAAAATTATTTTAATTTTTCCTACACTTGTAATTCTTTGATATTAATTCGTAATAATGATTAATCAATAGGTCAACATTTTTGTTAATATTTTACATATTCAATATGTTACAGAATTGGTACATGCTGCATATTTCTTCAGAAAAGTCTTTAATAAAGGGTATATCACTAGATCTTCAGCTTGAGTTTTGGAACCGTTTAGTACGGCCACAAGGCGCCAACTTATAAAATTGCGTGAAACGGCATGATGTACTAATAAGAAGGTTGAGCCAAAACTAAGAAAAATAACATTTAAGGAGTCCAATACAGAAATTTTATTTATTTATATTAAAAAACTTATGTACCATTGTTTTTCTACAAATATGCAGTTATATAAAGATCATTACGCAATTAAAATTATACTTGAATAATCCGACAATTTGATCAAAATAATTTAATATTTAAATCATGTTCGGTTTTAGATATTTACGCTGAACCAATCACCTATATTTTGCATAATTTTTTTTTCACTTTTATGAATGGGAAATGTTTCAAAATAATTTATATTGAGGGTGTATAAAACATTCGGTTATAAAGTTTTTAAGCGTTTTAGTCACTGTAATTCTTGCACTGTAATTTTTGCTTCATGAAAAATCTTTCCAAAATTATTCCCCTACATCAAAAATCCAGGTGACACTTTTGGGAAAACTGAACTAAGGAAAATTACACTAAACTTCGTAGAGATACCTTACAGAGAATTTTAAGTACAGTGATTTCCGCTTATAAGAATCACGTTTGTTATTACTGTTTTTGATTCTTATAAGCGGTTGATTCTTATAGCCGAAATTTAGGTTTTCGGACAGGCACATACACACCTATATATACATATATTAGATAATTTACCATAAAATACTCTTTAATTTACATTAATTATCTTTTATTAAAATTATTTTTTATAATTTTAAAAATAGAACTTAATTTTTAGACCTATAAATAGATGCACATGATTATAGTAAGAGAAGAAAAATCCAATATTTGTTACAACATACCTGCTTAACAGTTTTAACATTTCAACTACAGGAAGGGTGCAAGAAAAAGTTTTCTATGGTAGTTGTGACGTAATGAAGTTTTCAGGAGGCTGTTTATACCTCTTTCAATACCAATAGTCTGAGACGAAGATTCACCTTCTAGCTTACGTTTCGCGGTTTGATAACGTGCTGAATCTACTAATGTCACGTTTGCCTAAGTGATAGTGGACACTTCGCCGAAGATTTATGTGTTTCAGGATCCAGGAAGCCGCAACCAGGATGTGGGAGGTGGGAAAAAAGAGTCCCTATTTTTGTATGCCAGTGGAGAAAAGTGAAATTGGAACCGGACGAGTAAAGATGCCTACAGGTCAAGTTAATAGGACAGTGTTGTGCTAAAGCGTTTAAGGGGAAACTATTATGTTATGTCTAACAAAGAAAGGAATGAATTTTATGACTAGTATATTCCATCCCATCTTATCAATCTTTCTTTAAAAAAAAGAAAGAACTTCGTGCCTTTTGAGGGTTTAAGTGCCTTTTTTGGAAAAATGAAAGGAAAGCGAAGAGTGTAAACTGATTCTTAAAACCGGTGGATTGATTTTTTAAAGCGAAAATTTTAACATGGAAATAATACATATGTTTATATGTTTATATATTTCTACAGTACGTTTTAAGCCAAGGAAATTAAAAAAAATAATTGTCCGTGATCCATTAAAATTAACTTACCACAGCCATTTGTTCCGAAATTTATGTATCCTGATATCGCAGATTTGAATTTGTAGTTATTTTGTTATCTGTAAAAGAAGAGAAATTATAGAGTAAATTATTGTTTAGTAATTTATAAATAATTGAACAAGAATTTAAAAAAATCAGAATAAAAAATAATTATGTTATATCCCTGACGTAAAGTCAGCGTAGTCATATAATGAAATCGGGAGTGAGATATGCTGGCCCGAAATTATGTACAGAATGGCACTCACGTCGACCCATGGAAAACTATAAAATTCTTAAACACGGCATCTTAAAATCCTTAACAGGACGAACAGAGGAACTAGTTTCGTTGTCATAGTTTGAATATTTTTCAAGCCATTCCAGTAAAAAGGTTAAGTTACAGACCTTTGGAAACAAAAATTGAAATTTCGGGTCTAGCGGTTGGAGTGTTTGGTGCATGTAGCCCGTCGGAATTGGCTTTACTATGACTACCTGCTTAGCCTTCACGTTTCCGAAATTGACATGGTGCAATTTTCATTATTATAAATTTGCATTATTTGGCTAATGACAGAAGTTCTCTCCCTTATATTAATTCATCCTGGAAGATGGTTATATACAGATACTTCCTTTTTTAAAATTTTATCTTGGATTGTCATGCATCTTTCTTGATTCTATTTTTTATTATTATTACTCCATGTTTTGGCCTCTTTTCTATTTTTCGTGTCACACAAGTCCCCTCTCCCCGTTTCCTCTGTTCTGGAATGAACTTCTTATCTGCACTGTATTTTGCTTGCCATTCATTACAGTATAGACGTTCTCTTACTCAGTGTCTAAAGAAGAAAACGGTATCGTTTTCCCACAATTCGTCAATAAAGTATTTTCAAATATAAAGAATACTAGCTGAAAACCCGCACTTCGCTACGGAGTACATTCAAATTAAATACAACGGTCAATATATGCAATTAATGCCAAAAATAAATAAATAAATAAATATATATATATATATATATATATATATATATATATATATATATATATATATATATATATATATATATATATATATATATTTATTTATTTATAAAAAAATCGTAAGGGATATTTTTATAGACAAAATAATGTAGAAGAAAATATTCAAATTAAATGTAATAGGACATACTAAAGAATATTGTACAGTAAATATAGTACAGTTTGAGGAACATAATATCTTTTATTGTATTTAATATTTTTTTGGATAATGTCCAATCCTCTGCCTCATTAGCGAGAAATTTTTTTTGGTTTATTTCGTTGTTATGCACGTGACGATAAATTTATTTAAAGTACCAGAAAAAGAAACCCCGTGATCAGCATTTAATAAATTAAATTCTAAAAATTAATCTTTAAAAATTCACCAAAAATCAGAAAATGGAGGTAAAGATTCGAAAAAGATCTCATTTTAAACGAATTTTTATGATCTTTCTTGTGATATAAATTTTATAACCCTCAAATTATTGTTTTAAATGCAAATTTTAAAAAGTTACTAAAACAGGTTAAAAATTTAATTTTAGAAAATCTAAGAATAATTTTTCAAAAATCTTTCTTAGTGCACTCCTACACAATAAGAAGAATCACCATGCAAAATGTCAGCCCGTTATGTCAAGCGGTTTGGTCTGTACGGTTTGGTCTTATCAAGGCCAGAGGTATATATATATATATATACACTGAAGTGCCACTGAATTAGGGATACCTACCTAGTAACGAGTTGGGCCTCCTCTAGCCTTGATAACGGCTGCCACACGACGAGGAATAGATTCAACAAGTTTCTGGAAACGTTCCACGGGAATGGCTTGCCAAATATTGGCTAAAGCTGTCCATAATTCAATAAGGTTCTTTGGTGCTGTGTGATGGCCTTTCACACCTTGTTCCAAAACATCCCAAAGATGCTCAATAGGATTTAAGTCTGGGCTTCTAAGTGGCCAATTCATGACAGAGAAGTCAGAGGAATGCTCATCCAACCAGCCAGTAGCCAACCGGGACTTGTGAGAGGTACAGTTGTCTTGCTGGAAAACTCCATTACCGTGCGGATAACAGAACAGCATAAACGGATGGAGGTGATCACCCAGCAACTCTACGTACCGAATTGCATTGAGGGAGGTTGGTACACGCAAAGATCCCAAACTTTGCCACGAAAAAACAACCCAGACCATGATTGAGCCACCATGCCCTTGTACAGTTCCAGCCAGGCATGCAGGATCTATGCTTCATGAGCCTGACGCCATATTCTCAGCCTCCCGTCGGCGTTAAGTAGTCGGAATCAAGACTTATCACTCCATGCTACTCGTTTCCAGTCCTCTACACTCCAGTCTCTGTGCTCTCTTGCCCAGGCAAGACGTGCAGCCCGATGGCGAGTATAGAGCAATTGTACTCTCGTAGGTCGACGGCTCCCGAAACCTTGCACAGTCCGTTTACTGACTGTACGACTGGCACCGTCATTAATCTGGGTGGTAATATGAGCTAATGTTTGGCTTCGCTGGCTACGTACAATACGCCTGAGCCGTCTCTCACCACGCCCTGTCAAGGCTAATTGTCCTTTGCAGTTTGCCCAATCGCTAGTTTTTTTTCCCACCATCCATGTATTCTTGGTATACTCTTTACACTGTCAACCTTGAAAATCCTAGCTGTCTGACGATTTCGGAAATTGAATGGCCCATGCGTCACGCACCTACGATTTGTCCGCGATCGAAGGCGTCTAAATCAGGCAGTTTACCCATACTGGCAATTCCAACAACTAATTCAGAACAACCACAGTACGTGCTATATATGCAGTTACCACAGCGCCCTCACTTGCGCATACATGATGCGCAGCGCTACACAATTTGCATAGGCTTTGCTATCCCTAATTCATTGGCACTTCAGTGTATATATATATATATATATATATATATCTAAATCGATACATATAGAAATCTAACGATATCTACATCGATTTATGTAAAAACTAGCGGCCCGTCCCGACTTTGTCCGGGTTGAACAAAATATTATGCCAATAAATTTCCAGCTGATAGCCAATAAATTGTAAATCTTTTTTACCTTAAATGTCCAATAAAAAGCGTAGTTCCAAATGTAGTTTTCTTCAATAAACCCTTTAACGTTGCCAGTTTCAAAAATCCTTTTTGTATTTATCAATACCTTCTTTTCCTTACGGGGTGGGATAGCATATATCCGAAGCACATACTCTCGAAAAATACGGTGTGATGTCGGCAGAGATATAGTCTCGAATTCCACTTCGTTGTGACTTTCCTAACGTCTTTGCCCCCAAAGAACAATTGGGTGACATTCTGGGAACGGAGGGTCAATCTTGCCGAAAAGGACTGAATAATAATCTTTTGTCGTTCTAGCTAGAGGCTATTTCTTTTTAGGCGAGAGACATCAGAAGGGCGGTTCACCAGCGGTTCATCCATTTTCAGCCTTTTGAGAGATGAAAGAGGCACGGAGTGCCGAGGAACTACTATTGAAATTCTTCTTCAATAGTAAGAAAGCAATAAGAAAGCAATTAACCACTCTTTCCCCTGACCCCCCATGCTGAATGTCCCCACGTAAAATGGGAATAGGAAGTAGATAACATTTTCCCTTTGTAAAGAGCGATTTCGAAAAACGGACCCCGTAAGCTAAAGGGTGTTGCTATGGTTACTTGACTGCGGTTGACAAAGGAAAAGATGTAAGGTACATTTTAATGTACAAAAGTTGTACATTACCCTCCACATACAAAATCTGCTCTCTCTCTTTGTATATTATTATAGAAGTATAGATACACATTGGTATCCCAAAATTAGAATAAGAGATGAAATAAAAATACAAAAATAAAAAAAGATTTTTAAGTAAAGAATTTTTAAAAATTATTTTAAGCTCCTAAAATAATATTCAAATTAATATTACGTTATTTATTAATTAAAGTTAATTTTTTAAAAGAAAAAGGTGTGCTTGAGACCGTAGTTTTATTCAAAAATAAAGAAGGATTTTAAGTAAAGAATGTATTTTTAATTATTTTAATCATCTAAAATAGTATTCAAATTAATATTACGTTAGTTATTAATTAAAGTTAATTTTTTAAAAGAGAGAGGTTAAGAGATGAAATAAAAATAAAAAAATAAAAAAAGGATTTTAAGTAAAGAATTTTTTTTTAGATAATATTAAAATTTTTTTTCAAATAATATTCCTAAAATAATATTCAAATTAATATTACGTTAGTAAATAATTAAAGTTAATTTTTTAAAAGAAAAAGGCGTGCCGGAGAACGGCTAGGTTCAAACCACTATCGTCAGAACAGAAGCCCACCGCGATAGAACAACGCTAAGGATCGTTGAAGACTTCGGCACAAAAAGCGGTAGAAAACAGTAGCGGTAATTGGTGAGGATTAAGCCCCTAACTTTAATTCTACTGATCATATATACATAATATATAGCCTATGTCCATCTGGAATAATGTACCTTTCAAACAGTGAAAGAATTTTTCAAATAGGTACAGTGGTTCTGAAGATTACCCTCCACGTACAAAATCGCTCTCTCTCTTTATATATAAGTATAGATTACATAAAAAAGTTTGCAGTTTTGTTACCTTTATATATCAATATCTATATCGATACATATAGAAATATAACGATATCTAAATCGATACACATAGAAATATAATGATATCTAAATCGATACATATAGAAATATAAGGATATCTAAATCGATACACATAGAAATATAACGATATCTACATAGATTTAAGTAAAAAATTACATAAAATAGTTAATTTACAGTTCTGTCACCAGTGAATCCATAAGTGGATCCACTGGTGTTTGTGGAGAATCATTCCATGGAACCATACGTGGATCCACTAGTACAAAAGGGGTTGATGTTAAAGCCACATCGTTCTGAACATTGGAAAAATGTTTAAATGCAAACATTTATCGAGTTATTATCAGCATTAGACTATGACCCTGAGACAACCTCACAAAACGCGAAACGTATGTCGACGTGAAAGGTATATCCATTCGAGCGTAACAGATCACACGAGCAATAGACGCTCTTTTTTTCTAGGAGAAGCCAATATTCTCTTGGTTCTTTTAAAAACAACAAGTAATTAAGAGTGTAAACAGGATATTGCATTCCTATCCCATTATTCCTCCGTTTCATTCACGAATGTCGAAATTTCACCCAAGCAGAACTAATAGCGTTTGAACGACCTCAGCGTACAAGAGATGTCAGAGGCTTTACGAAACGAAAATTTAGGTATTAATACGTGCAGATAAAGCCTTAAATAAGTTTCTTAAAAATTCAGGATATAATCTCCCTTGCGCAAATCATGTGCCATAGCTGAGTTTAGATTTATAATACAAGTCTGATAAAAAGCCAAAAACATTAAATTCATTAGTGATTTTGGTCTGTATAAAGAAAAAAAGTTTAAAATGCTGGATAACATATTGTAAGGTTGAGTTTTTCTTAGGTGAGTTTTTCTTAGTGCCTAGAAATGAGTCAAATATTATTTTTCCCATAACAATGAAATCTGAAATTAAAATCATGCTAGTTGGTACCCGTGAAAATATGACAGCTGGATAGCAAATAAATGCACTTATGCACAAATTAAACTCAACACATCATTGCCAAATGTTGAAAATCATAATATTAAGTATACAGGAATACACTTTAAAAAAATACTATTGAATCTAATAAAAAGAAATATGGTTACTAAATGACAACCTAAAGACTTGGTATGTGTACTCAATAACAATTTTATTAACAGTGAATAACACAATTTCACGGTGTCTGTCTTCAGTATTATAAATAGAGTGCAAGACAGCACGAAATGAACAATTTCCGTCAGGTTTAATTCTATATCTCACAAACATAATTAAAAATAAAAATGGCGGAGAGAAAGCTAGAGAGATTCCTAGGAAAAAAATTAACGTGTTTATGCGGCCTCGTACTTAGTAAGTATCTAAAGCCAGATTAAAACATGTCACTGAGCATGCGCAGAAACAAATAAATGATTTTATGCTGCCTCGTGCCAAGTGAGTATCGAAAGCCAGATTTAAACATGTCTCTGAGCATGCGCAGAAAGAAACTTTTAATTGTAAATTATTGTTAATTAATAGAAATTGCGGTAACAGAAACCTAATTTAACACATATATAGATTAAAATCTTTGTTTTAGACCTAAATGAAGTAAATTGATGCAGTAGTTTTCTTTCACGGACTTTCCAAAAAATCGGCTTAGCAAATGTTATATTGATGATGGGTTTAATTAAGTCCGGAAAAGTGTAAGATGCAATACCAAGCATTGTCTTTATCAGTGCTATCTCTTAAAACTTTAAAAGGTCCCCATCACCTCATAAAAACTTTAATTGAAATTTAAAGTTTTATTGCTTTTAAAATAAAACTTTATATTCATAAACATTGCGTAACATGGAATGTGCATCCTTCCAAAATTTGAGACTTACCATACTTGATACCCTCCCTACCCAGTAAATAATTATGCATATTAATCTAAAAATTGCCAATATTTTACACATTATGCTTTGTTAGCTTAACACACACACACACACACACACACACACACATATATATATATATATATATACACTGCTGGCCACACAAATTGCAACACCAAGAAAGACAAGAGATATCACAACAAAATTTATTTTGTAGATAACATGTTGACCAAGTATCAAATGATTAAATTTATAGACTTCTGTGAAGTGTGGTTCCTGCCAAAATCAGTAGCCAGAGTAGCCGCCATTGTTGGAGATCACCGCTGCCACACGCCTCGGCATTGATTCGAAGAGACTTTGGATGAGTTCTTGGGGTACAGCAGACCAAGCAGCTTCCACACGTTGCCAAAGTTGATCTGCTGTGGCAGCTGGGGATGGAATCTTGGTCATTCGTAGAGCAACCATAGACCACATGTTTTCTATCGGCGAAAGATCCGGAGAGCGAGGCGGCCAGGGAAGCAATTCAATCTGGCGATTGACGAAGTACTGTTGGACAATACGTGCTACGTGTGGTCGCGCATTATCCTGTTGAAATATGGCTGTGGCCAAGCCCTGAAGGTAAGGAAGGACAACTTGCTCCAACACCTCGGAGATGTAGCGCTGGCTGTTTAAAGTACCGGCAATGCGTACTAGAGGTGTGCGAGAGTGATATCCAATATCGCCCCATACCATAATACCCGGTGCAGGACCAGTGTGGCAGTGCATAACGCAGCTGTTCAGCATCCTCTCTTCACGGTGTCTCCAGACTCGAATGCGACCATCGTGGTGTTGCAGACAGAAGCGTGACTCGTCAGTAAAGACAATTTCATTCCATTCTGCCGTCCACATCCTTCTGTCATCGCACCATTGGCGGCGGAGACGTCTGTGGTTCTGCGTCAAGGGTAGACAAAGCAATGGACGTCTTGCGGACAGACCACTCTGCTGTAAACGGCGTCGAATGGTACGCGTAGACACTGGATGATGCGTTACAGACCGCATGTGCTGTGCTATGGTTCGTGATGTGACTGAGCGATCCGTCACTGCCATGCGCACAATTTGCCTGTCATCACGTGAAGTGGTGCGCTGAGGTGGATGCGATCGAACACGCCGGTCGGTCGTACCCTCCTGCATCCAACGATCACATATCCGCATTACAGTTGTTTGGTTTCGTCACGACTACCGATTTCCCTGAAAGATAATCCACAATCTCGGTAGGCCACTATCCTTCCTCTGTCGAACTCGGATACTTGATCAAAAGATGATCGCTGTTTTCGACGAGGCATAATTGATCGTTTTTTTGAAAAAACCACAAGAAAAACACAATTGCCGAACTTGAAATCGTCGAAATCTCCAAGCCTTAAATAGCGCTTTGAAGTGGCGCCACAGGCGCGCGTGATGTGCGTCTGCGTTGAAATTCTAATCATTTGCATATCTCACCTCCGCTAATGCATGTTGTAAATTTCATGTTATTTGCATGTTTCCTACAGGGTGTTGCATTTACAGTGGCCAGCAGTGTATATATATATGTGTGTGTGATTGTATTAGTTAAGGTGACCATCGCCTAAAAAATACTGTATTAAAAATAATTAAAACTTCCACGATATTCTGTGTCTATTTTGATGCGTACAAGGTTAATTCATTTATTAAGGTTTTATAAAGGGGGTTAAAATGTTTAGACTACAGTTGAATAGGTTGTTTATACTTCAAGCTGTTTTACGTTTATTTTAATTTTATCGTTTGATAAAAAAAGTGCCTACACTGATAATTTGATCCTAGTCTTTCTAACAAATACATTACAGATATCCCACAGCATGATTTTATAGATTTACTCAGACCAATTTATCTTCCGTAGAAATGATTTAAAGACTGGAAATAGATTATCGTAAACTACCTTTCAATCGAGGAATTCGTTTAAATTAAGTTCCCTCATTAATGACTGGCAAGATAGCCGAGTCGTGCACAAATTGTAGGTCATGAAAAAAACTGGAGGGGTTGCGGATTAGTTTGAAGTAAATTTATATCATTGAATTATTTAATAAAGGTGTATTCTTTAAATTTTCCTTAACATATTTATAATATTTTTATTTATAATTTTTTATGTGATACGTTATTATTATATAAAAACATATGTTTATATAAGAACGTATTATTTATATGATGTCAAACAGTTTTGCAACGCTACTTTTACATTGCTAAGATTCGCTTCTACCTATCTGTGTGAGAATGGCTTTTCAAAATTAGTTTCTATAAAACCATACAACGATTAAGGCCGTCTGCACACGGAGCAACTCAAAAGAAACTGATAACTGACTCGAATCACAAACCAGTCCGTGATGAGTCGTAACCTATGTAATTGAATGGAGCCACGCACAAGGCGCAACTGGTTACAAACCCGATCGACGGGTTTGTAACCAGTTAGAGTTGCCCCGTGTGCAGACGGCCTTAGACTTATCCCAGAAGATGATACAAGAGTAGCATTCTAAAATTCATGGTGTCCGGGCTAAAGGTATCGAAAAGTCATGACTTATTTTTACAGAATTACCCATTAGAATTTTAAAAAAATTATTTAAAATAGAAAGAACATATCACCAAGTTTTAATATCAATCATAGACTTAGTATCATAGATTTCGATGTGTGCACCTTTTGTAGCACGACAAACATCTAAATGGTAATCCAGTTCTCCCCAAGTGTTTCGTAGCATATCAGGAGTTATTACACGAATTGCTTGAATGATACGCTTCTTCAACTCATCCACAGTTTCAATTTGTTGTTTATATAATCCTCAAGCAAAAAGAAGTCTAATAACACCTGATATGCTAAGAAACACTTGGAGAGAACTGGATTAACATTTAGACGTTAGTCGTGCTACAAAAGGTGCACACATCGAAATCTATGATACTATGATAGAAATCTATGATTGATTAAAACTTGGTGAGTTGTTCTTTGTATTTAAATAATTTTTTTTTAATTCTAATGGGTAGTTCCGTAAAATTAAGTCATGACTTTTGGATACCTTTAGCCCGTACACCCTATATTTCAACTAATATTGAACAAATATTATTCGAAGTCTAGGCTCACCCTTCTTCTTATTTTTTTTCTATTTTAGTTTTATATAAATAAATGCAGGTTATAATAATAAAAGTTTTAATATAAAGCTTATAATTTTGAAAGCATGCTCTTTTACTTAAATGAAATTCAAATACATATTAATATTTCAATATGAAGTTTTCGTTACATGAGATTAGGCAAAAACAATTGTAGAAGTCTAGGCGAGATTCTTTTTTTTTTGCTGTTATTAGGCTTAAATTTAAAATTATAAGGAGAAATAGAGTTGAGAGAAAAAATTAAGGTTACTCTAAAAAAGTAATTTAAAGGGTATTTTTATGCAAGTAATATTACAAATCTTTTAATAAATGTAAATTTTAAAGCAAATAATTGAATGATAACAATATTCAATGTTTAAACACATATTATATATCATTTATGTTTTTATTATTTCTATGCAATTAAAATTACAAATCTTTTAATAAATGTTAATTATAAGGCACATAATTAAACAATAACAATATTCAATGTTTAAACACAAATTACATGTCATTTATAATTTTATTATTAGAAATATTTTAAGTGCTTTACTTTCCCTTTTAATTCTATCTTGAAGTTCAACCACAAAGTAATTTACATAAGAATAATTTATAAATATTGGTTTGGGTTATCACTGTTTTCTATAATTTATTAATATAAAATTAGAGAGAAAATTAAAACATTGAACTCACCAATAAAATTAGACGGAGAGAAGAAATTTAAACACTCCTCTACTGATCATGATACTTCCGATTTGACTTCCGAATGAGAAACATCGACATCTTTACGGACCGGAAAAAGAGAGACATTTACCTTGAAGCAGCTTAAATTATTTTCAATGACACTATTTCCTAACCGTAATATGCGAATAAAGGCAAAAAAGAAGAAACAAATTCAAATGAAAATCTCCACAATTGCTTGGCACAAAGCCAACACATGTTTTTCGGGAAAAAGAGTGGTCTATTAAAAGCTTTATTTTGAGGAGTATTGCAAAAACAGAAGTTTCCCATCAAAACGTAAGACATTGTCGTACAGTAAGATGTGTCACAGTTAAAGGAGAGAGAAAGAAAAGCTGGATTTGTATTCAGAAGAAATCTATTATGTATCAACATGAGAATTTACAGTCCCAACAGTTACGTCTAAGACGTTCACAAGAGAAAGTTTCATTCCACGTGAAAACTGTAACATCACGTGGCTGTTTCATAAACTTGTTTCTGTAAAAGTGATTGTTTTACTCTTCTTCCGGTATTTCAATGCACAATTTCGTCTACTACCTTTGTCTTTGAGATTCTATTTCTCTTAACATTGTGATAAAACGGGGGTAATTTAGGATTTCTCATCAAATAGGTCACAAAATAGATCAAAAATGGTAATATGCAGTTTTTACGAAGCGCGAATTCACTGAAGCAAACGCATTTTCGATATTCTTTGCGACAAATCTATGAAGACTAAAAAAAACACTTGTTGCCACTTATTGCATGTTAAAATGAGAAAGAGAAGATACTATCATCAAGCATTCTCAGTGAGGAATCTCTATGGCTCGTGGTTTGTCGGTTCATCTGTGACCAGAGCAGTCGACATTGCACATGTTGGCACAGGAACTGTATCTGATACCAAATAAGCATTGCAATCGACCGGAAAATCAACGTTAGCGAAATGCAAAACTGGATACAAATGCCGATTGCATGAGACGTAAATTCGAGTGTTAGACCCATACGAAAGAGAGTAAGCTGAGAAATCGTGTGAAAATTTTTACTCGGGACACCAACAGATGAGTGTCTCGTGAGAAACCCATTTCAACCGAAACTCTAGGGCCGAACCGCATCACTGTTCATCTATCTTTTACAGGACATTTTTTTCGCTTCCTTCACCTCCTATTATTGCGTTCACTCGTGCAAATATTACATGCCGAAGACTACACAATAGTGGAGGGACCTCATACAGTCAGATGATTTCGAGTTCATACTTTTCACTGAAAACTGAGGAATATATGATCGGTGTCAACCGAAAGGAAATTTATCGGCCATGATGTTTATTTCTAAGTGTGAAAGATTTTGATAGTTCTGATATGGTTTTGAGAGCATTGACAGTTCTCATAGCGATCATCTTTTCAGAACCTTGTCATTCTCTTTTCTTACTCAACAAATTTTAATAGGTCAAGAGTTCCATTCTTTGAATCAATGCGATCACTTAGTACATTGCGAGGGAAAAACATTCAGGTGTTCTTTTTTTCCTGGTCATCCAAAATTATACTGAAATGCCATTAAGCATTTATGAAACATTCTTTGGCAAATTTTCTCACATCCGTGAAACAAAATCGGATTGAACAAGCTCCCTTTGGACAAATGGAGTAAACTCCCCTTGGTGAGTATAAAGCACTGAAGGACTCTGGACTCGAAGAATGCGGATTGTTCTAGACGCCACAAGTCAGACTATCACTCTATTAATTAAAAAGCTCTAGGTTTTAGTTTCTGACCTTTACCTGTATGAAATTGTGACAAAAAGAACATAGAGAGCTTAACCTTTAATTTAATGTTCCTATTTTTTCTTATCTTCAAAACAGTTTTTGCCCTAATTTAAAATATTTAAAAACACAAAACTCCGAAGTACTTATCCTGTGAATTCTCATTATCATTTCTTCTGTTGACAATCATTCCGTTGTTTGGTAATTTTAGCAACTGATACAGAATACGGCATCTTCCTTGTGCTTTTCGGCATGGGGTTACTTTGCCAAACCTGACCAAACTTTTTGCATCTGAACAAATTCTTTCTATTCTCTTCCAAAACCTGTCAATCCATAGATATAAAAGTTTTTGAACTATTCACAGTTTGACGTTTCATGCCTCACAGTTTCCGTAACGCTATTTAACACATCCCAAGAAAACTTCTGTATTTAACTTTTTTTAAATCCATTAAAAGTATACTATAGGATAGAGAAAAAGCATCAAAACTAAAGGATAAGAAATAAAATTTTCTAGCCACAAGTTTAATTATAAATTCTCTATTCGGGTCAACTGAAACTTTGCTCGAATTTCGAAAATTTTATAAACAACTTCTGTCAAGTGGAGATTTAAATAAAGAAAATAAATAACGGAACAACTACTCAAGGAGCATCTACATCAGTGGTTCCTAGCCGGTGGTCCGCGAGAATCGATGTGGTCCATGAGATAAAGATCGATGAAAAAATTGGTTTTATCGTTTCAAAACGACCGCGAATTTAAACAATTTTCTAAAACTGGGAGTAAAAAAATTTTGGTTCCCAATTTTTTTTTTTTCAAATTCTAAAAATCCCTGTATCTCTTCCCCTTTCTGACATTTTGAGTACGAAAAAAGCCTTGGTCTGCTTTAAAATTTCTAATATAAATTCTGTGACACGGACTCGCAGTATCACAGCCATTTCGTGGCATTACAACAATTTTACAGCTAGTAAATCAAATGCAAGCTGAGAAATCTCGTTCATTTTTAAGTTTTCGTATGCTTATATGTTTGCTATCAAGTTTTCTATTACGTTAAATTTGTTATCGTTATCAAGTTTATTTGAAACTTTTTATTAAAAGTTGTCTATCCCAAATAGTTTATTCAGAAAATAAAACCTTTTAAGAACTTTTACTCACTACCTTTAAATCTTTAAAACATTCAATTTTTTGAAAAAAATATATGTCAAACCCTGATCATTTCTGAACAAAATAAAGCAAACCACGTGAAATTATTCCGCTTAGTTCCGGAGATATTGATTTTCTAAATATTTAATTACTGATCAAGTTTATGGTAAGAAAAATTTGAAACTCATTTTTCTCAAAATGTAATTTTGCATCATTCCGCAACTGATGTCTAAAAAACTATGAAACATAATTCCATGAAATTTCTATCACTGCATAATCATGTTATTTTATTGCGTCTGAACTAGAATTATTGCAATCACTGCACATTTTGTTATTTTTTCAGGGGTAAATTAATGGAAAAATTTCGGGAAATTTTAAGTATATTTTAAGCAATTTTTTAAAAATTGAAAAAGTATTCTTATGTTGAATATTTTATGTTTAAATTGTATTTAGAATTATTTATTTTAAATATAAAACAGGAATTGTACATTTAAGTGTAAAATTAATTTCATAGTTCTGCGCCTTAGCCAGTATACAATAAAAATACTTAAAAAACAAGGTATATCTAAAGCATTTAAAAAAAAATTATTTAAAATTATTTTGAGAGTTCAAAATTTGTTTATTAAAATAAACATATCAATTTATTATATGCATAAAATTTGGAAAAATTGGGAGTAGTTTGAAATAGTTACAAAGAGTCAAAAAGTATGAAAATATGCCTTATTACCTCGACTTAAGGGTCGTGAGTCCCCTTAACGTAGGATTACGTTCCTCAATAACGGTCCTTCGGAGAGAAAAAAATTGTCCGGCGTCGCGAGTTATAATTTTAGTAGCATGCCAAACCCAGTAGCAGTAAACAGTTAAACAAAAAAAGTACGAAAATGCGTAAAAAAAGAGGTAATTAACGATAAGTAATCCTACGTTAATAACCCGCGGTAGTTTCGTTAGAAGAGACTACCTGAAATATTTTTGTCTTTAAATTTTGCCTCTAAAAGGAAAGGAGAGGGTCCCCGAGACGATATTTTTTTTAGATAAGTGGTCCCTAGTCAACAAAAGCTTAGGAATCACTGATCTACATGAAAGATGCTCTAAATGTATGCGAAGAAGAAACGTTACCAATGGCGAAAAAAAGCTATAAAGTCAAAAAAAAATTATGAAGAGAGAAATACAACCAAAAGAACGGGAAGAGTCCATAAATAATAAAAAATTAGAAAATCAAAGTAAGTAGAGAAAGGATGTAAAACACGGAAAAAATAATATTCATAGCAAGTAATAAAACATAGACTGTTAAATATGAGTAAGTAGGCATCCAAAATGGAAGACTTCAAAAAATATCCCTGAAGTTAAGGAAAATCATAAACCAACGAGAAAGATAGAGAAAGGAATAAAATAGTCTAAGGATTTCCAAGTAGTAGAATTATCGAATAGATGTTGATAAAATCGTTGCAAGTAATAGAATAACTGTTTAAAACAAAAGAATTTCAGGGAAACAAAATTTGCAAGATATTAGATCTGCCCTTCCTTTGGAAAAATTATTGAAGATCTAAATTCTAAGAATGATTGAAAGAATTGGAAACCTTATTGATGTCATCGTAAGTCTCGGTTTTAACTGAATCGAAAAGTAAATTCTTCAGTTAAATATTGCATTGTACATCAAACATGAATTAACATATTTCTTAACATTAAACATATTTATGAACATATTTCATGTATGAGGCGATGAATGGCAAAGTGGTGTAAGTCACATTTTCAACTTTTTTTTATTTGAGGGCAAAAATGTAATATACATGTTCAATTTATAGGGGAATTGCAAATAATTATTATTTGCAATACTATAATAATTCTTATAATTTGTTCAATTTATAGAGGAATTTTTTGTAATTTTTGCAGTAAAACGATTTTGACTTACACCACTTTGCCTTTCACCGCCTCATATATTAAACATATTCCCAAAAATCTTTTCATATTTTAGCTGTTGACATGGATATTTGTAACCGTTTAGAATTAGCTTTAAACCGTAGGTCCCGGTCTAATTAGCCCTTGAATAACCAAAGTTGAATCCAGCCTTGAAACCTTGTGACATTTTAGATTTTAGGTACTCCAAGGGCAACTCCTTATTATGTGATAATAACAAGCAATAACTTGACTTTTGTTACTTCATCTAATTATAAGGGGAATGTCGTAATTTAGACACAATTGGGAATAACGTGAACAATATTTTAATATCTAAGGCAGTGCAGTAAAACCTCGTTTATCCGGACTAACTGGGACCATAAGCAATCCGGATAATCGAAAATCTGGATAATCAGGGTAATATGGGTAATAAGGAAAACAAAATCCTTAACTAAGAAGACTTACCGTTTATACGATAAAAACGATTATTCTGTAACAAAATTACATAGTATTGTTTAGAAGACATTAAGAAATATAAAAATAACTTTTTATATCATTTCTTAGCAAAGAATTGGTAAGTCTAGTAAAGCTTTCTTAGACTCAACAAAAAGAATTTTATCACCATAATTTATAGTACAATCTATGCAGGAACTGTGCATTGAGTCAAACTAAAAAGCGAATATTTGGCGTACTTGTAGTTACGTTCTTACTATTATAGTTAAAAATTATTATCTAATATGAACTATATTTACTGTACATCCAAATTTTATCTACGTAAAATTAATAAATAAAGCTAATATAAGTATAAAGCGTAATACTTTCATCTTTCTAAATAATTGTTCTGGGTTCAAATAATTACATAATTGAATAGAAAATCTTACTCACGTTTCTTTCCAGCAAACTATCCAATAATTTAATCTCAAATGGCAGGTTCTAACTCTGTTTCTAACGACAACGTTTACTCAACTCAGTTCATATAAGAAAAAATTATTGGGCAACAAGTAACTACAGATCTGTTTATCGAACTGGTAATCGATCCTTGGTTTTCTGAAAGCATTTTAATCGAAATAATTATCTTACAAGATCAGCGTACTTTTCACGCTTTGTTAGCGTCTGCATGCTTAATTTATTTTAGAGAGAAGTACATTTAAATCCTTCAAAAGAATGCAATAAAGGCATAGATTTTAACACCTTTTGATTTATCCCAGGGGTAGTAAAACCCCGATATACCTCCTTGGTGAAGGATTTTTCATTTCACTTGCATAGATAACGTTAATAAATTTGCGCAAGTTAGCAACGATTCAAATCTTATCAAGAGCAAAATCGACAGGTGCTTTGACCCACATTTTTTGAGCCCACTTTCAGATGTATGCATGAGTAACTGGACAAGGGAGAATTTCCCTGAAAGTGTGTCAAGAGCTTTGCATGATATTAAAAAATTTTTGTAATAGACACTAATTTGTTTACATTTTATGTGAGGGTCACGTGTCCTACTAGGAAATAAAGATTTATTTTTTATGTTCTCAGGGTCGACCATAGGAGCTGTGTAAAACATTTTTTGCTGGTCTCGAAGTTCACAGACATGGTCTGTAGAAACTTTGAGATAAAAATAAAGCTTATTGCAGACTTTATATTCTGTTGTAGAGAGAAAAACAATAAAGGTGTGTGCTTAAAAAGCGTATATGATTTAAAGCATGAAAAGGGTCCAAGCACTTTGTAACATAAGAGTCTTATTGTACAAAGCCACTCGAGTGGCGAACGCGCATCCAAGCCACAGCAGTGGCCCGGCCTAGCTTACGTGTAGCTTTGTCATGATTTTCATTTATTTATTGACTTAAATTAAAATTTTGAATTTTTTTGTGATTGTTAACCATAAAATTTGTAAACAAAATCACATCATAAAATTTCTAGTATCATCTATTTCACAAAATTTCTATAATGAAGCTTTTTAAAAATTTAAAAATTTAAATTTTTTTAAAAAGTGGGGAAATTTAAAATCGTTATAACTCGAAATATAATTTGTCGAATTTCAACATTTTTTCATTTAATTAAACAGGAATATAGTTTAATTTTGATTCAACATTTTTAAAAATATTAATTTAAATAAGATTAAAAATATTCAAAAAATGATGTAGCTTATTTTTAAAAAAGTCTTAATCTCAAAAGTAAATATTTTTTCAAATTTTCTGAATTAAAATTAAAGTAAATCAATTGAAAAAGACATGTTCCAATTTTGAACCATTTATCTATAACAGTTCTAGACTTATAACAATTTAAATACGAGAAATGGTGGACAAACCCATCATGCAGAAAAACGCATTCACAGGTTTAAACACAGATTGGCTACTATTAGAATGTTGCAAAAATAAAATTAATATCTCCTGTTCTAATCAAGATAAAAACATAACTTAAACGTCATTTTAAGCGGAAAACTGCAGTAAAATTGTTTAATTACTAACAAAAAAAATAGATGAAGCTAGTTCAAACTCAGTGTAACAGATAAAATCTTCTACATTGTCAAGAAGTATGATAATCCACTGAGGAATATTATTATTTTTCGGCATTTTGAAAGCAGATTTATAGCCTACAGCTCAAACAACGTCAAAGGTATTACCGAGTCAAGAGTCAAGCCAAGGCTAGTGACGAAACGGTGGCGTTGCGCAGTGGCCCAGTATAATTAGCTTCATAACAAACAATGGTCCGCTACCAAAGCCACAGTCGCGCAGGTGCGCCACAAGAAGCGAGGGTAGGAATCTGGAGTGGCCCGCTAACGCGACAGACGCGACTTGTAGCCACAGCTGTGGCTCAGTATAATAAGCTCCATATGATTGCATGTATCACCTAGAAAAGCTTGTCTGAGCGTCTGAAGGGGTGGCGCCCGTTCGCCACTCGAGTGGCTCTGTATAATAAAATTGCCTACAAGTAAACAAACAAAATTGGGAGAGAAGCCTTTAAAAAGTAAATAGTCACAGAACTTCTCGCTTTAGTTTCTATTAAATGAATTTAGTTAAAATATTTTCTTTCTGTTAATAAGAAATTCAAAATGCCAGGTAATAGCATAATTGCGCATAAATTTCTCTTCATAATAGAAGCAGTATACGAGCTCTTGATTTCTTTTTCAGTACTAATGAAAATTCAAATGATTTATGTTCTCTATAAAACTTGCAGTACAGTTTTAGGTTTATGTTTGCATTGTGTCGTATTTATTTGTGATGGCTAAAGTTGGTTCCCTAGTGTCTATTTGGAAGTGATGGATCTTATCATGTTAAGGCTGCTATGTACTAACTCCGATGGATTCGCTCACCTCAATGTTAACCTATGGAGAAAGTTTATCCACGGATTGCCGACTTAGATTCAAAGATTTTTTTTTAAAAATTGTACTCCGTCATAGAGAAAGAAATTTTACATTTGTGTACATTTTTTGTTTTTTTTAAAAATACAATTAATATTTTAAAATTTAAATCATTCGGGGGAAAATCTGGTATAGTGTGTTTTAAACTCTCATAAATTACTTCGGTGGACGAGATTTATAAAATGAATCCTGTAGCGCTTTGCAGAAAAGTTCAGGCTATCTGACAATACCAATTTTATTTGATTATCAGCATTCATGTACCTGCAAATAGTTGACAAAAATATATTTTAAATAAAAAATTTGGAGGCAGCGCTTAACCCCCCTATAGAGAGAGAAAGCCATTACAATCCCTCAAAATGTCAATCCTAAGGGGGGGTGGAATTCTCGAACTGTGAACTGGACTTCTCCCACCACAAGAGTCTGCAAGAAGAGGAATAGGGAAATACGAATTTTTTCTTAGTACATAGCAACCTTAAGGGCTTATGCTTATGCCCATGTAGGGAGACGCCCGCACTTCTCTATCATGTATGCGGTGCGTGTGCATAGCATGCGTGTGCATAACATAAGTGCGGTGCGTGTGCGTGTGCATAGCATATGCGGTGCGTGTGCATAGCATATGCGGTGCGTGTGCATAGCATGCGTGTGCATAACATAAGTGCGGTGCGTGTGCGTGTGCATAGCATATGCGGTGCGTGTGCATAGCATGCGTGTGCATAACATAAATGCGGTGCGTGTGCATAACATAAGTGTCCATGTTTCTTAGTACATAGCAACCTTAAGGGCTCTGCTTATGCCCATGTAGGGAGGCGTCCGCACTTCTCTATCATGTATCGGTATCATGTAATAAAATTAATTGATGATATGAAACTTTGACGTCAGCTTATCGTTATATTTTCCCCTCATTATTTTCTTTCCCGCCAACTCACATCTACAAATGATCCTCGTTCTGTGCAAGGAGAAGTGGTCCCGCTCCTGTATCCGTATCATTTCTTTGATGTGTCCGCAAAAGACCGACTCCAAGTGTATTTCGATCGGGGCGTATTTCGTATCAGATTTTGATACATTGCCACAGAACGAGAACTGTCCCGATCGTGGTACAAATCATGTGATACGGCTTCGCTTAATTCATACAAGTGTGCATGCCATCTTGGAGAGGTTACAAATTTGAAGTAACGTTAATAATTAAATCTAACGAGTTACTTTCATTTCTAATGACTAAATAATTATAAAGTCGGTGTCGTGACGTCTTTTTGGAATCAAAAACTGCCCACGCGTATTTTGAAAGAGTAGTGGTGCGAATGTTTTATTTGGATGCTGATATTTAATTAAATAAAAACTATGAAAAACTCTGTTCGAGACGTTCAATACGCTTCAAGTTGTTATTGATTAAATACATTTTTTTCAACAATTCATTGCTATATTACTTGTTTACATGTTGGAAATTTTAGCGCACTTTAAACAGGCAGAAACATAAGTCTGCCAAAGTGATACCAATACCACAGTGCTATTAATCGAATTTAATGTACATGCTTGTTTTAAATAGCCATAGGTGTTTTCAATGCACATCCTGTTTGTTTTTTATCTTTACATTTTTATTTTTAGCTTTATTTTTTTATTTAAATATTTTTAAGGGGGGAGTGGGGGGGAGATTGCATTATATGTGCAATGTGAGGAGTAGTTTGGTAAGATCTGATTCTAAGATTCGAGAGAGATTCCAAATATTGAAGCTAATTTTACAAACTTGTTTATAAAAATATGTATTAATTACTGAAGATCAAATTTTCAAGCATACAGGGTGTCCGGGCTAAAGATATCCAAAAGTTATGACTTATTTTTACGGAACTACCCATTAGAACTTTTAAAAAAAATTGATAACTTTGATCTAAAATTTCGATCCTAGTATCACAGATTTCAATGTGATCACTTTTTGTAGCACAACAAACGTTTAAATGGTAATACAGTTCTCTCCAAGTGTTTCGTAGTATATTAGAAGTTATTATACGAATTGCTTGAATGATACGCTTCTTCAACTCATCCACAGTTTAAATTGTTTGTTTATAAACAACGGATTTAATGAATCCCCAAGTAAAAAGTCTAATAACGCCTGATTTACTACGAAACATTTGGAGAGAACTGGATTACCATTTAGACGTTAGTCGTGCTACAAAAGGTGCACACATCGAAATCTATGATACTATGATAAAAATGTACGATTGATATTAAAACTTCGTGAGATGTTCTTTCTATTTAAATAATTTTTTAAAAATTCTAATGGGTAGTTCAGTAAAAATAAGTCATGACTTTTGGATACCTTTAGCCCGGACAACCTGTATAAAATAGAAAAAACAACTACCTCTTATTCGACTTGCTTTATTAATAGAAAAATAGATAACAAACATGCATTTCACAATATAAATAAAGCTTTTCACAAACAACTAAACCAATATATTATAAAAATTGAATTTACATCCACAGTTAATTCAAATACTAATAGAATTAGATTAAATATTAATGATTCTTCATGTTAAATTCTTAACAGTCTCTTGACTAGTATTTTGCCCATTTTGAATATAACTACATAAATTTCGTAACATATGTAAATATATACATATTACCCACACAATTTATATATATAAATTGTGTGAGTGTATGATTGATGCAATAATATTACTTACATTAGTATGATAAAAATATGCATTATCACTCCACATATCCTTGTAGTCTACTGGCAAGTATATATCTTAAATTTAAAACAATATATATAAATATATGTATTAGTGAAAAGATACAGTTTCAAAGCATGTTCCTGGGTGAGTTACGGCAGATTTCTATGTATTACATTTCTTATATAAATATAAAGGTCCGGGGGGAAAACTGATTTTTTACAGAAGAACATTTCGTACTCATTATCTACGACTCAATATCTACGATAAATATTGAAAAACTCCTTTGTTATCATAAATTCCAGAGCAAGTAAACGAACTTAAGATTGTTAAGGTAGACTCAGTTTTGCAGTAGGAATAAATGTTAAAAAAAATCAATAGACAAATCTTTAATTTACCTTTTTCCACCCACTTTTTTTCTCTTAACTTTTCACAAATTAATATATATTTCTAAGCACTTTGATTTATATTGTTGAGATCCGAGGCAAAAACTTTTTTACTCATGAATTACAAACCAGCTGTACCAAAAATTCACGGGGTACGAGGGTTAATCTTACAATATCTCTTTGTCCGAGAGTAATGTGTTATGTCCGAAGTGTCCAAGAACAAATTGCGTCTGTTTAACAGCACGTGTCTCAGTTGAAGCGCAGATATCACGTTGAAACCTCGCTTGGACTTTTCCAACCACCAAATACTTTTTCCAGCTCTACTGCTGCTATTATACACAGATGGTCGTTGTTCGTTTTACTCACGGCCTGTATTCCTATAGGAAGTCCACCACTCAGACCAGCTGGTATCTGAGTAGATGGAAGGCCGAGAACATTAAAGATGCAGGTGTACGCCAAGTTGGGGTACTTAGGGATAGTCATAAAGTGATGGACTGCTGTTTCAGGGTGAGTGGGTATCAAAAGAATGGCATCGCCGTCCAGCACTTCATCCAGTTTTTTCTTCAGTTCTCTAAACATCTCGAGAAATTTGAAGTAGTCGGAATCCATGGCTCGTCGTTCTATACCCGAATAGTAAACGGATGGAAGGGTATGTTCACTGCTTCTGAACATTACTTTGATGAATTCTGTAAAGAGGGTAAATTTTCCTGAAGATCCTACGATATCATCGCTAAATGGCGGAAGACCAACTTCAAGAAGTTTTGACTCCCAAATCTCCAAGGCGTATTGAAGATCTGGGATGTTTAGCATCGTTGCAGTGTTGTCGAAAGTGTCTTCGAAGTGTTTGACAGCCTGGAAAAAAAAGGAAGACTTTAATCAGTGCGTTACTTTCTGTGAGAACTCTGCTAAATGTTTCCATTCGTTTTGTCAGCAAGGTAAAGGTCTAAAAAATCTAAGTTTGTGCTAAAAACAGGAATTTATTTTAAATGCACTTAAAGTAAAGCTTCAGGAGCTTCAGGGAGTATATTGGGAACTGCTGTTGTTGATGTTGTTGTTTCCAACCCTTGCTGGTCTAGTGGCGCTGAATCAAGTTTATGAGCCCATAAATCTTCAGGAGTTCCATTAATAGGCGGTAATGGGAAGTACAATCCATGGACCGACCCTTCCATTGTGGGATAATTTATCAATGCGTGTAAAACTTCAGCGATCAAATGTAAAAACGAACATACGAGTGGGACAAGCAAAAAAGACTTCGAGAGTTCAAGAAAACAGTAACAGAGGGGAAAATAAATAAAATTGACGGATCGAAGCTGTTAACATAGATATAAAGCGTAGTCACCTGGACCAATAGGATATGGCTTGCAGTGAAGAGGGAAAAAGGGGTAGTTTAATAGATCGGATCCTGGAGCGGGTTTCAGTACCTATATTAAAGAAAATTAATAGTGACTGTTAAACTAATAGTACTGAAAACATTGTTAAAACTAGTTTAAATCTCCTCCTCAACACTCCTCACGATAGTCCAACTCCCTACATTGTCCCCATTGAAGTAATTAAAATAATTAAAAAACTCCCAAATAAAAAAGCCCCAGGTGAAGATAATATTAATTACACCATTTTACAAAATCTCCCCTATAAATACATATTTAAAATTACAATAGTAATCATCTCCATTTTTAAATCTGAACATTTCCCCCATAGCTGGAAAAATTCTATTATTGTCCCTATTCAAAAACCTAACAAACCCAGCACTTCCCCGAGTAGCTACCGGCCCATTAGTCTTTTAAATTCTATTAGTAAACTAGCTGAAAAATTCATAGCAAAATATATCAATGAACATCTCGAAGATAATAACATTCTCATCCCTTATCAATTTGGATTTAGAAAATCCCTCTCTGCCCCCCACCAAGTTTATCGGCTAACTGAACATCTCACACATGCTAGGAAAAACAAGCATTCTACTGCTGCTCTGTTCCTTGATATTTCCTTAGCTTTTGAAAACGTCTGGATAGACGGTTTCATCCATAAATTAATTAATAATAATCCCCCCCCCAAAATCATCAAAACCCTCATTTCATACCTTAAAAATAGAACTTTCCAGGTCAAAATTAATGGTCAGCTATCAAGTAAATTTAATATTTATAGTGGTCTGCCACAAGGCAGCGTCCTCGCTCCAATTTTATTTAACCTATTCGTAAATGATATTCCAATCCATGCAAATGTTAACTTAGTTATTTTTGCGGACGATACAGCCATCTATTCCTCATGTAGAAACTTTAAATACGCGGTTAAAAACATCAATAAGTACATGACTACCATCCAGCAATGGCTCGACAAATGGAGAATCAAAATTAATAATGAAAAGTGTATTGCAGTAATGTTCACAGCAAAACGTAAAAAATCTTTTATTAATCACCAAATTAAAATCGGAAACACCAAGCTCCCCTGGTCTGACACAGTTAAATACCTTGGCATTATCCTAGATAAAAATATCACTTTTAACCATCACATCACATATGTTAGGGACAAGTTCCGAGCAGCTCGCAGATTAATTTACCCCCTTATTGCTCGGAACAGTAAATTAAGCATCCAAAATAAATTGCTCATGTATAAATCGTTTCTTCGTCCAATATTAACCTAAGGTGGGCCAGCATGATCATACTGGGCTAATACGCACATTAAAAAACTAGCTTCACAACAGAGTAGCACGATCAGGCAAATAATTAATGGTCCTTGGTATTTCCGTAATGTAGATATTTACCATGAAATCGGTCTCCCCACTCTTAAAAATTAGCTTCAAAAACTAGCCATTAACTTTCACAATAATATTGACAATGAATTACTAAAATATTTAGCAGACTATGATCATGCTGTCCCCTCAAACAGGAAGCGGCCCAGGGCCATCCTGTCTCTTAATTTTTTATGTTTTCTCCTTTCTTCCGTAAAATAAAAAATAAAAAATAAAATAAAAAACAAAAAATAAAAACTGTTACTTGGCTTGCCAAGGTAAAAAACATCATAAAAAATCTTATAAAATCAAATAAATATGCCTTACTATCCCTAAACTTTCTCCTCTCTGATTGCTCATCTTAGCATCGATAGTAGACCCTCCAATCTACTGCCCTGCAAGATGCTTACTCACTTTTTCTTATACTATGAACTCACGGATTATCAGCGCACCTATCACTTTACTCCTTTTCTTTGCTCTATGTCTATTAGTTCCCCTCTGCTTATCATCGGAAAGTCTGCAGTAGAGGGCGTAGCCCAGGAATTGCAGTTGAGACCCATTTTCCTATGGTCCTATGGACTGTTAAACTCATAAGTGTTATTTCGTTCAAAGGTAACCATGGTTGATGGTTTTCAGAAAGTTAATCTCTCTTATAAGCTCTCTTTCTAAATAAAATTTTAGAGTGATTAATGAAAACACTGGATACAATGAAAATACCTTCTAAGCAAATTTTATAGAGTAAACTGTATAAAACTGCGTTCTTACTTTTCTAACAGCAGCTTTTATGTCAGGAATAGGCTCCAAGAGGTATCCTGGGAACTGTTCCATATAGTAGATGTTCAACGTCTTAAAATCGACCTGCGATATAAGGTGAGTTTGAGATTATTTTTACACAGATATAAAACACTTATAGCTTTCAATAGTTATATTTAAGTAACAAAGATATCCTCTCTAAACGAACTTTTATTTTGTTAAAATAATGACGATCCGACATTACTCAAAAAGTTAACGCCCTGGATACAGAGAATAGAGTTGCCTAGATTGACATACCGGGCCTCTACACTTGCTGTTGTAGAGTTGCCAGTGAGTATAGTTTTCTTGTATCGGATGTAGATACCTTTCAACATGCATGCAGAAAGTTATCAACACTAGGCACTCCGTTAATGTGAGGCAAAATAGATAAGCAGATTATCCTAGCTACTGAATATCAGAATACGGTGTGTCGTAGAAATACAGTGCGCTTCAGTCGCAATTTCACTGGATTATACTGTATTTTCTCAATTTATTATTCAGTGTACGGACGACTTTTAGCCGGTTAGAAATTGACTTAAAATTGTAGGTCCTATACTTTTTTTAGCCTCCGAGCAGCAAAAGATAACCGTAGCGCTCCAAAACAAACAATCCAAAGTTTAAAAGTAAGCTTTGATTTTACAAGGAAATCTGCATAACATTAAAACTAAGCTACGTATCATCAATAGAGTTTCTTATAAATTTTATGTATTTTGGAAATTTGGATATAGTCAAATCCGACTGTATGAAAGTTAATACAAGCATCGCAAAAAATAACTAGATTAAAGTGGAACAGAAACATAATTCTATTGTTATATATTTTCGTTTATTTACTTTAAATTGCTAGCCAGAGTTCAGTTAAAATGGATGGCTATTTCATGATGTTAAAATTGTTTGAGTATTACTGAAGAATCAACGTTTTACACATAATGACGACGTGTATCAAATCTGTGGCGTTATGGCAAATGTTGATATGTCCAACAAATTAAATTTTATGTTTTAAGTTGATATGTCACACTTAAAATTGTTTCTTTGGTGTGACAAAAGCTGATAGGGGAATTATGAAATAATACTAAGTTATTCGTGTTGGCAAATGCTGTTATGTATAAAAGTGGTAATACTTGGTCCCAAATTGAATATTTTAGTGAATAATTGAAAATATTCACTGAAGACAAGCCATATACTTGAGGTAGAATATGAGTGGTAACTAAAGAATATTTGGATTGAAACGCTTAATTGAGCGACTTTATATTTCACAACAAAAGTTACTCTTTTAATTTGCGAGAAACATGAAAAAATGACAAATCAACATCTGCCATACTGCCACAGAAATGTACTTTCGACTATATTCTAAGCTTGATCACTGGGTAATTTTGACTTCAAATAATTTCTGCTTTGAAAATATTTTTATTAAGTTCCTCATATTTAAAAAAAAAAGTTAACAAAATAACTTTAGTTTGCTTTTCAGAAATCAAAATATCCTTTATGATCCGAATTGCACTAGGACTTTTATACTTTAACCCCATATCCACGATCTCATCCTTATTTTCCTCTTAAATCAGGCCTTGTTGGGAATTGAACATGGTCGCCTTTGAATAAAATCATGCGGTCTGATGATAATACAGGATGCGGTAGAAAGAAAGTTCGCATTTGGAACGTCAATAACAAAAATACAAAGCAAGATAAAGAAATCTTTTATACCTGAGAATTACACAGTATGCCATTGTCATCCATTAAGGCCGTCTGCACACGGAGCAACTCAAAAGAAACTCGGGTTTGTAACCAGTTGCGCCGTGTGCGTGGCTCCATTCAACTACATAGGTTACGACTCAACACGGACTGGTTTGTGATTCGAGTCAGTTATCAGTTTCTTTTGAGTTGCCCCGTGTGCAGACGGCCTAAGTTTTAAAGATTACATCAGTTAAATGGCGACCGTCATTTTCGATGCAGTTTTGAAGTCTCTTTCGGAAATTTTGTATGGATCTGCAGACCATGACCCCCAGAATCGCCGTGATTTCTTGCGCAATTGATGCCTTGGGTGTCTGAAAATTTGTTGGTCGATGTTGGTACACTTTTGATTTAAGACAGCCCCACAGAAAAGAATTTGCAAGCACTCAAGGCAGCAATTACGCAAGAAATCACGGCGATTCCGCAGGACATGATCCGCAGATCCATGCAAAATTTCCGAAAAAGACTTCAAAACTGCATCGAAAATGACGGTCGCCATTTAACTGATGTGCCATACTGTGTACTTCTCAGGTATAAAAGATTTCTTTCTCTATCTTGCTTTGTATTTTTGTTATTCACGTTCCAAATCGGAACGTTCTTTCTGCCGCACCCTGTATATGAATAAAATAATTAATGAAGTTCTGATAAAAGTGGATATCGTGCTTTGAATACAGTAAAGAGAGCAGGATTCCCAAACACACACAAATTCTTATTCTTTAAGTAATGGTGGTTAAAACTTACCTTTTTGTCAAACTTAATTTTCTGTTCACTTAGTATGCCAGCCAATAATGGTAAGTCCATCGCATAGCGGCACATTGGACCAGTACCAACATATTTGTCCATTGCATCCCCTTCGCTTTCCGGAGGCCAAAAGCCAAGGTTGGAAATCATGCCTAGACATTTCAGAAGGATTCGCTATTATTTTATTCGAGGCGCAAAGCAAACATAGAAACGGATAAAAAATGAGCTAAGATTTTAAATACGTAGAATATTAATTCAAAAATTTCGTTTTGACTGTTTTAAAGCTCCTTTATAAATAGAAACGAAGTCATTGATATTTTTCTTAACTTTCTTACGTAACGCTCGACAATACGTTTTGAATTACGCCCGTTTTGATTTACAATATGATTTGAATTGCGCGCACATCTACCCTTAAGGCCGTCTGCACATGGAGCAACTCAAAAGAAACTGATAACTGACTCCAATCACAAACCAGTCCGTGATGAGTCGTAACCTATGTAATTGAATGGAACCACGCACACGGGTTTGTAACCAGTTGCGCCGTGTGCGTGGCTCCATTCAATTACATAGGTTACGACTCATCACGGACTGGTTTGTGATTGGAGTCAGTTATCAGTTTCTTTTGAGTTGCTCCGTGTGCAGACAGCCTAAGGCATAGTTATGGTTTTCAGCGATACCTCCTCATGTACTTCTTTTTTCAAAAAAGATAAAATTACAAACCATCTTTATAAATGGAAAGAAAAACCTTATACGCCTCTTGTTGCTAATTATTTAATAAGAGGGTTGGCCAAATGAAAACAAGCCAAATAGTCTATACTTTAAAAATACTTAGTGTGTACAGAATTCCTAGACGTATTGACAACGGTCTCCAACTGTGACACTGCATAAAATGTAGCAATTTAATTTCATGCTCTTTGTTAGTCTCACTAATACCCACTGTTCTATACTTTTCATTTGTTAAGTTAAAAACTTTCAGGGCAAGTGCTAGAGACAGTCAAGGAAATTTAAAGTCACAGGGATAGTATGTCGATAAATAGTCATTTGAATGCTTTGTTGTTGAAACCAGGTCAATTTAGACATTGGGCAGATGTGTGCGGCTCCGGGATATATAGCACCACAAGAGTTGGAGTCCGTCTTAGCTAGTTGCTGCCATAATTTTGACCGAGCAACCCCTATGGGCAACATCTGGGGTGTTCGTACCCTCTCTCACCCTCTCTGACCTCATAGAGAGACTTTCCGGTATGCGGATTTAACATGCCCATATCGGACCTAGACACGAAGGTAATGAATACACGAGTATCGGGATTCGATCTGAGCACCCTCAACACCGAAAACAGTAGCACTACTCCAAGGCTACCTCGAGTCCTCATTGCCTTCTCAGACGGCTTTCCTTGGAAAAAGGATAACGCCATTTTTTGCCCCTAGTGATAACACTGTGCAGAGCATATAGTTTAGGTTTAAAGAACAGTCTCAAATGTTCCAATGTCAAAACTGCTAAATGATATTTTTGATGGGGTGTTTCGACATGAAGGACACTGGGAGCAAATTTTTTTTTAACACCAAAGGATTCCAGGCACTGTTTTGCATATTGATAAAACAGAAATCAAAGACCGTTTTCTACCCATGGGGTATCTGAAATATTAATGGCGCTCTGCCTAAATTTTCTTTAAGTTCACCTCATTTCGCACCAAATTCGCGTTTTTACCGTGTTGTTTGCTTTAGAATCATCAATATTCATATGAAAAATATATAAGAAATTGAAATTTTGTCTGAAAAAAATCATAATTCAAAATTTTTAGTTTTTGTCACAACTACTGAACCAATTAGCTGTATTGTTATAACTTTTTTTTTTCATTTTTGTACATGGGATTTTAAAATAATTTCTCTTCGAAGTTTGAATGTAAATTATACAATACAAATTTTTAAATACTTGAAAAAAAAATTCCGAGAAATTTTTACTTCAATAAAAATAATTTCAGAATTTTCACCCAAGTAAAAACCTCTAAACATAATTTATTGGAAACGGAAGAAAGTGCGTTAAACAAAAGTTCATAACATGACTTTTTAAAAGAATTTTAGGTATATCCTTTCATAGATGGTGTGACGTCATGCCTTTACGGGGGTGCGTTCTCACACCCCACGGACCAGCTGCATATTTTTGGGGAATACCATTTTCCAGTTCCCACCGTTTTTAAACACGTTGGGGGGGGGGGGGGGTAAAAAGCGATACCAACAAATGCCGCCAGAATTTTTGGCCTGAAAGTTAACCCCAGGCATAGCGGTTTCTCTAACAAGTTGTGGGGATAACTGTTTGGAAAAACAAAAACGTCTCCCATCACCGCCGTAAAGCTGTCTTTCCTAAGCGATAGCTCTATGCGACTTTGTCACTGGAATGTAATAAAGTTTCGGCGTTAAGAAGAGCTGTCAGCCGATAATCTGCCGGCCAACCCGGTTTTGGGAAAACTATTTCTAAGAAGACGGCCGCCCCGGAGTTTCAAGCCGAGAAGAAGAGAGACTTGGTGTTTTTTGAGAGGATGCTGCATAGCATGCGCCCCTTAGCGGACGTGACTTTTTAAGCTCCTGTTTTTGGGCCTAGCTGGGTCCTGGAGCGTGTATTGTGAATCTGCACTTAAATTAATTGAATATGTCGTAATTGTCTAGTGTTTATTTTTTTTTTGTAAATAAATGTTCTTGTTCAGTTTTTGTTTTAAAATGGACTTTTCATTTTAATTAGGACTCTGTCTTTCTTAGTCATGGATTCAGAAATAGTAATTTTATTATGCCTCAGAGAATTGCCTTAGCTACCTATCGTGATGCCACAATGGCAAAACTCAAAATATATCGTTTCGAGATAAATAGACTTAAGGTACAGTTTATCACAGGGTGCGTATAGACAAATATGCATGAAAGAAAACATTTGGCTATACAATGATGATAATAGAAACTTGCGGATTGAATCTAAAAACTCTATAATAAATTATAATTCAAGAAGATATAAATAGGCTTTTTTTCATAATTTTGTATCCTTATAGCTCTTAGGGGATTAGTGAGGAAGTCGGGATGTTACATTCACATACATCGAAATATGAGTGAATGTCATGCCACCAGTGAGCATTTTATGTTATTTACAGTGGCGACAAACAGGCTCAAGAAAGTTGCCTCAGAAACGACATTACGACCTCACGCTTTCCGGTATGCAACTACAGTTTTGTAAGATATCGTTCACCATTAACACTACCATTCTAGATCACTTTACGAAAATAAATATTACTCTCCTTGGCATCAAGTTATGAATTAAAATTATTGTTTAAAACATGGACGGCGTGCAATATACTTGAAACATTTATAGTAACACTGCACAGGAAGAATACAATAGATTCTTTAAAATAATGCACTTTTGCTGGAAAACTCTCAAAAAATACTGATCTCAATAAATTCTTCAACTAAAATTATATCCAATATACGCACCTGGCGAAGGCTTCAATCCATAGACTCCGTTAAATGCCGCAGGCAAACGGATACTTCCAGCGAGGTCATTTCCTATTCCAATGACAGATCCGGCATAGGCTAGTACGGCAGCTTCACCACCTGTAAGAGAATTTGAGTTATTGTGTATACACCAGGAGCGAATCCTGATAGCAGTTAAGTGAAAACATTTGATGTCTAATCTCATGCCTTCCTTCTCTTCATCCAAATTATATTCAAACTGAAAATATTTACGCGTAACAACCGATTTGTTTAGTGCAAAGCTTTTCGACATGGATTGTAAAGCACCTCCCAAGGGTGATTTTAGTTTCTGGAGGAAAGGGCAGGAAAAATGTTAATTTTTGAATCGCTAACAGATGGACACTACAAATTATTTATCCCTGATTTACTTCTTATACTCGAGGCATTTTTTTAATAACGAGTAATATAAAAATTAAAGGTACTATGATTATCGCATAAGGTTGATTTCTGAATTCACTCTACAATGCCAGTTGAATGCCCTTATCTGAAAATTCAAAATGCTCCTGAGAATCGGAAACATCTTTGGCACGGACATGACGTGACAAGCAAAAAATCCCGCAACTGACATTTTATATGAGGATCTTGCGTTCAGTCAAATCCAGTTTGTTACCAACTGGAGACATTTGGGTACGACTGACTTCGTTTTCTGCATATCCACTTCTCCGTGAAACAAAAATTATTGCGGTAAAGGCCAAAAAGGATCCATCAGAAATCCTTATGTGTAACAAAAAACGTTCAACGTAGAAAGCCAAGCTATTGAAAAACTTAACTGCATTAGGCTTACGGAATGTCTTACAAGGTACAATATGGTGATGCCAAACAACGACCACTTATCCAGTTGGTTGAATTCAGGTTTTGACATCTCCATCTTTCTAAAGCTTAAAAGGGCACAAACTCTATTTCACGAACAAAAAAACTGAAAATATTTTGTAAACTACCATTAAGTTATACACACAAGCCGTGTATGAAGCATAACAGGATTTTACTTTTAATCCTGGACACCTTCTCCAATATATTTTGCTTTGAGGAAATTGGCGGCTCCAGGGGAGGGGAGAGCAATAGGGGCAATAACCCCCCCCCCCCAAAAAAAAAGCCCGGCGTATTTTTTCCCATTGTCTAAAATTATATAATCGTAGACCTAATACTAAATGAGTTTAAATTTAAAATGAGACGATGTTTATTTCTAATATATATATATATATATATATATATGATGCTCCGTACATCCCGCCGTGGAGGAGAGGCGTAGCACTAATCGGAGGTGTAGCCGGCACGAGGGTGTGATGCAGTCGGGCGAAGTGTTGATCATCCAGTAAGTCGCTGCGCACAACTTGGAGAGCTGCCGTCGGGCGTAGTGTAGATCCAGGGAAGCACATACGAAATTTAGGAGAGAACACAAATATGGAGCCATTGATGAAATACATAAATTCCGAGACTTGCTTTATTTATTAGAAGGCATTAGCTGCAGTGGGAAATGACTTGGCCTGACGGGGCGCGGATTACATTACAATACAGGAGCGGACAGCAGGTCCGACAGCAACGAGAGTTAGACACGCAGAGAGAAAAGTCTTCTGTTCATGCAATATGAAATGGGTGTTTTGCGATATTGACGCCAGAGGGCCTAAACTACTTAATATTTTAATTGGGCGTCTTTAGATTCGTGAAGTTCACGTGTCCACTTAAGTTCTCCCGGGGACTTTACTGCTAGATCCCGCGCTTGTTAGAACCGCGAACTACTGACCTGGGTGCAGGATAAGTGGCCATAAAGTTCTTGTAAAGTGTGGTTTTGACGTTACAGAACCCATAAATCCAGAGTGGTTCTAGGGCTCTTCAAGAATTTTGACATTACACTGACATTCGGAATCTCATAAACTTCCTACACTCATATCTGGGGATGTTATTGAGTTCAGCTATTTCACATGCCTGTATAATGATCAGCAGGGCTACGATAAATTATCTTATTTTACTTTTAGGTTGCAATTTTGAAAAAAGGCGTCGTGCTTTATTAACAGGATAATTTTAATTACGCATTAGTTATATCATGGAGGCCGTTATTATCACACACACACACACACACATATATATATATATATATATATATATATATATATATAACCCTAAGAACCGATGTTACCCCCCCCCCCCCCACCACCACCACCAAAAAAATAACTCTGGACTGGAGCCGCTCCTGTTTGAGGATGCTAATATTAAAAAATACGAAAAGGTCTGGAACTCGAAATCCTCTTGTGGTATTTCGAAAAAGGGACACTCAGCCTGTAATCTCTTAATTAAGCTGGCTTTAATGTTCTATGTTAGAGATTTTTTGTGCCTCAAAATTTAATATAGTCTTAACTAAAGGTGCGAAACTATATACCCTAGATTTGCGATCACTTATGAGGTCGGTAAAATGTTTCTTTTTTTCCTTTAAATATATTGTACGTTCAATTATTATACTATTATATTGGATTTAGGAGTTTCTCTGACTCACAAACATCCTATTTATAATATTCATTTGTGACGCACATGAACTCTGAATTGAGAACTAAGTTCTTCAAAATTCTAAAATTCCACTTAGCTTAAAGATATGGAGCTTATTATTAAACCAAATAAATTCAGTCACCTGGACGCAGTTACACTAAATATGTTATGGATTTAGAAACTTAATTTTAGTCAATAACAAATTCCATATATACCGCCTGTGTTGTTTAGTGGTAAGCGACGCAAGCTGCCACTGCGTGGCCTTAGGCTCGAGTCCCTGCCAAGACATAGATGTTTGTTTGCCCTGTCCCCACTTTGGAAGGAACGTTGATACATCCACTGGATGCTCCCATATTAAAGTAGCCAACTCTCGAGGAGGAAATTTCGGAATGCGCAAAGGATAAGTGCCAGTCACTAAAATAAATATTTCATACATTAAACATGAGGTGACTTTGTTTGGTGTTAAAATCTTAACTATCGGCGTATAAGCACCATACGTTGATAACAAATAACAGGGGGAAATCTGAAATCTATATGAAGAAATATCTAGAACCTTGAATCGTTGAATGTGAATCCTGATTTTAAATTTTTATCATATCATCAGATTTTTTATCAGAGGCTGTTCGCACATTTTTTAGACGATTTTGGTAAGCGGTAATAAAAAATTGTTTGCTGCAAAAGAAATAATTGCAATTGTACTATGTTTTTAAAAGTCAAAATTATCGTCTGCGGCTTGAAAGTTTTATTTTTATTCAAAATGGCGTTTTTAACAAAGCAGTGGTTCGAAGGCTACATTTAAGCTCTTTCCGAAGAGAAATATGCATACTCCGTTATCCAAAAACGATGTGAGAGTCATGGTTTTGTGATATCTAAAGCGTCGATAGGTAATATCGTCAGCAAGAAAGGAAAAAAACGTCAAATTGGAGCCTCAAGTGGGACAAAAATTCCAAACAAGTATCCAAGAAAAAAACGGACATCTTAGACTATTGCAAAGGTACGTTGTTTAATGTTAAAAGAAAATCCCCCTAGTCAAAGGACAGTTGCAAAATCATGAAAATGTTCGGTGTCCACTGTAAACAAAATGATAAACGTTGATTTAAATCTTAAGAAAGCAAAAAAACGCAATGTGCATCGTCTTCTTTCAAATCATATCGCTGAACGCATAACACGCTGCAGAATTCTATATGAGAAACACTTATCCAAAGAAAAATGGAAAACAATTGTCACAATAGATGAATCATGGGTGTATTTAAATGATTGCAACAAAAAAAGAGCCATTTATTATCATAAAAGGGGAGAAAAAAATCTAAGTACATGGTTCAAAGAATCGAAAGAAAGTTTTTCTAAGGGATTCATGATTGTTGCTGGTTTTTCTTATAATGGCAAGTTAAAAATAAAGAGAGTGGAAAAAATGTCAAGATTAACTCCAAATTCTATCAGGAACATATTTTATCGCCAATTTTTCTAAATGAAATACCATCGCTTTACCCACAGTGCCATCAATCTGTGAGACTCCATCAGGACAAAGCTAGCAGTCACACATCAAAATCCACTGTAAATTTCCTAAAAGAAATGGAACAAAAAACTAGTATCAAGGCCATACCCTTCACTGATATCCCTACTAAATCTCCCGATGTCTAACCTATTGATTTTTGTGCTTTCGGACATTTAAAATCTGCATTATCCAAACGTCGGCCCAAAACCCTTACAGGACTCTGGAAAGCTGTTCAGGAGGAATGGGATAGAATACCTCTTCTGACACTTCAAAAAGGAATTATTATCCTGTAAATTGCGGTGTGGAAAGATAGTTCAGAATAAGAGATGTCAAATAGAACATTTAAAACACAAGAATTTTATGTAATTTAGTTTTGTGAATACAATATACATCGTCTAAAAAATGTGTGAACAGCCTCTGTATGAATTAATAAGTAAACCCTGAAATAACTAATATGAATATTTAAAAGCTCTTCTGTACCTGAACTTCCTCCAGGGGACCTTACATTATCGTACGGATTGTACGTGGTTCCATAAGGTATGTTTGCGCTCTCCCACCAGTTGCAGTATTCGGAAACATTAGTCGCCACCACAGGTATTGCGCCAGCCTTTCGGTAGAGAGACGCGGAGACGCCATCTGCAGGTGCCTTCCGGTTTCTGGCCGCATAAACTCCATACATTTGGATCATTCCTAGAAGAATAGCGGAAAGATAATTGAAAGACATTAAAGGAAAAATGAAAATGAAATCTTGGCAGAGTTTTTTTCCGGTTGGAAATGCACTGCCCACAGTAATAGTTTCCTAATATCACAGAACTATTTTCACGAAATTTCAAGGTTTATTCGTATCTTACACATTATATCTCGAGATTTCAGCCTTTACATTCTGTGAAACCCTGGGTTCAGATTCTATACGCACACTTGAACCACTAAAAATATTGTTGAATAGATTGTTTGGATAAGAACTTGAGATGGTTGCGTATTGCAGGAGAATTTTCAACATTGCGCGAAATATTGTCAAAAAGGTGCTTTACAGATTGCTGAATTTCTGCTAGGGTATACATATATGTGTCGTCATGAGTAACAGCGAGAGGACAACGGGGCACTTGTGGGTTCGACTACTGGGTGTTCCCACAGTAAAAGGGCCAACAGCGTTTGGGTGAATGTCCTTCGGTTACGTGCCTGCCGTCTTTAAAGAATAAATATTTTAGAAAATGAAAACCTTTTATAACCCAAGAAACGGAGAAATTTGATAAACAGGAGAAACGACAAAGCGGGTATTTTATGTTCTCTAAATAGGTCAGGTTGATCCAACATTCAAATTAGAAATGTGTCAGACACACGAAATTCGGTATAACATGTAAATGGCTGGATGACAATAAATTTTGCATAAGTCCACGAATGTGTGAATTCAACAACAGATAATAAAAGGTGGAATTCTTTCGTTGACACTACACTCACGCACACATCTACCGACAGTTAAGATATAGGGTAGACAGGGGCTTGTTGGCCCATTTTTTCTTCAATTTTTTTTATTTATTAAAATTTTTAATTTTTTTAATTTGTACAATCAACACATCTTAAAACATGATCACGCATGAGAAATTTTGAAAAATATTAATTAATAGTTTCTATATGAATCTCATCAGGACATCAAGTCATTGGGCCAACCTGCCCCATCGAAGGGGGCAGGTTGCCTTTTAAGTTGATTTGATTTTCGGATTACTAACGGAAATGAAAAAAACACATAAAATACCAAATGTAATTTTAATATGGTATATAAAAGACACAAAGGATAAGAAAAGATGTTTTGTCCAACTTAACTACTGAACTTCATCGATCTTTCTCATTATCACAATGAATGCAAACATAAAATATCGTGTCCCCAGTGACACATGATTCATGTGTTCAACGATTGCACCTTTGTACATTGAATACAGTCTTCTCCTGATTTACTAACAATTTTATTGACGTTTATAGGCTTATGAATGTAGAAAACAAACTCTTGGACTGCGTGACATCTTGGACCACTGGGCCAACATGCTCCGGATTAAATGGGCCAACTTGCCCCATATCGCCATTTTGGCTTTTAATCGTTGTATCAAATACTAGCTGGGCTTCGCCTAGCTACGCTCAAGCCATCCGTGTAACATATTTATGTACTTCGGGTCCCACAAAAGAAAAAAAAGGCCTACAAATGCATTAAATACAAGTGAATAAATTCCTTTCAATTTTCATTCCCGTCGCTGCCGACAGATGGCAGCACCACTGCACCAGACGATTTGGTTTCTCAGCAGTGAGTGATTTTAGAATTAAAATATCTCTAAAACTATTGAATTAACAGAATAAGTGTACGCAGAAAAAATTATCATTTTTCAAAGCTCTTTCCAAATATGTAACATTTATGTACTTTCATGAGAAAAAAAATACACCGATTGTCGGGCATTGCGTTACTCTCACGTGATCTCGACGATTGTCGGCCATTCCGTTACGCTCACGTGATCTCGACATCCCCCCCCCTGTTCCTTCACATAAAAATCAGTAAATCCACCAAAAATCAGTATATATCTATTTAGTTTCAATAAAGTATTTATTATTATTAAACAATTTGAATATTTAGCTTTTCAAATAAAATGTTTGATAAATAAAAAAAAAATAGACATGGTGACACATTTCATTTCAGTGATTCATTTTTTAGTGAGAATCACGCTGTGAACGAATCACCTTTTGTTTACATCGTCAAAGAGCGATGACGCTTCATTAGAATCCAAATATCTCAAAAACTATTGAATTAACAGAATAAGTGTACGCAGGAAAAATTATCAGTTTTCGAAGCTCTTTCCAAATATGTAACATTTATGTACTTTCATGAGAAAAAAAATACACAGATTCTTGTATATTTGTCGGCCATTTTTTTCGAGGATTGATCCGCCCGGTCGCGTTACGCTCACGTGATATATCGGCAGACACCTCTGTCTCTTTATTAATATAGTTTCTGTTAATATTTTTTTTCAAATCAGTAGGTAGAAAATTAGCTCTGAACAACGATCTTTTAGATTGCTATTCACCTAAGTGAAACTTTAATTTAGAAACAAATCAGACACGATTATTTATAAGTGCAAAAAAAACTCACTTCAGTGAAAATTTGAAACGGCTTCCGTTTGATTGCTTCTTCGCTGCTGACGCTGTTATGGGTAAAAGAAAAAGTGCTAAGACACACGTCGCTTAGCTAGTAACGCGATCTACCGGATAGTTTGAAAAATATCGCGGATGGGCCAACGTGCCCCGGTCTACCCTAACTATTTCTACCAATGTTAAAAAGCAGTCATTTTGACTAGCTTTGTAGTTCTAGTGTAATGCTTATATATTTTCCTACAGAAAATTGAAACAGTTTGAAATTTTCTATCTGTGTATCGTTTATCTTAAATATTTACGACGGCTAATCAAAACATCCATTTTCACATTTCAGCAATATAATAGCATTAAAGAGTCACTTATGACATTTCTAAAAAATAATTAATTAATTAATTAATAATAAAGAGAGAGAAAAAAAATTCCCATGAACTGAGTACTTTAAGATGGAGAACTTAAAAAGGAAAGATTATAACAGACATCTGTCTTTGTTTTTTTTGGAATATTAGAAGTTGTATGCATACCGATTATGGTAAAATGATGACAGTGATATAGGTTATTGAACAATAAGCTCGGTCCTTTTTTACCTTGAGGTGGCAAGGGTTGTGATATCTTAAATCTTAATGTCTATATTTCTGAGAGATGTGTGTTCTTGTGGAAATAAAAAAAATAAGTTTACTTATTTCCAGATATTAAAATAAAAAAAATAAAAATTTTATTGAAGACCTTTTACTCTGGTACGAAAATTGAGCCAATTTATTTCAGTGTTTATGAAGAACTAGCTGAATACCCGTACTTCGCTACGGAATACATTCAAATTAAATACAACCATCAAAGTACGCATTTGGTGTTAAAAAAAAATTATAAAAAAAATCGTAAGGGATATTTTTATAGACAAAATAATGTAGAAGAAAATATTCAAATTAAATCTAATAGAACATACTAAAGAATATAGTACAGTTAATATAGTACAGTTTGACGAACATATCTTTTACTGTACCTTAATATTTTTTTGGATAATGTCTAATCGTCTGCCGCATTAGCAAGAAAAAAAAAAAATTTTTGTCTATTTCGTTGCTATGCACGTGACGATAAATTAATTTAAAGTACCAGAAAAGAAATCGCGTGATCAGCATTTAATAAATTAAATTCTAAAAATAAAACTCTAAAAATTCACCAAAAATTAGGAAATGGAGGTAACGATTCGAAAAAGATTTCATTTTAGAGGAACTTTTATGATCTTTTTCGTGATATAAATTTTATAACTCTGAGATTATTATTTTAAATGCAAACTTAAAAAAAGTTACAAAATCAGCTTAAAAATTTAATTTTAAAAAAATCTAAGAAGAATTTTTCAAAAATCTTTCTTATTGCACCCCTATACTATGAGAAGAATCGCCATGCAAAATTTCAGCCCTTTAGGTCCAGCGGTTTGGTCTGTGCGTTGTCAGTCAGTCAGTCAGTTACGGATGTGTTTTATATATATATAGATAACAGTTAACTAAAATTTTTCAAAGAAAAATATTTTATATACTAAAATATGTAAGCATAAATTAGTAGTGTAGGTTCAAAACTAGCGGACTTTTTTTTTCTTTCGGTAAGGGGTACAAAGTACAATATCTTATGAATTTTTGAAGATATAAATTTCAAATTATCTTTAGGAAAATTCCCACGTTAATTTTTATTAGTAAACAATTCTTCAAAATTTTTCGTTTTTAATTTACTGAAATACTATAAAAAATATCCTTAACTCAGTTTTGAAAAAAATATGGAGATTGCTAGTTTTGATCCTACTCGACTCATATATTGAATGCTTGATTGAGTTCTGATAGATAATAATTATTGACCAATTCTTTCTGACGAGAAAGTTAATTTCCACATTTCGCCAACGTATCTTTCACATTTCTTAGATATGATCAGTAGTTTGCTTACTTCGTACACTGAAGCCAAATTCAATAGTGTAATACTTCTCTTAACAAACAGGCACGCACGAAAAAGAAAGTAATAGACAGAAGATAGTTTTATATTCGACATTCATAAAAATTGAATAGACTTATATCTTTGTAAGTGTTGTAAACGTAAAACACTTTCACTTTAATATACAGTGGACGATATTCGGTGCCCGATATATTCAGCGAACAATTTGAAACCGACTCACTGATCTAGGTACTGAATTGTTAGGTTGAAAAAAAAGTGCTTAAATAAACATTAACACCGAAATTATAGTTACGTATGTTGATTAAGTAGAGCAGTGCGGTGCGCAAACTTTTTTCGACGCGACCGACTTTCTTTCAATAAAAAACGATTCGACCCCCATGAAAATTTTTGGTAGTCACAAAAAATAATTCTTAAAAAAATTACCAAGGAAATTAGGAAGATGTTAACAAACATAATTACAAGATAAACAGAACTTTTTATATACCATGTTTTTAAATTTTTTGTTGAATCATATAAACTTGACAATTCCATGTATTAATAAATTCTTTTTAAAAAAATTTTTGATGCATTATCCCATCAACTTGAAAGAAAATGAAGTTAATTGGAAGTTAACTTGCATTAAACTTTTCGTTCCCGTCGCGGCCGAAAGATGGCTGCACCAGTCTAGAAAACAAAATTAACTGAAAATAATAAAAACATGGTAAAAATCTGCTTAAAGATGGCTAAAAGTATTTAAAAAAATGCATTGTCATCGTGTTCTGAGCTATTCTAAAAGTTCCAATTGTCTAGCTAGTTGGGAAGTTAGTTAAAAATCAATTGGAAGATTTGTACTGGACAAACACACAAGCAAGAAAGCAAGTTAATAAAAACATGGTAATAATAAAAAATAACAAACAAAAGAAATACGCAAATTTTGACAAACTACTTTAAAAATCAATGATCTATAGATTTAGGGTTTACATTTACTTTGCATGTTAACAATAACAAAATTGTGTCGCATACCTTCTGTACATATTTTTGGCAAAAACTTCGTATTTAAATTTTAATATCTATATGCAATTCATTTAGGTAAAAATCAACAAAAATTAGAAAAGAGCATGATTTCAAAATTAATAAGCTTTGTATTAAAACAATGGATTTTATAAATTTTATTTATTTCCATAAAACTTAAATTTTTATTAAATACTTTTTAAAGTTCATATTTTGATTGAATTATTCGGTCTGAAAGGGTTATACATTTAGAATAAAAATTCATTCGAAACCCTCTCTAATGTTGTCTAAAAAGAGAAAATAAATTTTTGCTGATGGAGTTGTTATTGTAAGAATGTTTCACATCGTATTTAGCAATATCATATCATAGATAAGAAAATATTAAAAATATGCAATTATAAAAAAATATGGTGCCCCCTTAAATGAATGGCCAGCAGTATTTCGGTATGAGTTAGTGCGGCCGTCCGCATTCGATCTTGACCACTAAGGTCTGGTATCTGCAAGGCGTTGTCGCATCACGACAAGGCTGATTACTCTCTGAGGCATTTTTAACAATTTTTCATTACTATTGATCCATACCAAAGAAAGACAGAGTTCTAATTTACAAAACGAAGGCCAAATTTTTAAAACAAAACTTAACAATTTAATAACAAGAAAAAAAATTAAACAGTAGACATTTTCAACATATTTACGTAATTCACGTGCAGATTTACAGTACGCGCTCCAGGGCCCATTTCGGCCCGAAAACACAGGAGCCTAGCAAAAGTACAACCGCCCGGGTCGATGTTCTACGCCGCTCTCCTTCAATGTCTCGATTTTTCAGAAGGGGTGGAGGAGCCGCCAGATTATCGGCTGACAGTTCTTCTTGAGACGCCGAACTTTATTACATTCCGAAACGTTAAGTTGACAGCTTTAGTGGCTTGTCTGTGAGGGAAACGGCTTTTAATCCCCCCACGTGTTCCGAACTGGTGGAACCGAACAACACATTCTTTGAAAAACAAACAGCTGTGTTTCAGCAGTTGTGGGGTCTCGGGAAAAAATAAGACCATTTCCAGTACGCTACAGCGTTGTCTGCCTAGTAATTCACATTCGGGAGAATGTCTAGCGACAAGTGCCTCCGCATTTGAAAAATATATATATATATATATAAATGAAATTTAAAGCCCTTTTTTAATTAAGTAATTCAATATGATATAAATTGACGTTAAACTACCCTCGACCCATCTCTGTATCGCAGCCCACAGTTTACGCATCGTTGAAGTAAGGTACGCAGACGCGTACATTCAATTACGCATGGATATCAAATGCAGCCTGACTTTCAAAATATTTCAGTTTGTGGTGACTTATGGCATATGTGTATTTATTAGTACTGGAAAAATTCTTTCAAGCTGGGAAAAACAATGGATGAAGCGAATGTTACGTTTTAAAACAACCCTAATTGAGATCATCCAAAATGTAAGTAAACAGTTACCAAAAATTTCCAAGTTTAGTGCTGCCATCTCTTGCCGTTCCAAAGAAACAAAAGTATCGGATCAATTTATCATTGGTATTACATGTTAAAATTTTTACAAAAGTAACTCGTCTAAAGAAGAGCATGGTTTCAAAATTATAAGCATTGGATTAAAACAATGGAATTTATAAACTTTATTTATTTGTATAAAACAAAAATACTTCATTTTTTTTAAAATTAAATACTTTTTAATGTTCAGATTTTGATTGAATTAATCGGCCTAAAAGGCTTATACATTTAGAATAGTTTCTAGGTTCTGATGTGAAAAACAATAGATGAAGCCAATGTTACGTTTAAAAATAACATTACTTGAGAGCATTCAAAGTGTAAGGCCCCGGCTACGATACAAGCGGCGCGAAAGAGCGGCGCGAAAGAGCAATGCCGCGCGACAGAGCGGCACAGCGACGATGGCTACGATAACAGCGGCAGTGCGGTAGAGCGGCGGCGGCAACGAGCAAAAATAAAAGGCTGGGTGGAATTTTCCGTCAATTTCTAACATGCCGTCATCCCGTGAACTAACTAAGCTCCTCATTTTGAGTGAAAAAAGCTCTTTTTGGAAGCGCAAGTTATTAAAAGGCAAGAGGAATCATAGAGTTCATCCTATTAATAAGAGACGAAATGTTTTAGGAGAATACCATCATCTGTTTCACGAATTAAGAAATGATGAAAAAAGATTTTTTGAATATACAAGAATGTCCATCAGAACATTCAACTTCATACTCCATAAATTAGCCCCTCGCTTGTCGAAGAAAAGGCCAGGCCTTCCACTGCAAGTTTCACTCGAAGAGAGACTTGTTGTAACTCTCAGGTACGAAAAAATTTGTTATTAAGTTATATCACACTTTTAATAAGGAGTTGAACTTATATGTATAATATATATATATATATATATATATATATATATATATATATTAATGTATTAATATATATATATATGTATATGTATATACATATATATACATATATATATGTATAAACATATATATATACATATATATATGTATATACAGTGGACGCTCGTTAATTCGAACTCGGTTAATTCGAACTTTCGGTTAATTCGAACTAATCCAAAGGCCCCAAAACACTTGTATTGGAGTTAATGTTAAAAATATATCATTAATTCGAACTAAATTTTCATCACTTCGGTTAATTCGAACTAAAAATTTGGCAAAAAAAAATTCTTTTTCCTCGTTTAATGGAGAAAATACACACTGTATTTATTATTTTGTGTGTCAAAATTTCTTTTCTTTGTAAAGAGTCACATGCCTGCATTCCTAGACTATTGCATGTCCGCTAAACGTTAGTAGCTATTGTACTTCTTATTAGTGCTAAAAGGAAAAAGCAATTTTCCTATATTTGGATCGATTTTCTGAGAATTTCAGAAAAACTAGTTTTTACTACAGATTCTAGGAAGCTGCGTCAGTTATAACTGCAGTGCAGACAAGTTAATGTGGTCTAGTTTTTCTTCCTCATTTTGTGGTGTGAACGTGTAAAAATTCAGGATGTCTACACTTGGAAAGTACAAAACCCTAACTTTGGAGACAAAGGTAGAAATTTTAAAGAAAGTAGAGAATGGAGAATGTAAAACAAAGTTAGCAGCTAACTATGGAATTAAAAAAAATACCTTGTGAACTAATTTGAAAAACAAGGAGTCAATTTTAGATTCATGGGAAAAATCAAAATTTGCTAGAGGAAGGAAACGCATGGGAAATGAGTCCCAAGAAGTTATAGAAAAAGCTCTACTGCTATGGTTTCAGGATGTTAGATCTCGAAATTTTCCGATAAATGGGCCCCTAGTGCTGACGAAGGCTGATGAATTGGCAAGTAGAATGGGTATTGAAGATTTTAAATGCAGTGATGGATGGCTTTCTCGATTTAAGTCAAGGCAAAATATTTCTTATCAAAATGTATGTGGCCAAAGCTCTGATGTAAACGAAGACGTATACACTAATTTCGGTAGGAAACTGCCAGGGCTTTTCTCTACTTACCTGCCGAAAGATATTTTTAATGCGGCCATAATGGACAAAGCCATAATGGACTCGGAAAGCATTAAAATTAAAACTCTGAAAGGATTTATTCAGATGGAACCTTCCTCTGAAAATGAATTGAAATGTTTACTTCAAATCGAGAAGCTGGCTGAACAATGTAGGCATCATAAACAGAACCAAACATCCATTTTACAGTTTTTCTCCAAAGTGTAATTCATATTTTTAATAAAAGTTTACTTTACACTGCATCTTCTGCTTCATATAATGAATAAGGTAAGTCTGTATTGCTTTTTAATATGTTTAACTTTAGATAACATAGTATAATATATTTTCTGGGGTTATACATACTAGGAGAGTTTCTTCTTCAGTGATACACATTTAAAGTTATTTATTTTCTCTTAACATCGGATAATTCGAACTTCGGATAATTCGAACTGTTTTCTGAGAACCTTTGAGTTCGAATTAACGAGCGTCCACTGTATATATATATATATATATATATATATATATATATATATATATATATATATATATATATATATATATATATATATATATATATATATATATATATATACATATATATATACATATATATATATATATATATGTATATACATATAATACATACATATATATATATATAATACATACATGTACATACATGTATATATCACACACACACACATATATATATATATATATATATATATATATATATATATACTCTAGTTGGTTCAATTTTCTTTTTTCTGCCATCTTTTAGGGCAATCTTTTAAGACAGGAACTTTCAGACAACTGATAAGACGCTGTGCGGTGCCGCGAAAATTAATGTCTCGGGGGAGCGTCCGCGGTGAAAGCGCGGTGGTATCAAATTTCGCGCAGCCGCAGTTGGTTATCGTAGCCAGTTCCCCCCAAATCCCATTGCAATCAATGTAAACATATATGTGAGCGGCTTCGCTCTTTCGCGCCGCTCTGACGCGCCGCTTGTATCGTAGCCGGGGCCTAAGAAAACATTTCCGAAAATTTCTGGGTTTAGTGCTGCCATCTTTTGTCATTCAGAAGAAACAAATGTATCAGATCAATTTATCATTGGTATTGCACGTTAAAATTTTTAAAAAGGTAAGTCGTGTATGAAATTTTACGAGAAGTTTACATTTTTCTAGTTCATACTTTCTTGTTATGTTCCTTGATCTTTCTTACCTGAAAAATGGATTTTTGTCAATCTATCATAGTTTTAAATTCGATGGCATCGTTTTAAATCACTCATAATTCCTTACCTTTCACTCCAATGCTCTCTTTGCAACTGTATGGGACCCCAAGCAAGGGCGTATCCTTCGCAATCTCCTCTTCTGACTTCATATCACCGGCTAATAATTCATCCACAGCTCTAGCTTCCTTCAAGGCGTCTTCGAACCTGTTATCCACGCAGGCATTGACCAAGGGCTCTACCTTCTTTATTCGTTTTATGTAAGCTTTCATGACATCCTCCGCTTTTACCTGGGAAAATTCATAAACGAAAATTCTTCAGTCTTGGAAGACAGTATTTACAGATGCATAGCTTTGAAAAATTACGTACGGATGAGCTTTTACCGAACTAACTTTCACACTTGAATATATCATAAGAAACTCGTAAAAAAAGCAATCTCAGTCCGATCAGTTTAGTCCCCATGGGACAAATGATGATCATAACCCACTCAGCCAACCAACCACTAAATCCAGTACCTTCATTTCACAAAATTTTGTGAATTACTAGAAAACTTATCGTGAATAGACAGCATCCCCAGGCATCGTTAAAACATCAAATTCGTTCTCCCTGAAGAAGTCATAACTTTAGTAATCCACATATCTGCTGATGACTCTTTCTTACCCTTGTACAAGCCTAAGTCAGGTGCTTATCCCTCATGCAAATGCTATTATAGGGTGTACATTACGTTTCCACTCCAATAAGATTGACGCTGAATTGCCACCCAGCATGAGATATCCCACGACAAGATTCGATTTAGGCAGCAAAGCAGCTAGATTGTATCGGTTCACATGCGATTTCTTTCCACGATGTCTGACGAAAAAATCAGTTAAGGGTCGTTTTATATACATATATTGTGAATATACACGGAAAAGTTCAATTCCGAAACAAAGTTTCGACCTCCCAGACACTCAGCTTATTCGGTGAGTGTAATGAACGGACGATCAGGTTTCGTTTAGGAGGATATTCGAGAAAGTGAAATGTCTTACATTCAGCATCTTGTCGTTTGCCAATCACGTTAAACAAAGATTTCTCGGCATTTTATATGACTTTTCCCTTTTTTGATTAAAAATGTCATGACTGTTTTTTTCTAGAAGGAATTTTCTTCAGTGGCTTATTCAAAAAATTAATTTCATTAAGTGTTGATAAGAATACCTTACACTCACGAAGGACTATTTTGTTCTATCTAGGAGAAAACGTACATTTAAAATTGGCACGACATTCTGTGGACCTTAAGTTTATTCAGCCAAGAATTACTTGACCGACAAAAGCTTACCAAAGACCAAAAAGCGACAAGAAAACGATACGCATGAATCTCAGTTTCCAACTCCATGCTTCAAAATAAAACATGCAAACTCTTGTTTGGGTAGTCTTAGCGCTTCACGAAAGAAGAATTGATGCGTGTCTAACTCTTAGTTTGAAAAATGTAAAACTTAACCCCAAAAGATAAAAAGTTTGGGCATAAATTGACGTGCTTAAAAAAACTGAAGACGGTTTGGAAATATTGATCGAATAAAACATGATAATCTCATGCTCTTTTATGATTCTATCGATGATGAATCTCTTTCACAACATCTTCTTAAAAGATGTTACTGAAAAATTGATTTTCGTCTATTTCGCGAGGTTATGCATTGCATCTACAGTTTAAATGTATAACCTCTTTAAATATCTAAAAAAATATAGTTTTATTCTGCATTTAAATGCAATAAGTTATATAACCCTCTCCAAAATATATTTAGACAATTTATCTTAAACTCTGGAAAAGATCAATGGCTTATGTTTCGGCATGATTAAATGAAAACTGACTAAAAAAGATATCGACGCTTTGACATCATAACTGAAGCTCCCATTTTCAGCTTTTTAGCATATACGTAAGTACGCTTCCTAACTTAAATACTCAGGCAAGAATGCCAGTCGTGACCAGTTGAAAAAAACAGTCTATTGAAAAAAACAGCTCAAAGAGGCATTGTCTGTTTTCAAATAAATGACATAAAGGATGGAAATCTGAAATTATCAGTTTCGTACTTATCAAGGGTTAACGAATTTTTAGAAAAAAAAGTCTGTGTAGTTTTAAAAAAATAGTTTTTTTTATACATATTATATTTAAATGATAATTACCGTACCACCACCAAGTACGTGTGTGTGATGTTCATGAACAAAAGAGATAACTAGAATATGCCTAACTTCAGAAACCAAAAGTCACCACTGTAGCCCACCTGTTTCTTTCGGATCATCTCTGCCAGTTCTGTAGCTGGAATCAGCAGTAGGCGGTCATTTATCGGTGGAAGCCTCTGTTTGGCGCCATAAATAAATCTGTAGAGTCTATCCAAGGATATGATCGAGTACGGCCTGGTGATAGTCAGTACGATTCTCACGAAATCCATGAGATATTTGACCTATAACAAAAACAAATTCTTGCCCATTACATGGCTGTGTATAACACTTCAAGGGAAATCAGTTAAGGCCTACAAATGTTCACCAAATAAAAAGGGAATGAGACGATCCGTAACCAGTTAGGTGAACCATTGTATATGTAGGTTATGAAGAATTAAAGCTCATTTCAATTTTACTTCGAAATGAAGATTTATTTAGAGGTAATATAATTGAGTATTTCAATTCCTTTTGGGTTAGAAATCATTTAAACGTTGAAGTAAATTACTTCTCATTGTTTTAATAACTTCTCAATACTCAACGATTAAGGCTGCTATGTACTAACCCTACTGGATTCGCTCACCTCAATGTTACCCTACGAGAAAATTTGTCTACTATATATAGCTACATAAATGCTGATAATCCAATAAAAATGGTATTCTCAGATAGCTTGATATTTTCTACACCGTATAACAGGATTCGTTTTATAAATTTCGTCCACCGAAGGAATTTATAAGCGTTTAAAACACACTATATCAAATCCCCCCCCCCCGACTAATTTAAATTTAAAATATTATTTGCAATTTAAAAAAAAACGAAAAATGCCCCAAGGGGTAAAATTTCTTTCTCTATTACGGAGTACAATTTTTAAAAATAATCTTTAATCCAAGACTTTAAATCCTTCAACACATTTTCTCCGTAGGTTAACACTGAGGTGGGCGAATCCAATAGGATTAGTACACAGCAGCTTGAATGTTATGGGCGACAAAAGTTAGCGGTGAACCATGACTAGATTTCAACAACACTTTTATTACTTTTTACTAATCTCAGGTTTTCCTTATTCTTACAAATATAGAGCTACAAGGAACCGTTATTGATGCATCGAATTGCAGTTACAAGTAAGCATATTGTTTTCGTATCATGATGATAGATATAAAGGAAAACACGTTCCGGTCCTTAAATATCATATACGGTGATCAAATACATCTAATAGAACAGATATAGAACACGTACCGTTCCAAATTGATTTGACTTAAAGTCGTAAACTTTAAGTATAAAAACAGCAAAATTATGCGCGTTTTCTGCAATGTAAAGACCAAAACCATGATTAAAAGCCCATTAATTAAACTTAGAAATTCAGAAATTCAAAAAAGTTTCTTGCGAATATATGCTGCAATGAAAAAAAACTGCATTTTTCTCCACTGATTATTAGCTTTAATATCCTTCAGGAAGATTCGTAAAACTAGTATCATAGCTTTAACATTCAGTGATCAAAATAAAATACACTTTAAGACACCAGACTGTAGCAATGAAATTTAAAACATCGGCACCAGAGAGCTTTAAACTCGATGATGAATAAACACAATGAAAGATAATTAAACATGTCCGGCTCGGTAATTTTTCTCCTCCCCATTCCGAGCCTTGTATAAGCTTGTTTAATTCTGTCTCTGGTCGTTTCAGGAGTGCCGTACTCTTGCAAATAGCGCCCTTTATACATATCTTCTTTCCCGCGTGAAACCACGATCCCGCGTGATTTAATGCACTTGTGAAGGTGTCGGAGAGGAAGGGAAAGCTGCTTTGGAGCGTACTGCAAGTATTCCCGCTCGCAATCCCGTACGCTCCAATCACTCCAAGAGCGTAAGTGTAAAGGGCGTTATTAGCGCCCTTTACGTACGCTCTTTTGCGAGTGCTTGGAGCGTGCGCGCAATCCCGTACACTTCAAGCACTCGCGAAAGAACGTACGTGCAAAGGGCGCTAATATGTCCTTATTAGATGCTGCTTTTGTTGCTTTATATTACAGACAAACAAACTCAGAGTTGTAATCTTAATAAAGATAATTTGATATGAGGTAAAAAGACAGATATATCCTAAGCAACTGGTGTTAGAAGCCTTTGACGTTAGCCAAAAAATTATTTTTCTCTTCTGCTTTTTGTTAAATCATTTCTCTCTTTACAATTATTCAAACGATTAAAAAATATTGTCAATTAATCAATATCGAAGCTGCTTTAAGCCATTCTTAAATTTGGTATTTTTAGGTTTCGCTGATTACATAATTCTTATTTATACTGCAAATTTCTTTAAATCCTGGAAATATTACGACTTTTAAAACTAGACGAAAATATTTTAGCACAGAAAATTTTACTGTCCGACTAGGGTAAAATTTTCAGACAGTGCTACATCTGAAATCTTTTCATGATCAATCTGTAAAATCCCTAGGAATTTTTACCTATCTATATATATATAAAACAGTTCCGTGACTGACTGACAGATAATGCCCAGACCAAACAGCTGGACCTAAAGGACTGAAATTTTGAATGGTGATTCTTCTTATAGTGTAGGGGTGCACCAAGAAAAAGTTTTAAAAAATACTTCTTAGATTTTTTTAAATTAAATTTTTAAGCTGCTTTTGGTAACTTTTTTTAAAGTTTGCACTTAAAATAATAATCTGAGGGTTATAAAATTTATATCATAAGAAAGATCATAAAAATTCCTTTAAAATAAAATCTTTTTGGAATATTTATATCCATTTTCTGATTTTTGGTGAATTTTTAAAGATTAATTTTTAGAATTTAATTTATTAAATGCCCATCACGTGGTTTCTTTTCTTTTTGTGATACTTTAAATTGATTTTGCGTCACGTGCATAACAACAAAATAAATTGACAAAAATTATTAAAATACAGTAAAAGATAAAATTTAACCACTAGACTTATTGAGATGGAAGTTTTTTTAAGAATTTAATCCAAATTAGTATGTTTTATGGATATTAAATTAAACCTATATATAAAACAGTTCCATGCCTGACTCACAGACCTCGCATAGACCAAACAGCTGGACCTAAAGGGCTGAAATTTTGACAGTCGATAGACACCATCTGTAATTCAGATGATACCGTTAACTATCTGGTAGAGTTTTTAAATTCCCTTCAACCACCGGGTCTTCCATACCATAAGCTTTCTTTGCGGAAGGGCACACCCGTAATGCTCCTTCGGAATTTAAAACCACCGAAATTGTGTAATGGCACTAGACTAAAAGTCAGAGCCCTGCATAAAAATTTAATCAAAGCCCTTATTTTAACCGGGTGTGCTGAAGGAGAAAAAGTGTTCGTGCCACGCATTCCTCTAATTCACAATGACCTCTATTTTGACTTTAAGAGACTGCAATTTCCCCTCAAAGTATGCTTCGCCATGGCGATAAATAAGTCTCAAGGCCAAGTTTTAAAATACGCTAGCGTAGATTTAAGAGAAAATTGTTTCTCCCACGGTCAGTTTTACGTAGCTTGCTGACGCGTAAGTTCGCGGACAAGCCTAGTAATATTAGTTCTACTATCTATTATAACTATATTATTGACTATAATATAACTATATCATAAAAAACCTATTATTAATTTACAGAAAACCAAAAAATAAAAATAAAAATGGATATCTATACTTACCAACGCCATTTTTGTCCTCAGTTATTCGCTTCTAAATTTCACATATACGAAATACTGATCAGACGAAACTGACATATACGAAATACTGAGTCTAAGCCAGAGCTCCGCAACCTTTTATCTTCCACGTCACAACAACGTTTTTTTCGATAATTCCGCAGCACACCAAGAAAAAGCTTGCAAATATATAAATTACAAAAAATACGTATATGTTTTTATAAGATAAAAAAAACACAACAAAATAGCTCTATGTATCAAGATAATTATAACCATTTAAGTTTTATATAAATCATTTTGAACTGTACACCAACACAAAGAACAAAAGTATAAAATTATAGTTTACAAGTAAAATAATTTTCTCTTTAAATTTTTATATTAAAATTTGTTTTTTGGTCTTTACTTAAGCCTAATAAATCAAAGTTAATTTAAACATAACTAATTTATTAATGAGATATTTGAGATTGTTTTGATAAATGTGCGTTTTATATTTGCACGTTTCATATTTGGCTCTATAATAGAAAGAGCAACAGTTCATGGTCAAGGCCCTTTAAATACGATCGTTTGTCATTTTCAATTAGAACAAGTGTCGAAAAACTTTGTTCCCATAAGTATGTCGTAGAAAATGGGAGCAAAATTGCAATGACCTTGTCAGAAATTTGTGGATATTCTTTCGTAACTGAAATCCAGAAATATGACGTTCGAGCATAAATACAATGTATGGCTAACAACATGTTTTTGTTTTGTGTATAATTTCGACCCAGAAAAATTGCATATTAACAAAAAGTTAGAGGAATATTTTACTTAGAAAAATTTCTATTTAATGCGGTGGTTAATTTTTTAATTATCATAATCGATAAAATCACCGCGGCACAGTCAAGATCACCTCGCGGCACACTAGTGTGCCACGGCACAGCGGTTGCGGAGCACTGGTTTAAGCAATTCCCATTTAAGCATTATCTTACCTGTCTTCATTGTACAGAAAGAGGCAAATAATCGAAAAGCGAGATCTACATTTTCAAAGGAAATGACGCATCTGTGCAAACCTTTTAGAACAGCGATGCAAACTTCTTTATTATAGATATCCACGATTCAATAGAAAAAAAATTGTTCATTGTGTGGCACTGTCATCTCACTTGGTCAGCACAATATATCTTCTCGGAGAACTAGTTATGAACAGTTAATAAATAATTATGAACAAATTCAGACGGCGTGAATATATTCATAATATGTAGGCAAGAGCAATTTATGCTCACAAGCGCATATTATACGATCAAAAACCAATTTCCTCTCTTATAAAGATAAATCACTCATAAAGATAAATAATCCGGCCACTTACCCGTGAACGTGGCGGAATGCGTCCTGCAGCACCCCTTTTAGTTCATTTCTGCGGCATGAAGCGTTGACCCTTTGGGGGTCTTTTAAAAAAAGTCCCATATTAGACTTTGAATCACACGTGACACCAGGGGTGGATCCAGAGGGGAGGGGGTTGAGGGAGCTGTTGTACCCCCCTTCTTTAGGTCATGTTTTTTAATTTAAAGAAATAACTCAAGATTACAAGAAGCAAGGAAAATAAAGAAACAAATAATATGTAGAGCAAGCGCCAAGTTTTGGGGGAAAGAAACGTTAAGTTAAAAATCTGAGAACTATAGAAAGCTTTTTTAGCAAGAGGTTAGCAAAAACAACGCCAACATCGGACGATGGCAGCCAAATGGATCAAGTTTCTGTTTTAACAGTTTCAAATGTAGAAACACTCATCCAATAGTGATCCAAAAAGTGTTGTTTGAGGGAGCTACCGAAAAATCCGTTGGATTTCAAAGTCGGTCCAGATTTAATAGTGCCGATGTTCCGTCCACATCAACCAATGAATTTCTAATAGGTACGTAAGCTGAATGATTTTACGAAGGAAATGATACTGCTACGTCATTAGAATCCACTTCAAGGATATAACTTTCCATCGTCTATCCAAAAAGGCAGTGGGGGGGGGGATCTGGAATTACCGGCCAGATCTAGAACTATTTACACTGAGGGTCCCGGTCGAATTAGTCCTCGTGTAGCAAAAAGTTGAGCATTTATATAAAGCTGACATATTAGCTATCACTCTTCCTCTAAGCCGGCTATTCCAGAAAAAAAGATCATTGACCAAAAGATGCCAGTGAAACCCTTCAGTCCACTTGTTCTACCTTGGAACAGAGAAGATCTGAGTGTGAAGAGTTTTTCCATGATGTATATCTTATAGCAACAGGTTTAGCTGAAGATATGGGTACGGAGGTGTTTTTGCCTCGTATTGCTCAAAGGCAAAAAAACAAACCGAACCAACCTCAACATTGTTGAGCCTGAGGAATTCTAGAGAGCGACAATTTACATTCCTATGTTAAACAGAATACTTCAAGATATCAAAGATAGATTCCCCGATGACATTATGAAACTCCTTGAACTATCAATCCCGTTACGCACTTCGGTTGTTAAAATGTCCCCAACAAACCTAAAGGTATGTCCACACTCGTGCGCTTTCGCGTTCGATTTAGCTTTCAACATGACGCACGGAGAAAGTAATGTGAGGCATGTGCAGAGGCATGCGTCACCACCTGCAAAATTGAGGGATTGGATAGCGCATGCCTTATTGCAAGTGTATCCAACCCAAGTGGATTTTCGTGCGCCATTCCATGCGCTTTTCTATTCTGCAAGGCAGTTTTCAAGTCAGTGTTCAGAATATCGCGGTTTTCGTTAGGAATTTTAAATTTTATTGAAGGTTATAGAAATTTACCGGATTGTGGGACGTCAAATTATTTAATAATAATATACAGGGCATTAAATTATTAATGTCTATTGCTTTAAAATTAAAACTAAATGTCTTTTTAAACAAAGAAAATTGAAAAAAATTGAAAACTTGTACTATATCATTGAAATTTCCTTTTTGAAATACAGAAGGAAGATTTCAAAATACGTATCAACTAATTTGTTACTAAAAAAATACGGAATAAAAAATTCCCCATAGTTTATCATAGGAATTGAAGACCCACTTTGAAAAAAATATGTATATATGTTTTAGTATTATAAAAGCAGGTTACAATCTGAATTCGCATTTTGCATGACGAAATTTTTTTCCCCCATGTCATGCATTGCTTGCATCCAAATGCATAAGATCTTGCACATATCATTTTCATTTTAAGCTAAATATCTTCGACACGTTTTAAAAGCAGGCATTCCTTAGTCGATCATGGTTTTCTTGTCGTGTTCTTCATTTAACCCCATGTTAAAGAAAAACGAACGATTTTCAGTAATAAAAAAATATACTTTTTAACTTCTTACATAAGGTAGGAATTTTTCTTTTTTTATTAGGTATGAAAATTCAAAAGTAATTCTTCATGGCTCATTTTGCTCAGAAAAAAAGTAAATGTGTCGGTTTAGTTTTTTACTTTATATTAAAGCGATATAGTATGAATAGCTAACGATTTTTCTTGAATTTTCTCTGTACTTGAAAAGTAATATAAATGATCCTTTTATTCAGAAATAAATTAATATACCAGTGTAATGTTGCACAGTATATTTAAGAGATAGAATTTTAATAACAAGCAATATTCTTCCGTTTTCTATTTTTAGTATTTGTTTGGTTTCATTACTTCATAAACAAAGCCATAAATTGTAGTTCTATTTCTAATAACTTGTTATATAATAAAACAGGTCTTCTCTATATTCCGTATCATCAGTTATTTTCTCTATTAAACTACATTGATGAAGAACCTACGTGTATAAATAAAACCATCTCTAATCGATTACTGAGGTATTATATAAAAAATAGTATATTTTTTTATATATATTTTTATTCTTGTTTAGATGATTCCCCCTCCCCCCTCCGCGCGCGCACACACACACACACACACACACACACACACACATATATATATATATATATATATATATATATATGTATATATATATAAATATATATATATATATATATATATATGTGTGTGTGTGTGTGTGTGTGTGTAGGATAAATAAGCAAGTAGCAGGATTATACATATTTATATACAGAGCACCGTTCCTAAATTGTATTCTTATTTTTGTTGCACATTCCTTGTTGCTTTACGTAAAAATAGTGATCACCCTATAAACTCCGCGAAATCACAAGAAACGCGGCAGTAACCGTTCGACTCATTCATCTCGTGAGGCATGAACTGTTGAACAAGTGTGGACAACAAATTGAATGCCTCTAGAAGAATGCCGGAAGCATGCGCTAAAGGCAAGTCGAAAGGAAAGACGAAGCACAAGTTGAAACCGAAAAGGAACGCGAAAGCGCACAAATGTGGATATAGCTTAAGAGAATCAGCTAAGGTCTTGTTTGCTAGATTTCAGTTTCTTGTGAGGAACATTTCAAGTCATAGTGGAGCTGTTTTAGCAATGAAGTTGCCCTGTGGCAAAACAAATGGTTAAATGAGCAACCAAAGACAAAAAATGATGAAATTCCAGATACAGGCATTGAAGTTCTCATCAAGTGTGGCAAAGAGGTTTTTCCTGAAATACACGAATTGGTGAAGATTTTTGCAACTCTGCTGGTTAGCACAGCTACTGCCGAGAGGTCCTTTTCAACCCTTCGAAGATTGAAAGACTGGATGAGAACAACCATGAGAGAAGATAGACTTGTAGCATTAGCACTGCTAAACATTCACAGACGAACCGAAGACAAAGTTGATGCAAAAAAAGTCGTGGATAGGTTTGCTAAAATGAAGAAGAGGAAGTTGGACTTTGTTTTAATTGTTGTTTAGGCCAAAACTTGTTTTTGTCACCTCAAACCTAAATAAAATTGTCCAAATATCAATTTCTTTTATATGTTAAATTATCACAGCTTAGACAAAGTCAGCAATGTATTTTACTTTATTAAATATAGCATATTAAAAGTTTTTTAATAGGTTGAATTAGATTTAAAAATATTGTCTTTATGTAATATATATTGATATGATCCTTTGTCCTCAACGGCTTAAGATTTGAGACAATTTTGTAACATTTAATTTAAGTTAATTAGGTTTGAAATCATTTACATAACTATAACATTATGAAAAATGTACCAATATGTTATAAAACTGTACCAAGATGTTTATTAATTAAACTAAGAATCCAAATGTATCGTGCTTGAATAAAATGCCATGGTTTTCATGTTATATTCATAGAGAATGTAAATTTCTAGGTTTAAAATAATATTTTAAGGTGCTTTTGAGGCACTTAAAACAGCCTAAAAAGAAGTTTTCAAGCACTCTATGTTTAAAAAATTTTCTGGGGGAGGCCCTTTGGTCCCTCCGCTCCACAACAGATATTCCATAACCCCCCCCCCCCCTTGGGGGAAAAAAGCCTCTCCCTCCTTGAAAATCGGCTGGAGCCGCCCATGCATGACACTTTCACTAACATTGTTTCAGATATCTAGATAAGGGACTAGTTATTAGCATTAACAAAAGCGAGAAAAAAATGACGTCGGAAATGTATTTCTTTTTGGCTGGATGCGAACACTGAAGTCGATATTTATTAATCAGAAAGAATTATTTCTCATAATACTTTGGGAGAGGAGAGGGTCGAAAAATGGGTTAAGGCTGGTGTGTACTAACCCTGTTTATTCGCTCACCTCAATGTTAACCTATGGAGAAAATGTGTCTACTATTTACAGCTACATAAATGCTGATAATCCAATAAAAATGGTATTTTCAGATAGCCTGAACTTTTCTGCACCTTGCAACAGGATTCATTTTATAAATTCCGTCCAACAAGGGATTTTATGTGCGTTTAAAACACAATATACAAATTTTTTTCCCGAATAATTTAAATTAAAAAAAAAATTTGCATTTAAAAAAACGAAAAATACCCCAAGGTGTCAAATTTTATTCTCTATTACGGAGTACAATTTAAAAAAAAATCTTATTCCACAAGCTAAAAACGGAATATTATGTGGAAAAATTGACGAAATTGTCAAACGGTCATAATTTACATAGCCGTGGGAATATTAATTAGTAATGAAGCAAAAAGCGTCTGAGAGAGATGCAGTAAAACAATAGAACCACAATCCCCAGTATTAACACGATGGTGATTTCTGACTTCATGAATTTTATTACATATTCCCAAAACTTTTTTGGCATCTTAGCTGTTGGCATCGATGTTTGTAGCCCTTTGGACTCAGCTTTCAACTGTAGGTCCCGGTCTAATTAGCTCTTGAATAGCCAAAGTAGACAGTGGCTTTTTTCACTAACCTTGAAACCTTCTGAGATTTTTTATTTCAGATACTCCAAGGGCAACTCCTCATTACGTGATTATAATAAGACATAACTTGACTTTTGCTACTTCATCTAATTATTAGGGGAGGGTTGTAATTTAGACATAAGTGGGAATACTACGGGAACATAGATTTGTTGACATCTAAGGCAGTATTTTTACATCCAAATTTTATCTATGTACAATTAATTAACAAAGATAATATAAGTATAAAGCAGAATACTTTGAGCTTTCTAAATATTTGTAATGTTCCTGGGTTCACATAATTACATAACTGTACAAAAAATCTTACTTACATTTCTTTCCCACAAACTCTCCAATAATTTAATCTCAAATGGCAGGATCTAACTTCATTTCTAACGACAACGTTTACTCAACTCGGTTAATATAAGAACAAATTATTGGGCAACAGATAACTACAAATATGTGTATCGAATTGGTAAATGATCCTTTGTTTTCTGAAAGTATTTTAGTTGAAATAATCATCTTACGAAATCAGCGTACTTTTCATGCTTTGTTAGCGTCTACCGTAAAATGGGGTGAGATTGTGCCAGTTTTTGAGGTTTTTTTAAGCCATTTCCTTTTTTACCAACATAATCAGATGAATTTAGTGCAGAAAGTTACGTGCACATTCCAGCTTTCTATTTCGGAGCAGAAAATTTTTTTAAGTAGTTGGGGGCGGTGGGAGTAATTTTTTTTTTTTTTTGGGGGGGGGGGGGTTACAATCTCTCCCTACAGAGTAGGGTGAGATCAGGTCACCCTTTTTTCCCCTTTATAGTTGCCATGAAATCAGTCGTGGCACATTCACACACATCTTACATTGAAGCAAGAACACTCGCGGTTAATTTCGAGATGTTTATTTGTAATAAAGTTCGAGATGTTTATTTGTAATAAAGTTCGAGATGTTTATTTGTAATAAAGAAATATTTTTTCTTAAAAATTAACAAATTTCACCAGTCTTTTTTGGCCAAATCCAAAATTTGCCTTTTTCACCATACAGGAAACATAAGCTTACCCATTTTCTTCAAAGTTGCTGCGCATTTGACCCGGATAGACCCTGCCTTCATATGAAACTGCCACGAAGTCATCTACTCTGAAATCTGCTGTGGTTGCAGTGGCACCTTCAGCAACTGCATTCTCTGTATTTGATTCCTCTTCGTCCTCTTGAAAATGATCGTGATCTTTTCGTCTTGGTGGACTGTCCAGGTAAGTAGCACCATCCTTGTCGTTGATATTACCCAATTCTCTTAGCAGAGAGCCCATGCTACTTGATTTTTAAAACATGTTATGTAACTAATAGCCTTAATAACACGCCACCAGAGAGCACTGATTTGCTGAATTACGTGTTGACCTATTCTCACCCAACCTGGCATAATCTCACCCCATATTACGATATGTGTTTAGTGTATTTTAGAGAGTAATACAATTGATTCCTTCAAAATAATGCAATAAAGCCATAGATTAAATTCCTTTTGATTTAGTTCAGGGGTATTAAAACCCCGATATACCTCCTTAGGGAAGGATTTCGAATTTCACTTGCACAGACAAAGTTAATAAATTTCCGCAAGGTTAAGTTAGCAACGGTTCAAACCTTATCGAGAGCGAAATCGACAGGTGCTTTGACCCACATTTTTTTGCACCTGCTTTCAGATGTATGCATGAGTAAGTGGACATGGGAAATTTTCCTTCAAAGTGTGTCAAGAGCTTTACATGATACAATTTTTTTTTTGTTATAGACACTAATTTATTTACATTTTATGTGAGGGTCGCGTGTCCTACTAGGAAATAAAGAATTATTTTTTATGTTCTAAGGGCCAACCATAGGAGCTGTGTAAAACATTTTTTGCTGGTCTCGAAGTTCACAGACATGGTCTGTAGAATCTTTGAGATAAAAATAAAGTTTATTGTAGACTTTATACCCTGTTGTAGAACGAAAAGCAGTAAATGTGTGCACTTAAAAAACGTATGTGAGTTAAAGCCTCAAATGGGTCCAAACACGTTGTAATATAAAATTGCCTACATGTAAACAATCAAAATTGGGAGAGAAACATTTAAAAAGTAAATAGTCACAGAACTTCTTGCTTTATAGTGTATGTTAAAGGAATTTAGTGAAAATATTTTCTTTCTGTTAATAAGAAATTAAAAAAATAAGGGAATAGTATTATTGGGCATAAATTTATATTATAAAGCGTATAAGAGGTCCAGGAATTTTTCAGTATTGATGAAAATTCAAATAGTTTCTGTTCTCTTTAAAACTTTCAGTACAGTTTAAGGTGTATGTTCAATGCGTCGTATTTCTTTTTGATGGCTAAAGTTGATTCCCTAGTGTCCATTTGGAAGTGATGGATCATATCATCTTAAAGGCCGGCTCTTCTTATGCCCATGTAGGAGGACCAAACCTGTTTCACTTAGGGGTATCCGTATCATGTAATAAAACAAATTGATGATATGAAATTTTGAAGTCAGCTTATCTTATTTTTTCCCTCATTATTTCCTTTCCCACCAAGCCACATCTACAAATAATCGTTATTCCGTGCAAGGAGAAGGGGTCCCGCTGCTGTATCCGTATCATTTCTGGCTGCAAAAGACCGACTCCAAGTGAATTTCGAACGGGGAGTATTTCGTATGAGATTTTGATAAATTGCCACTGTGTGACCCGATCGTGGTACAAATCATGATGCGGCTACGCTTAACTCATACAAGTGTCGATACAATCTTGGAGAGATCACAAATTTGAAGTAACGTTAATAATTAAATCTAACGAGTTACTTTCATTTCTAATGATTAAGATAATTATAAAGATGGTGCCGTGACGTCTTTTGGCATCAAAAACTGCCACGAGTGTTTTGAAAGAGTAATGATGCGACTATTTTATTTGGATGCTGATATTTAATTAAATAAGAACTATAAAAACTCTGTTCGAGATGTTCAATACACTTCAAGTTGTTCTTCGTTAAATAGATTTTTTTTTTCAAAAATTCATTGCTGTATAGGCTGTTCACACATTTTTTAGACGATGTATATTGTATTCACAAAACTAAATTACATAAAATTCTTGTGTTTTAAATGTTCTATTTGACATCCCTTATTCTGAACTATCTTTCGACACCGCAATTTCCAGGATAATAATGTCTTTTGAAGTGTCAGAAGAGGTATTCTATCCCATTCCTCCTGAACAGCTTTCCAGAGTCTTGTAAGGGTTTTGGGACGACGTTTGGATAATGCAGATTTTAAAAGTCCGAAAGCACAAAAATCCATATGTGATACATCGGGAGATTTAGTAGGGATATCAGTGACGGGTATGGCCTTGATACCAATTTTTTGTTCCATTTCTTTTAGGAAATTTACAGTGGATTTTCATGTGTGACTGCTAGCTTTGTCCTGATGGAGTCTCACAGATTGATGGCACTGTGGGTAAAGCGATGGTATTTCATTCAGAAAAATTGGCGATAAAATATGTTCCTGATAGTATTTGGAGTTAATCTTGACATTTTTTTCACTCTCTTTATTTTTAACTTGCCATTATAAGAAAAACCAGCAACAATCATGAATCCCGTAGAAAAACTTTTTTTCGATTCTTTGAACCATGTACTTAAATTTTTTTCTTAAATTTTTTGATGTTAAAACATGTTAGCAATGTATTACATATGCATTAATTTGTACGTCAAATATAGTTGCACGTTAATTTTATAGAAATTTGTGGTATAACTTTCTTAAGTAGCATGATTTATTTTTTCTCGATGATATCTTTTTCTTAATTGTCATATTTTGATAACATAACTTTTTTTAAAACTAGCTGCTGAGCGACCAGCATGGTCGCTATTAGTTTTATATTTTCTTTTGCAAAACAACTCAACTGAAAGTAATCTATGTAAAAAATGCTATCATTACCTGTAATCATAAATATACGTTGTTAAGGGGTAGTGGGAGCTCGGCTAAAAAAATTATAATCATTGCTAAATTCACTATAACGTTGATTCTAAAAAATCATGATTAAAAAATGTGAATTTCCATTACTTCAGAACAGAGTTAAAAATAAGATTGGGAAACCCAACACCAATGATTTTAAAAATTACATCCCTCTCTGTATGTACAATTTTCAGAATTAAGATATCTACACTTTATCATTACATCAAATAAGAAATTGTTGGGGAAAATTTTTTTCACTTAAAATATGGAGTAAAATTTCAGCAAGTACTAACATATAGTGTGATTTACATTTGGTAAAATATCTTCACTTTTAAAATAGAGTAAAAATTCAGCAAGTACTAAAATATAGTGTGGATTACAACTATGATATTCATAAAACTTCTTGATATACACAGTTCAGTATTTCAAAAGTAGGAGATGGGTCAGTCCATTTCAAATCACCAAGGGGATGTTGCTCGACATTTTTAATTTTCCCAATTTTTTAACCAAGTTTTCTTCGTGGTTTTATGAGTTTAAAAACATGATTGAAAATTTTTTTGACCTTATAATTTTTTTTGAGTGGCCATTTTTATTCAGCTTCGGAGTCACATTTTGGTGAAAATGGTGTTCCACGGAAAATTCTATAGCTGCTTTATTTTTATACCTATAAAGATGTATAGAAAACTAAAATGTTCAGCATAAAATTTTCTACATTTTAGGTTACTACAGAATTTCATTAGATTTAAGGATCTAGGCAAAACAAATGTTTTAAAATGTTAGAAATCGGTCAAACACCATATTTCGCTACCCTCATTTCTTATGAAGGAAATCAGACTCACCTTAAATATTTTTTTCTTGAGCAAATCTCTCATACGGCTACTTGTTGTAAAAATTTCAATCTTGAAAACCTTTTCTTTTTTTTCTACAGCTTATCAAAAACCGTGTTAAGCCTGTTTTGGGCAGTTTTCACTAATCAATATCTCAAAAGGGACTGAGTAAAAAATTCTAAAAACTTAGGATAATAAACATATTTGTAATATAAGCTACCATGTAATTTTTATGAGTGATATTTAACTGGTTTTTGAAATACAGTTCACTAAAAATTCACAAAAACTCTGTTTATTTCCCAGAGAAAGGAAATTTTAACTTTTCTCTATATGATGCTTTCTATTTTAAAAAAAAATTACCCAAGATGGTTCTTTAATCTTAAAATACTAAAACCTACATGAATAAATCGTATCCCTTATGTTTTATTGAAATTAAAAGAACATCAACATAGAAAGTGTTAAAAATAGTAGTATGATTTTATTTTGTTCATTCACTTAAAAATTGTTTATAAAAATATGTGAATGTCTTCTGTTATTTTCATTTTTTGCATTTTAAAATCAATTTACAGTATTAAAAAGTGAGGAAATTTCATTTCATATCTTTCCTAAAATATGAATGTTCGTCCAGAAATAGTTGTCGGTTCGATCAGTGTCAATTTGCATATTGACAGGAACCCAAACATTATCATTTTTTGATAACTTAAATGTAGTTGCAAGTCCTGATGAATGAAAAAAGGGCACTAAAATGTCATTGTCTTCTCCACTTTTATCTTTAACTTTACCTATCCCCCATTCATAAATGCATGTCATGCTGTCGTTATCGTCAAAGGAGGAGGTTTTTGTAAACTCGATTGATGTTTTGAAATCTTCAAATCTGTGGCATTTCAAAGTAGTATAGCACCTAATTTGATTTTCACGTATGGGTACATACCAATGATAACCTTGAGTTTCTGGGATTGGTACACAACATTAAAATTTTCTTTTTAAATTAAGATTCTTTTGCATTATTTTCTCTGTCGAGATAAAAATCTAATTTATCCCTAATATTTCCGCTGAAAAAAAACATAAACGTATTTTGTGGTGTGAGTATTTGATCACTGTAAGATCTTTGAAGAGTGGTTCTTGTTACTTCCCGTTTTGTGGTTCTACCTATACCACACACAAGAATTTCTTCCGTGCTATGTGGCAAAAAAGTTCCATTCTGCTGCTATGCCAGAATCGTGTTTGTGTTGCAGACATTGATGAAATTCTCTTTTTTCTTGTAGTGACTGCTTGCACCATCACTAAATTAAATAATCATCTGTATTCTATGTACAACATTATTCACCTCATGTACAACATGTTGTTGAAATGTATACACAGTGGTTCTATCGTGTATAAGGTAGTCACTAATAATACAAATACTTTTACAATAGATTTAATTGTTTCTTACAATAACAAACAAAAGTATGTAGTGTAGCCTGTGTATTCGTCCAATGGAATCTTTGAATTTCATCTTGGACCATAAAAACATAATTCTCTGAGAAGTGTCTCATAAATATACATTCAAAATCTGTAATATTCTCTTTCAGTTCTCTAAAGTGTTCATTCAAAATCTGTAATATTCTCTTTCAGTTCTCTAAAGTGTTGAGCTTGGACCTTCGATATAAAATGATGTGATTTTTATGAGATCAGTTTTTCCGCAAGAGTTTCTAGAAACTTATCACTATGTAAAAATTGTGTGATAAGATCAGCTCTGTCTGTCTTCACTCACTGTTTTAAACTTATTTCATCAGGCAAGTTATCAATATCATTCATTAAGACTTCAGGAAGTACTTCTGGTCCAGCACATTCCAAGCACTTATTCAGCATGCAGGTTTCACTCTCAATGTCACACACGAAGAAGTCTAACAAAGTCCAGTAATTAGTGTTTTGCCCTTTCTCTTATCAGTTTAACAATCTCGGGATATTTACATATACTGTGAGTGCTAGATGTTCCAGGAAGAACACACCATTTTGGCCGGAGGGCACAGAACATTGATCTACCATTTATATGTTCTGGATATCTCTGTTTGTAAAGACTAAAAAGCTCATTTAAGGGTATCAATACTAACCATTTTTGTTTATATACCATCACTTTGTTAATTTTACCTGAGACACATTTATTTTTATCTGGAGAGACAAGTATTCTCATCATCTTGATAAAACTCGATCACGCAGTTGACAACTTCTTCACTTATGTTGTGTCCACCTGTTCTTTTAGAAAGATTTAGCAGGATACCTTGCTCCTTAATTAACTGTCTTGTTTGACTTACAAGATACTCAGAAATTCCAAAATTTTCCATAATTATTTTTATTGACCATAATTTTGGTAAGAGACAAGTGATCTTAATTGTTTCATCTCAATTCACCAAGCTGCATTTTTCTTTTAATTAGTAGATCAAAATTCATACTCACTTAAGCTGATTTAGAGCAGGTCTGGATTTGTTGTTCCTCTAAATCTTCAATTTTCTTTTTGCAGCTATTGCAGTTTTATCTGTCTTTTTCTGTAAAGTTGATAATCCCTTTTCTTTATTTAATTTCGTTATTTTACTGATTGGTGACAACTCCAATGTAACACATATTGAGTTCACTTGATTCAAATTACTTTCATCCACTAACTCATTAGCGTCAGGGACATATAAGCTTCAGAGACAAGTTTTAGGGTTAGTTTCAAACAAAACATTTATGTTTTTGTTGTCGAAACAATAACAACAGACTTTAATACTGATTTTGAAAGTGGCTAGTCAGAAAAAATTAGCACAATTTTTTTCACAACTTTAATGCTCTACCACTCTAAAACCAGTTAAATATCACTCATAAAATTTATATGGTAGTTTTATATTACAAAGATGTTTATTGTCCTAAGTTTTCAGAATTTTTTACTCAGTCCCTTTTGGGATATTAATTAGTGAAAACTGACAAAAACAGGCTTAACACGGTTTTTTGGTAAGCTGTACGAAAAAAAGGAAAAAGGTTTTCAAGATTGAAAATTTTACAAGAAGTAGCCCTATGAGAGATTTCGGCAAGAAAAAAATATTTAAGGTGAGTCTGATTTCCTTCATAAGAAATAAGGGTAGCGAAATATGGTGTTTGATCTTTTATTTCTAACATTTTAAAACATTTTTTTGGCCTAGATCCTTAAATCTAATGAAATTCTGTAGTAACCTAAATTGTAGAAAATTTTATTCTGAACATTTTAGTATTTTATTCATTTTGATAGGTATTAAAATAAAGCAGCTACAGCATTTTCCGTAAAACACGTTTTTCACCAAAACATAACTCCGTAGCTGGTTAAAAATGGCCTCCCAAAAAAAATTGTAAGGTCAAAAAAATTTTTAACCATGTTTTTAAACTCATAAAACCATGAAGAAAACTTGGTTAAAAAATTAGGAAAATTAAAAATGTCGAGCACCTTTACCTTGCCAAATTTGGTGATTTGAAATGGATTGACCCAGATACTACAGTGACAGAATCAAAAGAACGGACTCTAGATAAACCTACATACAAGTGTCCATGACTAAACACTGGATTTGATAGGTCTAAACATATTTTGTCAAAAGATCAGAGGTTGTAACATATGCCGCCACTATATACACGCAGTTTTAAATTGCGGACAGCCGCTAATGTTTACATCCGGTAGTTGCAGCCGTTTCCATTCGGAGTGTAGAAATATCGTCAATTTTGCGCCGCATACCTACGCGTTTTATAAATATAGATTTAGATAGAGATTTTAAAAAAAATTATAAATATTATAATTTTCATATTATTGATGTGTATTACATTTCACATGCTTTTTTTATACTGTGTTTAATTTTTCATGCAGAGTTCACAAGGCCAAAAGACACTTTGATATTTTCCAATGATGAAAGGCTAAATCTAGCTGAATTCTGAAGACTTTAATTATAAATTTATAATTTTCATAATGGGTTTTCTTTTTATTCATGCGTATAAAATTTCACATGCTTTTTTTTTCTATGTTATTTATACTGTGTTTGGTTTTTAAATTGATTTTGGTTATCAATTATTCCACAATTTGACATTTTTACTTTACAGCTTTTAGTGGTACAGTTTGCAAAATGTTTTTGTGTATTACTGCCGAAAGAAATTGTTTTAAAGATTTTTATGAATCTTAATGTAAATTGATAAGTAATTAACTGGTATTAACTATTAGTAATACACTTTTTAAATTCATTAATTAACTTTTTCATTAAATTTTTGTTTAAAATTTAATAATTATTATTAATTTTATAAAGTTTATTAGTTTACCTAAATAAAGTTTTTTGTTTAAATGTTTTTGTGCGGGTTTGTCATTATTTATCGTGTTTATGACCTCAACATCCAATAAAATAGATGTGCTCCCCTGTTTTTCATTGCTTTCTACGATTTTAAATATTTTGAGGGGTTCAAATTTACAATTTTTCATGTTTACAAATCGGTAGACACTGTGTGTGATAAAGATCAAGCAGCCAACTACCCAACTGAGTTTTTAAACTCATTGGAGTTATCTGGAGTACCTTCACACATTCTTGAGCTGAAAATTGGTGCACCTATAATGCTTCTAAGAAATCTTAATCCACGTATACTGTGCAATGGAACAAGACTTACTGTGAAGAATTTAATGCCAAATGTTATTCAAGCCACCATCATGACTGGACAAGGTGTGGGACAAGAAGTATTAATTCCAAGAATCCCGATAATCCTATCTGACCATCCGTTTAATTTTAAACGTCTTCAGTTCCCTGTACGCCTCAGTTTGTGATGACCATCAACAAGGCACAAGGCCAAACTCTACAAGTTGTAAGACATAATCTTCTAAATCCATGTTACTCCCATGGTCAGTTGTATGTAGGTTATTCCAGGGTTGGTAAAAAAGAAAATTTATACATTCTTGACTCCGAATGGGAAAACATTTAATGTTGTTTATCCAGAGGCCCTCTTAGACTTTTGAAAGACACAAATAAGAGGAGCATTTCAGTTATGGATATTTTTATTATGGAGATATTTATTGCTATACAGAATCTTGCATTTATGTTGCGGGAGCCCTTAATTGCAGATTTCTATTAATTTTTTCGTTTGTCAGTGCCTTCTACATATATTTTCATTTTTCTCCCTACAGAATCTTGCATTTATGGTGCGTGGAGCCCTTAATTGCAGGTTTCTATTATTTTTTTCGTTTGTCAGCGCCTTCTACCTATACTTTAAATTTTTTTTATACCGAATCTTGCATTTATGGTGCGTGAAACCCTTAATTGCAGATTTCTATTAATTTTTAGTTTTCCAGTGCCTTCTACCTATACATTAATACTTTAATGTTTTTGCTACAGAATGCTTGCATTTATGGAGATATTTTTTATGGAGACATTTATTATGGAGATATTAAATATGGAGATATTTATTGCTACAGAATCTTGCATTTATGTTGCGGGGAGCCCTTAATTGCAGATTTCTATTAATGTTTTCGTTTGTCAGTACCTTCTATATATACTTTCATTTTTTTCCTACAGAATCTTGCATTTGTGGTGCGTGGAGCCCTTAATTGCAGATTTCTATTAATTTTTTCGTTTCTCAGGATCTTTTACCTATATTTTAATATACTTTAATTTTGTTGTTGAATTATTTACATTTTACTTAAATTAAATTCAAGTGATACTTTGATTAGTTTTTATTTATACTATTTTATTTATACTGTGTTTAGTTTTTAAATTTATTTTTGTTAACAAAATTGAGATTTTTACTTTTCAGATTTTAGTGGTCAAATGATGAAAGGCTGATGCGACCTAAATTCATATAATAATCATTTTATAATGTATATAAAATTTCACATGCTTTATTTATGTAGATGTTATTTATACTGTGTTTAGTTTTTAAATTGATTTTGGTTAACAATTGTTCCACAATTTTGCATTTTTACTTTACAGCTTTTAGTGGTACAGTTTGCAAGATGTTTTTGTGTATTGCTGCCGAAAGAAATTGTTTTAAAGTTTTTCATGAATCTTAATGTAAATTGATAAGTAATTAACTGCTATTAACTATTAGTAATACACTTTTAAAATTCAATAATTAACTTTTTAATTAAATTTTAGTTTAAAATTCAATAGTTAACTTTTTAATTAAATTTTAGTTTAAAATTCAATAATTAACTTAAAATTAACTTTATAAAGTTTATTAGTTTACCTAAATAAAGTTTTTTGTTTAAATGTTTTTTGAGCGGGTTTGTCATTATTTATCGTGTTTATGACCTCAATATCCAATAAAATGGATGTGCTCCCCTGCAAAATTAAAAATTTAAGTTCATTAATTTCTTGAAAAACAAGATTTTTAATGCCCATTTGTTTTAATAAACTATAATTATAAAAAATATTTAAATTTTATTTTGCTCGAGTCTCAAGAGGTTAATGTTGTACCGTTAGAATTCAATTCCAGACTGGCACATGAAAATATCTTTTTGTAATGCAGGTATGTTCATACCAGGTGGTGGTGGGTGTTAATACGAATAACACATTTTTCTTTATGTGGGGTGGGGTTAGACTGCAAATTAATAGTACCTCTTATAAAAACTCACTCAATTCAAAGCCGTCTGTCTGGTGGACGGATGGCCTGAGCGTAGCTGGTAGAAGCCCGAGCATAGCAGGGCGAAGCCCGGCTAGTCTACGATAAATATTGAAAAGTTCCTTTGTTATCATGAATTAAAGAACAACTAAACGAACGTAAGATTGTTAAGGTACACTCAGTTTTGCATTAGGAATAATGATTAAAAAAATCAATAGACAAATCTTTAATTTACCTTTCTCCACCCACTTTTTTTCTCTTAACTTTTCACAAATTAATATATATTTCTAAGCACTTTGATTTATAGTGTTGAGATCTGAGGCAAAAACTTTTTTATTCCTGATTTACAAACCAGCGGTATCAAAAAGTCACGTGGTGCGAGGGCTAGTCTTACAATATCTTTTTGTCCGAGAGTAATGTGTTATGTCCGAAGCGTCCAAAAATAAATTGCTTCTGTCGGACGGCACGTGTCTTGGTTGAAACGGAGATATCACGTTGAAACCTTGCTTGGACTTTTCCAACCACCAAATACTTGTTCCAGCTCTACTGCTGCTGTTATACACAGATGGTCGTTGTTCGTTTTACTCACGGCCTGTATTCCTATAGGCAGTCCACCACTCAGACCAGCTGGTATCTGAGTAGATGGAAGGCCGAGAACGTTAAAGATGCAGGTGTACGCCTGGTTGGGGTACTTAGGGATAGTCACAAAGTGATGGACTGCTGGTTCAGGGTGAGTGGGTATTAAGAGAATGGCATCGCCGTCCAGTACTTCATCCAGTTTTTTTTTCAGTGTACCAAACATCTCGAGAAATTTGTGGTAATCGGAATCCATGGCTCGTCGTTCGATAGCCGAATAGTAGACGGCTGGGAGGGTATGTTCACTACTTCTGAACATCACTTTGATGAATTCTATAAAGAGGGCAAATTTTCCTGAAGGTCCTACGATAGCATCACTGAATGGAGGCAGACCGACTTCAAGAAGTTTTGATTCCCAAATCTCCAAGGCGTATTGGAGTTCTGGGATGTTTAGCATCGTTGCCGTGTTGTCGAAAGTGTCTTCGAAGTGTTTAACAGCCTGAAAAAGAGGAAGAGCTGAATCAATACGTTGCTTTCTTTGAGTTCAGGCACATTCATACCTTAGCCAGATTCAAAACCACGTGCACGCGGTGCCAGCTTGCATCACCAACCACTACACAACGTGGGTGGCTTACATCAAAACATGCGGCCTTTAATTAAATGCTTCAGAATGTATTTTGATAATCAAACTTTTAACTAACACACACACACACACACACACACACATATATATATATATATATATATACATATATATATATATATATATATATATATATATATATAGATGTATGTATATATATATATGTATATATATATATATATATATATATATATATATATATATATATATATATATATATGTATATATATATATATATATGTATATATATATATGTATATATATATATATATATATGTATATATATATATATATATATGTATATATATGTATATATACATATATATATATATATATATATATATATATATATATATATATATATATATATATATATATATATATATTGATTGATTGATTGATTAATTGTTGTGAAAAAGAACTGAAGCTAAGTCATCGCACGAGCTAGCCTCGTAACTAGGAAGTAATCTGAATGTTATCTCATGTCAGTTAGTTTTTGATGTTCGTGAAGTAATAAATAGTTTTGTGTTGTGTGAAATAGACTGATATCTTGAATAAATAAGTAATTCAGTTACAACTTTAATAATTGAGCTTATTCGTTAGGCAAGCTGCTTAATGTTTACTTTGGTGAGACTTAGATTAGTTTTAATAAATCTGCAGAACGATCTAAGCAATGGGTAATCTATTTAAACATATATAATATATTCAGAATTCAAAATTATGTTAAATAATAGTAATTTTGATGAAAACTGAATAAATTAACAAATCATACCAGACTGAAAAACACTTTATAAACATTACTATCTCTAGTCTTCAGTGCTCGCAACGAAATTAAGATTTATTAGGTTATTTAAATAGATTTTTGAAGCAATGGATTAAAAAATCTTCTTCCAAGTTTAAAACGCAGAACTTAAAACTATGCTTAAACTAATTTGTAATTAGATAATATGAACAGGAAAATTCCCCATACCTTAATATGGGAAGGGGTATCTATGACTTGAACTGATGTGCTGCTTTAACGTTTCATTGTCTAATGTACGCTTATGAATTTCCGATGATTAGAAATTAAAGCGGTGGTAATGTTTAAAACTAAGTTTTATTCCCTCTTTAGATATATTAAAATGCAATTCATGCAATTATTTCAATAAAGGGGGAGGGGAACCTTAAGCTTTTGTACGAATCAGTTCGAACAGTTTTGTTAGTAAATGGATGTTAGTCAAAAATTTGCCAGGTTTGTAAGCTGTCGCTAGACGGTGAAAGTTGTGTTAGAAGAGACAATAACCTTTCCTCTTCTGCTAAATGTATCCATTCGTTTTGTCAGCAAGGTAAATGGCAAAAAATCTAAGTTTGTGATCAAAACAGGATTTTTTTTAAAAATGCACTTATAATAAAGCTTCAGGAGCTTTAGGAAGTATAATGGAGATTGTCATTGTTGTTTCCAATCCCTCGTAGTCTAGCGGCGCTAGACTAAGTCCATCAGCCCATAAATCCTCAGGAGGTCCATTAATAGGCGGAAATGGGAACTACAATCCATGGGCCGAGCCCTCCATTGTAGGATAGATTAGAAATGCACGCAAAACTTTTTTATCAAATGTAAAAACGAACATAGGAATGAGAATAGATAGTGGGATAAACAAAACACGCGTAGAGAGTTCAAGCAAATAGTAACGGAGGGTAAAATAAAAAATAGTCGGAGCCAAGCTCTAACGTAGTACAGAGCGTGCTCACGTGGACCAATATGAAATCACTTGCAGTGAAGAGGGAAAAGGGGGTAATTTAAGTGATCGGATCCTGAAGTGGGTTTCAGGACTTAAAGTAAATTAACAGTAAACTCAGAAGTGTTTTTTCGTTCAAAGGTAACAATAGCTGATGATTTTCAGATACTTCAGATTTTTTTTTTTTTATAAACTCTCTTTCTTATTCAGATTTTAGAGTTGATAATGAAAACATTGGAAATAATGAAAACACCATCTAAGCGAATCTTATAGAGTTAAACGATATAAAATTTCGTTCTTACTTTTCTAACAGCAGCTTTTATGTCAGGAATAGGTTCCAAGAGGTATCCTGGGAATTGTTCCATATAGTAGATATTCAACTTCTTAAAATCGACCTGCGATATAAGGTAAATTTCAGTTTATTTTTATGCAAATATCAAACACTTATGGCATTCAATAGTTATATTTTGATAATGGAGATTAGTAACCAACTTTTGCTTTGCTCAAATTATGGCGATCTGACATTAATCAAATAGTAACGTTCTTGTTACAGAGAATAGTTGCCTACGTAGATTGACAGACCGGGCCCGTATGCTTGCTGTTGTAGAGTTGCCGGTGAGCATGGATTTCTTGTATCGGATGTAGATAGCTTTCCACGTGCATACAGAAACTTATTAACACTAGGCACTCTGTTAATATTACGGCAAAATAGCTATGCAGAATAGCCAAGTTACCGAATATCAGAATACGGTGTGAGGCAAAAATATGGCGCGCTTTATTTTCACTCAACTATACTATATATTCTCAATTTATTATTCAGTGTACGGAAGACCTTTACCCGTTTGGAACAGACTTCAAACTGTAGGTCTTGTTTTCTTTAGCCTTCGAGCAGCAAAAGATGACAGTAACGGTCCAAAACAAACCAAAGTTTAAAAGTAAACTTTGGTGTCACAAGGAAATCTGCAAACCATTAGCGAAGTATCATCTATAGATTATTTTGTAATTTTTAAGTATTTTAGAAATTTAGATGTAGGCAGACCCGACTATGCGAAAGTTAAGGCAATCAGCGAAAACAAAACTGGATAAAAGCGGAACAGAAACATAATTCTAATCTTACATATTTTTTTAATTAATTTTAAAGACAAATCACAGTTCAGTAAAATGTATGCCTATTTTATGATGTTGAAATTGTTTGGGTATTACTGAAGAATCAACTTTTGCTCAAAATGGCGACGTGTTTATCAAATGTACTTGCGACTATATTCTAAGCTTCATCTCTGGGTAATTTTGACTTCAAATAATTTTTGCTTTGAAAATATTGTTATTAAGTTCCTTACATTTAAAAAAAGTTAGCAAAATAACTGAAGTCTGCTGTTCAAAATTGGAAATTTCACTTTATAATCTGAATTGCAATAGGACTTCTATATTTCAACCACATATTCACGATCTCATCCTTATTACCATGTTTTTATTAACTCGCTTTCTTGTTTGTTTATTTGTATGTGTGTTTGTCCAGTACAAATCTTGCAATCGATTTTCAACTAACTTCCCGGCTAGCTAGACATTTGAAACTTTTAGAATAGCTCAGAACACGATGACAATGCATTCTTTTAATACTTTTAGCCATCTTTAAGCAGATTTTGAATTCATTTTCAGTTCATTTTGTTTTGTAGAATAGTACAGCCATCTATCGACCGGGACGGGAACGAAAAGTTAAACGCAAGTTAACTACCAGTTCTCGAGCTAAATGATTGATTACTCATTTGACACATCTTTATTACGCCTTTGATCATTTTCTTTCAAGTTGATGGGATAATTCATCAAAAAAATTTTTAAATGTATTTATTTATACACAGAATTGTCAAGTTTATCTGATTCAACAGAAAATTTAAAAACATGATGTATAAAAAGTTATTTTTATCTTGTAATTATTTTCCTCTAAAATCAGGCCTTCTTAGGAACTGAGAACACGGATGTATTTGAATAAAACTATTCGGTCTTCTGACAATCTATTAATAAAATAATTAGTGAAGGTCTGATAAAAATTGGTATTGCGCTTTGTATATAATAAAGTAAACAGGATTTCAAACACGCTCAAACTCTCACAGCAAATTCTTAGTTAGTGATGGTTAAAACTTACCTTTTCGTCAAACTTAATTTTCTGTTCACTTAGTATGCCAGCCAGTAATGGTAAGTCCTTCGCGTACCGACACATTGGACCAGTACCAACATATCTGTCCATGGTATCCCCGTCTTCGCCTTCCGCAGGCCAAAAGCCACGGTTGGAAATCATGCCTAGACATTTCAGAAGGATTCGTTATTGTTTGATTCAGGGCAGAAAGCAAAGATAAAAAAGGAAAGAAATTGAGCTAAGATTTTAAATACCAAGAATATTAATCCAAAAATTCCGTTGGGGCTGTTTTATAAAACTCCTTTATAAATAGAAACGAGGTCATCGATATTTTTCTTAACGTTCTTACCTAACCCCCAATTACGATACGCTTCAAATTGCGCACCCTTCCACCTCTTAAGGGTATGGTGGACTTTCAAATTTCCAGAAATCGAACAAAAATTGGAATTTTTTTTTGTGTATTAATATTTTTTAAAATATGTAAATATTGGAATTAAATGCATTTAAAATATGTAATGAAAAGTAAAATGAAAACTTGGTGGCTTTAGAAAAGTAAGTATTAAAGGTAGGTGAAAAAACATCTTTTAAATGGCTTTTTCTCAAAATGCGTAATTTCCAGATTTGCAAGTCTTTGAAATCCTCCTTGCGTCATAATTTTTGACGAAATTTTATAAAATTTATAATAAAGACTCCTCTAATACATCAAAATAAAGTTATGTATCCATTTCAGATTATCAAAGTTTAACTTAAGTGTAGAAAAGTAGAAAGATTTCACGAAAATTCAGAGTACAAGCATAAAAATATTTCCTAAAAATGAATTATTCAACGAAAGCACAAAGTAATACATAACGCTGTTCAAAATGTATTTGTAAGCAATATAAATGCTAAATTAAGGGAAGTTAAAAGTTGGATCGCAATAAGCATTTAAAAAATTTCAATTTTTAAAATATAAAAAAATTTAAAGTAATTACAAAATTTTATAAGGTGTTTGATATAGTTATACTTAAACGAACATATATGCAAAGTTTCATACCTCTCAGGTAAATATGTCAAAAATCGCTTTGTAATGTTCACCATCCCCTTAAGGCGTAGTTATGATCTTCAGTAAACTCGAGTAGTAGTTTTTTCGAAAAAAAGTAAAATTAAAAAAACATTTATAAATTGAAAGAAAAACATTATACTCCTCTTGTTGCTAATTATTTAATGACACGGTTGACCAAATGAAAACAATCCGAATGGCCTATACTTTAAAAATACTTAATTTCAACAGAATTCCTAGACCTATTGAGACTCGTCTCCAACTGCAACACTTATAAAACATTTCAATTTAATTTCAAGCTCTTTATTAGTCTTTACTTATCACTACTGTTCTATAGAGAGATGATCATGGAAATTTAAAGTCCCAGGGTTTGTGTATATCTGTGAAAAGTTAATTGAATGCCTTCGCAGATGGATTTCCTTCGGAAAGGAAAACGCCCTTTTTCGCCCCTAGTGACAATACGGTGAACTGCATATAGTTTAGTTTTTTAAAAAAGTCTCAAGTGTTCCATTGTCAAAACTGCAAAATGATCTTTTTGATGGGATGTTTCGACATGAAGGACCCACTGGGAGCAGATTTCCTTGAACACCTATGAATTCCAGGCACTGTCTTTCATATTGATAAAACAGAAATCAAAGACCGTTTTCTACCTATACGGTATTTAAAACATTAATGGCGTTTTGAATAAATTTTCTTTTAAGTTCACCTCCTTTCGCAATAGCGTTTGTACCGTGTTGTTTGTCATGTAAACATCATTATGCATTTGAAAAATATATTAGAAATTGAAATTTTGTCAGAAAAATTCAAAATTCAAAATTTTTAGTATTTGTTACGTAAGTTGAACCAATAGCTGTATTGTCATAACTTTTATTCCCCTTTTTGTAAATTGGAAAGATTTTAAAATAACTTCTCTTCGAAATTTTGTAAAAAGCGTAAATTATAAAATATAAAATTTTTAATTACTTTTAAAGAGAAAAAAAAATCCAAGAAATTTTTGCTTCAATGAAAATATTTTGAGAACTTTTACCCAAATTCAAAAATTCTAAACATAATTTAATAAAAAAAGAAGAAAGTACGTTAAACAAAACTTCATAACACCTTTTTTAAAGAATTTTAAGCATACCCTTTTGAAGATAGCAAAACTCGAAAAACATCCGTCCGAGATAAATGGACTTAAGGTACAGTATATCACACGGTGCATATAGACAAATATGCATAAAAGAAAACTATATGGCTATGCAATGATAATGGAAACTTCCGTATTGAATGTAAAAGCTTTATAGTAAGTTATAATTTAAGAAAATATTAATATGCTTTTATGATAATTTTGTATCCTTATGCCCCTTAAGGCAGTGATCCCCAACCCCCGGGCCGCGGACTGGTACCGGGCCGCCAGCTTAGGGCCACAAGCTCAGGGTTCTTATTGATTTAGCGTTCTAGTGAGTTAAAATGTTAAATCACTTTATGTTCATTTTTTGGTGTAACTGTATTTTATTTTAAAGGCATGTTTAAATACAATTAAATTAAAATTACTAAATCAAAACAATCTAAAATATAAACAATCAACTCCCCCCCCCCCCTCACCGGGCCGAGGTAAAAAATGTTGACCGGTCCGCGGCGATAAAAAGGTTGGGGAGCACTACCTTAGGGATCACTCAGTCAGGGTGTTACATTCCCAGACATCGGCATGTGACATCATCAGTGAATGCCATGCTACCCGTGAGCATTTTATGTTATTTGCAATGGCTACATTTCAAACAGTCTCAAGAAATTTGCTCCAGAAATGACATCACGACTTCACGCTTTCGGGTATGCAACTACAATAATGTAAGATCTCGTTCACCATTTACACTACCGTCCTAAATGCTTTACGAATGTAAATATTACTCTCCTGGGCCTCAAGTTAAGGTTTAAAATTATTGTTTAAAATATGGAGCAAGTGAAATACACTTGAAACATTCATTAAAATTATTGTTTAAAATATGGACCGGGTGCAATATTCTTGAAACATTCATAGTAACACAGCAGAGAAAGAATACAATAGAATCTGAAAAAATGCACTTTTGGTGGAAAATCTCAAAAAATAAAGACCAATCCTTCAACTAAAATTATATTCAATGTACGGACCTGGTGAAGGCTTGAGTCCATAGACTCCGTTAAATGCTGAAGGCAAACGGATACTTCCAGCGAGGTCATTTCCTATTCCAATGACAGATCCGGCATAGGCCAGTACGGCAGCTTCACCACCTGTAAGAGTATTTGAGTTATTTTATATGCACCGGGAGCGAATCTTGATAGCAATTGAGTGAAGGCTTTTGATGTCTAATCTCATGCCTTCCTTCTCTTCATCTAAATTATATTCAAATTGAAAACCTTTACGCGTAACAAATCAAAACGATTTGTTTAGGGCAAAGACGTGGATTTGCACCTTGGAATGTGCTTTTCGACATGGATTGTAAAAGCACCTAGCAAGGATTATTTTAGTTTCTGGGGGAAAGAGCAAGAAAAGTGTTAATTTTTGGATCGCTAAACAGATGGACATTACACTTTATTTATCTCCGCTTTACTTCTTATACTCGAGGCATTTTTTCTAATAACGAGTTATTAAAAATTGCAGGTGCTACGATTATCGCATAAGGTTGATTTCTGAATTCACTGTTCAATGCCAGTTGAATGCCCCTTATTTGAAAATTCAAAATGCTCCTGAGAATCGGAAACATTTTGGGCACGGACATGACGTGACAAGCAAAAAATCCCGCAACTGACCTTTCATATGAGGATCTGGCGTTCACTCAAAGCCAGTTTGTTACCAACAATCGCCAGAGACATTTGTGAACGACTGACTTCGTTTTCTGCATATCTGTGAAACAAAAAATATTGCGGTGAAAACCAAAAAGGGTCCATCAGAAATCTTTATGTGCCACAAAAAATGCTCGACGTAGAAAGCCAAGCAATTGAAAAAAACTTGACTGCATTAGGCATACGGAATGTCTTACAAGGTACATTATGGTGATGCTAAACAACGACCAATTATCCATTTGGCCGGATTAAGGTTTTGACACCTCAGTTTTCTAAAAGCTCCAAAGGTAACAAACCCTTTTTCGCGAACAAAACAACTGAAAATGTTTTATAAACCACCTTTAGGTTATACATACAATGCGGGTATGAGGCATAACAGGATTTTACGTTTAAACCTGGATACCATCTCCAGCATATTTCATTTTGAGGATGTTGATATTCCAAAATACAAAAAGGTCTAGACCTCGAAATACTCTTGTGGTATTTCGCAAAAGGGATACTCAGTCTGTAATATCTTAATTGAGCTGTCTTTAATGTTCTACGTTAGAGATTTTTTGATCCTCAAAATTTAGTATAGTCTGAACCAAAGGTGCGAATTTATGGTTCGCGACCCCTTAAGAGGTCCGTAAAATGTGTCGTATTTTTTTCCCTTTAAATATATTGTACGTTCAATTATTATACTATTACCTTGGATTAAGGAATTTCTCTGGCTCATAAACATCCTATTTATAATATTCCTTTCTGACGTTCGTGACCTCTAAATTGAGAACTAAGTTCTTCAAAAATCTAAAATTGCAATTAGCTTAAAGATAAGGATATTATTAACAAAACAAATTCATTCACCTGGACGCAGTTACACTGACTCAGTTATGGATTTAGAAACCATTAGGTGGATTTGTTAGATATAAACTATCGGCATATAAGCACTATATGTTGATAGTGAAAGCCATGATAAAATCTTAAATCTATATGAAGAAATATCTAGAATTTTGAATAATTGAATTTGAATCCTGACTTTAAATCTTTATCATTTCTTCAAATTTTTAATGAATTATTAGGGAAACCGTACAGCAGTTAGATATGAATATTTTAAAGCCCTTCTGTACCTGAACTTCCTCCAGCGCATCTTGCATTATCGTGCGGATTGTACGTGGTTCCATAAGCCGTGTTTGCGCTCTCCCACCAGGTGCAGTATTCGGGAACATTAGTCGCCACCACAGGTATTGCGCCAGCCTTTCGGTAGAGAGAGGTCGAGACGCCATCCTGAGGTGCCCTCCGGTTTCTGGCCGCATAAACTCCACACATTTGGATCATTCCTAGAAGAATAGCGGAAAAGATAAGAAAAGGGAAAAGAAAATCTTGACAGTTTTTTTTCTCTTGTTGGAAATGCACTGCTCACAGCAATAAGCTCCTGCAATAACATAATCTTTTCACAAAAATTCAACGCTTGTTCGTATCTCATTCATTCATTCATTATTGAGAGTTCGGCCTTTTTCTTTTACATTCCGTGAAACCGGGGGTTCAATTTCTATACACACGCTTGAACCACCTAAAATTGTTGTTTAATACATGTGCTATGGGGTTCAGAGACCTCTCGTGAGGCTAAAGATGGTTTGGAGAAGGACGTGTGAGGTAGCTGCCATCACTGGGGAATTTTCAAAATTGCACGAAATATTGTCAAAAAGTCGTAATCGCTAACAGATTCTCATACGTCAAAGTGCTTTACAGATCGCTACAAACTTTTTCTTTTTATTTCATATTATATTTATTGCCGCTTATATTGTCTAATCGATAACGTCTCAAGTTTCTTACCAAGTAGGCATCAGTCCAAATTTCTGCTTAGGTATACATATATGTGTCGTCATGAGTAACTGCGAGAGGACAACGTGGCACTTGTGGGTTCGAACCACTGGGTGTTCCCACAGTAAAAGGGCCAACAGATTTGGGCGAGTGTCCTTCGGTTACGTGCCTGCCGTCTTTAAAAAATAAATATTTTAGAAAATGAAAACCTTTTATAACCTAAGAAACGGAGAAATTTGATAAACAGGAGAAACGAAAGAGCGGGCATTTTATGTTCTCTAAATAGGTCGGGTTGATCCAATATTCAAACTAGAAATGCGTTAGACACACAATATTTGATATAACATGTAAAAGGACAAATGGCAATTAATTTTTGCATTAGTCCACGAATATGTAAATTCTAAGAACGGATCATAAAAAATTTAACTATTTCGTTGACGCTACACATACGCACACAACTATCGACAGTTAAGGTTGCGATGTACTAAGAAAAAAAACCGTATTTCCCTTTTCCTCTTCTTGCAGACTCTTGTGGCGGGAGGAGTCCAGTTGACAGTTCGAGAATTCCACCCCCCTTAGGATTGACATTATGAGGGATTGTAATGGCTCTCTCTCTATAGGGGGTTAAACACTGCCCCTAAATTTTATATTTAAAATACATTTTTGTCAACTATTTACAGGTACATAAATGCTGATAATTAAATAAAATTGGTATTGTCAGATAGCCTGGACTTTTCTGCAAAGCGCTACAGGATTCCTTTTATAAATTTCGTCCACCAAAGGAATTTATGAGCGTTTAAAACATACTATACCAGATTTTCCCCGAATAATTTAAATTTTAAAATATTAATTGCATTTTTTTTTAAATGAAAAATGTACACAAATGTAAAATTTCTTCTCTATGACGGAGTACAATTTTAAAAAAAAATCTTTGAATCCAAGTCGGCAATCTGTGGACAAATTTTCTCCATAGGTTAACATTGAGGTGAGCGAATTCAGTGGGGATAGTACATAGCAGCCTTAAGATATAACAATTTCTACCAATGTGATGTTGTTGGTGTCGACGAATGAGGTCCTCTGCCAATACCCCGAGCGCTTCCCTGATTATTCTGCTCGACGGACGATGCAGCATCAAGATCAAGAGTCAACAAAGCCAAAAGGAGGAGGAAATGTGCAGCTTCTGTTAGTCAAATGACCGGAGCACCAGGAGGTATAAGTCTGTCTTGGCTCCTTCTCCTACTAATTTTAGCTGAGCATATGGAATGGCATTCACGCCTAGGGTGACCCTACCAGGAGTAAACTCCCGACGTACATCACCCATCCCGCCCAGGGACATACTCCCGCCACGATGAGGCAATTCGTAGGCCTTGGGAGGGACCAATATTATAAAGCAGTCATTTTGACTGGCTTGGTAGTTTTATCCCTCTATTCTAAAAAAAAGTAACTCCCGCAGCCGCTGTCAAAAGCTTGTCATGCTATCTCCTCCAAAACCGCTGGGGGGTATGGGGTCGAGAGCGATACGAATGGATGCAGAAAAATGAGGGCACCAAAGTAAGATATATCTCATCTTCGTCGGACTTTAAGTTTTTTTTTTATGTTTTGTGGGAAAATATTGACTTTTTCATCTTCAGATTACGATAACTCGCCAAAAAATGATCGTAGAATTTTGATCTATTTACAATCTAAGACTACAGACATTTCTCTTTCAAACTAGACCTTACCTGTTTAAAAACAGACTAATATTAAAACAGACTAATATTTTCATCAAAAAATGAAACACAGTTTTTCAAGAAATATCGTCCCATATGTGGATGTAATATCGATGCTCCTCGAGTTTTTATCTTACAAAGAAACTATTTACATCATCTGGAAGCTGAAAGCTTTCTTATTCATATAAACCTCATTTCAAGTCTCTATCTTAAAATTTCGATTTTTAATTGAATTTTAAAGCTGATAATTCAACAGTGATGAAAAGCGCTTCGCATAAGGGTGACAGCAGTAAATGGATGGAAGCTGTTACATTGCCCGAGAATCACCCCTATGTATCTCGCTATTAGCACTAACATAGGAGCGAGTGTAGCGAGCCTAGGGGCGAAGCCCCTAGTGCTTATGTATTTTCCTACAGAATGTTGAATTTCAACAGTTCGAATTTTTTTGTCTGTATATCTTAAATATATACTATGGCTAATCAAAGCATCCATTTTCACATTTAAACAGTATAATAATATTAAAGAGTCACTATTATGACACTTCTAAAAAAATTAATTAATTAATGATAATGAGGAAGAAAATTTCCCATGAACTGAGTACTTTGGGGAAACTTAAAAAGGAAAGATTATAACACACATCTGTCTTTGTTTTCTTGGTATATTAGAAATTGTTTATACCGATTATGGTAAAATGATGACAGCGATATAGGTTACGGAATAATAAGCTCTGTCCTTTTTAACTTGGAGGTGGCAAGCGTTGTGAAATCTTAAATCTTAATGCTTATATTTCTGAGAGATGTGTGTTCTTATCGAAACAAAAAATAAGTTTACTTATTTCCAAGTATTAAAATAAAAATTTATCAATATTTTAATTATGACCTTTTACTCTGGTACGAAAACTGTTCCAATTCATTTCAGTATTTATGAAAAATTCAATTAATTAGAAATTTTCTAAGTAAAATATTTTATATACTAAAATATGTAAGCATAAATTAGTGGTGTAGTATCAAAACTAGCTGATTTTTTTTTCTTTTGGTAGGGGTCAAAGAACTATATCTTATGAATTTTTGAAGATATAAATTTAAAATTACCCTTAGAAAAATTCCCACGCTAATTTTTGTTTGTCGGTCATTTTCCCAAAATTTTCGTTTTCAACTTACTAAAATACAATAAAAAATATCCTTAACTCAGTTTTGAAAAAAAAAATGGAAATTGCTTGTTTTGATCCTACACGACACATATATTGAATGCTTGATTGAATTCTGATAGAAAATAATTATTGACCAATTCTTTCAGACGAGAAAGTTAATTTTCCCATTTCCCCAACCAAAGTGATACGTATTTTTCTTACAAATCTTAGATACTAGAAGGTAACCCGTCATTTTGACGTCATAATACTAATAATGACGTCATAATGAAAAAAGTATATGAAAGTTAAAAAATATCCCGAATTATCTAACAATATTGCATTTAATCCACACCTTGTAAAAGCAAACCCTTTCATTATTTTTTATTTATTTAGTTTTTCATGCGATTGGAGTAGTAGACTGCCATCCAGTTTTTTACAGCTCACTATGCGATATGAATACTTGAGCTACTTGATTCATTCACATTCAAGTTAGTTCACTTTCAGAATTCATCGCAAAAGTAAACAGATTTTTAAAAACTGTTAAATATACAGCTAAAAGCATCCAATTTTTTTTTAGTTCTGAATGTTTTATAGAAAAATAGGCTGAACAAACGGGATTTGATGGAGAAGATATTAGTTTTTAGGTAAGAAAAAATTCTGATCCACATCTGAAATTGAAATTAGGCCTAACCGGCCGTTTGTTTACTGAGGGCTTCAATTGAAAGATGAGTACAGCCCGGAAGTGTTATACAGAGACAACGGCTATATATAATGATAAGTAGTTTACTTACTTCGTGTATTGAAGCCTAGTTCAATCATGTGATACTTCTCTTAAGGCTGCTGTGTATTAACTCCTATTGGATTCGCTCACCTCAATGTCAACCTATGGAGAAAATTTGTCCAAAGATTGCCGACTTGGATTTGAAGATTTTATTTTTTTTTTAATTTACTCCGTAAAAGAGAAAGAAATTTTATATCCTGGGGAAATATAAATCCTCGCCTTTTTCCGTTTAAAAATAAATGCAAATAATGCTTTTAAATTAAAATTATTCGTGGGAAAAAATCTGGTATAGTGTGTTTTGAACGCTCATAAATTCCTTTGGTGGACGACATTTATGAAATGAATCTTTTTTGTAAGGTGCAGAAACATTCAGGCTATCTGAAAATACCATTTTTAATGGATTATAGGAATTTATGAAGCTGTAAAGAGTAGACACACTTTCGCCATAGGTTAACATTGAGGTGATCGAATCCAATAGGGATAGTACACAGCAGCCTTAACAAATAGGCTGAAAACACACAGTCGAACAAGAAAGTAATAGACAGAATATAGTTTCTCATTCGACATTCTTAAAAATTGAATAGACATATCTTTCAAAGTACAGGGTGTTTCAAAAAGAATCATCCGATTTTAAAAAATCATAACTATTCATCTTTTAATCCGTTTTTAGCGAATAATATAAAGGCAGAAAGAGGGTAATTTCCAGTTTCACGCGGTTGCCGACAATGGCGCTAACGCTTTTCTTTCTCCCGCCACTTCAGTGTTTGTAAAGATGGCGACTGCACAACAGAAATCATTTTGTGTTCTACGCTTTGCGAAGTGTGAGTCCGTAACAGCTGTTCAGCGTGATTTTCGTCGACAAAACCCTGGTAGATTGAAGCTCCTACCTCTCAGAGCATTAGGCGATGTTATAAACACTTTCAAGACACGGGTTGGGTGTGTGCGCATAACAGCCGTGGAAGAGGTGTATGCAGACATGCTCGCAAAAGTTTGGGACGAATTTGCTTACCGTATAGACATACGTCGTGATTCCAAAGGTGGGCATATTAAACACCTTTAATTTGGTTTGTAAAAAAAAATTTTGATTAGCCATGTAATACAAAATTAATTTTAAGTTTTTATGTTCAATATTTTTCAAAATATACTCATTTCAAATCGGGTGATTCTTTTTTAAACACCCTGTATTGTAAACGTAAAACCCCTTCACCTTAATGTTACCTCAGTAAACGATTTGAAATCGACTCTTTGTTCTAGGTAATGAATTGTTAGGTTGAAAAACACTGTTAAACAAACAAACATCATCACCGAAATAATAGTTACGTATGCTGATTAGGTAGGGAAATGGTGCCCAATCTTTTTTCGGGCGCAACCCCCTTTCTTTCAATAAAAAACGAGTCGACCCCCATAAAAATTTTTGGTAGTCGCAAAAAATAATTTAAAAAAAAAATTAATATGGAAATTAGGAAGATGTTTGGGGAAAAAAAGAAAGAGGAAAAAAAGCAAATTTTGACAAACTATTTTAAAAATCAATGATCTATAGATTTCGGGTTTATATTTGCTTTGCATAATAACATTAAAAGAATTGTATCGCTTACCATCTGCACATATTTTTGGCAAATCTCACGTGACTAAAACTTCATATTTCAATACTGGCTGAATACCCGTGCTTCGCTTCGGAGTACATTTTACGATGATTACAATGAAAAAATATTAAAACTGCTTTTTAGAGGATTTCCTGATAAACAATATTTTTGGTTTCTTCATTGGGCGGAATACTAGGCTCGTCCGCGAACTTACGCGTGAGCAAGCTACGTAAAGCTGACCGTGGGAGAAGCAATTTTCTCTTAAATTTACGCCAGGGCATTTTAAAGTTTGGCCTTGAGACTTATTTATCGTGATGGCGAAGCATACTTTGAGGGGAAATTGCAGTCTCTTAAAATCAAAGGGGAGGTCATTGGGTATTAGAGGAATGCGTGGCACGAACACTTTTTCTCCTTGAGCACACCCGGTTAAAATAATGGCTTCGATTAAATTTTATACAGGGCTTGTAGTCTGGTGCCATTACACAATTTCGATGGTTTTAAATTCCGGAGGAGCATTACGGGTGTTCCCTTCCGTAGACAGAGCTTACGGTATGGAAGACCCTGTGGTTGAAGGGAATTTAAAAACTCTACCGGATAGTTAACGGTATCATCTGAATTACAGACGGTGTCTATCGACTGTCAAAATTTCAGCTCTTTAGGTCCAGCGGTTTGGTCTGTGCGAGGTCTGTCAGTCAGTCAGTCACGGAACTGTTTTATATATAGGTTTAATTTAATATCCATAAAACATGCTAATTTGAATTAAATTCTTAAAAAAACTTCATCTCAATTAGTCTAGTGGTTAAATTTTATCTTTTACTGTATTTTAATTTTTTTTGTCAATTTATTTCGCTGTTAAGCACGTGACGCAAAATTAATTTAAGTAATACAAAACGAAAAGAAATCTCGTGTCAGCATTTAATTAATTAAATTCTAAAAACTAATCTTTGAAAATTCACCAAAAATCAGAAAATGGAGGCAAACATTCGGAAAAGATTTCATTTTAAAGGACTTTTTATGATCTTTTTCGTGATATAAATTTTATAACCCTCAAATTATTATTTTGAATGCAAACTTAAAAAAAGTTACAAAAACAGCTTAAAAAATCTAAGAAGAATTTTTTAAAAATCTTTCTTAGTGCACCCCAACAATATAAGAAGAATCGCCATGCAAACTTTCAGCCCTTTAGGTCCAGTGGTTTGGTCTGTGCGTTATCTGTCAATCAGTCAGTCAGTCACGGAACTGTATTATATATAGTATAGATTAATGTGTATCTGTAATTCATTTAGGTAAAAATTAAAAAAAATTAGAAAAGAGCATTATTTCAAAATTATAAGATTTGTATTAAAACAATGGAAATTATAAACTTCATTTATTTGTATAAAACTAAAATACTTCATTTTTTTTTATTAAATACTTGTTAAAGTTCACATTTTGATTGAATTATTCGGCCTGAAAGGGTTATACATTTAGAATAAAAATTCAGTCGAAATCCTCTCTATTTTAGTCTAAAAAGAGAAAATAAATTTTTGCTGGAGTTGTTATTCTAAGACTGTTTGACATCGTATTTAGAAATATCATATCATACACGTTTAACACATAAAAAATTTAAATAGCATATTGTAAGCATGTTTTCAGTTAAGTAATTCAATATGATATAAATTGACGTTAAACTATCCTCGACCCCTCCAATTTTTTTCGCGACCTCTCTCTGTTTCGCGGCCCACAGTTTGCGCATCAATAAAGGAGGGTATGCAGACTCGTGGTCTCGTGGATATATTGTGTGGATTTCAGACACAGCCTGACTTCAAAATATTTGAGTTTGTGAAGACTTCTGGCATATGTGTATTTATTAGTACTGTAAAAATCCTTCCAAGATATGAAAAACAATGGATGAAAAAGCCAGTGTTCCGTTTAAAAACAACATTAATTGAGAGCATCCGAAATGTAAGAACAGTTGCCGAAAGTTTTTATGTTTAGTGCTGCCATCTGTTGTCGTTTTGTCGAAACAAATATATGGGATAAATTTATCATTGGTATTACATTTTAAAATTTTTAAAAAGGTAACTCGTGTAGGAAATTTTATGAGAGAGAAGTTTAGATTTTTCTAGTTCATACTTTTTTGTTATGTTCCTTGATCTTTCTTACCTGAAAAAGGGATTTTTCTCAATCTATCATAGTTTTAAATTCGATGGCATCGTTTTAAATCACTCATAATTCCTTACCTTTCACTCCAATGCTCTCTTTGCAACTGTATGGGACTCCAAGCAAGGGCGTATCCTTCGCAATCTCCTCTTCTGACTTGCTATCACCGGCTATTAACTCATCCACAGCTCTAGCTTCCTTCAAGGCGTCTTCGAACCTGTTATCCACACATGCATTTACCAAGGGCTCTACCTTCTTTATTCGTTTTATGTAAGCTTTCATGACATCCTCCGCTTTTACCTGGGAAAATTAATAAACGAAAATTCTTCAGTCTTGGAAGACAGTATTTACAGATGCATAGCTTTGAAAAATTTCGTACGGATGAGCTTTTTCAGAACTAACATTCACACTTGAATATATCATAAGAAACGAGCAAAAAAAGTAAGCCCAGTCCGATCAGTTTAGTCCCCGGGAGACAAAAGATGACCATAACTCACTCAACCAACCAACTACTAAACCTTCACCTTACGAGTTTTTAAGAATTTCTCCAAGCCCCCGAATCTAATCAAAGAAACGGTAAATAAACAGCATCCTCAGGCGTCGTTAAAACAGCAAATCCGTTCTCCTTGAAGAATTCATAACTTTAGTAATCCACATGTCTGCTGATGACTCTTTCCTACCCTTACTTACCTTACAAGCCTTACCAACGTGCTACCGTACAAGCATTAGTCGAGCGCTCATCCCCCATGCAAATGCCATAGTAGGGTGCTCATTACGTTTTCACTCCAATAGGAGTAGCGCTGGAATGCTACCCAGCATGAGAGCTCCCACGACTAGAATCAACTAGTGCAGCAAAGTAGCTAGTATCCATCCACATGAATTTTTTTTTATAATGCCTGACGGAAACACAATAATACATTACAAATAGATGCATACATTACAAATATACACGGAACAGCTCAATTCTGAAGCAAGATTTCGACCTCCAAGACCCTCACCTAGCTTACTCGGGGAGTGTAATGAACAGAATATCAGGTTTCGTTTAGGAGCATATTCGAGTAAGCAAATCTTAAATATTCAGCATTTTGTCGTTTACCAGTTGCATTAAATGATTATCTCTCACTTGGCATTTTATAAATTTTCCTTTTTTGATTAAAAATCTTATGACTGTTTTTTTTTTCCAAAAAGAATGTTCTCCAGTGGCTTATTCAAGAATTAATTTCATTAAGAGATGATAATAATACCCTTACACTTACGAAGGACTATTTTGTTCCATCTAGGCGAAAACGTACATTTAAAATTGGCACGAAATTCTGCGGACCTTAAGTTTTTGCCAAGGGTTACTTGACCAACTAAAGCTTCTCAAAGACCAAAAAGTGACAAGAAAATGATACGCTCGGATCTGTTTCCCACTACATCGTTCGCTATAAAACATGCCAACTCTTGTTTTGGTGGTATTAGCGCTTCACAAAAGAAGAATAGATGCGTGTGCAACTCGCATAATGTTAAACGTAAGCCCAGAAAATAAAAGGTTTTGACATAAACTAGCGTACTTAAAAAACTGAAGACGGTTTGGAAATATTGTTCGATTTATTAATTATTGATTTATTTTCGTCTATTTCACGAGGTTATGCATTTCATGTTTAATCTAAATGTATAACTTCTTTAAATATCTAAAGAATCATAGTTTTTTCTGTATTTAAATGCAATAAGTTTTAAAACCCTCTCCAAAAAATATAAAGACAATTTATCTAAAACTCTGGAAAATATCAGTGGCTTATATTTCGACATGATTAAATGAAAATTGACTTTAATTTAGAAAATTGCTATCGTCAAAGTTAGTGGAACTTTATATTTTGAATTTAATGTACGAATAGCTCTAAAATAATAAAATATCCCCGCTTTGACATCATTACTGAAGATTCCATTTTTACCTTTTTAACATATAAGTGTGCATTCTAAGATAAATACTCAGGCAAGAAAGCCAGTCATAACCAGTTCTTTTGTCCATTGCAAAAACTGTGCAACGAGCATACTCTGTTTTCAAGTAAAACACATAAATGATTGAAATCGGAAATTATCATACATATCAGTTTCATACATATCAGGGGTAGATTATTCGTTAACGAATTTTTAGGGAAAAATGTCTGTGTAGTTTAAAAAAAAATATTTTTTATACATATTATATTTAAATCATAATCACCGTACCAACACCTTCAAGTACGTGCGTGTGTTGTTCATAAACAAAAGAGATAACAAACAAGAATATGCCTGACTTCAGAAACCAAAAGTCACTAATGTAACCCACCTGTTTCTTTCTGATCTTCTCTGCCAGTTCTGTAGCTGGAATCAACAGTAGGCGGTCATTTATCGGTGGAAGCCTCTGTTTTGCGCCGTAAATAAATCTGTAGATTCTATCCAAGAACAAGATCGAGTACGGCCTGGTGATGGTCAGTACGATTCTCACGAAGTCCATCAGATGTTTGACCTATAACAAAAAATATTCTTGCCCATTACACAGCTGTGTATTATAACACTTCAAGGAAAATCAGTTAATTCCTACAAATGTTCACCAAATAAAAAGGGAACGAGACAATCCGTAACCCATTAATTCAACCACTGTATATAGGTTGTGAAGAATTACAGCTTATTTCAATTTTACATCGAAATGAAGGTTTATTTAGAGATAAAATACTTCAACTTATTTGGGTTGGAAATCATTTAAGAATTGAACTAAATTACTTCTCACTACTTTAATAACTTCTCAATACTCAACTATTAATGCTATGGAAGACTAAAGTTAGCGTTAAGGAGGTCCAGGACACAAAATTCTTCAAATTTTTGAAAAAAAATATTGTTGTATTAAAATATTTTGTGTTCTTTTCGCTTAAAATGACGTTTAAATCATGTTTCTATCTTAATTAGAACATGAGATTATTATTATTATTATTATTATTATTATTATTATTTTGCAACATTCTAATAGCAACCGATCTATATATTTAAGTTGTTAAGCCGACTTTTTGGGTAGTCCGTGAGAGAAAACTACTGCATCAATTTACTTTATTTTGGTCTTAAACGAAAGACTGTAATCTGTAGATGCGTCAAATTTGGTTTTTGTAACCGCAATTTCTATTAATGAGCGATAATTTACAATTAAAGATTGATTTCTGCGCATGCTTAGTTGCATGTTTAAATCTGGCTTTAGAAACTCTCTGTTTCTGCGCGTGCGCAGTGACATGTTTTAATGATACATACGTTTATTCCGAGGAGTCTCTCTAGATCTCTCTCTGCCATTTTTATTTTTATGAAAATTTTGTTTGTGAAATATAAGATTAAACCTGGTGGAAATTGTTCATTTCGCGCTGTTTAATTAGCGATAATTTACAATTTAAAAAATTGTTTTCTGCGCATGATCAGTGACATTTTTAAATCTGGCTTTAGATACTGACTAAGTACGAGGTCGATTAAACACATTTATTTCTTTCTGCGTATTATTATGATTTTTAACTTTTGGCAATAATGTGTTGAGTATAATTTGTGTATTAGTACTTTTATTTACTATCTAGCCGTCATGTTTTGACGGGTACAAACTAGTCTTTCTTTAAACCTGTAAATGCGTTTATCTGCATGATGGATTTTTCACCATTTCTCGTCTTTAAATTCTTATAAGTCAAGAACCGTTAAAGATAAATGGTCAAACTTAGAACATGTCTTTTTCAATTACTCTACTTTAATTTTGATTCATCAAATTAAAAAAAAATATTTACTTTTGAAAATATGATTTTTTAAAAATAAGTTACATTTTTTTTTTGAAATTTTTACTCTAAATATTTTTAAAAAATTTTTAAATTTATATTTTAAAAAACGCTGAATCAAAATTAAAATTTATATATTTCTGTTTAATTAAATGAAATAATTTTGAGATTCGACAAATATTTCGAGTTATAACAATTTTAAATTACCCCACTTTTTTTTAAATTTAAAATTAAAAAAAATTTTTTTTTAATTATGAGAAGTTTTATGATGTGATTTTGTTTACAACTTATATGGTGAACCATCACAAAAAAATTCAAAATTTTAACTCAATAATTTTAAAAAATTTAAATATTTCCCTGACCACCTTAAAACGGACTAGATTTCAATGACACTTTTATTACGTTTCTCTTATTTCAGGAGCTCTGTATTCTTACAAATATAGAGCTATAAAGAACCGTTATTGGCGCGTTGAATTGCTGGTACAAGTAAGCATATTGTTTTCGTCCCATGTGATAGATACAAGGGAAAACACGTTCCGTCCTTTAAATATCATATATACTGTGATCAAATACATCTAAATTTATAGATATAGAATACGTGCCGTTTGAAATCGATATTACTTAAAATCATAAACTTTAAGTATAAAAACAGCAAAATTACGCGAGATTTCTGCTACTTAAAAACCAAAACTATGATTAAAAGCCCATTAATTAAACTTAGTAATTCAGAAATTTAAAAAAGGTTTCTTACGAATGTATGCTGCAAAAAAAAACTATATGAAAAAAAAGCTATATTTTTCTCCACTAACTATTAGCTTTAGTATCTTTCACGAAGAATCTTTCGGAAAACTGGTATTATAGTAGTTTTAACATTCAGTGATCAAAATAAAATACTCACTTTCTAAAGACACCAGACGGCAGCAATGAAATTTAAAACGTCGGCACCAGAGAGCTTTAAAATTGATGATGAATACACACAAAGAAAGATAATTAAACATGTCCGACTCTGTAATTTGTCTCCTCCCCATTCCGAGCCTTGTATAAACTTGTTTGATTCTGTCTCTGGTCATTTCAGCAGTTCCGTACTCTTGCAAATATGTCCTTATTAGATGCTGCTTTTGTTGCTTTAAATTACAGACGAACAAACTCAGAGTTGTAATTTTAATAAAGATTATTTGATGTGTGATAAAAAGACAGATATATACTACGCAACTGTTGCTAGAAACCTTTATTGTTAGCCAGAAAATCAACTCAAAGCTCTTACTTTAATATAAAATGTATAGTCAGTTATGGTTCTGTAGTTGTTCTCTCTTTTTTTTAATAATATATTTTGAATATGTTTGTTTCTTCATATAAATTAAATACGACGAAATTTAAAACACGCACACTAGAAGTTATTTAAATATTCTTTCGCCTGCAAATAATTTGAAGTTTAAGCATGGATTATTTTTTCTCTTCTGCATTTAGTTAGACCTTTTCTCTCTTTACGACAATAATTCAAAGGATTAAAAAAAATATTGCCAGTTAATCGATATCAAAGCCACTTTATAGTCATTCTTAAATTTGATATTTTTAGCTTTCGCAGATTACATAAATCTCATTACTTATACTGCAATTTCTTTAAATCCTGTAAATATTAAGACTTTTAAAACTAGCCGAAAATACTTTAACACAGGGAATTTTAGCTCCAATGTCCTGGTAGGGTAAAAATTTCAGGGGGTGCCACATCTGAAATTTTTTCATGATCAATCTGTAAAAGCCTCAGGAATTTTTACTTTTTACTACCCCGTTAATATACTTTAAATATCTTTTCAGCTTCGACTTATTTTCCTTCGCAGTCCAAAGGAAAATGGGTGTATTTCCAAAGTAAAGGGTGAATGCAATGAAATGCAGATCAGGAATTTTATTGTCAAATACAGTGTAACTTCTCTAGCCGGCCATCACTCAAAACGGCCACTTTTTTCTGAACCATTACTGTCCGCCTGAGAAAAATCGACCCTTATTCAATCGCCACCCCACAATACGGTCGCTTTTTTCGGAACCATAACTGGCCGCCTTAGAGAAGTTTCACTGTATTCAATTGGTGGCTGTGAAAGAAAAAATCTTACATTTGTCTCAATATATCTTCTATTAACAACTATCTATTATAACTATATTATTGACTATAACATAACTATATCATAAAAAACCTATTATTAATTTACAGAAAACAAAAAAAGTGAAAATGGATATCTACACTTACCAACGCCATTTTTGTCCTCAGTTATTCGCTTCCAAACTTCACATATACGAAATACTAATAGGCTGCAAAATATAAGTTTTGTGTAAAAATACTAATTAAGAATAAAGTCCTTTAAATAATATAGTGTATCACAAGCATGTTTATAAAAGCATGTTTAAGATTTATTCTGTACCAGTGGATCTGATGTATAACTCAATTGCCGAAGGAATTTTAATATCCGCATACTAAACAGTTCCCATTTAAGCATTATCTTACCTGTCTTTTTCGTACAGAAAGTGGCAAATAACCGAAATGCGTGATCTAATCTTTCAAAGGAAATCATGCATCTGTGTAAACTGTTTAGAACAGCGATGCAAACTTCTTTATTATAGATATCCACGAATCAACAGAAAAAAAAAATTATTGTCTTTCATTGTGTGGCACTGACATCTCACTCACTTGCCCAGTACAGTATGTCTCCTCGGAGAACCAGTGGCGTAGCAAAGGGCGGGGCAAGGGGGTCTATCATGCCCCGGGCGCCACTCGCAGAGGGGCACGAATGTAAGATCCATATATTATATTACTATATGTTTTCGAGGTGGATACAATATAAGGTCTATATATTATATTACTATATGTTTTTCAGGGGAGGACCCCAATATTAGGTCTATATATTATATTACTATATGTTTCTCGGGGAGGGCGCCAATATAAGGTATATATATTATATCACTATATTATTTTGTGGGGGGCGCCAATATAAGGTCTATATATTATATTACTATATCATTTTGTGGGGGGCGCCAATATAAGGTCTATATATTATATTACTATATGTTTTTAGGGGAGGGCACCAACATAAGGTCTATATATTATGTTACTATATGCTTTTCGGGGGGGAGTGCCAATATAAGGTCTATATATTATGTTATTATATGTTTATCGAGGGTGCCAATATAGAGTCTATATATTATATTACTATATGTTTTTCAGGGGGGGGCACAAAGGTATCGTACCCTGGGAGCCAGTTATGCTCGCTACGCCACTGCGAAGAACTAGTTATGAACAGTCAGTAAATAATTATGAACAAATTCTGACGGCGTGAATATATTCATATGCTGACAATGGCAATCTATGCTCACAACCGCATATTGTAGTATCAAAAACAATTTCCTCTTCTTCAGATACAAAAACAACCTTACCGCGAATATCTCAATTATGTCTGTCCGGAAGTCTACCCCATTGCTTTAAGCACGCTTTTGTTTCACTCGTATCGATTAGAAAAACCGTAACGTGCAATCGCTTATAAAGATAAAAAATCGGACCACTTACCCGCGAGCGGGGCGGGATGCATCCTTTCAGTTCAGTTCTGCGGAATGAAGCGTTGACCCCTTTGGGCCTTAAAAAAAGCCTCCCTGTTAGACTTTGAATCACACGTGACACTTTCACTAGCATTGTTTCATATATCTAGATAACGGTCTGGCTATTGGCATTAACAAGAGCGGGAAAAAAAATGAATTTCTTCTTGGCTGGATGCCAACACTGAAGTCGATATTTATTAATCAGAAAGAAATATTTCTAATAAGGCTTTGTGAAAGGAGAGGGGCAGGAAAGGGTTGTGTTATTCTAATGAAGGTGTGACACGAGATGACGTATTCGACAAGTTAATAAAGAAATATTATGCAAAACAAAATTGACGAAATTGTCAAACGTTCAAAATTTACATAGCCGTGAGCATAATAATTACCGTATTTTTCGGACCATGAACGCACCGGAAGATAAGACGCACCTCAAATTTATGGAAGGATTTTTAGAAGAGAATATTTTGTATTTTGTTAGGTATATAAAGATATTTTGAATTTCTTACTTAAGGCTGCTGTGTACTAACCCTATTGTGGATTCGCTCACCTCAATGTTAACCTATGGAGAAAATGTGTTCAAGGATTCCAGACTTGGATTTAAAGATTTTTTTTAACTGTACACCTTAATAGAGAAAGAAATTTTATACCTTGAAGTATTTTTCGCTTAAAAAAATGCAAATATTTTTAAATTTAAATTATTCGGAGAAAAATCTGGTATAGTATGTTTTAAACGCTCATAAATTCCTTTGGTTGACGAAATTTATAAAATAAATTCTTTTGCTAGGTGCAGAAAAGTTCAGGCTATCTGAAAATACCCCTTTTTTGTTTTATCAGCTTTTATGAAGTTGTCAGTAGTAGACATATTTTCTCCATAGCTTAACATTGAGGTGAGGCATAAATTTTCAGTTTTTTTTTCTCTTCTGTTTTCCTACACAGAGAACAAATTTAGATCAATGGCTAAAGTAGATGAGAGTTTAAATGTTAAATTTTTATATGCAAATTACATTCATATCTAAATTTTATTCAAAAATAAAGTTTTTAGATTAGCCCTTTCTTTATTGTAGAAAATTCATGCTGATCAGGAAAACACTTTTAGCCGATTAGTTGACAAATGAAATCAACAAAAACTTTAAATAGTCATAGATAAGGATTAATCATTTTCATAGAAATGCCTCATTATTTTACAGGCTAACTTTTCGATCTTCTTGTGGAAAGATTTTAATGTGCCGAGAATTTATTTATTTATTTATTTATTTTTTTTTTTGCATATTAAAAACAGCCTTTCTAGTCTGCCCATTAGTTTCATATTGTACAAATAACTTTACATATAAGGTTGAAGAAACCAAGTAACTAAACAAAGACTGCATCTGAAACTTTTAAAAATTTAAGGGATGTATAGGTTATTTAGGAATGCACCCTGTTTTTCATGCATAGAACTGTCAAAAATTTTAGAAAATGGAAGAGCTGCTTGCAAGCTCAAGTCTTGATGCTTGTAACTCGCATGTAAAATATTTACTCCTGTAATTAATAATGGGATAAATAGCGGTGATTGATATTTTCACCCTTTATGATTATATATATATATATATATATATATATATATATATATATATATATATATAATACATACATATATACATATATATATATATACATATATATATATATATATATATATATATATATATATATATATATATATATATTTATTTATTTATTTATTTATTTATTTATTTATTTGAGGAAAAATAAAATCATACCGATTGGAAGTCATCATGTGCAGTCAAAAGCCCTCACATTTGGAAAAGGCTTTTTGTTAATACCTGTGATTTATTAAACCATATCGTTGGAAATTTTTTTCTGCGCTGTCAGATATCACTAGAATTAACAAATCCTTAACAGCAATAAAATTTTTAGTCCCTTCCCCCCTTAGCCCGTTTAGGGTAGGGATACAAGTTTTTCTGTGATTAACTGCCTCTAAAGTTTTGAGGCTCACATTTTAGCCCTACCAAAATTTCTTTTTATAGTCTTCAAGAAGTAAACGTCAAACAGCTTTGATTACCTTGAAAAGGTTTGCCAGAATTTTCCTTGATAACAGTTGAATTTTATACTACTCATACCATCAACAGAATTTAAAATTGTCATCTTTTATTTTAACACAAACAGTAAACATATTTAATTTTTAATATAGGTAGCCCTCCTACAGCACGGTATCTTACAACACGGTTTCGCTCTAATACGATAGGACAAATTGCGGGAACCCTCGTATAACACTGCAACCTGTAATACGGTTTCACTCTAACACGATTAAAAAATTGCTAAAACTTTTCTTCAACACTGCACTTATACAGCAATAAATAAAATGATTTTTGTTTAACACATTTAAAAACTAAATTACCTTAAAATAATGACGGGAAGGAATGATGAACTCTAGTGGCTTTACATGAAAATGTACAAACAAATTATAATTTATTCATTTGTAAGTCTATTCCGATGTCATACCGGAAAGCGTCATGCATAAACTTATTACATAAAAAGAGCATTACTGTGAATTTTTGACGTAACTGATTTGAAATCAATTAATGTAATGGAAGCTTGGAAGTAATTTTCAATTAAGCACGTCATCGACATCATATCTTTGTCGCTGAAAGAACTAAAATCATCAACGTTAAATGCATGTTGAAGAAGATATGGCCATCTTCAGTTGAAATAGAATCGTCAGAAAATGAAATTGGAGGCATATTAGAACTTGCTAAATCAATCGTAGGTGAAAGCTTTGTGGATATGGCTATTGAGAACGTTCAAGATTTATTAGTGGAAGAAGTTGACGAAGCGGATTTGATGGAAATGGCATCCGAAGCTGTAAATCATATCGATTCTGAGGACAATAGCACTGATGAAGATTGTTAAGTTAATAATTTAACACTAAAAAAATTACAAGAAGGCCTAGGCTTAACTGCAAATCTTGAATCATTTTTCTAGAATGCAGACCCTTCCGCTGAAAGAAGCCGAAAATTCAAAAAGGAGCTGCAAAATTGTCAATCTCCATGTCGTGAAATCTACAATGACCTTGAAAGAATTAGCAAACAAACCAACATTGCAGATTTTTTAAAGAGGATAGAAGGTGCGAAAATTCTAAATGAAGAAAAAGGTTTTGAAAGTGAAGGTGATATCGTTCAACCGAAAAAAACGTTCTCGTTTGATTGTACTGAGGAGTGATAAGGAAGAAATTTATTAAATTAAGGTCTCATTAAAAGAAAATATTTTTTGTTTCTTTTCGTTTTGTATTATACATACATTTATATTTTTAATAAAAATTAAGTTGCTTATATGCAATTTATAAAAAAAAAAGGTTTGTTTTTAATAAGTTTTCGGTACGTAACCCCTCTTTTTCTGGATCTCATATAACACGGTTTCACACAACACGACATTTTCTAAGAAACTATCTACAGTGTTATAGGAGTGTTACCTGTATTCGTGAAGTATTTCTAAGTATACGTGAATATTCACTAATACTTTTTATCTTAAAACATGGTATATTTAATCAGAAAAATATTAAGAGTGCGTGTTAAACACTAATTATAATTACTCTTGACTTATAAGGATATAAATCGATTAAGCTTATCACGAACGCTTTGCTACATATAAAACTTCAAATTTCTTAAATTTCAGGGATGTATAGGATTATTCAGGGACGCTTGCTTCTGTCTGAATGAAGATCTGTTAAATATTTGAAGGGCTGCTCATTAAGACCGTTAAGTACGGTTCACTGCGGGGAAACCGACAGGAGTAAGTGTTTTTCGCATTGCTAATGGCGTAAGTCAAAACCATCGTAATTCGAAACAGTCTATTTTGGTTCGTCTCTCCTTTTATATCTAGAATAATCAATAATTGTTTCTACTACCTGACGCTTGGTCAATGTCATTTTTGACCGACCTTAGTGATAAATTGTTTCAGTGCGTTTTAGTTAAGGATTTGTGTTGACAGTTTTTAACGCACTTGAGCGTTGAAAAAAATGCGTATCATTCTAAAATATATTTTTAAATATTTATCAATAATTTTTTTTTAATTGAGTCCCTCTAGAAAGCCGGTAAAAACAGTTTGTTACATACAATGCTCCAAGCTATATATATATATATATATATATATATATATATATATATATATATATATATACCGGGTGTCCCAAAAATAACCGACGATTTGAAAAATCCAAATAAAGAAAAACGGAAGGTTATAGAAATGTACGATTTGTTGAATTCTGCTTAGGTAACCAGGAAATTTATTCTCACCAATTTTCAAGATTAGTTACAAAGTTTAGTTACAAAATTAGTTACAAAATTAGTTTACAAGTTATTAGTTTTCATAATAACCACCGTTTACAGCAACAACGTGGCGCAGTCTGATGACAAAATTCGCAGATGCCCGTGTAAACATTTCAGTTTGAATGTTCTGACAAGCAGCAGAGATGTATTGTTCCAGTTCATCTACAGTTTGTGGATAGTGACGATACACCTGGTCTTTCAAGTACCCCCAAACAAAACAAATCGCATGGTGTCAAATCTGGCGAATAGGGAGGCCAATCCATGCTACTTTGCGTATGCTTCTTGCTTTGAAAGCATTGTTTTATAGTTTTTCCCAGTTGGCAGCGCCATCTGTTGACGAACTTTGTAACTAATTTTTAAAATTGGTGAGAATAAATTCCCTGGTTGCCTAAGCAGAATGCAGCAAACCGTACATTTTTATCACCTTCTGTTTTTCTTTAATTGATTTTTCAAATCGTCGGGCATTTTTAGGACACCCGGTATATATATATATATATATATATATATATATATATATATATATATATATATATATATATATATATATATATATATATATATATTCTGTTTTTATACGATAGATATGTTCCTGAAGGATACGTGTAAAAAAAGACATTGTATCTATGGAAGAAAAGAAGATTGGTTCCGGGTCTGAAAAATCAGTAAAAGTAGCTTTAAAAAACCATATGAAAATATTCGTTTTAAGCATATTATTTTATTTCAACAAAATACACATGTAATAATATGTAATAAAATTGAAAAAAAAAATTCGTCATGAGCAACAAAAAAAAAATCTGTTTTACACATAAAATGTTTTATTCATTTTCGCTTTCTGACAAGAAATGGCGCATACGTTTGCTTGCGACTGGAATATCACTGCTATCACTAGAAATGTTGCTGATATCATCGTCTCCCTCTATTAAGGAAATTCTATCTGTGATCTCTTGAGCAAAATCAGCACGAATCTCCTCTGGTGCTGATGATTCACCGGTATTACGAACGAATTCAGTTATTAATTATTGTGTTTGTGTTTTGGTTAGGCCGTTATATGATTCTCCGCAAGAGGCTGTCAACAACTTCAGTTCACGTTGAAACTTCCCAGCGCGTTCCTCATTAGGGTCATGTTTGACAAAATGATTGCCCGATTTTTCGGCCAGTTCCAGACCTTCTTTTATTGAATCTGCATTTGGAACAGAATGATTTTCTTTCACTTTCTCCATTTTTGACAGAATAAAAGGAGAAAATGTTTTTGCGGACTGAATTCTTGAATCAAAATAGAACTGGATACACTATTGCCAAAAATAATATACCACAAATAAAATTTTGTTTTCTTAGAATTTAGGCAAAAAAAAAAATTGAGAAATTAGATTGGACCGCTCGTGTTTAAATCAAAATGACTCACGTAAAAAGAGAATGAAATATTTTTTTGAATTCGTGTTAAATCAAATTCGTGTAAAAACAGAATCAGGCGTGTGCCGCGTCAGCCGATCTTCGTGCTTTTAGAACGCACAAAAAAATGCGTAAAGGTAACGGTCCTGTGTCAGTTAATGGGCTAAAAGCAATGGTTGCGACGTTTGAGAAAACAGGTTCTCTGAAGGTTCAGTCAGGCAGAGGACGAAAACCTGTACCACAGGATACAATCGAAGCAGTTGCCACGGCGATTGTCGACAGAGGACCAGACAATATTGCTGCCACCTCTAGCGCTCGTGGATTAGCTCGGAATATGGATATGCCTTACAGTACGGTATGGAAAATCTTACGAAAGATTATCAACTTCTATCCGTACAAGATCAGCCGTGTACAGGAGTTACTGTACCCCGACCATGATAAGCGATTGACTTTTGCTCTCACCTTTCTTGCCAGAATTTGTTAACACACTATTTTCTATTACACAGCGCCAAATATTCCCCTAGCGGGGACTTTTGGAACTAATTTATTTTTTCGCGGAATCCTTCGTCCCCCGTCTTGTTTAATCTTCCTACAAAATGTGGCGTCATTCTCGCAAATAGATCGCGCTACAGAACACTGAGCACTGTCAGTTTAATTATGGCCACCCGGTATATATATGAGAAAAAAACACTGATTTTTTTAATTATTATTTTTAAGTACAAATACCTTTACAATAGTTAAATTGACACGCATAGCTTAGCTATTAATTCAAATATACAGGGTGTCCATCGAAGAAGTACCTGAATTCAAATTGAAAAATCTCGAGAACAAAGATCTGTAGAAGAATGCAACAAACGGTATTTTTATCGTGAAAGGTGTAAGAATTTTATACACTAATTTTCGAAATAGTTACAAAAGCTGCTAACAGATGTCGCTGTACAACTCGTATCAGCATGCTTATATAAACTTGTAGTCTTTGCAATCACTACATCACAGTCTTTTCAAAATGTCCACCATTCGCTCTATGAAGGTGGCGCAATAAAATTTGCCATCATACCCTGTAGTTTTTCAACAGAAATTGATTCAGCTGCCACATAGATCGACAATTGAAGCTCGCCCAGCGTGATGGGATGGTTCCTGTAGACCAGGGGTCGGCAACCTTTTTAACTAGGAGGACATATTTCAGAAATGCAACAGTTCGGCAGGCACCACTGGGTGAAGAGGAAGGGGCACCACTGGGTGGGGGAAGGTTACTATTTAGACATGAAAATATTAATGCGCCATAAATTTTAATACATAAATTCAAATTTTAATTTAAACAAAATAATTTTAAAATTGATAATGCAGTATTTGACATTGCAAATATACGACCGACTCGTTGTAATGTGGCGCATAAATTGAATTCCCAATTCTCAGGCATTGGTCCAAGTAAGTGTCAGTGGGGCTTGATCGGTACTTTGATTTTAAGTATTTCATATTAGAAAACAAAGATTCACAAGCATAAATTATTGGTATTAAATTCTTCAAATAAGGAATCAAAACGTTTGACAAACTAATAGGTGGTAGCATTTCTTCGCAATAATTTTCAAATTTTAAATTTGGGAAATGTGATAAATTTTCTTTCTTAATATGCGATTTCCAGAGTGACAATTTATCTTTTAGTTCATTTATCGTACTTATCATAGAAGCATGTGGAGAACGAAGCTGTCGAGAGATCAGGCTGCCCAGTTTTTAATTTTTACGGTTTTGTGATTTTTAATTTTTTTTCTAAAATTATTCATTACAAGTACGAGAGTCTGTTGTTCAAATATCTAAAAGTTTTTGAAATTTGAACGGCGGGCACCTTAAAATTGTTTCGCGCGCGTTGCCGACCCCTGCTCTAGACAGTATCTTTTAATGTGCCCCACTAAAAATAGTCACAAGGACTCAGGTCCGGGGAATATGGAGTTCAATCCATGCCTGCGGCTCTATTGCTAAAAGCTGCTAATAGCGCCCTCTTTAGCATCTTTTGTAACTATTTCGAAAATTAGTGTATAAAATTCTTACAGCTTTCACGATAAACATACCTTTTGTTGCATTCTTCTACGGATCTTTGTTTTCGAGATTTTTCAATTTGAAATCAGGTACTTCTTCGCTGGACACCCTGCAGTTATTAATACTTAAAACACTATTACGAAATATCGTTGAAATATATTGAAAACTTTTTAAAGGATCAGCTTTCTCGTTCACAAGCAGTAACTGAAAAATTAGTTTTCTAGAAAATGCATTTAAAAAGATACTACTTCCGGTCTTTTAATATCGCTTTCGGTTTATTTAATTGGCCAAAATTTCTCATCCAATGATCGCACGAAAAAAAGTAAAGCAGGTTTAGAATCCTAAAAGATTGGCCTTTGAAACAGAGTAATAAAAAACATTTCGAAAATTTGCACCAAAACAGCCATTTCAACGTAGGGCAGATACCATAAATGTATTCATACGCACTAACAGAAACCGATATCTAGAATTGGTTTATTTCGACTTCATGACACTTAAAGAGAGCACTTCCTTTCACGTTATAGTACGGAGTATTATACGCATTAATTCATTCATTCATTCTGTTAGCTAAATGACCGTCGCAGCTGACCTTCCTGACTTCGAAACTGTACCAGAGCTTTGATCCAATTAAAGCGCGCCTCGAGGCTAATGTATGGGTAGGAAAAGGAAAGCACGCTAGATATACGGTAATCTCGGACAGGTATGCTCGTTACTTTGTGCAGAACGAGTATTAAAACCTTGAAAGAACAACTGCTATTGTTTATATTTTACTAAAAGGGTCGTGGTACGAACGCAACAGAATACCAAATGTCGGCTTGTTGCCGTTGGTACACAAATTCACGTGCGAAGGCTAAGTTCTCTCAAAAATCAGCAGTGGGTTGGCTGATTGGTTTGGAGGCCCAATGTCATCTTTAACGACTGGACTAAAGCCCGAAGGAGTAAACGAATTATCTCACACAAATATATATATATATATATATATATATATATATATATATATATATATATATATATATATATATATATATATATATATATATATATATATATATATATATATATATATATATATATACACTGGTGTCCAAAGTTAAGCATAATTGATGTTTATGTGAATATTTAAGGAAATCTAAGTCAGAACAGCGGGAAAAGTGCTATGCGAGTTAAATACGGTTATACTATAAGCAAACAATGAAAATGAAGGATATTAATCACTTTAATTATCCAAAGAAACAGTTTGAAAGAAAACAGCGCAAACTAAAAATATATACTTTAGTGAAAAAAATAAAATAAAGGGTTATTTGGCAGTTTAATAAGGTGTGTGGTCACCTCTGGTAGCCACGCATGCTGCACAACGACTACCCATATGTGCTACGAGAGTGTGGATGAGTTGTGACCTCAAAGATTTCCAAACATCGAGGAGAACTCTTTCCAGTTCTGGAACGGAGTTTGGTGGGTGCAGAAGGGTTGCAATTTGTCTCCCGAGCATCCCACACATGCTCAGTAGGATTAAGATCAGGAGAGTGAGCGGGCCACTGCATGCGCTGGATATTTTCACTTTCAAGGAAGTTGTCGACCAGGATAGCACGGTGACAAGGCGCGTTATCATCCCTGAATATGAATCCAGGACCGACTGCACCTCGAAACAGGCGAATATAAGGCTCAAGGACTTCGTCTCTGTACCTTTCAGCAGTAACAGACCCCGTGTCAAAGACGTGGTGGTCTCTGGCCATCCAGCATTATGCCTGCCCACACCATGACTCACTTTGAAGGAAAATGAGGTCTAGTGCAGTCAAAATAAGAAAAATGACCCATAAACCTGTGCAAAATTGCTTCACAAGCGATTGAAGTGGTAATCAACTCAACAAATGTTGCTATTTAACATATCCAAAATCGGACAAAATCACACCATGGGAAAGTACCGAAAAATAAAATTAAAAATGGCGTCTGTTTTATAACTTTTGATTTCTTAGTTTGATGATATTTTGTAATATTTAGGGTAATGAAAGCACAGCCTTTAAATGCCCTTGTACGTATTAAACAACATATTTTATTTAAACAACATTGAAATAATTTTAAGTTTGGTGATAAGTATAAATGAGTTTTTTTTCAATGTTAGTAGACAAAAACTATACATCTGAATCACTGTCTTTGTTTTCAATTACAGCGTTGTTGTCATAGCCACTGATCTGGCATTTCCCCCAAGAGACTGAACAAGGCAGCCCGTTCTGTTTGCATCCAAATCGCATTGTTGCGCATTGCATCTTACAAGAGCAACGGATCATTTTCAGTTACCACCCTGGCCCTGGTGGCATATCAAATACTGTAGGGTAATATGAGTTTTCCTTAACAAACCAACCCCATTCAGTAGCAGTTAAAAGCGTTTCTTTTGATTTCCAAACACTGATATGGTAGTAAGTACGAAAGCTATGGTACTTTGTTGCTGATTCTGTAGGTGGTCAACGGGCAGGTGCGACAAATGATTTATCTGCTGCAACTTTTTGCACTAACTTTCGATGACGAAGTGTTTGTAGAGAATCTCCTATCTTGCCGACATATAGTAGTAACATAGCCTTATGTCCTGTAGATTCAATATCAAATTGTTAACTTCCATCCGAGGAAAATACGTTTGCATCCACTTGTAGTTGTTTATCATTCATTAGTTTTTTAAGTGCTGTGGCTTTTCCAATCTCAAAGATTCTAGACGTTGTATCACAACCAGTAAAAGCATGTAAAAACTAAATGTTGTTACAAATATCACTACCCAGAAAGGCTTGAATTCCAAAAATATCGTACATGGGATTTGTAGATAATCCTCTTTTTATGTCATTCCGGAAGTACAGTGTAAAACCATTGTTTTTAACATGGTATAACAAAAGAATCAACAAGTCTGTATCTTCACCAACAGTGACGGTCATTATTTTCTGGTATGGTGATACTGCAGAATGAACAATATCAGAATCTGCATCTCCATCAGCATGTTGAACAGAGCACACTATTTTTGTCAAGTCTTCTGATATGAGCGTAAAAAAACATTGCTTATTTGTATCGTTTGCCAAGAAGTTTTCTTTCTCCCGAACAAACTTTATACCAGGAAGGAAATTTACAGTCTTACTAATTTTGGAGGCGATTCGCCTTCTGTGAGTCATGTTCTTAATGGAAGGAGCACTGTCGTAACCATCGAAGACAACAATTAATAGCTCTGGCATAATTATGCAATGTGAACTCTGCGTAGAAATTTGCTATGTTGAGGTATGTATCACCAGGCCTCCAAGGCACACGGTGAAGTAGGGATCCTCCATCTAAAACGTACTGGTCATAAGCTTGACTATCTGGAACATTTGCTGTACACAAGTTACTGTAGAAGCGGAATGGTATAATTCCCCGCGGTGTGTAGCCAAGAGCAAATCTATTGTAAAGGCTGCAGAGGCAGGGGTAAATAGGGGCTTGTAAACCAGGAGGAAATAGAAGAATAGCTGTCGGTGTGGCCATTGATAGCGATCAAAAGTCTATAAATATTTCAAGATAGATGGTCGTTATTTTATGGCTCACAGTAAAACCTTCAGATGATACGGGTCAAAGTGGTATTGCAAATGAAAACTATGGTGGGGAGGTACTTCGTAGACTATGGACAAGGGCAGTATAATAAGGAACCAATTGGGGCAGGAACTACTGAGAGAAAAACAGTCCACTGCCCAATGAAAAAGAGGGACGGGCCAGAATGCCCCCTCCCCGTAAACGGACAACGGTCCAAGTAAAAAAAGAAAAAGAAGAGAAGGTCCAGACTTATCTCCGACTTTTTTCTTAAAGCTCAGATGATACAGAGTCTCGAGTGCCTCAGAGTCTAGGAGTAGTGCCAGTAACCCGCCAAGATGATCCGGTATATGACGTGATTTTGGGTCCCTGTCGTCGATGCCATCCTTCATCTGTAGTAAGTGCTTCCCCATAGACTCTAAAAGTCATTACTTTGACCATATAGTTTGCCTCTGCTTCTGAGTTCTCGTATGTAAAATGTTAATATGAAAGGGAATATTGTGCTAGTAGCAATTACACTTTAAATCAATTTTGTGAGTTATTAAATAAATGTATGTTTAAGGCCAATGCTCTGTCTTCCTTGCTTGCTCCAACACACGCATGCATCCATTGTTTTAAGGTTATTTAATTTGTTTTTTATTTAATTTTGGTTTATTTAAATTTGACCACTCGGGTTTATTATGTTTACTTGCCACGAAACCATTACGAACGCCTCAGAGTACGTTACAAAAGAGTTATACAGGGATCATGAACCAATGTAATAGCATGAAAATCCCAATTTTCATTTATTTACTTATTTATTTATTTTTAATTGCGGGGTTTGTTAACCCTTCAGTGGTATCCCTGGGTCTGTGTGGCCCAGGAGACTACAGTTTTTGTATTATCTGATCTATAAAAACTCGTTAACCAGTTCACCACTAGAGAACCTTGCTATCGAATCCTCTAGATGGCATTCCTTGATCCTACCTTAGTTTAGTTCCAAAACTGAAGTGACAAACAAGTTTCAAAAAGCAGTCTGGGCCTCATAGACCCAAGGTAATTACTCGTGTTAGTTTTTTCCACCATGGACCCGTCTACTTCGAAAACAGTTTTCAATTTACAGTGTCAAGATGATGTTGATTTAGTTCATAAACTTTTACAACAAGAATGTTTGGAAGGTGAAATTATGTCTGAGAGTCATGATGAAGACACAGATCCTAATTTTCCCGTAGTTAGTGATCATGATTCGGAAAGTGAAGAAAAGTTAGATGAAATAAGTGAAAAAAATAAAATAAAATTGCTTTCTTTAATTTCAGACTTAGTATGCTTTATTTGATGTCCTAAAACCCTTTTTAATGATTAATTAGCATTTATGTTTCGTGGGCCTGGAGGACCCAGAGATAGCACTGGCGTGGGATTATTTTCAGGTTACTACTGAAGGGTTAATTAGGCCAACGGTACATAAAACCGAACACCTCAAGGAATAGAAATGCCTGTTTGGTTCACATGTAATCAGAAATCTGATCAAAACAACAAAAATTTTCATCAAGGAATTAACTGAGCGGATCCTAATGCTTCGCAGTTTTCTTGTTCTCCTTCCCTTTTAATCTCTAAACAAAAGGTAAAATAAGAGTTAAACCCCTCTCCGACGTACGTACAGAACTCGCAGAAGAGTCGTTTCTTTGTGGAACGTTTTCTCACCGCCTTGTCTACTCGGGCAGCCATGTAGTAAACTATCAAAGTTTGATTTCTTTTTAGGTCTGATCTGTGACATAGACCAATTTAAACAATAGAAAACGAAAGGTTCATTCCCCTTCCACTCACACGCGCAATGATGTTGAATAATGCCCATTGTTTTGTAACTAATGCTATAACACACTGAGAAGTATTTCTGGAGGATCTCTTAACTATACAATATCGCCGGAGGATATCGCTTATCATTTTTTTCTTTTCTTGTTTCTTGATTTATTTCGCCAAGAATACAAAATTTCATTTTGTTACCGAATAATGTGAAACGATACAAAAACTTTATTAGGGAACTTTATGATATTTTCTTGTTACTGGCGACCGTGGCAGCCACTTTTGCTGCTTTTCAAAGCCGTGAGCAGAGCAGTATTTGAACCATTCCCAATCCAAATTGGTTAAAGTCCACGTTTTGAAATTTCAGTGTCAAAGCACTTGATTGACTCCTAACATTTTACATTCATAATAAATCTCCCAAATAATAAGGAAAACCACCACTCAATGACAAATTTTTTTGGGCCATTGAATAATAAGTAACTTTTTTTTCAGTGGCCAATTAAGTTAAGTCCATAATATAATGTAAATCGTCGCAATAATGCAATTCAAAATCAGAGGCAAGTACTTGGTGATAACGGTGAATCGTTTAGTGTTGTTTCGTCACAAAAAAAAGTAAAATAAATGAGTCAATTACAGTCTAACTGTTGCAAAAGTAAGAATTTGTGTATTATTAAACAATTATTTCAATTTTTTTCTGTAGTAAAAAAATAATTTGAAAACTGAATTAGATGTTATTACTTTTTTTCACTTGCCAAATCGGTTAAGGCTGCTATGTACTAAGAAAAAAAATCGTATTCCCCTTTTCCTCTTGCAGACTCTTGAGGTGGGAGGAGTCCAGTTGACAGTTCGAGAATTCCACGCCCCTTAGGATTGACATTTTGGGGGATTGTAATGGCTCTCTCTCTATAGGGGGGTTAAGCACTGTCCCCAAATTTTTCATTTAAAATATATTTTTGTCAACTATTTACAGGTACATAAATGCTGATAATCAAATAAAATTGGTATTGTCAGATAGCCTGAACTTTTCTGCAAAGCGCTACAGGATTCATTTTATAAATTTCGTCCACCGAAGGAATTTATGAGCGTTTAAAATACACTATACCTGATTTTCCCCCGAAAAATTTAAATTTTAAAATATTAATTGCATATTTTAAAAAAACGAAAAATGTACACAAATGTAAAATTTCTTTCTCTAAGACGGAGTATAATTTTAAAAAAAAAAAATCTTTGAATCTAAGTCTGCAATCCGTGGACAAATTTTCTCCCTAGGTTAAAATTGAGGTGAGCGAATCTTATGGGGTTAGTACATAGCAGCCTTAAGTCCCTTAGTAACGCAAAAATTGTAACAATAATAATGATGACTCCAAGGATATTGTATCTTATAGATTTTATATGTCGTCAGATAAAAGCTACATCTACAATAATACAGTGTACAATGTTCATTTGAATTTATATTTTCTGAGGAATTTTTAAAAAAAACTTTTTATTATTTTATCACTTTTCTCCACTTTTTGTTTTTTGGACAAAACCGATTTGGCAAATAAGCGGCTCATGTAATATTTACACCACTAAAGGCCAGATTTAGTCCTTATTTTCAGAATATATTTATTCAACTACACGCCAATTAATTTTTTCTTGAAAATCGAATTTAAAATCACATTTTAGAGCCGTAGTTTCTATTTTTTTTCTTTCTTTTCAGTCCAAATTTGAATCATCTCAAGGCACCTGGGGTGAAAAGGGAATATCTGCAGTAAAGCTTCTCGATAATAAAATGCGTTGATTATAATAGAGAAAAAGTTTTAAAGTCTTTTGACTAGTTCTTGTACAGATGCAACCTTTTATATATATACTAGCTGAATACTCGTACTTCGCTACGGATTATATTCAAATTAAATACAACGGTCAATGTATGCAATTAATGCCAATATATATATATATATATATATATATATATATATATATATATATATAAACAACGATCAATGCATGCAATTGGTGTAAAAATACAAAAAAAATATATTTATAAAAAATCGTAACGGATATTTTTATACACAAAATAATGTAGAAGAAAATATTCAAATTAAATCTAATAGAACATACTAAAGAATATAGTACAGTTAATATAGTACAGTTTGAGGAACATATCTTTTACTGTATTTTAATATTTTTTTGGATAATGTCCAATCGTCTGCCGCATTAGAAAGAAAAAAAAAATTTTTTGTCTATTTCGTTGTTATGCACGTGACGCAAAATTAGTTTAAAGTATCACAAAAAGAAAAGAAACCACGTGATCAGCATTTAATAAATTAAATTCTAAATATTAATCTTTAAAAATTCATCAAAAATCAGAAAATGGAGGTAAATATTCGAAAAAGATTTCATTTTAAAGGAATTTTTATGATCTTTCTCGTGATTTAAATTTCATAACCCTCAGATTATTATTTTAAATCCAAAACTTGAAAAAAGCTACAAAAACAGCTTAACAATTTAATTTTAAAAAATCTAAAAAGAATTTTTCAAAAATCCTTCTTAATGCACCCCTACACTATAAGAAGAATCGCCATGCAAAATTTCAGTCCTTTGGGTCCAGCAGTTTGGTCTGTGCGTTATATGTCAGTCAGTCAGTCAGTCAGTTACGGAACTGTTTTTTATATATAAATATTTGCCATTCGAAGAAGTTATCTAATATTCTCTGCTATGCGTAACGATATTTTTATTTATATTAAAACACGGTTTGTAGTAATACATAATGTAATAAGATGCATTATAATGCTCTAAGTGTCTTATGACGTTATGGCCGAAAGGTTAGGTTGCAGGCCTTTGATTCTAATCTGCCTATTTGAGTACCATGGTTTGCCACTAGTAGCGTAAACTAATGTCAATATCGGTCTAATTAGCTTTTATGCTGCGAAAGGTGATGTTGACTTTCTAAATCCAAGCAATCAAGCAATTTACGTTATTGCAAGATAAAATCATTCTTCAATATATTTATCATAAATCATAGTCAACAGTAATGGTCTTTTACATAAGTGTGCTACGCCAAACAGGACTTCAAAATAATAAATTATCAATATAGTTCCTTCATAGAATATGATATCACTACAATTCAAGGGCGTCTTTCATTTTTTTTTTTTTTTAGTTTAATATCTGGTTGGAAAATTGGAAGGGTCGCGGATAGTTTGAAGTAAATTTATGCCGTTACTGAATCAGTTATTTTTAAAAAATGGTTTAAATTTTCTAAAATTACATAAAAAAATTTTTTTACATGTTAAAAAATTATATGAGATTGTTAAATAAGTTGTAAAACATTTTTTATCAAAAATAAGTGCAGATGGTAAGCAAGACTTTTTTATTGTTATTATGAAAAAAATGTACAGTTTCCTTTATTTTTCACTTTTTTTGTTTAAAATTTTCATAATTTTTTTAAATTGTGTTTTTACCAAAATTTCTTCATTGGAGGTCGAGGGGATTTTTATTTAAAGAAAGTGGGTCACGGTCGAAAAAAAGTTTGCGCACCACTGGCCTAGAAGTCTTTAAGAGAACATACTGGAGTCATTTTTCACAGAACGGAACACTTAATTATGAATATATAAAATAACATAGAACTATTTGCATGAATTGATGAAAGCATCATATCGGAAGAATAGCATTCAAAATGGTCATTAAACTAAGCCCGTCTGCACACGGAGCGACTCAAAAGAAACTGATAACTGACTCAAATCACAAACCAGTCCGTGATGAGTCGCAACCTATGTAATTGAATGGAGCCACGCACACGGCGCAACTGGTTACAAACCCGTATGTAATTGAATGGAGCCACGCACACGGCGCAACTGGTTACAAACCCGTCGACCGGGTTTGTAACCAGTTGCGCCGTGTGCGTGGCTCCATTCAATTACATAGGTTGCGACTCATCACGGACTGGTTTGTGATTTGAGTCAGTTATCAGTTTCTTTTGAGTCGCTCCGTGTGCAGACGGCCTAATAGTAAACACCATTTCAGTTCACAACAAATGTCATCGCTTATTTCTTTCTGCTCCACAGATAGACATCAGGTGTTTGCATTCAGATCAACGTATATCATTCACTGCATCAGTGATTCCCAACCTGGTGCGTCTTGTTCCACTTTGCATTCCCACTACACTATGTTTTTTGGTTGCAATTCACCTATTCTGCCCCCCCCCCATCTCTATTTACTTTTTATTTTCTTCTAATGATATAATTCTTTCCATTTCTCATTGATTTTATTATTAAAATTTTTGCGCTTTTTATCTTTTTATATATCACCATTCATATCATCGAATCCTTTTATGAATTTTATATATCATTGTTTTTATCGCCCTTATACATCATTAGCTTTTATATATATTTTTATAATGTTAACACTGCCTTTTTATCACTTTTTTTTATACCAGTTTTACACTCTTGCTTGTATTTCATTATGAAAAGGTGTTGGTGTTTGAATCTGTAATCTCCGTCGTTGGTTCGAGCCTGGCGCTTTTATATATACTATATTTAGGCTTTAGCGCTTTATGTCCTATTTTGGACCTTACGCCATAAAACTCCAACAAACCAACCAACCAATCCAACCTGGTGCGCGGAGGCACTTTGGGTTGCCGTGAGATCCCATTGCCGTGAGATAACATTTGGGAGCTAAGCATCAAATGCAAGTCTCACATTAATAAAACAAAACTCTCTTTAGTGATTTCTATTGTAATCTTCTAGTGTAATACTATACTGAATCCCATGGCTATTTTTGAAACTGTTTTAATACATTCTCATCTAGTGTTTGTTACTTATAGCTTTCAACAAATTGATAAAATCACCTATGGATTAAGTATATATTTGAATTTAAATTTAGCATGTTCTTGATATATATTCCACTTTAATTTAATATTTTAAAAAATTGAAAAAACTAAAATTCTAACGAGGGTGCCCCTAGTTCATAATCTCATTCCCATGAGTGCAACATAAAAAGGTTGGGAATCCCTATGCTATATGGAAAAACCTTGTGAGGGGGATTCCATCTCTTGACTCCCTTATACAGGCCCTGATTTTCCATTAGGCCCAGTAGGCCCGGGCCTAAGGGCCCCCGAATGTTCGGGACCCCCCAAAAAATTTTAATTTTAAGAGGAAAAAAAAAATTCCTATTCAATTTTTTTATTTTGCCTTTTTTAATAGCAATTTTTTATATATCCTTTCAAATTTCATTGATTGATTGGTTCATCATATGTATAGTTATATGTATAGTTCATCATAAGTATGCTATAGTGCAGGGGTTCTCAACCTTTCTGGCTCTGTGCCCCCCTTTGAACACTGATGCGAGGTCACGCCTCCCCCACCACCACCACATTAGTCAATAAAAGTAGTACAATCGGAATTTGAAACTGAAGCTGGTTATTAAATTAAAATATAGAATAGATAATTTCATACACAAAATTTAATATTACTACTCATATCTTAATTTGGAACATATTACTATTAGAACATATGAAATCAAAGAATTAAATACAGATCAAACATATTTGAGGTAATCAAGGATAATGGTGAGGTTGGCATGTAATACCAGTCTCTTTCACAACATTAATCAGAGGGCTGGTCTGTCTGTCCTTGGCAAGTTTTTGAATATTAGGTTGTAAGCGTGACAAGGTACACCTCAGGTCATTTTCAACGTCCAACTCGATATTTTGACTTTATGTATGCAAATGCTGAAAATCCAAATTCACAGAGATATGTGTATGAACACTGCACTAACAACCTCAAAGCTTCCAAAGTATCTTCTGGGTAAACAGGAAAATAGTGTAACGAAAAACATCCATGTTTTCGAATTCCTCGTTTCCTTGAGAATCACATTTTAGATCGATTGCCTGTTCCTGAATATGATCAGGAAGTATATCCACGTCGATTTTAAAAGGATCTCTTCTCAACTTAAACTCCCAGTTCTCTGAACTAATATCTGCAAAACAGACTGCAATTTCCTTTTGCAATGCTATAAATGCCCTGATATAAGGTCCTTCAATTCATTTATCTGTTGCAATAGGAGATATTTTTTTTATCATCGAGGAGGTCGTTCAATCTTGGAAAGGATGAAAAGTTCGGTTCTGAACTCTGAAGACAGCGTTGCCAAAAAGTTATCTTTTCTGTGAAACCCTTAACTGCATCATAAGTCTTGGGAATATTTTTCTGACTTTGTAGCTAAGACAATTATCATGTGCAACACTTATTGTGTTCGTGTTCGTATGTCGAAAATACGTAACGGTTACATTGTGACCACAAAATTGAGTACAGTAAATTACAGTTAGTTTTACTTTTTATTTTTTTTTAAACTCACACCTCCCTTGAAATTCTTCTACGCCTCCCCAGGGGGGCGCGCCCCCCAGGTTGAGAACCGCTGCTATAGTGTATATAAGGGATAAATATAAGTTTTTCTGGTTGCATTGTATTGGTGTTTTAATGATGAAGTTAATATATTGTATTTCTTTTTGTTATTTGATAATGTTCTACGCTTCAAATAGCCAATTCTTGGTAAAATGGTACTTTCACAATGATTCATGATTATTTTTTCTTGTGTGTCAATTTTAGAAAATTTACGCCCACATTAGTGTTAGGAGACCCCCATCCCGAGTTCTGCCTATAGTCAAGAACTTTCTAAATCGGACCCTGCGCTTAAATATAAATATATGAAACCAAATTTAAAAAATGAGGAAATAATGTTTGATTATAGCATCTTCTTATCTACGGTTTCTTATTATCACTAAACGAAAGATTGTATCTGAAAGATGTGATCTTTAAGATAAACATAACAAATACAGTATCATAAATCAATTTCTAGTAGTATACTTGAAGATATTAAATTAATAGCTTCAACAATTATAAAATAAGCACAATTTTTGATTTCACTCAACTTCAGTTAAAATTATCGCAACAATAATTAGCTTATTGGGAGTAATTTAAATGATTTAAAATAAATATTATCTTAAAATAATTAACTTTCAATATTGTATTATAATTTCAAGGAAAACATTTTTAGAGAGTAACAGCACTATAAATTAAATTGTCATATATATTATATATTTTATATAGTTTATATAGTTTAACTATTTTTTTTACCTTTTGAAAAACGAAAATTGATATGAATCTTCCTGTAATACCAGAAATACTAACCCGTAAATCTAAACCCACCAGTTATTAGCATGAAACTAGATTTCTTCCTTTATGTGACTCAACTAGTACTTCTCATTTTCTTACATTAAATTTAAATATATATATATATATATATATATATATATATATATATATATATATATATATATATATATATATATATATATACATATATTATATATATATATATATATATATATATATATATATATATATATATATATATATATATATATATATATATATATATATATATATATATATATATATGTATATATTTATTATACATGCAAAATAATCTAACAAGTGAAAGTGCCATAAAATCAATCGGTATCCCTCTTCGAAACATCAACTCTGAATTTCCGTATAGTGTTCAATTTCCTCCAAATTCATTCATAATAACACAGAAGTATATGTATAAAAAAAAGTGAAAATGCATGCAAAACAAAATTTCAAATACCGGTGCAGCTGATCAGATTCTTCCTCACGTGACTAAACGGAACGATGACTTCTTGCAAGAGACGATTGGTACGAAGTGGAAATAAAAAGAGAAATGCGAAATGGAACATTTCTTTTGTCCACTTTGGAAGACTTGCAAGACCTGTTATGTCCACTGGCGAGGTTATATTTTAAAAGGTCGGTCAAAATGAGAGAGTATGTCTCAGGAGCCTCGAAGCCATTAAAATCGAATTTTGCAGTCGATTCTATCTAATCGATAGTGGACAGAACGATTATTTCTGATTATGGGATACGGAAAATACAAGGTTTTATTTTGTTTCTCTGAAAGCGTTTTTATGACAATGTTTTCAAATTAGATGGGAGACACTTAAACTGATTAATACCTGGTTATAAAACTCGCAGGTAAAGCTTAGAATTTGTTTTTCTTTTGTTCCTAGATGCAGGGCCGCCCAGAGACTTTACGGGGCCTGGGGCAAACTTCTGTTGGGGGCCCCAAGAAAAATAAAAAATGCAAAGAGACGAAAACTCACATTCAAATTAAGTTACTCATACTTAAAATTTTATTACATGAATGATTAACATAATTATTATATTTCCTTGCACTGCTCTCTTGTTATATTTTCTGAGAAAATCTAATAGATAAATTTTTTTTAAATTTTTTGGGGCCCCTCCGGCAGTTGGGGGCCTGGGGCAAAGTGCCCCAGTTGCCCCCCCCCCCTCTGGGCGGCCCTGCCTAGATGTAATAAAATTCCTATTAAAGTTGTATTTTTTCCCATAGAATGCTATTAGTTAAAAATAACTAAATTTCAAATTCCTACAGGTTTCATCAGAGTTGGAAATAACTGTTCAGACAAACTTTTAGGTGTTTCATTGAGTTAAAAAGTTCATTTTTACATGCCCAGGTCCGTGCTAACACATTTGAGGGCACTGCGCTTCGGTCATTTTGCGCCCCATGTAGTGCACACACACACACAAAAAACTAGTTCAAAGAATGTTATGTTACATTCTTAAATGTTCTTTGAACATTTGTTTTTGGCAAATTCATGTATAATTTGATTCCAATCAATATTTTTCAAAAAATCTGCTTCAATTGCCAATATACTCAAATTAGTCAGTTTGGATTGTCCTAAAGATGAACGTAGATAGTTTTTATAAACTTATAAACTTTCCGATTGAAAATTCGCGATCCTCTAAAATATATCACTTTCAGAACTAAGTATATAACATAAAAAACAAATTTTCCCACGAATATGGGAAGACGTTTTTTGTATACTTTCTATTTTTTTTTCATATGCAAAAACGTTATGATTTAAAAAAAAATGAAATTTGAATTTTTCTGGGCGGTAACGTAAACTAAGAATGTTGAGATTTTTTCATATATGTTTTATTTTTCAGTTTATTTATTACTTGTTTTGTGATGAAGGCGGGAGGTGGAAGGTGCGACAGGGCTAAACCCATTTAGCCCAACGGTTAGCCTTTCACTGTAAATGCCTTTAAAAATACTTAAGATATAGAAAAACAAAAAGCACTATTCAACCTTACTTATCGCCTCTTACTCCAGATAATAACATAGATATTGACATTGAAAAATTTTCTTCGTCGTATCAATCTCAGCAATTTTTATGAAATAAAATCACTAAAACATGCATGACATTCTTCAATAGTCGTGCACTATGTTCTCCGTTTAGAAAGACAAGGATGTAACACCTTCCGTACAATAGCGAATATATTGTGCACGGAAATTCCGGGAAGACGAACCAACGCGCGGTTTGTGCACATAATTGATTTTGACGACTGCAGACAGACCGTCGCCTGGCAACATAAATTGCCGGAAGTGCTACCAACAGCTCGCGGAACAGTAAACCAGCTACAAAACCGGAGTAGACGACCGGAGGCACCTAGTCGTCTGGGAATGCAACTGAATAAAGAAAGGCGGCGTTTCCAGACCTTTCGAGAACGTTCAGCGGAGGTATATAAATTTGTCGAACGCGAATTCAGAGATGTGAAGATTCAGATATGAAGTTAGTCAGAGAAACGCTAGAGCCGGATTCAAGGAGATAATGCCCGGTATAGAAAGACTTGAATGAGCGCAGCAGCAACTCAAGCCTGACCTTCCTCGCCTATGCCATGAACCCACGAATTTATATATATATATATATATATATATTTATATATATATATATGTGTGTGTGTGTGTGTGTGTGTGTGTGTGTGTGTGTGTGTGTAGGCTTTCCTGTCTACGTAGCTGGCTGGCGTCTAGGGGGAGTCTAATAATTACACACTTGAGTCATAAATACGCTACACTTTGTAAAACTCAACAACTATTAATTTATTAATGTAGACAGCAATTATGAGATGCCAGAGAGCCTACTTTACTGTCTCTGGTACAATATAACAATAATCACGGGAGCGCAATGCTTCGCTTCCCTTCAACAGAACAAAAGATCGGGTAGCCTTCCCGCTCCCGTCACATACACCACAACGCAGGTCTTGACTCGCCCCGTTCGAATTACAATCTCTCTCGTGCCTCGCACGGAGTCCAAAAAACACGACTTCTCCCTCTGGAGGTCTGTACCTCTCTCTCCAGCTAGAACCCTGCACGCCTTTCACGTGGGGCACAAGAAACATATCCCTCTGTCTAGTCGGGGTCATTCAACCCTCGAATGTCCCCTCAAGAATGTCGCAGGAAAAAGGGCTTGGTGCGCATAGCAACAGAGAATATTACTATGGCATAAGAAGAGATTTTGCATAAATCCTACATTCTTATATATATATATACAGGGTGTCCATAATTAAAGTCCCACTTTCAAAAGGCTGCAAAAAAAGAACCACTGGTCAGAATGACTTCAAATTTTAACTGAATATACTGGAAGAAGGGGGAAACAATATGGCATAATAAAAAAAAGTTCCAACCGCTTATAGCGCCATCTATTGATACATTTTGGAACTTTTTTTATTATGCCAAATCGTTTCTCCCTTCTTCCAGTATACTCAGTTCAAATTTGAAGCCATTCTGACCAGTGGTTCTTTTTTTGCAGCCTTTTGAAAGTAGGAATTTAATTATGGACACCCTGTATATATATATATATATATATATATATATATATATATATTGTAAATAGACTGTATTTAGTCGATAAATGCAATTAAAGTATAAAATACAAAAAGGCAGTCTTTTATTTCAGGCCAAGTCTATCGAATGCAAGGCCATCGAATGCGAATCGGGGGATAAAGGTAATCCATGCATTCGAAATAAATGAATGCTTTAAGGAAACAATAACGCTCCAATGAACTTATGTTGATGAACATTACAAAAAGAGAAAGGGTGTTAAGATTTCAAAAATATTCATAATAATAATATTGAGTTTGAAGAGATGAGTGACATTTACCGTATTTGCCGGCGCATACACACTTTTTTCCCTATCGAAATACACCCAAAATATGGGGTGCGTCCTATGTGCCGATAATAAAAATTATGATATGAAATTTCAGTCTGTCTAAAACTTCTGGTTTATAATAATATACATGTATAAGTAATCTATTGCATTTCGGGTTTTTGTTTGTTTGTTTGTTTGTTTTATTGCCAAAACGTGATTTCGAATAATTCGTTTCCATACATTTTTTCTGTTCTGTAAAAAAGTTGCATGATATATTTTTAGCCTCATTACTAAAAGAGGGATCATTCCAGTCGAATAGAGTCAAATCCACCGAATAGTTACATTTTTATTGACAAAATAACTATAAAATTAGCACAGTAATTCTTTATGGAAATTCATGAAAAAAATGTAGAACATTTTTTTCCTTAAAAATGCGTATAAAAAAATGGGTGCATCTTATAGCCACTGATCCTATACTCCGGCAAATACGGTAATAGTCTTTTCTAAGGACTTTTTAAGGCCAAGGACTTTCTAGAACTTGTAATTAATTCTGAGGGCTAGCGGGAATCTAGAATCACTAGAGAGTCGATTTAGTGTCCTTGTTGTTTAACGAGTGTTTACAAATGATCTTTTCCATTCTCATTGAATTTTCGAAAGCGTGAGGTATTATTAGTTTGCGAAATTGGCATACGACATTGCACATCAAATCGATATTAAGTACTCAACATTTTGGTCAGGAATTAAATCGGTTACTTAAAAATAATCGAATTTTCATTTATTTCAGTACTGCAATAAAAATGTTCACACTACTCTAGCTAAATGTAAAGAGATACTGATAAAGAAAAATTGCACTACCTTTATTCCTTAAATGCATCTATCTGCACTGGTTCACCAGATTGCTGTTATACTTCATAAATCACAGAAATTTTCGTTTACAAAGAGTGTAGAACGGCATTAATGAGTCAAATTATCTTAGCAACCTTGTAAGGACTATCCTAGTTGAAACTCATACTTCTCTTCGCGGATGATTCGCTTTTAATGTTTAGCTCATCTGTATTGCACTAATAGTGATTTCCTGCCTCCGAGTGCCCTCTAAAATTGTAATTTCACATCTTTCCGAGCGGAAATGACACGCTGAAGAAATTCTGTCATTTGAATAAAGAATGTCACTATTGCCATCTCATATATTTTGCGGGCTCTGCGATCAGATCCTTTCCGGAAGGAAATTCATTAGAAAGTTTCCTTTGCCGGAAGACGTTCCAGGTAACCTATATCCCTATAAAATTCGTTAATCACAAACTGGGACAAATATCTGTGAAAAAATGACGACTTAAATGTTCGTTGTGATGAAAGATTAGATTTTTCTAAGACAAATAAGGCAAAAAAATTCTCTTTAATAGAAACTACTTTATACGACGTCGCATTAATCACCTTTTAAGTTATTGACAATAGTACTATTTGGAAAAGATATGCTTGTAATTTTCTTATTATCCAGAGAATAAATTTTACATGAGGAAAATTTTGTGTTTAATTACACTAGATGGAATTTAAAACGAGGTACATTTTGCTTCTAAAAATGGGTAGCTTTCAACTTCCAAAACACGGAATTTTCAATTTAGTTTAGCTATTTATACATGCATTAATTTATATTTAAATATACTGTATATACACTCTGTCACAAAAAAATATATTCACCCAGAAGGAAACGAGATACTATCACGAAACATGTATGCACTACATACATTTTAACATGTATGTAGTGTATGAGGAGATAAGTAAATGATTACAAATTCAGAAGAACAGACCGTTGTATTAAGAATATATAGCATTAAAAAGGTTACAAATCAATAAGTAGTAAATTCCCCTCTGGAAGCTATACAAGCCGAAACACGGCGTGGCATCGAATCAATGAGATCACCTATGACCTCCTGCGGAAGATCATGCCATAATCTTTGAAACTGGGCAGTTAATTCACCAGTATTCCGGGACGGCTGCAGTTGCCTTCCAAGCAAGTCCCAGACGTGCTCTATTGGCGTGAGGTCTGGTAACCTGGCAGGCCATGGGGGTACGTCATATCCTTGAAGACATTGTTGGGAGAGTCGCAGTATGTGGACGAGCGTTGTCTTGCTGATAAATGGCACTTGGGCGACTTGATAACATAGGCAGTAAAACTGGCGTTAAAATCTCGTCCACGTAACTGCGTGCCGTCAAAGTGCGTTGAAAGACGACTAGAGGTGATCGTGTGTCCCAACAAATCGCTCCCCACACTATCACACCTGGTGTAATCGTCGTATGCCTCTCGACAACAAATGCCGGACAGGACCGGTGGCCTGGCCGCCTCCACACGCTTATGCGCTGGTCATCAGCTTTGAGACTAAATAGGGATTCATCGAAGATCACACGGCTCTAGTCGGTCACACTCCAGCTTGCCCGAGGTCGGCAAAAATCCAATCGACACTGCCTATGATGTGGGGTCAGTGGTAGGCGTCTTAATGGGCGTCTGCTCCTTATACCTGCGTCGGCCAGTCTTCCCCGAATGATTTCCCTTGATACCACCGAATGTTTGGAAGGTGGTAAATGGCGTCGAACCGATTATAGCGACGTTGTTGGTGCGGACGTGGCCGCTCTTATGATTGCGCGGTCCTCGCGCACATTTGTGTTCCTGGGACGCCCTGACCCTCCGCGACGGTAGACTATCCCTTCCTTGATCCATTTTTGCCAACACCGAGCAACTACCATATCGCTCCGACTGAGGTGGCAGCCGATAAGCCTGTTCGACCAACCTGCTTCTCTGAGGCCTACTATAGGCCCCCTCTCAAAGTCCAACAATTGTTCGTACTGTCGCCGATTACGTCTCAGAGGCATCTCTAGTCACAATACCGTCCATCCAGGTCGATAGATTTGTTTGAATAACCCTATGGCACGAGCAATCATGCTTTTAAACTCTCCCAGCTGCGCATCTAATATGCGCATAGCGGGCTTACCCTTGTCTCATTGGTGTCGAAATTTCAATCATTTGCATATCTCTTACCAGACTATATTCCTGCCAAGTTTCGTGATAGTAGCTCGATTTCTTCTGGGTGCATATATTTTTTGTGACAGAGTGTATATATATATATATATATATATATATATATATATATATATATATGTCGTGATTTTGATTCAAGATAGAAATCAACTCGTTCTTATTAAATAAGTTTTATTATTCCGTTAACTTCGAGACAAACGTTCTAGCTTAGCGAACGGCACGTCTCGCGACCACACACCAAGTAGTACAGAACAAAATCTGAAAATCCCCCATCTCCCTAGGGTTGCCAGCTCGGTCAGCATCCTATTCTAATAGGACTCCTCCTCTATTAGGTGATAAACTAGTTACCCTGCAAACTCGTGTATATGAGTCATCGGCGGTCGTACTTCAAGTGAGGGGCGATTCATTAAAAATAATACCTAATAGATCTGATCCTTACATATGAACGTGTTTGAATTTATCAACGCATATTTCTTTAATTATAGTCTTTTTTATGCGATTTATTCTGAAAAAACTAACGATATTCTTGTTGCAGAGCAAAAGCTCGTAAATTAAGTTTTACACATCTGTAAACAAAGAAAAATTTCCTGTTGACTGTAGTGAGAAAAAAAATATGTTTATTTCGTGAACTGAAAAATATTGACGCTTTTATCGATTTCTGGGACTTGTTATAAGAAAGATTTATAGGCAATAATTAGTTAAGTAATCTCTAAAATACATGGCATTTAAAGCATCCATAGGTGTTCCACCCACACCCCTCTGTGCTTCCAGCAGGAGGCGCTCGCTGACTTATCTCCAGCTCTGGTCATTGAACTTGAGCCCCCTTCGAACACTTCACTAGCAGACCCCTTTGTCTCTAGACGCAACTTACGCACCGCTCCATACGGAGCGTCTTACTTTGTCACCGCAATCTTTTCCTATGTTAACGCAAACTCAATACTTAAATTGTAAATATTTTTTGTAAATATAACCTTTCGTAATTTTATCTCAGTTTCCTTTTTAACGCTAAGCACCGCATCTATAACCAATCCGCAACAATAGGATTTAAAATCTTAACTAGACTTTAAAATTCCCACCGTTTCTTTTCGTATAGTTACCAAGGTGTTGTATCTTTCTTTGAGATCTATTTTCAAATATCATTCGGAACAATATATGATATATAAGAAGTTGAGGTACTTCCTATATATCGAATGTTTTGATTGAAATTGGGGGGCCTACAGAAATGGCGTTGTGAGGGCGAACATTATCATAATAAATAAACAAGTTTCAACTATTCACTTTTCAAAACCTTATCTTGTACCCTAAGTTTCGTAAATAAATTTTTATACATAGAACAGGATTTCAAGGGAACACTATAATATTGTCTTAATTTTTTATTTTGCCATTTTTGCGTTTGGGAATTTTGGTTCGCTCTCATTATCTCAATTGGCTATTTCATTCTAAATAAATGATACGAAAAGTGAAAACTCAAGTTTCTTCTGTGAATCATTTTTGCTGATTTTTAAGCATTAATTCTTATTGTTCTGTCTTCTCTTCACAAAATGTAGGTTTTTAGTCTACTTTTTTAGTTCTTTTCATGGCGGGAAATATAGCTAACGTCTGTTTATTGTCGTAAATTCTTAAAAAGCCATTTACATACAATAAAAAATCTTGAATGTTTTAGAACATGATCGAAAGACCTTTACAGAGGCTTCCTTTGATATCTCAAACTTTAGAAAAGAAAATGTTAGTTTCTTTTATAAATTTGTTTTAGTTGAAGTAGAATTTACTGTAAATACCATTTACAGAAATATCCATTCTAATTTTTGTCGGAACAATCACAATAACTTTGCAAATGTTGTTTAATTCAAGCACTGTAAAAACTGAGAGCAGCATTTTTGCTATGACCTACATTTTAGAATGTTTATAAAGTTTTTCTTACATAAATCAATCCGGAAGGAAACGGTAGTGCTGCCATCTATCAGAAGTGTTTAAAAGGATAGTAACAGTTAAGATATGTACGACTAGGAATTTTCTTGAGCCAGAAGTTATCATGATTTCCGCCCGATAAACCTTTTAATCTGTCGACTTTAATCTATTGATACATTAAAACTAATCTAGTATCGAAACAAAAATTGGAGTTGAAATTAAATTTTGATACCGTGTAGTTTTGATAACGTTAGCGTTAGCTTTATTGACTATCGAAAGAATTCATGAATAAAAGATCCTCACACTATATATAACAATGGAATCAGATTTTTCATTAAAAACATTCAATTAAGAACTAAAGAAGTTTAATACTGGCAGATATGTCTCAAGCATTATGAACTTGAGCCTATAAATAGCTCAAAAATTTTTTGTGGCCGTAAAATTATAGCCATATTTATATTAATTTATAATTATTTCAATCAAACAATATAAACAGAAAGATGCAACACTTAAATAGAAATTTAGATGCCTATGTAGAATTTAAAACGTTTTTTCAAGTAAATGGTTAAGCTGGTTATTGTTCTATTAGATCAAAGTATCTTTTGAAGAGAATAAATATCATTGGCATTAGCAGGGGGTACCCAAACTGCGGCTCTTTGTCACTTTCTTAGAGGCTCTTTTACCAAACTCGTGCAAGAATCAAAATGCCCAAAATTAAAAACAGTTGCATGTCAAATACCGCCCCCTACTGCTTCTTCTTTTTTTTCTTTTTTTTTTTTAGTACAACTTACAACTGTGAATTCTTGGGTTCTACATTCAGGTTGATAAACAATAAACAACACTCAGTGTTAACAAAACAATATTTAAATTGCTACAAACTGCAATCGCTCAATACATGCCAGATTTGAATAATTTGGTAAAACGATTAAAAGAAAAATCTTTATTAAAGCTATTGAAACCATTTAAGAATTTTTTTTTCTAATGCAGAAACCCGTGGACAAAGTCCTTAGGTATACATAAAAATAGGGGAACAGAAAAAACTGCAAAGGAGAACAAAATAAAAAATACATAATCAAGAAAAGCAAGTAAGATAAAATTCTCATGCGATCACGGGCCTCCCAATAACTACTGTAGAGAGAACGTCCATTTAAGGCAGAGCAGGACATGATATGCTTAAACGTCTATGTTGTCGGAATTGCAAAGAGGGAAAATAGGGCTAGAAAAAATCCCCATTCTATTTAACTCTTCGGTGGGAGCATCTGTCTCTCAGGCAGTTATGGTTTATTTATTCAGTGCTGGGTCCTCCAACCTTTCGACCTTGGGTATTGTGAGTCTACAAACATAACGCGCTACATATGCTTCAGTCAGCATCTTGTCTTCAGTGTGGAAGGGTGATTCGTGACGCCAGCCTTCTATGGTTCAGGTAAAAATTAGATTAATCAGAGCAAAAATTAAAAATACCAACCCAATCACTCGCTCGACTTACTAAATGCCTCTACAAAACCAACCATAATATAGGCTATTATAATTAGTTCTGTTCAATAGAAGCTGGTCAAGAATTAAGGAGAAATTTAATGACGATTGTGGCTACAATGAAATGTAATAAACCGCAAATATGCTATGAATTTCTAGTTACGAATACCTGATAAAAAGATATTCCATCTATATCTGCCTTCTAGGCAGATGTTCCAACTAAGCGTGAAAAAAATCATGTTCCCACCGGCGGGTTAAATATACAGTTAGACCAGTGCCGTACGCAGGGGGGGGGAGGTTGATGGGGGTTAAACCCCCCCCATTTGTTCTGATTACATATATTATTTAATCAGGTTTAAGCTTTGCACTGATTGATCAAAACTACTCTTTCATAGTTAACCCCCCCCCCCCCTTTGAAAATTTCTACGTACGCTGCCGGGTCAGACAATTGTGTTTAGTTGCATTACTGAAAGTAGCCACTGCACGTGGGCCATCAGGAAGGCTATCCTGGGTCTTCCATCCAGACTTTATTTTCAATGCGGTTTTGGAGGTCAGAAATAAAAGAACCCTTTATTTTCCTCTTTATAATTTTACATGCGGTTTTGTAAGGAATTTTATTAGGACCACAGAGGAATGATGTTTTTTTTTCGCGTATAAATCTGCTGCCTCATTACTATTTAAGAATTTGGAAATATCAATTATCCTAACAATTGCAGAATGATATTTTTCAAAAATATTTAGAAAAAACACCATTTAAAAGCTTCTTTCATATCAAATATAACCTTTTCTGTTTTCAGCTCTTCAATGTATATAGCCATTCCTAAACAGTTCTTAACTCTTTATCTTAGCCACCCCTCGCATAGTAAGGGCCATTTATTACATCTGCCGAACAGGCAGTCTGCACAAAACATGATTGCAGGTCATGACAGTTTTTATTGCGATGATATTTTATCGATTGCTCGCAAGCCTCTCTTGAACGCAATGTATTCAAACAATCAGTCTCTCAATATTATTTTTGCGTTTACATTACTTTTTCGATTATTTTACAATGCTTTTTAACTTTTTTGAGTCGTTCATGCGTTTAAGATAAAAATAAATTAAGCGACAATATATTTAAACTAAATATAAATATTTAAGTTTCTTAGTGTAAATATACATATAACATGCGTCATATCACCAACAAAGAATCTGAAATGGGGAGAATCTCATGTGAAAGAATATGTGCTAAATTTAGCTATTTTTCCCTTTACTCGTCGCTGCGCGAGTCAAGCTGGGAGAGTGGTCAAAGTTGATTTCACTAGTTCAAATCATACTGTTTGAAAAACGCAATATCTTTTCCTTCGGCTTTCATAGCGGTTCATACTCTCGTTTCTTTTTTCGTTGTACTTTAAAAATGAATCGCTTTATTTAATACAGTAGTTGATACATCTCTTTCCAGACGAGGGTGTGATACAGATCAACGCAGGGATTACTTTTAACCCTGGTACGGTGGTTTGAGACAAAATAGATGGTACGGTCGGATCGGATCAGACCCGATCTCTTTTTTGATGAGGTTTTTGGTAGAAATAAGTACATAATAAACATTTTGTTGTATAATAGCATTTATTGATAATATTTTACATGAAATAAAACCCTTTTTGTAGAAAAAATGACCAACGAATTGTAATTTTGCTAAACCAAGAAAATCTCTTTGGCATTTCAATTGAATGTTATATATATTATGTCTAATATGTAATTTACCTAGTATTAGAAGTTAGTGAAACCAACTTTCTGAGCACAAAAATGTAAAAAATAATATATATTGACATTTTTGGCCTTCAAAATCAAAATGAAAAATCTAAAATAAATTTTAAAAAATGACTCGTGATCATGGATAATGTTTTTCAACAAGACACTCGAATTTACTTATTCTTATATCTAGTAGGGTGGTCTAATAGGTATATCTGGTAGGGTTCCTTGTCATCTCGATCTCTTGCAATGAGAGGGGAGAGTACGGGGAAGGAGGACACGCCCTTGGGTCGGATCCGATACCCACTGTACCGTTTGAGGGTTATTAGCAACTGGAGGGGGTATATGAGCCTGATACAGCCTTCACTGCACTACTTTTAAACTTATTTTGACGAGTTAAAGAGACACCTTTCATATCACTTGAGTGAAAGCTGTCATAACTCATATATCTTTGAAACTGTTTTTTGTTTTGTTTTGTTGTCCAAATAATAACCAAATATATATTTTTTAATTGTTAAAATTTTGATGAAACTGGTTAATTTGTGTTATAACAGCTAACGAGTCAGGATAATTTCTGTCGCCAGTGTGTTTTCCTGCCAAAGTAAAACCCCAAAAATGTATTTGGGGAACCTCGAAAGTTTTTCCTTCTGCATTTAAATGGGCAATCCACCTGCTGCTATTAATTCCGCTGATAAGGGAACATTATGTAAATATATGTTCTGGCCTTCTATCTTGTAGAAGAACTGCAAATATTGGGTTGATCTTAAAAATTAACTGTAGCTTTTCAAAATTTTGATCTTGTTATTCTTTGGCCAGTTCCGTCTCGTAAAAATCTATCTTTTGAAAAACTCTAATGAAACTTTCTGTAAAGAACACTTCTCAGTCTCTAAAACCGGTACAATATCAAATTTTCAAAAAGAACCATCAGTAATAATATAAAAATTATATAAGGCATAAGAAAAGAATAAATAGACAGTAGGGTATAATATCAAGAACTTTATTCAGTTTGGTATAAAAATTAAATGTTGTACAAAAAGCATACTAACTTGCCTTGCATATAAACGTAAATAGATAAAAAAAAATATTTCAAAGCACATTATACGAAGATTTCATGTTTAAACCATTTATTTACCTTTAACATGCAAAATTCGTAATAAATATTTTATTTGCTTAAAACTTTAAAAGAAAGAAATAAAAATATTTTATATTTAAATAGCCGTGGTCCTTTGGGACCGATTGCAATACTGAGAAGGCGTCACGCATCTAAATATAATAGATAACCCGTATTTTCTTATACTACAGTTTCATTAATAAAACATATCATTCGACCATGAAATTTACACATGCTAATAACCACCAATAATTAAATTAACAAAAACCAAAATGACGTGAGAAGGTCAGTGTGCTTTGCGTACAGCTGCTCATCAAAATCACTTATACATAAACTTTGTTAAATAAAATAATTAACAACAAAGCAATGTTCACATCTTTCTCTCTCTTTTTTGTTGTTTAATTTTACCCTCTTTTATGCTTTGTCTTCTCTTTTTTTTCCCGTGGTCTATTTAAACAGCTGAGGTTGGTATTGAGCAGTTTATCTGCTTTTTTAAAAATAATTTAACCCTGCACTGGTCGCGTATTTAAAAATTTCAGGATTGGTCGCGTGGCGTCTGATAGACCCCACACTATCTTTTTTAGGTCTTAGTTATTATGTTTGCAAAAATAAATATTTGTTAACACGCTAAGTTAAAGAGTTGATGCATGTAAATGAAAAACAATCCAATTTTTTTTAAATTGTCATCTTATATGCACTTTTTACAATAAAATAAACGAAACAAATAAAAAAAGGAATTTCTGTAACCAATTTTTAAAATTGAAAACCAATCAAATGGAAAAAAATATTTTTATAAGCAATTTTTACAATAGGATAAACAAAAATAAATCAAATTTTAAAAAAATGTATTTCTATTAGAGATTTTTACAAATTTGGTGAAACGCCAAACACGTGTTTTGGTATAATATCCGTTTACTGTAAAAGAATGATAGCAACTGCATGAATTTTGTTTATTAGCCATGACTCATCCATATACACTACTAAGGTACTGACATCTGCTTGGTATACAGAACAATCCATCAGTACGCAAAATGTAAATAAAGTGCTATTGGCGTCTGTGACATGCCCAGCGGCCGGTGAAGAGTTAAATCAGACTTGAAACTAATTATATTGACACATGTTGAGTAATTATACATAATTTATAACTCTAAAATTATCAATCACCGTGACAGATGGCCGTTGATCTTCAAACCCGAGCATTATAGTGAAAAGCGTGTTGTGTTTTCGCCTCTATTTCCTCTACACTGAATTGCGGGATGGGATGTCGATATTCTTAAACAGTGTACGTAACACGTACTGTTCCACTACAAGCTGAGACGACATATAGCGAATAAAGATTATGTACTTAATCCGAGACAACCCATCGAATATGGATCAAAACTTATGAAAGTGGAAGTCGATTTGTATAACCCCTAGGCAGAGCCGTTCCCATAGGTAAGGAGTCAAAGCGACAGTCACAGGCGCCGAATTGAAATAGGCGCCATGATGAGACCGAGTAAAAATAAGATGTTTTTAACGAAATAAAAAAAATGTTAATTTTAATATATAACGTTTAATATATGAAGTTTAATCGAATATATGACGAAATTCGTAAATCTCAAATATAAGCAAATAATTAGGTTATTTATTATTAGCGGATAAATTTGAGATTACGACAAATAAATTATGAATGCATATTTCCACATGCTGTTGTAGCTCCACGAATTCTACTACCTGTAGATATAGCAGCAGCTGAGAGCAGTTTTTCATGAAAATTTTAAGGAGTTATCTACGAATAACAAATTAAGAGCGATTGAATGATCTAGCAATAATTTCTAATGAAAGACGGTACCTAAAACAATAAAATATAGAGAAATAATAATATAATTATCATTACTCAAATTTTTGCTTTCTTTTTAAGCTCTGTAATTTTAAAAATTTTTATGTTTCTTCAAAATAAATAAAATTTTTCTCTATTTAATACGTATTTTCCGCAAAATTCCCATTATTCAATAACGGAAACTATTGAAAATAGTCTATAAGTAGACTAATTTCAATAGTGATACATTCATTACTTAACAGTCTCTCCGAAAATTAGAAAAGGCGCCGATTTTAAAACATGCCTCGGGCGCCATGATGTATCAGCCATTTCTGCCCGTAGGTACCCGAAAGAATATTTGGTGAATTTACGATAATTAATTAACTAGATTTACTAAATAAAATAACATTTTATAAACAGACTAAAGTGCCTGTCTTCAATGCGTTTGGGGAAAAAAATGCTGTGTGCAATACGTGATACCACAAGAAATTAGACCTGTTCCATTCTGGGTTTCTTTTTCATCGAAAAATTTGTGCAGTGTGCTCAGTTTAAAAGTATATAACTGATGAGTTATTAATTTATTCATTTAATGGGAGATATTTAATTTGGGTCATTGAAAACAAAAATTTAAGGTTAATGAAACAACCTCAATTTTTCTTGCGTTTTTGTTTCTGGACTACCAATAATATTTGCTAAATCGAGATTGCTTCGTTAACGACTGAAAAAAAAACTATGTTTAGTTCTGAAAGTTAAGTAATATGCTGAGTTAGAGTTACCTTTTTTTTTCTTTTGGCATACGTCAAATAGTGATTACAGCGTGTGTTTTTCTGTGACCCCAGCGGATATGCCACGCTAAGAGAATGTGTCCGCTTTGCAGCTTGTGCGTAAGTCAAGGGATATCCGACTCATTTTAAACGTCACTGTTCCCCATGTTCAAGCTTTGGCCAAGAGACCGACTTTTGAAGAAAGTTCCTTGAAGCATGCTCAACAAAACTCTGAAAATTCAATAACGCATAATAATATAAATGAAAGACTATGTATTAGCACCCTTCGAAAGTACCTCCGTTCAACTCAGTATATTTGTCCACTGTTGACAGGGGATACTTCCAAATTTATAGCATACTTGACCACTGTTGACAAGGGATACTTCCAAAGTTAAACTCCAATATACTTGCCCCAGAGCACATGTATGAAAGACTTCAAATGCACCTCTTGTTGAAAATATTCAACTCTTCTACAACGCCCACTCCCGAAAATTAATTTCAGTCTCTTGATGATCTAATATTCTGGTGGAATTGGAAACTGGTCGTCCTCATCGGAATACTCTTGGAACCCGAATTCCGCTAGTATTGGATTCGAACGGACGAAGTTTGGCGGAAAACTTGCGAGTAGTGAAGCTTGGTGGTGGCCCATCCAATCTGGAAACAGTAGTTTCTCATTCTCTGACTTGACGGAATCTGCAGAATACCAATTTTCCAGAAGGAGATATTTTTTTAGTGCGTTCGGAATTGGCATTTTGTACACCCCGTAAGGAAACACTCCCTTCACCCTCAGGATCTCGCGTATCTGGCATCGACTGAGGTGCTTCAGGGGCCTGGGAGTGATGGGTGCCACGCTTTCCGGCATGTAATTCGTAAATTTCGCACAGAAGTTGTTCACGACTCCAGAATGGATCGGGTCGAAAAGTCTTTCCAGGATGTGTCTCACTTCTTTCAGCGTGACGATGGGCTCAGGGATGGTGTCGAACACCATGCAGTACCGCTCGTGGTAATTTCCCAACGTCTCACCTTCCCAGCCGATCCTATAATGGACCAATCTCTGCGGAAGGAAATATAACCATGGGCATTAAATTTATCAACATACTGATGAAATTTAATTATCACAATGAATTATAAATCAAATATTAGGAAACGCTATTTAAAACGAAGTTTAGAAACAACATATGATGGTCGTATTAGTTTATGTTGTCTTTAAGTTAGACGAATGCAATTGGTTCTGGAACTTAATGAGCAAAAAATTACAATTATGAATGTATATTTTTCTTCAAAAAAATATATTTTCTTCTGCTTTAAGGGTACAAAAACCCGACGAGGGGCCCTGGCTCTCTTCAAGAGTGTCTCCCCGGGTGCTCTCAATGACCTTCAAACTTTGAAATTGAGAATGCCATAGTCCTTTTGAGCATAATCGTTTCACGATACGGCCTTTCTTTGTGATCTTTTTGCCATATATGAAATTTGTCAAATTATTTTTTGTAACTGTTTTCTTTCATTCGATGTATATGGATTTAATTAATATTAATGATCACAATTAATAAATATTAATACCAATACATTGAACATCCGGCTCCCTATTTAGTTCGTGATCAATTAGCTCCTTCCAGTATCCATCGACCTGTGTTTTTCGCAGGGACATCTTCAGAATTATTCCCTTAGATAATGTTGGATATTTTTCGTCTTTCACTATTGTGATCCATATGTTCCATATGCGTAGGTTAGTGCCGTCTTTTTAGAATGACCTTGTATAAAATTAATGGAGCTTTTTTTCAGAAATTTTATTTTAAAAACGCTTGCAGGCCATACAAACAGCGGGTGGTAGGCAGGATTCTCCTGCGTATTTCCTGGTTATAGTTGATTCAACCATTAACTTTAGACTCTCGGTAAGTGAAGCTATAAACGGTTTCAAATTTTCTACGACCAACCTCAATATAATTATAATGATATACAATCTCTGAAACTGCCATTGTACTTAGTCATCATAGTTACATACCACGTTTTATTTTACTCATATAGATCAACTCTTTATATATTCATAATCTACTGAATTTATATCTCATCTAAAAATATCCCTTACAAAGGCTGTAAAAATGATTAGAAAGACTTTGGAATTAAAAAGGTGTAAAAGGATAAATGTAAATATACAGTTTCTCTTAAAAATATATAACAACCAATGGAAATAAAAATGACAATGACATTTCCTTTTCTGTGCTAGTAAAATAAAATAAAATAACAATTCACTGACCAAAGTCGATGAATTAATAATGGGAGTAGCATGACATCAGGATAAATTAACAGTTAGTCATGCTCAGCATTATAGTGCTGCCATCTATTGGTTTTAAGTGGTAACATTAATGGATGAAAATCTAACAAAATTACTCTTATGATTGGAAGGCTACACATTAAGTTAGGCAAATCTATCTAGCATTGTAAAGGAAAAATCTGAGTCAATACTTAGAACTTATACATTTTGGAAATTAAAAATTTACACAGTCCATGCTTAACATAGGATCTGTGATTTTAAAATTTGTTACATTTAATCAGATTTAATAACTTGATTTTCACAATACAATGGTGGCATGGATGATTAAAGTTCCATCTGTTCACCTCGTCTGTTTTCAAGAGTCCATCTGTTCTCAAGAGATACAAAAAAATTTAAAAAGTTATTCCAGAGTTTTAAGATTAAATTCATTAAAAAAAAATTTGTCTCTTTATTTCTAAAAAATTAGCTGGTTGTGCTTATATTAAATCAAGTGGATGACCTCATAAAAGGGTTTAAACCCTTCTAAAAGGACAACATGAGTATGCTACAATCAAACTAAGGTTTTGAGGTGAAATTATTTTTCTCTATATTAAAATTTATTCCCCCATTTTATTTATTTATTTTTTTAATTTTTATTTATTTTTATTTTTTAATTTAGTAACGCATTTACCATTCATGTTTCATCCTTAGGCTCACTGAAAAATTTTCTACACTATAAAACTCTATCTTAGGTTATACTTAGGTTATTAAATATAAGATACAAGGTATATTCCGATACTTTTTTAAAAAGCAAGCATTGTATTTACTGAGCATGAATCTTTCACAACAATTAAGGAAATCTATCATATCTGGTCCTATCATTAAAAGCTCTTTATCATAATATGTTCAGTACGATGGTCCATGTCTGCCTTGTGTATACGTGATATATGTATATCTATTTCATATATAAAGTTCTCACCTCTGTGTCAACTGCATTTTCTGACGTTTTCCTTACTCTATTAAGATATTTTAGGTGCAACAGCAATAAACATTACATACTTACATGCAATGCGTGCTGAACAACATCCATTGCACGGAACACAGTAAAAATTCTTTGCCTAACTACTGCATTTTGAGCTTCCATATTGGACGACAGGCTCCGCAGATCAAATCTTTGCGATACATTTTCCACATGGCTAAAACAGAAAAGAAAAAACAATATAAATCAGAAACGTTCGGCACTTCTAATCTCAAACATCCGTATTGTAGGAAATATAAACATTAAATATTATATTTGAAGGATGGCTAACTTGCTTAGTGCGATCTGTTTTCATGCACTAAAATAACTTCTGAGACTGTCTAAAAGTATGCACATTTTATACTTGTCTGTTGGGAGGTCAAATGTAAACAAACTTTATTTATGAACTGTAATTTAAAATGTCATCAATTTTGGAAAAGGGAGAAACAGATATTGTATTCCTGGGATTACTAGCTTATCACCTGCTGCTGTCGACTTTATTATAATATTCTAATGTAGAGTTTCTTAAGTGTTGAACCGTGGCCACTCGGGGGAACCATGGACTTTTTCTTTAAAAAGACTGTAATGGATGCATCGTGATAATATTATTACATGATAAAGAAAAATTGAAAATAAAACATTTTTACGTAGAGGAAAATTATCTGAAAATTATCTCACAAAAAATGTATAATTTAAATATTACAGGCTGTCTTGAATACATCCTAAACAGGGGGTCCGCGAGATACAACTGTTGTTCTTTGAGGATCCGTGGTTTGAGAAGTTTCCCGAACCACTGCTTTAATAGACTTCTGCAATTGTCTAAAGTTATACAAACATATGTTCTTCACGAACTAAACGTAAACTTTAAATTAAAATATGAACTAAAATTTAAAACATTAACATTTTTAAAAGTATAAAATAAAATATTGTATTGCTCGATGGGTTACTTGTTACTAGCTGAGATCGCTTTTCATATTCTAAAAGACTTTGTTGGGAATATATATGTTTTCACCGCCAGATAGCGCTGTACGGGTCAATGCCCTGGGGGTGTCTGTCGCGGTTTGTCACTTCTTGTTGTTTTGGCCGAGCATGATGACTCGGAAGATTTTTACTCTTGAATCTTGAACTAAAATCCTGGCCCAACTTTGTTGGGAAATAAAATGTTGTTATTGTTACTAATTCTTTGTTTAGTTAACTTTAACCTAATTTACATTTTACTTAATTTTTTCGTTCATGGCGCCCAACGTGGGGCCACGATCTTAGTAAGAAAAGTTGTGCCAATTGAAAATGGATTATTGAAAACCATACATGGATCTTGAAGACGTCTGAATAAGGTAGGACATTATATTTTTTAAATATGGAAGAAGATATATCAAAACTAAAATCAAAAAGAAAAATAATAAGGACCGCTGTGTCCAAAATTTTAAATAAACTACAATCAGAAATCGAAAGTGAGGACTGTGATTGTGAAGTTTTAGAAGAAAATTTAAATTTGTTATCAACAAAATCAGAAAATTTAAAAGAATTAGATAAAGAAATAGAGTTGAATTTAAATGTTACTGAAAAGGAATTTGAAGAAGAACTAATTTGTGTACAAGAGTACGAAGAGAAAATTACGATCTGGTCATTTAGAGCAAAAAAGAAGCTCAATAATGAAAGCAAAAGTAAAATCGTTGAGAACTCTCAGACCTCGGTTGCTTCAACTTCCGGAAATACATTTAAACAAAGCATCCAACTTCCTAAATTAACTATAGGAAAATTCTTTGGGGATCCTAGCAATTGGTTAGATTTTTGGAACCAGTACTTAATAACTATACATAATAATGATGACATAACTAAAATTGAAAAATATAGTTATTTAAAAATGTATTTGGGAGGTCCGGCTTTGGCGGCTGTTTCTGGGTTCTCCTTGTCAAATGAAAATTATGATTCATCTATTGAATTGCTAAAGCAGCGTTTTGGCAGGAATGACATGGTAATCAGCTCACATATAAAAAACTTATTATTGGTAGATCCTGTAAAAAATGTTCGTAATGTAAAAGCCCTCAGAACGTTTTATGATAATTGCGAAATTCAGATTAGGAGTCTACAGTCTTTGAATGTGACGTCGGGCTCTTACGGTAACTTGTTATGCCCAATAATACTGCAAAAATTACCAGAGGAGTTAAGTTTAGAGTATAACAGAAAACGAAAGTCTAATTCAGATTTTGATATTTCAGAGTTAATAGATTTCGTACGAAAAGAAGTTGAATGCAGGGAAGCGTCGTATCTATTTAGTAAAGACTGTAATACGAAAGATAATTTCGATTTCCATCAGAAAAACAAAACGGGATTCTTAAACAAAAATAGTTATTTGAAGGGTAAAAATATCCCAACTGCGTCTGCCTTTACTACAGTAATTAAACCATAGTGTTTTTTCTGTAAAGTAAATTCCCATAGTGTTGTAGATTGCGAAAAATCCGACGAGGATAAAAGAACACTTTTGAAAATTCAGGGTAGGTGTTATAAATGTTTTGGAAAAACACACGTCTCCAAACTGTAGAAGCAAAATTTCTCCCTGCCAAAATTGTAATAGTTCAAGTCATAACAAATTATTCTGTAGGAAAGTTAATCTTGATATACCAACGGAGGACAAAGAGTCTGTTATTGCATCTTTGTCTTTAAATTCCGAAAATACTTGTAAAGGGGTATATTTACAGACTTGTTCAGTTTTAGCAGAAAATGTTGACACAAACAAAAATAGTACCGTTAGGATTTTAATGGATGGAGGATCCCAGAAATCATTTATTAGAGCCGATCTAGCTAAACAATTAAATTTAAGATGTTTGAGAAAAGAAAAACTGTATGTTTATTCATTTGGGTTTAGTGAAAGTCGTGAACGGGATTTTGAAGTCGTTCAAATAAATCTTAAAAATGTTAAGTTCCCTCAAAAATCCATAATAATTGAAGCCCTTGTAACAGATACTATAACAGGAGCCTTTGTAAAAGTACCAACTAAAAGCATTCGTGAAATCTTAGATTCAAAGGGGCTGCAGCTAGCCGATAGCGGAGAAGCATCGGAGATAAGAATTCTGGTGGGGGCGGATTACTACTGGAATGTCCTGGCTGGGGGGAAGGAGAAACTAGGCAATAATTTGTTCGCAACTGACACCTTGTTTGGGTGGACTATTCAGGGTGGAGGCTACGACAAGCTCTTGGAGAACGCAGCTGTGATGAATATCGGTGTACAGTATTTTGCCGACGCGTCGAAGAATGTTGAGATTAATGACATCGTAAAGCGGTTCTGGTCCCTGGACACTCTGGGGTTTACAGAAAACAAACAGGAGGTTTCCGATGAATCGGTTATTCAGCAATTTCAGAGGGAATTGCAGTTTGATAATGGGCGATATGTTTCTCGCTTGTTATGGAAACAAAATCATGAAGCCTTAAGTAATAATTTTGAAAACGCGAAAAGTCGTTTAATGTCTTTAGGAAATAAATTAAGGAAACATTTTTGGCTTCGTAAACATTATAATGAAATAATACGCGATCAGTTAGATAACCAAATTATTGAAGAATGTAGTTTTGAAAGTAGCAGTGACAAAGTTTATTACATGCCACATTCCCCAGTTGTAAGAAAATATTCTACGACAACTAAAGTAAGAATAGTTTATGATGCCTCTTCAAAACAAAACAATGCCGCATCCCTTAATGATTGTTTAGTTCCTGAGCCGAATTTAAATCCTTCAGTGTTAGATATGATACTGCGTTTCAGACAATTTAAATATGCCTTTTCCGCAGATATTGAGAAAGCATTCCATCAAATTGGAATAGCAGATGTTGACAGAGATGCTTTGAGATTTTTGTATTTTGATAAAGATTTTAATTTGAAACCATATAGGATGACTAGAGTACCATTTGGCGTTTCATGCAGTCCCTTCATTCTGGCTAGTACTATTAAGTATCATATATCTAAGATAGTCCCAGAGAAACCCGATGTTTATGAGATGCTAAATACTTCGGTGTATGTAGATGATCTTTTTTATGGGGGTGATACTCTTGAGCAAACCTTCAAGCTTAGTTCTGAAGCATGTAAAGTATTTAGGGATGCAGGGATGCATTTACGGAAATTTAGTTCTAATTCAGAGGCTTTAAAGAGTCGGTGGATAAGTAATGGGATAATAAACGGAGAAGATTCAGAGAATTCATTAAAGGTGCTAGGGCTTCACTGGTGTACTCGTAAAGACCAAATTTTCTTAAACTTTGAAGCTTTGTGTGAAACATTAAATAATTGTGAGAATATTACTAAAAGAAACATATTAAAGGTGACTGCTACAATCTTTGATCCTGTAGGTTTTATTTCGCCTTTTGTAATACGTGCAAAATTGTTAATTCAAAATCTTTGGCAATTAGGAATAGATTTTGATGATGAAGTTCCGAAAAAATGTAAGCAATTGTGGTCTGAGTGGTATTACGAAATAGAGAAGTTGAAGAAGCTGAAATTAACACGCGAATATTTTCCTGGGAAACTCAGAAATTTCAATGATTTGGAACTACACATTTTTTGTGACGCATCAATGAAAGCGTATGGAGCTGTCGCATACTTTAGGTGTCCCAAAGAATTCACCACGTCATTTGTAACATCCAAAACTAGAGTTGCCCCAGCAAGTAAAGAGCTGACGTTGCCTAGATTGGAATTACTAGGTGCGTTAATTGCCTCCAGACTTGAAAAATATTTGAAGGAATTGTTTAAGATTCCAGACGAAAGAACATTTATGTGTTCTGACAGTACAATAGTTTTACATTGGATCAATGGGTCACCACATAGGTGGAAACAATTTGTAAGAAATCGGGTAACTGAAATACAGTCCCTAACAGATCCGGCTTGTTGGAAGCACTGTGATGGAATTTCAAATCCTGCTGACATTCTTTCACGTGGTTGTTCCGCAGAATATTTGTTGTCGTCAAAGGTTTGGTGGTCAGGGCCACATTGGTTGAGTGAACCAGACTGTATGTGGCAAAGAAGTGTACGAAATATAACGCAGAATTCCGAATCCATGTTAGAGAGAAAAAAGGATGTAAAAGACATTACAATTTTGCAAGCTAGTGTCGACGATCACAAACCCCTTTTAGATCTTGAAAATTACAGCAAATTAAGTCGAGCTGTTAGTATTATCGCATGGGCAATGCGATTTATTCATAATGCAAGAAAACATTTACCGAAAAGAAATGGCACCTTGACAGCTGAAGAAATATTCTCTGGGGAAATTCGATTAATTAGAGAAACGCAAGCTGAACATTTTGCAGTGGAAATTCATAATCTAAAATTGGGACAACCAGTTACTAAAAAATCTAACATTTTCGAGCTCAATCCCTTCTTAAATGAAGATAACGTCTTATTAGTGGGAGGCAGACTCCAAAAATCCTCATTGAGCTACTATGAAAAGCACCCGATAATCATGCCTCCTAAAAACAAATTAGCTGAACTTATTGTTCTTGATGCACATGAAAAGGTGTATCATTCCGGAGTATCAAGTACTCTCATTTACATTAGAGAACGATACTGGATGATAAAAGGTAGACAGTATGTAAAAAACATACTAAAATAATGTGTTATGTGCAGACGCATGAATGCTCGACCTGTAAATCAAGTTGTGGCTCCACTACCGGCTGCAAGAATCGAACAGTCACAACCGTTTGATGTCGTTGGGTTAGACTTTGCTGGCCCACTTTATGTGAAAAATGAGCATACCAAGTTCTACATTTTGTTGTGCACGTGTGCAGTTACAAGAGCTGTACACTTAGAACTAACGAGAGATTTAACAACTAACTCATTTCTCTTAGCTTTTCGCAGGTTCGTCTCGAGAAGAGGAATCTGTTCAGTTGTGTATTCGGACAACGCTCTTACCTTCAAGGCTGCAGATGCAGAACTTAAAAAGGTGTGGAAGGTAATAAGTCATCCAGACGTTAAAACGTATTATGTTTCCTCAGGTATCCAGTGGAGATATATTGCCGAGAAAGCGGCGTGGTGGGCCGGTTTCTATGAGCGACTAGTTCGTTCCGTGAAAGTGCCACTACGAAAAACCCTTGGACGAACATCCTTAGGTGTGGACGAACTTCACACCTTGCTAACTGAAACTGAAGCGGTGGTCAATAGAAGACCACTGACATATGTCCCTGATAGTCTCAATGATCCACAACCACTTTCACCCGTTCATTTCCTAATAGGTAATAAAGTGTCCAATTTACCTCCAGTTAAATTCAATAACATTGTGGGTCAAAGCCGTAAAACAACTTTGCTAAAAGCATATTTGTATCGCGAAAGACTGCTAAATCAGTTTTGGCGCAAGTGGACTAAAGACTATTTATTGAACTTGAAATCTGCAAACTGTAATAAAAATCAGCAGTCTAAAGGTGATTTGAAAGAAAATGACATTGTGATCATTCATGATGAACATTTACCACGAAATATGTGGAGATTGGGAAGGATTGTAAAAACCTTTCCAGTAGAGATGGTCGTATTCGTAGTTGTGAAATTAAGACTGAAAGAGGAACAATTAAACGACCAGTTCAACTACTTGTAAATTTAGAGTGTTAAATGTAATCATTTTCCTACAACTGTAGTTCAAATGTCTCATGTATATAAAATGTATATAATATTTATTGTATGTTTATTTGTAGCGAAATTTCAAGAATGATGCCATTTGTGAACGTGTAGTTATGTGTAAAATATAGTATTTAGGTAAGTGTGTTTAAGGATCTCCAATGAAGTGAGAATAGTAAGTTCCTTACTGATTGTATATTGTTAATTCTTGTATAGGTTTTGTTGCATTTGTTATAGATTGTTAGTCTTTGGATATTATTAACTTATTAACTTGTTAAAAAATACTTCATTCACAATTGAATTTTAAACTTTTATATTTTTGAATTAAGGTGTACTTGAATTTCTTAATTTAATATGTATATTTTGATTGTATAATTTTGAAATCATGAACATTAATTGGAAACTTAAATTTCAGAATTTAATATTATATTGAAATGTGATTTTTTGGAAAAACCATTAATTGGAAGTTTTGAATGTTTTGGTCTCAACTCAAATGTTGAGAAATTGTAATTGAAATGTGAACTTTTGAACCTAAAAAAAAATTTGAAATGATGTAATAAGTATTGTTCTGAACATTGCTGTTCAGCCCGGCCCAGTTTGTTGGGAATACATATGTTTTCACCGCCAGATAGCGCTGTACGGGTCAATGCCCTGGGGGTGTCTGTCGCGGTTTGTCACTTCTTGTTGTTTTGGCCGACATGATGACTCGGAAGATTTTTACTCTTGAATCTTGAACTAAAATCCTGGCCCAACTTTGTTGGGAAATAAAATGTTGTTATTGTTACTAATTCTTTGTTTAGTTAACTTTAACCTAATTTACATTTTACTTAATATTCTCTTCAACAACTGTAATTCACTAAATGCACACTAATATAAATTTGTTTCTTGACTGGCAAATGCAAACTTAAATACACGAGTTTGTATAGAAATCGTCCACCGACACAAACTTTTTTATTTCGAACCATTGTTTCCATTCGAATATTTTTGTTGCAAAGACTTACATTTCATTTAAGGAACCTAATTAAAAAATTTCGAGTTTATTTTCTGATTTATGATTGAAATTTGTTTCGTACAAAAATTACAAGTATTTAATAATTTTTATAAGTCAATTAATATCTTAATATTAACAAACAGGAAATTAATATTTTAATATTCTAAATTGAACAACCTCAGAGTTTGTTATTTTACTGATATGCATTGTATTTCTCTGTTATGTATTTACACTGTTCAGTAACTCAAAGGAGCCGAAACAGGCTCCAAAAATATTTAACCTAAACAAATCATGATTAATAATAAGCTTACAGGCCAGAGGTTCCTAACCGGTGGTCCGACAGAACCCAAGAAGTGATCCGCGAGGTCAGAGGTGATAAAAAATAATTACAAGATAAAAAGAGCTTTTTATATACCATGTTTTTAAATTTTCTGTTGAATCATATAAACTTGACAATTCTATGCATTAATAAATACTTTTTAAAAATTTTTTTGATGAATTATCCCATCAACTTGAAAGAAAATGAAGTTAATTGGAAGTTAACTTGCGTTTAAATTTTCGTTCCCGTCCCGGCCGATAGATGGCTGTGCTGGCTCTTGAAGCCAGCAAGGTTTCCTAGGAGAATTTTAACAGCTGCAAGTATGTTTAGATTCTTTATGCATTATAAAACGTAGTGAAAAGTATAAGAAATAAGAAAAGGGTCAGCTATAAAAATTGTATACGCAGAGGAAAGGTAGATTTAACGGGTTATAGTGGTCAGCATAAGAAAAAGGCCTTTTACATAAGTTTAAAAGATTGTTAGAAAAGGAAATGTACGCAATAAAAAAATATTTATGGTATAGAGGAGAAAACGTTGGAGAATAGCGCGGTGTCCTTTGACTTAGTAACCGATGACTTAGCCCCCATAAGAAAGGCCCAGATGTTCAGTTAGAATCGCATAAAGAGTTGCGTAGAGATGAGCGATATTTCTAGTAATGGAGGGGATGTGTTGAATAGTATTCGAGCCCCGGTGAAAAGAGTATTGGACGAGGGTCAGTCGAAAAAAAGCCCCTTAGAATAAGGATTATATTGAAAGGAATTTACGCAACGGTAGCAGTATTGTCGGGTCATGGTAAGGAAAAAATGTTATAAAAATGACCAGGTGTAAGAAAATAAAATATAAGAAAAATGTAGGAAGGAAAAGGGGAAAAACGTGAGGAAAGTAGAGACCCAATGAGGTTTGTGAAATTTAATAAAGAAAATATTATAGCCACTAGAAAAAGGTTTTAAGACGTAGGTGGAGTTTATATGGAGAAGAAAATATTATCATTGGAAGGTAGAAACATATATGGAAAAGTTGAGATTAGTATTAAGAGGGGGACTTGAATTTTAGAGATATAGAGAGATCAGATTAGGAGATAGAAAGGCGCAGAGGGCGAATAGCCTACGGGCTTGCCCTGTGGTGAGACTTTCGAGTCTGCCCTGCGACTATGGCGTGCGAACGGGAGGTCAGCGATTTTCAGGCGAGCCGAATTTGGGGTAAGTCAGTCTTTGCACTTCTGTTGAAGGACAGTACTCTTTTTTTTAGATTTAGATTTAAATTAAAATAACCCTTTAAATGATACAGACCTACTAGGGTGAGGACCCACATTAATGTTTAAGAATATTAATCATTTCAGCAGATTATTAATTATACATGTGGCTATGAGAATAGTAAATCAATTTTAATACTGTATAATTTAACTGTTTATTTGTGTAATAAATATTTTATTGTTAATTGTAAATATTGGTCCTCATCATTTAAAGCATTTAAGTTGTGTCTATCTTTTCTACAGTGTTTACATGCTGGGTTAAAACGAACCTGGGTAATCAGTAATGGGTAATTAATAATTAGTAATTGTTAATCGAATCTGTTAATATTTTAATGTTAATATTTTAATATCTTTAATCGGCACTATTTCCACCCAGCAGCTGCACCAGTCTACAAAACAAAATTAACTGAAAATAACTGAAAATTAATTTAATTCTGCGTAAAGATGGGTAAAATTATTTTAAAATGCATTGTCATCGTGTTCTGAGCTATTCTAAAAGTTTCAAATGTCTAGCTAGTCGGGAAGTTAGTTAAAAATCGATTGCAAGATTTTTAAGAGACAAACACACACACAAACAAACAAGAAAGCAAGTTAATAAAAACATAGTAAAAAATTAGTTTCATCGTTCCAAAACGACACCGAATTTAAACAATTTTTTTTTAACTTGTAGCAAAAAAATTTTTAGTTCCCAATTTTTTGTTCAAATTCTAAAAGTTCCTGCATTTTTTCTGCTTTCTGACGAAGTACCAAAAAATCCTTGTTCTGCTTTAAAATTTCTAATATATTTTTTGTAACGCGGACATGCAGCGTCACAATAATTTTACAACTAGTAAAAGCAAATGCAAGCTGAAAAATCTCGTTCAGTTTTAAGTTTTCGTAGGTTTTTATGTTTGCTGTCAAGTTTTCTTTGACGTTAAATCTGTTATTGTCATTAAGTTTATTAGCAACTTTTATTAGTTGTGTATCACAAATAGTACGCTTAATCAGAAAATGTTGCGTTGTGTTGTTGTTGTTGTGACTGATGCCCCTTGACCGACAGCATATTGTCAGTTCAAGTCCATAACGGCTATTGGGCGAAGTGGTGCGGCTCCGGTTTTTAATAGCACCATAAGGGTCGCAGTCCGACTTGGCAAAAGGACAGGTCCCGTAACTTTGAACCGAGTCAAGTGCTTCGCCCAATAGTCGTTATGGACTTGAAATGACAATATGCTGTTGGTCAAGGGGCATATGCTCCGGTCTCGTCACGAGTCAAGTGACGAGACGGGAACACTTGACCCCACACCTCCAGAAGCAAATTTGAGAACTTGGCGGACATTGCAGCCACGACAGATTTTTCGTGCACCAGCCGCCATTAGTGCACACGGCGGTGGATTTGTCAGTGCCTTCATCGTACCATTATTCAGAAAATAAAATCCATTTTTGCCTCCAAAAGGAATGGTTCCCGACGAATTTTTTTTCTTTATTTTGACCAGTGGGTGGTCCCTGATCAACAAAAGGTTAGGAAAAACTATTATAGATGGAATGTAGAAATTAAACCGAATAAATAAATTACTAATACGGGTCCAATCGATCGAAAAATCTTTCACGATCAAACTGAGGTCCATTCTGACACAATGAGATTACACTTACCTCCCGATAATCTGTAGGCGGATTTTTTGTTAAGCGGATTATCTGCGGAATAACTAGTACTTTTTTTAATGAAAACCACTTAGACATCTGATAATCTTCCTCATCCATAGCCTTAATTTCGATAAAGCTTTCTCTATATGACTAAAATTTTGGAACATTCTACATATTTCTTACAATTAAACGTTCTTAATATTCACCACAGATACACACAATTATATATATATTTTTTTTCAAATGTGTTCAAAATTTTGTTTCCTTTCGAAGAACGTCCAGTTTTAAATTCCTCTTGTATGTTTTTTCTTTCTTGTTCACACAATTTTGAGCAGTCTCATTAAATACATGTAAGCAAATGAAATTTTCAGGGTCTGTATAGGGAACAGGGGGTTTCTGTATATCTTGTGGCAAATCTTCAGGGCAACTTATGAAAGCCTAACACCCAAATGAGCTCCCAATCTTGTATTTTGAGAAAAAATATTGAGAATTTTGTATTTTTAATGATCAGTTTAGTATTTTTCATAAAATTAAACTGTAATATTTTGATAACCATATTTCCGTTTATGTAATAAATGTTATTCAAACTTCACTCGTGGTCCAAGCAACAGGAAGACTGTGCTGTCCCCTTTTAACCAAACTACTAAACAAAAGGAATAATAATTATGCCTTAGACATCAATGAGAGTCATCTTCTAATGGACGAGTAACATACATTTATACACAATATGTGCGATACATATACATAAACAGATACGCACGCCGGAAAAGAAAAGGCTACATTCTACTCAAATGTTTTTAGGCTTGAATCAGAAATAAATTAGAGGACTTTCCTAAGGTTCCTGCAATGAATATGGGTCTCCCGTAAAACAAACACAAACATACACACACACACACATGCATATATATATATATATGTGTGTGTGTGTGTATGTATATATATATATGTGTGTGTGTGTATATGTATATATATATATATGTGTGTGTGTGTATATGTATATATATATATATGTGTGTGTGTGTGTATGTATATATATATATATATATGTGTGTGTGTGTATATGTATATATATATATATGTGTGTGTGTATATATATATATATATATATATATATATATATATGAAGCAGGAATCTGATATTTTGAGATATTTACGTTTCCGGACTTCACTTAATAAAACTTTAAGAAGTCGTAACAGTTGAAAAATGACAGCATTGCTTCCCCTGGACTACTAATGCTTATAAGCATCTGAACCCCCTAAAAACATATATGTTGGTGTTTATTTATTTTTTTTTTTGTTCTTTCTTTTATGGTTCTCTCTCTCTAATTTTTTTTAGGTGAGGGGCAGGGGGGGGAGGAATGCCCATAACAGAAAAAGACATGTACTAAATAAGCTACGCTCAGGCGCGTATTATCGCGATGCATAAGTTGACCTCCCAAATCTTCAATCCCGATATTGAGCTATGAGGAATTTTTTGGGGGTTATTTTTACAATCCCACATTAGTCAATGCATGTTTTTCAGTTCTGCTTTCTGAACATGCAAGTAGAAGTGTTTTTTTTTTTTTTTTTAAATTGTTGATTTCCAAAATTTGAAATAATAAGCAATTAATTGTTTACTGTAAACTAGTGTTATCTATCAAAGTAAAATTGTGCCTTTTTGTTTTCAATTAATCTAGAAAAAGGATTTTTAAAAAGTGCTTGCACTACATTTAAAATCTTTCTGATGCAAAGCAGAAAATTAAGAAGTATGCACTCACGAGAAAACAGAAAAATAACACTAAGAAAATTCCCCATAGTTAAACGTACAATTTATGAAGATCTACGAGGTCAAATGATGCGCCGCCTTAACACCTTGGAGACCCATTATCCCATTATATTATATCCAGCACAGAATACGTATAAAGTTTTAATGAGAAAGAAACAGCATTAAAATGTTGCATATTATGCAGAGGGAAGATCTGCTGTGAAGAGAAAGAAGAGATTAATTGTACATAAACTTTGGAAAAAAAATTCCCATACGTTAATTAAAACAAATAAAAATTAAGAAGTGGATTTTAATATAACTATTTCCATAGTAAGTTCTTGCACTGCAGAAGAAACATAAATAGAAGTTGAAACGGAAAACCAACACGTGAAAACAAACTTAATTAAGAAAACAGAGAAAAAATGTTAATGATTTTAACTCTTTGTTAACAGAAACGACATCACCATTAATCGAAGGATTGATTGACAGTTGCGATCAAGATAGACCTAAATCGGCACTGAACGATTCTTTAAAAGATAGGGGAATTAAAACGATTTCTCTCGCCTTTTTCTCTGTATATATATATATATAAGAAAGGAAATACACAAGGGTGTTTTAATGGGAAAAATAGATTGAATATGAAAGCGACGACTTACCATAAGTTATGAAGAACACCGATGCAATATTCCCAACCTTTAATGTGACTACTGGGTGGTATATAGACCACACCTTGTCTTAGAAGAATTGGAAGAAGTTTTTCAGAATCCATCATTACTGAACTCCATATTAAGTCCACTTCTGGTATTATAACGGATCTGTACACCCTGTAAGGTTGCCTCATCAGCTTAAGTACAACATTATGCAATCCCTGTTTGTAGCCGTCACATAATACGCTTGGTATCCTTGGCAGATCTTTCAGTGGAAGCATAAAATAAGCATAATAACTCTCATACACTACAAAGTAAAGTACATCAGCTACTATGGGTGATTGTACTGGATCCTGAAGTTCCTCAAAATACTGAAATAATGAATACATCGTTTTCCAGAACAACCTAAGTTCATGGAAGTATCGCTTTAAAGTTCTGAGACATGTCTTGATAGACGACCAATTGATCCTTCTGGCTCTTGTGTCCTGAGACTCATGCTTCGTATTAAACGCTCTCTCTAAGGTTTCGGAAATTTCTCTGAACGCTTCTATGGCTTCCTCGGGATGCAATCTGGGCTCATTTCCTCGTGGTATAATCGGTATCCTTCGACCGTTCATACTTGATGCCACCAATCCCAACTCTAATTTAAAAGCAGTGAAAGCGGAGACAGATCTCTCCTGTGGTAACATAGAAATTACTTATCTAACGTCTGACCATCCTTCCAACCCCCGCCAAACACAGCTTATAGTCCGCTGAGATTAGAATCCAGTCTGACACGGTAACTTTTTTTGCCAAACTATCCCTATGCGACTGGCAGGTCTCGGTCTTTTTTCCCCACACCAGTTTGGGCAACGTCTTACAGTGACGTGATTAAAAATAAACTCTTAATTTAATGAACGGAAGGAAAATTCGCATAGTGACATTTTGAAAATTTCTGCGTAAACCATTGATTTAAATTTGCTTAAATTTTAAATGTTCTTCGGTTTTTAATGCTCTCAATATTAGTTAAAAATCTTAGAAGATAGATGGCGCTATCTTTGCTGTTACCCTTTCAGGAAGCTACTGAAATAAAATACTGCACACAAGAATTTCAGCGGTTGATAAATCTACCGAAGTTATTTCAAATTTTATAATTATTTTTTATTCGTAATTTAATACCGAGCACATGACTGTAACTGACAACAGACAATCAATATCTGGATGGCAAAAGAAAAGCGAGAGAGAGATAAACACGAAAGGGGAAAGGTCATCACTCAATCTAACGAGTGTAGCGTTGGGTAATGAAATAATAGTGACGAATCCAGGAGGTAGTTAAACATTAAGAACCCACTAACTTTTTTTTTTCCCCAGACCCGGCTCTCTACAATCAAAATCTCCAAGCTTACAGTTTTCATAACTACATGGACACCAAACTTAGATGATTTTTTCATCATTTTATACTTGTAAGCAACACGTTTGTTTGTTTTTTTTGTTTGTTTTTAATAAGAATAAGAAGCAATTTGTTTGCCCTCCTGGGACTGCATTTATCTATCGGGAGCTTCTTACGAGCTCATTGGAAAACTTTTTCAGATATGACTTTTAAACTTAATCTGTGACTGAAACCTCCATTTTCGTTCGTAGACTAGTCTTCCTTTTGTACTAAATTTAAAAGAAAATCTGTGGTGATGTGTGGTTCTGCAACCTCTGCTACGTCAGTTGTTGAGAGAAATTGAATCTCATAGGAGAATTTAAAGCTGTTAATCAATTATTAAATTTATAAAGAAGAAACATTTCGAAAAACTGTCTTAATTTCTTGCATGCCCGTATGGCACAAACAAGAAATGAAAGAGATTTCATATAAATCTAGTGGAGTATAAGGGGGGGGGGCGTAAAGGTTTAAGTCGCACCCACCCAAATAAAAAACAACGATAAACTATTTATGTATAACTACAGTAAAGCTTTAAAAAACTGTTATTTTAAGTAGTTTTGTAATAAGGAGTTTCACACAACATCCCCCCCCTCTCCAAACATATACGCGCATATATTCTTAAATTAAAACTTTTTCGGGTCACCCCGCTAATTGATATATATATATATATATATATATATATATATATATATATATATATATTATATATATATATATATATATTATATATATATATATATATTATATATATATATATATTTATTTATTCATTTATTTATATACACTCATGGACAAAAAAATTAGCGCACCAGAAAGAGTCGTCAAAATGAAACGAAATATTACATACGTAATGACTACTTTGATATAAGTAAATGATAAGAAAATCAAAGAAAAAGGAAAATTTATTTCAGAGAAAAAGGCAAAAGAACGGAGGAGTTAATACTCCGTTGGACCCCCTATAGCGCGAATGCACGATGCGATACGATCGGGCATTGAGTCATACAAGTTCTGTATGATGTCTTGAGACATTTCGTTCCATATTTGCTGTAACCTTGCCTCTAGTTCGTTCAAACTCGTGGGATGCCCAACTCGCCGTCCCAAATGATCCCAGATATGCTCGATTGGAGACAAATCTGGGGATCGGGCAGGCCAAGGAAGGGTAGTAACAGTGCGGAGACAGTCTTGTGACCCCGAGCATTGTCTTGTTGAAAAATGGCTCCTGGGAGCCGTTGCATGAGTGGCAACACATGTGATTGTAGGATTTCACGAACATACCGCTGGGCTGTCATGGTGCCATGGAACAATACTAGGGGTGTCCGTGTATTGTAGGCAATGGCACCCCATACCATCACACCAGCTGTGGGAGCGATGTGTCGCTGTACAGCAAAGGCAGGATTGCAGCGTTCACCACGGGCTCTCCACACACGGACACGATTGTCATCACTGCCGAGATTGAATCTGGATTCGTCGCTAAAGACGACCTGGTTCCATTCCGCTGCAGTCCAGTTTCCTCGTGCGCGGCAAAACTCCAAACGGAGGCGTCGATGGGTGGGCGTCAAGGGCAGCACACGTAATGGGCGCCGCGATACCAACTGTCCTTCAGCCAGGCGCCTTCGTATGGTTCGAGAAGACACAGAGGCCCCTAGTGAAGGTGCTACCTGTGCCTGGATGGCGGCCGATGAAGCAGTTGGCTGTACGCGTGCATTTCTTACGATGTGGCGGTCTTCTCGACGACTGGTCTGTCGAGGGCGTCCTGAGCCTGGTCTTCGTGTACATGACATCTCTCGGGTCCACTGGTCCCAACACCTCCTCACAACACAATCAGAGCGGCCTAATTGACGAGCTACTCGCCTAGCTGACCACCCAGCTTCCATCATCCCGACGATTCTCCCCCTCTCAAACGGCGACAACTGCTTATATTGTCTTCGAACACGGCGTAATGGCATGTCTATCTCAGCTCTTCCTTTGTTAATGATTCAGCACACTCAAATAAGCTTTGGTTACCTGTTTTATACTCCACAGAGTACGATGTTCAACGCCCTCTACCGGCTATACGTAATGCGCAATCACGCTGCATTTCTAATCATTTGCATATCTCCCCGACATGTACCTTCATTGCAAGTTTCGTTACGATCACGCAATTATTTCTTGGTGCGCTAATTTTTTTGTCCATGAGTGTATTTATATTTATAGATGTGTGTGTATGAGAGAGAGAGAGAGTGTGTGACGAAAAAACGTGTTCTCCTAAATTATTTTTAAAGTATATTCCAAATTCTCTTTTTTATAAAAGCCCAACTCCTTTTCCAAAATGCGACCAAAAAATAAATTAAATGATAATATATACTGCCCCTTAATGCACGTGCCGATCATTACACTGGCACTTGGTAATAAATAAGACTTGTTTTCGAATTCTGAACCTCTAACAGAAAGTAATGCGCGCGTGATTCCAATTAAAGCATGATATTACATCATACCTCACACGCCGGTCCCAAAGCTGAGGGGGAGCGAAAAATGAGACTTGGTAAAAATGCGAAATTTAACGGATAGCGAAAAAAATATTTATAGTTTTAATATGACAAAATTCATAAAAATATGGAAATATGAGGGAATATTTGACTATTTTTTTATATGAAACTAGCTGAGAACCCGCACTTCGCTACGGAGTACATTCAAATTAAATTCAACGGTCAATGTATGCAATTAATGCCAAAAAAAAAAAATATATATATATATATGTTTAATAAATACGACGATCAATGTATACAATTGATGTAAAAAAAATATATATATATTTATAAAAAAAAATAGTAAGATATATTTTTATAGACAAAATAATGAAGAAGAAAATATTCAAATTAAATCTAATAGGACATATTAAAGAATATAGTACAGTTAATATAGTACGGTTTGAGGAACATATCTTTTACTGTATTTTAATATTTTTTTGGATAATGTCCAATCGTCTGCCGCATTAGAGAGGGGAAAAATTTTTTTTGCCTATTTCATTGTTATGGACGTGACGATAAATTTATTTTAAGTACCAGAAAGAGAAATCACGTGATCAGCATTTAATAAATTAAAATCTAAAATTTAATCTTTATAAATTCACCAATCAGAAAATGGAGGTAAAGATTAGAAAAAGGTTTCATTTTAAAGGAATTTGTACGATCTTTCTCGTGATATAAATTTCATAACCCTCAAATTATTATTTTAAATGCAAACTTTAAAAAACTTACAAAAACAGCTTAAAAATTTAATTTAAAAAAATCTAAGAAGAATTTTTCAAAAATATAAGAATGTCTCAAAAATCTTTCTTGGTGCACCCCTACACTGTAAGAAGAATCGCCATGCAAAATTTCAGCCCTTTAGGCCCTTGCGGTTTGTCTCTGCGTTAACTGACAGTCAGTCAGTCAGTTACGGAACTGTTTTATATACTTATATAGATTATGAGAAATATATTTTGAACGCATATTACCAAACTTTATTGTAGCTCTAAGAATTCTACTAACCCTACCTGTAACTGTAGCGGCAACTGAGCGCAGTTTTTCTAAACTGAAAATTTTAAAAAAATATCTGTTAACAACATCTCAAGAGCGATTGAATGATCTAGCAACATAGGCGTAGCTTGCTTCTAAATTTTTTTTTTTTTTTCATTTTTTTTGGGGGGGAGGGGGGGGTCATGAATTGAATTCATTTAGGGTCCTCCTCAGCGCATTGACTGCGGACGGTCCTTAAAATATGAAATATTATGATTTTTTTTAGTTGTATAACACTAGAATTGATGTTTGAGTAGTATTCAAAAGTTATACAATGCGAAAAATAAATATAATGTAAGTAAAATGAGAAAAAAATATAGCGTCGAATTTTTGTTATGGATCATATCATTGTTAAAAACCATGATGAGGCTAGACATAATCGGAATCTTCAGTTTCACAGTTTGAAAAAGCGGGAAAATACCAGCTTTCTGAAATGTTTTCTATAATATTCCGATTTTAGCTTAACTTCTATTAACGTTTTAATTTATTTCAAATTAAGTTGGTCCTCATCCCGACGCTACGCCTATGTCTAGCAATAATTTCTATGGAAAAGACGGTATGGAAAATAATAAATTATAGAGATGCAATCAAGCAATTTCCCGCAATTAGGTTCGAAGAAGGATTTAGAATTCAAGAAATTTCGCCGTCCCCACCTTCCAGTGATACGGTATATCCTGAGCTAATACCATCAAGGTAAGCTCAGGAGAGAAAAAATTATTCTTAAATTATTATTTAATTTAATGTGGACTGAAAAACAACCCTGTACATTGCCTGGGCTCGAACCTAGACCAACCGCGTGGCAGGCGAGTACACCACCCCTGAGCCAGCGCTAATGAATATACATTTATATTATTTCTTATAGATTTAAATCAACATCCAATGCTGTTTCACCCTACATTAAACCATTATGCAAATGCACAAAGTTATTTTACACAATAATTAATAGTCAACAACAGTTAGTAGTCAACAATATGACTTTACATTGATGCCTTACAAAATTTTTCCTTTTTTTTTTCACTAGTTACACTGATATACTACTAAATACTTTTACACAGATACATTACTACTAGTCAACAAGAAATATAATGCACTTCAATTACAAATCATTTCATCTACATTTCTTAAGAACATTTATTAAGAAGAGAAATAAACTTTACAATATTCTTGTATTATTACCTTTAAATTTTGTGTATTTATCTTTTCACCAATCACCTAAGCTTCAGTCCATCAACATTAATTTACCTTCAATATCAGTACCGCACTATCTTACTGTCATTGACTGCCTAATGAAGGTCATAAGTCTCAATTTTCAAGCAAGCACGGAATATAAATATATGAGTCCCTGTTCAAGGATTAGACTTCAATTAAACATCAATCAGCAAGTTTTTCAATATAAGTAGTCTGTTTCCTTTAATTTATATCTCAATTGTCTATACTATATGCAACTTTCATTTTAAACTTTGAATTTATATCACGTACCTTGTTTAACATTCATGTATATTGTACAACTTTGTTATTCCAGTATTTTAACTTTTAAATTTTACGCCATTTATTTATAATCTATTTATAATCTTAATTAAATCACTTCCTAGCTTTCTCAATACTGGATTTTATTTCCGAATATTACCAATATTATTATTTTATTTATTCTATACCTTTAGTATCTATATCCTTAATCTATAATTACTCCGCATACATTTATTAATTTATTCAAATCTAATCTTAGCTTATTCTTTTCATTTATTCTTTACCCCTTAATTTCTATACTATGTCTTATATATAGTTGTTTTTTAAACATGTCTACCAACTTTCTTATCCGTATGCCTATATACTATGTACCAATACCATTTGCATATTTAAACTTTAGCTATTATTCATTTAGTAAATATACATTTCTAATTTTTCCCCTTATTTTTTCTCTAAAAATAATCTTTCAATCTTATTCAAATTTTATTTAATCTTATACCAATTTTATATTTATTTTATATAATCTTATTCAATTTTAGCAACTCACGATAAAATTCCTACCGCTTCTTTATTAAAAAACTTTCAAAATATTATCTTAATTTTTTTTTAATTCCCAGTTATTATAAATCAATAGCTATATATAACATTCTATTTATACAGAGGCTGTTCGCACATTTTTTAGACGATTTTGGTAAGCGGTAATAAAAAATCGTTTGCTGCAAAAGAAATAATTGCAATTGTACTATGTTTTTAAAAGTCAAAATTATCGTCTAGGGCTTGAAAGTTTTGTTTTTATTCAAAATGGCGTTTTTAACAAAGCTGTGGCTCGAAGGCTACATTTATGCTCGTTCCGAAGAGAAATATGCATACTCCGTTATCCAAAAACGATGTGAGAGTCATGGTTTTGTGATATCTAATGCGTCGATAGGTAATATCGTCAACAAGAAAGGAAAAAAACGTCAAATTGGAGCCTCAAGTGGGACAAAAATTCCAAACAAGTATCTAAGGAAAAAACGGACATCTTCGACTATTGCAAAGGTACGTTGTTTAATGTTAAAAGAAAATCCCCCTAGTCAAAGAACAGTTGCAAAATCATTAAAATGCTCGGTGTCCACTGTAAACAAAATGATAAACGTTGATTTAAATCTTAAGAAAGCGAAAAAACGCAATGTGCATCGTCTTCTTCCAAATCATATCGCTGAACGCAGGACACGCTGCAGAATTCTATATGAGAAACACTTATCCAAAGAAAAATTGAAAACAATTGTCACAATAGATGAATCGTGGGTGTATTTAAATGATTGCAACAAAAAAAGAGCCATTTATTATCATAAAAGGGGAGAAAATAATTTAAGTACATGGTTCAAAGAATTGAAAGAAATTTTTCTAAGAGATTCATGAATGTTGCTGGTTTTTCTTATAATGGCAAGTTAAAAATAAAGAGAGTGGAAAAAAATGTCAAGATTAACTCCAAATACTATCAGGAACATATTTTATCGCCAATTTTTCTGAATGAAATACCATCGCTTTACCCACAGTGCCATCAATCTGTGAGACTCCATAAGGACAAATCTAGCAGTCACACATCAAAATCCACTGTAAATTTCCTAAAAGAAATGGAACAAAAAACTGGTATCAAGGCCATACCCTTCACTCATATCCCTACTAAATCTCCCAATGTATCACCTATGGATTTTTGTGCTTTCGGACTTTTAAAATCTGCATTATCCAAACGTCGTCCCAAAACCCTTACAGGACTCTGGAAAGCTGTTCAGGAGGTATGGGATAGAATACCTCTTCTGACACTTCAAAAGGCATTATTATCCTGGAAATTGCGGTGTCGAAAGATAGTTCAGAATAAGGGATGTCAAATAGAACATTTAAAACACAATTTTATGTAATTTAGTTTTGTGAATACAATATACATCGTCTAAAAAATGTGTGAAAAGCCTCTGTATATGCCTAAGTATTATTATTATTATTTTTTTTTGGACTTATTCAGTAGCTGTGCCCGAACCTCCGACCTAAGCTACCAGAGCAATCAGCGAACGCTTCACGCCATGACTTATGATAAGGCAGCTTTATCTCGTATCTTTTATTTTATTGTCCAGTTCAATATTTCTATCAAACTGTGTTATTTCACATGTTTGTTTCCTTTCTTACTTATTTACATATTTATTATTATAATACATGCATTCATCTAATTCAATATTTACCATAAGTTCTTTAGTATTACATTTCAAAGACTACAATCTGTTGACCATTTTGCATTTAAAATCAGTTGATGCTTATTATATAAATACTTTGCAAATTTATATTTCTATTATTACTCATTGTATTATCACTTACATTCCTAATTTAAAAATTCATATCATTATACTTATTTACATATTTACTACCAACTAATTATTCATATTACTCAAGTACTTATCTTGCATCTATTTGAGTATTTATTATATATTACTTTACTTTTTACAATTCAGCAGTTACTGCTTTTATATTCACGTTACTTTTACATTTTTTGCCTAGCGGCAAGTGCCTTCGCGTTCGGAAAAAAAGTTTTTAACGTTCTTCGGATTTGATAGTTGATTCCTGACGCCCACATGGTTGAAATGGTTAGCGTCCCAGCTGCCACGCAGTGGGCTTGGGTTCAAATCCTTAATAGGCTTGGTCGTGCCTTCCGTGTAGTCCTCCTCATAGGGAGCAATGCTGGTTCACCTATAGGATGCTCCCATAATAAAGTAGCCAGCAAAACTTCGCGAATCTTCACAGGACAATTCAAGGAGTACTTACTGTCAGAGACAAGTGCCTGCCGCATTAAAAAAAAACTATTATTATTATACTAATTTTTAGGCTCCTGAGAGACCGACCTAACCTCTTACAGTGGTTCTGCCACGCTGGTAACTTACTCTAAACGTCACCTTTCTTCACTCATGCTGAATCCGGAATCTACAAACCCTATCAACCAGAAACAACGCCAAAACGTGAAAAAAATATATATTTCTTTAATTTGTCTCGTCTGAGAACTGATTTGGATTTCACTAAAGCTGGCCCAGTCTCGATCGGGACATGGCGGACGCTGACCTTTATCAGTTTCCATGGCAACAGTCGAAGCATCGCTTTTGCGCTGGCCTTGAACTCTGTAAGCTTCCTATTTTATTACCTCTGAGAGAGATGAGAGTACCTCTTATCAAACCAGTTTGTACCCCACTGCAACCCCGCAAACGCTGAAAAGTGAGGTAGCTCTGGTACAAAGCCAGTTTCGCGCTTTGTCAAATCTGGAATCTTATATTTTCCGAGAGATTATAGTGTTTTGAACACGGTCATATTCCTTGCTTTGATGAAGGGACTGGGGCAGTATTTCAGGACTTCATTGAGGGGTGATAGATTCGCATTTGCAGAAACCCATAATGGAAAATAAATGTTTTTATGTAAATGCATGTGACAAAAAGATGGAATTTCCAAAACTTTTGAGAACTAGAGATAGCACCTTCCAGCTTAAATTACGAAAAGACCAGACAATCGAGAAGATGCGGTAAAATTAATCAATTTGATCGTTATTCACCTGATAAAATGTTTTTAAACCCTGAAAAAAATTAATTATTTGACATTTTTTTTTTAATTCTGTGCATAAGTATTTGAGGAAGATCAATCCGACCCCGATTACATCTCCTTTCTGCCGCCTTTAAAGAAGCTTTCCTCGCAGGAAATTCTCAGAAATTTAATCAGAAAAAGAGGGGGGCTTACTGTATAATCCCCCACCTCCTACAACCTCTCTTTAATTCACCTGTAACAAGCAACTGAAATGATAAAGTTCATCAATCGAATTTATAAAACGATTTTCCTAAATTTTTGTTTACTGTTTTCTTTTAAAATATTCTTTTAATAAGATATTCTTTGTTAGTGTAAGGACTTTGCCTTGCATAAAAGACTGCCAGCACTTTTGTATTTTATGATTTAATTGCATATCTCGACTAAATACAGGCTATTTACAATATATATAAAAATATTAAATTCGTGGGTTCACGTCATCGACGAGGAAGGTCAGAGTTGAGTTGTTTCTGCGCTCATTCAAGTCTATTTAGGCCCGACAGTATCTCTTTGTCTCCGGCTCCAGCGTCACTCTGAATAACTTCATATCTGAATCTTCACATCTCGGAATTCGCGATCGGCGACTTTATATACCTCCAATGAACGTTCTCGAAAGGTCTGGAAATGCCACCTTTCTTTATCCAGTTACATTCCCAGACGACTAGGCGCCTCCGGATGGAAACTTCCCTTTTGTAGCTGACGAACTGTTCCGCGAGCTGTCGGTAGCACTTCCGGTCTTTATGTCGCCAAGACTGTCTGTCTCCAGCTGTCTAAATCAACTGTGTACACAAACCGCGTGAATTTCCACGCACAAAATATTTGATGTACAGGAGTCGTTACATTAGTGAGTAAGCAAGCTCTTAAGAAAAAGTTTTTAAAAAGTTCCATTTTTCTAAATTTTGTACTGTTGAGAATTTAGAATCCTATTACACAAACCATATGTTTTTACGATGATTGCAGGGCTAGATGCAACATTCTTATGCTGTACTGCCTGGGGCCCTAGGGAGCCTAGTGGTATAATATGCTGAGGGTGCTCAGGTCGAATCCCGGAGAACGCCATTAAAATACCCTCGTGTCTAGGCCAGATATGGGCACATTAAATCAGTAGAATGAAAAATCCCTCTATGAGGTCAGTGAGTGAGAGAAGGTACGAGCCCTTCAGATATCGCCCTTGAGGGTGTTCGGTTAAAATTTAGGTGGCATCGGGGGGGGGGTCGGTGTTGGTTCACCCATATGGTGCCCCTATTGAAAACAACCAAAAATTCTCGCCGGTTAAGTGTGAATGCCTTCAATGACAAGTGTCCCAGATTGGGATTGGCAAAGGACATCATGTTGTACTTACTGTTTGTACACGCCTTGCCGGACATTTGTATTTTAATTCCATTTACCTCCGAGTGGAATCCCTCATGATCTGCCATCTTTAAAAAGATGTACCTAATATTACTCTCAATGTATCTCTGTAAAATTCTGTATAGCATTCCTTATTTCTTTTTTTCATTAAACTGCCAACAAATATATATTTTACAGATAAAGAATGTATGGAAGTCGCACATAGAGTCAACAGAAGATGAGCCGCCAGTCCTGAGTCTACATATCCTTGTACTACGTAGCCTACGTATACTAACTTCTTGTCTTCAGTTTGGCATGGTGATTCCTGACGCCAGCCTTCTATGGTTCAGGTATGTGCCAATTTTCTAGAACATTGTCTGTCTACTAGACAGATATTCCCACCAAAGTATGTTTAAATATCTGACTGTCAGGCAGATTATTCTTCATACATTTTGTGTAAAATGTACAGTAAGATACAAATATAAACGACCCAACCTTTCGGTTATGCGTTAATAAAAAAAATAAAAAAATTTAAAAAAAAAACTGGGGGGGGGACTTATGCTAATTGTGTAACACACAACGAAATAGAATATCTATGAAATCGGATAATGAACAGCCATAAGGGCCATAACTATTTTTCTTATGGCTCTTCTACAGTAATAATCATTATAAAACCTATTCTTATTCCAGATATCAATATTGGTAGGTAAGCTTCTGCGTATATTATTAAATTGACTGCATACTATCATACAGTGCTCCACCGATTGTTCAGCACCACAAGAGCAAGTGCTACTTTTTCCGTGAAACCTGCTTTGATAACTACCAAATGACCCATGTCCAGTGATTGCTTGGTTTATGTAAAAATCTGCACTTAGCCTGTCAGTTTTAACTTGAGGAAAAATTTCTCTTACTCTAGTTCCAGCAGTTGTATTGTTCCACCTATCTTGCCAGACGTGTTCCGCCATTTGAAATAATTTTGCTTTTACTTGATTTCTAGTCCATTTAATTTCTTTATTTATTACTTCCAATTTAGTTGCTTCTTTTGCAGTCTGATCAACTGCTTCATTTTTATCAATCCCAATATGCGCTTTTATCCAATGTAGTGCGACATTAAGTCCCGAAGTTTGAACTAATTTTTTGATGTTATCCACGATCTCACTTTTAAAACTGAGTGTATTTAATGCCTGTAACGCACTACGTGAGTCTGAATAAATATCAATTGCTTTATGACCTTGTCCAATAGCATCTTCAATAGCCAGTTGTATTGCATACAGTTCAGCACTGAAGGAACTCGCATTATCAGATAGCCTTTGTTTTATTTCCAATACTTTTAAATCCTTAATATATTTATTAATACCTGCCCCAGTTTTTCCATTCATGCGGGAGCCATCCGTGTAATAATTAATATCAGTAATTGGAATTAAATCAAATGTCCAGTTTATTGTCCATAAATCAGTCTCACGTTTTATAGGTCTGTTCGCCAATTCACAATTATTTTTGCTAAAATTTATATCCATAACTTTTATTCCTTGTTCCTTGTAATATATTTCAAACATTTTGTAGTCAATTTCAGCTCCGAGATCTAAAGGCATACAACCTGCCAGTACGGCCAATGCGTTCGTTGAAACTGTTTTATAGCATTTTGTAATGCTCAGTAAGAAAGGTCTTTGAATTTTATTTAATAAATTGTTTTGTCTTACTGTATTCTTGAACCAGAATGGGGCCCCATAAAGGATAATTTTTTCTATTATTACTTTATATATTTCTTTCAATATACTGGGCCCGAAGCCCCAAGTCTTCTTACTGTACCTTGCCAGACCGTACATCACTCTAAGAGCCTTATCCTGTACTTCCACCAGATGTTGCATAAAATTTAGGTCTTTATCCAAGAGTATACCCAAATACTTTACTGCTTTACAATATTTAATCCCATGCATACCCAATTTGATTGTAGGTTTGCGTTTGATTTGCTTTTTAAAAGCTATTATCGTGTAGAAACATTTATCCGTGTTAAATTTTAATTTATTATTATTTGCCCATTCTAGACACAAGTCTAAGATCTTAGTCGCATATTGAGTAAATTTATAAGATACCTTACTGCTAATTGTAATAATCAGATCGTCAGCAAATGCTTGCATTTTAATGTTTGCCTCTTCCCATTCCTTCTGTAACAGCGGGTTAATTACCAGTAGCCAAAGAATAGGTCCCAGGGAAGACCCCTGAGGAACCCCAATATTATAATCCCTTAGATCATTATTTCTTAGTTTAATCTTCCTATCTTGCAAGTAGTCAATTATTATATTATAGAGATTCTTACTTATTTTTAATTCTTTTAAACTTTTGACAATGCTATTTTTGCGGACTGAATTAAAAGCGTTACTTATATCTAAAGTCAGAATACAGGTATGTTCCTGTCTAGCTTTATTATCCTCAATTATTCCTTTTAAATTGTGTAGAGCCGTATTAGTATTTATGTTCCTTCTGAAACCAAATTGGTTATCAGAGATAATTCCATTGCTTTCTAGGTGGTAAACCAGTCTTTTGGTTATTATTTTATCCATCACCTTACCCAATATTGGCAGCAAACAAATTGGTCTATATGAAGATGGGCTCTTTGGATCCCTTCCAGCCTTTAAAAAATAAATAACCTTAGTTATTTTCCAAACTGCTGGAAACTTCATTTCCTTCCAGATTTTATTATAGAGTTTCCATAAGAAGTTTCTATCTGCCCTATAAATTTCCATAATTATACTAAAAGTGACCCCATCATAGCCAGGCGCTTTATTCATTGGCATTTCCTCTAGAATTAAGTCTACTTCTCGTTTCGTTATTTCATTATCTTCAATTTCCCTCTCATCATCAACGACATTCAGTTCAGTATCTTCTTCAGTCTTAAAATGATACGATGTAAGTGCCTTTTCAATATTATCTTCTGTTTCATGTATGACACCCTCATGCATTGTTATCTGCAATTGTTATCTGTATCTTTTCATGCAACATATTTACTGCATTGTCTCTCTCAGCGAATTCCTCTTTGTGTACTACCCTTTCATTATCTCTCTCTCCCTCCTCTGTTGAACTACCTTCTATACTCTGCACTGGTACTTCTAGCTCAACAATTTCATGGTTTTCCACGTCAACTTTAGTAGTTTGTTTGGGCATTTTATTTATCACGCTGTCTTGTTCACTATCTCCCATTATTGAATCTATATCCTCTATAGTGGCTCTAACCAGCCCTCTAATTTCCTCCTCTTTTTGCATTAACGCCTCTGGTGTTCCTAAGCCCTGTTTCTTTTTATCTTTTGACCCTTTATAGATCTTTGATCTGCTCGGCATACTAATTTCAGCCTCTTCTTCGCATATTTCGCTATCTGGTTTTGGTTCCATTGCTCCTTTACTAACAATTCCAGATTTTTGTTTCTTTTCATTCTTTCCGATATTCGGTGTTTGCATATCCTCTGCTCTCACATTACGAAGCACCATTCCAGATACATTAGTTCTAGTTCTAGGTTTGTTTTTATCACTCATGTCACAGAAGTCAGTTAACCAACCGAACTACTCAGCAAATAGATGATTATGCCACCTGAACGTTATTACCTTCTGTAAAGTTATACCAGATGCTGTGAATAAATTAACTATTGCAATTACAGCCCTGTTAATGTAAATGACTCCTACAATTTGAAGGAGAGATCCCGAACAGCTCGTTCGAGTCACCTAATACACAGAAATCTCTAATATACAGAATACAACAAGAAGGCCTGACCTACCTTGGCAAATAGACATAACATAATACAGAACTATCCAATTAAACTTCCAGTAATCCAAGTGACAGAAGGAGCCGAGTACGCAGAACGGCACGAGCCGCTGCCGACTATTTATGTCACGACTGCCGGGAAAAATAGCTGTTTGTACGGCCTTCAGACGCCCTTGACACGTGAATCTTCAACGCCCGGGCGGACCCCGAACGCTCACCGGGAGAGAGCGCTTCTATAGCCGCGGCTCTCAAAGCCCTTCGCCGTCACCAGCTAGTCCTAATACGTTCTTTTTTTTCTTTTTTTTTTTTTCAAAGTCCTGATAATTCGATAATAAATAGTCACACAATAATAAAATTTGTAACCACGTACTCCACACTTCAAGTTATTCTAAAATGTACAGTAAAGCTGAAAATCTTACTGTACATTTTATACAAAAGATTTGAGTTTTTGAAGACTCTGGGAACGACTTTGGCCAAACCCGGTTTTGTGTTACTTGTTTTGAAACGAAAGATGAGTAAGACTGATTTTCTTAAATGCCTCTACAAAACGAACAGTAATATAAACTATTTTATTGTAGTTACTAAACTATTTTATTTAGAAGTATGAAAATCTTACTGTGAGTTAAACACTCTTTCTTCTTATAAATATGGCTCTCATTCTTTTTTACATTGAAGATAAGTATTTTAATTTTTCATCATTAATTTCAACCATTTTTTATTCATTGTTATGTCATTCCGCGCAGACTTGCGTCCGTATATTAATGAATATACATATTTTTTTAGTTTCAAAATAAAGTTATATAATGCATCTTTAAAATGACCAACTTTGAAATCAAAATTCTTAGTTCTTCATAGAATAAAGGGTTTTTTTTAAAATTTTAATTTCGAAATAAATTTGATAAATTTTACTGTAATTAAAATTTTAATGGCAAGAATGACATAATAGTAGTTCATTTTGATGATACATGTTTATATTGTCCGTGTATAAAATTTAATGGTATTCTAGCCAAGTTTTACTGTTTTGGTGATATCATGTGCGCAATGACACAACAATGGAAAAAAACAATGGTTAAAATTTTAAACAATTAAAAAATGTATCTTCAACATAGGCAAAATTTAGAGCTATATTTATAAAGAAGAAAGAGTGTTTAATTCACAGTAAAACTTTCATATTTCTGAATAAATTATTTTAGTAACTACGGATGATTAAAAATAGGGTTATGTTTGTGGAGTCTGTAGGCCTTTAAAAGGTATGTGACTCCTTCGAGAAATGGTTTGACGATTGCGGCTACCATGAAATAAACCACAAATACCCTCAGAATTTCCAGTTAGGAATACGTGAGAAAGAGATAGTCCATCTATATCCGACTCACAGGCAGATGTTCCCTCCAAACGGGTAAATAATCATGTTCCGGCCGAAGGGTTAAGCTAAAATTAACAGAATATAAACAGGAATCTCAAACGTAAAGACAATGGTAACCCCCAAGTATTCAAAATGTTTTAAGTTTAGAATTCCCCATTCATAAATTTTTCTATATATCAAATTTACATTCTAATATATTTCAGAAAAGAAGGTTAAAACTGTCTGAAGAGTTATCAGATTCCTTCGTCTTTTACCCATGCCGATTGGAACTACTTGCATCAGAATGCTTACATGACACAAGCATTTTCAGACGCAACATCAGCGTATTCAACTGGTAGATTATCTTCTTTTGCCCTATATGCAGACTTTCAGAAAAGTTGGAGCCCGTCTAACTTTGTGCCCAACATTTAGTGACCTCGTAGACTTTAATTCAGTGAAGTATATTAGTTTTATTGCTGATTTGAACCTTCACTGGGTTGCCAGAAATAAATTTATGACCGAAAGGCTCAGATGTGGAATAAGACTTAAAATAAATTAATTAATTACCCATTTTTTTCATTTACGTCCAACTACAGATGGTAATGGAGAAATTTCACAATTTCTAAACTAGATTCCAGATTTCTCGATTACTTCTAAAATCGTATCGTCTTTCAAGATGACACGAAGTCACTTGTGACTTCGCTTTCCGTTGGTGCATCCTGTTCCTGTAAAGAAGAGTGCTTTTTTTCCCTCTTTGACAGTGGGCGATGAGTGTTTTGCAGTTCCTTTTAGTTCAAACGTATTTTTAAATGCGGAAATTTTTATTTATATTGCATAGGCATAAGGAGCCTTGAAAATTACATCCAAAAGGATAGGGTTTTTGCAATATGTTTTAGAACTAATATTTCAGTTTTATGGGAGTCCATAGGCTCTTTAGAAATTTAATATAAACAATGCATATATCATATTGGCAAAAGTTTATTATTCTTGTTTGACGTTCAGTGGTTTACAAACTGCATATACAACAGTAACTTTTAAGTGCCCACCCTCTCTCTTTGATTGGTGATGACCCTGTTTTCATCGATTTCTTCCCTTGTTTTAAGTCACACAAACACGCATCTATATCTATATTTATATCTCTCTCTCTGTGTGTGTGTGTGTGTGTATATATATATACTATATAATAATAGGTGTAAGCTCGGAGTGTAGTCGTAAATAGGCAAATAACTTGGCCGTTGAAAACATCACTTTTGTAGTCGTAGCTAAGGCAAATGGAAATTGTGGCGGGGCGAAGCAATGGCCGGGAGCTTCAAACATTTTGTATCCATAACGTGCAATCAAAGTAGCGAGTGGCGAGGTAGATGGAGAAGACAATAAAACCCCTCGGAACACATCAGGAAAAATGCAGCTGGTTCATACATAGTCTTTATTTCCGACACTGTTTCGTAGAACATCAATCGGGAACGGGGACCTGGCCCCGCCCGTACAAATTGACAGGAACGAAAACTTCATGTTTTCTGGCTGTGAGCAAACAGACAAAGACTACAGAATCACGCAATTTCTCTCCCGAGTACGGGTCTATGAAACTTCAAATTTCTCAGAAATGAACACGTGATTAAGTCGCGTCATATGGGGTGATGGTTTTCGAATGTTCGACCCGGTTCGATCTTATATAACTGTTATGTAATTCTCGGCGCGTGGCTTTAGGGGAAAAACTAATAGATTGATATTGGTTGAATATAGGTCGCCATCCAAGGTTAAGGGACGGTATTCTGTTGCGATAGGATGAAGAATTTGGAAAGGGCGTGTTAAATAGTAAAAAGGGGTTTGAAATTTATTTCAATTTCCCCCCCCCTCCGGAAAAGACTTGCCTGAGGGGCCGACTCCCTCAGCAAGGCTCTCCATCAGGCTAGGCCCCCGTATCAAAAACGTAATTGGGACTAAAATTTTGAGGAGTAATTTGGAATAAAATTTTGACTCAGGGGTTGACAAATTGAATTTTGTATTACTATCATCTTTGTGTGTCTGCTCAGGTCATGAAAAATACAAAACAGCACAAAATAGCACTAACTAGTATTAAACAAAAATTAAACAAAAATTCAATACATTTAAATTACACTTTGGAATGAGTATGGTCATATTTAACTATTCAAAAAAAAATTAAATATACACTTAAAATGGAATGAAAAAATATATACTTATTTAAATACAATAAATCACAACAAAATTTCAATGGACGTTTAAAAATGGAATGAAAAAAAAGTTTATCATGGATTACGTTACTTCATAACAATTGTTTAAAAACTTTAAAAGGCAAAAATAAATCAAACTGTCAATATCAGGTTACATTCATGAGATACAGGGGTTCACACATAATAGGTTTTGTAAGAGAAAGTTTAAAAGATAGATTTTTTATTTATTTATTTATTTTTCTTTTACAATTTATTTAATTTATGTAGACAACACACAAAGTTTAACCATCAAAAATGAGTTAAGAGGTGTTAGGCACCCCAAAAATAAATAAAATCAAAAAGGAAATGGATCTCTGGTTCATGATTTTGGTCGCTGTTCAGGTTTAGACTTCATGGTTGTTATTAAAGTTAATTAGTTAAATTCTTGGTAAATATCTCCAGAAGTTTTTCTAATATAATTTTTCAAATGCACCATGGAAACAAATTAATAAAATAAATTTTAAAAATACAATTCAATTAGGAAAAACACGATTTTAAAAATAATTCTCTTATAAGTTGTTTTAAAATTCTCAGTCAACCAAAACACTCAACCTTAATTTTTTTAAGTTAGGAAGAAATGGATTTAAAAATTATCAGTCCACCAAAACACTCAACCTTCATTTCTTTTAAGTTAGGAAGAAATGGATTTACACTACTGGAGCAATGAACTTAGCCTAGGTCTCCAAATGTGACAATCTGTGGTGTGATATTCCGCAGAGGTCCGGTGAAAACGCACTAAACTCAGGCCCACTGAGCTACCATTGGTTGGGTTCTTCGAGGATTATTTTGCGTTAGGGGTCGAACCGAATCAGAAATATTTATTATTATTAAATTAAATTATGGTCGGGGTCTAACCGACTCAATTGGGATTTGTATTATATCATATTTGTGGTCGGGGTCGAACCGACTCACAAGGAATTAAATTTCAATTAAGTTGAGGTTAGGTTAACGAAAGCAAAAATTTGTTTGACTTAATTCGGTGCAAATTGTTTTAAATCATTAATTTTCTTCAATATCCAAATCAAGTTAGAAGAGTGCACAGTCTAGTAATTAGTATTAAAAATGTCATGGCAGTGAAATCAGGATCACTTTAGCATATATCAGGAATTCACAATTACTTTCATATTTTTGACTAGGTAGTATGGTATTGTTTTAAGTCTCGAGTATCCGGATACAAAAATTATCAATATCTTAAAAAATTCAAGATTCATCAACATTCAAAAGTATCAAAATTACAATTATAAAATAAAAAATATCAAAACATCCACTACAAAATAAAGAATATCAAAAACATTTCAAAAAATACACTAAATGATTTGTGGTACTTGAGAGAATTTGTTTCCTAAAATTTTTATCTGAGGTTAATAAATCTCAGTCCTTTATCTTAAATAACTCTCAACACATATTGAAAACCAAAGTCCAAAAGCTTTGCAATAACTGCACCACATGAACACAAACCAAAAATGTAAACACACTCTCAGTTCTTATTGCGATTGAAAGTCCCATAGCTTCCAGTAAATGTGTCACAAAAATACAGAAATCACTAATAACTAAAAGTATCAAAATCACTTAATGAAACTAAATATACACTAAATGTTATGGAATATATCAGAATTGGTAACTTTAAACGTTAAAAATCACTCACTGAAACTAAAATGCACAATAAATCAGATGATTAAAATATATCAAAATTAGTAAACTAAATCTCAACTTATTAATGCACAGTTATATTTTCAAAAATTAAATTTTCTCATTTGCACAAAAGAAATGTTGGAATTTTCTTAACTTTTATCATTCGTCATCTGTCCCTTTATCCATTATTTTATGAATTATATTTAAGAAAACATATTAAAATTACTCATATTCATTCAACTTATTTTAAAACAAACATATAATATCTTTTATTGATAAATAATTAAAAATACTTTTTCACTATAACTTACCCATGGAGTATCAATCACTATTTTATTTTAATTGTATTATAATATAACTCAAAATTCAAATTGGTAAGAAGAAAAAAAAATGGGTTAAGAAAATAGATCAATCTAAATTATTTGATGTCCAGGAGTCACCTCGAAACTGGGTTTAATGGTAAAGTCACGATATTTCTTTTTTTCTCTTCCAGTTTAACATCATGTTGAAACACACGTCGGAATCGAACATCTCACACCTAATCCTTGATTGGCACGGATCACAAAAAATGCAACGGCGACACATCTTTCTTTTGCCACAATCTGCAATACTTCTTTAAGACACACGCGCACATGATTCCGTTTGAAGATCACGCTGAACTCCGACGCAGAAAAACAAACATGTCTCTCTCCATTGCTTAGCACACAGAAACCGAACCAAAACATTTCCTTTGAAGCGCACAACACGTATTACGAACTTTCTCCGAGGCGAAAAAACACTTGTATAAACACCGTCTTCACGGCGGAGGTAACTATCCTGGCCGACTTTTGTAATAATAATAGGTGTAAGCTCGGGGTGTAGTCGTAAATAAGCAAATAACTTGGCCGTTAAAATCATCAGTTTTGCAGTCGTAGCTAAAGCAAATGGAAACTGTGGCGGGGCGAAGCAATGGCCGGGAGCTTCAAACATTTTGTATCCATAACGTGCAATCAAAGTAGCGAGTGGCGAGGTAGATGGAGAGGACAATAAAACCCCTCGGAACACATCAGGAAAAATGCAGCTGGTTCATACATAGTCTTTATTTCCGACACTGTTTCGTAGAACATCAATTAGATTTATTCGAACACATCTCGCGACGCTGGCCGGGAACAGGGACCTGGCCCCGCCCATACAAATTGACAGGAACGAAAACTACATGTTTTCTGGCTGTGAACAAACAGACAAAGACTACAGAATTGCGCAATTTCTCTCCCGAGTACGGGTCTATGAAACTTCTAATTTGTCAGAAATGAACACGTGATTAAGTCGCGTCATATGGGGTGATGGTTTTCGAATGTTCGACCCGGTTCGATCTTATATAACTGTTATGTAATGCTCCGCGCGTGGCTTTAGGGAAAAAACTAATAGATTGATATTGGTTGAATATAGGTCGCAATCCAAGGTTAAGGGACGGTATTCTGTTGCAATAGGATGAAGAATTTGGAAAGGGAGTTGTTTGGCCCATCGATAGCTCAATAACTCTTTAAGTAAAATGACTCAACTCAAAATTAAACATGTTGGACTATATGGGTTTTCTCGTAAATTTTATTGTTACATCTCTGAACTACGCTCACTCCGTTCTCCACTCGGAGCTCGTCTCATCTGCTCATCACACGTCACACAGTACATATACAGCGACAGCAGCGCTCTTTTTAAATTCGGCAGGCGTTGCACTCAACATACCACCCGCCCTGACAAATTTTTTAAAATTTTCAACATATAAATCAAGCAAGTTACAAATACCAGATGACACTCGTTACAATACACTGGAAACCATAGTACACAATGAATTTACAATAAAAATGTGCTCAAATAGTCAAATATTAAAAAAATACACTAAAATTACAAAACAATACATAACAATACATAACAATTACAAAACAATAAATTGATGCACATGCACAAATAAATCAAAATCATATACTTCAATTAGATTCAAAGGGTAATTTAACAACCTTATGTACAGGTCGCTTATAGATACCTTTACTTGTTTTTAATGTAACTACTCTGGTTATATTATCCTTTCCTGGATGAACCTTAACTATATTGGCAATTTTCCAGCTCAGAAATTTTGAATCATCATCTTTAACCAAAACTACCTCATTTTCCTTAAACTCGTTTTCTCCTTTATACCATTTAGGTCGTGCTTGAAGACGATTTAAATAGTCTGAGGTCCATTTACTCCAAAATGTTTGAGATAATTTTTGCACTAACTCCCACCTACCGAGCTTATTCATTGGAATCTCCCTAAAATCTGGTTCGGGCAATGATGTTAACGATGAGTCAACTAAAAAATGGGCTGGAGTAAGAGCTAAATCATCATTGGGATCTTCAAAGAGAGGGCAAAGAGGTCGTGAGTTTAATACCGCCTCCACTTGTGTAACAAGTGTAAAAAATTCTTCATGAGTAAGGACCGTATTTCCCACAACCCTTTTAAGGTGGCCTTTTAAAGATTTAACCCCAGCCTCCCACAAACCTCCAAAGTGAGGTGTGGCAGGGGGATTAAAATGCCACTTAATGCTCTCAGAAGCAAGAAAATCCTAAAATGTTTCTATACTTTCCTTTTTAAACAACCCCTTTAAAATTTTACGAAACTCATTGTTGGCTCCTACAAAGTTAGTTCCGTTATCACTAAAAATCTCACGAGAATTTTCGAGAGATTAATACGATACGAGAAATAAATCTCGTATCGAGAATATACGAGACAATAAATCTCTACGAGAAATAAATCTTTTCAAGGCACCAATAAAGGCTTCAGTACTTAAACTATTTACAATTTCTAAGTGTATGGCTCTGACAACAAAACATACAAAAATACAAATGTAACACTTATATACTCCTTTCACTCTACCTGGGATTAATTTGATACTAAAGGGACCACAGAAATCCAGTCCTACTTTAGTGAATACTCTTGAAATGTTAACTCTGGCACTAGGCAAATCCGCCATCATTTGGTTTTTACCTTTATCACTTACCTTAAGGCATTTTAAACATTTCTTAATTACTCTTTTGACTGTTGATCTGCCATTAATTATCCAAAATTGGGTACGAATGTTGGCTAAAGTAGCCTCAGTTCCTGTATGAAAATAAAAGACATGATAGTGATTAATAATCAAATCACAAATAGGATTGTTACTAGGAATTAACATAGGATGTTTTTGTTCTGCCGGTAGGTTAGAATGTCTCAGTCTACCTCCAACACGAAGTATGTTCTTCTCGTCTAAAAACGGAGACAAATTCAATAAGTTACTGGATTTCGGTAACCGTTGTCCTCTTTGAATACACTGAATTTCCTTTGAAAAACATTGCACATTTCGCACTAAACAAAATAAAGATGCGGATAATTCAGGTGCAGTTAAACTGCCAGTGATTTCCGACGATGTATTTTTTGTATTTTCTTTGAAACGCACACACCATGCAATTATTCTTTGCAGTTTCAGTAATGAAGAACACTTATAAATGATGGGGAGTATCTCAGATTCTTGCACCAAGAGACAAACTGAATCCCCTTGATTATCCCTTATTAGCTCACTTTCGTATAAATCACTATTATGGATGTCCTTGCAGTCACCAGGGAAGTTCACTACGAGCTCTCTTAGAAAGGATGGCCCTAACCACCACAGGTCACTTTGTTGAATTTTCTCTGGATCAAGTCCTCTCGATATGATATCTGCAGGATTTTGTTCCGAGGAAACATGATGCCACTGATTTATCTCTGTAAACTCTTGGATAATCACCACTCGATTGGCTACAAACGTCTTTAAATCTCTGGGTTCCTTTTTCATCCACGATAGCACTATCGTAGAATCAGTCCAATAGATCACTGATGTAATGTCCATTTTTAATGCATTTTTCACTTTATGCATTAATTTGGTGAGTAGGACGGCACTACATAACTCTAAGCGAGGTATGGTTACCCGCTTAATCGGTGACACACGAGATTTACTCGCGACAAGCTTCACTTTCACCTCTCCATCTGAAGTGACCGATCTGGCGTAAATTGTAGCACCATGTGCCTTTTCGGAGGCATCACAGAAGCCATGAACCTCAGTTACTTCAGAGCTTTGAATCACTATGCACCGTTCAATATTGATGTCACTTAAACTCATTAAAGACCGCACAAATTCTTGCCATTCATAAGCTTCTTTCTTAGGAAGCCTTTCCCTCCAATCAATTTCGAGCAACCACAATTGTTGCATGAAAATTTTTGCTTTAGTGGTCACTGGACCAAGCAATCCAATGGATCAAAGAGTCTGGCGATAATTGATAAGACCGACCTTTTAGTAGGATGAGCATTTTGCTCCACTTCTACCTTGAAGGTAAAACAGTCAGTTCTAGCCTTCCAGGCAATACCTAAAGTTTTAATATCATCTGTAGATGAAAATTCATACTCCTTTTCTGTGGTTGGGATAAGCTTGGAAGTATTCCCACACCACTTGTGTAATGACATCTGAGCAGTTTTTAGAATGCCAATAAGTTGGTTTTGCAAAGTTCTTGCAGCCTCCAATGTGTTTGCTCCACTTAAGACATCATCCATGTAAAAGTCGTCACACAGAACTGATGCAGCCATAGGAAAGTTTTTCCCCTCGTCAATGGAAATCTGTTTTAAAGTTCGAAATTGCTAGGTACGGAGCACTAACGGTTCCGTACGTCACGGTATTCAGTTCGTACACCTTATCGGGCTCGTTAACTTCCTTCTTCCACAAAATTCTTAGAAGGTTTCGTTGATTCTCATCTATATTAATCATGCGGTACATTTGACGAATATCTGCAGTGAATGCAAAGATGTGTTTACGGAATCTCACTAACAAAGAAAAAAGGTCGTCTTGAATAACTCCACCGTTATATTGAATAGAGTTCAGCGATTTTCCACTAGTAGTCAAGGTGGACGCGTTAAACACAGTTCGCAGTTTTGTTGTGCTTTTTTGAGGCCTATAGACGCCATGGTGAGGCATATAATATGTGAACTCGGGTTCCTCACTCTCCTTGATTTCAGTCATGTCGCCTAATTTTGAATATTCACTAAGAAAGTCACGATACAATTTTAGATACTCCTGGTCTCTAGACAAGCGAGTCCATAGTGAATCGGGTCGTTTTAAAGCAATGTCCCTCGAATTCCCTAAACATGACCAATGCTCTTTAAATGGCATAGTCACGACATATTTTCCTGTCTTGTCTCTCCTATGCGTCCGCGCATAATGTTCCTCACATATAGAATTTTCTTTATTTTTAGGTAATTCGTTTCCTATTTCCTCGATCTCCCAAGATTTTCTCAAATTCGAATTTAATTCTTCTGTCTCACATATTAAACCGCAATATTTGGAATTTAATTTATCTGAACTCAAAGTAGTACTACCTCCTACTATATAACCAAATACAGAGTCCTGAAGCGTCAGGCTCGCACCTTTTGCTTTTATTTTTCCTGGCTTTAATATGTTATAGAAGTATTTCGCACCAATTAAAATATCAATTTTTCCCGGAACATTATAATTAATATCCGCAAGTTTAACTGTCTCTGGAATCTGCAAACGCGCATCGATCATTTCATTTGGTATTAGGTCAGTTATTTTTCGTACTACTAACATAGAAATATTTCTCTCAAAACTCCTGTCTTTGTTCGCAAGAGTAGCCGTAACTCTACGATTAATCACCAGCGAGGCATCATTAATATAAGATATAGACTGATTTATTTTTTCACTCTAGTTGTAATCGCTGTAAACACTCATTACTTATCAAGCAAATTTGGGATCCCACATCTAATAAACATCTCACTTCCTGTCATTGCGAGTATCTATCTCTAATTAATCACTGTACCGTAGACAAAATAACATTCTTTTTATTTTCATTCTTTTTATTCTTCTCCTCGAACACTTGATCCATAACATTTTCTACGAATTTGATGTCTTTTTAAATACATCACTCCCCTCAATTAAACATTTTAAATCAATATTTTTAGCACCTTCTGGTACTGATAAACCAATCTCCTCAGCAACGCGTTTTAACTCATCTTTATTTAATTCGGCTATTCTCGACATTTTGAACTTATAAACCGAAAGTACACTAATTCAAGAGAACAATATTAACAAACAAACAAAAATTTCCTTTAAACTCAAAAAATTAACTTCGACTCGAGAAATTAAAATGAAAGAGCAATAGTATCCTCTTGCCCTTACCTGTATGCTGGGACTGCTGTCACACGGGACCAGGATCCATTGCTCCGAATACTCAAATTTCCGGTTCAATAAATATATCCAAAAGGGTAGCATCTCCGGATCACCTGGACCAATGTTTGGCCCATCGATAGCTCAATATTCTTTGAATAAATATGACACTACTCAAAATTAAACATGTTGGACTGTATGGGTTTTCTCGTAAATTTTATTGTTACATCTCTGAACTACGCTCACTCCGTTCTACACTCGGAGCTCGTCTCATCTGCTCATCACACGTCACATAGTACATATACAGCGACAGCAGCGCTCTTTTTAAATGCGGCAGGCGTTGCACTCAACAGGCGTGTTAAATAGTAAAAAGGGTTTGAAATTTATTTCATATATATGTGATAATAACGGCCCACCATTATAGATCTAATGCGTATTTAAAATTATCCTTGTTTTCTCTCAATAAAGTACAGTCTCTTTCTTCAAATTGCGACCTAGGAATTAACAAACTAACCGTCCAAATTACCCCTTAGTACACGCGCGTTAAAGATATTTGTAAACATGAATCAGGACCACGTGATGTTTTCGCCTCGGTGCGCTTTTCGGAACATCATGCGGCCTTTATGTAATCAAGTTAGATGCCTATTTCTAGCCAATAAAGATTTCCCCGCGATCAGTACCCGTACACTTTATAACCTTCTGTAAAAGTTTACGGCGTGCTTTTTACTGTCTGTAGATGTCTTGTCCTGTTTACGCGCTGCTCCGCTGCTGTCCGATATGATGTAAAATCTGCGTTCTGAATGCGCCCCGGCAGGGACCGCTGGCGTTGCTATTGTGTGTATCCAGTTGTCAAGATACCTTTTTTTGCTGAATAATATTTGTCTACATTAGAATAGGGAATAAATTGATATGCGTCACATCTCTGTTCTGTGTGTCCCTTCAATGCCTCGCATCTCCGTGGGTTTTTCCTCCCCTATGTACGGAGTATTACACACACATACATATATATATATATATATGTGTGTGTGTGTGTGTGTGTGTGTGTGTGTGTGTGTGTGTGTGTGTACCCCAGGTCGAAGAGGGGGGGGGGCAGCGTCGAATAAAGAAACCATCTGAGAGAGAGAGAGAGAGATGTTCCGGTGGAAGGGTTAAATAGTATTTATCAAGCGCGTAAAAATTCTAAAAGAAATAATTTTAATAATTCTGTTATATCAATACTAACTCGTAATTTCTTGATAAAATTTAAGCAAAGAGCATTGTAGTGTAATGCTTGACTAGGAACGCTTGTTAAAGCGAAAATATTGTACCCCCGTGATCCCCCCTGCTCTACCAATCAGAGGATTGGCAGCATGGGCGAAGGTGGTGTGGATCGTCGGGGAGTCCGTAAGAAAGAGACAGAAGAGCGCGTGTCTATTAGGGATCGGAGGTCTGGCGAGATAATGCAGGCTCGTCTCACCTCTGGTTAGTTAATTATTCTGTGATTAGAATAGAGTTAGAGGAGAGTGTCTCTTGTAGGGATCCGAGGTCTAGCGAGATAGAGCAGGCTCGTCTCCCCTCTGGTATGTTAATTATTCTGAGATTAGAATAGGGACAGAGAGAGCGTCTCTGAGAGTGTTAGGAGGCCTGACTAGATATAGCAGGATCGTCTCACCTCCAGTAAAATAATTAGTTCTGTAAGCAGAACAGAGTTGTCTGTCATTTTTATGTTAAGTGTGAAACTGTACAAATCTGTAAATAAATTTATGTTTGTGTTGTACAGTGACGACTCGTTTTTTGCACTACCTCAATTGCCCCCATGCCATCATAGGAAAAGAATTTAGGTGAACCGAGAGAGAAAGTGAGGGTTCACGACAAGCATGGATTTTACATTCGCGTTCAGCTATGCATAAATTTCTATTTAAGCGAATAAGAGTAATCGGATAAGGCAAAATTATAACTTTTAGGGATCAGTTGCATTTTAAAAAGATAGCATAAATTAAACTGCTAAAATTTTGCTAAAATTTTGATATAAATTTTGATAGCTAGAAGTTTGATTTGAAGAGAGTATTAACTCTCTTCAAATCAAAAATAGTTGTGATCCATTTAAGAAAAAGATTATCGCGAGAAAGTTTTCTTGAAAAGAGCGAATAAAAATGTAACGATAAATTTTTCCTTTATATCTTTTATATTTAGAGCCATCTCAGGGGGAAGGGGGGTGGAGGCTAACAACCTTTACTTCCCCTCTGATTACATCCGTGCATGAAAACAGTAACACGTTGCATAAACCATGAAACATGGCATTTTTCAAACTTAGACAATTATTTAATAGTTAACCATTACATTAATTTCGGTTTTATGCAAATACACGAAGTAGACAAGGTGGTGAAGTTTTAATAGGTTGCTCCCATAGGCGTAGCGTCGGGGGGGGGGGGCACGAGGGGGCACGTGGTCCCCCAACTTAACTTGAAATAAATTAAAACGTTAATAGAAGTTCTGTTAAAATCGGAAAATTGTAGAAACTTTTAAGAAAGTTGGGTTTTTTCCGCTTTTACAAACTGTGAAACTGAAGATTCCGATTGCCTTTAGCCTTAACATAGTTTTTAACAATGATATTATCCATAGCAAAAATTCGATGCTATATTTTTTTTCTCATTTTATTTATATTATATTTATTTTTCTCATTGTATAACTTTTGAATTATTCTCAAGCATCAATTCTATTGTTATTCAATTTTAAAAAATCATAATATTTCATATTTTAAGGACCGTCCGACAGTCAATGCGCTGAGGAGGGTCCTAATTGAATTCAATTCGTGCTCCCCCCCCCCTCAAAAAAAAAAGTTAGAAGCACGCTACGCCTATGGTTGCTCTGGATTATTTAAAATGCGTGCGTCTAGTATCAATGAGCTAAGTTGTTTCCTTTTATCAGTATTCGCTATTCGAATAATTTGCGATTCTGGTTTGGTTTTATTTTTGACTTCTCTCCTAAATCTTTCTCTTATAGCAATGAGTTTATTTTGCGATCTACATTCTGTCAGACAAATACAGGGATTTATTCAGTAAAGCTCAAAATATTGGTATAATTATCCAAATTTTTTGTGTCGTCTTCAAAATAGACCCCATGTAAGGAATTACACTTAGCCATCGAATAATCCAGTCGTCGAAACACTTCTTATGCGTAGTAACAAGTATATGGCTTTTAGCTCCTTCGGGAAATTTTGTTTTATGGCTTCAATGAACTCAAAACGTCATCCAAGAAGTGGTATTTTGAGTTAGGGGTTATCGTGGTGCAGAATCCATGAATTGTTCTTCCACAACTCCGGCTCAGCCATAACTTTTCAGTCGAACATTCTTTCGCGAACGCTTAATCTCGCCTAGATCAGTGATTCTCGAACTTTTCATACCTAAGGACCACTAGATGTTTTACAAAATCAATGGTGGACCACATACACTAAAATAAATGAAAACCTATATAAGCCTAGGCCAAAAGGCCAATATTTCGCGGACCACATGAAAACGTTCTATGGACCACAGGTTGAGAATCGCTGGCCTAGGTAACATAGTTTGTTGACTGACTGCTCCTTCACGAAGGAATTCTTAGTGAAAAACACTAAGATAGTCAAAGAGAACAGTCAACATGGCTTTGATTTTCGTGCGACATTGACGTGGTTTTTGACGATTTCGACTCGTTGTCTGAGCGCCATTCCGAAGCTTGATGGCTGGTTTGCATGTCAACTCATAAACCCATTTCTCGTCACCCGTTATGCTGTTGATGTTGTTTCTAATGCCCCCCTGGCCGGAATTTATTCCAGTACAGGGCCATATAGGCTAGCGGCTGAGGGGTGCGGCTCTGGTTTAAAATGGTACCACAAGGGTAAGAGTCCGATTTAGCCAGGTTCACCTCAATTTTGACCAAGCAACTCCCATGGGTGACATTTTGGGGGGATCGTACCCTCTCCCACTCTCTCTGACCTCATAGAGGAACTTCCCGGTCTACGGATTTAACGTGCCCATTTCTAGCTAGAAACGGAGGTATTGAATGCGCTTGTCAGGATTCAATCCGAGCACCCTCAACACCGAAAGCCGACGCGCTACCACAAGGCTACTTCGGGCCCCGTCACTCGTTATAATGGCTTTTATGAATGAAGGATATACCTGAAATACTCCATATGAAAATTGTCGTATAAAAATTAAGTGTCTACAATATCACATAAATCACATTTTAAAGTAATATATTTAAAGTAATATAGATTGCAACACAGTGTCCAATTAGCGCTATTGATTCAATGTATATCAAATGCAGCAACACATTGTTTTTCCCTTAAATAAATTATATTCTGCTCTTATCAAACACAATATTGCATCTTAACTGATGATATTGTATCTTAAACGAAAAACATGCAGTTCTAGAAACTTTAGACAGGTTCACCCTCTGAGGTACGCAAGGGACCTAGGGTCCACAAGTGTGGTATGTTTTATATGAGATGTAAATTTCATGTGAAAAAGGGAATTTTCTCATTAAGCCCTACTAGAGTGTTAATTGCATTAAACTATGCAGTAATCCAAAATTTAGCGTTATTAAAAAAAATAAAATGAACTTGGGTTTAGAGATATGGGATCCGTATATCCCGCATTTAATAACGCTCTATTCAGATTTTAACTATGTTATGGTACTTTATCCGTTATTCGTATTTATTGGCTGATACAGTTGCTGCGTTTCGTGTTCAGCATTAATAAGATTTCTAATCATTTAATTTCCTGAAAATCACCTCTCAAACCAGTCTGCAATTTTTATACAGGGGATGATGCTAACTTTGGTCAAAGACCTACACCTCACCGCTTCGTGAGAATTAAGGTCTATCCCTTGTGACGTAACTGAACAAGGGTCTACGAAGGCAGAATACCAAATGTTCTACCTTCATGTCGTTTTAGGTTGATTGCAACACAGTGCCCTCAATCGAGCCCCATTCTTTCGCCAAAGGTTGGTATTGCTTCCTCTTTTACTACATGTCTTGGGCATTGATAACCCATGTCAGTTTCATAAAAAGGGGGAAGGAGCATGAGCTTGAAGCTGCTGACAGTAGAACGATATTTTCACTCCATGCGGTATGCAATGTAATTTTATTTGTGAGTTCTACCTTCCCGATAGTTTTAAAATTCTGAAGGAAAAGTGTGTTATCTCTACCATGTGATCTTCCAAGAGTTAATCAACATAGAATACATTTAATACTACATGTATTAAAAGTTTTGCCCACAATTACTAGCTACAAATTTTTTATAATTACAAATTTATAAAAGAACTTATAAATTCGAAATATGAACAAGTTTAAAGACACTTTAATGAAATTTTTTTTACTCCAGCAGCAGGGTGGAACGATGGCCAAATATCTAGGGCGCTAGTCTAGGGGCGTGGGCATAATTGTTTGAAGTTGCCCGGAACTGTAAGAGCCAGCTGTTAATTATTCTGGTACTCAAATTCCTTGAGTATTCTTTGATGAGGTCCTGGTCTTTATTCTCGGTGAGAAATCATCAATTCGACACACAAAATGAAGCACATTTAAAACACAAAAAAACAACATTTAATAATCTGCGAAATTTGGATTTCAGACTTCGTCTAAACAGACGCCATTACATTTTTAAGCAATTCCTTTTCTAATCTATCGGGTGACGCAGCGCCCTCTATAAACAAATCTTTACATACTCCCCCCACAATGAACAACAGGTTCATTCCTAAACGAAAATACCAATTACCATTAATGAGAATAATAATGCTAAATAACATTTCTTAAGTTACTAAATAAAACATTTTGCAAACATTAAATATCAATGTAGTTCAATAATTCAAAAAAAATAATAAAAGATGTAATAACTTTATAGCTGTTAAAAAGAAAATGCAATTACAGTTTTTAGTCAGCTATTTCTAAATTATATAAGAGTTGGATTGGACGTTTAAGTGTCCCTTTAGAAGTTTTGATGTTACACGATCTTATTTTTCCGTCTCCGCCAGGAATCGTCTCTATTACACGTCCAATTTTCCAGACAGTTCTCGGAACACGCTCATCGTGGATTAAAACCAAGTCGTTTTCTTTAAAGGTTGAGGTACAGCTCTTACGCTTCTCAGAATGAAGAGATCTTAAGTCCAGCATGTACTCCCTTTTCCACCTTCGCCAAAAATTATCCAGGAGTCTTTGTCGATTATAATACTACTTATTGAGGTGCTCACATGGGTGACGATTTATCTAGGATAACAGGAATATTTGGTGGTAGGGAAGTTGCACGTTCTCCAGTCAAAAAATGGGCTGGTGTTAAGCATGAAGGCTCATTAAGCTTACTGTACAAGTAACTGATGGGTCTACAGTTGATTACAGATTCTATTTCAACTAGAATGGTTTCTAGCTCATCTGACGTCAAACATGATTTACCGAGGACTTTTCGCAGATATGATTTGACTGTTTTCACCATTCGCTCCCAAAAGCCGCCCCACCAGGCAGCTCTTGGAGCAATAAATTTCCATTCTATTCTTTTAGAAATGTAGAATGTCTTTACGTCATTATGGCTAATTGTATTCCACAACAACCCAAGTTCTTTCTCAGCTCGCTTGAATGTTTGGGCATTGTCAGTGAATACTACACTAAAGACCTCTTCTAGCGACGAATCGTCGAAAGGCTAGTAAAAATGACTCAGTACTCAGGTCTTGCACTAGTTCTAGATGCACTGCTCGAGTTACTGCACATGTGCACAGTAGAATATAACAATTTGAAGTCATTGCATAATTTTTCACCTTAATGTAAAGGGGACCTGCGAAATCTGAACCGCTCACAGCAAAGGGTGGAGACTCAGTTACTCTGTCAGATGGTAGAGGAGCAGTAATTTGTTGACCTGCTTTAGCAGTAAATTTTCGGCATATCATACAGCGGCTTATGAAAGTTTTAACTATTTGTCTACCTCGTGGTATCCAAAAGGTGTCTCTAACTTTAGACAATGTACTTGCTACTCCTAAATGCATTACTTGATTATGTGCTGACATCACTATCAATTCGGTTAGTCTACTGTTGCTAGGGATTAACCATGGATGCCTTTCTCTGAATTCAAATTTAGAATTTTGTAGTCTCCCACCGACTACCATTATTCCTGTGTTATCTAGACACGGATTCAAATCACGAATACTGGAGTTCTTAGGAATGGGATTTCCTTCTTTCAAACATTTAAATTCCATAGGAAAACATTCCGCTTGAATATTTCTAATCCACAGTCTCTCAGCATCCAAAATTTCTTCTGCGGTTAATTCTGAAGTCATTCGCATTTCCTTATCTTTTAATTTTGAATTTTCTGTAAACCTTTTCACCCAAGCAGTTTGTTCTGAACCAACCCCCCAAGCGCTGTTGCAGCAGCGCCCCCTTTTAAAAACAAGGGTGTTTGTTTACCAGAGTTCATCGAGAGACCCCATCGGAGAGACGTGTTTTGCGGTGCTTGTGACCGCGTAACCGATGGGTCTGAGTCTTTTATAGAGATATGTAATAAACTGAGCTTTAAACAGTCCATGAGTGATTACTTTGTGTGGTGTCCTGAGCTAACGACGACACCTGGTCCGTCGAGAACCTGAGAAGGCAACCTTGGATATTTTTGTGTGTTAACCTCCGGTTTATATGAGGATTTCGATTGTGATGCTCCGGAAAGACAAGTAGGAATCTTTTATAGTACATTAGTGAATATATGTGATTTAATGAGTTCCGAATTTTAAAACTGTGATTTAATGAGTCCTGAATTTTAAAACTGTGATTTAATGAGTTCAAAATTTTAAAACTGTGATTTAATGAGTCCTGAATTTTAAAAGTGTGATTTAATGAGTGCCGAATTTATATCTGAGATTTAATGAGTTCTGAATTTTATAACTGTGAGTTAATGAGTACTTAATTTGTGTTGCTGTGAGATTTAACGCATATTTACTGATACAATGTTTAAGAACGCGATAAAAGATGATCTTCGGCTTGTTGCCGTAAATCTAAATGAAGCAGTAACGGACAAAATGTCTGTGATCGAGTTGACAAATATTATAAAGCGTTCTGAGAAATTTAAAATTGATCCTGATTATGTTGAGGAATTAATTACAGAGATTGTGGATACTAGAAAATCAGAAGAGCAGAGAGAGTTAGATTTAAAAAATAAAGAGATAGAGTTTGAAAAACTTAAGCTGGAAAAAACACGAGCCGAGTTAGAATTGGCTAAAATCAGAGCAGAATCGAGAGAGATTTCCCCGGAAAAAGAAAATCCGGTTGAGAAAAGTGAGTCTTTAGAGTCGCTTGTGAAAGGTGTTCGAAATTTAACTTTAAGAGTTCCTAGCAAACCCGAAGGATGGGTGCTATAATTTGCATCGTTAGAGAGAGCTTTTCACACGAAAAACGTACCAGAAAAGTTCAAAGCTGAGATTCTCATAAATTTGCTTGGTGAGAAGGCCTCAAATGTGCTGACATACATCAAAGATGATGAGCTTTGCGACTATTCAAAAGTCAAAACAATCGTCTTACGGGAATTCGAACCGTCGCTGCAAGATGTTTTAGACCAATTCAGAAAGGCAGTACGTCAGACAAATGAGACGCATTTACAATTTACATCTCGACTAACAACTAGTCTTGATTACTACCTAAAATTGAGAAAAGTGACAGATTTCGAAACATTAAAAAAACTCTTGATTTCCGATAAACTATTTCAAACATTAGACAAAGAGACTGCTTCTTTTATAAGCGTAAGGCAGGCTGAAACGTGGTTTCACCCGATTCAGATGTCCAAGGAGATTGACGTATATTTTGCTTCACGAGGAAAAACCATGACCATAAATTCCAGTTATCAGAAAAATTCATATTCGAGAAATGTGTCTAAATCATTTTTATCTGAAGTGAAACATTCACAATGCATACTATATTGCGAGGAAAAAATTAATCATATTGTGTCTAAATGCCCAAAGTACAAGACATTATCTATCAATGAAAGAATTGAGGTGGTGAAGAGAAATCGTCTATGTTTCAACTGTCTAGGATCTCACAAGAAATCAGTTTGTGAGTCAAAAAGTTCATGTTACTTTTGTGGAAAAAAACATCACTCTTCGCTATGCTATGCGAAAGGGGAAATTGTCCTTGGACATCACCCCCTGAGAGAGCATCTTCGGTTACGAGTCAACCCCTCCTTTCTCCCAATGCAGAGGGATGTCTTTGAACCCAGACATCCCTTATCAGCGGCAACAGATAGGGTCGGGTCGTCCTTCCAGAGTGCTAGTCAAAACAATAATTCAGTTCTTTCTGTGCGAGGGATAAATAAATGTAAAACCGTTTTGCTCAGTACTGTGAATTGTTTATTGAGGGACAATCGAGGAAAATTATATAATGCGCGAGCAGTTTTAGATCAAGGTGCCATGAATTCTTTCATGACCATAGACTGTGCGAATAGTCTCGGTTTAAAAAGAGATAGAACCAATATGACAGTTTGCGGGATAGGAGATACCACCACCACAATTAAATATGTGGTTAGTACAACAATTTCCAATTTTGAGGGAAATTTTGAAAGAGAGTTAGAATTTTTAGTTGTATCCCGAATTACAGATTTCTTGCCGTCAAAAATGCTTAAGGTAAATGTGCCAGAATTAAGCTATGTAAAACTAGCGGATGAAAACTTTAATGTGCCAGGTCGCGTAGATCTGCTTTTGAGCGCTGAGATCTTTTATGAGCTGTTACAGCCAGGTCAGATTTATCCTGCTAATAGTAATTTGATTCTACAGAATACAGTTTTTGGATATGTAGTTAGTGGGAGCATACCCATAGCAACTGAGGGAAATGTACATTGTGGGTTCACTGGGGATAATACTGGTTTAAACGAAGTTTTAGAGAAATTTTGGGAAATAGAAAATGTGGAGATAGAAGTACCCAAAAATAAAGAAGCATTAATTTGTGAAGAGCATTTTGAGAAAAACGTTAAGAGAGATAGTACGGGGAGATATATAGTAAAAATGCCATTAAAAGAAGATCCAATGAGTTTAGGAAAATCCAGAGATATTGCCATTAAAAAATTAAATTCGCTGTGGAGTCTCTTTTTAAGAGAGCCTGAGTATTTAGAATTATATAGGGAATTTATGCGCGAATATAAGGAATTGGGCCACGTGAAGGAAATTTCTGAGTGTGAGGAAGAAGTGGGAACATATTATATACCACATTTAGGAGTCTATCGCCCTGATAAAAGTACGACAAAACTTCTTGTAGTTTTTAACGCTTCTTCACGAACAACCGTAGGTAATTCACTCAACTCCTTGCAATATAACGGTGGGGTTAGTCAGGAAGACCTTTTTTCAATAATGGTGAGGTTTCGTAAGCACATTTATGCTTTCGTGGCTGATATTAAGCAAATGTATAGGATGATTTTAATTGACCCCAGCCAAACTAAACTTCTGAGAATTCTTTGGAAGGAGGGAGTGAATGAGCCAGTTAAGACTTATGAGCACAAAACAGTGACGTATGGCACAGTAAGCGCACCTCATCTCGCTACCAGAGTGTTACTTCAGTTATCCAGAGATGAATATGAGAATTATCCTTTAGCGTCGCCAGTTTTAGAGAGGGATTTCTACATGGACGATGTCCTGAGTGGTGCCGACACTCTGAGCGAAGCAAAGGAACTTCAATCGGAGTTAATAGGGGCTCTCAAGAGCGGAGGCATGATGCTACACAAGTGGTGTAGTAATAACCCTGAATTAAAAACAGGGCTTGACAGTGACTACAATTTTCAAGAAGAAACAAAGGCGCTAGGTGTTTCGTGGAAACCTAGCATTGACCACTTTACTTTCCAAATTCAGCTGGAAAACGTGGTTCCGCCTACGAAGAGATCAGTGCTTTCCACAATTGCGCGAGCTTTTGACCCCCTTGGACTCTTAGGTCCGGTGGTGGCGAGAGCAAAGATCTTTTTACAAAAACTGTGGTGCTTGAATTTAGACTGGAGCAATCCGCTTCCTGACACGGAAGCGCAACAGTGGAAAGATTTCATTGAATCCTTGCCAGCAATAAATAACGTGAGTGTTAAGAGGTGTATACTGATAGAAAAATCAGTGCATATTGAGCTTCACGGATTTGCAGATGCGTCCGAGTCTGCATATGGCTGCGTCATTTACTGCAAATCAACGTCAGAAAATGGTGCCTTCGAAGTGAACTTGGTTTGTAGCAAGTCACGTGTGTCGCCTCTTAAGCGGGCTACAATACCAAGGTTAGAGTTATGTGCAGCTGTTCTTTTAGCAAAGTTGATAACCAAAGTGAAGAGTGCCTTACAATTTAAGGCAAGTGACATCTATCTGTGGAGTGATTCCATGATTGTACTTTCATGGATACGAAAAGAGCCCTACCTACTAAAAACGTTCGTGGCAAACCGTGTAGCCAAAATACAAGACCTGACAACAGTGCAACAGTGGCGTCACGTGTCTTCCGAGAACAATCCAGCGGACCTTATCTCCAGAGGAATTAATCCTGAGAAACTGGCTACGAGTGAGCTGTGGTTCGAGGGTCCTACTTTCCTGACTGACCGAGAGTATCCCGAACGTGAAATTTCTACATCAGTCATACGAGACGAGTTCACGTCTGAACTCAAACATTCAAAACAAAGTGACTTACATGTGCGTACTGTAACTTCTAATTCATTTCAACAAGAATTATTTAGTATTAGTAACAGTTACACTAAATCCAATGCTGTTGTGTATTATGTAACTAGAGGGTACACTACAAGGTTTTTTGTTGACCTTACAAACCCTTTAGTTATAAAGACTAGATCACGAGCACAAAATGCTCGCAATGAATGTGTAAAATTTGAGAGAAATTTCAATAAGAGATAAAAGGAAAACTGTTTAACTGAGAAAAATATGATTAGTGTGTTTTAGATTACTCAAGGGTCGAACTTTTATTCATTGTGTTGTTAACAATTCTTTTGAAAAATAATGAGTGTTTTTATAATATTTTCATATAGGTATATTCATGTGTAATACTTTGTGCTGTTATTGTTTAATTAACCCTTCTCTCGTATACTTAGTTAATATTGGTTAGACTTTAACTGTCTTTTTGTCATTAAGGGTAAATTTCACTAGTTTATCAATTCTCAAAAAATTAGTGTTTCGTAGAATAATTAATTGAGCAGATACTCGCTTGTCCAACTGGAAAAGAGTGACAAAAGTAATTAAAATTTTTTGGAGGAAATGGCAAGTACAGTATCTTAATAATCTGCAACAGAGGTCCAAGTGGATGGTGGAGAAAAATAATGTGAAAATCAATGAGCTAGTGCTTCTCAAGGATGAAAATCTACCTCCTCAAAAATGGGCATTAGGTAGAATAATTGAGCTCTATTTTGGTGATGACAAACGGGTCAGAGTTGTTAAGGTGAAAACTCAGTCTGGAATCTTTAAAAGGCCCATTACTAAAATCTGTATTTTACCTGTTAATATGTAATCTTTATATTAGTATTTTTTGTTATGTGTAGTTTAATGTTTTCATATACTTGTGCTTATTTTATATATTTTTTATTATTTATGTAATGATTATATAATTAAATGGTTGAATGTTACCATTGCAACGTGGGGCGGAATGTTCTGAACCAACCCCCCAAGCGCTGTTGCAGCAGCGCCCCCTTTTAAAAACAAGGGTGTTTGTTTACCAGAGTTCATCGAGAGACCCCATCGGAGAGACGTGTTTTGCGGTGCTTGTGACCGCGTAACCGATGGGTCTGAGTCTTTTATAGAGATATGTAATAAACTGAGCTTTAAACAGTCCATGAGTGATTACTTTGTGTGGTGTCCTGAGCTAACGACGACACAGTTATTCGATATACCCTTTGAATAGAACTATATTTCTTCAAATTCAGGATCCTTTCTGGATTTTCTTTTCCTTCTGCAGTTATACTGTTAAAAATGGCTGCTTGTTTTAATCGTTTTTCTTTTTTAACATTATCTTCACAAATAAATTTATCTCCATTGTTCGGCCACTGTTCCATTGGCAAGATTAGACATTTTGGCCCTTTCCACCATTTTTTCCCATTCAACAAGTCTTCCGCTAAACATCCTCTTGAGAGCATATATGCCGGATTATCCTTTCCGCTGCAGTGTTTCCAGTTTGATGGTTCAGTCAAGCCTTGAATTTCACTAACGCGATTACATACAAAGGGTTTCCATTGCTTAGCATTTCCCTTAACCCAATGTAATGCTATTGTGGAATCAGACCACAAAGTATAATTACTTCTAATGTCAAATACTTCCTTCAGGGAATGCAACAATCTGGTTCCAATTAATGTTGCCATCATTCAAGTCTAGGGAGGTTTAATTTCTTTACTGGAGCTACTCGAGATTTAGCAGCTACGAAAGTAACCTCAAAGCTACCTCCCTGGCTTCTAAATCGAAGGTATGAAACTGCTCCATACGCAATTTCGCTCGCGTCACAAAAGACGTGTATCTGAAATTCTGGTACATCGCCATCGTCTTCTTTGAGGAAATACCATCTTGGAACAGATAATTTTTCTAGAATGGGGATTTCTAAGCACCATTTGTTCCATTTATTTCTCAATTCTTCTAGTAATTCTTCATCCCAGTCTTGACCTCTCTCCCATATTTCTTGCAACAAAGTTTTTATACGAATAGTAAAAGCAGTTATAAACCCAATAGGATCAAACAATTTTCAAGACAATTTTAACACACTTCTCTTAGTATTTTATGATTCTGTGAAAGCTTCTAACAATGGTGATAAATCTAATTTAAAATCATCAGTTTCAACATTCCAGATTATACCTAAAACCTTAATAGGGATCAGATGTTCCTTTTGAAGTTCTTCAAATTTAGTTTCATTCCAAATATTACAAAGCTCTTTAGAATTACTCTTCCATTTTCGAAGATTCATTTTAGAATCGCTTAAAATAAATTTAGCATCCTTCGATAAACTTAGAGCTTCATTTACAGTTCTCGAGCCACATATAAAATCATCGACATACAATGATTCATTTAATGTCTTAAAAGCCGTGGGATAAGAGAATTCATAATTTTTAAGATGATGCTTTATGGTAGCAGCCAAAAGGTAAGTTGATGATTTCACTCCAAATGTTACAGTTTTATAACGAAAACATTTTAGATCTTTGTTTTGTAAATTATCGACCCATAAGAATCTCTGACAGTCCCTGTCTTCAGCCGAAAGAGAAATTTGAAGGAAAGCCTTTTCTATGTCGGCTATTACACCGATTTTATGTTCTCTAAATTTCAAAAGAAGAATTAGTAAATTCGGATTCAAGTTTGGGCCTGCAAGCAAATTATCATTTAAAGATAAACAATTTCTATCCTTCGCGGACGCATCAAAAACAATACGAAATTTTGTGGTCTCTTTATCACGTCTAATAACAGGGTGATGAGGCATGTAATATACAAGATTGGACGACTGTTCAAAGTTCTCATTTACTGGTTCCATAACATCAGAATTAATTTGATCTGCAAAAACTAATTTGTACTCTTCATATAATGATGGTTCATTGTCCAAACGAGTTAACAATTTTGATAACCTTCTTTTGGAATGCGAAAAATTGTCCGATAAGTCTATTTTGTCTTTGAATGGCAGTTTAACTTCATATTTTCCGTTTTCTATGACTTTAATATTTTGCTCAAATCCCTTTAAAGTTTCAACATCAGCTGAAGTATGATTATTGTCATTACTCTAATTCCCAAAATCTTTTTAATTGAGTGTTTAAATCATCACCAAAAGAATCTGGATTGTTTACAATATTACTCAGTGTTTTCCCTTCTGTTAGGCATAAATTCACGAATGATCTGGTTTGTTTCCCATTTTCTTGTACACCCGATATAATGAATCCTAATAACGTTTCAATGCAAAACAATCCTTTTGATATTTTCCTTATGTGTCCAGTCTGCAATTTCCAGAACACATCGGCGCCAATCAGTATTTCAACTCTCCGCCCTTTTGCTTGTTTAAACTGTTGGAGAGGAATTTCTGTTACGTAGTGTGTCTTGTTTATGGGTTCACGAGAACCGAAAGTGTAAACTAATAAATGCTAAGGGTTGATTTATACAGGCACGTAAAGGGAACGTAACGGGAACGATCCGAGCCCGGGCGCCGGCTGCATGTGTTTATACAGAGACGAGAGTAGAATGTGGCGGGAACGTGTTTCATTAGTTGTGAAAGATTTGTAACGTCATGGCGCGGTTTCATTTTTCAGTTAAAGATTTAGCCATTATCACACTTTTGTTAGAGGAGAGCCAGGGCCGTGCTTAGGGGTGGACAAACTGGGTAACCGCCCAGGGCCACCATTTTTATTTCTCATAGCAACACTTTTCTAAATGTTACGGATTTTTAAAAGAAATCCCTCATTTCTATAATTCAACTTATAAAAATATATATGTTTCGATTTTATTCTAAAGAATCGCAGTCGAAAAATTTCACGGTTAAAAAAACATGATTTATCTTCAATTCAGTTATAGTAAACCCTTGATTATCAATCCTCTTTTTCAATATCAGTTTCTACTATCTATCAGTCACTACATACAGTCATTTGAAGAATTATAAACCGTTTTGTCGGACTTTGTTCGTTTTCACGGAATAGTTACAAACTGAGAAAAACGTGAACATATCCTTGTGAACGAATACTAATACCATTTGGTCAAATGTTTCCTCTATTCAAAGCAAACAATAGACAAGACATTTCTCCAGGGAGTGTAAGACAAATAAGTAAATGCACTCCAAACAGGGCGGCCCAGAGACTTTACAGGGCCTGGGGCAAACTTCTGTTGGGGGCCCCAAGAAATCTGATTAATCGAATAATTATTTTTATTTATTTTTTTTATGGGGGGGGGGGCCCTTTTTTCAGATTATTTTGAATTTTGAAGTACGGTACAAGATTCAGAATTTTCTTTCGGAGGAAATCTAATAAATAATTTTTTGAAAATTTTTTTGGGCCCCTCCGGCAGTTGGGGGCCTGGGGCAAAGTGCCCCAGTTGCCCCCCCCCCCTCTGGGCGGCCCTGGCTCCAAACCTGTTGGGAAGAAAGGGGTTTGAAGGCTAAAGGAGTGAGGTAAACAAAAAATGGCTTTTACTTGTTATCTCTATCATTATAATGGATTTTATTTCCCACTTTTCCCACAAGAATTGAAAATATTACAAAGCAGGTACAGTCAGAATGCTTTGAATACGGATTGTACGCCTGTCCTCCTTGGCACTTATTTCTAATGAAAATGATCTCTCATCATCTTTGGACTTTTCACTTTTAATATACAATTTTGCTGCTCAGAAAGCAAGAAAAATTGCTTTATAACCAACAAATCCATACATGTAAGTATTTGTTTTTAACAATTTACACTTTCTAAATCGTGTAAATAATTTTTCCATTGTTTCATTATTCATACAAATTGATAAATTTTATATTTTAGTGGACCAATTGTAATTTCAAGTATAATTTTCTCCTATTGCCTTCCGAATTGTCATTTTGAACTTTGGATTCATGTATTTTAGCGGGCCAAATCGTACAAAACCTCTCACCAGCTCAATGAGTTTTCATCATCCATATTAAATATCAAACATAAATAACAGTATGTAAATTATATCTTGAATAGCCACTTTTTACTTTCTGCCATGAACGAGAGACGGCCGAGGAGTGAACGACTTCCTACTTCGAATCGTTGGCGCCGATTCTCGGCCGGGAATCTGCCGAGAATCGGACGTGTCACGGCGCAGTATAAACAGTTCCATTGAAAAACAGGGAGGAAATGATTACGACGACTCGTCGCGCGCTCGGCTCGTTCCCGTTACGTTCACTTCACGTCGCTATATAAATCGACCTTAAAGGTCGATTTAAGGTCGAAAGCTATAAAGTGAATCTTCGTCTGAGACTGTAATAAGCATACGTCGCTAGTATTCACTTTAGTTTTCTAACAAAATTGACAGTTAGTGTTAGAACTTTTTGATAGTCGAATTCAAATATGATAAAAACAAGGAAAACTCTTAGTTTTTCTGAAAAACAGAACTTGTTAATTAGATATGATGCTCTTCCAAAGTGTAGTCAAAGAGAAGCTGCCTCTTGTTGATTTTATAATCATGTGTTGTTACTTATAGGTCTAGAAATTGAGTTATAGTATTTGTTTAGAAATTGAGTATTCTTAAAATTATAAAAAATAATTTTAATAAATGATAAATAACGTAAATTAAAGAGTATTTAATGGTAAATTATGTATATATGTGCCTGTGTGTTTATATATATATACAAGTATATATTTGTGTATGTGTGCCTGTCCAAAGGGAAGTTTCGGTTATAAGAATCAACCGCTTATAAGAATCAAAAACAGTAATAACAAACGTGATTCTTATAAGCGGAAATCACTGTATATGTTTCGATTTTTTTTCTAAAGAATCGCAGAAAGAATCTTAATTGACAAACTACCCTTTTGGTTCGAAAAATTTCTCGGTTAAAAAAACATGATTTATCTTCAATTCAGTTATAGTAAACCCTTGATTATCAATCCTTTTTTTCAATATCAGTTTCTACTATCTGTCAGTCACTACATACAATCATTTGAAGAATTATAAACCGTTTTGTCGGACTTCGTTCGTTTTCACGGAATAGTTACAAACTGAGAAAAACGTGAACATATCCTTGTGAACGAATACTAATACCATTTGGTCAAATGTTTGCTCTATTCAAAGCAAACAATAGACAAGACATTTCTCCAGGGAGTGTAAGACAAATAAGTAAATGTATAAACAGTTCCATTGAAAAACAGGGAGGAAATGATTACGACGACTAGTCGCGCGCTCGGCTCGTTCCCGTTACGTTCACTTCACGTCGCTATATAAATCGACCTTAAATCGACCTTTAAGGTCGATTTATATAGCGACGTGAGCTCGGCTCGTTCCCGTTACGTTCACTTCACGTCGCTATATAAATCGACCTTAAATCGACCTTTAAGGTCGATTTATATAGCGACGTGAAGTGAACTTAACGGGAACGAGCCGAGCGCGCGACGAGTCGTCGTAATCATTTCCTCCCTGTTTTTCAATGGAACTGTTTATACTGCGCCGTGACACGTCCGATTCTCGGCCGGGAATCGGCGCCAACGATTCGAAGCAGCAAGTCGTTCACTCCTCGGCCGTCTCTCGTTCATGGCAGAAAGTAAAAAGTGGCTATTCAAGATATAATTTACATACTGTTATTTATGTTTGATATTTAATATGGATGATGAAAACTCATTGAGCTGGTGAGAGGTTTTGTACGATTTGGTCCGCTAAAATACATGAATCCAAAGTTCAAAATGACAATTCGGAAGGCAATAGGAGAAAATTATACTTGAAATTACAATTGGTCCACAAAAATATAAAATTTATCAATTTGTATGAATAATGAAACAATGGAAAAATTATTTACACGATTTAGAAAGTGTAAATTGTTAAAAACAAATACTTACATGTATGGATTTGTTGGTTATAAAGCAATTTTTCTTGCTTTCTGAGCAGCAAAATTGTACATTAAAAGTGAAAAGTCCAAAGATGATGAGAGATCATTTTCATTAGAAATAAGTGCCAAGGAGGACAGGCGTACAATCCGTATTCAAAGCATTCTGACTGTACCTGCTTTGTAATATTTTCAATTCTTGTGGGAAAAGTGGGAAATAAAATCCATTATAATGATAGAGATAACAAGTAAAAGCCATTTTTTGTTTACCTCACCCCTTCAGCCTTCAAACCCCTTTCTTCGAAACAGGTTTGGAGCCAGGGCCGCCCAGAGGGGGGGGGCAACTGGGGCACTTTGCCCCAGGCCCCCAAACTGCCGGAGGGGCCCCAAAAATTAAAAAAAAACTTATTTATTAGATTTCCTCCGAAAGAAAATTCTGAAACTTGTACCGTACTTCAAAATTCAAAATAATCTCCAGAAAAAAAGGGCCCCCCCCCAAGAAAAAAATAAATAAATAAATAAATAAATAAATTATTCGATTAATCAGATTTCTTGGGGCCCCCAACAGAAGTTTGCCCCAGGCCCCGTAAAGTCTCTGGGCGGCCCTGTTTGGAGTACATTTACTTATTTGTCTTACACTCCCTGGAGAAATGTCTTGTCTATTGTTTGCTTTGAATAGAGCAAACATTTGACTAAATGTTATTAGTATTCGTTCACAAGGATATGTTCACGTTTTTCTCAGTTTGCAACTATTCCGTGAAAACGAACGAAGTCCGACAAAACTGTTTATAATTCTTCAAATGATTGTATGTAGTGACTGACAGATAGTAGAAACTGATATTGAAAAAAAGGATTGATAATCGAGGGTTTACTATAACTGAATTGAAGATAAATCATGTTTTTTTAACCGAGAAATTTTTCGACTGCGATTCTTTAGAATAAAATCGAAACATATATATTTTTATAAGTTGAATTATAGAAATGAGGGATTTCTTTTAAAAATCCGTAACATTTAGAAAAGTGTTGCTATGAGAAATAAAAATGGTGGCCCTGGGCGGTTACCCAGTTTGTCCACCCCTAAGCACGGCCCTGGCTCTCCTCTAACAAAAGTGTGATAATGGCTAAATCTTTAACTGAAAAATGAAACCGCGCCATGACGTTACAAATCTTTCACAACTAATGAAACACGTTCCCGCCACATTCTACTCTCGTCTCTGTATAAACACATGCAGCCGGCGCCCGGGCTCGGCTCGTTCCCGTTACGTTCCCTTTACGTGCCTGTATAAATCAACCCTAAAATGGGGAGCTTTAGGCCCTTTTCAGACGAGGCACATAGGTGATCAAACTGATTTCCGGGCGGCTGTCAAGGAGTGTAGCCACCATAGAAAATGTATGCGAATCGCCTGAACCTTTTCACACGGAGTGAATTCAGTGCCCAGACATTTTGACATCTGGCACTTGTGCCGCTGGCGCTCTCATCCCGATGAGTAGACTCAACACAAAAGACATTACTGAAGGTACGCTCTTCACACCAGCCGCCTAGCTGCATGAGCTCAGTTCAGTATGGAAAGCGTTTCAATTGCAAGTTTGAATGTGGAACAATTCATCGAAGAAATCCGTATTAGTCCCGCGATATGGGACATGAGGTGTGATGAATATAGCGATAAAATTAAAGGGGTGAAGCTTGGAGGGAATTGGCACGCAAATTTTATTCTGACTTCAAAAAAATTTATTTTTGAATTTGTGGTTTAAAAAATAGAGCAGATTCTGCAGATTACAAATAAATATAATTTATGTACTTTTTGACACTCTAACAACAATTATTAGCAACTTAAAAATGTAAACATACATTTAAATCCCATATAATGGGAAAGTATTTTTTGCGTTTTTCTCAAAATGTGATTTTTTTCATGTAATGGTACACTTTCTGCAAAATCTGTTGCAAGTACATCTCTGTAATTTTAAACGTTAATAGAATAAGTGCTCTTGTATCAATATAACCTATATTTTTATTTTTAAACCTTAAGATATTTTTGTAAATGGTGAAAATGTATGACAAAAATATGCAGATTTCTGATAAGTGAAATTTATAATTTTTAAAAAAAATTTAAAATAGTGTAACAAAGATTTAAATGGGTTAACTATATAAAATAAACTGTGTTTGATCATCACACAAGATTTCAAGGTAAGATTTTCACTAAATTTTTGAAAAAGTGTTACAAAGTGAATACCTCAAAAATTTCAGGGGGAAAAGTATGTTTGTTTATATTGTTATTTTAAATTTACCTTTCAATCCAAAAAGAATTTTTTTTATCTTAAAATATTCATAAAGGTCTTACAAATATCAAATAGGCATAATGATACATGCATATTTGTATAAGATATGGGCTTTAAAAGAATAGCTCAAATTTCCAATTTCTTAGTTGTCGCAGACGTCCCATAGCCCAGTCAAAATAGGTTTTATGGCTAAAAAAAATATGAAAGTTTTGAAAATTGGTGGAGATGTTTGTTTAGGCATGCTAATGAACATACTAAAAGTCCCCACCGATCAGACTTGAGCTTTCGCCGCCATCTTGGAAAATGTGTACACTTTTTTGGTTTTTTGGAAATATCTTTAAAAATATTGATTTTATAAAAAATAATTAAATGCAAAAATTAAAGAGCATTAAATTGTGAACAAAAATCATTCATAACATTTTTTTATATGTCTAACAGGAACAAAGATAATTGACTTTGAAAAGAGTGCACTATCACACCTGGGACGCGCAAGCGCGGTTCCCCATCGCGGTGGGGGGAAATACCCGCGCATGTGCATACCATAATTAGCCAAATTAGTTTTACACTAAATGGGAAGGTTTTTTGTATTTTTTCAAATAACTAGGAAAATATTAACTTTACGTAAAAAAAGTTTATTTCAAAAATTAAAAAACATTAAATTATGTACAAAAACGATTTTATACATTTTTGACGTAAACCTAACAGGAACGAAGATATTGACTATAAAATGCGCGTTAATAATGGAGGTAGCATCAAAGTCTTGTTGCAGCGCTCTTCTTTGAATTTCTAACCTCTCCCACATTTCGGTATTCTTTAAAAACAAGAAAACAGAATTTAATGTTTTTGGCTATGTAGATAATTAATCATTATTAATTTTATACATGACTGTAGTAAACATGGGGGTATTCACTATCAGATTTCCATTGCGAATAATTGTTCAAGCTTACCTACTTTAGGATTTACGTGCATTTTTTGGTACGGGATTCTCCCCTTCGTCAGGCATGTATAGATCGTCTATGGATCCGCTAGCAACGGCCCATTCATCAACTTCTTTCATTCGATCGTCATCATCAACAGGGCTGATGCCATTCTGAAATACCCCATTGCAATTATTGCAGGCCGTTGTGCAGTTGATGCCTGCTTTCCGACATCCGCATCTTACTCCACAGTCAGTCTTACAGTTGCAAAACACCATGTTTAAAACTGAATCGGGAGCTACTGCATCTATAGTTGTGATGGACACAAGAAATTTCTCTTGACGCTTCCAGCCCCACAGGCAGTTGGGCCTTTCTTTTCCAGGTGCTCCAAAGTCTTCCTCATTTTAATTTCGATGGCTCGTATTTGAGTGAGTGCATTTAAGGTTTCTTGCGATGGTGGTTCAGTAGCAAAATCTCGAAACAACTCACGGAGATTTTTACATTCCAAATCCGATATGTCCATGCCGTCAAAAATTATTTTTGCTAAAGCTGTTTGGGTCAATAAATGAGCTCGGACGGCCAGAGCCGCCCAGAGGGGGGGGGGGGAACTAGGGCATTTTGCCCCAGGCCCCCAACTGCCGGAGGGGCCCCAAAGAAATTTTTAAAAAAAATATTTTTTAGATTTCCTCCGAAAGAAAATTCGGAAACTTGTACCGTACTTCAAAATTTAAAATAATATACTGAAAAAAGGGGCCCCCCCAAAATATAAAAAAAAGTTTATTCGATTAATCAGATTTCTCTTACTACAAAATAGTCTTCTGAAAAATAGTCTTGGGGCCCCCAACAGAAGTTTGCCCCAGGCCCCGTAAAGTCTCTGGGCGACCCTGCGGGCGGCCCTAGCGTATGCATGGCCAGGCAACATTTTTTCTACTGACGTAGGTGCAGAAATCAAAGTGAGTATCTCTTTTAACCCACTTCCATTATGTACCCAATGCAGCCTAAGAATGACATTAAAAGATGGAATCCACCAAGCCTCACAATACAACTTGATAATAAGGGATTGGATGTTGTTGCGATTATCTCTCGAGCTTTAATAGACAGTGGTTGGTCAAACGTGAGTATGCAAGACTTTTGGTGCATTTTAACAAACTGCTGAGCAGCATATTTCAGCACAGTGAAAATGGTGCCATACTTGCTTGGTGGTGAATTAACAAAAGGAAGGGGTGTTACTTTGGTCTTTTCACAAGGCTAGTTTCTGGTTATACAATGGAAAAATCCTTTCCATTCAGGTATCTGTGGAAGACCTAACCACTTAGCACACATCCAGGAAATATCAGATGGCTTAGGCAGTGGTAAATCTTCCGCTAAAGGATTTAAGACATTCAAATCTTCGATAGTAATTGTTTTTAACCCAGGCCCTCGAAAATTTTCAAACGTTTCCAGGGAATGATTCCCATTTTGCCTACGGTCGATGCGGATGTAAGTTCGGTTAATTTTTTTATCTTCGTCCCAGATTTCACTGCTGACGCTGGAGTAAAACAAGCAATGCCACCCATGCTATGAAACGTATTCAGGCCATCGATTGTCGACACATTGAAATCTGCATTGTCAAATAGGAATTGGCAGAATGATCCCTCGCGCATTTAGGGTTGCGGATGATTTATGGCTGACATCTCAAGTGTTTGGGCTTCATAGTAAGAAGAACAAAATCCCAAATTCGAGAGCATTGTTATTAAATTCTTGGAACAGAACTTTTTGTACAAAAATAGAGCAAGACCATTGAGCAGAGGAGACATAAATGACCGTGGCCTTAGCGCTGATATAATGACGTGAGCTATTGAAGTGACTTTTTTTCCGCCTTAGCAGTCTTTTTTTTAATAATCAAGTGCTCAAAAAAGATTTTAGGCTTTCTGGAATGCCCCTGTTCACATCCCTGAAAAAGTTATCACTTGGAGGGTAGCAATGAGTGTCATAAACTGGTGTCTGGATATCTCCTTTTATTATGGCTGCAGCAGTTTGTACTATTCGTAGACGCTCCTCATGATCATTTCCTATCCTTTTGTAGTACCAAGAGTCTGATAAGACTTTCATTCCAGTATTACGTGAACATATGACAGTAACTGTTTTGGAGTTTGAAGCAAAAATAATGCCATCCCCGTATTTTTGTTTCAACTTATTTCTCAAAGTGATGTCGTCTGGAACTAGCCCTGTAATTTGAGATTTGAGTTCGGGTAGTGAGAATTGACAGTCGTCATTATTATCAAGGAAGAAGGATATTTCGTCTACAGCTGCTGAGACGTAATCCGACTCAGGCCACCCTCTCTTTCTGATTGGTGCAGTATGTAGAAAAAAAGTCATGAAGCAATCTTGGTGGTAAATAGCATCAGCTGCAACTAAATCAGCAGCGGTTACTATACGACACTGAACTTCCTCTCCCCACTGGTCATGTCTATTCTCTGCAGCTTCAAGAACTATGTTTTTCATTTCGAGACTCCTAACTTCGTATATAGTCCTTCGCCTGTCAATTGGTTTTTTCTTTTGTCTTGCTTTGAATTCTCCTTCTATCACTGCCGTACAAAAGAAACATTTTGTTCGAAAATCGAACTAAGGTAAAAAAGATTGTAAACTTACCTTTGGGGCTCTTCACTTTGGGATGTTGACGCGATTTCTGCATTTCTTTTTAAATCAACTTTTATACTTCCTGGTCTGGTGTAATTTCTCCGACACAACGAATGAACCGAAACAGATTTTAAATGTTCCAACTGTTCATGCTTATTGTCTTTTCTTTGGACACTAGCTCTCTTTAAAGCGTCGATCCCCTTTTCTCCTACATTCACGAAATCATCATTTGACATTAATTTTTTACATATAAAACATAGTTCCGTATCAGCCATTGTTCACAGACGCACACGGAACGGTGACTAACTATTAACTGGCTAGGAAAATACTAGGGTAAGACCGATTTGGTGCCTTACGGTATGCACATGCGTGTGTCTTCCAGCCATCGCGATGGGCACCCACGCATGCGCGTCCCTGGTCTGATAGTGCGCTCTTTCCAATGTCAATTATCTTTGTTCGTGTTAGACTTATAAAAAAATATATGTTTTTTGTGCCTTGTTTGTTGTAGAAGCTACCTCCATTATTAACGCGCATTTTATAGTCAATATCTTCGTCCCTGTTAGGTTTACGACAAAAATATATAAAATCGTTTTTGTACATAATTTAATGTTTTTTAATTTTTGAAATAAACTTTTTTACGTAAAGTTAATATTTCCCTAGTTATTTGAAAAAATACAAAAAAACCTTCCCATTTAGTGTAAAACTAATTTGGCTAATTATGGTATGCTAATGCGCGGGTATTTCCCCCCACCGCGATGGGGAACCGCGCTTGCGCGTCCCAGGTGTGATAGTGCGCTCTTTTCAAAGTCAATTATCTTTGTTCCTGTTAGACATATAAAAAAATGTTATGCATGATTTTTGTTCATAATTTAATGCTCTTTAATTTTTGTATTTAATTATTTTTTATAAAATCAATATTTTTAAAGATATTTCCAAAAAACCAAAAAAGTGTACACATTTTCCAAGATGGCGGCGAAAGCTCAAGTCTGATCGGTGGGGACTTTTAGTATGTTCATTAGCATGCCTAAACAAACATCTCCACCAATTTTCAAAACTTTCATATTTTTTTTAGCCATTCGTCAAAATCGGGTCTATTTTGACTGGGGTACCAGTCCCCTTGCAAATATCGATATAAATAAATACAGATGCCTGCTCAATAAAGTAGTCGGTACCATTCAAATTTAAAAGTTCATTTGTTATTTTGTTAATGGTGGTTTAAAAACTCCAAAATTAAAAGAAAATTTTTAACTTTTTTAGAATTTTTAAAAAAATTTATTTAGAAGCCGAATTATCATTTAAAAAAATGAACAGAAAAATTTATTTGGTCATTTCAACGAAATATATTCTTTATCATTGGTTGTTTATTTGATGTTTCTATGGTGACATACGTCACTCTCTTTACATTACTTATCAAACAGCATTACATCGATTAGTACAGATTATGACTGTTACACATAAAAATATATGTGGGAGCACCAAATTGCGCGAATTTACCCATTATTTAATTAAATTTATCTAGATTCGCAAATGTGAACATCGCCTTATGCCTACAATTTGAATAGTTTTCATATGAGGGAGGTTTTTGCATTAACCCTTTCAGGTGTGCAATTTAATTATTATAAATTCTTTTTTAAAAGTAAAAATGAGGTATAGTGGTCCTACAAATAAAAGAAATGCGATTTAAAAAATTAGCAGACCAAATATAAAAATAATACATTTTGTATTTTTGTATGTAAAAACCTGAGTGCCATGTTATGATGCTTTCTTAAATCTACATTCCCCTACATCATTATAAATCAAAGACCAATATTGTGTTATAAAATTGGTGTAAAAGAAAGGTATGGTAGAAGAAAAGTATAATATTTAAGTTAAAGTTTTTGAAATTTAAAAATGTAAGGAGGGAAATCACCTTAAAACATTAAAAAAACTCAATTTTTTATTATGATTTAATTATGAAGAATGGAATAAAAGGAATCTTATGAAAAAATGAAGTTGATATTACAACCGATTTTATGGCCAAATGTATAAAGCTAATAGTAAAGTAATTTATAGAAAATTTAAACTTTAAATGGTTTTTTCTAAAAACTGTTATTTTGAAACTTGTGCGCACTATTTCTTCAAAACTAATCGTCCCAAATTGCTAAAATTTTGTATACATGTATTCTATCTAAATTTAGTTAAGTACATATCACTAATTTTTTACAGCAATTTTTTTTTCCTGTGATATTTTATGTAGATTACAATACATTTGCCTGAAAAATATTTTTATGGGAAATATTGTAATTATTTTAGGTGTAGATTAAAGTATGGCCTATGGATAGAATATATACACATAATTTAATGTAGTAAACTGTCTTCTTCCACATCATTTTTCAGTCGCTTTTTCGCCGGCGTGTAGCTGCTGACGAAGCGTTGCCACAACCCCAGAAGAGAAGGTTTCGCCTTGAATTGGGCGCCGCGCCTCGTATGAAAAGAACCTCACACGGCAGTAAACTACATGAAAATAAACAAGGCAAGTCAGTTGGATCAAGAAATGTGCCTCGTCTGAAAGTGGCCTTAATTCTCGCGCACATGCCTTCGTTATAAATGATTTTGAAGAAGCGCTGTCAAATAACACTGCAGTTATCTTTGATTTTGATGGGCCTTGAACTTCAACAGCACATGTAGGCAAAATTATGGAATCACTACATTTTCCCTCAGAATTCGCAATACTAGATATTACTGTTTGACCTTCCGGGACTGAATTAGGTTTTTCATCATCTGGTTTTTGAGTTTTAAAACAAATGATTTCGTGATGATTTTTACCTTTGCAAATCGGGCAATCTTTAATTCTACTTCTACAATGAATACTCAAATGTAAACGTTTAAAACGTTTGAAGCATCGTCCTTCTTTTCTTAATTTGTTTCGTTTCTCTTCTGAAGGGACAGTGTTGCAATTGAATGATTCATGATTTTGGTAACAAAATACACAATTTTGTTTCACATTAGAGGCAAACACAATAGTCGGATTATTTTTAGGATTGAAGTATTTATAATTAGGATGTCGTGTATTCACACTACACCGAGGTTCTCTCTCTGGCAAAGGGACGATGAGGTAAATAAAACTAGTCGTCTAAAGCCGGCCACTCACGTAGACTTCCGTCATCTGTGATGACAGGCTTTTGGTACCTCAGGCACCAAGAGTCTCCGTCAGTGGGGTGTCTTGGTGAGACGTCAGATGATAAAAATGTTGTGTCTGGAATTTCAGTCCAGACCGAATTCCTGGCGCGAGAAGTCTCCGTGAGTGGGGTACTGTACGCTAGATACCAGGCGCCTGAAAGTTAGCCTGCAGTTTACCGCATGTTTTCGAACATAATGGAAGCTGAAAAATTATTCTTTAATCCCGAATTTTTAATATCGTTCATTGAACTGTATAGAAAATTTATGAATAAAAAATTTTTCAAATAAATAAGTAAATTAACAAAATTAAACTTATTACAAAATGTCATTTATTTCAAATTTTTCTAAATATTTAATTTTTTTGTAATTTTTGTAATATTATTTGTTTAAAAGCGGGGAGACCACCTTTGATCTCACAAAAATGCACTGATTTTACTACCAAGCTTAATGTGTTGTCAAGCAGTTAATTTGTAATTAATTTAAACCAATTTTTAGAGTGAAATGTACAAAGCTTTATCTGATAGAAAACAAAAGCAGAATTATTGGGAGATTATTAGAAATTCTTTTATATAAAACAAAAGTTAATGTTTTATGAATAATGAATACACTGCGTGCAGATTTTTTTTTAAATATGAGATATATATATTAAATTATTTGTATGTATTCTATCCGTAGGTAATATTTTAATCTACACCTAAAATAACTACCCTATTTCACATAAATATATTTTAAAACATTCACATAAATATATATTTATAATATATATTTTAAATATATATTATTCACATAAATATATATTTAAAAGCATCGTAATGTACAAGAAATATCATAAAATGTTTTTTAAAAAAAATGCTGTAAAATTTAATATTATGTACTTACGTAAATTTAGGTGGAAATTATATAAACATACTAGATATCTTGTATACAAAATTTTAGCAATTTGTGACCATTAGTTTTGAAGAAATAGTGCGTACAAGTTTGAAAAATAAGTTTTCAGAAAAAGCCATTTAAAGTTTAATTTTCTAAAAATCACTGTACTATTAGCTTTATACATTTGGCCATAAAATCGGTTCTAATTGTAGTATCGACTTCATTTTTTTTAAGATTTCTTACATTCCATTCTTCAAAATTAAATATAAATAACAATTTAGATACATAATTGAATAATGAAGAGGGTAGTATGGATTTGGAGAGCCACGTGGAATAAATAACTGATGCAATACGACAATTATTATTATTGAGTAAACATCTTTATTTTTTAGTTTATTAAATGTATTAATTAATAAAAAGAAAAAGCAAAGAAAATGGCATAATTTTATAAAATTGTATTAAATCATGCAGTTTTGCCAACTCACTGTGCCGATGTTATTAAAATAACATCGAACTGAGCTAAATCGGGCATCACGAATGGGCGAAGGCAGGTGGACGAGACGGAAAATATCAGGCGCCTCAGACACCAAGAGTCCCCGTGAGTGGCTGATGCCAGGTATCCGAGGCGCGAAAATTCCCGCCGCCCCAGATGACGGAAGTCTACGTGAGTGGCCGGCTTAAACGACACAAACATTTATTTACAATTTAACACAAGATTACAACCAAAACTCTGAGCACGAGGTGGGCAAACGTATTGCCTCTTACCAGACCCCGTCTCCTTCTCATTTCTCCCGACGATCCCTTCAAACCCTAGGGTTCAACGCCCCCACAGCCAATCCCTCTGATTGGTGAAAGGGGGGGGATCACGGGGTACGGCACTATTACAAACATTACACTACACCCCCCACACAAGATAAGTGTTGGGGGTTCAAACACAACAAACACTAATCTGACAATTAGTAATGTTTGACCTAATTTCTAACATTCAAATTAATAAAATACCACTTAAACACTTATATAACACCTTAAAAGAAAATTAGTTATAAGTATGAAAAATACTGATTCAGCACTTACTGACAAATTTTTCTAGTAAACAAAAATAACATACTACTACGGGAATTCGACAGACGTACAGAAGACATCACACACAATTTCTTTACAGGGATCCTGTACAACACTAAGAAATTAGAAGGTTAGTATTATACAAGAATTTTTCAATGACACGTAGAAATGTTTTGGGAACACAATAGTTAGTTATAGTGCACTTCACTAAAGTTTGTGAGTCACTTAGTTCCAGAGTCCTTTAACTATAGATATCAAAATAAACGGGATAAGGCATCCGCGTTAGGCATCTTTGCCCCTGGACAATGTTTCATAGTTATATTATACTTTTGTAGTGCAAAAACCCAGCGCTGCAGCCTGGAGGATTGTGGAGCACACCTTGTTAAAAAAGGTAAGGGATTATGATCTGTATAAAATTCGATCTCTGCTCCAAATATCCACGTTTCAAATTTCTTGAGACTCCAAACGATCGCAAATGCTTCACGTTCGATCGTTGACCAATTTTGTTGGGCTTGGGTTAATTTTTGGCTTGCATAAGAAATGGGATAAATTCTTTCTTCAAACTTCTGCGCTAAACAATCCGCTATCCCAACCTGCGTGGCATCTGAGTAGATGATGAACGGTCTTCCAAGAATAGGCGTGAAGAGCGAAGGAGCATTCATCAATGCAGTCTTCAGTTTATGAAAAGAAGACTCGTGTGCATCTGACCAAGGTATGATGTCAGTAACCTTCTTCTTCGTTAATTCCGTAAGTGGGAAGGCTAACTCTGCATAGTTAGGAATGTACTCACGGTAGTAATTACATAGTCCCAGCACACTACGGAGTTCTTTCTTTGTCTTGGGTCTAGGCAATTGTTCTATGGCTTTAACTTTATCCGGATCTGTTCTGTGTTTGCCTGATCCAATTATATGACCTAAGAATTTGATTTCGGGTCTAGCGAAAGCACATTTTTTTACATTCACCGTAAAATTTAACTCTCTAAGTTTAGCAAGCACAGAATCTAAATGCATCAAGTGAGTTTTCCAGTCCTTAGAGAAAATCGCAATGTCATCGATATATGCTCTAGCAAAGTCTCGGTATGAGCAAAGAGCTATATTCATAACCCTCTGAAAAGTCGCAGATGCGTTTTTCAATCCGAAACTCATGACTTTAAATCTGTATTGCTGTCTATGGGTCTTGAATGCTGTCAATTTTTTACTTTCTGGGTCCATCGGAATGGCCCAATATCCCTTTAATAAATCTAACGTCGTTATCACGTTGGCTTTACCAATAGAATTAATTAACTCTGCTGTCTCTTCCATGGGAAAATCATCTGTTATCGTTGCTATATTCAAGGCTCTAAAATCGACACATAACCGCATTCCTCCATCCTTTTTGTTAACACACACAACTGGGTATGATATTTCATCATCGCTTTCTTCAATCAAATCTAAGTCTAAGAGCTCTTTAACTTGCTCATCTACCTTCGGCTTTAGTGATTCTGGAATTCTATATACAAAAGGTTTCTTCCTTTCTTCGTTCGGTTTCAAACGAATTTTATGTGCTCCCACTTTCGCAATTTTCACATTTCCCGTAAACAACATATGATGTTTACTCAGTAAAGTCAACAATTCTCCAACCTGGGTTTTATTTAAATGTGCGCATTCAAACTGTTTTAAAATATCTTCAAGATTTACATTAGACGAATTAGGTGTTGGATGGATTTCTCCAAATTCTTCCTCATTTTCAAATACTACACCTACAGCTTGAACTCGGGGATGGTACTGCCTTATTTTGTTCACATGCACATGCCTTACTTTCCCATCCGCAAGTTTTACTTTATAAGAATGTAGATTACACCTTTCAATAATCTCGCCTGGTCCTGTCCACCTAGCGTATAATTTGTTTGCAGAGTCAGGAATTAAAAGATACACCTGCTCCCCAATACTAAATTCTTTCATCCGTGCACGTCGATTAAAATAATTTGCGTAAGCTTTCTGTTTGTCAGCTGCAGAAAAGGAAGCATGCTCAGCTGCTTTTTCTAAGTTAATTTTTAGGTCTTGCAAATATTCTGCAACAGTTTTATTTAGTCCTAAAGGAATGGGTATCTCCCCTGCCCAACTCGATTTTAATACTGCTAACGGACCACGGGCTTCTCTTCCATACATCAATTTAAATGGAGAAACCCCTGTCATGCAGTTGGGTACTTCTCTGTAGGCAAATAACAAAAAGGGTATATGTTTATCCCAATTCGATGGGTTGCTTCTAATTATGTGATGCATCATGTTTTTGATAACTTGGTTATACCGCTCAACCAGTCCATTACTAGCCGCGTATCCAGGCGTGGAAAATCTAGGATGCGAGCCTAAACGTTTAAGAAATTCCTGGGTCAACTGAGATATAAAGTTGGTGCCCTGATCACTGGCCACAACATTAGGAATTCCTGTTCTAGAAAATATCTCTAATAAAGCATCACACGTTGCTTTCGCAGTTATAGACCGTAATGGCACTGCTTCCGGCCACCTTGAATGCTGGTCCTGTAAACATAGAATATATTTATGCTTTCGAGCAGATGGTGGTTCTATAGGCCCAATTATGTCTACATTGACTACCTCAAAGGGTAAATTTAGCCTTACCACGGATGAGATAGGAATTTTATCACTGGCCCTCTCCGGTTTTCTTAACTGACAGTTCTCACAAGTTTTTATGAAATCTGCAATGTCTTGAGTCATGTTTGGCCAAAAGAAGCTTAATCTGATTCTTTCTTTCGTCTTCTTTAAGCCCATATGGTTTCCGAATATAGATTCGTGTGCTAATTTTAATACTTGCAAACGTCTCCCCTTTGGCAACACTAACTGCGAAACAGCTTCTCCTACGACCTTATCTTTGTGATAAATCAAATCGTCAACCATAAAAAAAATTCCTTTTCCACATTTTACATCTTTTCTAACTTTCTGGAGAGTTTCACATTTAATTTGTTCTAATTTCAATTTCGCAGCTTCCGAAAGTTGAGTCTCCATATCACCTTTTTGAGTCCCCGCTTCATATTCTTCTTTATTTGTGTCTGTTTTCTTGGTCTCGCTTTCCACCACATAAATATCCAGCTTATCTTCGGCATTTGAACTTTCCCCGACGGGGTTAATAGCCTGCGATGTTTCTCCCTGCTCTTTTTGGGACCCATTCCCCGTTTGACATTCAACCCTCTTCCACCCATAAATTTCATCGGCCTCAGTATCCCTCTCCGTAATCGTGTTTTCGTTTCTCAGAAGCTCATATACATATGGGGGTAGCAGGCATTCTGCAGCCAATTTCTCCGTGGATGCCGCTATTATTGATATTGGATACGTCATCTGGCTGCAGGTTTCATCAGCCAGTGCAATCTGTATAGAATGTAACTTAGCCTCTACTCTTTCGTTAAACGCGGACATCAAAACAATTTTACCCTGTGATGCTTCGTTACTAAGCGGAATATGTTTATCTTTCAACACGGTGATCTGTGTAGCACTGTCTAATACAGCGGGAATCTTTTTACCACCGATTAAAATGCTTACATATTTCAAAGCTTGAATATCTGGTTTAGGAGCGAAATATGGGGATACTATTTCCGCTATTATAGCGCTTTCTTCGTTTGATTTGCTATTCGGTTTTTTATACTGCTGGCTCGTAAACTCTTGAGGTTGTTCCGAACAGCTTTTCGCCAAATGTTCGGTGGATGAACACGCAAAACAATGTTTAATTGGTTTCGTTCTATAATTGTAACTCCGGTCTTCGTAATTTCGTAATGGTGGGGGAATATATTTGTCACTTCTTTCCTTATTCATCCCCTTTTGGTAGTTAGTTTCATATTTCGTAAACGATTTCCCTTTAGACATAAAATACAAGTCGCATTCTTTGGCTAACTGTAAAGGCAAAAAAAATGATTCCCCTTGTCTTATGCTTATGTGAGCGGCTGTCTCTGGATCTAACGTTTCTATTAGTTTATCTGCTATAATCATTTCCTTAAGGGATTCAAAAGTCTTTACTCTTCTTAATTTGCAATAGTATTCAAATGAAGTCGTTAATCTTGAAATGAATTGAATGTGGGTTTCATTTGAATTTCTTTTTGCTTTACGGAAATTTTCTAAACACTTTTGAGGCGTTGGCTCATACTCTCGAAGAACAATTAATTTAAGATTTTCGTAATCATTCAATTCTTCCTGTTTGACATAAACTAATAAATTAGAGGCTTTTTCTCCTAGTAAGTTTAATAAAATCTCTGCCTTCAACTCCTCTGGTACCTTTTTGGTCAGGAATGCGCGTTCTAACGAATCAAAAAATACACCCCAATTTTCAGGTCTCGTTGGTAGAGCTAATGTTAAAGTACGAATACTTTTGATCAAACTTTCTACACTAGTCCCACCTTCAAAAGTTACTCTGGTTTCTGTCTCATCTGCATTTCTTCCCTCAGCCCGAATTCTAGAGAGCTCTAATTCGTGTTTTCTTTCATTTTCTAATTTTTCTTTTTCATGTTTTCTCTCATTTTCTAATTTTTCTTGTTCATATTTCCTCTCATTTTCTAATTTTTCTTTTTCCTCCCTAATTTGTCTCTGTTCTAAAATATCCTCTGCCCGTCCTCTTACAAACTCGGGATCTTTCTTGTATTCCTCGGATTCAATAATACTATTTTTAAGATCTGAAATTCTCGCATCGGGGATCACTTCTGCCCCAATTTCTTCGCAAAGAAGTTTAAAGTCCTCTTTCTTAAATCCTTTAAACATTTTCTTAACTTAACTTCAAATGTTCAATAACTTATAACAATTTGAATCTTCTTACCTGTCTTTTCCTAGTCACAGGTATTCCCTTTAATTCAGGTATGCACCTACACACACTCCTACGATAAGCACAGTCCTACGATACAGTCCTACGATAAACACTACCTCATCCCTTGAACATGCCAATGCTGGCGACTGCGACAATGTCGTGTATTCACACTACACCGAGGTTCTCTCTCTGGCAAAGGGACGATGAGGTAAATAAAACTAGTCGTCTAAACGACACAAACATTTATTTACAATTTAACACAAGATTACAACCAAAACTCTGAGCACGAGGTGGGCAAACGTATTGCCTCTTACCAGACCCCGTCTCCTTCTCATTTCTCCCGACGATCCCTTCAAACCCTAGGGTTCAACGCCCCCACAGCCAATCCCTCTGATTGGTGAAAGGGGGGGGGGATCACGGGGTACGGCACTCTTACAAACATTACACTACAAGGACCTTTGTCAAATTTACTCGAAATTACTTGTTTTGGTTGTCTTTCGGTTTGGGTTAATAAGATAGACGACTCTCTACACTCAATTTCTCGTTTTCAGAATTGCATTAATTCAAGAACATCAAATTCTGTATTAGATTTCCTTTGTCTGTTGTATTCTAAACTTATATCATCTGGAATCAGTTTGAGCAAAATTGGACATAATAACTGGCCATATGTTCCTGCGGCTACGTTTAAACTTTCAAGTGATCTCACATTAATCTCTAAATCATCAAATAGCCGTCTGAATGCTTTAATATTGGTCGAGCTTTTTACAGGATGTAAATTTAACAAGTTTGTCATGTGACTATTTATAACGATAAAATAGCGACCAAATCGGTCAGTTAGTAAATTGATGCTCTTAATGTAATTTTCTTCTGTAAGCGAAAAACCTTTTATAGCGTTTAACACAACTCCTTCTAATAACATTTTTAAATATGAGAATTTCTCTGTCTTACTTAAGTTATCATTTTCATGAATCGCATTTTTAAATTGCTGCCAAAATTCAATCCAAGAACTTGGATCTCCATTAAATTTTGGAATTGTAAGTTTAGGTAAACTTACAACTTTTCTTTTTAACTCATTGTTGTGTTAATTTTTGGCGAGAATTTGGCGATAAATCGACCGAAACATCTGATACTTTTTACATGCTCTTTTATTAGCCTAGTTATTTTACCTTTCCATTTAATTATTTTCTCCGAATATTCTACAAAACCAATTATTTCATTTTCGATTTCATTAGAACCAATTAAATTCTCTATCTGAGCATCTAGAGCCTTTAACTGATCGCACTTTTCTAACAATTGCTCATTTAAATCCTTCAATTCTTCTAGTTTAATATTAGTTTCGACATTTTCATCATAGAAAACAACTTCAATTTTTGAAATCAACTTCGTAGTTAAAGCTCTAACTGTGCTTCTTTTCTTGCGGATTTTATCTAACTCAGCCATAGTAATGCATGCAGATTAATAATTTCACACTCACCTTATTTAAATCTAACTTTCGAATTTACCCGATCGTGGTCTCACGTTGTTGGGCGATGTTAATTATTCTGGTACTCAAATTCCTTGAGTATTCTTTGATCAGGTCCTGGTCTTTATTCTCGGTGAGAAATCATCAATTCTACACACAACATGAAGCACATTTTAAACACAAAAAAACATTTAATAATCTGCGAAATTTGATTTCAGACTTCGTCTAAACAGACGCCATTACATTTTTAAGCAATTCCTTTTCTAATCTATCGGGCGACGCAGCGCCCTCTATAAACAAATCTTTACACCAGCCTATCAATGAATGAAGTCAGGGAATAGAAAAACCTCAAATATTGCGCGAATTTTCCAAAGCGAATTGCAGATTTCTTCCTCTGAAGTGGAGTTGGAGAAACGCTTACATAATAAGCCAAAGCAGTAATTATATGACTGCTGGGTACTTTACCTGGTTTACCTGTCGTACATTTTCATCATATGCCATGTAAACCAAAACAAGCTGGGTGATGGACGAATAGCTAGAGCTCTGGCATTCGATCTAGAGTCTGTTGGTTCGAGTCCCAGTGTTGTGCACGGATGTCTGTAGCAGTTCGGAATCGGCTGCTATATATTGATTTTTAGTCACTTACAGCAAAACATTTGCTAAACAAGACACATCCATCCATTTATTTCTGAATTTTTTTCCCCTACAGCTCATTTCTGACTATACTATACCTGATAATGGTATTATATATTCGTATGCGTTTGAGGGGGAAACTCTCGAAACAGCAATAAGCAGTGAAGCGAAACGAGCAAAATAGAGTGCTATGCGTAACTCTCAAGTGTTGGAGACGTGCTTGAATCTTTTATTTCGTTTGAGAGACGTTCGCTTTGGAATGATATGATCTAAACCACCATCTAAAGGTTGTACGAAACCTAGTAAAGTTCTCAATGTAAATAGTAATAAATGTGTGTGTTTTGTGTAAAAGGTATCTAATGCATTGATTCTTGTATATTTTGGTGCAAGAAGCCGGAAAAAGGCCCTGGAATTTCAAAAGTTGTGAGCGAACTGTGAGCTGTATCTGCCTCAAGAAAATAGAAGCCCAGTGGCGTAGCGAGAGGGGGCCAAGGGGGTCTATCATGCCCCTGGCGCCACTCGCAGAGGGGGCACCAAATGGTCCTTTTCACTAATTCTACATATTATATTACGATATGTTTTTCGGAAGGGGGGAGCCAAAAAGGTATCGTGCCCCGGGCGCCAGTTATGCTCGCTACGTGACTGTAGAAGCCCAATTTAAATGAATGAAGCAGTTTCATTTTCGGGGATTTTTAAGGTATGAGTCTTTTTATTTGCAGTCTTGAGTGTATTGTAATTTTAAATATTACGAGTAACATGTCCAATTATGAACATTTGGAAATGGTGAAAAAGAAGTGCTCTGTTGTGAGAAAGCTAACGACCAAATTGGTAAATAAAATCTAAAATATTTTGAATTCTGATTATGAAGTCGATATTGTTGAATTGCGGGGAATTATGACCTTCTAATTGAAAAAACTGATAATTTGAAAAGTCTTGATAAAGAAATTTAGTCATTAATTGATTTGGATTCGATTGAGGAAGAGGTGATTGCTAGCGAAGAATATAACGAAAAATGTTTAAACTGACGAAAAATATTAAAACTGTTCTAAAAAATTGCGCTATTTTTAGAAGGAAAATTGGTTAATAATATACAGAGATCGGTACAAAACTCAGATGTTCCAGGTCCCTTTCCAAATCAAAGCTACAGTGTACTGTCATTGATTCCTAAATCGGTGGAACTTCCAAAACTGACAATCGAAAAATTTTCTGACGATCCAAAATGTTGGATAGAATTTTGGAATAGTTTTGAAAGCACGATTCATCAAAACGAATCGCTTTTTAATGTACAACGATTTTCGTACATGACGTGATATTCAACTGGTCCAACGTATAACGTTGAGTGCGGTTTAGAGCTTACTAGTGAAAAATTATGAGAATTGTGTAACAGCTCTTAAGGAAAGTTATGGTAGAAAGGATGTTAGAATTAATTCCTTTATGAGTAAAATTTTGAATTGGAAATCTATCAAATATTCTTCGAATATTCGAGCTCTTCGTAGGCTGTATGACGAATTACAAGTTTGTAATCAAAATTTGGATGCGATGAATGATACGTTAGGTTCATATGGACATTTATTGATACCGATCTTGCTAACCATAGGCGTAGCGACGGGGGAGCACGGGGGGGGGCAAGTGCCCCCCAACTTAACTTGAAATAAATTAAAACGTTAATAAAAGTTCAGTTAAAATCGGAAAATTATAGAAAACTTTTAAGAAAGTTGGTTTTTTCTAGCGTTTTCAAAATGTAGAACTGAAGATTCCGATTATGGTTTTAGCCTTAGCATAGTTTTTAACAATGATTTGATCCACAACAAAGATTCAATAATATTTTTTTCTCACTTTATTTATATTATATTTATTTTTCTTGTTGTATAACTTTTGAATACTAATCAAGAATCAATTCTTTTCTTATTCAGTTAAAAAAAAATCATAATATTTCATATTTTAAGGACCGTCCGGCAGTCAATGCGCCGAGGAGGGCCCGAATTGAATTCAATTCATGCCCCCCCATCAAAAGTTAGAAGCACGCTACGCATATGTTGCTATAACCCAAGTAACACAAGACCGTTGGTAAGTCGTTGTCAACAGGGCCCGACTTTGACGCAATGGGGCCCTGGGCAAGGCAGACTTTGGGGGCCCCCTTCAAGGACCCCCAAAGTCTACCCAGAGGGGTCACGTCCCCCCCCTTCAGGACCAGATTTTTCACATGAACATGTAGGACACTCACCCAGGCCTCCCGTAAATCGGGACCGGAATTTCAAAAAAAATTTGACCAACAAGTCAAAAATTTGAAAGGGGAAAATAATAATAATAATAAGTGTTAATTAATTAATTAATTTACTTTTTAATGTTAATAAATAAATTCCTGAAATTTTCTTTTGAAATTCAAAATAGATCGTAGTCTGGAGTTATTACAATTCCCCTCCCCCCAAAAAATAAATAAATAAATAAACCAGAAATGCTTATGGATGTAATAGCGCCCTTTACACGTACGCTCTTTCGCGAGTGCTTGGAGCGTACGGGATTGCATGCGAGAAAACTTGCAGTGCGCTCCAAAGCAGCTTTCCCTTCCTCTCCGACACCTTCACACGTGCACTCAATCACGCGGGAAAGAACGTGCGTGAAAAGGGCGCTAATCTTGTTTTCACTATAGTGGGTGCCCTGTGCCCCATCCAGGATTTTTTTCTGTATCCGCCACTGCCCTCCTTTACTGTATTAACCAAAATCCAAATTCTCAAAACTATGTACAACTTAATACTAAATTAAGGGGCCCCATAATTTTGGGGGCCCTGGGCAAGCGCCCCACTTGCCCATGCGGAAATCTGGGCCTGGTTGTCAACCATTTTTGGACATAGTTGGCCAACGGTAGGATTTGGCCATTGGCGCGGGGTTGATTCAACTATTGGCTTTCAGTTGGCCCAACCGTTGGTTTTGCCGGGTCTGTCAACGGTTGGTTGTTAGTTGGTCAGTAGATAGAAAATGAGAGTTCACCAACAATGCGGTTGCGGTGCACGGTGCAAAGGGGGCGTGGTCTCTTGATGACGTCACCGCTCCCTGGCGGCGTTTTTGAGTCAATCAGGAGAAGGCAATAATCTTAGCGCCCCCTTGCGGGAAAACCTGGAGCCTTGTAGTACAGCAGAATCTTGAAGAGAGTATGTGCTCCGGGGAGCGCCACCTATAGGTCAAATATGGAACTAAATTACGTATAAGGTTACGGATCTATATTTTCAGTGCTGCCATCTATTTTATAAAAATCACAACTGAATTTTACATTTAATTTTACAGAAGATATATATTTTTAAAAGTTTGTCCTGAGCGGGGATCGAACTCTGGTCCAGCAGGTCTCAAGTCCAGTGAGATAACCACTGGGCTGTCGAAGGTTGTCATTATACGGTATTATAAGGTATTTAAAGAGTGAATATTTTAAAGGGAACTTGAGAAATATGATAGAGGATTCTGCGGTATATTATTTGAATTAGTTAGTTAATTAATTAATAATTATTTTAATATAATACATACTAAGCGCCCCCTAGCGGAAAAAACTTGAACTAAACTAGAACTTTAAATATTTAAGATTGTAAAACGATTTTACGCCGTTAGCAACATCTAGTGATTAAATTTAACTTTTGAAATCATTCTTTAGACATTTTTACGCTGCAGGCGCCATCTATTGGTAAAAATTACAACTACATTTAAAATTTAATTTTGTAAAAGGTTTTATTTTAGTTTAAATTCTAAATTAAAATATATTATTAACTTACTATTTTTTTAACGACAGTAGTAATTAGTAAAAAATAATTATAATTACTTATTATTACTTTAAAGACATATCTAATTTATAAATAATATTTGAAAAAATATTCTATAAAAAGGAGTATTTACAAACCTTTTAACATTAAATCTATAAGAGAAGATATTAACAAGGATATTTTTACGCATAAAATTATTCAGAACAGCTGTTAAATTTAAAATATCTTTAATTTTCATGCTAATATCAATTTCAAGTGTAATATAATTTAGATATATCTTTAAACCCATTTAAACATAACTTGAAGACTTTAAATTATACAATTACCATCTAGAACCTGAAACTTAGAAATGTATGCGTCAATTTGATTATCTTTATACAGTTTATGTACTGTTTTAAATGTATTTTTCAAACCTTAAATGCTTTTAACAGATAAACAAAACTTGAAAACCATAAAGTAAAGGCGTGCTTAATGCATTGAGAAATCTAAAACCTATATCTTACTTCGACTAAAGCGTATGCTTTCTTCTAATGCATATAATAAATGTCATACTAAAATTAAAAAACATTTTATAGAGATAGACTTTTGATAGGGTTTAAACATAAAATGACTTTGTTATCTTTAAACCCATTTAAACATAACTTGAAGACTTTAAATTATACAAATACCATCTAGAACCTGAAACTTAAAAATGTATGCGCCAATTTGATTATCTTTATACAGTTTATGTACTGTTTTAAATGTATTTTTTAAACCTTAAATGCTTTTAACAAATAAACAAAACTTGAAAACCATAAAGTAAAGGCGTGCTTAATGCATTGAGAAATCTAAAACCTATATCTTACTTCGACTAAAGCGTATGCTTTCTTCTAATGCATATACTAAAATGTCATACTAAAATTAAAAAACATTTTATAGAGATAGACTTTTGATAGGGTTTAAACTTAAAATGACTTTGTTATCTTTAAACCCATTTAAACATAACTTGAAGACTTTAAATTATACAATTACCATCTAGAACCTGAAACTTAAAAATGTATACGTCAATTTGATTATCTTTATACAGTTTATGTGCTGTTTTAAATGTATTTTTTAAACCTTAAATGCTTTTAACAAATAAACAAAACTTGTAAACCATGAATATCCACTTTATCATGTTTAAAAGATTCACATAAGTTAACTTCACTTTAGAAGTACGCATAAAATTATTCAAACAAAGTGAGAATTCCCCAGTAGGGTTATTTTTTCCTTTTAATATTAGAAATAAAAACTAAAATATGATTCAATCTTGATAATTCTTTAAATTAAATATACATACCATAACAATCCATACTATTAAATCTGCAAGAGAAGGTATCAAATTTGTCTCGCGATGTTAATAGAGAAGATTCTTACATTATCATAAATAATACAGACTTTATTATTTTTAGAAGATATTTACATGAGTTCATTTTAGAAGTAATTGAATCAAGGTTTGAATCCTACAGCAGTAAGGGGTATGTGCAAACATGAAGACTTTAAATAATACAATTTCCATCTAGAACCTGAAACTTAAAAATATATGTATCAATTTAAGTATCTTTATATAGTTTATGTACAGTTTTGAATTTATTTCAAACCATAAGCATTTTTAAAACTTTGAACTTATGTTATAAGTTAAGACGCTTACTAAAATTAAAAACATTTTATAGAGATAAAGACTTGAAAGATAAAATTTACAAGTTTTAATCCTAAATATTATATCTTATCCAGAAATGTAGACTATTAATATATGATTTTAAACCTTACATGCTTTCAACGATTACCTAAATTGCGATATAATGTTAAATTCCACAGATTTTAAGATATTTATTTAACCTAAGATGTTTATAAATCCTATCCAAATTGGAATAGTGTTTGCATATCATCATAAACAACTAAATATTATCATTTTCACGGGTTTTAAGGTATTTATTCAACATAAGATGTTTATAAATCCTACCTAAATTGGAATAGTGTCTGCATATCAACATAGACTGCGTAAACAACCAAATATTAACTTAATTTAAATAAGAGCATATAATTTCCTTTTTGATAACTTAAATATACATATCATACATGTTGCTAAATTAAAATTCTTGTTATACTTTCGTATAAGATAGTTTTTTTTACATACAAGAACAGAAATAATATAGACTTTATTATGTTTAGAAGATTTGCAGATATTTAAAGCAGTTCACTTAACTTTAGAAGTAAATGGATCAGAGTTTGAATTCTACTGCAATAGAGGTAGTTTAACTTCACAATTATAATCTAAACAGATAACAAATCTTTGAAAAAAATATTCTATAAAAAGCAATAAAATATATTATGGAAACTTCAAATTAATTTATGATAGGTTTCATTAAATATTCTGCAAACGCTATGAAACATTTCGTATAGAAAATAATTACCATTTGATCTTACCTTTAAAATCTATAGTTTATGCACTTAATTCATATAATTTTTTACAAAAACAAGCTTTAACTGCATAAGAAAATATTACATTTGTCCCGCACATACATATAAACTTAAAACATATTAAAACTTACTAGTTCCCTTATAAAGGTTTCAAGACTTTAAAAATGTTTTTACTATGTTTTAAATCTAATCTATAATTTTACATAGATATAACCATTAATAAATTGTTTTACATAGAAAAAAGCATACATCGCACCTAAAATTTTAGTTTTCTTAACAAAATAACCTGCAAAACTTTCATCGAAACAAATGTTTATTATGTTAAAAAAATCAAACACCTATTGATATTACTTTGAAATATTATGCAAATAATAACTTTGAATAAGTTTTACATCAGAAATTATTTTCCGACGGTTGTTAAAAAAAATGTATACTATAAGTTTAAAACGCTTCCTAACACTTAAAATTTTATCATTCTATAAGGAGTATAATTTCTTTTAAATCATGCATAAACATCTATATATTAACATAATTTACATAATAGCATATGACTTCCTTTTAATAACATAAATATACATATCATAAATGTTGCTAAATTAAAATTCATGATATACTTTCGTATAAGATAGTTTTCTACATGCAATTACCAAAATATTTTATCCATACAGCAACAGAAATAATACAGACTTTATCATGTTTAGAAGATATTTACATGAGTTCATTTTAGAAATAAATTGACCAAGGTTTAAATCTTACAGCGGTAGGGGTATACGCAGACAATATTTTTATATGAGAACCTACTTACAATAGATCTTAAAATTAAAATAAGTTTTGTTAAGAATAAAACTATGCTGTAGATTTTATAATCTAAGCATATACCACATTGTCATAGTTATAATTTTCAAAACTTAATGGTTTAAAATATATTATTATAAAACATATAAAATACTTACGGCATTAGTAGAAATATTCTGCATTGGGAAAAAATCTGGAGCTTATAATTAGCCATACTTCTAAAACGAGACCCAATTGAAAAATATACAAGTCACGTTAGTTAATCTTGATTATCTGCGGTTAATTTTCCGTTACAGTCACAGTTATCTTCTCAAAATGAATCAATGATAAGATAAATAATTATTTTGCTATCATTTAACGAATCGTTCACGTTCCTTTTATTTTATTTGTCAAGAGTTGCCAAGAGTTGGCAACGATTGTAGAACGACTTTCAAAAATCTAACCCCTAGTGTTTACACAGGAAGTAGATTGTTATTATCTTATACACGAGAGTATACTGTGGGAAAAGATCAGATAATATGTTTAATCAAAGTTAAACAATTGATACACGTTTTGCTAACCAAAATTTTATTCGATAGGTTAATTTTCAAATCTGAAACAAGCTTTGCTAACTGCTAATACAGTTTATTAATGTTGTTAATAGAGTTTTTAATAACGAAGTTGTTCGATTAATGCTTGCAAAACTGCAACTACTAAGTTGATCGAATATATATTAAATTGTATTAAGTTAAAATTCTAGTTTTCACATGAAAAAACATTATGCAACATAAGTATTAAAATTAAGTCTTTGAAATATTCTATAAAAAGTAATGAAATATACTATGGAGACACTTACCCATTGTTGCTAAGCTTGGCATTAATTAATAAAATAATTATAAATATCTATTAATAATACTTTGAAATATTCTGTAAAAGGTAACTTAGAATAACTTTTAAACATGATTATTCTATAAAAAATACAATATTATCAGTAACAGCAGCAGATAGTATATTCAAGATTATTGATGTCTTAAAAATTATTTTATGATATCAAAAAATATTTAATATAATTTAAAGATATATTAATTTTTAAGATATCAATTATAATTTTTAAGATATCATTTAAATTAAAACACACATAGACATAAAAAATGGAATAATTCATTCTTAAAGCAACCTTTATTTAACATATCTAAAAAAATTCTTACAATTCTTGAAGATATTCCTTAGAGTGAAATTTCAAATCATTAGAATAATCCAAAAGTATTTACACTTTAACTATTCCGTTTTCGAAATAGTATTTAAAATCATCGACGCAAAGATTATTAAAAATTTCAGTATTAATGTATACACATGTACAATATGTATCACATATATTTTTAACAATATCTTGAATACTTATATGAAAAATTGGTATTTTACCAAGACTTTTATATTTTTCTAAAGCACTGCTTTTTAGACACAAATGCTGATATTGGGAGGGGTGGTTCATAATACATCCTTCACATTTAAACAGTTTATGACATACATTGAACAGTTCTTGTTTAACACATCTGAAAAAATTTTCAAGCGCATCATCTACATTACAATGATCTTTAAAACAATCGGAGATGGAATCGACAATATTTTCTTGTAGAATGTGAGGCAAAGTACGACATAAAATTGTGTGTTCGACACAGTCTGTAATGTCTGAAGCATAATGACAAAGTTGTTTTAGTTCATATCTATTCAACTTAATTCCGGAATCTAAGTCATAATTAGCATTTTTCATGCGATACATCCCCTGTAGAATACACACTTCCTGATCTATAATAGCGATTATTTCGTTGTTTGAAATACATGAAGTGTCTTTATATTCAGTTGAGATGGTAGGAAGTTTCTTATTAAATTCAATCCAGGTATCTCCATGCATTGACACTCCTTTTTCCCTTTGAAGTTTATGTAGGTGACTTTCTTTAAATTTAGTGATGTGGACTGCTGCACCACTGATATGCATGTGGACAGTTGCAAAAACATTACATCCAAGAATATTACATCCAAGATTGAAATATTTTATCATTGATGGGCCGAAGCAATTAACTTCTTTTTTTCTCTGTTCAATTTTTAAAACATTTAAGATTCCTTCAGCAAAATTATGCATGCAAAAATCTGTATTTTCATAATTTTGCTCATACCAATCTTTTTCGGGAACAAGTTGTTCCTTCATTTTTTTAAATGCAGGTTTCATAATCTAACAGATAAACAGCACAAGCACTCTAAAACAGCCCTCTCCGATTGAAAATCTAGCAAGCGACTGAATTTAAGGTTTTTTTTTTTTGTCGAATGAATCGCTATATCAGATAAGATAAGTTTCTATGACACATAGTTTATTTTATTTCGTCATTAGATAAGATTACTAGCAATTTATATTATTCTGATAAGTGTCGGTTGTACAATACAACGTTAAACTTTTAAGTTATCAAAATGTCAAGTGAGAATAAGAACTTAACTATAACTTCCACTTCAATGAATCGTAAAATACTGATAGTAGAGGTTGACAGTGTACATTTGAAAATTAGCCTTTGTTGCTTTTTAATCTAAAATTTTATTCTCTGTTACGTTGTTTTCAATAATCTTGAATATACTATCTGCTGCTGTTACTGATAATATTGTATTTTTTATAGAAAAAGTTATTCTAAGTTACCTTTTACAGAATATTTCAAAGTATTATTAATAGATCTTTATAATTATTTTATTAATTAATGCCAAGCTTAGCAACAATGGGTAAGTGTCTCCATAGTATATTTCATTACTTTTTATAGAATATTTCAAAGACTTAATTTTAATACTTATGTTGCATAATGTTTTTTCATGGGAAAACTAGAATTTTAACTTAATACAATTTAATATATATTCGATCAACTTAGTAGTTGCACTTTTGCAAGCATTAATCGAACAACTTCGTTATTAAAAACTCTATTAACAACATTAATAAACTGTATTAGCAGTTAGCAAAGCTTGTTTCAGATTTGAAAATTAACCTATCGAATAAAGTTTTGGTTAGCAAAACGTGTATCAATTGTTTAATTTTGATTAAACATATTATCTGATCTTTTCCCACAGTATACTCTCGTGTATAAGATAATAACAATCTACTTCCTGTGTAAACACTAGGGGTTAGATTTTTGAAAGTCGTTCTACAATCGTTGCCAACTCTTGGCAACTCTTGACAAATAAAATAAAAGGAACGTGAACGATTCGTTAAATGATAGCAAAATAATTATTTATCTTATCATTGATTCATTTTGAGAAGATAACTGTGACTGTAACGGAAAATTAACCGCAGATAATCAAGATTAACTAACGTGACTTGTATATTTTTCAATTGGGTCTCGTTTTAGAAGTATGGCTAATTATAAGCTCCAGATTTTTTCCCAATGCAGAATATTTCTACTAATGCCGTAAGTATTTTATATGTTTTATAATAATATATTTTAAACCATTAAGTTTTGAAAATGATAACTATGACAATGTGGTATATGCTTAGATTATAAAATCTACAGCATAGTTTTATTCTTAACAAAACTTATTTTAATTTTAAGATCTATTGTAAGTAGGTTCTCATATAAAAATATTGTCTGCGTATACCCCTACCGCTGTAAGATTTAAACCTTGGTCAATTTATTTCTAAAATGAACTCATGTAAATATCTTCTAAACATGATAAAGTCTGTATTATTTCTGTTGCTGTATGGATAAAATATTTTGGTAATTGCATGTAGAAAACTATCTTATACGAAAGTATATCATGAATTTTAATTTAGCAACATTTATGATATGTATATTTATGTTATTAAAAGGAAGTCATATGCTATTATGTAAATTATGTTAATATATAGATGTTTATGCATGATTTAAAAGAAATTATACTCCTTATAGAATGATAAAATTTTAAGTGTTAGGAAGCGTTTTAAACTTATAGTATACATTTTTTTTAACAACCGTCGGAAAATAATTTCTGATGTAAAACTTATTCAAAGTTATTATTTGCATAATATTTCAAAGTAATATCAATAGGTGTTTGATTTTTTTAACATAATAAACATTTGTTTCGATGAAAGTTTTGCAGGTTATTTTGTTAAGAAAACTAAAATTTTAGGTGCGATGTATGCTTTTTTCTATGTAAAACAATTTATTAATGGTTATATCTATGTAAAATTATAGATTAGATTTAAAACATAATAAAAACATTTTTAAAGTCTTGAAACCTTTATAAGGGAACTAGTAAGTTTTAATATGTTTTAAGTTTATATGTATGTGCGGGACAAATGTAATATTTTCTTATGCAGTTAAAGCTTGTTTTTGTAAAAAATTATATGAATTAAGTGCATAAACTATAGATTTTAAAGGTAAGATCAAATGGTAATTATTTTCTATACGAAATGTTTCATAGCGTTTGCAGAATATTTAATGAAACCTATCATAAATTAATTTGAAGTTTCCATAATATATTTTATTGCTTTTTATAGAATATTTTTTTCAAAGATTTGTTATCTGTTTAGATTATAATTGTGAAGTTAAACTACCTCTATTGCAGTAGAATTCAAACTCTGATCCATTTACTTCTAAAGTTAAGTGAACTGCTTTAAATATCTGCAAATCTTCTAAACATAATAAAGTCTATATTATTTCTGTTCTTGTATGTAAAAAAAACTATCTTATACGAAAGTATAACAAGAATTTTAATTTAGCAACATGTATGATATGTATATTTAAGTTATCAAAAAGGAAATTATATGCTCTTATTTAAATTAAGTTAATATTTGGTTGTTTACGCAGTCTATGTTGATATGCAGAAACTATTCCAATTTAGGTAGGATTTATAAACATCTTATGTTGAATAAATACCTTAAAACCCGTGAAAATGATAATATTTAGTTGTTTATGATGATATGCAAACACTATTCCAATTTGGATAGGATTTATAAACATCTTAGGTTAAATAAATATCTTAAAATCTGTGGAATTTAACATTATATCGCAATTTAGGTAATCGTTGAAAGCATGTAAGGTTTAAAATCATATATTAATAGTCTACATTTCTGGATAAGATATAATATTTAGGATTAAAACTTGTAAATTTTATCTTTCAAGCCTTTATCTCTATAAAATGTTTTTAATTTTAGTAAGCGTCTTAACTTATAACATAAGTTCAAAGTTTTAAAAATGCTTATGGTTTGAAATAAATTCAAAACTGTACATAAACTATATAAAGATACTTAAATTGATACATATATTTTTAAGTTTCAGGTTCTAGATGGAAATTGTATTATTTAAAGTCTTCATGTTTGCACATACTCCTTACTGCTGTAGGATTCAAACCTTGATTCAATTACTTCTAAAATGAACTCATGTAAATATCTTCTAAAAATAATAAAGTCTGTATTATTTATGATAATGTAAGAATCTTCTCTATTAACATCGCGAGACAAATTTGATACCTTCTCTTGCAGATTTAATAGTATGGATTGTTATGGTATGTATATTTAATTTAAAGAATTATCAAGATTGAATCATATTTTAGTTTTTATTTCTAACATTAAAAGGAAAAAATAACCCTACTGGGGAATTCTCACTTTGTTTGAATAATTTTATGCGTACTTCTAAAGTGAAGTTAACTTATGTGAATCTTTTAAACATGATAAAGTGGATATTCATGGTTTACAAGTTTTGTTTATTTGTTAAAAGCATTTAAGGTTTAAAAAATACATTTAAAACAGCACATAAACTGTATAAAGATAATCAAATTCACGTATACATTTTTAAGTTTCAGGTTCTAGATGGTAATTGTATAATTTAAAGTCTTCAAGTTATGTTTAAATGGGTTTAAAGATAACAAAGTCATTTTATGTTTAAACCCTATCAAAAGTCTATCTCTATAAAATGTTTTTTAATTTTAGTATGACATTTTAGTATATGCATTAGAAGAAAGCATACGCTTTAGTCGAAGTAAGATATAGGTTTTAGATTTCTCAATGCATTAAGCACGCCTTTACTTTATGGTTTTCAAGTTTTTTTTATATGTTAAAAGCATTTAAGGTTTAAAAAATACATTTAAAACAGTACATAAACTGTATAAAGATAATCAAATTGACGCATACATTTTTAAGTTTCAGGTTCTAGATGGTATTTGTATAATTTAAAGTCTTCAAGTTATGTTTAAATGGGTTTAAAGATAACAAAGTCATTTTATTTTTAAACCCTATCAAAAGTCTATCTCTATAAAATGTTTTTTAATTTTAGTATGACATTTTAGTATATGCATTAGAAGAAAGCATACGCTTTAGTCGAAGTAAGATATAGGTTTTAGATTTCTCAATGCATTAAGCACGCCTTTACTTTATGGTTTTCAAGTTTTGTTTATATGTTAAAAGCATTTAAGGTTTAAAAAATACATTTAAAACAGTACATAAACTGTATAAAGATAATCAAATTGACGCATACATTTTTAAGTTTCAGGTTCTAGATGGTATTTGTATAATTTAAAGTCTTCAAGTTATGTTTAAATGGGTTTAAAGATAACAAAGTCATTTTATGTTTAAACCCTATCAAAAGTCTATCTCTATAAAATGTTTTTTAATTTTAGTATGACATTTTAGTATATGCATTAGAAGAAAGCATACGCTTTAGTCGAAGTAAGATATAGGTTTTAGATTTCTCAATGTATTAAGCACGCCTTTACTTTATGGTTTTCAAGTTTTGTTTATCTGTTAAAAGCATTTAAGGTTTAAAAAATACATTTAAAACAGTACATAAACTGTATAAAGATAATCAAATTGACGCATACATTTCTAAGTTTCAGGTTCTAGATGGTAATTGTATAATTTAAAGTCTTCAAGTTATGTTTAAATGGGTTTAAAGATACATCTAAATTATATTACACTTGAAATTGATATTAGCATGAAAATTAAAGATATTTTAAATTTAACAGCTGTTCTGAATAATTTTATGCGTAAAAATATCCTTGTTAATATCTTCTCTTATAGATTTAATGTTAAAAGGTTTGTAAATACTCCTTTTTATAGAATATTTTTTCAAATATTATTTATAAATTAGATATGTCTTTAAAGTAATAATAAGTAATTATAATTATTTTTTACTAATTACTACTGTCGTTAAAAAAATAGTAAGTTAATAATATATTTTAATTTAGAATTTAAACTAAAATAAAACCTTTTACAAAATTAAATTTTAAATGTAGTTGTAATTTTTACCAATAGATGGCGCCTGCAGCGTAAAAATGTCTAAAGAATAATTTCAAAAGTTAAATTTAATCACTAGATGTTGCTAACGGCGTAAAATCGTTTTACAATCTTAAATATTTAAAGTTCTAGTTTAGTTCAAGTTTTTTCCGCTAGGGGGCGCTTAGTATGTATTATATTAAAATAATAATAAATTAATTAATTAACTAATTCAAATAATATACCGCAGAATCCCCTATCATATTTCTCAAGTTCCCTTTAAAATATTCACTCTTTAAATACCTTATAATACCGTATAATGACAACCTTCGACAGCCCAGTGGTTATCTCACTGGACTTGAGACCTGCTGGACCAGAGTTCGATCCCCGCTCAGGACAAACTTTTAAAAATATATATCTTCTGTAAAATTAAATGTAAAATTCAGTTGTGATTTTTATAAAATAGATGGCAGCACTGAAAATATAGATCCGTAACCTTATACGTAATTTAGTTCCATATTTGACCTATAGGTGGCGCTCCCCGGAGCACATACTCTCTTCAAGATTCTGCTGTACTACAAGGTTCCAGGTTTTCCCGCAAGGGGGCGCTAAGATTATTACCTTCTCCTGATTGACTCAAAAACGCCGCCAGGGAGCGGTGACGTCATCAAGAGACCACGCCTCCTTTGCATCGTGCACCGCAACCGCATTGTTGGTGAACTCTCATTTTCTATCTACTTTGGTCCGACCGTTGGATTTTAGTTGGCCCAACAGTCAATTTTGCAGATCAGCCAACGTTAGATTTAATTGGGTCCACAATCCATTTTGCATCCCAGCCAACTATCAACATTTAGTTAATCAAACTATATCACTCTCAGGGGCTTGAATTTATCCCCTTTTTTTAGCAAACTGTTTACAAAAGAGATTTCCTTTTATGTAAACAGTTTACTTTGTACTACTTGATATCATTCACAGTATTTAGTCATTAAAATTTTCTATAAAAACAGCATGCTCAAAAATGCTTTTCCTATAATTTATTTGAAAACTACAAAATCGACTCCGTTTTATGAATTAAAAATTTTTTTATGTCAAAATTTTCAGTATACAAAAAATGACAGTTAAAAATTTTCCTGAACACTTTTTCGTTATAATCAAAAGAGTAAAATCAAACATTCACACTGAAAATACTTGAAATTTATTTTTTAGTAAAGTTTTCTTAATTTAATTATTTACTTTGATTTTTTTTCTCCTGAAATTTCACAGTTTATCATTTGATTAAGTCTTTAGATCTTACTTAAATGAAATACATTGCCCGGTATTCTATTTTTAACAACATTCTATAAAACTGCAAGAAAAAATTCTGGACTTACCTGATTTACTTCTTAAAAACAGCATTATTTCTAAAGCATGTTACTATAATTATAACAAATACCATCATTAAGACAACAAAAAATTATTTATACACATTTTTTATTCAATTTAATGTTAAGATGGTTGATATTTAATACAGATAGTCTTCTTATTTCTCCTTCTCCTCTCCGGTCTTTAGCAAAGCAAAACCATTGTTTTATTATGACCTCTCTAAGACTTATCCATCATCAACTCAGATTCGTATGGTCCATTTCAACGAATGCTGTCAACATAAAAATAAATTATCATTAATAAAATGGCTATATTAGCATTAAACAATCGTGCAAAGAAGCCTAATTGAGAGAGTTATTTAATTTTGTAGAATAAATTAGCTCTCAACGAATGCTAACTCTTACCTCGCCAACTTCTGATCCATTTTACAGGTAGCCCTCCTACAGACAACACGATATCTTACAACACGGTTTCGCTCTAACACGATAGGATAAATTGCGAGAACCCTCGTATAACACTGCAACCTGTAATACGGTTTCACTCTAACACGATAAAAAAAACTCCAAACTTTTCTACAACACTGTACTTATACAGCACTAAATAATAGGATTTTTGTTTAACACATTTAAAAACTAAATTACCTTAAAACAATGACGGGAAGGAATAATGAACTGTACTGGTTTTACATGAAAATGTACAAACAAATTATAATTTATTCATTTATAATTCTATTCCGATGTCATAGCGGAAAGCGTCGTGCACAAACTTATCACATAAGAAGAGCATCACAGTGAATTTTAGACGTAACCGATTTGAAATCAATTAATGTAATGGAAGCTCGAAAGCAATTTTCAATTAAGCACGTCATCGACATTATATCTTTGTCGCTGAAAGAACTAAAATCATCGACGTTAAATGCATGTTGGAAGGAGATATGGCCATCTTCAGTTGAAATAGAATCGTCAGAAAATGAAATTGGTGGCATATTAGAACTTGCTAAATCAATCGTAGGCGAAGGTTTTGTGGATATGGCTATTGAGGACGTTTAAGATTTATTAGTGGAAGAAGTTGACGATGGAAATGGCATCCAAAGCTATAAATCATATCGATTCTGAGGACAATAGCACTGATGAAGACTGTGAATTAATAATTTAACACTTAAAAAAAATTACAAGAAGGTCTAAGCTTAGCTGAAAATCTTGAATAATTTTTCTTGATTGCAGACCCTTCCGTTGTAAGAAGCCGAAAATTCAAAAGGGAGCTACAAAGTTGTCTATCTCCATACCGTGAAATCTACAATGACTTTGTAAGAACCAGCAAACAAACCAAAATTACATATTTTTTAAAGAGAATAGAAGGAGCAAAAAATCTAAATGAAGAAAAAGGTTCTTGTTAAATAAACTCTGTGAACATGTTACTTGATGAAATAATTATAGATGCATATCCTTTTTCTTATTTTTTATTAAAACTTAACAACACTTGCACTACATTGTACATACACAACGAACAACCATTTCTAACACACAGTGATGGACAGAGTGATGCCAACATGGTAAAGACAAATGTACTCACAAGCCAACACGCCTCCTTACATTTATCTTTACCAATTTCAAGCATAACAGGAATAAACATTAATTAGATACAACCTTTAACACAAAACAACACTTCAAAAATCATTTCATTAATCTAAATATTAAACAAAAAATTTAAATGCAATGTGGCTTACTCAATTTTCTGACAAACAAAATTTATATCAATTTTAACATTTCCCTGAATTTAGTGAATTTAATTTTTCCTAAGAACTTGGTAAAAATATCTGCAATGTTTGAATCTGAATCTATTTTAACAATCTCAGTAATTCTACTTTTAACATTTTCATTAACATAATGATATTGTACTTCTATATGTTTAGAATTTTTTGTAAAGTTTCCATATTTAGCTATAGCAAGAGCACCAGAATTATCTTCATAAATTTTAATAGGTTGAACAATTTTAACAAAAACATCATTTACAACATTTCTTAAGAAATTTATTTCTGTCACAACTTCGGATAATGCAATATATTCTGCAAAGGTAGATGACTTAGTAACACAATTTTGTTTTTTGGATTTCCAATAAATAGGATTTCCAAATAATTCAATTACAAACCCAGTAGTTGACTTTCTATCAACAATATCTCCTGCCCAGTCAGCATCAACATAACAATTTATAATATCAGCTTTATGAATTTTGTTATATGTTAACTTGAGATCTTTGGTTAAATACAAGTACTTTGGTCCATACTCGCAATGGATATTTGAAATGTGTCTCATCTTTTTTTTTTTTTTTTCCAATGCGGAGGTACTTGTCGCGAAGACATTCACCTGATGTATCTCATCATAACAATTTTGAAATCTTCTTAAATAAGTAACACTGAAAGATGTCTGGTCTAGTACCATGACTAATATACAAGAGTGCTCCTATTAAATTTCTATATTTAACATTCTCATTTAAATTTGATTGACTCAGTTTAAGATTAATCTCCATTGGTGTATTATACAGTTTTGAGTTTTCAATATTATATAGTTTAGCTAGCTATTCTATATAATTTTCCTAGCTCAATGTTAAGGTATTACTACATTTCTCATAATCATATTCAATATCAATTCCAATATAGCTTTTCACTTTATTCAAATCCTTCATTTAAATTTATTATGTAGTTGATTTTTAATATCATTAATTACTGCAATATCTTTGCAACATATTAACAAATCATCAACAAATAAAAAGATATATACAGTTACATTATTTTCAGCTTTAACATAAAGACAATAATCATACTTACTTCTACGAAAACCCAGACTTTCAATATAATCATTAAAACATTCATACCAAGCACGTGGGCTCTCTTTTAAACCATACAATGCTTTGTTTAATTTATAAACTCTATTAGAAACATCATTATAGCCTTGTGGCTGTTTTACATGAACTTCAGATAATACTTTACCATTTAAAAAAGCTGTCTCAACATCCATTTGATGTATGTGTTAAACTATACTGACAAGAATATGAAAGTAATAACTTTAAAGTTTGCATTTTAACAACAAGGGAGTATGTATCATCAATACTGTCTTTCTACTGAAAACCTCGAACCACTAACCTGGCTTTAAAAACATCACCTGGTTTTCTTTTGTATACCCATTTCACATCTAGAACTGCTTTATCCTCTGCTTTACTCACTAGTGTCCAAGCAGTGGCGTACCTAGACCATTTGGGGCCCGGGGCGAATTTATTTTTACCCCCCCCCAAAAAAATGGTAATTTTTAACTTTTTCTAATGACAGCTAGCCTATCTTTGCCTTAATCAGACAGTCTCCTCAGGCTATTGACCTGTGCAGACAGTGGTGTGCTCGGGATTTTGTTCTGGGGGGGGGGGGGGGGTCAAGACCTCCATGTGCTAAGGGTCGTCCATTTCCCTGACGCCCTATTATCAGGGTGGACTTCCGGGTGTCTGGGGGGTATTCTATACCCCAGCCGAAGGGGGGTCCGGGGGTCCTCCCCCGGAAAATTTTGAAAATTAGGTGTTAAATAGAGCCATTTTAGGCTATCTAGAGTACCAGATGCCACTTCTTAAAAATCATATATCTATGAATTCGGATAAAATATTTAAAGCGACGTCCCCGTTATTATTGGAATGAAAATCTAACAAGAAGTGTTTTTAAAGCAGATACGCGACGAAACAGTGCGTGCATGCCCTGTTGAAAAAAAGACGCCTTCAATACTTTGATAGGCAAGGGTTCGGTTCACTCTCGCGGTTCACGGATAGTTCTGTAGAAGTGTATAAACAGCGCTCGGCACTTGTCTTTAGAAATACTGTTTCTGGCACTGTATAGCGCTAAAATTGTAACAATAAAGATCGCTAAAAATGTAAGTGCAATAAAGATCGTAATGGTAAAGAATAAATAACACAATTACTATTAGGTCTATACGAAATATTTTTGCATTATTTTGTAAATTCAAAAATTTATTTTAGCTCTGTGGGGGGGGGGTCCTGTCCCGCTCCCCCCCCCCATCGGCACGCCCCTGTGTGCAGAGAAAAAATTGACAGAATAAGGGAGCGAATTCGAGCTGTACGAGGTGAGCAATGATCATTACTGTTTAAGCGTTAAATTAATAAAAAAAGTCTTATGTCAAGGCCTGGGTTCGAGCAATCGAACCAATGACGTACCGCACGGCACAGCTCCGAGACCAACGTTCTAACCGCCTGAGCCATGAGCTCGCTAACTTACGGTTCGGTACAAGGTTAAAATCAATTGTACGGCGCTGGTTTTCGTTGTATGAATTTTTTGTTAGGCCAAGGTGAATGGTAAAAGGCTTGGCCGTTTGATTAATAAAAGGGAAACCAAAGAAATACCTCACTTTGATCTACGTTAACTTTATTGGTAATTCAACTTTAAAAATTTTTACTTTTCACAAGGCAATACACATTCACAGTATCAGTATGAAAAAAATAGAATGGGAATACATCACCTAGAAAATGCCGTGTTGTGTGAAACCATGTTATATGAGACCCAGGGACATTTCCAAAAAAGGTGGGTGGGGTGCGTTCTGATAACTTATTAAAAACAAGCATTTTTTAAAAATTCCATATAAGCAAGTTAAATTAAGAATTCTGTATTAATTTCAAATAGGTAAAAGCCTCCTTTTAAAATTGTCTTTTTCTAACTTTTGCATCAGAAAATTGTCTAATTGTCTCATGAAAGTTTATTTTCATAGCCAACTTGTTCTCGATGGATAACATTGCTAGGCCATTTAGTCTGATTTGGCTCATTGTTGAGCGCAAATAGTTTTTGATGACTTTCAATTTCGAAAAACTTCTTTCACAAGCTGCGACTGAAATGCAAATTGTCAAAAACAACTTTAGTGCTAAACACAAGTTTGGCACTGACTCTAGAAATTCCATACCAACAATGAACTGCAAAACTTGAAGAGCTGACCACTTTTTGACTTCCTCTGTATTAATATTTGAAGGTTATCATTATGGAATGGAATAATATATCTCCTAATGAAACTTTCAAAGTGGTTCAATCTATGCAGAAACGATTGATGGAGGTCCTTAGACGTAAGGGCTATCCGACCAGTTACGTCTTAGTCTTTTTATTTCTGGCAAAACCTCGCCCTTAGAAAATTCGTCGTAACTTTCAGTTAGACGAGAAATAAGTTCTGGCAATTTCTCATCTGGAGCTTTGTTCAAATTAACCGACTGCAAGACTTCAAATTTGTTATGAATGTTCTCCATGGATTTTGTTCTTGTTTGGAGTTCCAAATACAACCTATCTACACATTGGAAATGGACCTACTTAGTTCTTCTTGTAAAGATAAACCCTCATCTTTAGCTTTTTCACCCGGCATCATCTTTTTCGATCTTTTTCTGCCTCTCTTTTCAATAGCAATTCCCATTTCTTCACATTTCTGGGAAGCGAAGTCCAAAGCATCACTCACTAAAGATTCTCTGCTTTCCTTAATAAAAAGTTCCAATGTTCTTAGTTTATTTAAAGCCTTGTCCAAGGAAATCCCCTGAATTTGCAGGTAGTGTTGAGTGTGGTTGATTTCCTCCAAAATGTCTGACCACAGGCGTAGAAACGCTATAAACATAAAATCGCAAACATTTGCCATTATAATCTGAGCTGATCCTCTTGTATCTAGGTTTTCAGACTCGTCGCACAGCTTCTCCACTGCATCGATCAATTTTCCAAATTTTCCAAAACACACAACATTATTCAAAATTTTACGCCAAAGCCAGAATCTGACACAAAGAATCGGCTTACTTGTAATTTCCAGGCTCATAGTCGTCATCCGTCAGTCTTTCCTCAACCTAATGCTTAAATCAGGACTTCTGACACCAGAAAACTAACCAATCTATAACAGGGCCCGATTTAGAAAATTCTTGACTTTAGGCACAACTCGGGATAGGGCGATGGGGGCCCCCTAACAGTGATGTGGGCGTAAAATTTCCAAAATTGACAAACACAAAAAATAATCATGAATCATTGTAAAAGTATCATTTTACCGAGAATTGGCTATTTGAAGCGTAGAAGCCCAGAGCATTATCAAATAACAAAAAGCAATACAGCATATTAACTTCTTCATTAATTAAAACACCAATACAATGCAACCAGAAAAACTTAGTAATCCCTTATATACACTATAACATACATATGAACTATACATATAACTATACATATGATGAACCAATCAATCAAATTTGAAAGGATATATAAAAAAATTTATATTGAAAAAGGTAAAAAAAAAGAAACTGAATTGGAAATTTTCTTTTTTTTCTTTTAAAATAAAAGTTTTTTGGAGCTCCCAACATTCGGGGGCCCCTAGACCCGGGCCTGCCGGGCCTAATGGAAAATCAGGGCCTGGTCTATAAGGACTTTGCCTAAAATAAAGACTATCAGCCTATTTAATGATTTTCATGCGTTTATTGCACTTCTAGGATAAATACGGTTACGTACAAAATTTTAAAATACATCAAGAAAAGTTCGTGGGTTCTGGAATACGACGAAGAATGTCGGGCGATTCTCAGCAATTCAGCGTCAGCTCTATGGCATCTCTCAGCACCATAGGCGTAACGTGCTTCTAACTTTTTTTTTTTTTTTTTTGGGGGGGGGGACACGAATTGAATTCAGTTAAGGCCCTCCTCAGCGCTTTGACTACCAGACGGTCCTTAAAATATGAAATATTGGGATTTTTTAAAATTGAATAAAAATAGAATTGATTTTTGAGTAGTTAGTTATACAATGAGAAAAATAAATATAAAATCAGAAAAAAATATAGCATCGAATTTTTGCTATGGATCATATCATTGTTAAAATCTATGTTAAGGCTAAAGACATAATCGGAATCTTCAGTTTCACAGTTTGAAAAGGCGGCAAAAAACCCAGCTTTCTTAAAAGTTTTCTACAATTTTATGGTTTTAGCTGAACTTCTATTAACGTTTTAATTTATTTCAAGTTAAGTTGGGGGGGGGCACGTGAAATGTTGGAAGTCGCTAAAATATGCAAGTGTAATATTTTATAAAAACAATAACGTTCTTGTCTGATTTTTTTTAAAATTAAAAATGTAATTTTTTGTAGCAAAGTTATCATTCAATTTTAAAAAAGGCCCCTGTCGTGGGGCCCGGGGCGGACCGCCCCCCCCCCTGGTCCGCCATTGTGTCCAAGTATTATTTTTGACAAGACTGTTCATCTCACAGCCCATTGCATCTTTCCATCGTTCAGTCTCATTACATGTTGTCGCCTCCTCGAAGTTACCTGGAATCGTAGCATCACAAAAATTTGCACTAACACAATAGTATCCAAATTCTTCATCACATCGAACTGGTGGCTTGATTTGCCTTCTTGGTCTCATTCCATTTTTCATTTCATCATCTTTCACATCATCCTTGGAGTTTTCATCATTACTTGGCTCATTTCACACTTCTTCAGATTCCTTCTTCTCATTTGTATAATTTTTTTCATCATCATCACAACCTACACACATAATGTCTTCTTCAATAATGTCAACATGCCTGGCAACTAATATTCTGTTGTTCACCAAAACTCTATATCCAACTTCTGTATATCCAAGTGAAATTCCAAATTCAGCCTTTTTATCCCACTTTGATCTTCTCTTTTCGTCTGGTATTCTAACATAAACTCTACTTCCATACAATTTTAATTCATTTGCGGATGGTTTCCTATTAAAAAATATTTCATAAGGTATCTTCCTCACTACAGTATTTGCCAATGTCCTGTTTTTCAGATAAGCTGCTGCTTTAATCACTTCAGGCCAATAACGTCTGTCAACTTTTGCTTCTGCTAGAAGACATCTAGCCATATCCATTATTGTTCTATTATACCTCTCTGCAGTACCATTCAATTCATGTACATGTGGTGGACACGACTTTATCTTTATTCCTTTTTCTGTTGCAAATTTATATATCTTGCTATTCATATATTCTTTACCATTATCACATCTTAGCTCTTTTATCATCTTCCCAGTTAAATTTTGAATTTCATTTACATATTCCATAAAACAATCAAAGACTTGATCCTTCGACTTAATACAACAAACTTTTGCTAATTTGCTATAATCATCAATAAAACTCACAAAGTATTTTTCACCATTACATCCAGTTGTTCTATGAGGTCCATTTACATCTATCTGTATGAACAATCTCCAGTATATCTTCTGCTCTTCTTCTATTATTCTTAAAGGGTATATTATGCATCTTGTTCTAGACACATATAGCACACTTCTTATAATCTGATTCTATTTCTTTAGGTATCCCTTCTAGTAACTGATTTTTACACATAATATCCAGATATTTAAAATTTACATGTCCAAGTGTACGATGCTGTTTTTCTTTTAATGTTAATGTATTATTGGACATATTTGCAAGTACTTCACAATTTGAAACATAACTTGTTACTTTATATAATCTTTCATCTTTCTTCGCTATTGCTACTAATGTACCATCTAATTCATAAATTCTTGAGAACTGCCCTTTTGATACTATTTTATGATTGTCAGTGATCTTCGAATAACTTAATAAATTTGCCTTCATTTCTTTAACGTAAAATACATTTTTCAAAGTTACTATGGATTCAGTGTCATAAACAGGAAAAGAGACTATAATATTACCATCCTTTGTCGCATCCAACATCCTTCCATCACCAATTTTTACTTTAATCGGGTTCTTCAATGTTACTTGGTCTTCAAAGTATTCATCACTATTAATTATATGGTCTGTACACCCGCTGTCCAGCAACCAATTACTTTGATTTTTATTTGCCATACTATTTTCATTTGATTTTGACATGTTACTTTCAATTATTATAGTATGAAAACTTTTTCTGGCTGGCTATAGTTTACTCTGTGGTTGGAGTTTGCTCCACGTCCGCGATGTTTACCAAAACCACGACTACGCTCCTGATTATTTGGAAGGCTTCGACCACGATAATTGGTAGAACCACTGCCACGATAGTTCACTTGACCACGGCCATACCAACAGTACCTTTTCATGTGACCACATTTACCACAATTAAAACAGATATTCCCTTGTGGGCCCGATTTGTGTGTTTCAATTTTAAATGCATTCGATTTTTCTATTGGTGCACTGTCTACACAATCATTTTTCTCTTCGAGCGATTTTGACTTGATTTTGCTTTTCAAATAATCAACTGTTCTGTCCTTCTCCGGTAAAACATCAATTAAATCACCAATATGACTGTAGTTTGATGGTAATGTTCTTAACATGTAATTCAGTTTTTCTTGTTCAGTCACGGTTGTACCGGCCTGTTTAAGCTCGTTCACAGACTTCTCAAAATCATCGAAAAATAAACATAAATCTGAGTAATTCTTCAGCTTCACATTTTCTAAGTTGTTTCTACATATGATTTGCAATGACGTGGAAGTTTTCAAATACATCGTATCAAATTTGGCTATTATATCAAAAGCAGACTCACATTCATGGATGTATTCCAATTGCTTGTTAGTGATTGCACCGTAAATATAGTTCGTTGCTTGTATGTCTTTATCGTCCCATTTTTCTTTATCGTCGTTTGCATGAACTTTTCTTTGAACCACTTCTTTACACTTTTTAAACTGTAAGAATTTCGTCATTCTTATTTTCCAGTTGAAATAGTCCGTACCGTCAAATAGCGGTATACTAATTTCACTGTTTCTTGCACACGCCATTTCTTTTTTTTTTTAAGCAACTTACAAACACTCTAAATCTTCACTAACATTCAACAACGCTCTGCAACCATGTTAAATAAACTCTGTGAACATTTTACTTGATGAAATAATTATAGATGCATATCCTTTTTCTTATTTTTTTATTAAAACTTAACGACACGTGCACTACATTGTACATACACAACGAACAACCATTTCTAACACACAATGATGGACATAGTGTTGCCAGCATGGTAAAGACAAATGTACTCACAAACCAACAGTTCTGAAAGTGAAGGTGATACCGTTCAAAAGAAAAAACGTTCTCATTTGATTATATTGAGCAGTGATGAGGAAGAAATTTATTAAATTAAGGTCGCATTAAATGAAAATAATATTTTTTATTTCTTTTCGTTTTGTATTATACATACATTTATATTTTTAATAAAAATTAAGTTGCTTATAAAAAGAATGAATTTATAAAAAGAATGTTTGTTTTAATAAGTTTTCGGAACGTAATCCCCTTTTTTGTACTGGCTCTGGGTCTCATATAACAGGGTATTTTCTAAGAACCTATCTACCATGTTATAGGAGGGTTACCTGTGTTAAATTATTCTGGTACTCAAATTCCTTGAGTATTATTTGATCAGGTCCTGGTCTTTATTCTCGGTGAGAAATCATCAGTTCGACACACAAAATGAAGCACATTTTAAACACAAAAAAACAACATTTAATAATCTGCGAAGTTTGGATTTCAGATTTCGTCTAAACAGACGCCATTACATTTTAAAGCAATTCTTTTTCTTAATCTATCGGGCGACGCAGCGCCCTCTATAAACAAATCTTTACATACTCCTCCCACAATGAACAACAGGTTCATTACTAAATGAAAATACCAATAACCATTAATGAGAATAATAATGCTAAATAACATTTCTTAAGTTACTAAATAAAACATTTTGCAAACATCAAATATCAATGTAATTCAATAATTAAAAAAAAATAATAATAAAAAAGATGTAATAACTTTATAGCTATTAAAAGAAAATGCAATTAGAGTTTTTAGTCAGCTATTTCTAAATTATATAAGAGTTGGATTGGACGTTTGAGTGTCCCATTAGAAGTTTTAATGTTACACGATCTTATTTTTCCGTCTCTGCCAGGAATCGTCTCTATTACACGTCCAATTTTCCAGACAGTTCTTGTAACACGCTCATCATGGATTAAAACCAAGTCGTTTTCTTTAAAGGTTGAGGTACAGCTCTTACGCTTCTCAGAATGAAGAGATCTTAAGTCCAGCATGTACTCCCTTTTCCACCTTCGCCAAAAATGATCCAGGAGTCTTTGTCGATTATAATACTTCTTATTGAGGTGCTCACTGGATGACGATTTATCTAGGATAACAGGAATATTTGGTGGTAGGGAAGTTGCACGTTCTCCAGTCAAAAAATGGGCTGGTGTTAAACATGAAGGTTCATTAGGCTTACTGTACAAGTAGCTGATGGGTCTACAGTTGATTACAGATTCTATTTGAACTAGAATGGTTTCTAGCTCATCTGACGTCAAACATGATTTTCCGAGGACCTTTCGCAGACATGATTTGACTGTTTTCACCATTCGCTCCCAAAAGCCGCCCCACCAGGCAGCTCTTGGAACAATATATTTCCATTCTATTCTTTTAGAACTGTAGAATGTCTTTACGTCATTATGGCTAATTGTATTCCACAACAATCCAAGTTCTTTCTCAGCTCGCTTGAATGTTTGGGCATTGTCAGTGAATACTACACTACAAAGACCTCTTCTAGCGACGAATCGTCGAAAGGCTAGTAAAAATGACTCAGTACTCAGGTCTTGCACTAGTTCTAGATGCACTGCTCGAGTTACTGCACATGTGCACAGTAGAATATAACACTTTGAAGTCACTGCAGAATTTTTCACCTTAATGTAAAGGGGACCTGCGAAATCTAAACCGCTCACAGCAAAGGGTGGAGACTCAGTTACTCTGTCCGATGGTAAAGGAGCAGTAATTTGTTGACCTGCTTTAGCAGTAAATTTTCGGCATATCATACAGCGGCTTATGAAAGTTTTAACTATTTGTCTACCTCGTGGTATCCAAAAGGTCTCTCTAACTTTAGACAATGTACTTGCTACTCCTAAATGCATTACTTGATTATGTGCTGACATTACTATCAATTCGGTTAGTCTACTGTTGCTAGGGATTAACCATGGATGCCTTTCTCTTAATTCAAATTTAGAATTTTGTAGTCTCCCACCGACTACCATTATTCCTGTGTTATCTAGACACGGATTCAAATCACGAATACTGGAGTTCTTGGGAATGGGATTTCCTTCTTTCAAACATTTAAATTCCACAGGAAAACATTCCGCTTGAATATTTCTAATCCACAGTCTCTCAGCATCCAAAATTTCTTCTGCGGTTAATTCTGAAGTCATTCGCATTTCCTTATCTTTGAATTTTGAATTTTCTGTAAACCGTTTCACCCAAGCAGTTATTTGATATACCCTTTGAATAGAACTATATTTCTTCAAATCCAGGATCTTTTCTGGATTTTCTTTTCCTTCTGCAGTTATACTGTTAAAAATGGCTGCTTGTTTTAATCGTTTTTCTTTTTTAACATTATCTTCACAAATAAATTTATCTCCATTGTTCGGCCACTGTTCCATTGGCAAGATTAGCCATTTTGGCCCTTTCCATCATTTTTCCCCATTCAGCAAGTCTTCCGCTAAACATCCTCTTGAGAGCATATCTGCCGGATTATCCTTTCCGCTGCAGTGTTTCCAGTTTGATGGTTCAGTCAAGCCTTGAATTTCACTAACGCGATTACATACAAAGGGTTTCCATTGCTTAGCATTTCCCTTAACCCAATGTAATGCTATTGTGGAATCAGACCACAAAGTATAATTACTTCTAATGTCAAATACTTCCTTCAGGGAATGCAACAATCTGGCTCCAATTAATGTTGCCATCAATTCAAGTCTAGGGAGGCTTAATTTCTTTACTGGAGCTACTCTAGATTTAGCAGCTACGAAAGTAACCTCAAAGCTACCTCCCTGGTTTCTAAATCGAAGGTATGAAACTGCTCCATACGCAACTTCGCTCGCGTCACAGAAGACGTGCACCTGAAATTCTGGTACATCGCCATCGTCTTCTTTGAGGAAATACCATCTTGGAACAGATAATTTTTCTAGAATGGGGATTTCTAAGCACCATTTGTTCCATTTATTTCTCAAATCTTCTTGTAATTCTTCATCCCAGTCTTGACCTCTCTCCCATATTTCTTGCAGCAAAATTTTTATACGAATAGTAAAAGCAGTTATAAACCCAATAGGATCAAACAATTTGCAAGACAATTTTAACACACTTCTCTTAGTATTTTTTGATTCTTTGAGAGCTTCTAACAATGGTGATAAATCTAATTTAAAATCATCAGTTTCAACATTCCAGATTATACCTAAAACCTTAATAGGGATCAGATGTTCCTTTTGAAGTTCTTCAAACTTAGTTTCATTCCAAATATTACAAAGCTCTTTAGAATTACTCTTCCATTTTCGAAGATTCATTTTAGCATCGCTTAAAATAAATTTAGCATCCTTCGATAAACTTAGAGCTTCATTTACAGTTCTCGAGCCACATATAAAATCATCGACATACAATGATTCATTTAATGCCTTAAAAGCCGTGGGATAAGAGAATTCATAATTTTTAAGATGATGCTTTATGGTAGCAGCCAAAAGGTAAGTTGATGATTTCACTCCAAATGTTACAGTTTTATAACGAAAACATTTTAGATCTTTGTTTTGTAAATTATCGACCCAAAAGAATCTTTGACAGTCCCTGTCTTCAGCCGAAAGAGAAATTTGAAGGAAAGCCTTTTCTATGTCGGCTATCACACCGATTTTATGTTCTCTAAATTTCAAAAGAAGAATTAGTAAATTCGGATTCAAGTTTGGGCCTGCAAGCAAATTATAATTTAAAGATAAACAATTTCTATCCTTCGCGGACGCATCAAAAACAATACGAAATTTTGTGGTCTCTTTATCACGTCTAATAACAGGATGATGAGGCATGTAATATATAAGATTGGATGACTGTTCAAAGTTCTCATTTACAGGTTCGATAACATCAGAATTAATTTGATCTGCAAAAACTAATTTGTACTCTTCATATAATGATGGTTCATTGTCCAAACGAGTTAACAATTTTGATAACCTTCTTTTGGAATGCGAAAAATTGTCCGATAAGTCTATTTTGTCTTTGAATGGCAGTTTAACTTCATATTTTCAGTTTACTATGACTTTAATATTTTGCTCAAATCCCTTTAAAGTTTCAACATCAGCTGAAGTATGATTATTGTCATTACCGTTGGAATTAATACCTAACGACTCTAATTCCCAAAATCCTTTTAATTGAGTGTTTAAATCATCACCAAAAGAATCTGGATTGTTTACAACATTACTCAGTGTTTCCCCTTCTGTCAGGCATAAATTCACGAATGATCTGGTTTGTTTACCATTTTCTCGTACACCCGATATAATGAATCCTAATAGCGTTTCAATGCAAAACAATCCTTTTGATATTTTCCTTATGTGTCCAGTCTGCAATTTCCAGAACACATCGGCGCCAATCAGTATTTCAACTCTCCGCCCTTTTGCTTGTTTAAACTGTTGGAGAGGAATTTTGAACTCTTTTAGCAAATGTTCAACCGCACTGGCTGACGTCACCATAGACACATGAGAAATTGTGTCCGTTACATACACTTCAAGTTTTATTTTTCTTTCAGGATTATTCAAGTGATTCAGCTCAATTTCTGTTACGTCGTATGTCTTGTTTATGGGTTCACGAGAACCGAAAGTGTAAACTAATAAATGCTCTACTCTTAAAATAGGGAGCTTTAATTCTCGCGCACATGTCTTCGTTATAAATGATTTTGAAGAAGCGCTGTCAAATAACACTGCGGTTATCTTTGATTTTGATGGGCCTTGAACTTCAACAGCACATGTAGGCAAAATTATGGAATCACTACATTTTCCCTCAGAATTCGCGATACTAGATATTACTGTTTGACCTTCCGGCGCTGAATTAGGTATTTCATCATATGGTTTTTGAGGTTTAAAACAAATGATTTCATGATGATTTTTACCTTTGCAAATCGAGCAATCTTTAATTGTACTTCTAAAATGAATACTCAAATGTGAACGTTTAAAACATTTGAAGCATCGTCCTTCTTTTCTTAATTTGTTTCGTTTCTCTTCTGAAGGAACAGTGTTGCAATTGAATGATTCATGATTTTGGTAACAAAATACACAATTTTGTTTCACATTAGAGACAAACGCAACAGTTGGATTATTTTTAGGATTGAAGTATTTATAATTAGGACCTTTGTCAAATTTACTCGAAATTACTTGTTTTGGTTGTCTTTCGGTTTGGGTTAATAAGATAGACGACTCTCTACACTCAATTTCTCGTTTTCAGAATTGCATTAATTCAAGAACATCAAATTCTGTATTAGATTTCCTTTGTCTGTTGTATTCTAAACTTATATCATCTGGAATCAGTTTGAGCAAAATTGGACATAATAACTGGCCATATGTTCCTGCGGCTACGTTTAAACTTTCAAGTGATCTCACATTTATTTCTAAATCATCAAATAGCCGTCTGAATGCTTTAATATTGGTCGAGCTTTTTACAGGATGTAAATTTAACAAGTTTGTCATGTGACTATTTATAACGATAAAATCGCGACCAAATCGGTCAGTTAGTAAATTGATGCTCTTAATGTAATTTTCTTCTGTAAGCGAAAAACCTTTTATAGAGTTTAACGCAACTCCTTCTAATAACATTTTTAAATATGAGAATTTCTCTGTCTTACTTAAGTTATCATTTTCATGAATTGCATTTTTAAATTGCTGCCAAAATTCAATCCAAGAACTTGGATCTCCATTAAATTTTGGAATTGTAAGTTTAGGTAAACTTATAACTTTTCTTTTTAACTCATTATTATGTGATAATTCTTGGCGAGAATTTGGCGATAAATCGACTGAAACATCTGATACACTTTTTACGTGCTCTTTTATTAGCCTAGTTATTTTACCTTTCCATTTAATTATTTTCTCCGAATATTCTTCAATACCAATTATTTCATTTTCGATTTCATTAGAACCAATTAAATTCTCTATCTGAGCATCTAGAGCTTTTAACTGATCACACTTTTCTAACAATTGCTCATTTAAATCCTTCAATTCTTCTAGTTTAATATTAGTTTCAATTTTTTCATCATAGAAAACAAGTTCAATTTTTGAAATCAACTTCGTAGTTAAAGCTCTAACTGTGCTTCTTTTCTTGCGGATTTTATCTAACTCAGCCATAGTAATGCATGCAGATTAATAATTTCTCACTCACCTTATTTAAATCTTAACTTTCGAATTTACCCGATCGTGGTCCCACGTTGTTGCGCCATGTTAAATTATTCTGGTACTCAAATTCCTTGAGTATTCTTTGATCAGGTCCTGGTCTTTATTCTCGGTGAGAAATCATCAGTTCGACACACAAAATGAAGCACATTTTAAACACAAAAAAACAACATTTAATAATCTGCGAAGTTTGGATTTCAGATTTCGTCTAAACAGACGCCATTACATTTTAAAGCAATTCTTTTTCTTAATCTATCGGGCGACGCAGCGCCCTCTATAAACAAATCTTTACAACCTGTATATTTTTAACGAAGCATTTGCTACGTGAAGACCACAAAAATTTCTTTAAAATTTATAGCAACTAATCATCTTAAACTACTTGCATGTATTTAGCAAAGTTTATTTTCATAAATTATCAGAGCAGAAAATTAAAGAATAATTTGAAATATTTTAACCAAATTAACATTAGAAAAATAAGACATTGTAGTACACTCATGGACAAAAAAATTAGCGCACCAAGAAGGAGTCGTCAAAATGAAACGAAATTTTACATACGTAATGACTACTTTGATATAAGTAAATGATAAGAAAATCAAAGAAAAAGGATAATTTATTTTAGAGAAAAGGGCAAAAGAACGGAGGAGTTAATACTCCGTTGGACCCTGTGACGTTGTCTCCATTACTCCACGAACTTGTAATTATATAAGTCTGTGTTGCTCGTTCCTACCCCTCAGCATGAACTTGTCATCTATCGGCGAAATGTTAAACTGAGCGGTCTCATAAACTCTCGGATAAGAGGCCATAGATTTTGTGTAATATGCGATTTCTGACGTTATACAAGTAATAAATACCTGAGTGGTTCGAGGGCTCTCCAGAATTTTGACACTATAGCGACATGTGGAATCCCATAAACTTTGGACCCTTACGACCACTTAAAACGCCGGAGAAAGCTTTTGAATTCGCCGACGTATAAAAGAAGACCCCCCCAATACGCCGGGGAGAGATCTGTTTTTGAGAGACGGAGAGAGCTGTTTTTGAGTGTGAGAGAGACGGAGCTCTCTGGTCCGAGAGGCCTTCTGTAGGCCAGAGTTGGCTGTGAACCCGAGCCGTCCTGACATCTCTAACATGTAAATTCTAACTCGCTGTATATATTTGCTTTTTGTAGTTGTAGTTTGTAGTTGTTTAAGGTGGCGTAGTAAAGTAATTGAAGCGAAATGCTTGTCGTTATTACTACCTACGTCACAGCTGGTGTCAGAAGAAGTGGGATTATTGAGTTAGAGTTAGTTAGAGGTTTTTAGAAAAAGAATACGTCAGTATTTAGATATTGTTAGAGAAGAAGAATACGTCAGTATTTAGATATTGTTAGAGAAGAAGAATACGTCAGTATTTAGATATTGTTATAAGAAGAATACGGCAGTATTTATAGTTTTTAGAAGAAAGTGTACGAGAAATCCGTCTGGAGCAAGAAAATTAGTTGTTGAAGATTGTGATTGTGAGAAATTCACGGAAACTTACGCCAGTAAGAAAAATTGTTGAAGAATGTGATTGTGAGAAATTCACGGAAACTTACGCCAGTAAGAAAAATTGTTGAAGATTGTGATTGTGAGGAATTTACGGTACGACATAACTTAGTGCTCCGGGGCCGAAAAGAGATATTTTGCCGTGCTGTGTTGCCAGAAGGAAGGAGAAAGCAAGAAAATTTTTTCTACTCCTGTGGTTCCGAAAAGTGTATCATTCCCGTGCAGCGCTAAGAACGAGTGTTTAGATTTCGCCGCAAATTTCGCCTGCTGAGGTCGGAGGTCAACGGTACAGCTGATTCTCCCCGTGTGTGTTCGTGTTTCCCCGAGTGCAGAAGAGGAGCGGAAAAAGGGTGTTTGACCTATATTTGCGGGAGAGAAAGAAATTATGTGATTCTGTCTCTGGAAATGTGTTCTATGCAGTGAACTGTGTGTTGTGTTATTGTGGGCCTAAGGGCTGAAGATTATTTTTGTGTTGTGCCTATGGATTATAATATATTCAAGCAGCAAAAAAGGGGTGAGTCTATTTCCAAAAATTCTAGAAGTTATTGCTTAAAATTCTGTAGTTAAAATTCTTAAAATATTCAAAAATTTTGAAGACCTATCGGAAATATCTTTGTTGATTTATGAGATTAGAGAGAAATCCAAAAAAATAAATATGATGAGATTCAATTGTGTTGTTTAAAGAGTGTATATGATATATTGTTCTCTTTGTAAAATTATTTTTTAATATTATTTTAAAGAAGTTCATTTTTTATTGTTAAATACCTTTCTCTAAGAAAATATTTAAGGTCTAAGAGTTTTAATTTTGTGTAAATTTTAATGGTACTGTGATTCTATTGAGTTTTTAACTTACAAGATATTATTATAATTATTATTCTTAAGTCGGTAAATTAACGGGTAGCAATGGCGTTTTTGGGCAAAGGAAAAAAAGAGGATCTAGTAAAACTGGTTCAGGAACTGGAGATTCCTCGGGAAGGAAGTGAAACAATACTGGAACTGAAGGTTTTGGTTACAAGCCAAGAAAATTATGATCCCGAATTCGTGGCTGAATTATACCAGAGTATTTTGAAGGCGAATCAGGAAGAGTTAGAAAGACGAGAAGCAGAGAAATCTCGTATACATAACTGGGAGAGGGAAAAAGTCCTACACAAAGAAAAATTGCAATGGGAGGCGGAGTTAAAAGCCAAAGAATTGGAATTAAATTTTGAATTAGAAAAATTAAGAATCGCACAAGGAACTTCTAGTTCCCAGTCCACCGCAGAAAGTATAAATTCGAGACCCACTGATTTAAATTTGAAAAAATTAATTCCCGAATTTAATCCGGATAAAACGGACATTAGTTTATATTTAGTACTTTTTGAGCGACAGGTTAAACGCGCAAAAATACCTAAGGAGAATTGGGTTTCGCACCTTGTAGGACTCCTACCGATTGATATAATTAGTGTTATAGCCAGAGAACCAGAAGAGTACGCAGAAAATTATGATCACATAAAACAGACCCTCTTACTCCGTTACAAATTAAACCCGGAGTCTTTTCGCCAGAAATTTGTATCCCATCAAAAGAATCCCCTGTCGACCTGGAAGGACTTTGCGTTCGAGTTGCGGAACTATTTACGAGAATGGCTAGATGGTTTAGAAGTAGATAATTTTGAATCTCTGAAAGATCTTTTGGTTGCAGATCAAATAAAGAAAAGAGCAAAGATGGAGGTACGCGAACACTTCATAGATAAATGGTCCGATATAAAAACGGAATCGGAAATGGTTGAGTTACTAGATGGGTATGACAGTGTAAGAGCAATGGGCCCAAAATTTAAAGATGCGAGGGATAGTAGGGTAGAGAGAACGCGTCCGTTCATACAAGAGAAGCCCCGGGAAAATAAGCCAAAGTTCTATCCCCCTGGTGCGTCAACAGCACATGGTCCAGTAAACCGAATTAGGGCGTTTGATCGGAGAGTAAATTTAAAGTGCTTCGGTTGTGGCTCCGAAACGCACCTTCGCTCATCCTGCCCACGATTTCAGAAAAAAACAACGTCGGGTTCCGTAAACAATGTGCAAGAAAGTGAAAAGCCTGATCTGTTAGAATCCTATACATTCCCAGGTAAGGTGAATGACCAAAAGATTGACATTCTTAGGGACAGCGGTGCATCTCTTGACATTGTTAGTAGAAGATTCATTTGTCCACAAGAATTTACAGGTGAGACAGTTTGGTTAAAACAACCGCTGAGTTTAGAGTTAATTTGCTTACCTCTAGCTCGTGTGGAGATAGCGGGAGATTTTGGGAAAATTATTACTAAGGCGGCTGTATGCGGAAATCATTTGGACCAAAATAGGTATTTATTAGGTAATAAAACGGCCGAGATGATACGAGAGAAATATGGGTATGATTTTCTTTCGGTAGAACAGCTAAATGCAGTCCAAACGCGCTCTCATACGAAGAGCTTACGAAAAGAGGCCGAAACGGTCAAACGAGATGCAGAAAGCAAGGTTGAATTGAGGGTAGATAATCGCGAAGAGCAGGAAAATAGCATCCCGATAGAAACGGAAGAGCCAATAGTAATTCCAGCATTGGAGGCAGAAGCTCCAGAATTAGACCTCTTAAAGATAGATAAGAAAGGTTTTTTGGAAGCGCAGAAAAAGTGTGAAGAGGTAAAAGAATTAGTTAGCCGAGTAAGCGAAACAAGTGCAGGAAAAGCAGATAAAACGTATTCGATCATTTATGGAATTTTAGTTCGGAATCGCGAAGATCGTTTTGGAAATGTTACAAAATTATTAGTAATTCCAAAAGCATTGAGACATCAGGTAAAAACGCTATGTCATGAAGGCACGTCAGCGCATTTAGGTGGAACTAAATCAAAAGATAAATTGATTAGATATTTTTATTGGCCAAATTGCTATAAAGACATGGACGAGTTCGTGCGTAGTTGTGACCAATGTCAAAGAGCAGGGCGTCCGAACGAGAAGAAAAAGGCTCCATTGAAACTGGTTCCGGTAATTCAGGAGGTTTTTAGCAGAATTAATATTGACACGTGCGGACCCTTACCTTTAACCACCGAGGGACACCGTTACATATTGACTGCAATCTGCATGACATCTAAGTACCCGGAAGCGATTCCGCTAGCAGATATTAGCTCAGTTAAAATAACCGATGCGTTATTAAATATTTTTAGCCGTACAGGATTTCCTCGCGAAGTGCAAAGTGATTTAGGAACTTCTTTCACTTCGGCTCTAACTACAGAGTTTTTTGATAAATTCGGTATTAAGGTACACCATAGCTCTGTACACCATCCGCAAAGTAATCCTGTAGAACGTTTTCATCGAACTGTAAAAAGACTTTTGAGGGCAATATGTCTTGAATCAGGTGCGGACTGGAATAAACATTTACCAGCCATTTTACTAGCTCTCCGTACAGTAGTACATGAAAGTACAGGCTATACACCATCTGAATTAGTATATGGTAAGAACTTACGAACCCCTGAAACCTTGCTAATGGAACGTTGGTTAGAGCCGCCCCCTGAAGGTGACTAGTAACAGAGTACGTTTTTAATTTAATAAATAGGTTGAAAAGATGTCGAGAAATAGCGATAACGCGAGTAGAGGAAATGCAAGGGAAAAGAAAAGTCTGGTACGATAAGAATGCCGTGAAACGGGAGTTCAAGGAAGGAGATTTAGTCTTAGTTTTGGCGACGACTCGACCTACTAAGCTTTCATTGAATTGGATAGGTCCTGCAAAGATTAGGAATAAAATATCGGAAACCAATTATGTAGTAGAAATTCCTGGTAAGAAAAATAGGACTCAAATTTACCATATTAACATGCTAAAACCCTATTACACTAGACCCGAACATGTAAATTTGTTGAGTTATGAAGGCGATCTTGAAGTGAAGGAAGATCATGATTTAGATATCCCGTATTTAGAAAACAATCCTACGAATTTCGATTTTCGAGAATTAGTTAGATTTAGTGAGCTAGAGAAAAATTTGACAGCTGGTCAAATTGACCAATTAAAAGAAGTATTGGATAGGTTTGCTTCGTGTTTTTCAAATGATCCTGGTACCACAAATTTAGTAGAACACGACATTACTTTAATCAGCGATAAACCGATAAGATCAAAACCCTATCGCACTTCACAGAGACAAATGGAAATATTAAAATCAGAGATCCAAAAAATGTTACGGTTAAGCATTATCGAAGTAGGTGAGTCAGATTACACCTCACCGTTAATTTTAGTAGAGGCCCCAGGTAAAGACCCTAGACCATGCGTAGATTACCGACGGCTGAATGAAATCATTAGGACAGAGTATTTCCCCCTTCCAAACATCGAAGAGCGAGTGGAAAAAGTATCATCGGCAAAATATATTACAGTATTGGATTTGGCTAAGGGATATTGGCAGATTCCTTTAAGCGAAAAAGCGCAAAGATATGCTGCGTTCTGTACAACATTCGGAACTTTCAGATGTCTAAAAATGAGTTTCGGTTTAAAGAATGCACCATTTTTCTTTAGTAAACTTATGTCGGATGTATTAAAGGAAATGGAAGATTTTGCCGTCCCCTATTTAGATGACGTTGCTATATTTTCCGACACTTGGGAAGCCCATTTGAAACATATAAGTTTAGTTCTAGAGCGAATAAGAAGGGCGAATTTGAAAATCAAACCCGCTAAGTGTAAATTCGCGCAAAGCCATGTAAAGTATTTGGGTCATATCGTTGGGAATGGAGCGCGTACTCCAGCGGAGGCAAAAATTGAAAGTGTAAAAAGTTTCCCGACGCCGCGAACCAAGACTCAAATTCGTGCGTTTTTAGGATTAGCCGGATATTACTGCAGGTATATAAACAATTATTCCGTACTTGCAGCTCCGCTGACAGATGCATTGAAGGGCAGAGCTAGAAAAGGTGAAGTTTTTTGGACTGATGCATGCGAAAAAGCGTTCCGCGCATTGAAAAAGAGTCTTACGGATAAGCCCGTGTTACATGCCCCAAATTTCAATCGTGAATTTATCGTGCAAACCGATGCTTCGAATTCAGGAATAGGAGTAGTTTTGAGCCAAGAGTCAGAAAACGGAGAAGAACACCCTATTCTATACCTGAGCAAAAAGTTTTCAGACGTTGAAAGACGTTACAGTACCACTGAGCGAGAATGCGCCAGTATAGTGTTTGCAATAAAAAAATTACATTATTATTTGGATGGTCGAAATTTTACAATCATAACCAACCACAATCCTTTACGTTGGTTACGTACCAATGCCAGTTCAAACCCCCCGATTAATGCGCTGGGCACTTGCATTACAACCGTATGAATTTGAAGTAAAACATAAATCGGGCAGAAATCACAAGAATGCAGACAGTCTTAGCCGGGTATGGTCCGACCCAAAAGAATTGGGTCAAACCACCGCAAACCCCTCTAGTGTTAGGGAAGAGAATTCGAACTCGATTTCCCCCCCTGTGGAAGGTATACTCACGAATGATGTAAGCCTTGAAGAGATAAGAAGGCAATAGTACCTCATGTTTCTTATGTTATTTTGTTTAATGAATCATGCAATTGTGTATTTTTTGTCATAGTAAGAAGAAAACTTATGCGTTTATTTTGTTCTTGTAGTAGATAACTAAATACTTGTTATGTCGAGATATAACAACGTGAATGGTTGTATTCAAGGGTTTAGAAAGTATAAAATGTATGAGAATTTTGATTTTGCTGTATAAGAAGTTTTTTATGTTGTATGCTTATGTTTAGATAAAAGAGTAGATTTAAAGAATGTTATATGTTATACTTACTTGTTAACCTTTTAACTGTCGTGCCCGATATAGTCTCGGGCAAGGCACTTGCGTTTCAAAATGTCGTGCTCGAGATAGTCTCGGGGTAGATTTTTTTTTCTTGCATCTTATTGTCAAACCCGAATCTATCTCGGGACAAGTTGATATGAGTGTTATTCAATAGATGGCAGCACTAATATTCTATACCATATCTTGGGAGGTGAATTTTTGCGTTATTCAGTAGATGGCTGTTTATGTACGTTATTTTGTACTAAACATTTGATTTTTGCAATAAAAAAATTGACATTTTCTGTACCAAAATCATCAAAATAACTTGACAGTTAAAAGGTTAATACTCAGTTATAATTGTATTAGACATGAAATGGAGTTATTGTATTAGACATGAAATTAAGTGTTAGTTGAGGAATATGAGAAATTATGAAAATGTGTGTTTATTATCGTCTGTGAATTGGATTTCTCTCTAGCACTTTTCAGAAGGTCATAACGTTAAAAATGTTAACATTTTAAGACAAAATTATGGCTTTATACTTATATGCAATAACTCTGAATTTAAATGGAGTGTCTCTAGGATGGAATTTTTCAGAGGAAAAATTCTTATACAGAGGGGAGGAGTTGTGACGTTGTCTCCATTACTCCACGAACTTGTAATTATATAAGTCTGTGTTGCTCGTTCCTACCCCTCAGCATGAACTTGTCATCTATCGGCGAAATGTTAAACTGAGCGGTCTCATAAACTCTCGGATAAGAGGCCATAGATTTTGTGTAATATGCGATTTCTGACGTTATACAAGTAATAAATACCTGAGTGGTTCGAGGGCTCTCCAGAATTTTGACACTATAGCGACATGTGGAATCCCATAAACTTTGGACCCTTACGACCACTTAAAACGCCGGAGAAAGCTTTTGAATTCGCCGACGTATAAAAGAAGACCCCCCCAATACGCCGGGGAGAGATCTGTTTTTGAGAGACGGAGAGAGCTGTTTTTGAGTGTGAGAGAGACGGAGCTCTCTGGTCCGAGAGGCCTTCTGTAGGCCAGAGTTGGCTGTGAACCCGAGCCGTCCTGACATCTCTAACATGTAAATTCTAACTCGCTGTATATATTTGCTTTTTGTAGTTGTAGTTTGTAGTTGTTTAAGGTGGCGTAGTAAAGTAATTGAAGCGAAATGCTTGTCGTTATTACTACCTATGTCACAGACCCCCTCTAGCGCGAATGCACGATGCGATACGATCGGGCATTGAGTCATACAAGTTCTGTATGATGTCTTGAGACATTTCGTTCCATATTTGCTGTAACCTTGCCTCTAGTTCGTTCAAACTCGTGGGATGCCCAACTCGTCGTCCCAAATGATCCCAGATATGCTCGATTGGAGACAAATCTGGGGATCGGGCAGGCCAAGGAAGGGTAGTAACAGTGCGGAGACAGTCTTGTGGTATGAGGCCGAGCATTGTCTTGTTGAAAAATGGCTCCTGGGAGCCGTTGCATGAGTGGCAACAGATGTGGTTGCAGGATTTCATGAACATACCGCTGGGCTGTCATGGTGCCAAGGAACAATACTAGGGGTGACCGTGTATTATAGGCAATGGCACCCCATACCATCACACCAGCTGTGGGAGCGATGTGTCGCTGTACAGCAAAGGCAGGATTGAAGCGTTCACCACGGGCTCTCCACACACGAACACGATTGTCATCACTGCCGAGATTGAATCTGGATTCGTCGCTAAAGACGACCTGGTTCCATTCCGCTGCAGTCCAGTTTCCTCGTGCGCGGCTAAACTCCAAACGGAGGCGTCGATGGGTGGGCGTCAAGGGCAGCACACGTAATGGGCGCCGCGATACCAACTGTCTTTCAGCCAGGCGCCTTCGTATGGTTCGAGAAGACACAGAGGCCCCTAGTGAAGGTGCTACCTGTGCCTGGATGGCGGCCGATGAAGCAGTTGGCTGTACGCGTGCATTTCTTACGATGTGGCGGTCTTCTCGACGACTGGTCTGTCGAGGGCGTCCTGAGCCTGGTCTTCGTGTACATGACATCTCTCGGGTACACTGGTCCCAACACCTCCTCACAACACAATCAGAGCGGCCAAATTGACGAGCTACTCGCCTAGCTGACCACCCAGCTTCCATCATCCCGACGATTCTCCCCCTCTCAAACTGCGACAACTGCTTATATTGTCTTCGAACACGGCGTAATGGCATGTCTATCTCAGCTCTTCCTTTGTAAATGATTCAGCACACTCAAACAAGCTTTGGTTACCTGTTTTATACTCCACAGAGTACGATGTTCAACGCCCTCTACCGGCTATACGTAATGCGCAATCACGCTGCATTTCTAATCATTTGCATATCTCCCCGACATGTACCTTCATTGCAAGTTTCGTTACGATCCCGCAATTATTTCTTGGTGTGCTAATTTTTTTGTCCATGAGTGTATATGCTGGATAAAATTAATTTTCACATACATTTTACCAATACAACATTGAAAAAATTAAGATAAATTTTTACCTCTCTTCTTAACCACACAGCAAACAATATTTTCTCAGTTAAAGTCTAATTAATGCCGAAGAATCAAAAGCACAACAGTTTGTAAATGTACGTTTGTCAACATAAAGCTTTTTATTAGCAAAATATTTTTCATAAAGAAACCAACACTTTAATAATTTTAGACAATATTTATAACCCCACGAATATTAAAAAATACAAATGTTTGTACAAAATATCAACCCTACTAATGCTTTTGTATCTACTGAACATAACAGTATCTATATAATTCAAGTTGCTAAGCCGATTCTTTGGGCAGTCCGTGAGAGAAAACTACTGCATCAATTTATTTCATTTTGATCTTAAACAAAAGATTTTAATCTATAGATGTGTCAAATTTGGTTTTTGTAACCGCAATCTCTATTAATTACTGATAATTTATAATCAAAAATTGCTTTCTGTGCATGTTCAGTGATATGTTTAAATCTGGCGTTAGATACTCACTAAGCATAACCACGGCTGCATAAACACGTTAATTTGTTTATTCCGAGAAATCTCTCTAGCGCCCACTCTGCCATTTTTACTTTTAATTATGTTTGTAAGATATAGAACTAAACCTGAAGAAATTGTTTATTTTTCACCTTTGAGTAACCCTATTTCTTTTTATTAGGTTCAATAGTAATATTTTTAAGTGTATCTCTCTATTCTTAATATTATGATTTTCAACATTTGATAATGTGTTGAGTACAATTTGTGCATTAGTACATTTATTTACTATCCAGCCTCATGTTTTGACGGGTACCAACTAGTTATGATTTAAAGGAGAGGTGTCCTACCCGTGGCCCGCGGGACGCATGCGGCCCAGAAAAAAAAAACTGAAAGCGAAAAAAAATATCGATAGCCCGCCACGGAGGACGATGACAGGCGGCCATTACAGATCCCGCTTTGTTCATTCAACAAATCGACAATATATCATTTGAAATATCTTTAATTCTATACGCAATTCCGTAAGTAATTTCTATTTCATTACAAAAATGAAATGTGATGTTTTTACACATTTAACATTTCATATTTGCAATGATGTTAACTGCCAAAAAATCGAAACCATTTTCTAAAGCCGACTTTATTAAGGAATGCACGGAAATCGTGGCAGATAAAATTTGCCCTGATAAGGAAGATGATATCTAAAATCAGTTTGTCTCAAACACTTTCCAGGAGAATTGACGAACTTGGGAAATATATCGGAAACGACTTAAAAAGTAAAACTTCTAGTTTTAAGTGTTATTCTTTGTCGATAAATGAAAGAACTGACCAGCAGCGTACACAGAAATTTTCAAAGGGGGGGGGGGGAGGTATAGTCCAGTCAAATTAGGTTTTTATTTCGCATTAAATGAAGGGCTTGAGATTTTTTCAGGAATGTGTAGGGGTTGGTCCCCTGAACAACGCCTAATAAAGTCCCCTCGATTTCAGGCGCGGCGGGGGTTGGGGTCCAAATGTCACTCTTTTCAGTTTTCGGCATTTATCTCAAAACGGTGCGTCGCACAGAAAATTGTCAAATTCAAAAATTAAAGCTTATAAAATTCCCTTCCAAATGGTACATCCATGTTTGTACTCAAGTGTTACCGTTTTCGAGATATGAGCCGTTGAATATGAAAATTTTTCAAAAAAAGTGGTAGCGGTTCAGGTATCTCGTCAAACTTCCTCTTCTAACTCTTTCCCCTTCCATTTCTCAGAAAACTCGTGATAAAAAAAATTTGTAGAGCGAAAGATTTCCTTCAAAAATGTATATAGTTATGCTAATTTATCTTCACCAGGTAAATAGTAAGAGCGTTTTGAAGTTTAGGGGTACTTTTCAACATTTTGCTAGTAAAATGCTCGTCACTCAAGTTTCGTTTCCAATGTCTGTAACTCTCTTAATCACTTTGTATGCTGTTTAATTAGATACGTATAGTATTCATAACTCATATAAATAATAAATTATGTATACCTGTACGTATAATGTATATCTCATAATATACAGAAGAACACTTGTAGTACAAAGGAGAAAGTATGAAAACAAACCAAAATATATAAAAGTGTCACTTTAGCTCAGATCATTTTGGAAAATTTAGATATCACACCATATGAAAAAGAAGTAGTTCACTTACTTCAGACCTCGGTAGAAATTACTCCACAACACATTTCCACAAATACCTCCCTTGCCAGCATTCAGTGGAAATTGAGCAACGAATTGTCACGTCTCAAAGGTAATGGGCCAACAGCAGCTTTGTGGGTCCAGTACTTTGAAATGGTGGTGTTGATGAAAAAATTCATTGCAGCACAGCGCAACTGGGAAGATCATATGACATGCGCCCAACTGATGATACCTTACTTCCATGCCAGCGGTCATTTTCATTATGCAAAGTGTACTCACCTATACTGTAAAGAATTCGCCGAATGGTAGCGAAAAGAAATCAGCGATACAATCTAATAATATTTAAAATGAACGATTTATTTACAAGATGATTGAATCGATGAAAATTATGAAAATTACAGGAGCGATGCTCTCTAATGCTCTGCGGATATGCAAGTCAGCTACCACACCTCAGTTTATATTAGATGTCTAACTGCACTCAGGCACTAAAGTTCTTTAGAACGTGCGCGGGAACTCAGGATGCGTCACGATCACTTCTGCGAGAATTCAAGTTCACAGAAACTCAACAATTGCCCAAATCCTTCTGGAATCATAAAACAAGCTATGTCAGATACTGGAGGTCGAAAGGAAGTCAATAAAACTCTTCGCCTATCACAAGGACTTATCGAGAATTTAAATTCTGGCTGCGAGGCCTGAGTAGCACTTCTTAGATTGAGATCCTAAACTCAGCCTTCAATATACTTCTGCCCGAAGTAAGTAGACGAGGTGTCGAACGATTCTTCTCCGAATCGAAAGTAAAACACTTCGAAAACACAGGCGAAAGTATCACGCCTCACCGAGGACTTGAAACGAAGTCACGGCTGCAATTGCCGGAGTATCAAGTCTCAGCGTGAGAACTCAGAGCTAATTGAATTTTTTAACTCTCGTAGCAACACACTTTCAATTTAGCGCTGGTATCGCTCTAAATTTAAAAGGGCTCGAATTGGCGCCTTTTAAAAGTGACCTCATTTCTCTTGAGTTTTATTGGTCTAGCATCAACAGCTGGCGCCTTTAAAAGTGACCTCATTTCTCTGGAGTTTGATTGGTCTAGCGTCAACAGCTGTTTGGGTCCGCCCGCAGGTTCACTGTTGCTTTTTCCTGGAACGTGCATGAAAAGAAGGGGGTCTTGTTCTTTAAGGTTGTGAGAATCAATGGATTCTTCACAATATGTACAACACATGCTGGGACTAACAACTCGCCACCTTCAACTTAAACAGGATTTTATAGATCGTGGATACTTCAACTGGAACACCAATGGCTGGTGTGTGGTCTGACATGGCAATTGAGGTGACACTCATGTGTGACATGAAGAATGAAGGAGAATTAACACGTGGGAGAGGCTTTAGTGATTCGGTGTTGGCGGAATGGGTTGGGGGAGCACGCACAGCTACAGCAATATGTAGTTCCCTTGAGATGTTTTGTGGCGTTCATACTGCAAGAGGAGAACAACATGTTGATTTTCGAGCATCACGCATAACCAGAGATGATCTAGACAGAAGGAAGCTTGTTCAATGGTTGGCTTATCACCCGCCTTTTGCTGAACGTAATTGTTTGATGTCACTTTCAACGGGAGTAATTGGAACATGTAACGTCAACTGCTACCAAGCCTTGGAAATTGGAACCCGCACAATGAGCACTTTTGTTGGAATGAATTTCTCAGAAGTGAAACAATCCAAGAAGGACTCAGTCGTTCCTTTAGCTGCGATGAGCAATATGATCAAAGTTAATGATGAGGTAGTGGTGGTAGAGCCTCTTGTGACATTTCAAAAACTCTGATCACCAAGAAGAAAGAAGGGGATGTAGAAGAGTTGCTAACGTACTAGTTAGCCCCATACCCTATGTCTCTATTCGCCGAGGGGATAATGAGAAAAATCAAAAAGTCAGCACTGTATGATGCTTTCCCAAAATGTAATCAACTGATCAATATGAAGAACAGTTTCACGGTAATCGATGACGACTTCCTGCTTCATAGAGTAAAGTGGAACACCAACACCACCTTCGCCTCCATCTGCGATCAATATGTATTGTACATAATCAACCATTACGACAGCAGTTCAGCTGTGGTTTTTGATGGTTATGAAGACACGAACTCGACGGAAAGAGACGAACAACATCGGAGAGCATCAAGTAAAACATAAGTGGATATTGACTTCAATAAGAACATGGTGGCTACTGTTAATAAGGAAAACTTCCTTTCAAATGAAAGGAACAAAACCAAGCTCATTACTATGTTAGTTCAGACCTTGGGTGCAAGAGGTATACAGTCTACTACAGCCAGAGGAGATGCTGACTGCAGTATTGTCAGAGGTGGGTGGAAAAACACCTCTCATTCAACTCTGGTGATAGTAGATAGGTAAGACCTGCTCGTCTTACTTGTTGCACTCACCTTGTCGTGGGGAGTTTTTCGGTGCTTTCTGTAATGTAAAACTTGTAAGAGTCTCTGGAAAGGATCATCTATAAGGACGAATAGCTAGAGTTCTGTAAGAGATGGTGTAGGGACCAACTATATATTTATATGAAGTTGAAGATGATATTAAACAGTTCTCCAGTGACGTGAGGAATTATCCGTTGATGAGGAACTTACGTGCAAACAGAAATGTTCCTTAGTCTCACTATACGCAATCGCAACAGTTCGTGGAGAGGAGCCTAGTTTGTTAACTATGTGGAGACATCCTCAGTAAAGTTTAATTCAACATCTACAAAGAACTCAAGCGGAGAAATTCTGGGGAGGTAGCGATACCAGTTCATCAGATGTAGATTCTAGAAGAATTATCTGGAGGAGGTGAATATAAAAAAAATCAGCAGGATATGAAGACTTCGAATTACCGGAATGTCAGCAATGTAGATGCTTCAACGAACTACTGAAAAAATTAACCTCAGTTTGTCCGAGTCGATACCTGCTTAATAGTGGAGTGCGTTTACCAACAATAGCCACAGGAACATCACCGTCAACATCTTAAATAAAGCTGAAAGCAGCTGGTGAACTAAATAATCTGCCAAGACTTCTTTTTTAAATAAAAAATTATTTATTCTGTGTCAGCAAACATGGAGCCGGTCTTGATTACAAGTGATGTACTATATACACAGTAAAAGATGAGTTCGAAGCTTACATGAGCTCATATGTTCGATGACCGTTCAGGTCTAAAGTAATACAGCAAATGGTATGATAAAAATAGCCCCCCGATACAGTCGAGGCCAGGGCCAAGAACTGAAGGGGTGCTTAAACGTATACAATTTTAAAGAGAAACTTCTCTCTTGGGAAAATATGGATCACTGATATTTTTCTTCATCGCTGGACAGAAGTGCAAACAAGGAGAGCGAGAGTTACAATAATTTTAAAATTACCGCCAAGCGAAGCGAGCATAGGGAAATACCCGAGAGGAAGCCTACAGGAGCGGCGCAGACGAAGAGCGCGTTGTGCAGGGAGCCGGTTAGATTAGAAAGGGCGATTCACCGCCAAAAATGAAGGAAAACTTGCGCCAAGCAGGCGAAGGAAGCGGCGAGCACAAACCTCATTGGTCAAGCGAGAGATGACGTAGGAATGCGCCAAATTTTAATTGGATGAAGTATAGACAGAGAAGAGCCAGGCGAGATTTTCCCACGTGGCTGACTCAAACGCCCGCCGAAAGATGTTATCTGGGAAAATTGGAGACAGACCGTCTGCCGTTATTGTTAGCGACAGCCAATTTACGGTGCAATTAAAGTACCCCCAAAGGAGCGTAAATACCGGATAGATATATCCGATGCTTTTGAAAAGGGGATCATACACAGAAATGCAATTTTACTTGACCACGGGGCAGCGTTTCGAGAAACGAACAGCTTTTAATAGGCTATTTTCCCATGCAGATGAGCAGATGTGGCGATTTAAAATAGATTGTTCCCAGAACATCAAAATGGCTTAGAGATAAGATTCCGAGACCTCCCATAAGACAAACTTGCTAATAACTTAAGCAATCAAATTACAATTCGGAAACTTAGCAAATAACTTATTCTTAATTTCTTTAAGTAACATTTAACGTTAAAAATTGAAACACAAGGACTATAACGAAATTCCTCGTTATACACCCCACGAGACACGAATGTGTTTTTCATGAAGGCCGGACGGGGCAACACAGAAGATAGGCTCTACTCTTCCCAGCATCTTCGGGTCTTATTGTTCCATCCATAGTTTCTCAGGATCTGACACTACGTCAGCGATTTATGGTAAAAGCAAAGCAGCAATAGTACAATGTTTCCAGCGGTATGCCAATGAAACAACAAACATCGCCAAAGTGTTTTATGACTCCAAATCTTCACCAGGAGACATTGCTGGAGCTGAGGAACGAATGTTCCTGCTCATGTTCCAGGCCCCGCCAAATGATCATGATCTCAATCACCACACGTACCTTTCATTTTTCTTTGCTCGTACTGACCCCATTAAGTAAATTTAATAATTTATATAATTCATTAATATTCATTAATACGTTATACACTATCTGGCCAAAAGTATCCGGACACCCCCCCCCCTAAAGAAGTGGATCTAGCAGGTGACATAATTTGATGCGTAACCGAAAGCTATAAAAGTATTGGTAGTGGTTTGTCAGGTCATATTTATGCGTTTGTGAGACGATGAGTAAGTCAAAGGAGCTTAGTGACATTGATCGTGGCATTATAGTGGGATTTCACCTTTGTAGGAAAACAGTTCGTGAAAATTCGGACATTCTACAGAAGCTAAAATGATAGTGAAGACTCTGACTTGTTTGAAACTTTTTCCGAAGTATCAGATTGACGGCTTTTAATATATAGGAAAGCAGTTGATGAAATAAATTGTATATAATATATTTAATGTAAGTAACCGTTGTTTGAACCTACTTTTGATAACCATTTTTTGATTATATGAACAACTTTTATACATTTTGGTTTGTTTTCATACTTTCTCCTTTGTACTACAAGTGTTCTTCTGTATATTATGAGATATACATTATACGCACAGGTATACATCATTTATTATTTATATGGGTTATGAATACTATACGTATGTAATTAAACAGCATCAAAGTGATTAAGAGAGTTACAGACCATGGAAACTTGAGTGACGAGCATTTTACAACGAAACTTGAGTGACGAGCTTGAGTGACCACGAAACTTGAGTGACGAGCATTTTACAAGCAAAATGTTGAAAAGTACCCCTAAACTTCAAAACGCTCTAACTATTTACCTTGTGAAGATAAATTAGCATAACTACATACATTTTTGAAGGAAATCTTTGGCTCTACAACTTTCTCTATCACAAGTTTTCTGAGAAATGGAAGGGGAAAGAGTTAGAAGAGGAAGTTTGACGAGATACCTGAACCGCTACCACTTTTTTCGAAAAAATTTCATATTCAACGGCTCATATCTCGAAAACGGTAACACTTGGGTACAAACATGTATATACAATTTGGAAGGGAATTTTATAAGCTTTAATTTTTAAATTTAACAATTTTTTGTGCGATGCACCGTTTTCGAGATAAACGAAAACGGTTCTCATTTGATGAAGTACCATTGCATAATGCACCAGGAAAATTTTATGCGGAAAAGCTTTAAGAATGGACCATGTTATGCAAATCGTCGTCAAAACGGTGAATTTTATAAGGACTCGGGAATTGAATCATCGCCAGTTTCAGGAATTTTTAAAAAGAAATTCCTGATGCTTGGATGATGAGTATGGCGATATCCTATGCTTAACAGAAATGAGGTGGTTCAATCGAGGGCAAATGTTAAAAAGATTTTATAGCATACTTGATGAAATCAAATTAGGCTCTCTGTTAATGCGTTTGGTGTTAAAATAATGCTCCCTAAAAAGTATACCCAGTAATTCTAATTGAGATGAGAAAGAGAAACGATTCGCAACACAAAAGCGAAAACACAAAATCCCTCAATGATTGCCTAGAAACCGGTCCTAATTTAAATTCAAATGTTTTGGGTGTAATTCTTAAATTTCGTCAGTATGAGATCGCATTCTGCGGCGATGTAGAAAAGGCATTTTTAATGTTAGGAATTGCTGAAGAAGAAAATAATTGGAAAGTGTCTCATTTGCCAGAAGTATGCAGTGAAACCAGCCAACCAGCTGAATGCACAAATTCCACGGGACTGAATTGCTGAATCGCCACCCTTCGATATTTCTGGTATTGATTTTACTGGACCTGTCATGGTTACGAGTGGAAAGTATGTTGAAAAATCCTACATTGCTCTGTTGACTTGTGCTGTCACTCGGGTGGTACACCTCGAGTTGTTATCCGACATGACTACCAAAAAGTTTATGTTCGCTTTTCCATGATTCGTACCCAGGAGAGGAAATTGTCGTATAGTGTACTCTGATAATGCAAAATCCTTCAAGAGTGGGAACAAAGATTTTATGTATTTCTTCCATATTAACATAGATGAGGAATTCAAGAATTTCATTTCATCAGAGGGAGTCACCTGGAAATTCATAGTTGAACATGCCCCATGGTAGCGAGGATTTTACGAGCGTCTTAGGAGAAGTATTAAAGAGCCTATCAAGAAAATTCTAGGATGAGATGGCCACACCCGATCCTGTGTAGACTGCCAAAGGACTGTTCAAAAGACCAGTGCAGCTTATACATCCTTTGGAACTGAATGATTCTAGTGACTGATAATATTTATATTTCATTGAATTTGCATGATTCTTTATTAGTCTTTATATTGTTTATTAATTTAGTTAATGCTATAATTGTTCATTTTATATTACTTTAATTTAGACGTTATTCTGTATATTGTGTTATGTTTACATTTATTTCTTTTCTTTTCTGAGAAGTGTTTGCTCGTGTGCTTTATAAATTGTCGTAATTATTATTATTATTGTATTACTAGCTGTATTATTTGTTTTCAAATTTGTTTTCTGAATAGTTTTTGAATTTTTTTGAATTTTATTCAATTCTTAAAAGTTCAGGTGGAGAGTGAAGCGAAATGAGCAAAAGAGGTCCTCTGAAGTGTTTTAAGTGTGCGTAAATCTTCTTGTTAGTTAGAGAGACTGTTTTGTAATGATATGATTTGAACCACCGTCTGAAGATTGGACGAAACCTAATAATGTTCGTCAATGTTGTTGTTACTTATGGCAAATTTGGAACTTAAATCCATTACACTTATAGCCATGACTGCTGGCCATTTATTTAAGGGGGCACCGTATAGGTGGCCAGCATTACCCCCTACAAGCCGGTTCCGTAATTTAGAACTGAGTCAAGTGCCGAGACCGGAACACTTGATATTCGTCAGTGCAAATAAATGTGTTTGTTTCGTGTAAAGGTGTTTAGTGCATTGATTCTTACATACAGTGGCTCCCAAAAGTGTTCGTACACTTACGAATTTCAATGAAATAGGGGTCTATCCATCAATTAAAATGAATATTTCAGAATGGGTATTTAATAATAAGATCTATAATCTATTCTTAACAAAACTACATGAAATATTTTGAAAACATAGTAAAACTTTATTTTTAAGAAACCAGTAATCAAAAAGTAACAAAAACTTTATCTCACAAAAGTCATCGTACACTGAAAAATTTTCGGATAAATTCATAATTAAAATTATCATCTTGCGCTTTATTTTTATTTTTGAATTATGGTGACATGTAAAATATCGTTTAGCTTTAATTTTTGCTTGCCTACTTCGTAATTTTCTATTTATTATTTAAAAATGGCTGGTAGTCGTAAAGAAACAACACACAGCATTCGAAAATTGATTATTTTTCATCATAGTAGTGGTAAATCAGTTCGGAATATTGCTAAATTACTTAATTTATTCCTTCCTACTGTGCAGTATGTGAAAAAACGCTTTAAAGAAGAAAATCGGATCGAAAACAAGTTAAGAAAAGGCCGTCCGGCAAAGTTAACAAAACGTAATCAAAGATTTATAATTAGAAAATTTGTGAAAAATTCACGTTTGAGTGCCATAAAAGTTTCTGCAGAATTCAATGAAACATTTTCTACTTCAATTTCACCTGAAAATTTTTGACGAGTTCTCAGAACAGCTGGATTACATGGGCGTTCTGCCCATAGAAAATTTTTTGTGAGTGAGAAAAACAGAAAGTTTAGGCTTCTGTTCGCACTATCAATGATAAATAAGCCCCGAACCTATTGGAATAATGTCTTATTTGCCGATGAACATTTTTGGTGCTGATGGGCGTATAATTGTATGGAGAAGAAAAAATTGAGGGACTTAATCCCAAGAACTTAGTAGGAACAGTTAAGAATGCCGGTGGAGGTATCCTTGTGTGTGGGTGCATGTCAGCATCAGGACTAGGAAATTTGGTATTTATTGATGGCATAATGAATCATGCTGTTTTTATAAATATTTTAAGAGACAATTTTAAATTATCAGATCAAAATTTGGGTATTGGAAACAACTTTGTTTTTTATCAAAATAACGATCCTAAGCACACGGCTCTCAACGTTCGCATCTGGTGTCTCTATAATTGTACACAAGTTTTGAAAACACCACCTCAATCGCCAGATAGGACCCAATAGAACATATTTGGAGAAAACTGGAGGTTCGAGTACGAAAACACGACATTCACACGAAAAGTGAACTAAAAACAATTATGATGGAAGAATGGATGAACATTGATGCAAAAATTACAAAAGAACTAAAGCAATCTATTCCCAGACGTTTAAAAGCTGTTGTGGATGCTAAAGGATATCCTACTAAATATTAATTTAACGAAAAATTAGAATATTTACTAATATGTAGAGATTTTTTACAAGTGTACGATGACTTTTGTGAGATAAAGTTTTTGTTACTTTTGGATTATTGGTTTCTTAAAAATAAAGTTTTACTATGTTTTCAAAATATTTCATGTAGTTTTGTTAAGAATAGATTATAGATCTTATTATTAAATATCCATTCTGAAATATTCATTTTAATCAATGGATAGATCCCTATTTCATTGAAAATCGTAAGTGTACGAACACTTTTGGGAGCCACTGTAGCAAAAGTGTCATTGTTGTACAACCTCGTTTATCCGGACTAACTGGTACCATAGGCAATCCGGATAATCGAAAATCTGGATAATCCGGGTAATATGGGTAATAAGCAAAACAAAATCCTTAACTGAGCAGACTTAACGTTTATTACGATAAAAAACTATGTTTTGTAACAAAATTACATAGTATTGTTTATAAGACATTAAAAAAATATAAAAATAACTTTTCACGTCATTTCTTAACAAAGGAATAATAAGTCTAGTAAAGCTTTCTTAAACTCAACAAAAAGTATTTTATTACCATAATATATTCTACAATCTATGCAGGAACTGTATATTGAATCGAACTAAAAAGCGAATATTTGACATACTTGTAGTTACATTCTTGCTATCATGGTTAAAAATTATTATCTAATGTGAACATTAAATATAATTAACATCTACAAATCTGATCCGGATTATCCGGAGATCCGGATAAACGAGGTTTTACTGTATATCTAAAACTTCACGCTAGGCATCGCTGTGCAGTTTTGTACAGCTTCCTTTGTTTTACTTTCAATTAACTGTCCAAAGGGATTTTTGATTTAGAATAAAAAATCTGGAAACATTTTCCCTGACGCAAAAATTTCTCTGAAATTTTCTCCCTTTAAAAAAATTAGTAAAATTGTTTTAATAAATTTTTATTTACATCCAGATGACAAATTATTTTCAAACTCTCGCATAGTTCAGAAGTAAAAAAATTTTCAAATAGAACTCCGGAGGGTATGACCAAAAAAAAAAATAATAATAATAATTACAACTTTTAATCTTTTGATCGAAAAAAAATTAAAAGCAGGGGGGGGGGGGGGGAGGTGTCTATCATACCTCGGGCGCCGCTCGCAGAGGGGCGCCAAACGGTCCTCAAAACAAATTCTATATACCAGAGGTGGGGAACGCGCGGCCTCCGTGATCTTCTCTTGCGGCCTTCATAAAAGCTAGCACTTGTATTAATTAATATTTAATTATATAGATTACAACAATTTCCAAATCAATAGAATTAAATAAAGAACGGCATGAATGTATGTACAGTGTGGGCCAAAATAAAGTTGACATTTTGAAATTGTTGTCTAAAGTCGCTACAATTGTATATTTATCCAAATGAGCTTCGTTTACCTTGATTGTATGATACTTTAACTACACTTTATATGTAATTTAATGCTCAGAGTTTCTTAGGAATGCTACCAGACATGTTATATGATCTCTACACAAAAACTATTTTCTTACTATTATTGTTGTGACTGACTCCATGTACTTAAAACGTATTATTTTTTCTGCAAAAAAAAAATAAATAAATAATAGTTAATGATTAATGTTATAACAAGTTTTTATCCTTATGTGAATACAAAAATATTTTATACTGTAACTTTTTATGTCAAATAATAAGGACTTAATTTTTTTGTTATTTTTCTATATAATGCACCAAATTGTTAAAACTGTATCTAACTATAATAATTTCATAAAAGTCGCATTTATAGGTTCATCAACTTATGCGGCCTCTTTTATTACTACCTAATTTACATGTGGCCTCTAATGGTAAAAAGGTTCCCCACCTCTGCTATATACTATATTACTATATGTTTTTCGGGGGGAGGGCGCCAAAAAGGTATCGTGTCCCGGGCGCCAGTTATGCTCGCTACGCCACTGACCCAAAAGCGATTTAATGATCTATCACTCATTTCTATAGAAAAGACGGTTCCTAAAACAATCATACAGAGGCAATCAAGTATTTTGCTACAATAACGGCTCGAAGAATGATTTTGTCATTTTTATTACAAAACAAATTATAGTCAAATTTATTTACTTTTCTGCTTTTCTTTTAAGTACCGTCATTTAAAAAAAAAAATTGTTTTTTAAATAAATAAAGCTTTTTAATCAACACATATTTTCCCCCAAATGATCGTTATTCCAAAAGTAGTCTATTTCTAGCAGGCCCTGATTTTCCATTAGGCGCTGTAGGCCCGAGCCTAGGGGCCCCCAAAAAAATTTTATTTTAAATCAAAAAAAGAAAAAAATTCCCAATTCAATTTTTATTTATTTTACCTTTTTTAATAGCCTTTTTTTATACATCTTTTCAAATTTGACTGATTGGTTCATCACATGTATGTTATAGTGTATATGAGAGATTAATAAGTTTTTCTGGTTGCATTGTATTGATGTTTTAATGATGAAGTTAGTTAATATGTTGTATTGCTTTTTGTTATTTGATAATGTTCTAGGCTTCTACGCTCCAAATAACCAATTCTTGGTAAAATGGTACTTTCACAATGATTCATGATTAATTTTTTTTGTGTCAATTTTGGAAATTTTACTCCCACATCAGTGTTAGGGAGCCCCCATCCCGAGTTGTGCCTATAGTCAAGAATTTTCTAAATCGGGCCCTCATTTCTAGTAGTGATATATTCATTACCTAGAATCTCCCCAAAATTTTGAAAAGACGCCGTTTTTAAAACCTGTCTCAAGCGCCACGATGAATCGGCCCAGCCCTGTGTATGTTATTAAAAAAAAAAAAAAAAACCCTCAATTTTTCCTCTCTTGAAAACAATTAATAGAACATTGCATTAAGTCCGTTTTGCACAATTGTTTTCAATTTTCTCATCCTAAACAGGATAAAAACGTTCTACACCAAGCATAAAATTCTTCACAATTTAAACGGGCTTGAGTACGTTATGAAAACGATAAATTAATTTAATTTACCTATACTTATCTCATAAAAGGGAATCGGGGTTACTTTTACTAAATAAGATTCATTTGCAAAGAGAACTGTTTCTGATATTTTTAAAAATAACTAAAATAATGAAATATTTATTTGACAATCTTCCGAATTATTGTAAATCATATTTCAGTTTTTTTAATAAATGTGTTATTTTATGATGACAAAAATATGACGATTTTATTTTATTCTCATACAAAACTTATTTGTACTAAGTATGAAAAACAACGGACCATTTGACAAAAAATAAACTTCTGATATATCAACTTTTGCAACATACGCTGTTTAATTTTTTGAAACCGCAAATTTCTGCCCATCATAAACAAAAAAAATTAATAACAAATTTCTCAATGAATTATGTACAACTTACACAAGATTTCGTTTACGGACGTTCTATTTAAAGATTATTTAATATCTTACACCACGAATGCCAATCTGATTAGGAAAAAAAAAGAGCCACATTGTTTTTCAAAACATACAAGCAATCTTCATATTCTTCGATAAATTGTTATCGGTTTCTTTGTCTTTTTTGCAATAGGAAGGAATAATTTATCTCTTAGAGGGTGTCACTTTAATGTGAAACATTTGTACAACGTTTCATAATATTTCAGTTTTTAGTAACTGATTTGAATGATAGAGGGCGCTATACCTGATGTGATATTTTTATATCATGGGCTGCAGCAGAGAATATTTTGTTTTGCCGGTGTGCCAGTTTCAGCATGTAAATACATCAGGTTCCCATTCATTCATAAGAGTCTTTTAGATATCAAACTGATTTTTTCTCAGTTTACTTGCACACATTACAGAGAGAATGGTAGGGAATTTCTGCAGTGATAACTTCTGGGTAAGTAAATAACTTTTATTATTCTCTTAGACCAGCATTTTAGTTATTTTTTCATGATTCATTAGAATCACTAACTGTGGAAGGTAACTTTAAAGAATCTGAAATATATGTGCATAATTTATTTTGACATTATCCCTGACAAACATTCTATTTTCGATGTATTATTCATAATATTACTTTGAACATATAGTGACAGTATGATTAAAATTGATAATTTTATTATAGAATATGTATATAGTAGTTTTAAATTTCTAATTAAAACAATGGTTTTACGGGCATTAATGCATTTATTATTGTAAAATTATGTTTGGTTATTTTTTACTTACTGTTATATACAAAGTGGCTGTCAGGTTTCGTCAAATAAAATCTGAAATAATATTATTTAAACTTGTTCTAAAATTTATTTAATGCATATTATTTATTCATTAGAACATTTACCATACATTTCATGCATGTTTATTTTTTTAAATTAACAACAGCTTTATTTATAAACTATCTTAGGATGTTAGTTTCAAGTTATTTTCTAATAACAAACATTTATAAAACTCAAACTCAACAACACAAGATAATACATTTGTATTCACTGGTAAAATATCATCTTCACATGTAAGCTTTTAGAATAAATGCATCTTGAGTTAGTGGGAACTGTAATCTATTCAGGGTCTAAACTAAATATGATTACAGTGTTTTTATATGTTTGTCATGTTACTTTTAATTGAATGCTATTTGAAATATATATATATTTTTAATTGGTCAATCATATATCTGGATGCATAGTTAGCAAAAATTAAAATATTTTTCTTTGAGAAGATTTAAAAGTAACATTTTGTTCACAACTAATGTCAAATGACAGCTCTCAGATTCTTAATGAATAGGAAAAGGCCAGAGATTTTCATGACTTTATAAACAAGATGTAAGTTTTCTTCTTAAAATTCTCATATAATCCAAAATCAAATATATTTTGTGTTTTCACAGCCTGCATATGTATTAAGGTTGTAAAACAACAAATCAAATTTACAGGACTATTCATGTTGCCTCATTTTTCTGTGTTTTAATTCCAGAATATCAACAAAACTGAGTTTAGCTGGATGTGCATTTAATTATATTGTGATATGTTGTGAAATGCAAATTTTTTTTTTTTTTTTTTTTTTTTTTTTTTTTTTTTTTTTTTTGGGCTTGCTTTACAGATGGTTTATTCATATGATAAAATGTGTATTTTTTTTAAATGTAATAGGCATATCAAATCTCGTAGTATATGGTGAGGATTTTTTTTATATGTACAAGCTAGTAAGGATTTATTGATTTGTCTCTGTGCTATAGACTTGATTAGAACAACGTTCAGCATGCTGCCCAAGCAAAATAGACTAGCTTAAATATTTGTTCCACATTTGAGGTTTTCAAATGTATCAGCATTCAAATTTAATGATTCAGAATGTTTAAAACCTGAATATTAGATTTTTCTGTGAGGAAATTATTGTATAGAATATTGCTATAAGATTATTTCTATTTAGAAATATCATTCCTAGACTTCTTTTGATAAATTGGGTTTAGAATTCATTCATGAAATATTCTTATATTGATACTTTAAGTTTTTACTCTTATCAATAGCTTAGTCCAAACATGAAACCATGTTTACGTTCATCGTGTTTTGTTGTTCATCTTATTAGCAGAATCAGTTTTTTTTTTTAAAATCTTTTTAGTAGAATATTGATATTATAAATCAAATGAAGCATAGTTTATTGGATAGTAATAATATGGAAGTATCTGTGAGTACCATTTAAAATATCAAAACAAAATTGATTAATTCAAAATCTTGGATAAAGTAAAATGTTATCCAAATCTCATGGCTAAATTGCAAGCTAATGTTTTTTTTTTTTTTCAATATCCCCTACAGCAATGTAATACTTGCGCAGGTGAAAGAGAGAAAACCGGTCGATCAATGTATGACTTGAATGTTGTTTTCTGTGTATGACGCGTCTGAAAGCCAGAACAGCCCCTTCAAGATGTGCATATGAAAACCGTTTTAAAAAATAATTAAAATACTGATTTTTATAATTGGTTGTCTACCGTCCGTGAATTTATGTGTAACTGCATTTGTACACACAGAAATGGTGCAAGAGCATTCTAATTTGTGTAAGCACTTTTTTTTTAATTAGAACAAAAAAATATTCATCTTTTTTCGTAATAATTTCTTTTTTCCTTCCTGCATCTAGTTTTGAAAAAAGAGTGTTTACATTTCTACAGCTGTAGTACATTTTAAATAGTCGGTAATTTTTGTCACAAAAAGTATGTTTGGAATCCGCTTTCTAGTAAAATTTACCTTTCATTTTATGAAGATAACATACACAATTCCTTAATACAGGGCCGCGTCCAGAGCTTTTCGGACTCTAGGCATACAAACGACGTTGGGACACTTCTTATATAAACATGAGTAATGGAGAAAGTTGTTAAAAAAACCACAATTTTTGACGTTATTACTTTGAGTTAACAAAAAATATAAAATAAAAATAAGAAAACAATATTAAATTTAAAACAATATTAAATTTAAAATTTTCGTTTTCTAATTTTCACATCTGTAAGCTTATTAATAATACCCTCATAACAAAATGGGCCTGAAAAGTACGAAACTGTACCACCTGCTGCTCACGTTGTTCGCATCAACTTAGTTTCGTGAATCATCCTACCAAAATGAAATATCCGAAGAATGTACATATAGAAATCGTCTTACTGATTCTTACTTTGATGACGTATTGAAAGTTTATGTAGCAAGTTGAAAACTGATTTGTTTAAATTAGTCAAAAATTGTCTCAACATTAAAAAAAATCACACTCATTTTTAAATAAACGTTTGAATACATGTATTAAAAAATAAACTCAAAACCTAAATGCATTTAGGTTTTGAGTTTTATTTTTGACATCATTATATTATGAAGTATAGTGTACTATGCTGCGGTCCGCGTAACATAGCAAACATATGCATGTGGCCCGAGAGAAAAAAAGCTGATCTAGAATGTGTTTTCTTTTATTTCGAATATCTTGTGTTTATGTTCCATCGAAGATGATTTTAGAATATGTTGCGAATAATGAACAACTTACACTATATCAAAGTTAAACTTTAAGAGAGATGAAAATAAAATTGAAATTTTTTTCTCTTCATATCGTTTAAAATTCGCCTTTTGCTCACTTCAGATTCGCGATAGGCAGATTTTGGCCTATAATGAGGAATTAATTTCTAAAATTTATATTTAGACTTTCGGAATCTTTACGTTTATAGTTTCAGACAATGTCACAAGTAGTTGGATATAACGTTTGGCATTATCATACATATCCTTACGGATACATTAAAAATGTTTGTCACATTTCCTAGAATGGGAAGGGGATCGTTTTCAAATACAAAAACAAAGAGCGAAATCTTTCAAGTCGCAACATTACAACAGCATTAACAGCTGATGTGAAATATTATACCCATGTTACGAAGTAAGCGGGTGAGTGTAAACTCGAGCTGGTAATATAACACTGGGCCTTGTCTGTTGCCTTCAGTTATAAACGTCGGAAAATATTGTATATTGTTCATTTATGACAACACTTAAAACATCTATTTGATGCACTGGAAAATAAGAAGGTCGTATTTTCCGAAGTGTAAATTTATCTGGTAAATTATCTGAAAACATGTGTGTTTTAAAGAAGAATCAGTAATTTGTTTTTGTAAAGTATCTGGGTATTTTTAATTTGGAAAATGCAACTAGTTAATAATTTCTTCAATTTACACAATTGTCGTTAACAAAATTACTTAGCTTAAAAAAAGAAGGGGGGGGGGGAGAGCAAATTTTGCTCTGCAGAGTTTAATTTTTAAACTGTCTTTAAAAAAAATGAAAGCGCAATTTTTCCACAGTGTAGAATCTGTTGAGCACCAGCGAAATAGCAAAGAGTATCCGTGAAAATCTAATCTAACGAACATGAACGTGCCCAACTGGATAATTTTAGCATATTAAATACATGATGAAGCTGAAGCTCGACGCAGTGCAACTATCGAAGAATATTTTCTAATTACTGTAATCTTACCACTCGATGAACTGTTAAAAATTTTTAAACGGTGGTAAGTGTCAGCAGTTAAGATAACAAATCATGGTGATAAGAAATGCTAATTTTCGATATATTAAAGCAGCATTTCCTAACCTTTTTCGAGTCGCGATCTCTTTTTCCTTATAGCCAAGTAATGTGTGACCTCCTTCTCATTTGATAAAAGGGCATCTATTGGAAAGGTAATGAAAACACGAAAACTCAACTGCACCCCCCCCCAAAAAAAAAAAAATAAATAAATAAATAAATAAATAAAAATTAAAACCTAAGGGTCGTGTCTCATAGTTTACGAAACCGATTGTAACCAAACAAGTTTCGATGTTAATTTATACTGTCCAAAGGGAGTCTGATATAATTTTCTAGTTACTAGTGGCTTTTCACCCATATTTACGTGTTAAGAAACACTGTTGCTTTCTCTATCACGTCGGTGTGAATTATTCATTTTGTGTACACGCGATACCCGCATTTTGAAAATTACTTTTAAGATCGTAAGTGATTATTCGAGGGGTATATTGCTGGAGTGAAAAAAAAAAAAAATTACCCGTTGTGTTTGTGCATTCTATAAGAATTAAGTATAGATATGGATGACTTTGAGCGTTAATGAATTTTAATTATAATAACAATTCATTGGTGTTGTCTTTAAGAAGCGGAAATATTTAGGGATGTGAGAGAAATCCATTCCGATTTCTAGCCGGGTATAGTCATTGACCGAAAGGTCCATTCTACTTATGTTGCGGGTTCGATTTCCCTGTGTGCGAAATATAGCCCAAAAAGACTGCGAATCGAATGAATGTTTTGTCCTGAGATGTTATGCTGTTTAGGAGAACTTAATCATCTTCTTTTACAAATGACGGGTGCCCGTTAGATTGGTTTATTTAATCTGTATATAGATCGTTATGATTTATTCTTAGTTGAACACTTGACTAAATATGTTTGTATTTTCATTGTGTTATTTTCTTGCCTATGTTTCTTTGTTTTATTTGTCTTTTAGTATGTTCTTATTGATGTTTATTGTGTATTTATTCTCGCCTTTTTCAGAACATAAATGAAACATGGAACGCTGACGTCCCCGATTTTTCCTCCTGTCTTCAGGACACACTCTTAGTGTTCGTTCCTTGCGTGGTGTTCAGTGCCTTAGGCATACTTAATTTGTATCTTTTATCGAGGCATATTCCTCATTTTTCGTTACCATGGTCATGGCGTATTATTTTGAAACTGGTAAGTTTTTGAACTTTAATGATTCAAGCAACTTTGTGATTTCTTTGTATGTTTATATGCAGTGTTTGCTATTTTTGTAAATTTAGAAATGCACGATTAGAATATCATGATATAATTTTCCGGTGATTTTAAATCACGAGACTTTTATTAGTTCTTATTTATACCCCACGATACTGATTTTGATTTTCGTGATTTTGACCCCGGATCTTTACTTTCTCTCCGAAATGCCATGTTTCCCACATTTTTCATAGTCTTTAGGACTAAACCAGAAATTAAAAAAAAATAAAAAAAATCAGGTAATCTCTTCTAACGAAACTACCGCGGGTTATTAACATAACTTTACTTATCGTTGCTTACCTCCCCCCCCCCCCCCCCCCCCGCATTTTGGTACCTTTCTGTTTAACTGTTTACTGCTACTGGGTTTGGCGCGGTGCCAAAATTATAACTCGCGACAACGCTGAAATTTTGCTTTCCGGAAGACCGTTATTGAGGAACGTAATCGTACGTTAAAACTTTCTAATAACGTACATGGTGTAACGTTCATGATACTTTGATAACACAAGTTCGGTAAACTTCGGCTTGAAACGTTGCCATAAAATGTGAATGAAACGGTCAGAATTAGCAGAGCACGTTACTAGATTTTTAAAAAAAATCTAGCTCTGGTTTAGTCCAACAGGTTGCTGGGAATAATGGCATTTCGGAAAGAAAGAGAACCGAGGATAGTCAAAATCAATATCACGAGGTATAAGTATGAAATAATAAGTCTCGTGGTTGTAAATTACCGGTTAATTTTATCAGGATTCTAATCCTGCATCTCTAAATTTAAGGTTTTAAAAAATGTTTTGCTCCATATGTAAGAAAAATACGCAGATTGTCTCGACTTAGTTCATAAATAATTACAAGATAAAAAGAACTTTTTATATACCACGTTTTTAAATTTTCTGTTGAATCATATAAACTTGACTATTTTTCTCTCCTTTTCTCCCTTAATTGCACGAACCTTCACTTAATTATTCTTTTTCACTTTCTTTTATTTAATTTTAATCACGTTTTAGTAGTTTCCGCTATCCACAGACTTTATAAACTGCTAACTTTTATAATTTTCTTTTTAAATTTTTTGCACAACATTTTTGTAAACAAGCTAAATTCACATGTATTCTGTTTTCAAAATCGTCAAACGGCGTTACGCAAAAAGGGCGCATGAATTCGACCAAAGCGCCACCTTGTGGATTTTTTCGGCTAAAAGTATTAAAAGAATGCATTTTCATCATGTTCTGAGCTATTCTAATAGTTTCAAATGTCCAGCTAGTCGGGAAGTTAGTTAAAAATCGATTGCATGATTTGTACTGGAGAAACACACAAACAAGAAAGCGAGTTAATAAAAACATGGTAATAAATTTGAAAAGTGCTATGAACATTTTTTCTAATTATTATTTCTGTTATGGCCTGTTGTGTTCTCAAAAACATTGTGCGAAATCAAAACTCATCCATTCATGTTCCATGCCCTCCCCCCCCCCCCTAAAAAAAAAAGGCATTGCTAATATATGCCGAGAAATTTAAAGTCGTTTGTCGAAGTTCTTAAGTTTTAGAAAATGATGACATATTAATTACACGGTGTAATTAATATGTCATGGTGCCTTAGTCAGGCTCTGATTACACCACCGAAATCGTAAATGCGACAGAATTTTCAATTCACGTGATTGAATGAAGACCTCCCAGGTCTTCAGTAGCTGATCATTGCTTTTCATTTTACTTCTGCAGTTATCATTAAAAATTGCTCTTCGATGCTCTTATCTTTACGAAAGTCTATGAGTTGCTAGCCTTTTTTAGAAGTCTACTGTGAAGTAAAGTTGTAAAGTATAAGGCATGGACAGTGCTATAATCGATCAATCTGTGCAAATTGTTTGTCTATGCGTGATATGAAGGTTGCCTATGCTTGTTATGAAGGTTGCAAATGAGATGAGTGCTTAGGAAGTTTTTCCATGAAACATTGACTTTTTTGATATCTTCTAAATGACGTCAAATCTGACAACAAAATGGTAGTTACGTTTTGTTAGTTTTTCAGTTCAAAATTTCAGAGTAAATAATCTTCAATCACTAACTCAAATTTAATGCTCTTTTCGTAATAAAGGCAGTGGCGGATCATCTCAGAGTCTTAAGAAGCGTGTGCTTGGGGGCCTCCGAAAGTTAACAGCTTCAAAAAGAGATACATTCTAGTTGCTGCTCAAAATTACGTTGCGCTTGGGGCCCTCTAACTGCTTGATCCGTTACTGGATAAAGGTGTAGCATGAAATGTCCAGAAAAATTGGGGCGTTATGCTTCGAAAGCTGTTCTCCAAACGTTTGCTCTACCAGTGGCAGAAAACAATGTGAGGCTAGATTCATCCAACCAGATGATACGTTGCCAGTCATTTGAACTCCAGTATTTATGTTCGTGGCATCATCTGACAAGTGTTCATGCATTTCAGTGATGAGTGGCTTCTGGATTGCAGTATGACCATAAATACCAGCTTTATGCAGATCCCAACGAACTGTTAATATCGAAACATGACCAATGCTATTCATATTCCTTTCCTGCCTTTATTTGCTGCACTGTAGTCCTAGGTCATTTACAGAAAACTCATGGACAAGTGACTTCTTATTAAGCACATATAACATTATATGAGGCGGTGAAAGGCAAAGTGGTGTAAGTCACGTTTTCAACTTATTTCATTTGAGGGCAAAAAAATGTAATCTCCATGTTCAATTTATAGTGGAATTGCAAATAGTTATTATTTGTAATATTATAATAATTATTAGGAATTATAATTTGTTCAATTTATGGTGGAATTTTTTGTAGTTTTTGATATAAAACTCTTTTGACTTACACCACTTGACTTACTGACTTACACCACTTTGCCTTTCACCGCCTCATATTATGGTTAATAAGGAGTTATTAGTTAATTGTAGTCTTAGGTTTTCGTCGTGCAATCAAAGTGCCGCCTTTCCCTCACTGCCATCTTCCTGTGACGTCCATAGTTTTTGCGTTTTGAGGCAACACCTTTTTCATTTCTTACTATCACAATCTTTGATAGTGTTTCTCGTGATACAGCGACAATTTGTGTCGTTTTAGTTAAACCCGCAAGCCTTGTGCCATTATCATACCTTCCTGCAAGTCACTCTGATCCGACATTTTACTCCAACCTGATTGTTTCTTCAACAGCTAATTCTACTTTGATTGTAATAATAGTGCGTATTAGCTGTTACTTGTTCTTCACCGTATTATAAACCTGTTTGCTATGACGCTGCCGTCAGAAATTGCATGCCCCGCAGCGTACGGGTCTTTTTAAGTGGTCATTCCATTATTTTAGTATCAAATTGTTCCAAGTAGCTGTTAAAACCTTATTGCTGTAACGCATAGCAAAATTAGGAATTGTATTAGTTATACACTTAAGTAGAAACAACTCGCTGTCTATGTAGGCGGTTGTTCTCTTACCAAAAACTAGATAGACAGAGAGATCTCTTAAGGCCGAAAGATGGTGTTGATGACACTGTGTACGTCAGAATTGATAGAGGTTGAGATGCTTTAAGATACAAGAGACTAGTGTTTTCGAAAAATGTAGATGGCATCTACTAATACTCTCATCGTTCATCCGAAACCTTAAAGTTTGTAATGGCAGAAATGATTCACTGCGATACACACTTGCGATGATTCACTGCGATACACACTTGAACATTGTATTGACAGTTTTCTTCCCCCCCCCCCTCTCTCTTTTCTTCTTCTTTAAAAAAAAAAAAATCTGCGAAAGAGGTAATTTCCATAGGATTTCTCGGTTAGTTTTATTTTATTTTTTAATATTTTCCCTCCCTTCGGGCCTTTGTCAAACAATCGTCCATCAAAACCGCGAAGTCTTGCCGGTTACTTTTATTACCCATTAAGGTGAGCCAACATTGCTCCTAATGATGAGACAACTCGGGAACGCCCAAGCCTTAGTTGGGATTCGAACCCCAGCCCACGATGCTAACCACTATCTATGTGGCCGGCTCTTGTTGTCAGGGAAAACAGGTACTTAATGTGGGCCTTTCGTAGAAGCAAACTAATCTAACACAGATTTCAGTACAGCGGGAGGGATATGTGTAATCGTTAGGATGATGGAGGCAAAATTTTACATCAACCTTGACGTTGGAAAGTACTGAGCTGTTTATCGAGTATATCTTGAATGCACTTCTCCCGAGTTATCGTGTATCCTCTTCAGACTGCACACGCAGCAGCACCTGTTAATCCACCTGTGAAACAATTTTATGTCGAATCAAATTATTCAAGTGAAGTAGGGAGAGGATTTTTTTACACTGTACGAAATTCAGTTTAATATGTGCATGCTCATTGTTGGTTTTCATATGTCATATGAAATTGATTGAGTATATAGCATGCCAAAATTTTCTTTTCACGTCTTTAAAAGATAGCACTGAAGAATGGTTTACGTCTCTAGCAGCTGGTTGAGAAGTAATATATTGTCTTTCATAGGAAACAGCTGAAAAGTGCTGAAATACGTGAACTTTCGTACCCCAGTTCTCGCGCGTATATAAAATATTTAATCGTAATTTTTCTTTTTAGTTTTGCAGTTTTCTGCTGTTCTAAATTTCTTAAAGTTAGTAAACCCGTCCTTAATTTTATGATTAATTACGTATAAACATGGGTTTTGATTTATTCCGTGTTTTAACGTAGGATTACGTTCCTCCATAACGGTCCTCCGGAAAGCAAAATTTCAGACGCAAAAACCGCCCGTCGTCACGAGTTATAATTTTGGCAGCCCGCCAAACCCAGTCTCTATCGCTTTGGCAAACTGTAAACAGTTAAACAGAAAAGTACCAAAATGCTTTAAAATTTTGACATATACAGTGATTTCCGCTTATAAGAATCACGTTTGTTATTACTGTTTTTGATTCTTATAAGCGGTTGATTCTTATAGCCGAAATTTAGGTTTTTGGACAGGCACACACATAATTATATATACATATATTAGATAATTTACCATAAAATACTCTTTAATGTACGTTAATTATCTTTTATTAAAATTATTCTTTATAATTTTAAAAATACAACTTAATTTCTAGACCTATAAGTAGATACACGTGATTATAATAAGAGAAGAAAAAATTCCAATATTTGTTACAACATACCTGCTTAACAGTTTAACATTTCAACTACAGGAAGGATGCAAGAAAACGTTTTCTATGGAAGTTTAACGTAATGAAGTTTTCAGGAGGCTGTTTATACCTCTTTCAATACCAATAGTCTCAGACGAAGATTCACCTTCTAGCTTACGTTTCAGGGTTTGATAACGTGCTGAATCTACTAATGTCACGTTTGCCTAAGTGATAGTGGACACTTCGCCGAAGATTTATGTGTTTCAGGGTCTAGGAAGCAGCAACCGGGATGTGGGAGGCGGGAAAAAAGAGTCACTGTCTTTGTCAGTGGAGAAAAGTGAAATCGGACTCGGACGGGTGATGCCCCTGGGTCGAGCTAAAAGGGCAGTGTTTAGCTAAAGTGTTTAAGGGGAAACCATTATGTTATGTCTAACAAAGATAGGATGCATTTTACGACATGTATTCCATCCCATCTTATCACTCTTTCTTTAAAAAGATCTTCGTGCCTTTTGAGGGTTTAAGTGGCTTTTTTGGAAAAATGAAAGGAAAGCGATGAGTGTAAACTGATTCTTAAAACCGGTGGATTGATTCTTTAAAGCGAAAATTTTAACATGGAAATAAAACATTTGTTTTTGTTTTTACGATATTGATTCTTATAACCACTGATCACTATAAGCGGTGGTTACTGTGTATATATATATATATATATATATATATATATATATATATATATATATATATATATATATATATACACACACACACACACACAAAAGAGGTAAGCAACGATAAGTAACCCTACGTTAATAACCCGCGATAATTTCATTAGAAGAGGCTACCTGAAATTTTTTCATACAGTTTGGTATATAAGGCTATTATAGTTTTTGCCAACAGAAAGTCCCCTAACTATGGTATTTTTCCTTTGAATCTGATCTTCGTTGTAATGTTTCTGTACTCGAAATCTCTAGCTTCAAAAGCATGAGGAATTACTTTTTTCCCTTCTTTTCTTTTCTCCCTTAAATTGATTGTATTATTTCCCCTTAAATTGATTGCATTACAGCGTCTTTTCCCGAGTATGCCTTGTAGATTTTGTGTGCAATATCTTTTACTTTCTTTTGGAGAGAACCTCCATCATGAAAGAGAGATATTGAAGTCTATGGAGAAGATATTAAAATATATTTGCAAATAAATTTTCTTTCGGGAATTTAAAAACACATTTAAAATAATGTATCCTTTTTAAACTTTTACTGCTGTCGAAATACTGTACATGTATTATGTACCTGTACCGCATTAAGCATGTAATTAGAGAATTATGATGCTAATTAATCTGTTGTAATATCTAGTGGGAAATACAGTACATTTAAATAAACTTCCGTTTGACTTTTCCATGCGGAGATATTTCAGAATGATTTTCGTAAGATATTCGTATTGTCGTGGAGGGATGCAGAGATGACACCAGAATTGACACATACACACACTTTACTTGAAAACAAAACATTGAACAAAACTATTTACATGAAGTTAAAGAATACATTTTTAAGGATTAAAAATTAACAGCGCGCGGATGGCGCAAGTCCTCTGTGTCTCTCCACTTATTACTCTCTCTAAACTAGAAAGTTGAGTTCTGGGCGGGGTTATTGTCAGATAAAAGTTGAGTTGATGGTGTCCTGCTACAGACTCCTCCTCAACCCGCTGGAAGCGTCCTCGCACAGCTGGTTGTATCTTTTAGAACATTGTCTGGTAGGCTGGTATCGGGTCGGTACCGGTCGGTCACACTGAGGAGGAACAGCACTGGTAGCATGGCTGGGTCTTCCACGAGGTCGAAGCGGGTACACTGGAGACGAATCGGCTCCATAACATGGCTTTAAGCTAGAGATATGATAAGTACCTATGGGATAAGAAGGGTTTGTTTTATTTGCTATAATAAAAGTGGTAGGGGACTTTTGTTGAATGATGACATAGGGGCCGTCTCTGCGGGGCATAAATTTTGTCGTTTTCTGTTGGGAAGCGTTGCTCACAGGGTGTGAAGTTATCCAAACGTAGTCGCCTGGTTTATATTGAGGACCTTTCCGGCGTTTTTGGTCTGCAAATTTTTTCTGTCTGTCTTGACGCTGTTGGATTATATCTTGAATTTCGGTGGTTATTTTATTAAATTTTCTTAAATACGGTGTTATTTCTTGAACAAAGTTATCATGTAAGATTATTTGGCGTAGATCATGTGAGATATCATCCGTGGTCCGTAATTCTCTTCCAAATTGTAAGAATGCAGCTGTGTGACCAGTGGTGTCAGATTTAGCTGTGTTTAGGGCAAACCGAACAGTAGGAAGTTTTTCATCCCAAATTGTGTGATCCTTTTCAGTCAGGATAGCAAGTCGAGGTTTCAAGTCCCTGTTTTTTCTTTCGACCGGGTTGGCCTGGGGATGGTAGACAGGTGTCAACGATTGTTTGATATCTAAAATAAAACAGACTTGTTGCATAACTGCACTGACGAACTGAGGTCCGTTGTCACTGATAATGCGACGTGGAAGTCCATATCTCAGGAATATTTCTTCAATCATTGTTACAGCACATTCTTTGGCTGTAGCTCTTGTTAAAGCGAATAACTCAACCCACTTAGTGGCGCAGTCTTCGATTATAAAAATCCACTTTTTTCCATTGTTACTTTTGGGTAGTGGTCCAAACAGGTCAATTGCCAGTGTCTCAAAACGTTGAGCGTATACTGGAGTCTGTAATAACCCAGCTGGTTTTTGGTTTGAAGCCTTGTACCGGTTGCATTCGTGACACTTCTGTACGTAATCAACTATGTTTTTTCGCATATCAGTCCAGTAATACCTCTGCGCAATTCTTTTGTAAGTGCCTTCCGCACCGTAGTGACAGGCTGTCGGGGCATCATGGAATTCTTTTAAAACTCTGTCTCGTTCTTGAGATGGTACAAAAAGTTGAGCGTCCTCTGATTCGGAGTCAGGAGCATATCTGTATAATATACCTTTGTTCATCAGGTAACCGCGACCTGTCCACGTTGCAAAGGTTTCGTCTTTGTCAGTACTTTCGAATGACTCAATGATTTTTCGGAGATCTTCATCTTTTAATTGTTCTTCTCTAATCTCTGCGGGATTTCTGGAAGGTATGTCTATACTAATCATACAAATGTGACACGTTTATTCCCCGTGAGTACACACGGGGCGAGACAATAGGTCTGCAACAACATTGGATTTTCCTGGGACGTAATCAATTTTTATGTTGAACGATTGAATCTGTAAAGCCCACGGAGCTAGTCTAGCTGAAGGAGATTTCAAAGTCATTAACCACTTGAGAGGCTGGTGGTCAGACGCCACCTTGATTTCGGAACCTTCGATATAACCTCGGAATTTATTCAATGCCCAAACCACAGCGAGAGCTTCTCTCTCGGTTGTGGTATAGTTACGTTCCGCCGCAGTGAGAACTCGACTAGCATATTCTATCGGATGTTGCTCTGCACCCTCCCCTTGAAGTAAAACTGCTCCCAATGCAAAGTTGCTCGCATCAGTGTGAATAGTAAAATTTTCTTTTTCATCAATTTGTTTCAAAATTGGTGGGGATACCAAACATTCTTTTAGTGTTTCAAATGCAGTCTGTTGAGATGCACCCCACGTCCAAGGAACGTTTTTTCTGGTTAGATTGCTCAAAGGACGAGAAATTTCTGCGAAATTTCTAATAAATCGTCGATACCAGGAACAGGTCTGCAGGAAGGACTGCAAAGTTTTAATATTTTTAGGAGGTGGTATTTTCATTATAGCCATTGTCTTTTCAGGGTCTATCTGTACTCCGTCAGGGGTTATCCAATGTCCTAGATATTTAACTTTTGGGAAACCAAAATTACATTTTTCACGATTTACTCTAAGCTTGAATTTGGAAAGTTTAGCGAAGACAGCTCTTAAATCTGATATGTGTTGTTCGAAATTTGAAGATAGGATTATGATGTCATCTAAATACAGAGGCTGTTCACACATTTTTTAGACGATGTATATTGTATTCACAAAACTAAATTACATAAAATTGTGTTTTAAATGTTCTATTTGACATCCCTTATTCTGAACTATCTTTCGACACCGCAATTTCCAGGATAATAATGCCTTTTGAAGTGTCAGAAGAGGTATTCTATCCCATTCCTCCTGAACAGCTTTCCAGAGTCCTGTAAGAGTTTTGGGACGACGTTTGGATAATGCAGATTTTAAAAGTCCGAAAGCAAAAAAATCCATAGGTGATACATCGGGAGATTTAGTAGGGATATCAGTGAAGGGTATGGCCTTGATACCAGTTTTTTGTTCCATTTCTTTTAGGAAATTTACAGTGGATTTTGATGTGTGACTGCTAGCTTTGTCCTGATGGAGTCTCACAGATTGATGGCACTGTGGGTAAAGCGATGGTATTTCATTTAGAAAAAATGGCGATAAAATATGTTCCTGATAGTATTTGGAGTTAATCTTGACATTTTTTTCCACTCTCTTTATTTTTAACTTGCCACTATAAGAAAAACCAGCAACAATCATGAATCCCTTAGAAAAACTTTCTTTCGATTCTTTGAACCATGTACTTAATTTTTTTCTCCCCTTTTATGATAATAAATGGCTCTTTTTTTGTTGCAATCATTTAAATACACCCATGATTCATCTATTGTGACAATTGTTTTCCATTTTTCTTTGGATAAGTGTTTCTCATATAGAATTCTGCAGCGTGTCCTGCGTTCAGCGATATGATTTGGAAGAAGACGATGCACATTGCGTTTTTTCGCTTTCTTAAGATTTAAATCAACGTTTATCATTTTGTTTACAGTGGACACCGAGCATTTTAATGATTTTGCAACTGTCCTTTGACTAGGGGGATTTTCTTTGGTACTTACGTATTATAGCTGAAACTTGGCGGCTGTTTGCACTTGGCGCAATATCAGATTGCCAATGCCTAATTCCTCGGTGGCAACCTATTTTCTAACCGCAAGTTGCAAACAACGTTTTGAAAAACAGCATGTTAAAAATGTATAAACATGTGGAAAATGCATGGAATAATACATTTTTTTTTAAAAATTGGCAGATGAAGAAGATTTCGATTATAAATATTTTTAGATCTAATTAAAAATTGCATGCTTATAACAAAAGATACCCAAAAAATAATCAAAATGAGTATGTTAAAAGAAACGCAAATCTTTGGAACCATAAGTCTTAGGATGCTGAAATCTTGCATGGTGTTTAATCTTAGACCCTAGGTGCTCGTTAAGAAATATTTTTTTTAAAAATTCGAATTTTAAGGGGGTTAATAGGAGCCTAATTCTTTCTCCCACCCACTCCAAAAAACACACTATATCTTTGGAACCATAAGGCCTAGGAAGCTGAAATTTTGACTGGTGGTTCATCTTAAAGCCCAAGTGCACACAGAGTAATTTTTTTCTTAATACAAATTTTAAAGCGGTTAAAGGGGGCTTAATTCCCCCTGAAAAAAAAACGTGTAGGTAGCTAAGGTGTAGGTAGCTGAAATTTTGAATGGTGGTTCTTCTTAAGCTCTAGGTGCTTACGAATAAATTAAAATAAATAAATAAATAAATTTTTAAAAATACAGATTTTAAGGGGGTTAACCCCCCCCCCTCCAAAAAAAAATACCCAACTAATCCTGGAACCATAACCTTGGCAGCTAAAATTTTGTATGGCATTGCTCTTCGGCCCTAGATCAGTGGAACTTTTTTCCACCGCGACTAACTATCTTTAAATGAAAAGTCACTCTACCCATTATGAACGTCTTTTAGTCGTAGCTAAATTTTTTAAAAACCGGGAAAGTATTCCCAACAGATAGAGGAAACGAAAGCAAATTTTGGCAAACTCTTTTTAAAATCAATGAACTGTGGTTTATAGATTTGTATTAACTTTGCATAATAACAATGATAAATGGCTACGCTTGTTTCTATCAAATATCATTTGACAAAAACTTCATATTGAAATATTAATATGTATTTGTATTTCATTTAGGTAAAAATTAACTAAACTTTGAATTTAAAAAAAGGAACATGTTTTCAAAATGATAAGCTTTCTGTAATTTTTTTTTCGAGCGCGGAGACACTTGTCGTTAGACATTCGCCTGTATGTACACCGCGAGACTGCTGGCCATTCATTTAAGGGGGTAGCCTATAGGTGGACAGCACTACCCCCTACAAGCCGATCCCTTAATTTAGAACCGAGTCAAGAGAGGAGTCCGGTACACTTCACCCCGCACCTCAAGAGGTAAATTTGAGTATTTCTAGGACATTGCAGCCACTACAGATTTTTTGTGCACCAGCCGCAATTAGTGTACACGACGGTGGTTTTGTCAACGACCGGCATCGAACCAGTGAAGTTCAGATCACTGGCTCGCTGCGGCGCGGTGGCCCACCGAGCACGATAAGCTCTGTGTTAAACCATTGAAAACTATAAACTTCAAATACTTATACAAAATTAAAATAGCCAAAAAAATGAATAAGAAGGGTGAGCCTAGACCTTGAATAGTGTTTGTTCAATATCTGCTGAAATACTTGAGAGTGCTACTCTCGTATCATGTTTAGTCTTAGCCGTTTTTATAACAACTCATTTTGAAAACCCATTCTCACGCAGAGAGGTAGAAGCGAATTGAAAAAATGCAAATATATCTTTGCAAGATTGTTTGACACCTTATATAAGAATGCCATATAATATCATTTAACATATAAAAAAATTTAGATAAAAATATTGAAATACGCAATTATATAAAATTTAAAGCATATTTTTAATTATTTGAATGATATAATTTTACTTCAAACTATCCGCGACCCCTTTCATTTATTTTGTGACCAACTGCCCGAGATGCTCACTCAGAAATCTTTTAAAAAATTCAATCTTTACGAGGCTTAAATAGGGGCTTAAATCCCTTAATTTTTAACCTTCGTAAGGGGTTAAAAGGGTCTTAAACTCCCAAAATAAAATACTGACTGATAGATCACTGAATCTCTGGAACCATACTTTCTAGGAACTCAAAATTTTGTATGGTAGTGCCCTATATGCACACTAAGGAATCTTTTAAAAAAATTCGATCTTTAAGAGGGTTAAAAAATGAGACTTAATCCCCCAAAATAAAATAGTGAGTGAATGATCACTGTATCTCCGGAACCATAACCCTTGGTTCCTATAAGGCTCTAAGTTTTTACTTAAAAATCTCTCTAAGAAACACAAAATTTAAGGGGTTTAAAAGACCCTCCAAAAACACTGACTGACTAATCACATCATCTTTGTAACCAGAAGGCCTAAGGAAGCTGAAATTCTGCTTTGTGATTCCGCTAATGCCCCAGGTTTTCACAAAGATTTATTTAAATAAATTTAAACTCTATGGGCATTAAAATAGGGGCTTAAATCCCTTAATTTAAAAAAAAAAATCTAAAGCCCATATTTAATGTCGGATTACTGCCGTTCAATTATAGGGTGAACTTCTTTGAGGAATGACGGCTCTTTTCAGCTAAAGTTAATTTAAATTAACCAAATTACACAATGAATGGTAGGAATGTATTCCGCCGCAAAGCACGGGTATTCAGCTAGTTTTCTCGTAATCGAAAATAAATAAATTTAAAAAAAAAAAGGCTCTGAACAAAACTTCTAACAAAAAGCCCTGACAGCGAAAAGCAATGAATACCGGGAACGGTATTAGAAACAAGGAAGAGACACATAATTGGCGCTTTATTGCCGTTTTTTCGCCAAGCGGCAAAGTTTCAGCTATAATACGTAAGTACCTTTTCTTTTAACATTAAACAACGTACCTTTGCAATAGTCGAAGATGTCCGTTTTTTTCTTGGATACTTGTTTGGAATTTTTGTCCCACTTGAGGCTCCAATTTGACGTTTTTTTCCTTTGTTGTTGACGATATTACCTATCGACGCTTTAGATATCACGAAACCATGACTCTCACATCGTTTTTGGATAACGGAGTATGCATATTTCTCTTCGGAAAGAGCATAAATGTAGCCTTCGAACCATTGCTTTGTTAAAAACGGCATTTTGAATAAAAACAAAACTTTCAAGCCGCAGACGATAATTTTGACTTTTAAAAACATAGTACAATTGCAATTATTTCTTTTGCAGCAAGCGATTTTTTATTACCGCTTACCAAAATCGTCTAAAAAATGTGCGAACAGCCTCTGTATACTAAAATATTAACCTAGGGTAACTCTCGTCTAAATCTATCCATAGGGTAGGTGGGGGCAAAGGTTTGCAGTTTTGAGTTTTGGGTTTCTTACGGGCCTCCGTTAGATCCTATCGCCCCACAAAGTCACTTGTATTGTAGTTGGGTATCCCCTCTACCTTCTATAAAATAATGAATTTTTTCCCGAAATATTTAGTCACCAAATTTTTAATTTTACCAAAAGACCTGTTTGCGAACCTTTGCCCCAATCGGTGGGGCAAAGGTTCGCACTGCAAACCTTTACCCCACTCGTTGGTTTCTTACTGGATAGGCATCGAAAATCACAAAAAGAGTTGTCTAAATAATTTTATTTCACATTTTGTAATCTTTTTAAAGGTGTTACATGTATAGAAAATCACAAATTGAACAGGTTAATCTCAATAAATTTTTTCTTAAACTAAATAACTTCAAAATGATATATCAACTATTAACACAGAAAGTTGAATCTAACAAAGAAATTCACAAAATGAAAAGGGGTTAATCTCAATAATTTTTTTCTTAAACTAAAGAACTTCCAATTAAAATATCAACTATTAACACTATCGCTATATTAAAATCTTAGGCTTTACTCATTCTTTTAAAACCCGTAAAAATTAAGCAAATTAAGGGGATGGGGGACATGACAAAGCAATTTTTGAAATTTTTACCTCAGAGATATGAAATTGGGCATAAATATTCATTAAAGTAAAACTATTTCAAACACCTTATAAATTTATATAAATATTTAAAATTTTATTTTTTATATTTAAAAAATTGAAATTTTTATTATGTTTTTTAAAATGCTCTTTGCGATCCAATTTTTAACCTTATCCTTAATTTTGCATTTAGATTGCTTATACATTTTGATCAGGGTTATGTTTTGATTTGTGCTTTCGTTGAATAATTAATTTTTAGGAAATATTTTTATGCTTGTACTCTGAATTCTCGTGAAATTTTTGTACTTTTCCACGCTTAGGTTAAACTTTGATAATCTGAATGATGTCTAAACCTGAAATGGATACATAACTTTATTTTAATGTATAAGAGGAGTCTTTGTAATAAATTTTATAAAATTTCGTCAAAAATTGTGACGCAAGGAGCCTTTCAAAGACTTGCAAATCTGGAAATTACTCATTTAGAGTTTTTTTCCCTAACCAGACCTTCGAAGCTTATAATGTCTTGTAACAACATTTAATTCCTTTATCTTGTAAAATAGGTCTTTGTTCAAAGCTATTTTGTTTTTGTGTTGTACTAATTTATTTTATTTTTAATTTATGGATTTTCAAGCATTTTACAAAAAATTTTCTGATTAAAAACAGGCAGTTTTTATCAAAAACCATAATTTTTTTTAAAATTACAAAAATGTGAATTCCCATTAATAATAAAAGACGTTGTTAATAAGGATTCCTAATGAAAAGAGGACATGAAACAAATGTTAATAGTTAGAGCGGCAAAGGTTTGCAGATGGGGCAAAGGTTTGCACTGCGAACCTTTACCCCATGACTCCTGCAAACCTTTACCCCATTTCGTGCTGGTTCTTTTTCTGCAGAATGGACGCCACTGTATTTGAGTTAACCCAAAACTTAAGGTAGGATTTGAAAGGTTATTTACCACCCTAACATGCGAAAATAAGCCCAAAACAGTTCGTGAGTTTGAGTGATGCTCAAAATTACACAAAAGTTGCAAAAAATTACATTAAAAGAGACGAAAATAAACTTACCTCATTTTCTCTGCAAAAGGGGGTCTTAACTCCAACATTTTTTACGAGGCAACTGACTGGAAGTAGAGGAATGCATTGCCTACCCTATTCTTCCTAAAACTCTTCCCGGTCATTTTAAAATGTATGTGCGAACCTTTGCCCCCACCTACCCTAAGTCTTTGAAATGTTGCCGGGGCATTCTTAAGTCCGAAAGGCATGCGGATGTACCGGTATGTACCAAATGGACAAACAAACGCGGTCTTATCTCTGTGGGGTGGATACACATTGACCTGATGGTATCCAGACTTAAGATCAAGCCTCGACATGTAATTTGTTTTGCTCCTTGTAATAAATCATCCATCCTAGGGAGGGGATACGAATCAGTTACTGTGTTAGCATTAAGTTTTCGATAGTCTATGCACATACGTACATCACCATTTGGCTTGGGGACAAGGACCACCGGTGCCGCATAGGGCGATTCGCACTCTTCAATTATTCCTTCGTTAAGAAGTCTATCTAATTCTTTTTTGAGTAATTCCTTTTTCGCAGGTGTCATATGATAGGGGGTACTGAAACGGGTGGTTTATCAGCAGTGTTAATGTGATGATCCATAAAAGGTGTAGCTTCAGCCCCTGGTTGAAATATTTCCTGGAACTCTTCGATAAGTTCGTTTAAATTTTGTTTTTTTAAAGGAGAAAGTCGTTCGCCTTTATTTAAACACGATGATGTTATATCTGCAGTACTATGAGTAATTGAGACTGGAGGCGAAAAATCATTAACTTCAAAGCTAAACTTTTTATGTGGTCGATCATTAAAATACGATTGTTCTCGTGCGATATCTAATACAATACTCGCTGCTCTCAAAAAGGTCTACGCCTAACAAAGTGTGATTTCCTGTCGCCTTTGGAAGCGCCAACAGAGTTGTTTTGACTAATCGGTCTTCTATGAGAATTTTCACCTCACTTGTGTAAACATCAGTATACTTTGTTTCTCCGTCTGCGATACAGATGGTGAAATTTGTTTTTGTGAATTGTACGCCTTGGTCTAATAAAAGCTTGTATAATGTTTCTCCGGCCACTGAGTGAGAAGCCCCTGAGTCAGCACAGGCGAAACCGCACATTCCGTGAATGGAAATTTTTAATACCGATGATTGCGGAATGTTCGAATGAGAATAACAAGAGTTAAGCTGAATAGTATCAGATTTTGCAGTTGAACTTTGGAAAGGGTTGCACTGAGGTCATTTGGCTTTAATAAATCCAGATGTTCCACAACCGTAACAGATAAGTGTGGGAGAGGTAAATTTATTTACATCTGTTCTAACTCTTTCCGGTTTGTTACTGAGAAGTGTTCGCTTAGGAAAAGTATATTTAGGATTATAATTTCGTACTGGAAAAGTTTCTTTTTTCGTATTTATTCTTGCGTTTTCAAAAAAATCAAATTTGTCAGCTAATTCTTTAGGCGTATTTAATTCTGCCCATTCATCCAAAAAATGTTCTTTAAATCCTGGGGGTGCACTTTTCTTTAATAGATCGGATATAATTAAATCCTTTAACGTTTCGAAATCATCAATTTTAAGTTCAGATAGCCAGCCTTCCAAATAACTTCTGATCGCAAAATAAAAATCTCGCCTTGATGATTCGGGTAACTTTCTGTGTTGGCTGAAAAGCTGTCTGAATTTTTCTGAGCCAAGCTTAAAACGTTGTAATAATACAGATTTAATATGATCATAGTTATGCATTTTGGCTACAGGTTCTCTTGCGATAAGTTGTGCAGTTTCGGAAGGTAGAACACCAATTGAGTTGAGGGTGTCCTGCTACAGTATGAATTAAATTTTTCCGCGTTGTGAACGATGAAAGTGCAGGTATTTGCAGTTTGTTTAGCCTGTTACGCTAGTATGCAACATTTGTCCTTTAGAGCAGTGGTACACAAACCTTTTTCGACCGCGACCCACTTTCTTTAAATATAAAATCACTTGATACCTATGAACAATTTTTAATAGTTTTTTTAAATGTATTTGGAAAATGTTAACAAAAAATAGAAAAAGGAAATAAACAAATTTTGACAAACTATTTAAAAAATCAACGAACTATAGATTTTTAAATAAGGTATATATTTACTTTGCATTATAACAATAAAAATATGTCTTCCTTACCTTCTGTACTTACTTTTGGCATATCTCGTGTGACTAGAACAATGTTTTAAATCAGGGATTCCCAACGGGGTCTAGGTTGACCCCTTCGGGGTCGATGGAAGTTTAAAAAGGGTCTATAGTACTCCAGGGGTCTATTGGGGGTCTATAATAAATTTTCTATTTTAAAATTTGATTTAAATTTTTAGACATGTAATTATTAGATAATATCTGTTTTAATATGCATAAATACAGATTTGTATAGGGCGGAGTGATCAGCTCATCTAAATTCGAATGTCATGACGCTTTTGTATATGCCTCGAATGCCGCCGTCGGCTTTTATTTGTGTACCAACACTAGGGCAGAACTGGGGGAATCCACTGGACCTTAAACAGCACATGGATCCAACCGATGCAACCAATCAGAAGCAGTTTCGTTTTTCTCTTGGTGATGTTGTGCAATTACAATCTGTGTTTCTGAAATCTAGTTCATATTTGTGAAATTAAAAAGGAAAATAGTACAAAAATAATGAAACATAAACCTAATGAACCACTTTTTCTAATTTTTTGTTCATATTCTTAGTCAAATTGTTATCTTTAAGTGTTTTATGTACAGTTATTAGTATTATAATTATGTTGTATGCCGTATATTATAAAGAAAAGTGTGAGGGAGGTCGATGAAGGGTTGTTTGGTTTAAAGCGCTACGGTCATTTTTTGCTACACGAGGGCTAATTTGACCTACTGCTATCGCTCGTGTGCACCGAGCCTAAAGCCGATTCCAAACGGCTACAAACGTCCATGCCAAGAGTGGAATTTGAACCCACAGACTCTGGTACCGAAAGCCAGCGCCCTAGCCCTTCGGCCATCGTCCAGGAAAAGGGGTCGATGAAGAAAACAAAATTAAATTGGAGGGGTCGCAGATAGTTTGAAATAAATTCACCTAAATGAAATATAAATAATTATTAATATTTAAAACAGGGGTTCCCAACCTTTTTCCTACATCGACCCCTTTTAAAAAATTCCAAATTAAAAAACTCCAATTTAAAAAAAAATTATTTATTTAAATATTTTTTTGCGACCCACAGTTTGCGTGCTGCTGCTGCAGAGGACCCTGAGAGGAAAATAGATATTTCATCTAAATCTTTTACAGCATAAAACTCCCACAGTGTGTCTTAATTTTCAAATTCACTCTTAGGGATTGAGGAATTTTCTTTTTCTTTAAATTGATAATAATCTTTCCTTAGGTGACCTCTGTATTTTGGTCTGAGAGAAGACTACTTGCTTTCTTAAGAAAACTAACTCTGTGATTAAAGAGTAACATTAAATTTTTTTTGTATGTTTTTGCATTCATGTATAGTAACCCGAGGAAAATTTAAAGCACTTTTTAAAATATTTTCTGTTCTACCAAATTATCCTGGGTTATTGCTTCTTGTTGGGGTCCATTCCCACATGCATTTGTATCATTTAACAATGAACAACATTTCAGGATTTGAAATGACAAATACATGTGATATTTTTTGCCTTTAAAATGAGATTAAATTTAAGATATTGAAATATATATGAGAGCATTGAGGGATTTTCATGTGTTTGTCATATGTTTCCTTTATATACAGAAAGAAATATGTAATTTGCATGCTAAAACAAAAATCTTTTTGTAATATTCTAATTTTGTTGGTTGATTTCATTCAGCACGTATGCATAAATTTAAAATGTTGAAAATAGTTAAAATGGGATACAGTCTTATTTTGTGTTTTGTTTTACAACATATTTAGTACCCAAACTCATTAGAAATGTCAACTTCTCCTTTATTTAATTATGATTTTCTTTAATATATTTTATTCTCTTTCAGATTTTATGTATATTTTTATTTATCATAAGTGTTATATGGTGTTCTATGTATGTTTACAAGAAATTAACTGATGGTGATGTGCCAATATCTACCATAACTGCAGCATTTTCAAGGTCATTTACTTATGTAAGTTAATTTTTCTCATTAAATTTAACTCCATCAAAATCTATTTGAAAAGTCTCATATGTAATGATAGATTAAAATATCTTTGTTTTATAGATAATAATTATTGCTTTGATGCTGAAGCACAGAACTCATGGCATTACTACTTCTACAGTATTAGCATTATTTTGGATCTGTTTTGCCATTTGTGGTGCTGTAATGCATCGATCAATCATCTTAAAAAACAGTCAAGTGAGTAACTTACTAATGTATTTGAACTATTTGTAAATTTATTCTATAATCAAACTTGTAAGTATGAAGTCAAAGATGTGTTTTAGCAATCATGTAGGAAAAGAAGATATTCTGCAGTATTGGCCAGGTGCAATAACATTGATTTGTCGAATTAAAAAAATAAAAATAAATGAAGAAGTAAAAAGAAAAAGAAAACCCCATTAATGCATTTTCTTTTTCTTTGAGTATTACTTTTATTACTTGTATAAAATGCAATTTTTCATTTAATAACTTTTATCAATATTTTATTTATAAATAATGCTTTCTTATATATACATGTTTATATACATGGAATGATGTCCAATATTTAAGAGTTCTGATGCTCTTTCATTGTTTAAAGGCTGGCTGCATTTTTGAAAGGGGAAACATGTTTCATATGTGTATTATCTTCAGGCTATTTATTTGCTCCTCCTTTTTCCAAAATATAAATTGAATAAAAACTTCAATGAAAGGCATACATAACTCATCTCTGCATTTATACAAACTTACTTTTTGTTTATTTTCTGTTTAAATTTATGATTTCTGTAATTGAAAAAATTACGCAAATTGATGTACACACACACTAATAATGAAAGAAGAAGATCTAGACTTGTTTCTTATGTAGTATATGAGAAATAGAAATCATCTTAGCAGGGTATCTTTGACATTTTTCAATTATTTTTTATTTCGATAAGTTTTTATTATCATTGTGATTATGTATATATATGTCAGTGAAATGTGCCAGAATAAATCCAAGCTTTAAATTTATTTTTATACAGGCTCCTCCTCCTGATATCAATTGTATTCTTGGTTTGCTGTATTATCCTCTGATTTATATCGAGCTTATCCTGTCATTCTTTGCTGATGTTAAAAGTTTTAATCGTCTTGAGGTACTATTTGGTTTTATGAAAGATTTATGAATAACTATTTTATATATCACTAGACATACTCTGGGGAAACTCATTTGTAGGATTTACACCTGCACTGTTGAAAAGTAAATATTATATATGTATGCATTTGTAGAACCTTATAAGTACAGATAAATGTTGGTTTATTGCTTATTAAATATGTCATATGTAATCTCTAGTCTGGACCATTTAATTTACAAGCATTTAATGTAAGAAAAGTAGTTTTAATGCATTCTTATTGTAAATTTCATTCATTTCATAAATTTTTTTTGTTGAAAGATTTTAAGTTTCTCTCTTCCTTTGAAATCTTTGAAATGAGAGTTTTGAAACAAACAATGAAGTTAAACCAGTATGGGAAATATCTGTTTTACCTGCATGCAAGTAATTCTCTGGGATTGATATGTTTTCTGCAAATGCTCTACTTGGAACTGTAAGGCTAAAAAAATTCATTTTAGAGGGAGCATCAAATAGTCTGCATTGCTGACAAAATAAATTCTTTAAAGTTATCAAGAATCCTCTTATCAACTTTTACGCAAGGCTATGAATATTATTTTTATATTGCAATAACTAAATTTAGCTTTGCACATATAGTAAAGACAACATATTTTTTTTAGGGAGGGTCATTCTATCATAGTAAAAAGAACTTAGCTATTAATTTATCATTTATTTATTGAATTTACATTAATTGCTGCTAAAAATGTTTGTGGTTATACTTATAATATTTGTTACATTGTTCTGTTTAGGGAAATAAAATTATTGCCAGGACAGTAGGCAAATAATCATACTGATCTGAATTGCATTAAAAAGTGAATTTTAAAGTAATAACTCAAGTATTTATTTCCATGCTTGTCTAAGATTATAGTTAATGCCAATAACACTTATTTTCATTATTTCTATTGAGAATTATTTATTTTTTCTATTGTTTTAAATATGAAGTTCCAAGTCCAAAGCTTCCCTAGCACTAAATCAGCTGACCATGTTTCTATTTAATAAATAATGAACTGTTTTATTGCATTGCTTGATAATATAATCAATTGTTATTAAAAGAATACTCCAAAAATGCAATTTTATAAACTATTCAAGAGGACTTTTAATTATAGACATAAATATTTGTTTCTTCCTTTATTTAGTATGGCAGTCCACTGGAAGAAGAAGCCTTCCTTTCTAGTGTTACATATTTTTGGTTTAATAGGTATTTATAACTTGGCATGATGTTCATTTCATTGTTAATTTAAAAAAAATTATTCTAATTATTTGATTGTGTGTTAACTTTCTGTTTTCATTTCAGAGTAGTTTATACAGGTTTAAAGAGGCTATTGACAGTGAAAGATTTCTTGCCCTTGGCAACCAAATTAAAGTCTTCGTATTTATTTGAAGTATTTGCAACTCATTGGAAGTTTCATTTGTATGTATTTTTCTCATACTAAACCTTATACTCGAATTTTTTCTTTATGCAAAGTTTTAAGTTTTAGAAAAGTTTTTAAACATCATTTATATTCAATGTGAGAGACTTGTTAGAAAATCTAAGAATTTCGTGAAGTTGTTGCAATGCATTATTAATTTGGCACTCCTAAAGAGTTTGTGAAAGTTATATATAGGCAGTTTGGATCTAATAATTCTTGTCAAACTGTGAACTGATATAGCTAGTCTAGAACTGAATATTTTTTTTTAGTGTTTGTAAAGTAAATTTATAATGTAGAGAAGTAGAGGGTGGTGTTCTAATTATATATTATAATATTTCTCATGTAGAATTACCTAGTTAAATGCAATGGAAATACATATAAAGGTTATTTTGAAATATTGTAAGTATTTATAATAGAAATTTAAGGTATATTAATATTAAGGTTTGATTATAGTCGTAATAAAACCTAATATTAATTTCCCTAATAAACTAGGAATTATAGTCATAATTTCTGAATGCTAGAAATATTGTTTTAGTAATTTGTAAGGTTTGAAGAATAGTGCTACAAGATGCCTTAATATTTTCTACATTTAATTTCTGTTAAACAAGTCTGTGCCATTATCTTTTTTGCCACATAAGTGGCCTATATTATAAACCAGGGGTGTCCAACCTTTTAGCTTCCTTGGGCCACGGTGACAGAAGACGAATTATTTTGGGCCACACAAATAAACACCTACCATTAAAAATAATTTATGAGTAAAAAAATTATAATATATAGTTAAATATTTATTTCAGTATGAATTCTATTTATAATTATAAAGATAACTGTAGGTGTCAGAAAATTAATGTGATATTTGGGATTGAATTTGAGAAACTAATGCATAAATATCTGGGTTAATTGAAATGGTTGCAATTCTGGGAATTTTCAATATGTTTATCTGATATTTTGGTTCTAATTTGACTCATAGTGTCCTTCACTCCTGTGCATACTAATTTTAATATCATCTCAAATGTGGAATGTTAAACGTGTAAAAACTTCACACTTAATTTTTGCGAAATTTTTTTCCCATTTTTTTCTGTACATTCTAAAGATATTTAGAGCATGTTTGGATGCATATTTTACTATTTTATATGGTTTTATATTTTACTCTCTTCTAAAGAATAATATTCAGTTTCTAATAAATAGCTAAGGAATGCATTTAATTTTTTTTGTGTGTACATAAGCTTGTTTTATTAATTTGTAAAAAAATTAAGTATATTAATTTCAAATTAATTTTATTATTGACTTGAATATTTAAATAAGGCATTGATTGTGTGAAAAAAAATTATGCATATGAAATTTTATTTTTTTTTCAGAGGAACATCTGAATTTCAGAAGCAAAGTCTTGCTTGGGCCTTACTGAAATCATTTTGGCCTTGGCTGTTGGCTGGTTTTATTTTAGAAATGGTGTTTGTATTAAGCCTTTTTGTACCACCTTTAATTTTAGAGTAAGAAAATTTTAAATTTTGAATTACTTTTTATCATAGTATGAAATTGTTGCATCAAATAATATGTACTAATTATTATTTAACCACATCAAGTAAAATCTGGGTCAAAGGGGGCTTTGGTGTCCTAGCATCTTTGCAGCTCAGCATAATCCTACATACTATTCTTAAATAAAAGTTTGAAAACATTAAAGACACGTTAGATTAGACAGTTATTTGGTTTAATGAAATCTGTAATAGAGGGTAAAGACTGAAAGCAGATTCTTATAAAGATCAGACAAAAAAAACTTCAAAAGTGTTTTGTCTACACTTTTGAAGTGTAGACAAAACTTCATCCTTTTTTATTCTATTTCCCCCAAAAAGATTTTAGGTAAAGCAGTGAAAATATTTTATTTCTCATGAAATCTGAGTTCAAAAACAGTGACTTAGCGAGCATAACTGGCGCCCGGGGCATGATACCTTTTTTCCCCCCTCTCCCCGAAAAACTTATAGTAATATAATATATAGAATTAGTTGAAAGGACCGTTTGGCGCCCCTCTGTGAGTGGAGCCTGGGACATGATATACTCCCTTGCCCACCCCTTGCTACACCACTGTTCAAAAAGTAGTAATATAAAGTAGGAGAAATATTATCTCCTACAATTAAGAAAATATAAAACATTTGGCCTGTGATCCCAATATTTGCTGTTTTGAGATTTATCTCTTCACGGATTAGTGAGAGTTATCTGCACATTATTTTAGATGAAATGAGTGAAAGATCTAGTAGTATTTTAATTATACAGGACACTAATATAACTGTCAAGACTTTTACCATGAATCTATAACTTTTAAATATTTACTTTTCTTCTAATATTTACTTGACTTATAATATGTCAATACTATGAGTTTCATAATCTGGGAATATTTGTGAAAAGTGTTAATTATGACACTCATTGTACAGTGATAAAATAGCAAGTGTTTTCCTCCTATGACATCATGTACTAAAAATATTTTGCATTTGAGAGCATTTCTGATATTAGATTATCAGATTAGGGATATGAAGCCTTTATTAATGTTAACCTATTTTTTAAGTTCATGTTCCACATGTAATGTGGAAACCTGGTCGAGGGCAATCTTGATTCATATCATTGTGATACAAATAACACACTTGTATATGCATGTTCCCGGTAAATGTGAATAAATGTACTTACATATATTTTTAAAATTCACATTGTAAAACTTATTTTCATAATTTTTACTCTGTGACAATTTCTATTTCTAGTGAATTCTACCGAAGCATAAAAAAGGTTCATCTAGTACTGGGGTTCCCAACTTGAGGGCCGCAATCCTTAAGAGGGGGTCATGAAGTGTTTTCTGGAGGCGGGGGGTGCTAAGGTTTTATTCAATTTAATAAAATTTTTAGTGAATTTCCTCATAAAATTTGTCAATATTGATTCACCTGGAAAATGTAGGACTGTGGTGTATTTTAAAGGAAACAGTATCATTCAAAACAAAAAATCAATTTGGTAGAAAACTACCACCTTTAACGGGTAGTAAAGGAAAATAGAGGTTACTTACTACGTACAGTACTTAAATTCTAAACCTCAGTTTGTCTTTCATCAATCTGTGCTGTCACTTTCGTCATTACTATTTCATTTTCCTCGATGGAATAAAGCAATTTTATTTAGGTAAGAGTTTTTCTAATTTATTATGTAATTCTGAATCATTGCGGTAGAAGCATTTATTTTTACCATGTTTTTATTAACTTGCTTTCTTGTGTGTTTGTGTGTGTGTCTAGTACAAATCTTCCAATCGATTTTTAACTAACTTCCCGACTAGCTAGACATTTGAAACTTTTAGAATAGCTCAGAACACAATGACAATGCATTATTTTAATACTTTTAGCCATCTTTAAGCAGAATTAATTAATTTTCAGTTATTTTCAGTTAATTTTGTTTTGTAGACTGTGCAGCCATCTATTGGCTGGAACGGGAACGTAAAGTTAAATGCGAGTTAACTTCCAATTAACTTCATTTTCTTTCAAGTTGATGGGATAATTCATCAAAAGAAATTTTAAAAAGTATTTATTAATACATAGAATTGTCAAGTTTATATGATTCAACAGAAAATTTAAAAACATGATATATGAAAGGTTCTTTTTATCTTGTAATTATTCTCAAGTTCTGTTCTAGTTTGTTCTTGCTTTTACACATCTTTGACTGAGGGATGAATGTTTAATATTCTCCATTTCTTACAAATTTCTTATGATTTTCATTTTTGTTAAATTAAACATTTAGGTGGAATTAAGTTATGAAAAAATGCTTTTTTATGTTTTTCTTAAAGTTTTAAGAGGTCTTTTTTTATAAAAATATTGAAAAGGTGGAGAGCTCAGGATGCATGGAAACAATTGTAGGGGGTCGTGACCAGAAAAAGTTTGTGAAACACTGATCTAGTATATATATTTAAAAATTCTTATATTTTATTAGTTTTCAAAGCAAGATAATAATGATAGCCAGAAAAAGTGTTTTTCAAATGCACAAAGTATCTAGAAGTTATCTAGAGAATGATTTATTTTTTTAACTTTTATTCTACTGTGTGTATTACTATCTTATATTCAAACCAATATATGTAATGCTGACATATTTATGTGAAATTTTCAATTTTTTTTCAAACTAAATAATTAAATTTTATACTTTTTTTAAGTATTAATTATTAAAGCATGCATTTCTCACAATTCTGTTTTGAGGTTTATCTTTTTGTTTCATTTTGGTTTTAATCTTTTCAGTCGGATTTTGGAGTTTGTACGGGATGACCACTACACCTGGAGAAGTTATTTTTACTGTGGAACTATATTTATTTCTTGCTTAGTTGGAAAAACAGTTTTAAATAACTATGTAATGTATTTATTATGTGCAACTCATCAAGTGAAATCTAGTCTAACTTCTGCAATTTACAGGAAGGTATGTAATAAATTTAAATTAAATATTGCTCCATTGTTTATAGATTAGATATTTTTAAATCGGTCTTAGTTATGACTAAGATTTCATAGAGCAGTTTCAATATGTCAAGTGTGGTCAGTAGGATAAGGTAATGAAGTGTCTGTTTTATAGGGAGCGTACTTTTTCAGGTCCATGAGAGCATGTATGCAAAATTTGGTTTAGATCAGTGGTTCTTAAACAGGGATATGAGACAGCATTTCTAGGGGTGCAAGAGAAGGTTCTATTTTTAATGAAAATTACCGCTAACTGCTTATGAGAAACATGCCTTATTCTCTTCTGTCCCACTACTATGGCTGAAACCAGACAAATGTTACCTCTATTTTCTCCTTACCATGTTGTAAGACAGAAATATTTCTACTTTTAAGCACATGTGTCGGTGAACTTGAGTGTAAATGAGACAATTGGGAACAAACAAGAACAACGTAGCCATTAAAAAGTAGATATTGTTTTACGTGTAGTAATATAGTATGTATTGTAAATGAATTTTTTTATGCAATGAATAAATTATCTTACAATAAATGTCTTTTCCTAAATATAAAACAGAAACACATTTTTCAAGGGGGTGCGAGAGCTTATTTTCAGATTCAAGGGGGAGTTGACTATTAAAAAAGTTAAGAACCACTGGTTTATATTGATTTAGGGTTTTGAATTATACAAAGGAAGCAAACTGACTAAATTTCAATTTTAGCCTTGTAGATGGTTTAAATTCTTGCCTTTTTACTTATCCACCTTTTAACTGTCGCTTTTCTGCATACCCATCAACATATTTATCAGGACAGCCTGGAGTAGGCCAAAGCCTACCTCAGAGGATTACTCTAAAATTTTTGCCCAATTTTTGTCCTGGAATGTCAGTTTTTTATCTTTAATGGAATTAAAATTCTGGTCCAAATCACTTAGTAAAATCAAGTTCTCCTTTATTTTTGATAGCAATTTGGTTTGGCAAGGAATGTTTTTTAATTGGATTTTTGCTTACCGTTTCTGTGATGCTCCCTATTTTGTACCACACATACTGATATGTGAATGCCAGTAGTTACTTTTCTTACATGGGGAATTTTTGAGTTCCTGTAATCCGTTGCTCTGAATGTATGCATTGTTTATCTTAAAAAAAACAGAACTTGACCCTCTTTGAAACTTCATGCAATATTTTTCTGATTTTATTGCTACCGTCAACTGGGGTAACTTTGGCCCATTTTTCATGTTTATTTCACAAGAAAAGCAAATAATAGCTATATGCCAATTAAAATTTGGTATGATAAGTGGTTTATATTATTTTAGACATATTTAATTGTAATATAGACCACTGTTAAAGTTTACATACAAACTTTAAACAAATTTTTAATTTTTTTTTAATTTTGGGCTAATGTTACCTTGAATAGGGGCAACTTTGGCCCAGCTCTTGAAAACCAAACATTCAAATTGTTGAGATAGCTTAGGCCAATGTTAGACCATGTACAAGTATTGCCAAATTACCTAACAATAATATCTTTTCTAATCCAAGTTAATCTCAAGCTTAATTTGGAAAAAAATCAATAAATCAACATTTTTTTCTATGGAAAACTGATTTTATTTTTAAATTACAAGTGGAATTTTCAAAGAAAAGAAAATAATAATAGATAAACAGTAAACAGTAATTTAATAGTCTTATATGTTTTGATGAATTGATAGTCCAAATTATGGAGAAGAAACATAATCCAATTCTGGAACAATAAACTGATTCCTCTTTGACTCAATTTTCGGAGGATTGATTTTCGCGCACACTTCTTCCCACTCATAATTTATACAGCCTAGTTTTTCTTGCCAATGCCAAAATTTCAGTTTTCTTTCCATGCATTCCACAGTCAGTCCGATATCTGTTAAATTTAAAATCTTTCCATGATATTTAACACCATTGTACTTCACAATAACAAAATCATCCACAACATATATGTACAAGTTCAGAGCATACATGTACAAATTTAGAATCTGCCTGTGTTTGAGATTTACTTGCTTGTTTGTAATGTTTTGTTTATTACTTTCTTATGAGCTAGAGCATTGTCATATTCGCCTCTTTGAAACTGGACCAATTTTATAAGTAGAAGAAGTAGTTGGAGTAACTTTGGCCCAACTGCCATGTTGGGCCAATGTTACCCCAAGACCTAGGACAAAGTTTGCCTAATGTAGGAAATATTCATTATTTGGCAAACAACAAAATAAATCAAGATAATGATAGTGAAATTATTTGAAACAATTAATAATAAACTGGGGCAATTCGCTTACCTGCTCTGAATCACATAATCTATCACATTTATAAGGGAAAGTTGGAAGACAACAGCAATATATGTTAGTGATACCAAAGTGGAGCAGCATTGTAGATGTAGTAAATTGAGGAACTACAAGACAAAACTATGAGAAAGTCAAAGCAGTATTGCCACCTATTGGCCCTTACAATAAATAAGTGATAATCACTTTCCTTTGTCTAGGTATAGCACATACAATCTTTTTTCGTTTGTTGGGCCAAAGTTACCCTCAAGAGCCAAAGTTACCCCAGTTGACGGTACTTATTAAGTTATTTTAATCATGAAAACTCTTAACTTAATAACTCTACAAAGTATGTCATTGCCCTCTATTGTCTTCATTTAAAGATTAACCTCATATCTACCTTTGCTATTGAAATGTGCAAAATTTTGTTCTTTAAACATATCTTCCTCCAGCATCACATTATGTGCATAAATTCTATGATGTCAAACTTTTTTTTTGTACTATAGGTTTAATTTTGAAGTTTATCAGGCTGTTTAATAGATAAAAAGTTTATAAAAGCTAATTCATCAAAACTCTGAATCATAAAGTATTTCATTATAAATAAGAAGAGAGAAAATTCTTTAGCAATTAATGAAAATTACAAACACATTTTTTTATATTACCTTTCATCATTTTACATAAATTTAAATTCTCTCTCACTTGGTGTTGATTATAATTGCATGTGAAATTTGAAATTTTCCTACTTTAGCATCACCTTCTATTGTTAAATGTAATAATTTGTATTTTTGAAAATAGTTTAATTTCTTAAAATTTATTTTATGTTTTCAGAATCTGTTGATTGCAAGTTCAGCTCGTAAGGGTTATACAAGTGGAAGTATAACAAATTTAATTTCTGTTGACGTATACAGAATCTCCCAATTTGCTTTATATGCTACATCATTGTTTTGTTCCCCATTCAGAATAATTTTGATCTTAGCTATGATGTGGCAGTATCTAGGTCCATCATGCTTGGCTGGTGTTGCTGTGATTGTAATTTTGATTCCCGCTAGTTTTTACATGACAAGAATTAGTGAAAAATTTACGGTAAGTTTTTTTTTCTTTTCTGTACAAATGTATAATAAATGTTTACTTCTGCTATTATGCTTCAAAAGTTTTGCGGTGAGGGATTTTTGTGCTTCAGTTTGCAGCCAGAATTCTCTTTTTTTTTTTTTAAATTATTGTTTTATTATTATTATTATTATTTTATTTTTTTTAAATATATAAATATGTGGTAAAATGGGAAACGAGAAATCTCATTTTTATATAAATACGCTGTAAGACTGGAAATTAGAATTGTCATTTTTATATAAATGCACAGTAATACCAAAATCAAGAAATCTTAATTGCAGTCAAATATTTTAAAACAAAAGAGGTAAACCATCTGTTTTACATCCTGTCTGAGAGAGATGACACCGTTTATATCAAGATAATTACTACAACTATGTTAAAAATTCTGAAATGTAATAAATTAAATATGGAGCCATAAGACTCAATAGAGGATTACCATTAGCTTCAAAAACTGTTGCCAAAAAAAATGAAAAAAGGTGATACTATATTCTGTCCAAATGGCAATGTTCTTGTGTAGATATTTAGAGACAGTAGAAATTCTTCATCAAAAAATCCCCCTTCTTATATATTTTATTTTTTTCATCTTCTTATTTTCTTGCTATGCCTCCTCATATAACCTCCAGCCAATCAGGAATACCTGAATCTTTTCATTTGCCTGGGTTAAGCATTTATTTTCTTATTGGCTTCTTTCTCCCTTCCTAACCACCCCTATTGCATCATCAACTGGAACCCCCACGTCGTCTCACATGATCTTCGTAGTCCAAGTTGAGTCCTGCCTGTCATAAATTCTTTCACAAAGGATCTTTGTAGCTTAACGTCACTCCTAGTGCCAGCCATTCTTATCTTGTCTGTGATCTTCAAATCCCACCTGCACATGGCCCTCTCAAACTGCACTTAACTAGACTACATCATAAAATCTCGCTCTACTCTGTAATTATATTTATAAAGACGGCTTCCCCTCTTTCTCATGAAATGTAATGGTGGCAGCCTTCAATAATTTAAAAACTTCTCCAACTATCTTATTTTAATTTTTTATATTCATTCGAAGGTGCATCATTACATTTGGTTTTTATTTAGATTTTATATTTTAAATTAATGCACTTTTTTTTATTTGGTAGGATAAACAAATGGAATTTAAGGACCTTCGTCTAAAATGTATGAATGAAATTCTTCAGGGTATCAAGGTATGTCTTATCTTGACCTTTTTTTAAAATTATTTAGTTTAGTTATCTTAAATTATATTGTTTGATATTAACTTTTAGAATAGTTAATATCATAGAGAGATTTCAAAAGATAAAACTTCTCTTTTTTTCCAGATTTTGAAGTTTTATGCTTGGGAAAATCCATTTTCACTAAAAGTCTCAAAGACAAGGAGAGAGGAGATAAGGCTGATTCGTTTATCACAGATGTGTTATGTTATTACATGCTTTGTTTTCAGTTGTGCTCCAATTTTGGTATGATTTAAGATTGTTTTTATTCTGTACTATATAATTTTCCAAAATTTTATGAATTAATTATTGAACAGTATTGAGCATTACGGGACTTCCTATTCATCATAAAATGCTACAAATGCTTTAGAAAATCATGGAACTTTTAATGTCAAAACCTGGCCTTCTTCCCTCATATTATTGTAGGATTTGCCATTGTTCTTTTTCTGTGTGTAATCTCCCATGAATAAAGGATCAGTACGATTTTTTTGTAAATATATATATATATATTTTTTTTTTGGCATTAATTCCATACATTGCCCATTGTATTTATTATAAATATATATATATATGTATATATATATATATATATATATATATGTATATATATATATATATATATATATATATATATATATGTATGTATATATATATATATATATATATATATAGGCATTTATTGCATACATTGACCGTTGTATTTAATTTGAATGTACTCCGTAGCGAAGCACGGGTATTCAGCTATTAGATAATATAGCATCAAACATAAGAAAAACTAGTAAAGACAAATGCCCTTAAAATATTAGCTATTAATGAAACAAAAAGAACATTAATCTTTTAAAGAGACTTTTTTGCTTGTATTATTGAATACTCAAGTCCCCCCCCCCCTTTTTAATGGGTACCTGAGTTGTTTTGTAGAACCTGTCAAAATAATTTGTGCAATCTTAACTTTCATTTTTTGGAAATCTGTTCCCTTTCTAGAAATATTAAAGGACAATTATTTTAACTCTTAAACTATCCCTTTGTTAAATTTCTTTTATTTTAAGTAAAGAACAATTTAATTTTCATATATAATTGGCATTTAAAATATAATTTTCATGTGTATTTACTACTAAATTTTAAAACTCATACCTCTCTAAGACTTTTATATATATGGTTTGGTCATTAACTATAACAACCTAGTTGATGAGCATAATTTTATCAGTTAAAAACACAGAATGATCTGTATTTTCTATAGATATTTCACTACCTCAATTACATAATTATGACAGCCCAGTAAACTGGAGAAACTCAAGTTCTTTTCTTTTTCTCTAAATTTGTGCCCCCCCCCCCCCCCCCCCAAAAAAAAAAAAAAAAAAAAAGGCTTCGAAATTTATATATTTATATAAATCCCTTCAAAAATCCCATTTATATAAAGCCCTATAAATAAAAGGCTTGATAATATATAAAAGACCATACATGGGAAGTTTTTGAGTCTAAAAATCTGCAGTTTTTAACAATAACAGTTTTTCTGTCTTTTTTCATTCTTAAAATTGAAACTGCTTTAATGTTAAAAAACCTTTATTACCTTAATGTTGAAAATTGGTGTTATTGTTTTTAAGAAAGTAATTTCAGAAGTAATGTATATATAACTCAATCCCTTATTTTAAACCTTACCAGACACATGCTTTACTTTGCTGTGGAAGCTCCAAGTATGATGTGAAGAATGTATACCACAACTGATAAAGGCAGAATGCAACAAGCACTCTTATTAATAACATTCAAAGTATCTCTTTGAAAATAAAATTAAACAAATAAATGCATAATTTTTTTTTTATTTGATGAACATTTCAGGTTAATATGTCTAGTAAAACAAAGTGAAAGTTCAATAAGTTTCTCAATAATTATTATAGTTGGATAGTAGTCTCCCATGTCAAATAACTGATACTTTGATGAAATTGGCAGTTTATCCAGTGAGACAATCATTCTGAAGAAGGGCTACACCTGTTGGCCTCAAACTCCTTGCCCTAAATTTTGATATCAACTTAGTAAAGTTATCAGAAAATAATCTTAAAAAAGCATGTTAATATTTTTCCCATGTGATACTGCATTCGTTTCACAATTGGGTAAATTAAAATTTATGAACATGGACACATAATAAGAGGCCATGTGTGTTCAGTTTATTTCAAAGCTGCATTATTTTGTGCTATATGGGCTGAAAAAGCTTTAAGTAATGTCACACAGCCATTTATGTCCAAAATGCAGGAACTATGTAGTTTTTAGGATGTTTTTTGTGCATTATCTACTGTATTATTATATGCAATTCATGCAGAAGAGTGCATACTTTTATAGATGAAAAGAATTGATACTTTTGATGAGGGTTGATATAATTAATCTCTTTACTTTCTTCCTGATTAGGTTTCTATAGCAAGTTTTACCACATACCTTCTTATTGATTCAAAACATGTGTTGGATCCAACCCGTGCATTTGTGTCTCTGAATTTATTAGACCAGTTAAGGTTTGCTCTCTTTGCTATACCAGATGCCTTATCAGAGTTAATTCAGGTAAACATTTAAAATTTTATTGAGGCTAATTTATTTCATGAAGGGTTTCCAAATATTAGGATTTTCTGCAAACTCTGTGATCAAATAATAATTTTTAAATTATCCAGTGGGTACTGAATAACTAAAAAAAAATAAATATTATGGAACTTTATAAATATTAGTTTTATTGCTTTTAAATTTTAAAATACCAAATTTTATTAATTTTTTCTATTTAAAAAATAATACTAAGGCATTCAGTGATGTGCAAGAAAGCCTAGATCTAATTTTTGTACAGAAATTTCCAGACACAGGAAATGCTCTCTCCGAATCTGTTGAAGTCAGTTTCACTGTTTTCAGTGCCTTATGCAGCAATTCAAGATTTTGTGTTCTCTTAGACGTTCTCTTGAAGATCTTAATCTTGCTTTAAAGTGCTGCTATCATTTTATATTCTTACATATTTAATGTTGGACATGTTTGAAATGTATAAATTTAGTTTTTCATGTAATTCTTTTTCTGGTTAAATTTGAAAGTATGAAAACTAAAAGATAACTAACAAAAACTTTTGTTTCCAACTTTATATAAATTTAATGCAAACTTTTTTAAAACTTCTTTTTTAATACACAATGTGTTTTCTTTAATAAATTTCAAAAACTGATTTCATAAATATTTCACAAATTAAAAATGTGTCAAATTTCAGTGCCTATTTTATATGGGAAATTTTAAAAATTTAAATTGTAATATCCGGAAAACATTGGCTGGATATCAGATACGTTTAAGAATTAAAAAATCCTTGTATAACAAATATGTCTGTTTTTGGAAACCCTAATTTCATGTGAGGTTTTTATGAAACCCTAATTTTATGTGATTAATGATATCATATATTGATTTCTTCCTTCAGACAATCACATCTCTTGAGCGAATTAAAACTTTTCTTTCCTCTGAAGAAATTGACCTCGATATAGTTGGGGATAATCCAGATGAAGGTAAGAATATTTAGTTTTTAGTCTTTGGTATTGAAAATAAGTTACGTTTCATATATTGAAATAGAAATGCAGATCTATAATTTAAATCTTATAATTTAAAATATCTATAATTTTATACAGATCTATAATCCTTTTTAAAAAAATTTCCTGTGGGAAATTTTTTTTAAAAAGAAAATAATATGCTATGTTTTAGTAAACATATAACTTACAAAGTTTAAAATCTGTTAGTTTTTTTTTAGGAACAGATTTCTCAGACGCACCGGGCTTGGCGACAAGTTGGCGCCAAAACTTTTTGACGCCAACTTGGCGGAAAGATGGCGTCAAAACATTTTGGCACCAACTTGACAAAAAGTTGGCGTCAAATGTTTTTGACGCCAACTTTTCCCTACTCCGCAGACATGTTAAAGTGCGAAATGTAAACAAAAACATCAATGGCGACTAAGAAACAACAAATAAGTTGGAAAACAAACTTACCGCTGGCTTTACGAAACTCGTAAGCGCACACGGGATCTTCGCTTCGCTCAGATACCCTCGCTACACTCCACGTCAGTCCAAAAACATTACAGAAAAGCCGCTGCCGCTGGCTTCGCTACGCACCGCTGGCTGTAGTACAGTACCACAAAGCTTCCGGTGGCTGTAGCGGTCAGTGAAACAAATGTGAAATGTAAACAAAAACATCAATGGTGACGAAGCAAGAAAAAATAAGTTGGAAAGCAAACTTCCCGCTGGCTTTATGAAACTCGTAAGCGCACACTGGATCTTCGCTTCGCTCAGATACCCTCGCTACACTTTGCTACGCTACGTTCCGCGTCAGTCCAAAAACATTACAGAAAAGCCGCTGCCGCTGGCTGTAGCGGTCAGTAAAGCAAAGCTTACGCTGGCCATACGAATTCGTAGGCGTAAATGGCAATTCTCCATACAAAACCTATTACATACCTGTTTTCAATAAAATCCAGCTTAAACAACAACCTCGTGCACTCAATAGCAACTTAGAAGCCATTGCACTCAATAAATGAACATAGCACCAAAAAACACACATATAACACCAAATAATGCACAAAATTTAAACTTAACTTTATAATCCACCATTATTTTAAAAACTCACACACCGCATTCAAAATTGTTCAACATAAGAAGAATCTTTTAATTCGTCAAAATAAATCACGTGTCAAATGCACGTGATACATCCGTCACGAAATAATCACATGATAAATACGTCACGAATTTACAGGAGCCACAACGTTGGCGCCTTAATCGCCTCAGCTTGGCAACCAAAAAATTTTGCCAAAATCGCATGGTTACCACGCCATACACAAAATCGCCAAGTTTTCAACTCGGTGCGTCTGAGAAATCTGTACCTTTTTTTATTGTCATAGAACATCTAGTGTTTTTACTGTATAATGAAAAATAAATTGCTGCATAAAGTACACCTAAAATAAAATATATTTTCAATATTTGTTTGGACTATTTATTTTTTGTATTAACTCCTAAATATTTTAGTTATGTATCTCAATCAGTTTTTGGATAACTGAATTTATAGACTATCAAAATAGAAAGATACTGTGATTTTTCATATGAATGTATTTTACTGAAATGAAAACAATTTAAAATGATCTATAACAGTGGTGTGTAAACTTTTGTTGACTGTGACCCATTTTCTTTAAATGAAAAATCATGGAACCCATTTAAAATTCATTGGTAACAACAATTTAGAAAAAAAAAGAAAAATTGGGAATATGTTAACAAAAAAGTATCAAAAAATGAAATGGGCAAATTTTGAGAAAATATTTCAAAAATAAATTATCTGTAAATTTTGAATATATATTTACTTTATATAATTACAATTTTTTAAAAATGTCTTCCGTACCATCTACACTTGTTTTTTGCCAAATATCATGTGACTAAAACTTCATATTTAAAAATTAATATGCATATGAATTATATTCATTATTTTCATTTATATGAGTATATTTCATTTATATGAAAATTAGCAAAAATTAAAATTAAGAAATCATGATTTTAAAATTATAAGTTTTCTATTAAAATACTGAACATTATAGACTTTACTTATACAAAACTAAACTAGGAAAAAATCAATGAGAAGGGTAAACCTAGGCCTCTTATAGTATTTGTTCAATATTTGGTGAAATATTTGAGAATGCTATGCTCGTATTATCATTGTTTGGTTTTATGCTACTCATTTTGAAAATCCAGACTCACACGTATAGGTAAAAGAGAATGGAAGCAATGTAGCCCTTAATACTGTTTGATACCTTATTGAACAATACCATATATGTTTAACATATAAAAAAATATTAAAAATATTAAAGATATGTAATTATAGAAAGTTTAAAGCTTGTTTTTTAATTAAATAATGCAGTACATAAATTTTCTTCAGACTATCTGCGACCCCTCAATTTTTTACATAACCCCACTGTGGGTTGCAACCCACAGTTTACGAACCACTGATCTATAAAGACTTATGTATGCATCATTATTATAATTATCACATATTCACACCAAACTGTGTTGATTGTTCTGAGACAGAGTAGAGATTTTTCTTCATTGTAAAAAAGTAATGATCTTGTCAGAAACATGGAATCATAACTAATCATAGATGATCTATAAATACTATATTTGTATACTTTTAAAATTTAAGATTCATGTTATGTATTGTTAGTGTTTGGGAAAATTATTAATTTCCTGCAACAATATTTTGTACTTTAAATTAATAGTTTTGCTTTAAAAACAATCAATTTTACTTTTGTACTAAAATATGCTAGTGACTGCAAGTTTTCTTACAGAAATATTATTACATCACACATGTGGATGACTTTAAATGAAAGTGCAGTCTGGATTAGTAGATCTTTGGTATTTTTCTACCAATTCACTGGGTGTAGTGCACAGTGAGAGAAAGTTTCATAGATTTTTTAAATTATGCTTTAAATATAAATTAGATTGTTTGCAAATTTGTTCATAATATGCAGTTTTTTTAGACTTGTGTAAAAACATCTTTCAGGGAAAGCTATAACCATGAAGGAAGCTACGCTTTATTGGACTAAAGAAGAAACTTCATTTACTCTTGAAAATATTGACTTTAATGTTGATGTAGGAAAACTGATTGCCATAATAGGACCAGTAGGATCTGGCAAATCATCTCTACTTTCAGCTGTTTTGGGTGAAATGTATAAATCATCTGGTTCAGTTAATGTAAAGGTAAAAACCACTTATGTGTATGTTCTTGATGTAATGATTTTCATTCTTTTAACTCTTCAACGGGTGCGCCCGTGTACAGAGTGCAACATTTTTGTAATTTTGAATAGTTTGTTTTTACATGTAAGGTTTGAATGTTCTAAGCAGTTTCTATTTATAGCTATACCGTTTCTAATGCAGGTCTGATTTTCTGACCCTTGTATTCCTTTTCATTCATTGGTAGTCATGATTGAACCATGGAAAACCAACGATTACACTAGATTACAATGCGACAAATGCAGGAGTTGATGCACTTGATCAAATGTGCAACTATTACACAGTATCCTGCATATCATGAAGATGGACAATCTCATTATTTTTTAGGTTTTTGAACATAATAGGAATCTATTCGCAAATTGTCCTTAGATCCAATAAACCAGACAGTTTTGAAATGAGGCGGTTGTATCTGCATTCTTTGGCCTTAATTATAAATATATCTCAATATTATAAACATTTTATATCTTGTCATAAGACACAGAATTATTATTTTCAATTTGAAAAAAAAAAGTTTGTTATAAAAGGAATAATCCTCAGAAGAATGAAAGAGACATTGCACTTAGTGCCATGAGCGCCTGCTGGTGTTCCAAAAATTGGCAAAAATTATGTTTTGCATCTCGGGTTTCCACAAAGTTGGCTTGAGTTCAAATCCTGCATAGAGCATGGACATTTCTGTTCTGTACCCTCGTAGGGAGCAGTGCTGGCTAATCTCTATTGCGATACCATAAGGAAGTAGGCAAGAAATTCACAGTCTGGATGAATCAATGTCCTCAGGGCAAAGTACCTGCAGCATTGGAGATAAAAATTCTTTTAAACTTAAGTGTACTTGTGAAGCAACTTCAGTTCTTATGTGATAAAATGATGTTTATATTTCTTGCCTATTTTTGCCTTTGAACCTGTCCTTTTTCATGAGCTTGAGTTTTTGTGTTTATACTCTACTGCTCATGTTATTGAGTGTCACTAACTGCTTAGGAATTTTTGTATTATGTATAAATTTTAATCCTCAATGTAGGATTATGTCTTTATAAGGAAATATATAAATTTTGATTTTTTTTACTTTTTAAACATTTGACCTGTTTATTAGTTAAAAGCAATATTTTCACCTAAATTTTTTAAAAAAAGGGACAGCATTTTAAAATTTTATCTTTAAAGTTAATTTTGTCATTCCATTTAAATGATCCACGATGTTCCCAAAATAAGCAATTTTTTTCATAAAAAATTGACATTTATTTACTAATAAGGTCCTTTGTTGTGCCCAGACCTATTTTTGTAAGCAATAAGTGGAGTATCCAGGACACTTTAATACTAAGAAAGAATATCATCTCTCAAATTTCCCTGTTATATAATATGTGAAGTATAGCTTACACCAGACACTTCCATATGAATGTGGTTATGTCAAAACCAACCAACCTAGGTGGCCTCTTGTAAAGGAGTGTGGGATTGGGAGATATAGGTATGATGCATGAAGCTCTATTAAAATCAGAACAGAGATTAATTCTGTTCTGATTTTATGTCAAATCTTAAAATCACTTTCCATTTATTCTATTCAAGATGTTTCATTCTTTAAAATATAATTTTAGCTTGTTCAGTTTATTTTAGAACATAAAAAGTTATTCAGAAATAGATTTTTATTTTTTATGATTATTCAACTCTACCTTATCTCAATGAAAGTGGATAGTCAAGTGTATAACTATTTTTTTCCCTAAGGTAAATTAACTGAGGAATCAGGTTAGAAAGCCCAAATGTTTGTGAACTGGTGTTGACCTCCACTAAAACCCCCATGCACTGCTATATTTGAAACAAACAAAAATCAGTATCTTAACTTGAAACTAAGTTAACTTTGTATGATCAAAGGCACATTTTGTATGTGTTACACGAAACATTCAAATGTTCCTAAATAAGTCCATTTAATCTCATCCTGAAGAGAAATTGTTTTTCTGCATATTTAATAGACTTATAATGGATTGAACTGACATATTTGTTTGTAACTGTGATACCATATGCAAAAAGAAACAGCAGTGAATTTTATAATTTAAAAGGTTAAAGATTTTATTTCTTTTTGGGAAACTGTACTTATAACTGTATGCTTTGATGTATTTAAACATAATTCTAGAGGAAAAGGCAGCAAAACAATATTTAGATATTCTTTTTGTATATAAATCCATTCGTGAGTTTATATTTTCACATTTTAAAGAGGATTTAAAACTTATCCAATGTTTATCGTAGTGATATTGTACCTAAAATACATATAAAAGTTTTTGGTTTTATTTATAGGTATTGATCAAATTTTTTATTTTATTAATGCTATTAAAAATATTTGTGAAATACTCATTTATGCTGATTAATTTGTTAAAACTTTCAGGGTAGCTTAGCTTATGTGCCCCAAGAAGCATGGATCTTAAATCGCAGCTTGAAGAATAACATTCTTCTGGAAAAACCACCACATGAGGTGGTTTATAATAGAATATTAGATTGCTGTTGTCTTAGACCTGATTTGGAAATTTTACCGGGAGGTGATGCTACTGAAATAGGAGAAAAGGTAATGCATTTACTGATGTTATTTCAAACAACAATTTTATTAGTAAAGTTCACAAATTACAACATTGCACTTTATTATTGATTCTAATCAATAGCACCAACCTCCTGTTTATGCCTATGGTGTACAGAGACTCAAGAATGATTTTGTTAATATGGTAATCATGTAACTAAATGCAAACATTAAAAAAGGTGTGTTAAGCTAAGTTGAGTTACTTTTTTTGCTAAACAAAAAGCTAAGGTAAAGGGTTTTGCTTGAGATAAACTGTATTAAAAAAAATGTATGAATAAAACAAGATGATGCATTGCTAAATACTCTCACATTTTAATATGAACTTCACTATCTGCATGGTACTTGATTGGTTGCTAGGGTCATAAATGTAATTAATTTTTTCTTCTTTATTTGATATGAAATGCAAAGTGCAAAAATTCAGTATTTAGATTTTAAAAATTTGTATTTTCTATTCAAGGTTTAATTAATTTTCAACTATATTTTCCAGGGAATCAATCTAAGTGGTGGTCAGAAGCAACGCATTAGTTTAGCAAGAGCAGTATTTCAAAATAAAGATATATATTTATTGGATGATCCACTTAGTGCTGTGGATGCTCATGTTCGTAAAGCTCTTTTTGAAGATGTTATTGGGAATGGAGGCCTTCTCAAAAGCAAAGTATATATTTATTGAAAAAAGTAACTTTGTGTTTCTTTTTTCATTCTAAGTTTATGTGCATTTATAATTGGTTTGAAATGTTTCACCGAAATTACCAGCTATCATGGGTAGAGATATTTTCATATTATGCAAGTTGTATTACTTGACAGCCAATGCTTAAAAAATATACTTCACAGACATGCATAAAAATAGATCTTTTTTTTAAAACCATTGCTTACTCTCATCACTACAAATTGAAGCATCTTTTATTCATGACCTAATACCAGTGCTTGAAATGGGTATGAACCAAAATAAAAAGTTTTGACTGAATTGGTTCAAGTGGCATATTTTATTTATTTGTCCACATGAAACCATTATTTTGGGATGGATGTGATTTTGCTCCGAAAGATTTTTATCATTAGGGATATTTATCCTACCCGGATCAATTCATTTGCTCCGAGTAAGGAATTGTTCCAGGCTGAAACAAAAAATATCTTTCACAAACGATTTTGCTCCTTTTCCTCTTAGCAAAATTTACAGACTTTTATAGTGAATTTTGAAAGATAATTAAGGTGTGACTAAAATTTAAAATTTTGGAATTTTCAGAATACTTCTACACAGAATATTGTTTCAAGTATCCCAGATCCCAGGGTTACCTAATAAACGTTATCGTTTTTTGGTATGTGTACTATACTTAGGTATAGATCTATATATCTATTGTCCTGCACGATAACTTTTTAATAAGTTGAGGTAGAGAGTTCAACTTTGGCACAAAAATAGTTCTTGCCTTGTAGAAAGGTGAGTTCAAACCCCCCCCCCCCAGCAAAATGTGGCCATGAGAAACTGGTGAAATTTCAATACAAAATTTTTGAAAAGTTCTCAAGATTGAGGTTTTTAACAAATGTCTTGAGTTAGGTTTCTGTTAGGTCATCTGTTTTTGTGTATTTTTCCATTCTGAATCAGATGAGGCTGAATCAAGTCTGTAGATTCAACTGTTTTGCGTAATTTGTTTAGATTTAGAAGGATTCTTTTCACTACAGTGTGTTATCAAAATATTTTTGAGTTGAAATGGAAATAATGTGTGTTAACATGAACCTTTATTCATTTCCAAAATATTGCCTTTTTTCATTACTTATAGGTACATATAATTCCATGCATACAAGGTATTGATTTCTTTTGTGATAAATATTATATATTTCTTCACGACAGGGTATTTATTTTTAATTTTTAATACAAAAAGAAAATAGCATTGAATTCCATTATCATCCCGTCTTTTTTTCCTACTTCTGGGAAACTGGGTAGTACACGTTAAAAGAAACACCTTAGATAACAAAGTGATAAGAACCTCAAATCACTTTTTAGGATGATTGTAACGGTTTTAACTGCCTTGCGTGGGAGTTCTTTTATGCAAGGAATAGAGACAACACAAAAAAGACTTCCATAATTTAGTCCCAAGCTTTTATTACATACTTTTTAAGGAACACAGCACATATAAAGTAATTAAAAAAGGATTGATTTGGCATACAAAGCCATATTTGTCAGCTATACCCTGTTGACCTATGTGTTCTCGTCTGCTATTCAACTCCAACTCCCAACAAAAAAAACGCTCCCCCAGAAATAGGGTTGCCACATGCCAACCTTGACACGGGTTACCAGACGTGGCGCGCCTTACAATGATGAAACCGATTTCTGTGAGAATTTTTTTTTTTTTAAATTGGAGTAAAATTTGAAGGAGCAAAATTTTTTTGTTCCAAGCTGGATAAATTCAGAAGAATAAAAAAAAAATTTCAATCCTTTAGATTCAATCCATACAGGAACTTTATCTGAGAGATCAGATTTTTGTTTTATGTTCCAGTTCAGAAGGAAATCGTTTGACCCTTCATATTTCTATTCGAGACAGAGTAAAAAGGATTATTCTTCAGATAGACATGTTCAAGCCCTGTCTAATACAGATTGACTTGGGTGAAAATCTATCTGGTTGGTTGTGAAAAGAATAGGAACTTTTAACGTTAAATTATGTGCTTAAATTTGAAGTAATGAGTCTATATATGCAAACTGCAATACCTAAACGATCATATGTTTAAATGCAATGTTTTATTATAGACCAGGATTCTTGTTACACATGACATATCAGTTTTACCAAATGTTGATCTAATAGTCCGGATGGATGATGGGAAAATTCTTGAAAGGGGTACATACAAGGAACTAATGGATGGAGGTGGAAGTTTTTTGAATTTTATCACAACACATTCAGGAGTAACTGAAACAGAGAAAACTGATCCAGAAAACAAGTAACTAATGCATTTATATAATCATCATTATTATTTTAGTTGTAATTATGAGTAATTAAGTTTTCTCAGAGTAAGTATTTTTTTCCCAATGGCTGGGAGCTGAGCATATGCTTTTCTCCGGGAGAAGCCAGAAGTGTGTGACCACTTCATTGCATGTGTTTCCCTGGGTGCACCACAGGGGGAGGGTCCATGCTGCACCCATTTGAAACATACTGGTCTCGTAATTTTTAACCAAGTCAAGTGACGAGATCGAAACACTTGACCCCGAACCTCCAGAAGTAATGTTTGGGAACTTGGCAGACATTGCAGCTACTACAGATTTTTTTCCTTGCACCAGCCACAATAAGTGTACATGTCGGCAGTTAATGGGCTACTGCACTCAGTGTAATAAGTATAAATTGGAGCATTTTTACTGATTTCATCATAATGAATTTTTGTTTTCTACCTAAAGGCAGCATCACATTTATTATACTTTTCCCTTTTGGCCTGGGCTTAATTTATTCTGTATTAATATGATTAACAATATATTGTGAATTAATGCATGCAGATGTAACAGATATGGTTGTTGTCTAGGCCTAAAATGATAATTAATGAATTAAATCAAAAATGATAATTAAGAATTAAATCAACTAAAATCAATTAAATTAAACTGACACAATACTAATTAAATTACGTATAATAGGTAAATGATGAGACCAAAATTTTTGTTTGTTATATACCGGGTTCGCTATAACGGGGTTCGACTGCACTATAATTTAACTTCAGAACATCCTAAACTGTATCATTACATGACTTTTAACATTCAGAAATATCTTACCTCATAGCATTACTTTCTGATGACTACTTCCCTACATGTGACACTAAATCATTTAACTAAATTTTGCTTCTATATCAAATCCACTGCACTGGATATTTGTTGATTCTTTTCAACTGAAGACAGGTTCTTTGAAATCTCTACTTTACTAGCACAGTTAAATTCTCAGCTCACCATTTACTCCAGTGAATAGTTTAATTACAATCTATGTTATACATCTGAAATGCATTTGTATGTCTATGTGTAAGGGTTGTACAAGTTTTATAGAGCATAGTGTCAAGAAAATTGCAACTGAAAAGTGAACAGTGCAAAAACTAGCATGAAATATAAAACATAATAGCTTACAGTATTTATTTCAAAATAATGTTTGCTGATGCCCAACTTTTTCCTCTTGTGATTTTAATCATGGCTGGTATGATTCTTCCCATTGAGTCTTTGCTCAGATAGCAAAATGTTATAAGTCACTTTTCTTAAAAAATTGAGTTTTTCACATTCCAGTTCTCGTTCGCCAATATTTTCTATTTACTGTAACTACTGTAAGTAATAACTAACTATTAATACGTATATAAATATAATATAATGCAAATATAAAACAAATTACTGATTTTTCAGGACTTTTTGAATCTTAGAATTGCTGTCTTGTAAAGTTTTTAAAAAAAAGTGACTTATAACATTTTGCCATCTGAGCACAGAAATAATGTGAGGAATTTCCTCGAATTTTTATTTTGCTAGTTCATTTAAAATGTGGGAACATTAAATCTCTTCTATTAAATTCTCAGTATTAAAGCAAAACGAAAGAAAGCTAGTTTTTAAATATCTTTTATTTCGGTAATGTAATTGGAGCTGAAGTTTGAATCTAGACTTAAGCTCAAACACAGTGCTTAGGGTTCAAGATGGCAGAAAATTGTTCCTCTTTCATTATTGCACTTTTGAAGATGTATGTGTTAAAACAGTTTTAACGTAGTATTATGTTCTTCCATAATGGTCCACGGTAAAGCAAAGTTTCAGATGATAAAACTGTCGTCTAAATCAAGAAAGGCAGAATATTATTTCTAAAAGGTGTTTTTTTGTTTTATCCCTTTTTCTCCATTCATACTTAACCAAAATTGGTAAATGAGGTACCATTATAAAGATAAAGATCTCCACTTCATGGGAATTGTTAATTTCAAATTACATAATTTTTCTTTCCCTAGATGACGTGCACTAGCTTTTTTCATTTTACCATTATCAATCGCACTGACCTTTTAAGTTTGATCGTGTTTCTTACTGGCATCTGTATATATACACCCAACAGTCAATTCAGTCAATCTAAAATTATTTCTGTTTAGTCTGCTCATGAAATATTCCGAATCAAGTTTACTTATAGATGAAGAGTTTGATATTGATGCCAATGTGCCGATCATCATGATGGGTGATTTTAATATAGATACAAAACACAACAAAAAGGCATTCGATTTCCTGAAACATTACTTTAATTTAGATATGGTTCTGTCAAACTATCTGAATACACTGGTAAACTCATTTATTGATTTGACATTTACATGACACATTATCCCTGATTTTTTTATATATGTAACTTATTTTTATTAGCACTGACCTATTCTGCATAGGGTTATCACTCATCCTTCTCTTCATATGTAAGAATTTTATTGTAAAAAAAAAAAGAAAAAAAAGAGGTAAGCAATGATCAATAATCCTACATTAATAACCTGTGGTAGTTTTCGTTAGAAGAGACTACTTGGAATTTTTAAGTTTTCAATTTTTGCTATTGTTTAAAAAACTATCTGTTTGTATCTGACATTCAGAAGAAAGCAAATGAAATAATTTTAAAAAGTTACATAAAACATGCATTTTTTTTATTTACATGAAAGGTTTTTAAGGAGACTATTTGGATGATCTTGTAATAGTATCCTGACCTGAGAATTTAGTGCTGAACCATTTATTTAATAATCTCTGTTTAAAATATAGTTAGGAAGTTACATGTATAAAGGATAATTACAGGCATTACCAATTAATTCATCAATAACTCATGTCATTTACTGTAAAATTTCAAAATCAAATCTGTAAATTTGAGTTTGAATCATTTCTTCTTTTTTTTATTAAAAAAAAATTAAACGGCAGTTTTCTTCTTTGAGGGTTAAAAGCCTGTAAAAGCATCAAAATGAATCATTCATTTTAATATCATGTAAATGAAAGGAGAAATTAGTTTTCCTAAACAGTTAAGATTTTCTAAGGTGAATGTAGAAGTGAAAATGGTATGATTCCCCACGGTGTGTGGCCAATAACGAATGTATTATAAAGGATGCAGATGCAGGGGTAAATACAAGATTGTAAACCAATAAAAAAAAATAGAAGAATAGCTGTCGGTGTGGCCAGTGATAGCGATCTGAAGTCTAAATTTTACAAGATGGATGGTCGTTATTTTATGGCCCACAGTAAAAACGTCAGATGAGAAGGGTCAAAGTTGTTTTGCAAAATAAAATTATGTTGGAGGAGGTACTTCATAGACTATGGACAGAGGCGACAGAGGCGGTGTAATAAAGAACCAATTGGGGCAGGAACCACTGAAAGAAAAACAGCCCACTACCCAATGAAAGTGAGGGGCGGGCCAGAATGGCCCCCCTGTAAACGGACAACAGCTCCTCTAAGGATGGAAGTTTTTGAAAAAGAAGGTGACGGCTCTTCGATTTGGTTCCACAGAGTTAGATGTTAGAGACTCTCGTCTGCCCCAGAGCCTTGGAGAAGTGCGAATATCCCACCAAGGTGTTCCTATACTGGAGATGATTCTGGGTCCTGGTCGCCAATGCTACCAGCATCGCTGCATACATCAGCTATAGTAAGTGCCTCCCCAATAGACTCTAAAAATCATCTTTGACAATATAGTTTGCCTCTGCTTCTGGGTTCTCAATGTTAAAATTGTTAATATGAAACTGATTGTTATATTAATAGCTATGACAAGTTAATTGAAATTTGTGTTATCAAATAAATGTATGTTTAAGGTCAATGCTTTGTCTTCCTTGCTTGTTCCAACCCATGCATGCATCCATTGTTTCAAGGTAAATAATACCCTACAGTGAATATCTGATAGCAGCTGTTTGAACTGTAACTGAAAAAAAATTTCTTTAGTTTTGTTAGGACAATATCTGAAGAGAGTGCAACAGGTGATGTTAAATCAAGCAAAAAATATGACAGAACCATTAGTCAAGATTTAGTGAAAGCTTCTGAATTGAAACATCAAGAGGATATTTCTGCTTTGATTGAAGATGAAAAAATGGAAGAGGGTGGTGTAAGTATAAACAGAAACACTGGCATAAAATACAGTCTTTATGCATAAATTTTGGACCTTTTGGGGAAAAGTATCATTAGAACTGTGTTAGATAATTTTTGTTCGTGTTTATGATTGACCAATTTTTTTTTCATATTCTCATGCAAATTTAATATCTGATTTTTGAGCAATTAGTGTTAAATCAATTGATAATGAAGAGCAGTCAGGTTAAACTGCACTGAAATATTTAGATTAGTTGAATCCTCTCACCAAGCCCTGGGGCGTAGCTAGGTATTTAGGGGCCCCAGGGCAAGGATGCAAATTGGGTCCCCTGAAATATTACAACTTCATATTTTAACCCCTGTCTTGGGGGTTCCGGGGCCATTGCCCAGTTGCCCCAGCCTAGTAATGCCACTGACCAAGCCCTTTTACATGTGAGCATTCTAGACTTCTGAGTCAGTAGTATGTAGTCTATGCATGATAGATTATCTCTAAAAGAAACTAAAACTAAAAATTAATATTCTAGGAAGTTTTACCACTAGAAGAAAATGAAAGAAAATTATAAAATTTCTTGAACTTTTAATTAAAAAGAAAAACCTTTGTAGTCTTATGCCTCTGGCTTTAAAACTGAGGGCATGAGAAAATTCAATGAGAAGTTGAAATATTGTCAGTTACATTTCATTTCTTTTTAAAGTATGTATTCAGAATTATTTGTTAGTAATGTTTGTTTATTCATTTCCATAAAAAAATTTAGGACCATTTAACAATTTAACTGGGGGGCTTGGGGTGCCTTGAGTGGATGACAGATCTGTACTGTTTGTCCACATCCTCGAGCCCCACAGCAATGAAAAATGTCACCGAACTTAGAAATTAATCCTCGGATGCGTATTCAAGTATTTCTATGTAGCAACTGGTCTTCAGTGATTCATGGGCTGATACGTGAAAGCGGAGGGGTCCGAGGTGTCAAATGAGTTAACAATTTAACTGCCTTGCCTTTTTTTTATAAAAGTTTTTTTTTAGTTTTTACCTTAAAATAAGCATATTTTATTTATGATGCTCCAAGCATGAATTTTTATCTCTCTTTATTTTATAAAATTTAGTTAAAATAAAATGTTTTAACTTGCTAATTTCAATTATTTTCACAAATGTTAAATTCAGGGTATCATGAAAACAAAGTTTGAAGGAATACATTTATTTGTGTAATAATAATTTATTGGTTTAATAAAATAAAATAAATAGCAATAAATAGATACAGATACTGTTACAAAACGTCGATTTAAATCAAACTTACTCACACATCAATGAATAAATAAATACCCTATTGTACAAGAATTTTCATCTCAAATATTTCTGATATAATAGTAACACACAATGCATAAGGCATGACCTTGGAATCAACTGATTCTGAAAACTATTCTTAGGAATACATTAAACAATAGTGAACAAGATACAGGTTGTTGATTTTTATGATCATTTCTTGCCACCTACATGTACGTTATACAGATATAAAGTACAATGTATAGAGAGTGGTTTGCATGCATATACATTGATATGCATAATGCTGTTAAAAGTGCAATGTTCAGGTTAAGACATTTTAACTTTGCTGATAATTTAAAAAAAAATTTCTGGTGTTTGGTATTGTCATATAATTTTATTTTCAAAATATATGTGTGACATTGACTTTTGTTGAATTTCTCTGGTCATCTGAACATTAGAGGTTAGGCATAAGGTCCAGGAGTCTAGTAAAAAAAATTTTCCCAGGCCTGGCCTGTTATAGTTCTATTTTCTGCTTGTTATCAAAAGGTCCTTTTTTGAATGTGTCCTGTTCTGTCTATGGATTGATTTACTTATAAACTTTTAGCTATGTTGTGTATACAAAAATTTTTAAAATTTTAATATACTTTTTTATTTCAGGTGAAACGGGGTATCTACCTAAATTATGCAAGACATTTGGGTTGGCACTTTTTTGCCATGTCTCTCCTAGGATATATTGCTTTTACAATATTTGAAGTGAGTGTGTTGACTTAAGTATGGTGTATAATATTTTTAGATCAGGATTCATATGGTCTTTAAAAGTCCTTTTAAAAACACCTTATTTTCAGCTTCTGTCTTCAAAGCCCTATAATAGTACTTAATTTTTCATTTAAAGTCCATTTTCATTAAAACTTTCTGGTCCATGAAAAGAATGAGCATAATATACACCATAAGCTCTTTAATCCAGCACATCCGGGACCTCGGTTGTGCTGAATTACCGATTGAGCCAGATTATCGAATGTCAATCATTTTAACAGAAATACCAAAGATAAATCAGTCTAGATAAAAATGCAGACAATTAAGACATGTATTTTACGGACATTTTGAACCTGTGCAGACAATATAAAAATTTCACTCTAAACCAAGTGTACAAGGCACAATCAAGAATTTAAAGTTTAGATTTCTTCAGTGTGTGTCTTGATTCCGTATTCTTTACTGTAATAGCTTGAGCAGCAAACTTCTTAAGTTCCTCTTTTTGTTTTTTTATATTGTAAATAGTTGAAGAACCAATATTGAAATCATGCATTATGGAGTTTCTGTTTTCATCTTTATCGATACAATTGATTATCTCTAATTTTTGTTGTATAGTGAGGGTCACATGCTTGTGCTTATCAGTTTTAACACTGGAAAAACTTGTGCTGGGCTTTGAGAACATTGTGCAAACATGATTTGTAATGGTTAGAAAACAGGAAACACTGTACTGAAATGAACACTGAACTGACAGTTACGATAAACACAAAATGAACTAAAAACACAGGAACAAGGGTCCTAGACAACACTGTATAACTGTGTGAAACCTTGACGAACTGAAAAGTCATCTGGAGGGTACAGCCAGTGCTGTTGGGGATGTGGAATCCACCTGAAGAAACCTGAATGCAGGCAGCTTAATTGGTGCCAAATTACAGAATGTGCCGAACTGTAGAATGCCGGACTAAAGAGCTTTTACTGTACATGGAATCTTTCATTTTATGATTGTCGAAGATTGGTTTCGGGAGGATGCAGTTAATATATTTTATGTGTGTGTCACTTTTTTTAAATTGTTATTCACGATGAGAATGCTTATTTGATGTTATGCATATGACCTTCCCCTTCCATAATGGGAAAAATAACCAGTCATTTATCATGACTCACTGTGACTCTGTTTACCCACATAAATTTATTGACTTAAATGTAGGGAAAACCAAACAGATTGCTTGTAAAAGTAATTTCAAAACATGATTATTAATTATTATGAATTTATCAAGTTGATATTTGAGGAGAAAGTTATCAAAATGTAGTGATACCCAAAATATATGAGCAAAAATATTTAATTTGCATCACTTTGAGCATGTGTATACATTAGAATTACCATTATTTCCAAATTATACATTTTCTACTTCTGGAAAGTAGAATATTTTAGTATAGTAAAGAGGCAATATTGGTGATTAACTTTGTTTCACATGTATATAATGCTGAACTATTGTTAAATTTTAGAAAGCCACAATTTTATTATGTATCTAAATATAAATAGAAAGAATTTTTTTAAAAAATAAAGTAAAGCTCAAGCATTTTTGTTATAAAAATTATACAAAGAAAAGTATATTAGCAGAAATTTAAATAAAATTTTAGATGCTTTGAATGATATGAATAGTTTGGACTGTAGTTTAGATAAAATATGTCTCAGAAATAGACTACAGTTTTGGATAATTTTTATCCTGGATATATTTTGGGCTGCAATGTTATGCATAAATTACAACTTTTTTTGTAGGAAAATAAATTATTCTGCTTCAAGATTCTTTATAATAAATTTAAATAAAATTTTATATGCTTTGAATGATATGAATATTTTGAACTGAAGTTTAGATAAAATGTGTCTCAGAAATAGACTACAGTTTTGGATAATTTTTATCCTGGATATATTTTGGGCTGCAATGTTATGCATAAATTACAACTTTTTTTGTAGGAAAATAAATTATTCTGCTGCAAGATTCTTTATAATAACTTTAAAAAATCTGATAGATATGTATGCTCCTATATGCATAGTAAAGTATAAAACATGATTTATTTTATATTCATTTTTGTTGTTATGATATAGTTTTTTGTTATGATATAGTTTTTTTAACATAGATGCATTCAAATTTATTGATTTCTTTCAATGAACTGATGTTACAAAATTTGTCTCTATAAACTGCTGAGTTAAATTCCTTGTATGATGGGATAATAGTTCTCCTTTAGTTGTATGTGAAACTAAGCTAATACTAAATTCATTCTTCAGATTAATTTTATTGAATATATAGGTCAGGTATAGAGAGTAAAATGTTGTCAAAGTGTAAATTCTCTCTGTTATGTTTTCAGGCAGGATCTAACATCTGGCTTGCTGATTGGAGTTCTGATCCAGTTGTGAATGGAACAGATCATTCCCAAACTACATGGCGCCTTTCTATTTATGGAGTTTATGGAGCTGCTCAAGGTAAATTTTCTCTCTATTCTAAAAAATGGTAACTCCCGCTGCCACTGTCTAAAGCTTGTCACGCTATCTCCTCCGAAACCGATGGGGGTATGCGGTTGACACCAATACCAATAGATGCAGAAAAATGTGGGGAACAAAGTTAGACATGTCTCATCTTTGTCAGACTTTAAGTTTTTTTAAATTTTATTTTATGTTTTGTGGGAAAATATTGACTTTTTCATCTTCAGATTACGATATCTCGCCAAAAAATGATTGTAGAATTTTGATCTTTTTACAATCTAAGACTACAGACATTTCTCTTTCAAACTAGACCTCATTTGTTTAAAAATATTTTAAAACAGACTAATATTTTCATCAAAAAATGAAACACAGTTTTTCAAGAAATATTGTCCCTTATGTGGATGTAATGTCGATGCTCCTCGAGTTTTTATCTTACAAAGAAAATATTTTCATCATCTGGAAGCTGAAAGCTTTCTTATTCATATAAACCTCATTTCAAGTCTATATCTTAAATTTCCGATTTTTAATTGAATTTTAAAGCTTATAATTCAACAGTGTAGAAACGCCCTTCACATTAAGGGTGATAACAGTAAATGGATGGAAGCTGTTACATTGCCCGAGAATCACCCCTATGTATCTCGCTATTAGCCATAACAGAAGAGCAAATGTAGCGAGCCTAGGGGCGAAGCTCCTAGTTAATTAAAATCTAGAACTTCTTCCCAAGTAAAGTGTTCATTAAAGAATATGAAAATTGGCTTCTATGGTCCAATTTGTGTAAAATTATTCATTTTTATTAATTATACTGCTAAACATAATTTATTGAATTTAAATGTGTGGGTGGTAATATTTAAAAGAATTTTACCTACTAGAGATAGAGCCTGCTGCTAAATTTAACATTTCTTCAAGTAAAATTGTGGAAGAAATTTAAGTAATAGAATTCTTATCAAAAGAATTTTAAAAAATTAATATATGACAAAAGTTTTAAAATATGTAGATTTCAAACACTTATTTTTCAAAATCTAATTGCAGCTATTACTATTGTTTTTGGAGTTGCATGTATGGTATATGGATCAACAAGAGCATCAGAATTGTATCATCAACAAATGTTGGACACTGTTCTGAAATCTCCAATGTCATTTTTTGATGTAACACCCATGGGAAGAATTATTAATAGGTATTTTTTTACTGAAAAGATTTTTCCCTTTGTTTTTATTAGTATATTATTTGCAAAGAATTTCATTTTAAACGTACATTAAGTAATTACAGTATGTGGGAGAAATGCTAATAAAAGTGGTTTGTTTTTCTAGGTTGTTTATTTGAGAAATTTTGTTTTTATATTAAGTTACCAAGTCTGTTTGTGTTCTTTAGGATTATGTAGTACATTTAACTTCTTGTATGTATAGTTTGTGGGGATGAATTCTCTTTAAATGTCTGAAATGTATAATGTTATAGTCATTAGAGATATCACTAACTGTTTTGCTCCTATAACAAAAAGGATGACCAGACTCCAAAAAAACACAGCCATCATTAATCCTGTTTAATATTTATTCATTATCCTATTGTCCATTAAACAGATGTGCCATACTTGATGGTTCAACAAAAAGAGAATACTGAACACTGATAGAAATTACATAGGACAAAGCAATGTTGAAAATACATCAAAACATGGATGACTAACACCCTCTACACTTGAAAAATACAACTAATTTCTGTCACAGCTCCTGAATTATCTAATTTTGAGTTCGGTCTTCAAACAGTCAGAATCAAGTATCCTCAGTAGCATATAAAACTCTTGTTCTTAGAAATTCCCATAAGCTCAGAAAAACTGCTAATAATGATTCTGAGAGCAATATATAAAAATCCATGAAATTTAATTTCAGACTGTAAGTATCTATTTTTTTTTTAAAATCTTTTTGGTTAAAATTAAGCATATATAAATTGTTATCATGATATGGGTAATTGTTTTTAAATTAAATATTAAAAAATGTTTCTTATGAAGCATCATAAACAAGAACTTAAAAATAACTCAACAATACTAATTTCCTATTTTGGAATAGTAATACATGTTAGATTTAGCATGACAAGGGCCCCAAAATAAAGAACAAAAGTGTTGTCTTTTGTTTGTAAGTTTTAGTTTCTTAAATCACAATAGATCTTAAAAATGGCAATTTGTTTTTGACTAACAGTGACCTAATCCTTCAAACTACACAAGAATTAGATGCAAATGTCTCTCTGGCAGATCACATGCAAATTGGTATATCAGGTATTCCTTTGGAGACATTAACTCTTAGTGCACTACATCCTTTTAGTCTGAATGTAGTTACCATTTAGTCTGAATGTAGTTACCATTTTCATGACCTATTGTGGATTCAGTCTGCTTGGAAATTTATTGTCCTTTAGAAGTTCAATGTAAAAAATACATTTAATGTGCTTAGCTATGTTTTGAGTTTCATTCTGATTTTTAGTTTGATACATGACTGTTTGCTGTAAACTGTATTTACAAAAAGCCCAATTTAATATATGTACAGTAGAGTCCCGATAATCTGAACTTCGGTAATCCGAAAGTCCACTTAATCTGAAACCAAAAATCAAAAAGAACTAAGGTTACAATAAAACGACAGTGATACTAAGTAATATAAAGTATATTTCTGAAAATTACAGGAAAATTGAAAATTAGACAATGTACTGAACTAATTATTACTGAGCTACATAGGTTTGAAAAAATCTGTTAAATTTTTTTGTCAAAGAAAAGGATTTTTCTTCCTTGAAGCCAAATTACGACAGTGCATTAGTAAAAGGGTGTCTGCTGAGGTCGCGGCGGAGTGTTGCTCTACGTAGCGTAGTGCTACATCAAATGCAGCCACCTCGTTTTGGTGGGATACGCTCTGCTCCCTGTCACCGTCTGCTTTACCTTCACTCTCGTCTAAGACGTTGACAGGTTCTTTCAAAACCTTTTCAACAATTTGCTGATTGTCTAAAATCTTACACTCTACTGTTCTGCACTAGGCAGCATTCCGCTCTCTTATCACCCATTTCATCCCGAGATTTGGTAATGTTTAGACAAGTGGTTCCTAACCAGTAGAAGAATGCGGACCACTAAGCCAGAAATTGGACCATGTGCAAACCACCACACCCCACCCCAGCACTGACTTGAGGGGGGAACCTTTTTTTCGGGGGGGGGGTATAGAATATACCTCAGGCAAAAGGGAAACAGGATTAACGTACTCACATTCTAACGTATCATATTCTAATAACAAAATAATTATGTTAAACTTTTAAGAAATTTTAATTCAACACCTGATAGTCATCGGATATATTCGGCCCTTCTAGTCCAATGAATATTGCTTTCAAAATCCCTATTTATTTGGAAACTTTTTTATATAATAGTACCGGACCACTCCCAAGGCTCTCACGGATCACCGGTTGGGAACCACTGGTTTAGACGGACCTTATAAACTGTGTAATCACACGTAATATGTAATATTTATGTAATCACATGTTATTATGTAATTTAAGTTTATTTTAAGAATGATTTTGCTTAATCCGAAAAATTTGTTAATCTGAAAAGGGTCTGGTCCCAATCATTTCGGATTATTGGGACTTTACAGTATAAGATGTCAAGTATATGTTGTAGATTACTTCTTATATTGGGAAAAATTTTAGAGTAAGTCAGGGAATAAGGAAAAATTGTACTTTTAATATCTTATCGTGTCTCAAGATTAGCATTTTATAAGGTTGCATTAACTACAGTGAAGCTGATAAAATTTTCAAAAAAGTCTATGTTTTTGCATGCTCATTCAAGGAAAAATTTTGTAATATCTTGAGCCATGCTTTCAAAACATGTAACCACTTAAGCCTTTGGTTAAATCAATGGTTCCCAAACCGTAGAAGTCTGCAGACCACTAAGCCAGAAATTGGACCATGTGCGGACCACGCCCACCCCCTACCAACGTGAGGGGGAACCTTCTAGGGAGGGTATGGGGGGTATAGAATATCCCTCAGGCAAAAGGGAAAGAGAATAAACATGCTCACATTCTAACCTATTCTAATAATAAAATAATTATGTTAAACTTTTAAGAAATTTTAATTCAACACCTGATAGTCATCGGATATATTTGGCTCATCTAGTTCAATGAACATTGTTTTCAAAATCCCTATTTATTTGGCAATTTTTTTATATGTGGTGCCGGACCACTCCCAAGGCTCTGGCGGACCTCCGGTCAGGAACCACGGGGTTAAATGAACCCAAATACATTGAAGCACATTGGTCTGTTTAGTCCTTAAGGAAAAAGATGACCATAGTGCTCAAACACCAAACCACTGTAGTGCACAGACTTCATAAAAATATCTTAATCTAGTGTGGTACAATGGACAGTCACCTCAAAATATCTTAAAATTGATATGAGCATCAGAGGTTAAGTATCTGACTACAGGTGATCTAATTACTGAACAACTAATCTTGTCTTGTTCAGGAAAATTCTTTAGAGAAATTTAAATATCTATTATTATTGAAGATTGTGTTTTGCCATCTTCAATTATAATTCTCTAATATTGAATGGTGTTTGAAATTCTCTAAATTTAGTCAGAGGTAGACTTTTATGTCTCAGTATTCAATCAATAAGCATAACTTATATATTCATAAAAATATTTGCTAACTTTTTTTGACATTTTATAGGTTTTCAACTGATATGGACACATTAGATATTCATATTGTCTATAATGTTGATGGATGGATAAGTTGTTTACTCTTTTCATTGTCTACATTTGTTGTAATAGGAATGAACACACCTATTTTCCTTGCTGCTATTTTACCACTAGGAGTTGTGTATTATATTTTCCTGGTAAAGTATAATGTTTCTTAGCTTTTATTTTTGCCAAAAGATTTACTGAAGCCTAATGGTTAACAAATTTTGATTTTCTAATTTCCTTTGTATATTTTTTATACAGTGCATATATCACCGTTGTAATACTACTTTAGAATATTTTTTTTATATCTTTCTCTTCCTTTTTTTCTATTACAAAAAGAAAAATGACAAACTAACTTAAATATATATGTGCTTGTGATTATAAAAGTGGTCTAAGTCATATATTTTTTGTTTCAAATTATTTGAAGGTTTGAGTTTGAACATGAACTGAATTCTGTTTAATGATGCAACAACCAACTCAATCTAATGGTTCAGATTTTACAATTTTGCAAAGATTGCTTCAGATTACGATAATATAAAAGAATGCAATACGAAATAACTGATAAACTTTTTTTTTAGATTCTTGACTTAGGCCACTTTTATAATCACCAGAACATATTACTTTAATATATTTTCCATGTATGCTATAATATATAAACTTTACTTTATAATAATTTATATTATTTTAATTAATATATATATATATATACTTTTAACTTTAATAGAGTTAATGTTCATGCAAATCAACAACAAAATTTGGAATAGGTTGTATGATTATAAGTGAACATCATATATTTCAGTTAATTGGTTTTTCTGTTTTGAACAGTTGTGTGACATATTTCTTTCTCTCAGAATATAGAATCTAAAGTCACAAAATTGAAATTTTTTTTTCCTTCTTGTTTCTACTTGTAATTTTGTTTATACGTGTAATTTTTCTTTGTACTGGCTTTTCTTTTTTCCCCTTGGTTAAAAGTTACTTTTTATAGCATTAAGATTGTGTACTCGCATAATTTTCTTTTAAGTTTTAGACTTATTAAAGATATATATTAGGTATTAAATATCAATTTTAAACTTCACATAAAATCAAAAACATTGCTCAAGATTTTCTTTTTTCTGTTTTATTTTTTGTTCTAGAAATTACATCTGAATACATCTCGTCAAATCACGAGATTGGAGTCTTCAACCAGGTCACCAATCTATAGCCAGATTCTAGAATCTATTTATGGTGTAGTTTCTATTAAAGCGTTTAAAGTAGAGAATGAATTTATTGAAAAATTAGAAGAGAATATTGATAATCACATTGCTTGTGGTTTCAATATATCAGCTTGTAACAGGTAAAGTTTACCTCAGTTATTTGATGCTTTTCTTATTTTCTTCATAAGTTATTGATTTTTAATAAAATGGGGATTTAACCCTGTATAAATTTGTGGGGGGGGGGGGGAAGGAACTTAATACTTGAATTATATTATCACAGATATACTATTTTGGGGGGGAAAGTTGCAAATGATTATTCAGATTTGCTCTTCAGAGAATTGAAATTAATTAATCGTACAAATTTTAATCTTAATGTAAAAGAATTATATTTTAAACTATCTTATGCAACGTTTATTCTGTATCTAAAAAGTTTTCCTTTATTTTCATGTCCTTGCATAAAGCATATTTATGACTCTCAGGCTTAGATGTGTTTTTTCATTTTTATAAGTTTGCAGTTGTTGAAGAGGAAGAATAACTTATTTTAACCCTAAGATTAAATTTTTAATCATATACTATCAGTCAGTAAAAAAACACTCTTGTAAAATATTCAGATTCTTTTAGCTTCCCTTAAAATTGAAATGATATAATTGAAAAATGAATGCATTTGAAACAGCTTTACTGAGAACATTTCTAAAATGAACAAAAATATAATCATGAAAAATATGATTTAAATATGCTTGCATGTAGTTCAGTTATTGTTAGTGTTTTCTATAACTCTGTTTCTTCAATTATTTTAAAACCGTTAAATGCAAAAATAGTTATTTATGTTATATTTCAAATAATGTTTGATTTCTGCAATAAAAACTTCATATATTGCCCAAACTTCATTAACCTTTAACTTATGCGGCCCATTTTTCAGATTCTCTCTTTAGAATGGGAAATTTCATACCCCCTTTGTAAGAACAGCCATTAAGAGGGTTATTTTTATATTTATATATATTCATTTTTTGGGCCTGTATTCTTGGATACATGCTATCCCACTCTGTAAGGAAAAGGTTAAGGATCACTGAAAATACAAATGTGTGATATGTTTAAGGAATGTAGAGAGATTTAGGGTAGTCAGAAATATGCCATTGTAGCAAACGGCAACTTCTTAAAATAGCAATTTATTGTTTTTATAACTTTATAGTGTCTTATGAAATTCTTCCTTTTAACTAATTCTTGTTGTAAGCTGTATTCAGTCTACTATAAATGATAATGTGTTGTTATAAAGGTGTATTTTGTAATTTTTTTTTCTTTTTAGGTGGATGCATTTCTGGTTAGATTTTATGAGTTCTATCATTGTGTTAATTGCTACTGCTTTAGCTCTTCAAAGCAGGCACAGTTTAGGACAATCTTTTGTTGGATTGGTTATAACTTATGCACTATCGGTAAGTTAGACATCTTATACGTAAAAGATCTCATTATAACATGCTATAATTTCTTATAATAATTATGATTTTTTTATTAACTTTGGTTATATTTAAAGGAAAAATTAGATTTGAAAATTGAAATAAATCTAATCATCTTTTCTTTATATTAACACTGTAGTGTATAATGAATGTTTTAATCTGTGGTCTAAGGGGAGGTATTAAATTATGATTGAAGTTGTTAATTAACAGAAGAAAAATAGTTTTAAAATGAATATATTTGCAGCTCTTCTTCTGCAAACTTTCGCGGGATGATGGCTGAATTACTAGAGTGCTGGCTTTCAGTACCACAGTCTGTGGGTTCAAATCCCACTATTGGCATGGATGTTTTAGCAGTGTCTTTGATATTTTGCAATTCATACTTATTATATTGAGTGAATTTTACTTTTCAATTTTTGCTCATTATAATTTGTTAATTTTACTTCGATCATGTAATTATGCAAAGGGAGAAAAATGCAAAAGCATCTGTTGCATATTGCAGATTTTATGAGCTTTTGTAGATTATAAATACTTTCTAAGTATTTTAATTGAGGATTTATGGAAATGAAGCTGGAAAGTAATGACAGAAAAGTAAAATTAAAGCATGCAACATGTTCTAACAAAATCCTGTTTGTCATCTTACTATGGTTTGTAAAGAACCAAAGTTTGTAAATAAAAACTTAATTTCCTTTAATGTATAATATTGATTCCTTTATTTCATGCACTAGGTTAACAACTAATTTTGAACTAATTGGCACATTCCTAAATGAGGCATCTGTTACTCTCTTGGCCTAACTAATTACACATACAATTATCTTTAAACTAGTTGCTATTCTTGTGGATTTAGTAAATTTATACTTACAACTTAAAGCTCAGAAGTTTTTTTAGTATAATAGAGCTTTAGGACACCCTGAATCACATGTATGTTGCAATAACTTGATTTTGGTTGGCTATGAAGTACTGAATAACAAGCCGCATCTAAAAAAAAAAGGAGAGATAAAAGTTGTAGGATACCTGATAGAAAGAAAATTAAATGTTACATAATCCACATACCTATCACATGAGTGATATTATTTCAGAAACATTGAGGTAGTTATTTAATTTTCTCTTCTGTGACTATTAATCAAGATATACAGTGGTACCTCAGTACTCATTGTTAATTGGTTCCAGAGCACACAACGAGTATTGAATAAATTTTTCCCATAAGGAGTAATGTAAACTGGTTAATTCGTTACTGAAAACCTGAATTTTCACATTTACTTGGCAATTTATAAATGGATAGTGTTGTTTTTTTTTTATACAAAATCTTTAAACTAGACAGACAATTTAAAACAATAATTAGATAAAAAAATATTATTTACATTCACTCAACCTGTACTGAAAGGAGTTGATGGTCTAATGCAGTGGTTCTCAACCCATAGTTGTCTGCAGACCACTAAGCCAGAAATTGAACCATGTGCGGACCCCCCTCCCCCCCGACTCAATGGGGGGGGGGGAACCTTCCGGATGGGTATGGAGGTTATAGAATATCCCTCAGGCAAAAGGGATACAGCATTAACATACTCACATCTAACGTATCATATTCTAATAATAAAACAATTATGTTAAACTTTTAAGAAATTTTAATTCAACACCTGATAGTCATCCGATATATTCAACCCATTTAGTTCAATGAACATTGCTTTAAAAATCCCCATTTATATTATAGCTTTTTTATATGTGTTGCCCGACCACTCCCGAGGCTCTCGCAGACCACTGGTTGGGAACCACTCATCTAATTGGATAGTGGCAAAGTAGAGGAGGAGGGGATTATTGCTTAAAAGGGGAGTCTCTTTCCAATAATACATCAGGTGCTTTCACAGGGATTCTTTCTTATTTCTGTCTCTTAACACCACCGATCTCTGTTGTAGACAGGGATCAGTGATTTAGGAAGTTTCAATACAAACCTATCAAGAGAAACTTGCTTCTGCTTACATTTCAAAATGTTTCTGAAGGGACACATTATTTGATCATTAAACAAGTCCCCATTTTGGCTTGCCAGAGCTTTGTCAGGGTGATACATTTGAGCAAAATTTTGTAATTCAACCTATTTTGGTCTTTCTTTTCAGAGAGACAGAATGCAGGGGCACCATCTTGTTTCATACATATTTTAACATGTGTGACAAGTACCAAAGCATTTTTTTCATGTCAAAATGCAACAAGTAACAAAGCAGACAAGTACAGAAGTATGACTGTATGAGTAGAAGGCAGTAACACAATCAGAATAAGTTTCTTCAGGGAAAGGATCAATTTCTTGGACTTCATGAAAAGATACACTGGCTATAGCTCCCTTGTTTACCTAGTGATTTATTATTTTTGGGAGAAATGGGGTTGACTATCACTACCCTTTTATTAATTGCACCTCTGTAAAATAAATTATTTTTTATTTTACATGGTTTGTGTTATTGCTCATCTCAGATATTTAGATTTAATTAACTCTAATTTAATTTCAATATTTTTAGAACTATTTATTACTAATTTTGATTAGAATGTTTTAACTCAGCTAGTTTTATGTTTTTGCATTTGACAAATAATAAGTATAAACTAACCTTAAAGTATGTATCCTGAAATTTTATACAAAACTTAAGGAACCCCATTGTCTTTATCATCATTTGCTATACATAAATTTGATTAATTTTATGGCGAGTATATCCTTTTATTTATATTTATAAAAATTAGCTTTGCTCCGCTTCATTCTTGTATAGTTTTATATATGTATTAAGAATGTTAATATTAATCTAATTTTTTTATTCTAATTGAAGTGTAAAAAAAATTCTGGCTTAAATAGAAAAGTATAATTGGAGATGATTATAAATTTTGGGCAAAGTTAGTAGTTTTAATTAATATGAAAATATATCTTTCTGTACCCAAGTGCTAAAATTCTACAAAATGAACACTTGATTTTCTGATGTATATATTGTTTTTATGTATATTTAAACCATATATATTTATATATGTGTGTGTGTATTGAGTTCTAATATTTTAATTTTTTTTGGTAAAGGTAACAGATGCATTAATGTGGCTTATAAGGACAAACACAGAATTAGAAAACAAATCTGTTGCCATTGAAAGAGTTGATGAGTACTGCCATTTACCACCCGAGGTTTGCATAATTTTTATTATCAACTTTTGTATGAAATGCATTAACCCTCTTTCTTAAAAAAATTACTGTACAAATTTATACCTCATAAGAACAAGGACTATTGAGTCTGACCTGCAATCGAAGTTCTCTTGACTCATTTATAGTGCATTGATAAAAGAGTGATGAAAGCCTTGATTTGCCTGAAAAGCACTAAAAAGTGTAAAAAACTGATATAAAGCAAAAATACCTTTTGAAAATTTTACTGTATTACAGTTTGTCCTTCAAATTCATGTTCCAACTGTTATTCATTGGTTAACACAACCTTTTCCAGGCGTTACCTGTGTTTAAAATAACCACTCAGAAATAAGCTTCCTGATAGTCACAGAGAATCTTATATTCTGTGAACAGTTTATAAAAAAACAACAAGGAAACGGAAATTTATTTAGGAAAATCCTGAGCCATTTCTAGTCCTAGATAACTGTAAATATTAATTACACTACAATATTTTCTGGCACCTAAAATTTGTCTCAGCCATTCGTCAAAAGTGTGCTTACTTATAACTGTAGCAACTATATCGTAATCCAGGGCTCCAGGTAACCTAGTGGTAGCATTTTGGCTTTTGGTGCTTAGGTTGCTCTGTTCGAATCCTGACAAGCACCATTAAATACCTCTCCTGTCTAGTTTGGATATTGGCACTTTAAATCTTTAGACCGGAAAGACCCTCTAAGAGGTCAGAGTGGATGGGAGAGAGTACGATCTCCCCCCCCCCCCCTCTCCCCCATATGCCAACCCTTGAGGTGCTCAAACAAAATAGCAGTGCCACGTGGTTAAATTAGACTCTGACCCTTGTGGTATCATTATTACCTGGAGCCTCAGCCTGCTTGCCTATATAGACCTAGAATAAATTCTGGCCAGGCAGCAGTAGAAACATTATTTCATAATCCAACATATAAACTTTATGACCTATCACTGCTGTGCTATTGTTAAATAGTCACTAATAAAGGAAAAAAATCCAGGTCTGAATGTACCTGATCTTATTCTTTATCATTTGTATCAAAATATAAGATTATAGTTTTTATATTTCTTTCATTTCAAGAAATTTATTGGTAATTATCAATTATTTATAACTGCCCTCAGTTAAATACCTTATATTAATTAAAGTGTTAAATATCTTATATTAATTAAAAATTGGGAAATTCCATAATAAAAATCAAAGAGTTTTACAAAACTATTTTGAAGAGTGAATTTTAAGTCTTTTTGTCTGCATGAAAGTTTTCCTGAACAGTTACGATGTCTGAAACAATTTTTATTAAAACATATTGTACCATTTTGATAGCCATTTAAAAAAACAAATATATAAGGGATTGGGCATAGACTGCCCATAACTGTACAAATAGCATGTTTAGTTGAAACTGAATTTCTTGAATTTATCATCTACATTATATTTCTCTCAGAAAATTATCTGTGCTGTTGAACAAATATTCTTGCCACAACTTCAAGAACTGAGTATTCTATCTTTCTATAAGTAAATAGATAAATTGTTAACTCCCCATTCCTCTTGAATTTTATGAGAAACTTACATTTATTTGTTGTGTATCTTTCATAGTTAGATGTATTATAATAGCTAAAAGTTCTTTAATTTCTAGTTTAATTTGTTGAGACTGTTTTTACTTAACTGAAAACTATATGTTGTGGTTTGAAAATTTATTCTCTTTATTTATATTAAGAAAAGTCCTTGTTTAATTAATTTATTAATTTTGAGTTTCTCACTTCATTTTTTTCCTATAATTGAATTAGTCTGAAATTGTAGGTCTTAGTCTCTTTAGTTCTACAGTTGCAAATAAACCAACTTTTCTCATTAAGTAATTTATCACTTCAATTTTTGTTTATTTCTCTCTCTCTCTCTTTCTTTCTTTGCATACATATCTAATCTAAGCATTTATTAAATTTTCACCAAAATATCATCTTACTGCATTTTTTATCAGAAATAAAAACTCACACCAATGTTTGTTTAACTCTTTGTTAGTTAATAAATTAAAAATAAAGGAAGACAGTGTTTTGCTGAATGAGACATACAGTAATTCACAACCATAACTTTCTTAACCACCATAATTATGTTATTTTTATTAATATCCAATTTTTTCATGATATTTATTTATTATTTCTATAAGGTTTTTTTTTTTTTATATTGAGGCCTATTTTGAGAGAATGGCTGAATGTTAAAATGTGGTTGAGGTATCAGAATTACAGGTCTTACTGTGTAGGTATGCCATTTAAAGAAAAAAATGAGATTTGGACAACGGTTCAGGCATGGTGGAGCAGCAAAGGTACCATGTAAAGTGTATGGGAAAAGCACTCTTGCTTCTTTGTTTATATTTACCTTTATTGCTTGCATACTGAACTTTTTAATTTTCAAAACTTACCATTTGTTATTGATATTGTAGCGAACTGAGGTTCGTAGTGTCAACCAGAAGATGATTTAAACACACCAGGTATACATCACTCATTACATAAACAAAACAAATGCAATTTATTAATCAAATTGATGATGATGAGATATGTACACTGCACAGATGTAAGATGAACTTCGTAACGTAGGTAATCACACTCGATTTTATCGGCGTGGGGCGGAGTAAGAACACAGAAGTCCGCTAGGCTAGCAGAACTGGCTCTGCTTCAATGATGAAGAAACGGCACTTCTCCTGACGGGAAAGGGCTCCCCAATAATATCAACGGCGGTGATCACTGCACGCACCCGGTAGCGATGAAATTATTAAATTAAGGAGAAAGGACTCCTCACTGGAAAATAAGGTAGCAAAGGCTCCTTCCACGAAGACTGGTCTCCGACAAATTAGTGGAGTATGTTTACTCCTGCAGGAACTAGATCGTCGCTGCAAAACAGTCACAAGGGACGCTGAACCGATAAGGGCGGCAAACCCGGCTGCTCTTAGAACTGGATCCGCTACGTGTCAGGAACTAAAAAGACGCAAGCCTCGACTGAGGGGTCCATTCTCTTTTTATAGAAGACCTCCACCGGATATTGCATCACTCTCCAGAAAGTCGAACGATCTAGAACAAGTGAGCAACGGAAATGGGTTTCCTGGGGCGATAATGAAATATTTTCCCCGGGTCTAAAGCGGCCGCCTTTTTAGTTTGTCCTCCAAGCCACTTCAAAGAGTCTCAAAAGGGCCGCTTCGGTAAAATGCGAAAGGCACGAGTCCTTTTGTTTAGGCACGCGACGCCTCCAGGATGCTGCTTAACAATTGATAGTTCATGAATGAAAGCACCTGGGGGGTCTCCTGTCATTTATAATAAATACCAGCGGCGTCGCCCGGTGGCGATGACTAAATCAAGAAAATTGACCACGTCCCCTGAGGTCCTGTGGAACAAGTCTATCGGATGAACAAAAGGAAAATTGCTGTCAGCATATTGCCACCCAAGCCGTCGGAAATCTTTTGAAGTGTCTCAGGCCGAGATAGAAGAATTTCTTTTGTTAACGGAGAGGTTGAAATGCAATACTCTACATAACCCCCCTGCCGTTAAAGTTTTCAATGTGGTTGCATATTGAAAACCAACGTTTCGTGTGGGTGGTTCCCAATTCTGCTATCTAATGTACCAGTTCCAACAGTTTTTTTTTCTACTACACAAAAAAAAATACACAATTCTAACAAGTACGTACACATGCACTAACTGGATTACTAAATACAAACACAAATAAATTCATGGTACTAACAATTAATTCTCTAGGTTACTACATTTACAAATCTAGGTAATTCGCGGACGTTTAAGGAATGTATCTGCTTAAAGCGTCAGCGTTTGTATTCTGTCTTCCCGGCTTGTGTTCTACCCGAAAACAAAATTGCTGCAACATAAGTTGCCACCGAAAAAGACGGCCATTTGAACTGGCATTCTTCTTGAGCCATACCAATGGGTTATGGTCGGTCACGATTTTGAATTCGCTTCCGTCCAGATAGTAGTGAAGTTTTTTTAACGCGAATATGATCGCCAAGCACTCTTTCTCTGTGGTGCTGTATTTCCTTTCGGGCTCAGAGAACTTCCTACTCAGGTACAGGATAGGATGTTCCTTATCACCTATTTGTTGGGCCAACACTACCCCGGCTCCCAGATCGGATGCGTCCGTTTGGACAATAAATGGAACAGTAAAATCAGGAGCTCGTAGCACAGGTGTTTTTATAAGAGCGTCTTTCAGAGTGGTGAACGCTGCCTCGCAAGCTTCGTCCCACACAACCGCCGCGCGTTTCTCCCGTCCCTTTAACGCATCGGTTAAGGGGGCCGCTATCATAGAATAATTTGGAATATAGTGCGCGTAATACCCAGTGAGACCCAGAAATGCCCGAATACTCGTCTTTGTCTCTGGCCGGGGAAATTCCCTAATGCATTTTACCTTTAATTCGGCGGGATTTCGATAACCTCCGCCGACCATGTGCCCCAAGTATTTTACATGGTTTTGGGCGAACCGACATTTTGATGATTTGATTGTGAGCTGCGCTTGCGCTACACGACTTAACACGATATCTAAATGCTTCAGATGCTCGTCCCAGGTCTTAGAAAATATCGCGATGTCGTCGATATATGGAACGGCATACTCCTCACACCCATTTAGAACGTCAGCCATGAGCTTACTGAAAAAGAAAGGTGCGTTTTTAAGCCCGAAAGGCATCCGCAAAGGCCTGAATGTCCCGAATGAGGTGACAAAAGCCGCAATGCGTTGGGCCCTTTCTGTCAAGGGGATTTGCCAATACCCCTTTGCAAGATCGAGTATTGTTATGAAATCAGATCCTGCAACTTGTTCAACCCTTTCCTCTATGTTGGGGAGGGGGTAATATTCGGTGCGAATTATTTCGTTCAACCTACGATAATCAATACAGGGTCTCGGTTCACGACCATCGGTTTCTACCAAAATGATAGGCGAGGTATAATCAGACTCACCTACTTGTATCACTCCTAATTTTAACATTTTGTCAATCTCCAACTTCAAGATTTCGTTCTGTCGGTGTGACGTTTTGTATGGTCTAGACCTAACGACCTTATCCGAGATCAGCTCTATGTCATGCGTAACTTTCTCGGTTTTTCCTGGGTTATTAGAAAAAATATTTGCATGGCGACACAATAATTTCTTTAATTCCCTTTTTTGAGTGAGATTTAGACGAGCGTCAAGTTCGCTCTCGCGCACAATCTCCTCGTAATCGAAATCGGTAGCACCGGTTTCAAAAACGTGGATTGCGAAATCATCCTCAGTACCAATTTCGACTTTACCTTCATAAACCCAATTTATAGTTTCGGGACGCCTGATATAGGGCTTCAGCATATTAATATGGTAAATGCTGGATTTCTGTCTAGGTCCGGGAGTTTGCACTCGATAATTCGTCTCAGATATGCGAGCTTCAATTTTCCCTGGGTCTATCCCTTTCGGCGCCGTTTTGCTAGTCCGAGATAAAGAGAAAATCGGAACTAAATCTCCAACCTCGAAATGCCTTTTAACTGCGCTCTTATCATACGCTTCCTTACGCTTAGATTGTTCTTCACCCATTTTCTGAGCAGCTAACTCTCGCTCTCTTTTTAATCTATTCACTAGGGTAAGGACGTGCTCTGTCACGGGTCTCTCTTCCTCACAACCTCCCATCCAACCTTCGTACAATAAAACTTCGGGTGTTCGTAGGTTTTTTTCATACAACAGTTTCTCCCTGAATACCTGTGGGACAACTAAAGGACTTCGTGTATCCTCAAAGTGGTCCCTCTGTTGTTTACACAATAACCCGTTTATCACTACATAACCCTTCTCGCCGGTTTGACTTGGACTTTCGACTTTTTTTAACAATGCGGCCAATTCTACACATTCCCGCTGTGCGTCTGCGAATTTCTCTGGGGAAACATTTAATAGACTCAACGCTGGGTCTTCGCGGTCGAGGGGGGGTAAAACTAACAATTTCGCCTGTTCCTCCCTTTCCAGTTGTGTCAAAACGATTGACTCCCCATCTGAGGGACTATTGTCCGAACGCTCTCGAAGAGAATCGTTTGACTGAAGTGTCTGTGTACAGCTCTCTTGACATTTGGAACGCGAGCGCGTTATTGCATTGATTTGCATGCTCTTAGAGTTTTGTTGACCCTGTCTTAGAAGAGCTGCCGTTTGATTTCCCAGTATGTATCTTTGTTGATTTGACCTGTCGCAAATGACACAGGCCTTTGTTGTTATATTTCCATACTGGGAGTTCAGAATTACGCGCGCTAGGGGCACGTTAATGGCACGAGTGTCTAACGGCTGAGTGAGCCAGACTGTTTCGCCGAGGTAGTCGTCGGGCGAAATAAATCTTTTACAAACCAGATCAATCGTACTACCCGTATCTCTAAGTATCTCACATACCTGGCCGTTCACAGTCCCTATACTCACATATGGTTTTAAGGGATCTGTGATTTCCAAATCGGCACCTATGGAGTTAACCTCTTCTTTTTTTGTTAATAACGGACACTGGGGCCTAACATGCCCGACCTCGTGGCAAAAATAGCACTTAATGTCTGTCACACGCCTTTTGTCGAACTCTTTATGGTTCCATTCTTTACGGCGGTTTTCTTTTGGGCGAGGGGAGCTCACCTTATCTAAATTTCGTTCGGGTTCGTGTTGTTCGGGGGATTTTTCAACTTTCTCTCCCGTTTTTACAGCCCCAAACATTTTACGTTGGTCGGGCGCGCGTCCCTCGAATTTCTTCGGCTGGTTGGGGGGCTTACCTGTTTTTCTGATAAGCTCAAACTGATCCGCGTCTTTGACCAAGGTTTCAGGGGACGTGTAATTCTCCCAATCCCTTATATTTTGCTCCCGGATTTCACTTCCCATTTTCCGTTTTAATTGGTCGACCAGAAAGAGATCTTTTAACGACTCAAAAGTTGTAACACCGAGACCCTCTAACCAACCTTCGAAATACGTCTTTATTTCGAAAAGATAATCTTTCCATAGGGTTCCTGGCTTACGCTGGTGTCTAACAAACTTCTGACGAAAAGCTTCAGGACTGAGCCTGAATCGCTCGAGAAGCACGCTCTTAACATGGGAATATTTTTGTGTGTCCTCGACTTTTTCCCGTAACACAATGGCCGCTACTGATAATGGTAACAGGCTAATTAAACTGCCTGACCATTCAGCTTCCGGTATTTTTAAATGCTGTGCCTGCCGTTCAAAAAGGCAAAGGTACAGGCTTATATCAGTTTCTTCCGGGTCGAATTTTTGCATTATGTGCCTTAATGAGTGTCCCGCAGGTCTCGGAGGACTAACAGACGGGCTTTCTTGGGGGGCTTCCCTACTCAGTCTTAATTTGGCTAGCTCAAACTCTCGCTCTTGTTGAGCTAACCTATCCTCCCGTTCTTGTTGAGCTAATTCATCTTCCCGTTTTTGCCGGGCTAACCGTTCTTCCCGCTCTCGTTGCTCGTTTTCTATACGGGTCTCCATAATTTCAGCTAACAACCCTTCAGCCAATTTTACATTGTAATCTGCTGAACTTTCAATTTTTTTGATTATCTCAAGCTTCAGCATTCCCAAATCTACCTCACAACTCATTTCTATAGCGAGGTTAACTAAGTCCTCTTTCTTTGCACGAACAAGGGAACCCATGTTTGACAGAATACAAAGCTATTACAATACTACACAGAATACTACACACTATTATAAACCCTGAGGTAGTAATTACATTAAAACCTGAACACAAAAATGCAACTACACAACACAATCAATTAACGTACACATACAATGCATTAACAAATATGAACTAAATTACTTTTAACATTCCGCTTGCGATGTTACTATTTTAAGGTTCATAAAAGATAAATCACTTTGCTTTTAACATATCACAACAATACACAATGCAAAATAGTTAAACACAATGTAGTTACACTATTTCTTTTTGAGCACAGTTACATTCCTTAATTTCTGAGAACTAATTTAACACACTACTATTTCAATAACAATTCTACTTTACACAATAACACTAGTTCTTATTTTACCTCAAATTAAAAAAATTTTTAACACCTTTTAAGTTCAGATCAAGCTATTAATTACGGTTATTAAATTCAACCATTTAATTCTCCTACTTCTGAGAACACAACCAAAATATTATTTACTAAACTACTGTTGGATACCAGCACAAAAGAGAAACAGAATGGTACTCACAGTTTGATGTGAAGACTGGCATCTAGTTGGCACTGCAGCAAGTTTATCAGATGGCACAAGAACGTCAAACGTTCTATTCTAATTCACAGGATACACACACCCGCGATAGCACTTTCACACAGTCTCAGTTCTGAAACACGCGCGAATGTCACTAAGGAAATTAACACTGCAGCAGTTTAGCAGATTTCACAAGAACGTCAGCCGCTCTACACTACTTCACAGGATACACACCAGCAATAGCACTTTCGCACAGTCACAGTTCTGAACACACGCGACTGTCACTAAGGAAAACAAAATGTTCTTACTCTCGCTTTTTTTTCGTCAGAACGCTGCCACCAAAATTATGAATGAATATATACCTTCTGTAGCGAACTGAGGTTCGTAGTGTCAACCAGAAGATGATTTAAACACACCAGGTATACATCACTCATTACATAAACAAAACAAATGCAATTTATTAATCAAATTGATGATGATGAGATATGTACACTGCACAGATGTAAGATGAACTTCGTAACGTAGGTAATCACACTCGATTTTATCGGCGTGGGGCGGAGTAAGAACACAGAAGTCCGCTAGGCTAGCAGAACTGGCTCTGCTTCAATGATGAAGAAACGGCACTTCTCCTGACGGGAAAGGGCTCCCCAATAATATCAACGGCGGTGATCACTGCACGCACCCGGTAGCGATGAAATTATTAAATTAAGGAGAAAGGACTCCTCACTGGAAAATAAGGTAGCAAAGGCTCCTTCCACGAAGACTGGTCTCCGACAAATTAGTGGAGTATGTTTACTCCTGCAGGAACTAGATCGTCGCTGCAAAACAGTCGCAAGGGACGCTGAACCGATAAGGGCGGCAAACCCGGCTGCTCTTAGAACTGGATCCGCTACGTGTCAGGAACTAAAAAGACGCAAGCCTCGACTGAGGGGTCCATTCTCTTTTTATAGAAGACCTCCACCGGATATTGCATCACTCTCCAGAAAGTCGAACGATCTAGAACAAGTGAGCAACGGAAATGGGTTTCCTGGGGCGATAATGAAATATTTTCCCCGGGTCTAAAGCGGCCGCCTTTTTAGTTTGTCCTCCAAGCCACTTCAAAGAGTCTCAAAAGGGCCGCTTCGGTAAAATGCGAAAGGCACGAGTCCTTTTGTTTAGGCACGCGACGCCTCCAGGATGCTGCTTAACAATTGATAGTTCATGAATGAAAGCACCTGGGGGGTCTCCTGTCATTTATAATAAATACCAGCGGCGTCGCCCGGTGGCGATGACTAAATCAAGAAAATTGACCACGTCCCCTGAGGTCCTGTGGAACAAGTCTATCGGATGAACAAAAGGAAAATTGCTGTCAGCATATTGCCACCCAAGCCGTCGGAAATCTTTTGAAGTGTCTCAGGCCGAGATAGAAGAATTTCTTTTGTTAACGGAGAGGTTGAAATGCAATACTCTACAATATATTAATAAATATATATCTATTATCTATATCAGTGGCACACCTTGGAGGTGGGCCAAAGGGCCCTGCCCCTCCCCCCAAAGAAATAGAAATTGCATTATGAATATTCTATTTGCATTATAAATATTTTTATCTATTTAACTTGCCCCCCCCCCCCAAAGATTAAATCCTGGTGCACCACTTATCTATATACAGTGAAACCCCGATTTTACATATAGGACCAACAGTAAAAAATGTACCAAACGGGAAAACGTAAAATCGGGGTTAAAACATAATCTAAGCATAGTGTAGGAAATTTTCACGGACCAGCAGAAAATGACGTATGAAGCAGGATAACGTATGACACGGACAATGTAAAATCAGGGTTCTACTGTATTATGAGTTCATAAATTAGATGCAAAAGCTGAAATGGTAAATTTCAATAAACATTGCAGTCTATAATTTTAATAGCCTTTGTTATTCTTACAATGAAATGTTACAGGGCCTCTAGTTTTATCAGATACTGGCTGCTCCTCTTCAACTTCGACATTAAAAACTGTAAATTAGGTATCTTAAAATGTAGCATGAGTTTTAAGTAATTAATAAAATTGTTAAATGCTCAGTTTGTATTGATAGAGCAGTTTCCCTTCCTTCCTAAGTAAGTGTTTAAAAAGAATTGCATTTCAGTTAATTTTGGTCTCTATTATTCCAGGCTCCATGGAAGAAGCCAGGCAATGATCCTGAAATTACATGGCCAAACAATGGTGAGATTGTTTTTGACAACTACAGTACGAGATATCGAGAAAATTTGGACTTAGTTTTGAAAGACTTAAATCTAAATGTGCATTCAAATGAAAAGGTAAGAATTTTGTCTTTTTTTTTAAAAAATCTGCTGTTGAAGGAATTCTGTGGTATAATTGTGGCAAAACTATTCAGGAACAAGCGCAAAGATAATATATAGAAAATATCACTTCCACTTTATTAGAGGTATTTTAAAATAACTAAAAAAATTAATTTTTAAAATTTTTTTGTTACAAGTGATGAGAACTTACTTGAAATGTCCTATGTAAGAAGTATTAACAACCCAAAGATGGCAGATTTCAAAAAATGATATAGCAAAAGGGGTACAGATGGTGTTCAGAAAGTCCATTAACGTTCGATTTTGTGCCCTTTTTTTTATTTTTATTTTTTTTTATTTAAGTTATCAAATATTCAGTATGCAACAGAACATGATTGAGAAAATTCTCACACCTTTTTTTTTTTGGTTTGTTTGTTTGTTTGTTTCTGATCTGATTTTGATTTCTGATTATGATGGATTATGAATTGCGCACAGAAACAATCTCATCTAATGCTCCTCAGCTTGGTGAATTATTTATTAGTTCAAAGGTAGTTTCCAACCTTTTATATTTTGCGGATACTAAGAAGCTCTGTATTCCTGTTTCACATTTTCCTTAAGTTTCTTGTAAGCTGTATTCTGTTTAAGATAACTGTACGAGTAATTTTTGAAACTGAAATGGGCATAAAATTATACATTCTATCAGTCAGAGTTACTTATTAATAAAACCTGTTTCATAAGAATTAACTTTTGCGATATATATTTATTTACTTTATTGTAATTAAACATGTCATTAATATTCTCAAATCTATGTGAAAGAGACAAATATATCTCTATTTGTCTCTTTCACATAGATTAGTGAGCGAGTAGTCTCATATCTATGTGAAAGAGACAAATATGTATCATAACAGTATCTAATACCAGTCTCTGAGACAATTATTGTTAAAATGTATTTCCTAGATTGAAAGGAATGTATTCCCTGTTGAACATATTACTGATTTGGTATGTTCTTTATTAAATTAAGTTTTAAGGACCCATCAATGAGAAAGCATTTTAAAATGGAGTAATTAATGAATTTACCAGAAACAATGTAATAGAGTGTGAAACCAAGATATATAGTTCCTGTGATGTACTATAACATATGAAACAATTAAAATTTTTATGATACCAATAGATTAAAAATGTGTCAAAGCAAGACACACACGTAGATTAAAATGTGTAAATGTGTCCATGCATTTTAAAAGCAAGCATATATTATTGTACATTAAAGTATGAGATTTTCGTGTGAAGTAGAAAAGATTACCATTTTAGACTAATATATTTATATATTAGTATTATGTATTAAAGTTTACTTGCATAAGAGAATATGTATTAACAAGGCAAGTAAAAATGTTTTCATGGATTTAAAGTATTTGAGGTTTGTTCACTCTATAAAACTAAAATCATGCTGTAATCTGTGTGCATACAAACATGCCTTTTATAAATAAATTAATCTTGTGTATCTCGTAATCTTGTGTATCTTGTGTATCTCGGAAACGAATTATTTACATATTACCTCATATCTCAAAGAAAGAAACATATATCCATAAGATTCTTGCTTTAAAATGTAAGGAATATGAATACCTAAAAACCAATTTAAGGATTTTTCAAAATTCGGCCCCCAAGGGGGTTAGGGGGGGCTAAACGTGTTTTTTACATATTCCGTCATAATCTCAAAGAAGGAAACCGATATCCATAAGATTCTTGATTTAAAATGTAAGAAACACGATTAAATGTAACAAACACGATCAATGTCACGATTTTTCGACATTCGCTTTAGATTTTGAAAAAAATGCTAGAAACAATCCAATAATTTATATTTCCTATATATCACCATTTTGAACACCAAATTGGTGGTAGGAGAAAAGAGAGAGATCAACCGTAATTAAATGAAGTGTGCAAAGGTGTGTGTGTGTGAATTGTATATGTTTCGGTTGTTAGTACGTATACATCTAGAGCTCAGGTTAACTCCATTCATTTTTATTATCCTGGGCAACGTCAGGTAATTCTTTGTTTATGAAACCGGCGATTTTCACAAGGGTTTACGGGGAAGCCCTCAAACTCCTCGAAGGGCCGGGAGCCAGTGGGTTATCAAAATTGAAAGAAACATTTTAATGCTGACATTAGCATGGGGGGGGGGGTTATTATAATATGCTGATGGGATGATGACCAGTGGAGAGGGGTATAGATTGCCATAAAATACAAATATACATATCATACAAGTAAGCTTTATTAAGGGTTCACCCGTGCAACGCCGGGTATATAAAGCTAGTATACTATATATCCCAAATATTAAATTATATATCTTAACTAAAATGCATATTCTTGAAAAATTCCTGTTTATTTTAATTTTTTTTATATATATAGGTTGGTATTATTGGACGCACTGGTGCTGGTAAGTCTTCAGTCACTCTTGCTTTGTTCAGGATAATTGAACCGGCTCAAGGAACGATACTGATTGACAATGTTGATGTGTCCCAAATTGGGCTTCACACTTTGCGTTCTAAGATCACCATAATACCTCAGGTGAGATTTTGATTACATTGTTCTGCATTTGTAAAAACTTGTGTTTAATTCCTATAAATTCTGAAACATGTTTTGAAGAAAATTATTCAAAGTATACCAATTAAAAATTAAAGTGTTGTAAAAAAAAAAAGCTGTTAGGTACTAATATACTGTGATATCCTATACTAGTGATGTAAAACATATTAAATTAGCTGAATACCCATGCTTCACTACGGAGTACATTCATATTAAATACAATGGTCAATGTATGCAATTAATGGCAAAAAATATATATTTATAATAAGTACAACAGCTAATGTATGCAATTAATGCCAAAAAAATATATATATTTATAAAAAAAATTGTAATGAATATTTTTATAGACAAAATAATGTAGAAGAAAATGTTCAAATAAAATACAACGGTCAATGTATGCAATTAATTTATATGTTTAATATCCATAAAACATATTAATTTGAATTAAATTCTTAAAAAACTTCCATCTCAATTAGCCTAGTGGTTAAATTTTATCTTTTACTGTATTTTAATATTTTTTTGTGAATTTATTTCATTGTTATGCATGTGACACAAAATTAAAGTATTACAAAAAGAAAAGAAACCACGTGATTAGCATTTAATAAATTAAATTCTAAAAATTAATCTTTAAAAAGTCACCAAAAATCAGAAAATGGAGGTAAAGATTCAAAAAACAATTCATTTTAAAGGAATTTTTATGATATTTCTTGTGATATATATAAATTTTATAACCCTCAGATTATTATTTGAAATTCAAACTTAAAAAAAATTACACAAACAGCTTAAAAATTTAATTAAAAAAAAAAGAATTTTTTCAAAATTCTTTTGTAGTGCACCCCTACACTAAAAGAAAAATTGCCATGCAAAATTTCAGCCCTTTAGGTCCAGCGGTTTGGTCTGTGCGCTGTCTGTCGGTGAGTTACAGAACTGTTTTTATATATATATATATATATATATATATATTAGAGAGATAGAGAGATAGATAGATAGATAGATAGATATGTGCATTTTCTCACTACATTAAAAACTAGATGCGCAGATGATTCATTACCTGGTCTCTTTATCCAATCCTCCTGCCAATATTTATCCAATGTAAATGTGTATAGTTTTTGTGCAGTATCTTTTCAGTTTGTTTAATCATTAATTTTAAGTAAAACTCTTCAGTTAGATTTGAAATTTGATGTAAACTAAATGCAGATATGTATTTTCATGAATCCAATAGGTTTGGTAGGGAGATAAAACTTATTAAAATTATACAGAACTAGTAATGAATAACAACAATTTTCACTTAAATTTGTTGACATGCATGTTTCTTCATTGTGCATATTTATTTTTGTTGTAGAGAATGTAGAGCATTTTTTACATTAGTTGGATAATGCTTCTCAAGATATGCTATAGATCAATCAGCCTTACCTCTGCACAGATCTTTACTGTGTATGATTATGTTGTCATTTAAAAAAAATCAAATCTTTAAACTATATTTTTAAATAGTCAAGTTTTTCAATCAAATGAGCATCTTTGCAGCTTTTTATTTTCTTAAATTACTTTTTATCATATTTATTTGTTAAATGACTAATTTAATAAATGCAAACCTCCCCATTGAAAGCAACCAATGATTCTCGTAGATTATGTGCGAATGTCTTCATTGATAAGTGCCCTGCATTAGCAAACAAACATAAATACAAACCTCTTTCAAAGAGAATATGCTGCTTGTCATCGGCATTATTTGTTCCAGGTATTACAAAATTTCCATATTTTCATGCATTTTGCTCATGATCATTGACAATAAACAACATTCTGTGCCACATGATTTCAATAGAGACAGAATCCTTTACATGAAAACAAAGTTTTGATGAAAGATTTGTGTTCATCTAAAGGATCTTTGTTTTCAAAGTTTAAATCAATTGTAATATTATCACCTAATTTCTTTCTTGCTCCTCTTATGTTTGGATCTATCACCTTATGTTATGGTCTCTGTCATTGTATGTTATGATTTATTAGATTGCATTGAGTAATAACTTAATAGTTTCTTTATAATAGGATCCTGTTTTGTTTACTGGGACTCTGAGATTTAACCTAGATCCCAATGATGAATATGAGGACTCTGAAATCTGGCGAAGTTTAGAAAATTCTCACTTGAAGGAATTTGTTGCCGGTCTTGCAGATGGCCTACAACACAGTATTGCTGAAAGTGGAGGAAATCTTAGGTAAATAACATTTAAGGGTTTATAAGTAAACTTTTTAAGAAAATTTGTTTTTTTTTCCACTTTTTCAAAATGTAAAACTGAAGATTCTGATTATGTTTTTAGCCTTAACATAGTTTTTAGCAATGATATGATCCATAACAAAAATTAGATGCTATATTTTTTTCTCATTTTATTTATACATTATATTTTTTTTCTCATTGTATAACTTTTGAATATTACTCAAACATCAATTCTATTGTTATTCAATTTTTAAAAAAATTATGTATATAAAAGTTCCATAACTGACTGACAAATAACACACAGACTAAACCGCTGGACCTAAAGGACTGAAATTTTGGATGGCGATTCTTCTTGTAGTGTAGGGGTGCACTAAGAAAAATTTTTCAAAAATTCTTTTTAGATTTTTTTAAATAAAATTTTAAGCTGTTTTTTTAACATTCTTTAAAGATTGCATTTAATAATTTGAGGGTTATAAAATTCATATCACGAGAAAGATCATAAAAATTCCTTTAAAATGAAATCCTTTTCGAATCTTTACCTCCATTTTCTGATTTTTGGTGAATTTTTAAAGATTAATTTTTAGAATTTAATTTATTAAATGCTAATTTATTTAATGCAAGTTTCTTCTCTTTTTTTGATACTTAAAATTATCGTCATGTGCATAACAACGAAATAGACAAAAAAAAATATTAAAATATGGTAAAAGATAAAATTTAACCACTAGACTAATTGAGATGGAAGTTTTTTAAGAATTTAATTCAAATTAGTATGTTTTAAGGATATTAAACATAAAAATTAATTGCATACATTGACCGTTGTATTTAATTTGAATGTATTCCGTAGCGAAGCACGGGTATTCAGTTAGTATTTCATATTTTAAGGACCATCCAGTAATCAATGCACTGAGGAGGGCCCTAACTGAATTCAATTCATGCCCCTCCCAAAAGTTAGAAGCATGTTACGCCTATGTTTATAAGTAAACTTATGCAATTTATTTCGTATGTCACATACTCTGAAATGTGTTTTGAGTATAACCATTCAACACACCTTGCAGATACCAGACCACACTACTGTTTTGAGTATAACTCTGAAGTTATTTTTACATTTTTAAAATGTTATAATCACTTATATTTTAGTGCTGGACAGAAGCAATTGTTGTGCTTATCAAGAGCACTTCTAAAAAAATCAAAAATATTGATTTTGGATGAAGCCACTGCTGCAGTCGATATGGATACAGATAGCCTTGTGCAAGATACTATTAAGACAGCTTTTGCAAACCATACAGTCCTTACTATTGCGCATAGATTGAACACAATTATGGATTATGACAAGTATGTATAATTTTTACTTAAATATTTACTTGCAGAAGTCATCAGAACAGTCTCTTGAAAACCTCTTGTGTTTAAGAACCTAAAAGTGTTTAGATTTTCAGTTTTTAAAACTAATTTATGCAAATGTTTTTCTTTGATATTTTACTCAAATATTTCGAAATTACTAACTGACTTTATGAAGTCAACATACACAGCATTTAAAAATTGTGTTATGGAATCTATACTAGTTTAAGTATTTAGAATCTCCAATATCTTAGAACTTAAATTTTAAAAAAATACCTCATATTTCAGATTTGTTTAAAATATCTCATGCTTCTTTAATATAGTAGGCCTTCTCATATTGTTTGCCATGGAAATCTAGGGCTTATGTGACAAAAATTAAATGTTCTACAATAAAATTAATGTTTGAATTTCTTATTAATAGCATTCATGTATGAATTTAACATTGCAAACAATCAAATGTTGAAACACTATTGACAGAAAGATATTTAGCTCTTTTTATCCTTCACATTCATTGACAAGTCTCAATAATATGTGTTTGAACAATATTTGCTATTTCATTTTTTTTTTTTTTTTTTGTCTCTATGGCAATTTGTTTGTTTTATTTACAAACTGTAATAATTGTTAGGTTCCAAATTTTTTTTTAAATGAAAGTCACAAATGTTACACAATCAAGGAAGTTTGGAACTGCTGCTTTAAAAGCATTCAGCAAGTGAATAATAGCCCATTTTCAAATAATTTTAAAAAATTTAGTGTTTTGATAATTAAGTGTTTGATGGAATCATTTTTCTTATTCTTAATGGCACTTTATTGTTTAAGGTTAAAAGAATTTGTTTCTTGCCAAAGAGGCATTTAAATTTCATTCATTATTAGTTGGTAACTATTTATGTTCTGAAAAATTGAATAGGTGTATCCTACCTAATAAAATATCCTATAAGATATTTTATCAGAGTAGAATGGAAGCTATTTTGAGATAACTTTCAAATTAAAATAATGTGAGCAGTATAACGAATGCTTTATGAGGATGAAATTTTGTTACATTATATTTAAATTTTTGTTAGATACATTCTACTAGGTTATGTTCAAAACATGAAAATTTTTAGCTGTGTGTATAATATCCAGGCCTCAGTTCCCGTTATTTATGTAAGATTATTACATTTGTTTCATAATTTTAATGTGACGTCCTTATATAAATTTATTCATCTCATAAAGTAACTTATGATTTCATTATATTTTTCTAATGTATTATATAAGTAAAAAGCAATTTAATATTTCCTAGAGATAAGTTTTGTACCTTTATGTTCTAAAGCAGTAATTATCAAACTGTGGTGTGCATGCTCCTAGTGGTATGTGCATGACTTCTAGGGGGTTTGTAGCACTTTTAGGATTATTGTTTAAATAACTTGAGAGCCAGATATGGCAGAAAACTTTTACATTTTATTGACTTAAAAAATCCTTTTTTTAATACAGTTTAGATATTTTTCAAGTTTATTTTCTTTGTGTATCACTTAAGAGAAAAGGATTGGAAAAAAACCATTGGTATACTACCATAAATCAGGATGCTATGTCAGGTTCCTTTCTTAATTTATCACTTCAGTTATATTGAAAATTTTGACTGGAAACATTTGTGCTTAAAAAAGAAAAAGAAAGGGAATGTCAGAAAAAAAAATTGAGACCTTACAATAATTTTATTATTTTTAATCTGTTTATGATTTTCTATAGCCTTACCAATATTTCTTTTAAAGAAAATATTTTTCTTAATACCTGTATTATATTCAAAGTATTTTTATTTCTGATGTTACCTTTTAATATTTTTTTAACTTCATTACATTTCAAGTAGTCAAATTTTTTTAAAAACCCTCTTTGGGGAATACATTAGATTTTTATTAATGATTAAAGTATGTGTTTAAAACACGTTTGAGCCGTACAGCAATTTATGTAATCATTTTTCTTAGTTTTACACACATTTTATTTCTTTCTACCATTAAAATACTAAGTGTAATATTTTTTCAATTTCCCTATCTTTTTTTCAGAATTGTTGTCATGGATGCTGGATCAGTTGCTGAAGTTGGAAGCCCTGCAGAATTATTGCAGGATAAAAACTCTCATTTTTATGACATGGCAAAAAAAGCGGGACTAATATAAATTTATGGATTGATGTTATTTATTATCATCGTCAGATCTCTACAAACTCACATCTGGAAGTTCATGTCAGTGTTTTTGAGAGCTACAAAAGACACAATGAAACGTTCTTATTAAAGTAATTTTGTTATACCTTGCCTCTCTTTCTTCTATGCATCTTTGTGTTTTTCTGCTCATATTCTTGCAATTAATAGAATTATGCTGCCTTCTTTATTCTTCTACTTATAAAATTTCAAAACTAGGGAAGGAACTGTTTATTTACATTGTTCTCATTCTTGGAATCTTAAATAGGTTTAGTTCTGTCCATGGAATATATTAATTGCATTTTAACTAGTAATATGTTCTTGAATTCATTTAACAGTTTTAACAAGTTATTTGATCCATTTTCCCCATACTAATTTAATAAAACCGTATATATATTATGTTACATTAATTATATATAAATCCATGATTAGTGCTTGCAATATCTAATTCTCCAACTATTATCTAAATCCATCTGAGAGATAAATACATAAAGTTTCCCCAAGCCCTGGTAAAATTAAGAACCCCCTCTCTTGCCATCTTTGGTTGGTTATATCCTTACTCTGAAATACCTGAAAATTGTTAAAGTTGATTTTTTTTTTTAATCGTTAATCAAATATAGACCATGTGTGACTGACAGACTGAAAAGAAAAAAAAAAATGGATATTTTGATAACAGAAATTTTGACTCAAAGGCATTGAACAGATATCTTTTATAAATATATACCGAAACTTTCGAACTCAACAAAAATCCACCTTAAATAAAAGTCCATCTGTAATGCTGCACATGAGAGTTATGACAAGCATGCTGGTGAAACTTCACAATGAAATACAACTGGATAAAAATAATTATACGGTTAAAACATGGAATTCACAGAACAAATTTAAAGTGTTGCAGCACAAAGGGCCTAATTCAAATGACTATCGATCATCCGAGTCATCGTATGTTCACGGGGCTGGGATTGATCCAACCTTGGAACACTTTGTCCAGCTCTACTGCTGCTGCCAGAGTGAGATGGTCCTTGTACTGAGTGCCGATGGCTTGGATGCCGATGGGAACACCCCGGCTAAGCCCGGTCGGTATCTGTGTGGATGCGTACCCCAGGGTACTGAAGATGCAGGTGTAGCCAATGTTGGGGTACTTGGGGATGGTCATCAGGTAGTGCGGAGGAGGATCGGGGTGAGTGGGGACTAGAAGAATGGCATCCCCTTGTAGGTACTGCTCCAGCTTACGTTTCAGTGTATCGTACTCTTCCAGGCACCTGAGAAAGTATTGTCAGTTATTTCATTTTTGTCACAAGTATAAACAATTATCAATCATATGAATCTTTAAAATACTTAATATTTAACTGCTTCATTGTAGTGGTTAACGGTTAAATTTCTTTATATCACCAGTTGTCATCGCTTACTGATATAAGATTCTCTCATTCTCATGGAATCAATAGTTATTAGTGTATGCAAATTTCGAGAGAATGGTAAAAGGAATAATCCGATAACTTGTAGTGGTAGTATGAAAATTTTGGGGATGAAGTTTGAGCGATATATCAGCATTAACGAGATTCTGCTGCTAATGTAGGATTACGTTCCTCAATAACGGTCCTACGGAGAGAAAAAAATTGTCCGGCATCGCGAGTTATAATTTTGGCAGCATGCCAAGCCCAGTAGCAGTAAACAGTTAAACAGAAAAGTACCAAAATGCGTCAAAAGAAAAAAGGTAAGAAACGATAAGTAATCCTACGTTATAACTCATGGTAGTTTCGTTAGAAGAGACTACCTAAAATATTTTTATACTTGGTTAGACTAGCATAGAATGTGCTTGTTCTTTGTATTTTGGGAGCATCAAGAATGGATCTTCAGCATAAAACGTCAAATATGATTTTTATTCGTGGTAACTATATTAAATTCCTAAATTTAAACCTTGTGTGTAAGTGATGACATGTATGCATAACGACATTTGATTACGATATATCAACATTAACGAGTTTCAGCTGCTAATGTAGGATTACGTTCCTCAATAACGGTCCTACGGAGAGAAAAAAATTGTCCGGCATCGCGAGTTATAATTTTGGCAGCATGCCAAGCCCAGTAGCAGTAAACAGTTAAACAGAAAAGTACCAAAATGCGTCAAAAGAAAAAAGGTAAGAAACGATAAGTAATCCTACGTTATAACTCATGGTAGTTTCGTTAGAAGAGACTACCTAAAATATTTTTATACTTGGTTAGACTAGCATAGAATGTGCTTGTTCTTTGTATTTTGGGAGCATCAAGAATGGATCTTCAGCATAAAACGTCAAATATGATTTTTATTCGTGGTAACTATATTAAATTCCTAAATTTAAACCTTGTGTGTAAGTGATGACATGTATGCATAACGACATTTGATTACGATATATCAGCATTAACGAGTTTCTGCTGCTAATGTAGGATTACGTTCCTCAATAACGGTCCTACGGAGAGAAAAAAATTGTCCGGCATCGCGAGTTATAATTTTGGCAGCATGCCAAGCCCAGTAGCAGTAAACAGTTAAACAGAAAAGTACCAAAATGCGTCAAAAGAAAAAAGGTAAGAAACGATAAGTAATCCTACGTTATAACTCATGGTAGTTTCGTTAGAAGAGACTACCTAAAATATTTTTATACTTGGTTAGACTAGCATAGAATGTGCTTGTTCTTTGTATTTTGGGAGCATCAAGAATGGATCTTCAGCATAAAACGTCAAATATGATTTTTATTCGTGGTAACTATATTAAATTCCTAAATTTAAACCTTGTGTGTAAGTGATGACATGTATGCATAACGACATTTGATTACGATATATCAGCATTAACGAGTTTCTGCTGCTAATGTAGGATTACGTTCCTCAATAACGGTCCTACGGAGAGAAAAAAATTGTCCGGCATCGCGAGTTATAATTTTGGCAGCATGCCAAGCCCAGTAGCAGTAAACAGTTAAACAGAAAAGTACCAAAATGCGTCAAAAGAAAAAAGGTAAGAAACGATAAGTAATCCTACGTTATAACTCATGGTAGTTTCGTTAGAAGAGACTACCTAAAATATTTTTATACTTGGTTAGACTAGCATAGAATGTGCTTGTTCTTTGTATTTTGGGAGCATCAAGAATGGATCTTCAGCATAAAACGTCAAATATGATTTTTATTCGTGGTAACTATATTAAATTCCTAAATTTAAACCTTGTGTGTAAGTGATGACATGTATGCATAACGACATTTGATTACGATATATCAGCATTAACGAGTTTCTGCTGCTAATGTAGGATTACGTTCCTCAATAACGGTCCTACGGAGAGAAAAAAATTGTCCGGCATCGCGAGTTATAATTTTGGCAGCATGCCAAGCCCAGTAGCAGTAAACAGTTAAACAGAAAAGTACCAAAATGCGTCAAAAGAAAAAAGGTAAGAAACGATAAGTAATCCTACGTTATAACTCATGGTAGTTTCGTTAGAAGAGACTACCTAAAATATTTTTATACTTGGTTAGACTAGCATAGAATGTGCTTGTTCTTTGTATTTTGGGAGCATCAAGAATGGATCTTCAGCATAAAACGTCAAATATGATTTTTATTCGTGGTAACTATATTAAATTCCTAAATTTAAACCTTGTGTGTAAGTGATGACATGTATGCATAACGACATTTGATTACGATATATCAGCATTAACGAGTTTCTGCTGCTAATGTAGGATTACGTTCCTCAATAACGGTCCTACGGAGAGAAAAAAATTGTCCGGCATCGCGAGTTATAATTTTGGCAGCATGCCAAGCCCAGTAGCAGTAAACAGTTAAACAGAAAAGTACCAAAATGCGTCAAAAGAAAAAAGGTAAGAAACGATAAGTAATCCTACGTTATAACTCATGGTAGTTTCGTTAGAAGAGACTACCTAAAATATTTTTATACTTGGTTAGACTAGCATAGAATGTGCTTGTTCTTTGTATTTTGGGAGCATCAAGAATGGATCTTCAGCATAAAACGTCAAATATGATTTTTATTCGTGGTAACTATATTAAATTCCTAAATTTAAACCTTGTGTGTAAGTGATGACATGTATGCATAACGACATTTGATTACGATATATCAGCATTAACGAGTTTCTGCTGCTAATGTAGGATTACGTTCCTCAATAACGGTCCTACGGAGAGAAAAAAATTGTCCGGCATCGCGAGTTATAATTTTGGCAGCATGCCAAGCCCAGTAGCAGTAAACAGTTAAACAGAAAAGTACCAAAATGCGTCAAAAGAAAAAAGGTAAGAAACGATAAGTAATCCTACGTTATAACTCATGGTAGTTTCGTTAGAAGAGACTACCTAAAATATTTTATACTTGGTTAGACTAGCATAGAATGTGCTTGTTCTTTGTATTTTGGGAGCATCAAGAATGGATCTTCAGCATAAAACGTCAAATATGATTTTTATTCGTGGTAACTATATTAAATTCCTAAATTTAAACCTTGTGTGTAAGTGATGACATGTATGCATAACGACATTTGATTACGATATATCAGCATTAACGAGTTTCTGCTGCTAATGTAGGATTACGTTCCTCAATAACGGTCCTACGGAGAGAAAAAAATTGTCCGGCATCGCGAGTTATAATTTTGGCAGCATGCCAAGCCCAGTAGCAGTAAACAGTTAAACAGAAAAGTACCAAAATGCGTCAAAAGAAAAAAGGTAAGAAACGATAAGTAATCCTACGTTATAACTCATGGTAGTTTCGTTAGAAGAGACTACCTAAAATATTTTTATACTTGGTTAGACTAGCATAGAATGTGCTTGTTCTTTGTATTTTGGGAGCATCAAGAATGGATCTTCAGCATAAAACGTCAAATATGATTTTTATTCGTGGTAACTATATTAAATTCCTAAATTTAAACCTTGTGTGTAAGTGATGACATGTATGCATAACGACATTTGATTACGATATATCAGCATTAACGAGTTTCTGCTGCTAATGTAGGATTACGTTCCTCAATAACGGTCCTACGGAGAGAAAAAAATTGTCCGGCATCGCGAGTTATAATTTTGGCAGCATGCCAAGCCCAGTAGCAGTAAACAGTTAAACAGAAAAGTACCAAAATGCGTCAAAAGAAAAAAGGTAAGAAACGATAAGTAATCCTACGTTATAACTCATGGTAGTTTCGTTAGAAGAGACTACCTAAAATATTTTTATACTTGGTTAGACTAGCATAGAATGTGCTTGTTCTTTGTATTTTGGGAGCATCAAGAATGGATCTTCAGCATAAAACGTCAAATATGATTTTTATTCGTGGTAACTATATTAAATTCCTAAATTTAAACCTTGTGTGTAAGTGATGACATGTATGCATAACGACATTTGATTACGATACTAAATTCTAAACAATAGTTTGATCAGAAAATACACATTGGAATTCAGTATTTATATACAGACTTATATCTTGACAAGCTAAAGATTTAAATTAATGAATGCATAGAATGAATACAGGAATGTGTTTATTTAAAACAGAATCTAGATAATGTAATTTAAAATGTACACAAAATATCTTAATTATGTTAATTTAATGTTGAGTGTTAAAGAACTATATGGTTATGTCATACACTAAATATTTGTCAAAAACACCAAAATGCACGCTTTCCTTCCCAAATACAGAAGGTTGTTCACACTTTATAGAAACGATTTTGATAGTTAAGTTTTATGTATAAATGCTGTATTTTTTGCAGCGATTTGCTTCTATCTGATAGACATGGTTCTTGACAATAGCTCTAGTTCGAATTTTCCATGAAAATAAACTTTTTCTTAGTACTGTCATGTCAATAAGCGGCAGTTGATTTAGATGTGTGACTAGAAGGTATAAAGTTTAGGGATACGAACACTTATGTATCTGGCAACCGGATGTATGCAAATCAGCCAGATGTAATTCGACCAATCGGATACATTATCTGAATTATAGATAGAAGAATCCTTGCATCTGTGTGTGTGTGTAATGTGTGTTCATGTCTTAGTGTTTTGTAACCTGTAGTTATGTTAAGATATTGTTAGCTGTTTTCATCGTATCTATATTTCTTTCATTGTACACCATTACTTTGGAAATATCATCAAAATTCAACAAACCCAAATAAAGCTTTTTGATTTTTTTATAATGTTTTTTACCCTTGCAGATTCAGGATCATCTTTTGCGAGTTAAGACGATTATTGAATATGAAAAGTGGGGTCAGAAATATAAGAAAAACACGCGAGAAGCATACTACTGGATAAATTATGAAATGGTGCGGCGACAAACTATTTCCGAGTATAAATGTATTACGTAAAGATTATGGAAATTAAGAAGCATGAGTCGTTTCTCCGGGTACACAATAACCACAGCATCCCAATCCTGCTGAGATTGCGTTCTTAATACCGTTTTGAATACTTGCTTTTCTAAATTTTATAATTTTTCTCAAAAGATTTGGTGTTCAAATGAGTCTTACTGGTAGTAAAACTTGTCCTTATTGCGCCTGTCCACGCCCGCGAAGTAGAGTGCTGGCCAGGTATGCTCCGAGGCCCTGAAGAGACTCTTGAGGAACTCCCAGGTGAGGCTTACTTTGCCTTCGGGTGCCAAGGCGGCTTTGAAGGGAGGTCCTCCAGATTCCAGCAACTTGCTTTCCCACATGTAGAAGGCACGCTTAAACTCCGGAATGTTCAGCTTGACGGCCGTCACATTATATTGCTCCTCGAAGTGTCTTGCTGCCTGAAAGAATTGAGTCATATGAGAGAATTAAGAAGAGTCAGTTTAGGAAATTTCTTCAGTCAAAGTATTCAGTGCTCTACGTCACTAAAAACGCAACTTTTAGGGAGGGGGGGGGGGGGGATAGCTAAAACAAATTGTTTGCTGTGGGTAAACTTAAGAGCCGTATATTTAAAAAATTCATCCTGAACGTCTCCACGGTCTATATTTCATCTCTAAAAGTATTTTAGGATAATAAAATTGCTGCGAGTCAGATACAGAAGCCTACATTGAGCTAATAGTGATGTGAAGTTACATACTGGATGGAATACGTAAAACTGATTTATTGAATACTTTAATCATTGGCATCGGTTAACTTCGATTGCGCGAACAAAAATACTTTACATACAATAGATTGGACCTTCCATCAAGAGTCGTCTAATTAGTTCACGTTTACTGTTTAGTCTATTTACGTTTAGGTTTATAATTGCAGTCATGTCGCCACCATTGTATCGTCGTTAGCCTCGCGATCTGCCACAAAGTCGGTTCGGGTTCGGATCCCGGACAAGTCTTGGACGTTCCTGTGTTGCCTCCCCATAGGAAGTAGTGATGGTTCACCTTTATGGTGCTCTCATAATAAAATAGCAAACAAATTTGCACTATGAATGGACTAATGTCTTGAGGTCAAAGAGTGTTTGCTGTGTTGGGAAAAAAAACCTACAACCAGACGCACGAAACAAAATTACCAATGACAAAATTTTGATTTGCTGAACTCTTAATGCCATCATGATCAAACACTTCCAATTTTAAGGCACTAGTTATTGCCACCAAACATCAAAATTCATACCAACGATATGACATCTAAATAGAAAATGTTTTGGAAGCATTTTTACATCTTGTCAGATCAACTGTTTAATCTTTCAAAACGGTAGCTAATATGATCATGGCAGATTTTTTGAAATCTACCCTACTTTTATCTGATAGTTTTCAGGAAAACAACTACAGACACGTCGACAGCTCTTATCATTCACAAAGGGTACAAGCTGTTAGTGTTCATCTGGATACTTGTTATTGCCAAACGACTAGTATTGATAGAGTAAATTTTATAACACATATGAGAAATGCTAATTATTTTTTTACACACTTTTCTAACGGCAGCCTTTATGTCACTCGTAGCGGACAGGAGTACACCTGGAAATTCTTCAATGTAGTAGATCTTCACTCTACGGAAGTCAACCTGGAAGATAAAAATTTGACATTTTTAACGCAAATACCTATAATACAGTAGCTACAAAAAAAAATTAAAAAAATCCTACTATCAAGTGATCTTTATAGTTATACTAGAATCAGTACTATTAAATTCATTAACAGGAAGTACATGTACATCACCTGTCTTCAAATATCATCAAGCTTTTTTTTTTAATTTCGCCCTTCTCTCAACTTAGAGCAAGATTACATCTACATAGCATACAATATTTAAAATTTCATAATTTTTTTTTTTATACAATCAATTTCCAAGATTACTGTGCCACAGCGTAACTAACTTCCCATCAACTGGCTAAGTTTTTCTTTTTTTTTTTTCCTCATATAACAAAGAATTTCTGAGTTGCAAGTCTGGAAATAGTCTAATGTCAAGTCAAAAGATTACCCAGCAACAAGTTACGCTTTAAAAAATTCTGGTTTTAGCTCAGTTACTGTCACAAAGGACGAACGTTGTTATGCTAAAATATACAAAAAGATTTTATTTGTAATGCTACGCGGTATCCATAATTTATCGTTGAAACAAAGATATTTAACTATAGGTTCTACTCAGAAAACTTGGCAGATCTGTACTGTCCGTCCGGCGCCCAGACCCATACTAATTACCCGAACAGGTGAAATTTACCCTCGGCTGAGTTTGCAGGTTTTGCTAAGCAGCGATTGGGCTTCAGGTTTGTATTTCACCCACTCCTTTCAACAGCGTCATATCTCAAAAATCGGCGATTTTTAGCTATGCCGGTTTTCAGAATGCCCTGAAATAGTAGTATATCCCTGCAAGATCGTCATATCTCACCACTCAATATTTAGCCGCTAGAGAGCAGAATTAATATTTAACACATTTTACTCTACTTTTAATCTTTAACCCCTTAACGATCGCACAATTTTCAAGAAAACGGTAATAAAAGTGCCTTATTTTTTTCCGGAGGATTCCATTTATTTCTTGATCTGCCACATCTAGTTTTTTTTTTAAAAAAACCTTCCCCAATTACATTATAATTAGTCTGGTGCTGCCATCTGGTACGTAAAATAAGAAATAAAAATTTTCATGGTAAATGAAATGGATTATTTTAATCTTTTTGATGCGTTAATATTAAACACTCTAGCCCGGAAATATCACGGGCACGAGAAATATAGGGCGAAAGCTCACCCCGTAATTTTGACGGGAGCGAGAAAGAAGGGGTTAAAATCACTCGTCTGAAAAATTCATGTTTTTTGAGATATAACGTTGTTGAAAGGAGTGAGCGATTTGTCGTATACGCTAGACGCTGAAGTCGACGTATCATTTTGAATTACATAGATACTCCTGCTCTTTAATTTTGTTAACAGATATTACAAAAGTAAGCTGGCACAGAGTTGATGCAGATAGCTAAGCACATTATGTTTTGTGCGCGATATCCAAAACGGACGTAATTTATGATAAGAACCGAGGTATTCATCTGTTTTCTATAATTTATCAGAAAATTTTCAAAGTGTCGAGATTTTCGACCTTTCTTTCAGTGTAATGGTATTTTCGAACACCAGTAATGTAAAAACACCAAAATTCTCAAAGCTTCCACACGAATCACTGTAAAGAATTCATGGTTGCTCATTGGAAAAGAAGGAACCTCAAACATCACAATATTAACAGCTTACGATGAATTCACAATTGGTTTAACATTTGACGACAAAGTAGGAACTCTTCTCTTAACTAATATATTTATATATATATATATATATATATATATATATATATATATATATACACACACACACACACACACACACAGGTGGTTATCAAAAAAATGGAAACATTTAGGAATAACATGAAATTCTTTATTAATATGGCATAGGACCATCTATAGCATTTACTACCACCTGAATTCACTAAGGAATTGAATTATGCAAGTCATGAATACTGGTTAAGGGAATATTATACCATTCTTTATGGATAAATCGTCAATGTTCCTGTAGAGATGCTGTTGGTGGATATCGATTCCTGGCTCTATTCTGTAAAATAGACCACAGCAGTTCGATGATATTGAGGTTTATGGACTGTGTAGACCAGATAAGATGTTTGACTTTCTCTTTATGTTCCTCAAACCACGACCTGATACATCTAGTTGTAAGAATCGGAGCATTATCATCATGGAGACTGCCATCTCTTGCAGGAAATTTTTTTTGCCCCATAGGATGGATCTGGTCGGCTTAAAGTTCGACATAGTCCTTCCCAGTCATCTGCCTTTCAGGGTTACAATAGATCCCTTTTGAAAACTATGAGATGGCCGCAGAAACCCTGAGAAAATTTCCTCCATGTTTGACAGCTGGCATGAGACAAGCATGATCATACGCTTGTGTAGGTGTTCTTCAGACTTACGCACGTCCTGTTGCAGGGAACAAAGGGAACATTGATTCGTCTAATCAAATGTCATATTTCGACGTATCACTCGACCATAATTTGTGCTCGTGGCACCACTGTAGAGGACATTTTGTATTCACATTTGTTACAAGTGGTTTGGGAATTACTACTCTCAGAGCCTGACTAAGGCAGGGGCATACGGGGCAGTTGCCCCGGGCCCCCACATCAGAGGGGAGCCCCCAAATCGAATAGAAAGTTATTTTACGTTTCCTCCTTTAATGAACTTTAAAAGAAAATAAGTACAGTGTAAAATCCGTCAGTTTTATGTTAGCTTCTTCATTAATCTATCGTATGAACACAAAAAATCTATATTTCGTAAATTCATGGCTTTCTAGGGCGGAATTTAGCTGAATTCCGCCCTAATGTCAGCAAGGTTATGAATTTGCCTGATATTGTTATTCATGATAAAAAAAGAAAAGAAATAATATTTATTGAAGTTGGTATAACAAGCCAGGATCAATTGCAAATTGTTGAGGATGAAAAATCACGGTGAAGATTCTGCGCTGGGAGATGTTCAATCGTTTTGTCTTGAGTGATGATACTGCACACTTCTCTTTCAATTATGACGATCGGGTTAAATTAACATAATTTATTTACAATTTAAGATTAGTTACAGTATTTACATAAAAGGTTACTAAGAAATTACTCTCCAGCGAGAGTTCCATTATTACCGAACTGGCCGGTTCTTATGCACAATGCATTCTGATTTGAACAGTTTGAAACGGGGGGTGATTCGCGGTACGGCGCTCGTAGCGCCACCAAAGATGAACTGCAACACACTGCCCCCGGATGAACAATTACAGTTGTTCATCAAACAATACATAAATAAGAACAATACAAAAATTAAAACAAAACATTACCTAAATGATGATAGCTTCTTGAATACAAATCAATAAATGTTAAAGACATACTTACATACTAAGAAAGATTACCAAATTTTCAAACACTTTAAAGTTTAGTAAAATTAAGTTGAATTCTAAAATGAGAATAAAAGATATTAAAATCAAGCACAATATAACAAATCAAATAAGGTTAAAGTTCTAAGATTGTTGTTCATTTGAGTTCTCCATCGAATCTAATTCAAGTTTATACAGTAGTTGTATCGGTCTTTTAATCAGTCCAGTTGGAGTTTTCAGGATACATGACCTTATTTTAGAGTCTCGTCCGGGCAAAAGTTCTTTTACATATCCACACTTCCAAAGATGTTTTGGCAACTTTTCATCATGAATCAGGACTATATCACCAACTTTGAAGGCTGAAGATTTGACGGGATCTAGTTTATTTGCTGATCGTAGCTCCAGAAGATATTCTTTTCTCCACCTTTTCCAAAAATGATCAATTATTTGTTGGCGATATTTTAATTTGTTTAATAACGTGGATTTATCGGATTTCGTTTCGAAGATAATTGGAATTCCACAGGGCAACGATGTTAACCTCTTTCCTACCAAGAAATGAGCTGGAGTTAGAGGTTCCGGTTCTGAAGGCTCTTCGTAAACATACGATAAGGGTCTAGAATTAATTACTGCCTCCACTTCAGTGAGTATAGTTTCGGTTTCTTCATAAGTAAGGCAAGTTCTACCGAGTATCTTCTTTAATGGTGTTTTCACAGATCTAACCATTCTCTCCCAAAAACCTCCCCACCAGGCTGCTCTTGGGATGATAAATTTCCATATTATTTTGTTCATAGTTAAATAGTTTTTAACTTCTTCCTTTGAAATTCTTTTCCAGATCTCTTTTAAAAGCAAGTCGGTTTTGACAAATGTTTTGGCATTGTCACTGTATATCACCTTACAGAGTCCTCTTCGAGCAAAGAATCGCTTAAGAGATAAAATGAAATTAGCCGTGCTTAAATTCGTCACCAGCTCTAAATGAATAGCTCTTGTAACCGCACAGGTAAACAGCACAATGTAAGCCTTTTCTGATCCCAAAGATCCTTTAGTGTAAATTGGCCCTGCAAAATCTATACCGATGGTCTCAAAAGGTGGTGTTTCGATAATTCTATCTCTAGGTAGGGGTGCAGTAATTTCTTTTCCAGAGGTGGCATTGAACTTTTTACACAGCATGCAGGTTTTCAGGACAGATTTTATTATTCTTCTGCCCTTCATGATGAAATATCGCTCTCGTAGATGAGCTAGGGTAGCAGCTACACCAAAATGATACATTCTTGCATGCGCATCAATAATAAGTAGGTTTACAAACCTTCCTTTATCGGGAAGCACCCACGGATGTTTTTCCCGCTCATATAAATCTGAAAATTGTAGTCTGCCTTTAATCACAAGTAGTTTATTCTCGTCGAGTTCGGGATTAAGGTGGTACAACTTTGATTCCTTAAAAATCGATTTTCCTCGCTGTAGCTGCTCAATTTCCTCCGAGAAAGCAGATCTTTGAATTTGCTTGATCCAATAAATCTCGGCCTTTTCTACTTCTGTGGTTGTTAATGGACCGGATATTTTACAATTTTTCGGATTTGAATTATGAAGGAAACGCAGGATCCACCCCGTAACATTAAACAATTGAGAGAGCTTACTGAACCGGTCTACATTTAAAAGGGCTTCAGATCGTACATTTACGGCACAGCATACCTGAGTCAGCTTTGTCTTAGATTTTCTTTCAATTGCTACTTCTTCGTCTTCTTTAACTCCTACCTTAGGGGGCCACATAGAATCAGGGAGGGATAACCATACAGGACCTTGCCACCAAAGATTATTGTCTATTAAAGAGCTTAAGTGTTCACCACGTGTAAGTAAATCAGCTGGGTTATCTTGACCGCTACAATAGTTCCAACTTTCCGGATCTGACAAAGATTGAATTTCAGTAACCCGATTGGAAACAAAGGGCTTCCAGTTTGCTGCAGATCCTTTAATCCAATATAAGGCTATTGTAGAGTCGGTCCATAGCTTAAATTCCAAATTTCGTAAATCTAATACCCCTTTTAAATATTTAGACATTCTGGCAGCAATTAATGCACCTAACAATTCTAAACGGGGAATGGTCACTCGTTTTAAAGGGGATACTCTGGCTTTAGACCAGAGAAATGCAGTCTTAATCTGGTTAGCTTCATTTCTATATCTAATATAAGCTACCGCACCGTAGGCCTTAGGACTGGCATCACAAAATAAATGAATTTCTATACAATCATACAAATTTAATCCATCAGGGAAATATATCCTAGGAATTTCCAGTTTCCTTAAGTGTTTAGTTTCAGAATACCAACGCTCCCATTTATTCTTTAAATTCAAAGGTAATTCAATGTCCCATTCAAAACCTCCTTCCCAAATTTCCTGTAATAAAATTTTCATGCGGATAACATACGGTGAAATAAAACCTAAGGGATCAAACAATTTCAGCATGGTCTTTAGTATGTATCTTTTCGTAATTTTAGTGTCCCAATTTTCAGTAATAGGTTGCATATCTAACTGTAAGTGGTCTGAATCTGTATCCCATATTAATCCCAAGAGCTTCACGACATTTTTAGGATTATCCTGGTTCTCGATGAGATTATTTAACACCCATTTTTCTATTTCATTGTCGGGGCATTCTTCAACTATGTCATTTCTCAATTTCTCTGATATAATACTTTTATACTTATCAAATAAAGCATCATCCCATTTTAGTTTTCGTTTTAGATGTACAAAACGATCCTTTGAAATATTAAAGTTATCTCCTAACTTTTCCCTATTATCCTTCCAAAGTAACTTTGTTTGATATCTATTATTTGTAAAGCTTAAACCGCTTTCAAATCTATCCATGATTTCTCTATCAGATTCAGAGAATACATCATTATTATTTTTTATTCCAATAGCTTCAAGCTCCCATAATTTTCTTAAATCCTCGCGTTCATTGTCATTAGTTTGTACAGCTATTTTTAAAACTGAGGCACATTCCTTTTTCCCCCTTTCGTCAATGCTTAACGCTCCGCAAAGCGAAAACCCAAATAAACTCTCGCTTACAAACAGAGATTTTGTGATTCGTTCAACTTTTCCCCCTCCCGTAATTTGGTATAGATAGTCAGCTCCCACAAGTAGATGAATTCGCGAATCCTCCCCTTCCCTACTCCAATTCGACAACTCGAATTTGGCTAACTTCCGCGAAACATTCTTATCTACCCGTGGCTTCGAAATCAATACGTTAGAGATTTCTTCAACCACTAACGCTTTAATGCAAAGGCTTTTGCTGGAATCCTCAACGTGGCTGAGTTTAACGCTGACCACATCGTAAATTTTCTGCTCCCCCTCACGGGACGCGAAAGAGTAGACAAGGAGCTTTTCCTTCCCAATTACGGGGGGTCTCAAGGCCATTGCAACGTCCTTTGTTATAAACGTTCTTTGGCTACCACTGTCATACAAACACACGGCTTCTGCCGTACTTTTGTCAGTTGAAATTCGTACACAACAAGTTTGAAGTATAACTTCGTTACTGGATTGGGGGACTTTTACTTTACATTGGGAAACAGTAGTGACAAGAGTTTCCGCTTCATTTTTTGGCTCTACCGGATTTTCATTAGCTTTCAAGCATACTGACGTATTATGGAATTTACTTTGACAATTTTTACAACTTTCTTTTACGGCTCTACATTTAGAAGCAATATGGAATTTTCGGAAACATAAAAAGCATCGCCCTTCTCTTTTAAGTTTTTCACATTTTTGGGGAATCGAAAGAGATTTACATTTATCAGAAAAATGGTTAGAATTTTCACAAAAGATACAATTATTTTTAACAGAGGTTGTTAAAGCATATGCCGTTGGAATATTTCGTTTGACATTACGATAAGTTTCGGTTTTAACGCTGAAGTATTTTTCTGAACTACTAAACTGTTGAGTAGCTTCGCGAGACTCAATTTCATCTTTTAAAAAAGTAAGTAATTCATCTATATCAAAATCCGTTTTTTTCTTTCGATTTCTATTATATTCCAACGCGATATCTGAGGGTATTAGTTTAAGTAAAATAGGGCATAATAAGTGTCCATAACTGCCAGATGCTACACCTAGGGATTTTAGATTACGAATTTGAATTTCGCAGCTATCATACAGGTCTCTCAAGGCCTTTACATTGGAAGAATTTTTAACTGGATTCAAATTCAAAAGTTTGCTTACGTGTAAATTAATTGTCAAGTCAGGTCGTCCAAATCTATTTTTCAAAAGTTCAATAGCTGATTTATAATTTTCATGTGTTAATGAAAATCCAGTCACAACATTCGCAGCAGAACCTCCCAACAAAGATTTCAAATAACAAAATTTATCAATAGTTGTCAAATTTTCATTTTCATCGATAGCATTAGAAAATTGACTCCAAAATTCGAGCCAAGTGGATGAATCACCATAAAATTTTTCAATACACAGTTTTGGAAGTTTCACTAAATTTGAACAAGAACTAAGTTGTGTAACTGCTGAAGCAGCAATTTCATTTCTTGGAATTTCGGTTACAACCGGTTGGGATCTAACATTAATATTCTGATTTAAAAATTTTGAAATTTTGTATTTCCATTCTATAATTTTTTCATCAATCATTTCAACTCCTTCAATTTCATCTTCAATTTCATTATCAGGAATGTTTTCAAAAATTTCAGAATTTGAAGCTTTAAGTTTCTCAACTTTTTCCATTAACTGATCTTTTAGGACTCCCAGAGCATCTACCTTATCATCATATATCATTTCAGAATCATCAAATGTATTTGAGATTTTCGTTAAAATCTTCGTTGTAGCGGAGCGCAAAACAGCACGCTGCCGCTTCAGTTTTTCTACATTATCTTTACTCATTATGCAAATATAAATTAAGTAAGCATGCGCTTACCTTCAGTTTCAAATGAGTCCTGTCACACGGACGCCAGATGCTAATTCTGAGCTGGGAGATGTTCAATCGTTTTGTCTTGAGTGATGATACTGCACACTTCTCTTTCAATTATGACGATCGGGTTAAATTAACATAATTTATTTACAATTTAAGATTAGTTACAGTATTTACATAAAAGGTTACTAAGAAATTACTCTCCAGCGAGAGTTCCATTATTACCGAACTGGCCGGTTCTTATGCACAATGCATTCTGATTTGAACAGTTTGAAACGGGGGGTGATTCGCGGTACGGCGCTCGTAGCGCCACCAAAGATGAACTGCAACACACGGAAATATAACGGATAAATTTAAATAGCATTTTTGTCAAATTTTGGCTTTTCAGATCTACTATATCCCTTTTAATGATGGACATAGAATTGTCAGAAAATCAATAAAATGGACAGAACGATATTTCGTCTGACCATTGGAGGGGGGGGGGGGGGCTTTATAGCTATTTTAGGTTTTAGTCAATTTTCTTGTTATATATCTATAATGAGGTGAAAAATTTAAATACCTCCATAAAGTTCGGTTCTTCATTACTGAAGTAGTGAAGCAGAGGGGGGCCCCAAAGAAGTTTTTGCCCCGGGCCCCAATTAGGCTAAGTCGGGCCCTGACTACTCTGCCGTAAATTTTGTTTGCGGAGTTTTCTCTTACCTGTAGTGACTGATACTGGAGCCTACAGATTAAGATGGAGCTCTACGGTTACATTGGCTGCAGTTGTCTTCTTTTTTGATGTCACAATTCGCTTCAACACTCGTCAGTCTCTTTCACTTAGTTTTCCCTTTCGATCATTATTCTGTTTCACAGAGGATGTCTTTCTGTGCACTCTCTATGCCATCATGACTCCCGATATCATAGCTCTGTAAAAACCCAAAACCATGGGGGATGTTGTAACACATACTCCAATTAGATGCGCTTCAACAATTTGCCCTCTCTGCACGGCCTACAAGGTTTGACATCTTATGCTATCCCCCAAAGAGCCTGATGCCCATAGTTTCATTACTGCTACCTTAGAGTAGAATAACGTATACACTATATTCTATAAAACATGCTGGTCCCTAGACATGTTTTTTAAGGAATACGAAGCACTTTCATAAACACCACTAATATTGATATGTGTTTCCATTATTTTGATAACACCTGTGTATATATATATATATATATATATATATATATATATATATATATATATATATATATATACACATACACACACACATCAAGTTACGCAACCTCACAGTGAGAGAAATACATCTCAATCCCTTACTTTGGCGTCCCATGGAACTTTTGATGCATTGTCGCCCGACAGTATCCGGGTTAGCAGGGGTAGGTCTTGGACATACCGGCACATGGGTCCAGTGCTAACGAACTGGTCAAATTCTTCACCTTCTTCTGGCCAGTGGCCCTTGTTGGATATCAAATCTGGCAAGAGGAGAGAAGGGGGTAAAAAGGAGACTAAAAGGCATCTAAAACTTCAAAAACATCTAGATTGAGCACATAAATGTATAACTGCAGCTTAAGGTAAGGTGAACCAATATATATAATTTCGCTATACATAAGCAGACCTGAACATTGCATTTTATAAAGCGATTGCTCATTTTTCTAGTTTTCAGTAAGATTATAACAGTTAAACCTATATTACTCGGCATGCAATAAAAAAGAATAAAGGGATTATTGTAGAAGTTTCTAAATATATATTTCAACGCAACACCATGCAAAATTTTAAGGTTTCTTGATTAATATTGTTGAAAAATAAACCGTCTTTGTTAGACTATGGTAAAGTTATTATAGTTGAAAATTTTTCTATATTTGTTGTGTAAAAAAAAGGACTGACAGGTGGTGAAAAAAAATTAATTATACATATGTCATGCATTACATCACGTCATGTATTACATCACATGTATGTATTACATCATGTCCTTAAATTATAACCTGAAAGGAAAAACTAGCTCATATTGACATGGCTGGATACGCATGCGCAACATCCAGCCAACATGGTAATACGCATGCGCAACAACGACGATACATGATTTTCGTCTCTGTCAGCGTTGATGTGGAGTAAGCATAAGGGTACGTGCTCAGCAGTTCAGGGGGGCGCGGAAAATTTTTAGAAATGGCAGAAAAACCAGCTTCTTGTAATAAAAAAATTATAAAAAGCATTCTGAAATTTTTTTTATGGAATTATCACTAAACACCAGCCAAAAAGAATGCTATATGATTGAAGCAAAATAAATTTTTCAGATCTGAGCAGTTTCTGAGTTAGTTGACGTCACTTCGCCTTCACTCCTCAAACTTGCACACTAGTACAGCCACTGATGAACTGTACATGGACAAGGGCAAAGGTTCCATTGTCCTGGTAGAAGGATCCAATAACGCTGTTCTTAGCTTGATGGTTGATTGCGAACGCTATGGTCATTTTAATTAAATATATAGGTATTGTCCATAATGTGCTCACGAAAATAAATTATCATTCCTCCATCAACTGGCTTGAAAAGCTGACCTCTCAAGCCCGACTACAACAGCGTACAACGCCTTAATATCTCCATCTGGTTCTCTTTATTTGTCTACTAGCCGGGCTTCGCCTAGCTACGCTCAAGTCATCCGTGTAACATATTTATGTACTTCGGGCCCCACAAAAGAAAAAAAAAGCCTACAAATGCATTAAATTCAAGTGAATAAATTCCTTGCAATTTTCATTCCCGTCGCTGCCGACAGATGGCAGCACCACTGCACCAGATGATTTGGTTTCTCAGCAGTGAGTGATTTTAGAATGAAAATATCTCTAAAACTTTTGAATTAACAGAATAAGTGTACGCAGAAAAAATTATCAGTTTTCGAAGCTCTTTCCAAATATGTAACATTTATATACTAACATTTATGAGAAAAAAAATTACACCAATTCCTGTATATTTGTTGGCCATTTTTTTTTCGAGGATTGGTCCGCCCGGATGAGTTACGGTCACGTGATGATCTCGACATCCCCTTGTCTCTTTATTAATATAGATACAATGGGAACGCCAGTTACAGGCATAATTTCCAGAGGCTATGCGTCGCATAAAAAGCTGAGAACCACTTCACTGAGGAGCAAGAAGAAAGATAAGCAATCATTAAAGCTAGTGAATCATGATATAGATGATTAAAAAAATGCATTAAAAAATTAATAAGTGAATTTTTATTATTTTTTTGAGAATTTTTTTTTCATATATTCTCAAAAAATTAACAATAAAAATATACATTACTTTTCGAGGATAAAATTAAAAAAAAAATAATTACTGTTGATGTTTAGAATCTTATTTTTAAAAAAATTATGAATTTCGTTTCACGTATTTATACAGAATATTTTAAAGCTTCTTTTATCGACCATAACACGTAGTTTCAGCGTAGAATTTCTTCTGAGACAATGCAAAAATACTACTAACATAAAATACAATTGTATTTTATGATTGAAATCAGGATTTATTTTTTAGAGCATGTTCCACAGTGTGACAAAAGTTATTAAAGCAAATAAACAAGCCAAGAAATAATTACAGGCTTCTTACCCTTGGATGGTTTATGTCCGTATATGCCGCAAAAAGAGGCTGGGATTCGGATGCTTCCAGCAATGTCATTACCGATACCTATGGTTGCTCCACAAGCGGTTATGATAGAACCCTCTCCACCTGAAAAGGAAGTGAATAGATGAATACAAAATGGATTAACGTAAGTTATTTTGCTGATTCTAACAGTTACATCGGGACTTTCACCAGCGATTTACTCAAAAATTTGTTTAATGAAATCAAAAACAGTACAAAATAGTTTTCCCTTGAATGATGTTGCTAATATATTCCACCAATTTTGAATCTAGGAGAAATAAGAACTCAATCGAGCTTGAATTTAAGGCTACTGTGTACTGACCTTATTGGATTCGCTCACCTCAGTGCAGGGCCCGACTTAGCCTAATTGGGGCCCGGGGCAAAAACTTCTTTGGGGCCCCCCTCTGCTTCACTACTTCAGTAATGAAGAACCGAACTTTATGGAGGTATTTAAATTTTTCCCCTCATTATAGATATATAACAATAAAATTGACTAGAACCTAAAATAGCTATAAAGTCCCCCTCCAATGGTCAGACGAAATATCGTTCTATCCATGTTATTGATTTTCTGACAATTCTATGTCCACCATTAAAAGGGATATAGCACATCTAAAAAAAGTTCATTAAAGAAGGATACGTAAAATAAACTTTCTATTCGATTTGGGGGCCCCCTCTAATGTGGGGGCCCGGGGCAACTGCCCCGTATGCCCCTGCCTTAGTCAGGCTCTGCCTCAGTGTACACCTATGCAGGGCCGCCCAGAGGGGGGTGGCAACTGGGGCACTTTGTCCCAGGCCCCCAACTGCCGGAGCGATCCCCAAAAAATTTTTAAAATATCATTTAGATTTCCTCTGAAAGAAAATTCTGAAACTTGTACGTACTTCAAAATTCAAAATAATCTGCTGAAAAAAAGACCCCCCCCCCCCAAAAAAAAAAAAAAAAAAATAAATAAATAAATAAAAATAAATAAATAATAAATAAATAAATATATATATATATATATATATATATATATATATATATATATATATATATATATATAATAAAATAAAATAAAAAATATTCGATTAATTAGATTTCTCTTACTCCAAAATACTCTTCTGAAAAATACGCGATTCAGTTTTAATGAAAAATATATCTGTTTAGTTCTAACTGCTATAAAACTACATTCTCTCTAATAAATTGAATACAGTACTAAGTACTAAAATAGATAGCAAAAAAGCTTCGTGGATGGAAGCTATTAGATCGATAATTTTATCTTTATGAAAAAGTAAAAATTAAATTTATATGTCTACTTTACTAAGTCCCAAAACATGCGTAAAAGTCAAGGTCAACCCTGCTCCCTTCGGAATAGTACGACCGGCAGTCGTCTGCAGCGCTCACTTTGTTTATGTTAGATTAGAAATTAGATTGTCATTTATTTAGACATTCAGCAGACCTTTACTCCTTTAACTTTTAAAATCGTTCACATTCAACCATTTTTAGTTTTCTTTTTAGTTTTAAATTTACCACTTCATCTTCTGTTACAGTAACTTTTATTATAGACAAAGGATTTCAAGGCCTTTATTTATAAAATGGCCTTTATTTACCTCATTTGATAATCTAAATATCTGTTGAATTACTAAGTTGTTGGATGTGTAATTAAATGTTATTTTTTTAAACATATTGTTATATTTAATGGAGAATATAACAAGAGAGCAGTGCAATGATATATAATAATTATGTTAATCATTCATGTAATAAAATTTTAAGTATCAGTAAATTAATTTGAATGTGTGTTTTCGTCTCTTTCCATTTTTTATTTTTCTTGGAGCCCTCAACAGAAGTTTGCCCCAGGCCCCGTAAAGTCTCTGGGAAGCCCTGCACTTATGGAGAAAAATATGTCTACTATTTACAGCTACATAATTGCTGATAATCCAATAAAATGGTATTTCCAGATAGCCTGAACTTTTCTGAACCTTGCAACAGGATTCATTTTATAAATGTCGTCCACCAAATGAATTTAGGAGCGTTTAATACACACTGTACCAGATTTTTGCCCCGAATAATTCAAATTTTAAAATATTATTTGCATTTTAAAAATAAAAAATCTCCAAGTTGAAAAATTTCTTTCTCTATTATGGAGTACAATTTTTTAATAAAAATCTTTAAATCCAAGTCGGCAATCCTTGGACAAATTTTCTCCATAGGTTCGCACTGAGGTGAATGAATCCAACAGGGTTACTACACAGCAGCCTTAACGATAATTAGCGATAATACTCATGCCAATCCCTCACAGTTTATTTTGAGAAGTCAAATTATATGTCATTTCCCACAAAGTCATAAAATATAATTAAGAGAAATTTAGGTGAAATTTATCCAAGATATAGCTGTACATAATTACGCGGGGAATTAGAAATATGTTGTTGTTATGTCGTTACATATGGCCGACTGGAAATTACAGTGGCGTGGCGAGGGTGGGGGAAAGGTCTATCATGCCCCGGGCGCCACTCGCAGAGGGGCGTCAAATGGTCCCCAAGACAAACAAGATTCTATATATTATATTACTATATGTTTTTTTAGATGGGACGCCAAAAAGGTATCGTGCCCCGGGCGCCAGTTATGCTCGCTACGCCACTGGGAACTTAATCCATACAAGTCTGGCCACTCAACCAACATACAAATAATATAAATACACAGGACAACAAAAACAAACCCCAAGATACGATAAAAAGAACGACCAAAAGGCCTTAAAACCAGTTAAAACATTAAAGTTCTAGGATAAAAAGTAAAAAAGCCAGTTATTTGACCACTCATAAACAATTTTAGAAAAGAAATTCGAAAAACGCAAATACGTACTAATCAATTTGTATAGAACAGACTACAACCATACATACCGTAATTTTAGTTTATAATATTTCTATAACTAATCCATTATTTCCTTTTGGTACTGTATCCTGTACATAGATATAACCGTCAACTTATTCTAAAGATTTTATTTGTTGTACATATTTTTAACTAAACAATATGATTAAGAACAAAATCTTTTTTTTTTTTTTGGCTTTAGGCCACAAGAGATAATTAATGTTTGGGGGAAAAATTATCACATTTGAACTCTTTAAAAGAATTCTGTAATTTTTGTTTCCGAGGAATTGTGCTGTATTTTCATACAATGGTTTAATTTGAAATGTTCAAAAATTTTCAGACAAAAAATTTCAAAAAAGGAAAAAAAATTCATACGTTATTTAAAGTACTCACTAATATACATAATTCTCTCAATCATAAACAGAAGAAATTAGGCATCGGTTGAAGAGAATTGAAAGTCATTCCATACTTTAAAAAAAAAATAGCTCATTACTGGTGCTGCCATCTAGGAGCAGTAAAAAAAAGGATTTTACTGCTCCTAGATGGCAGGTTAAAAAAATAATAATAATAACCTTTCTAAACTGTCATATTTATTCAACGTTCAGCCGTTAATGTTCGGTGAGCACTGCATTAATAATAATTACACTAGAAAATCTTCCTATGAAATATATCATGATATTTAATGTAAATGTCGAAAATACTAAATATTAATTTAGAATTCAATTTTTTTTCATTCACTAACGAAGTATGAATTAAGTCAGAGAAAAAAAAAGTTATAATTAATAAAAAGCTGTTTTATGCGAACTATATATTGATTATGAAGAATGGAAGAAGGATTTTTTTTACCTAGATCAAAAAAAGAATGGAAGAAGGATTTTTTTTACCTAGATCAAAAAAAGAATCATTCACAAATTCTTTTCAATACCACTATGTGTGTGTGTGTGTGTGTGTATACAATGAAGTGCCACTGAATTAGGGATACCTACTTAGTAACGAGTTGGGCCTCCTCTGGCCTTGATAACGGCTGCCACACGACGAGACATAGATTCAACAAGTTTCTGGAAACGTTCCACGGAAATGGCTTGCCAAATATTGGCTAAAGCTGTCCATAATTCAGTAAGGTTCTTTGGTGCTGTGTGATGGCCTTTCACGCCTTGTCCCAAAACATCCCAAAGATGCTCAATAGGATTTAAGTCTGGGCTTCTAGGTGGCCAATTCATGACAGAGAAGTCAGAAGAATGCTCATCCAACTAGCCAGTAGCCAACCGGGACTTGTGAGAGGTACAGTTGTCTTGCTGGAAAACTCCATTACCGTGCGGATAACAGAACAGCATAAACGGATGGAGGTGATCACCCAGCAACTCTACGTACCGAATTGCATTGAGGGAGGTTGGTACACGCACCAAAGATCCCAAACTGTGCCACGAAAAAACACCCCAGACCATGATTGAGCCACCATGTCCTTGTACAGTTCCAGCCAGGCATGCAGGATCCATGGCTTCATGAGCCTGACGCCATATTCTCAGCCTCCCGTCGGCGTTAAGTAGTCGGAATCGAGACTCATCACTCCATGATACTCGTTTCCAGTCCTCTACACTCCAGTCTCTGTGCTCTCTTGCCCAGGCAAGACGTGCAGCCCGATGGCGAGTATAGAGCAATGGTACTCTCGTAGGTCGACGGCTCCCGAAACCCATACGGTGAAGCGAGCGTTGCACAGTCCGTTTACTGACTGTACGACTGGCACCGTCATTAAACTGGGTGGTAATTTGAGCTAATGTTTGGCTTCGCTGGCTACGTACAATACGCCTGAGCCGTCTCTCACCACGCACTGCCAAGGCTAATTGTCCTTTGCAGTTTGCCCGATCGCTAGTTTTTTTTTTCCACCATCCATGTATTCTTGGTATACTCTTGACACTGTCGACCTTGAAAATCCTAGCTGTCTGACGATTTCGGAAATTGAATGGCCCATGCGTCGCGTACCTACGATTTGTCTGCGATCGAAGGCGTCTAAATCAGGCAGTTTACCCATACTGGCAATTCCAACAACTAATTCAGAACAACCACAGTACGCGCTATATATGCAGTTACCACAGCGCCCTCACTTGCGCATACATGATGCGCAGCGCTACACAATTTGCATAGGCTTTGCTATCCCTAATTCAGTGGCACTTCAGTGTATATATGGTATTTTATATCTCTTTTTGTGTTAACAAGTAATTTTAATTAAAAGGCTAGGAACGAGAATTTGAACTCGCATGACTCCAGCCTGACTGGTATCCTGAAAGACTTTTAAAATATAAAACTTTTCTATAGCACTCAAAGTCATGTTAAAACTGTAGTCTGATAAACCCCAATATATATATACAGTGGAATCTCGGTCTATCATTCCCCGAACGATCGTTTTCCCGTATGTATTGTTTATTTCACCCAGTCCCGAATAAATCCCATAGAAAACAAGCAAAAACAGACCGCATGGATCGCTCCTCGATCCATCGCTTTCCCGCAATATTCGTTTAGAATATCGGCGCTTTATATAAATTTAACGGATCGATCATTTTTTTCATAATAACTGAATCTGAAATAAAAATGTCTGGATTGAGCTAGAATGACGCTCTAATTAAACAATGAGCAGAACATATTTGAGATGCACGCTCTCGTGTTTTTGTTCTCTCATGTTTACCCTGGTTTCGCGTTATCTTGCCACGCCTATTATTTGTTCGTCGTTGGTGTTCCTTAATTCTTTAGCCTCTGGAGTATCCTATTTTCGGCAACTCATTCCAAATTCTCCGTCTATTCAACATTTCTGTTCTTATCAGTAATGGCTGACAGTCAGCCGACCTGAGCGGTTCCTACTGCCCTGTGGCTTTTCTTTTGGCTTTGGGATGGAGGTGCCCTGGTGTTTAGTCTAGAGTGTAAGAAGTTTCTAATTGCTGCAGTCTACACTGGCCGATGGGCGTTTCACCCGGAAGGCAGAACTTCCTGGTGGTCTTATGTCGGATCCCATCCAGTGCAATGGAATGGTTTGAGTTACAATCGATTCACGGCTGCCACTTCTTTATACTCTCACACAATAACCGATACCGAAAAGAATGCAATTTGCAACACAGAAAAAATATTGTTTAATTGTGGAGAGAAAACCGCCAAAACACAAACGAAGATTAAGTACTTTTATTCGAATCAAAATTCCTGTGCATCTACGTGTATTTCTTTTTTTAATTATTATTATCTTGGATTTCAGTACAACTTTGTAATTTTATCTTTAGTTACACTACAGGTATGTATGCATTTATGTATGTGAGTAAATATATTTTAGGGATATAAAACTTTAAGGTTTGGTAATACTTTTTTGTATGTTCCCGCATCCATCGTTCAGTTCAGTCAGTCCCTTCGAAAACGATAGATCGAGATTCCACTGTATATATATATATATACACACACACACTGAAGAGCCAAAACATTATGACCATTCCAACATTTTGCAATGACCACGTGTGGATGAAGTGGTGGGCATGTGATCAGGAGGGAATGGTATTTAACTGCTGTTGGGGAGTCTGAGGAATCATTCTTGCTCTTGATGGGAAAGTCGCTCAGCAGCCTTTCCCATCAAGCGCAGAATAAGCGCAGATAGAGGGCAGATTGTAATGGTTCAAAGGCTCGGAACAAGTATCTTCTGAAATTGCACGACTCGTGGGTTGTTCGCGACCTGCCGGTGTTACTACTTATGTAAAGTAGATGAATGATGGTGAAACCAGCAGTAGATGCCACGGCGTTGGACTTCCGTTCGTTATCAAGAAAAGTGAACGTTGGAGATTGTCCCACCTGGCGACGAAAAATCGGCGCCAGACAGTGGCTCAGCTGACAGCCCAATGCAATGTAGGTCCAAATAGAATTGTTTTTGAGCACACAGTTCATTGGGCACTGTTGAATATGGGACTACGCAGCAGATGTCCAACTCGCGTGCCTCTGTTGACCAAGCTTCATCGCCATCTACACTTCCACCGGGCCCGGGAACATCGTGACTGGACCATGGATCAGTGGGAGAGAGTTACGTGGTCGGATGAATCACGATTCGTCATTCATCGCGTCAATGGCCATGTCAGGGTACGCCATCTTCCAGGCGTACAGTTGCTCCCCAAATGTACAGCAGATCATACACAGGTCGATTGTGAAGGTATTTTGCTTTGGGGGAACGTTCTCATGGCCGTCTCTGGGACCCGTTGTGGCAGAACAGACCATGAACTCTGCGGACTATGTGAGCATCAATGCGGACCAGTTGCACCCTTACAAGGCGTGTCTTCCCAACTGGAAATGGAGCCTTCCAGCAGGACAACGCTCCATGTCACAAGGCTCGAATTGTGCTGGAGTGGTTCCAGGAACATAATATTTAATTCCAGTTAATGTCCTAGCCACCTAACTCCCCGGAACTCTATCCGATAGAGCACATTTGGGGATGTCATGGAATGGCAGCTCAGAGCTCAAAAACCACTGAATCTGAATATCCCAGATATGTCTGAATATCCCAGATTTGCGTGACCGCTACTTGAACATCTGGTACAATCTGTCTCCGGCCATCTGCCAAGGACTTGTAGCATCCATGATAAAGCGGGTTGCAGCTGTTTTGCGGGCCAAAGAAGAGGGGGGAGGGGCAAAGCGATATTAGATAGGTGGGTCATAATGTTTTGGATCTTCAGTGTATATAGTATTCTCTATAAAAATTTCCGTTTATTTAAAAAAAACAATAAATATTACAGGTTTTCTTTGAAAACGCAGCACAAATCTGTTCTCCAAGTTCTTAAGCTCGAAGACTGCTGAATCTGGATTGCTTTAAACTGCAAGTGCCCCACGGGAGAAATCCGTACCATCTATCTATTTCCCCCATTATTCTGCAGCTGTGTACATTTTGTAAAATTTATTCACAGATGTCTCGTCTCCTGTCAGCACCACCTGCGTTTGCATTTCACAAAAACGGCTGTTAAATTTTCATAACTAACAATGGAATCCCTTTAAGGAATGACAACCAAACGGAATTCTTGTTCCCTTTGTAACAGCTTTGACATTTAAAATTAAATATCTTTAATATTTCCAGTGAAATCTATTTAAAATGTCGAGAACGCTATTTCTCATGACAACCATAAAGTAAACCTCTGAGTCCCAAACATTTTATTTTAGTGTCTGTAAACCGAAAAAGTAGACTTCAGCAGCTTGCACAACATATGGCTCGCGGGCCTTACTGCGGCCTGCCAGCATTCACTCTGTGGCCCACGAATCCTTTTGTGAAGACTCATTATTATAAATCTAAAAAAAATACGGTATATTATTTTTAGATTTACAATATGACGTCAACTTCGCTACTTGTCGCTCTACTGATTTATACCTCGGAGCTATCGTGTTTTGTAGAATCGCGAGAGATGGACTAGAAATAGGATTTGAAAAAATTCCATCCGTTGGTAGGGCGCGAGTCCCGCATTCGGCATGGATATTCGTAGCCTGTTCGGAATAGCCTTCGAGCTGTAGGTAGGTCCCGGTATAGATTGCACGAGGTAAACGCCAGAAGGGGTCCTCGAAATCAGGATACGTTAGAAAAAAAAATTTATCTAAACTCAATAAAAGATTTAAAGCTGTGCTATGTATGTACGTGAAGTGTGGAGGAACGATTTTTATTTTAAAAGCTGTAAACTAACTTTCGCATAAGGGAATACATAAGCAATGAATATTAATATTTATTAAATTTTAAAAATAATCAGTCATTTATTTTTTGTGAAATAAGTATTTTTCGATTTCCCATCTATCCCATTTTCATGCGGCCCGCAGCAATTTCCCATAATGTAGTGTGGGCCCCAAATCACACATCGAGTTGTGCAGGTCTGTTTTGGAGCATTACATCTTAATAGAGTTTTTTTTTCCCCAGAGAACTGTGAGCCCTAGCCCTATTTTGTCACCGGGTATTGCTTTTCTGTCGCGATGCAATAACAGTTAAGATTTCTTACCTGAGCTACCGCCGACTGTCCGGCAATTATCATAGGGATTTTTGGTCCAGCCAAATGCAATGTTGGCACTCTCCCACCACATGCAATATTCGGGAACGTTAGTGACCACGACCGGTATAGCTCCAGCCTGTCGGTAGAGTGCAGCCGTGTCTGAATCCTTGGTTGCTTTGCGATCTCTCGCCCGATAGACGCCGGAAGTCTGGGCAAGTCCTACGAAAAGAGGAAAAAAAATCAGTTTAATAGAGTAGTTCTCAACCGGGGGGCGCGCCCCCCCTGGGACGGCGTGAGTGATATTCAGGGACGGGGAAAGTGCTGGTTAGGGGAATGTGTGTAGAATGTGCTTTACTAGCGTGCTTAACTTACGTTTACTGTGCGTTTACTGTTACGTTTACTGTTACGTTTACTTTTACGTTTACTGTTACGTTTACGTTTTACTGTGCTTAACTTACGTTTTTTAGGTCTGGAGGAGGGGGAGGGGGGTGTAGGATATAGGCTCGGTGCACACGAGCGATGCGGCGCCGGTGCGGCACCGCAGTTGCGATTAGAAGTACATAGAGTTGAACTAACCGATTCACACGGACGTTTGTGCCGCTGCGAGCTCGCAACGACCGGTTTTTTCACCCCGTGTACTGCTTCATCGCATGAACGACAACGGCTTAGCAGTACCTTCATTTGAACTGCGCAATTCACACGGACGACATTTTGCCGCACAAACAAAATGGCTGAAAGTGTAGACACAGAACTTTTAATAGAGGAAGTTAAAAAGTTTAGTGAATTGTGGGATATTAAATGTGAAAAGTACAATATATTTACAATATATTAAATATATTAAATTGTACACAAATTAATTACACAAATTAAATACACAATTTAATATATTTACAATATATTAAATTGTGTACAATATATTTACATTATTCTAATTTTTTTAACCATGTTATGAAGTATTCTAATATTTTGAATTTTTTTCACTTGCTGTTTTAAATATATTTTCTATTTCATTGTAATATGTTAATATTTTTATAATCTACAAAATATGCAGATTTGTATTATGATAATTTATATTTGATATCATTGATTATTTATTTGATAAATTAGATTTGCAATTCCCTTGACCATATTTTCTTTCATTATTCTAATGTTTTGAATCGGAGCTGTAGTCTGAAAACAGACTGAATCCTACCTTTGGAAAATTCAGTACAGATGTGACTTTTTGTTAAAGGAATCTAGCAGACCATTAAATACATAATGGTGGGCCACTTCCCTAAGTGGAAAAAGGGGTCAATTTTTAGGAAAAGACCACAAAGAGACAATTCAAGGCCCGGGGTGTCAGGCTGACAAAAAGGAACGCATGCCTGGAGGTGCCAGGTGACATTTATTTAACGGATCACGACAATCAGGTTTACAATATTTCAGATAAATTTACATTAGTCATATTTCAGTCTCGTATTAATTTTTGATGTTTCCTCAAATGTAATTAGATAAAAACAGCAGAGCATAGCAGTATATAACTTAATTAAAAATTAAACACAAATCTAAACAATATGCTAGAAAGTAAAAATTAAACATATTTTTTGATTTATTAAACTTTTATTAATTTCCATCTATTAAATTTTTAAATATTTATTGTTATTTTTAAATATCGCATTTTCCATTCACATTTATTGTTAAATGCAGTCATTTTGCCATGGCAGTTTTCCGACATCACTAATGAAATAGTCCGCCCATGTATTTCTGATCTGATTTAAATTGATCTCTCCTTGATTTTGATGGGATCCTTGATTTTGGCCGCTGTCATAAAATCCTTCGATACATAATGTATCTTCAAATTTATATCCACCTCTTTTGAGAACATAATTATGAAGGGCACAACACGTTTTGATGATGCTTATAGCAAAATCAGGTTTCACGTTTAGAGGCCTATGTAGTATTCGCCATTTGTTGCTCAAAATTCCAAACGAACATTCGACATATCTTCGAGCTCGAGATAGTCGGTATTTAATTAATTTTTTTTAAATTTTTTTTTAATTTTTATTTTATTTTATTTTTTTGGAACAAAAATTTACCGCTGTATGGTCTCAAAACATTTCTTAACAAGGAAAATGCTTCATCTCCAACAAACAAACACGTAGGGCAGGACTGGGTGATCCATCCCAGGCAGGGGTTTACCTGTTAGTATTTTCACGCCTCCGCTTTCTAATTTTTTATTGAAAGAGCTATTTTGGAAAATTAAACTATCCGAATCTTTGCCATAGGAGCCAATATCTACATACAAAAAGTTATATTGTGAATCAGCAACTGCTAATAACACCACAGAAAAATAATGTTTGTAGTTGAAGTATAATGAACCACTTCTTCAAAAGAGTGTTTGCTCATTCGGAAGTAATTAAAAAACTTTGCTTCGTCATGACACAAGTCTTCATATAATAAGGAAGATGTCCCTTTTAACATCCTCTAACTCACCAGTGGGTGGACCCAATAATTTCTTTTTCTGAATTTTAAATACTTATAAATAAAGTACGAAAACACAACTCTTTTTCTTGAGTACGCTTCCAACTCTCGTGTCCTCAATGTTACACCTCGCGTTCTCTAATTGTTCGCTCATGTACACCATCTGTCTGTCACGTGAATTTCACAGAACAGCCAAAACCGCAACGAGATCGCCTCTCGTGTCAATTGAAGCCTGCGGCACCGATGCGAATTCACACCGGCACCGGATCGCTCGTGTGCACCGAGCCATAAAAGTCATTCAAGGGGGGAGAGACTAGAAATTAAAAGGTTGAGAATCACTGGTTTAATATCAGTTGCCAAGCAAGATCTTCGCAAGAGAAGAGTAAATTTTGATAAACAGCTGCGGATGTTTTATTTTACAATAGCCTCCTTTTCTTACATTGGAGTAAACGGATATTTTCAGAACTTATGAGAGACTAGCTGAAAATCTGCACTTCGCTACAGAGTACATTCAAATTAAATACAACGGTCAATGTATGCAATTAATGCCAAAATATATATATATATATATATATATATATATATATATATATTTATAATAAATGCGACGATCAATATATACAATTGATGTAAATATATATATATATATATATATATATATATATATATATATATATATATTTAGAAAAAAATCGTAAGGGATATTTTTTTGGATAATATCCAATCGTCTGCTGCATTAGAAAGAAAAAAATATTTTTTTGTCTATTTAGTTGTTATGAACGTGACGATAAATTTATTTAAAGTATCAGAAAACGAAATCACGTGATCAGCATTTAATAAATTAAATTCTAAAAATTAATCTTTAAAAATTCACCAAAAATCAGTAAATCAAGGTAAAGATTCGAAAAAGATTTCATTTTAAAGGAATTTTTATGATCTTTCTCGTGATATAAATTTTATAACCCTCAAATTATTATTTTAAATGCAAACGTAAAAAAAGTTTAAAAAACAGCTTAAAAATTTAATTTAAAAATATCTAAGAAGAATTTTTGAAAAATCTTTCTTAGTGCACCCCTACACTATTAGAAGAATCGCCATGCAAAATTTCAGCCCTTTAGGTCCAGCGGTTTGGTCTGTGCGTTGTATGTCAGTCAGTCAGTCAGTCAGTGAATGAATGAGTCAGTTACGGAACTGTTTTATATATATATATATATATATATATATATATATATATATATATTTATATTATTTTATAATTAGATTGACAGAGGAGTAAGAGCCAAACTTAAAGTAACCAAATATGAACATAACAAAATATTTGACATCCAGTTTTCAATAGCAAAATCATTTTGAATATGCAGTTGATAATTTTTTATTGAACTTTAAGTGAAGTAATAAGTACCATGTTTTAATTTTATGTTCCTGATGTCACAATAAACTCCCGAGAGGAAAAAAAATGTTTTTAAAAAAGACAAAATTTTAAAAGTAAATAGCCGTTTTATTTTCATCATTTGAAATATCCATGCATTTTGCATTTAAATATGTTACATTTATATTAGAAAGTTGAGTTTTTAAAAGTCGGCCACGATGCATTTTCCCATTAGACATTCATTTCTTCTCTTACACGCATATATATATATATATATGTAAGTGCATTTTAGGATATCGCTATGTAATTTTCCAATAACGTTCAAAAAGCAGATTTAAGGATACTATCCAAGGTTAATCATAAAAACAAAACATTTATGCCCAGTTTTAGCGTGTAAAAACAAATTAAAATGATTTAAACTCGTATTTTTATTCGAAAGATTTCAGATATATTTCGGTCATAACTTATTAACAATTTAATCCCTTGATGAAGTGAGTATAATTTAAAAATAATTATTGGGGAGTTATTTTATCTGATTAAAACTGGAAAGTGTTATACATCGCTACAAATTTATTACCCTCTAGAAACTATCCGAAATTCCTGCGGTCTTATGCCCTGTATCAGATGAACGTCATACTACAGAATTCTATTTGTATCAAGGATTTAATGTTTCGTTTGGGGATTATCCTTTGAAGTATGCAAATAAATCTTCAGACGGACTAAGGACCTTGCACTTCCTGTTTTCAGTGCACTCAGTTCTTCACATTACATCTAAGCTCGTCATGAAAGAGCTCTTGATAGGCGAACAAGAAAAGGAGACACAAAAATAAATATAGTGGGGATTAAATAAATAATTTCAAGATAAAAAGAACTTTTTATATAGCACGTTTTTAAATTTTCTGTTGAATCATATAAACTAATTGCACAAACCTTCACTTAATTATTCTTTTTCACTTTCTTTTATTTAATTTTAATCACTTTTTAGTCGTTCCCACTATCCACAGACTTTATAAACTGATAACTTTTATATATATTTTTAATTTTTCACAGAATGTTTTTTTAAACAAACTAAATTCCCACGTATTCTGTTTTCAAAATCGCCAAACGCCGTTACGCAAAAAGTGCAAGCATTGAATTCGATTGAAGCGCCACCTTGCGGATTTTTTTTCGAACTAACTTTCCATACAAAACAAAATTAACTGAAAATGAATTCAAATCTTCTTAAATTCATTTTTCACCCGTCGGACGGGTTTGTAACCAGTTGCGCCGTGTGCGTGGCTCCATTCAATTACATAGGTTGCGACTCATCACGGACTGGTTTGTGATTTGAGTCGGTTATCAGTTTCTTTTGAGTTGCTCCGTGTGCAGACGGGCTAAGATTTTATGAGGAAACATATCGCACCTCTGATAGAAGAGAGTTACATTTCATTTCATATTTTCAGGAAGAGCTAAAGAAGAAATGAAATAGCTCTTCCTGAAAATATGGCTATTTTGAGATGTAACACTCTTCTAGCAAAGGTGCGATATTTTATGTTTTCTCGATAAAAATGGCAGTAACACAGCAATAAATAAGGTTTTTCTAATTTCATGTTGCTCCCAAACCTACTAAGAATCTTATAAAGCTTTTATGCAGTAATCTCGTCAAATGACTAGCTACACACACAAAAAAAAAAAAAAAAAAACACTTCACTTAGTTACGCATTAATAAAAAATTAAAATGACCCCCATGAAATCATACTCTTGTCTTCAAATTAAAATAATTTATTTACAATTTACTGTGTACAACATATTTTTCTTACCATCACATCAGTATGTGTGCGTACAACATAAAGAAAATTCTACCGATAATAAATACTGCGTACTACATATAGAAATTACAGAAGTACAAAAGGGATACATAAAAATCTATACAACTCTTTTAGACAGAATAAACGTTTACTAGTGAAATATTAAGTTATAAATAATTAATATCGGAGTTTAAATGCACTCATGCAGTCTCATTATTAGAAGAATACTCGATACATCTAAGCATGGTACAAAACTCTAAAGAACAGGCAACTCTGAGAAATAAATAAGGACATGCTTGATGCTAATTCTTCCAGTATTATCACGAGAAAAATATTCAAGTCAATCTGCGTATACATACAAACAACGTTTATATATTGATGCCACTCAATCACAAGTAATTATAATTTCACACTCAGGACTTCTACAGGGGGCATATAGGATAGAATATTTGCAATGAACGCTATTTTTCATCGTTCAGAATTGAAACACGAAGGAAATTTTATTTTTGCTGAGGGAATTGTCTAGCAATTACGTTTCCATTCACCCCAACATCTGAATAAATATCATTATCTACATTTAAAAAATTGATAATTATATCACACGGATAAAAATTAACATTTTTTGAAACACTTATTCCTTTAAAGCAAGTTGACATTTAATCACTAGCAAACGCTAGAAAAAAAAGTAATTTGAAACCGTTACTTGTTTAAATATGTGTACATCTGAACAACAATAATCATAAACGAAAAACACCAATTAACACTTTAATAATTAATCCATGATTCTCAGTTCTCACGGTGACTCTCACTAAGGTATTATACATTTCAGGAACAATTCCGTAACCCCCAAAACTGAAATTATTTGCCAGAATATTCAACAACATCAACAAACAAAACAAAAAAAGGCAGCCGAAGAAGCCATTTAATCCATATTTTGGATTTTTAAATATCAAATTAATGGTAAATTTGTGTTACAAATGCGCTCACTTTAGATTTTTTTACTCATAGTATCAATATAAAAAGTGAGTTTCAATTTTTTACCAACACTTAAAAAAAATAGTAGAGCACACTGGTCCATTGTCAAATACTAAATTTTCTTAAAAATAATGTTTAGATATATGCTGATTTTCCGGTTAGGATATTATTTACATCTTGAGTACAAAATCTGCACACTCGAAGAAAAAACGGATCATTATTAAATACTGGAAAATAGTATTAAAAATGCAGAACATGTTGATTTTTTGACGTGGGTATTGATAAAACATACCTAATGTACTGATAAACTATTTCTCGGCCAAACGTAACATAACAGTATTTGCCAACTGAGTGTGGTTTCTCATGCACGATAACCACTCCTCGCTGTTCATGATGGGTGCGGGGTTTTTCAAAAATAGCCGTATGGCTGCTTCTTTTAAATCGTTTTCTTGGTACAGATCTGCTGCAATTAGAACGTGGACCAATCCATCTAATGGTAAATTCTGTTTAAGATGGTGAGAGCACTTTTTTCGCAAACCAACGATATCATATTTGTCAGCTGCAGCAAGTAATGAAAGGTATTGTTGGGGTGTCAGTTCATCGATTTCATCGGTATATATGTATTTCAACAACTGCTGAATCACGTCGCTGGAGATGTCTGCTATCACTATTCGGTTTTCGAGTTTCTCTTTAAGGTCGTGGTTAAACATGGCTGAGAAGACGGTTGATCGAGCTGCCAGGATGCAGCGGTGGGCGTTGAATTGTTTATCATCTACACAAAGTGTGACATCCGAAAGATTGCCGCTATTGAGAAGAGATGACAGACCATGCTCTAACCCATGTTTGGGTTCTGCCGTAGTGCTTTCGCTGGTTTCTTTCTGAGATTTCTCAATTTCCGATGGAGATGAGCCAATAGGATAAATCACTACACACTGTATGCTCAAGGAGTCATACGTCGCCACTTCTGGAAAATTTGCAGTCAGCCGATTGTCCTCCATCTTCATGATACTGCTCCATTTGTATACAGTATCCGATTTCAGTAAAATGAACCTCACGTTTATATCAACCCCAGTAGTTTCCAGATTTTCAGCGCTAGTATGCGAACCGCATTTAACTACACGGATTCGATGAAGTTGCAAATTAAATGACACCGATTTCGCAGAAACGTCAGTATACGGCCGCAGGGTGAGACAGAACTTGAAGTCTGGAATCCGACTGAGAGTGAACACGTCACTTCTCTTCGTGGAATACCTGTGATTCAACACCCACCCAGGAACGCTCCATTCAAAAACTTCACCATCTTTAAGAGTTCCGATATTTTCAAACTGAACTACATTCATCTCAGAATCGCTTCAATAGCCACGGAACTGAAATCAAAAGCTAGTGACTTTCAGGTGCGTCCGTTGATGACAATATGCACAAGTGCGCCTCTGACAATATGCATCTCAACTAGTTTCGCACAATGAGATAAGGTCAAATATTTTTCTTCCTTGATTTCATCCCGAGAAAAATAATGTGTTATCAACGCTTTACAGCATACAAAGTTCAAAATAAGTTTTTTGGCTGATATGATGATAAAGAATGTCTGGCATTATATACACTGGACAATAATTTTATACATAAAGTGATAAGATTACTGAAGCGATTTTATGTTGAAGATTAGCGTATTAATATTTACTTTTACCAGCACATAAGGAAGTGGTCTATTTACTATTAATTTGATTTATTCAACTATCATTATAACATTTTATGTAAAACAAATGTAATGATCAGAAGAAAGATTAGGGGATGACGCATAGTAAGCAACGTCATCTTTGTTCTATAAACAGAAAATAATATTTTTAATTTCGAGATGAACTGGTTTGACAAAGCTTTATTTCGTACAGAAACAGCTTAAGCGCAGATGACATTATCCAATTGCTTCTAACAAAATTCCGTGTTGCTGGGGTTTGTGTTGGAAGGAAAGGGGCTTCATCAAAATCTGTATAAATTCTACTGCGTTTTCTTAACCTTTTAGAGAATTTAATACGTAAAGAAAAAGGACAGGCGGCTAAATTTTTAGTCACGCAGCTCTTTTATAATTTAAGATTTTGGTTAGAGGACTGAAGCTTAAAAACCCTTCACCATGGATGGAGAAATGAAGTATGGAAATTAACACCACCAGCGATAATTTCGGTCATAAAATTGCTGCATTCAGATTTACTAGTCACTTTGTCATTATGAAGACACAGTTTCACGATTGTAATAAGTGCACTGCAAAGGAACTAGTTTGAAGTTCGAGAAAAACGAGATTTTTAGCTCTTAAACGATAGTAAATTACCTTTAACACCAATGGCCTCTTTGCAAGTGAAGGGTACGCCAAGGAGAGGGGTCTCCGTTGCTATTTGTTCTTCGGACCTGCCTTTGGCCAGAAGCTGATCAACGGCTATGGCGTCTTTCATGGCGTCGTCGAACCTTTGGTCTACCATAGCGTTCAGCATAGGATGAGTATCTTTAATCCTCTGGATATGGACAGCCATCACTTCCTCAGCCGTAAGCTTGAAGGCAATATAAAAACATCTTCAATACAGAGAAATAAATAATAACAAAAATTGCGCTGTTGTAAACCGATATGTTAGGAAAATAAAACTTGGAATCGAGGCTTAATGGATTCCACTTGATTTTTTTGTTCCACAAATATTCTTTCTCACTTTTATATTATTTTTAAGGTGTCTTATCAATTATGAAAGAGTAAAAATGTACGTTTTGGGTCCCAAGCCTCCAAGAAACGAACGACATGAATCTTGCAATAGTTGGTTGGTTGGTTGGTTGGTTGAGAGCTCTACGGTTTCTTTTTATTGCTACACGAGGGCTAATTAGACCAGGATCTACTGCTTAAAGCCGATTCCGAACGGATACATCTGGACGACGGCAGAATGGCCAGGGCACTCGCATTGGTACCAGAGTCCGCGGGTTCGAGTTCCACTCTTGGCATGGATGTTTGTAGCCGTTCCGAATCGGCTTTAAGCAGTAGGCCCCGGTCTAGTTAGTCCTCGTGTAGCATAAGTTGACAGTAGTGCTCCAAACCAAACCGAACGGCTACAAACATCCAAGCCAATAGTGGGACTCGAACCAACATACTATGGTATCCAAATGCCAGCGTCCTAGCCATTGGGCCATCGCCCGAATCCTTCTAAGGAATGCCAAAAATGAAAAAATAAAACACTGTTCAATTACATTTAATCCCTCAACTAAACGATTTGGCATGCGAATTACATCCTCTTGAGAAAAAATTGTCCCATGGCTTATTAAAATAAGTCTTCAATAAATTGAGATATACACATTTGGTCCCCTAACTTCTTTCTGATTTGTATTTGAAGGTACAAAGTTTAAATGAATGATGATCTCGGTCAGATAAATAGCATTTATATTGGCTTTGAAAAGACATTAAATACCCTTGTAATTATATCGATCAATTAAGGCGATTGTTATCACATTTTTCTATATATTTTTCTATATATTTCCCTATTGTGACCGCAAAGTACAGGGTAGTCATAAAAAAACTTTGCCGATATATGGGCCTCTAGCGGCTGTTCCGTTCAACCGATCGAGATGAGATTTCAGATATAGTTATTCAGAAGTATGAGCTCTGGATTCTGTGAACGGTAACAAAGTGACGCTCACGGTTACGGTTATAAGTATAGAAACTCGAAATTTTCGAATGGTCAGACCCACTTTTTCCCGTCGCAAAATGTTCAGCGCATGCGAAAACCCTAAAGAGCGTTGGAATGGTACGTGTGTCACGAAAAAAACGGATGCGTTATGCACGCACAAAAAAGAGCTCTGCAAACGGCCAAAAAAAAAAAAAACACGATGATGGCACCCATGTGAAAAATGCTTAATTCAAATAAAAGTTTTTTTTTTGTCCGATCTGTGTTGTCATCGGTGATTGGTGTCTTGCCTCTGTCATATGAAAATTTCCTCCGTGCTCCCCGATCGTGTTTCTGTAGGTTGTTCGCAGAGCTGTTTTTTGTGCGTGCATAACGCGTCCGTTTTTATTGATACACGTACAATTCCAACGTTATTTGGGTTTTCGCATGCGCTGAGCATTTTGCGACGGGATAAATGGGCGTTGCCACTCGAAAATTTTGAATTTCTGTACCTATAACCGTAACCGTGAGCGCTACTTTGATGTCGTTCACAAAATCCCGAGCTTATACCTCTGAATAACTATATCTGAAATCTCATCTCGATCGGTTGAACGGAACGGCCGCTAGAGGCACATATATCGGCGAAGTTTTTTTATGACCACATGGTATTTGTACTTGCGATTACATCAAGAATACAACTATCGTCTGTTTACCTTTTAAGCCCTAGATCGATCATTACGTAACTAAACACGTACGGTAGTTTAAACAATATAGTATTTATTCAATGATTTAGTACATACGGTGTATAGATATGACATTTTTCCCAAATCACTAATTAATTCTCTTTGTAACAATCCGACAACAGATGAAATTATTCCTTCATTCTCGTCACATGGTATGAAAAGCGTCACTTTTTTCATACAAAAAATTGTAGCTATTAGAAACAACGTGATGCAGCACTTGTTTGATAAACATGCAAAATTTTCTCTTATATAGTCGTGTCTTCCAGAATGACATCATCTTTACAAGATTTGGAATTTTTGGGGTTTTCTGACAGTTCACTTTATGATGTAGATTTATCGTTGACATAATGTTGATTACATTAATCCTGGAATGAAAGCTATCCATGCATCATTTATATTAAAATTTCACAGTCAAAAATTAATAACGATCAGAATGATAACGTCTACCAGTCAAAAAAGAATCGATTGATTCTGAGGGCGTAACAAAACTTGCACCGAATTAAATATGCACAATCTTAGTGTACTAGTCTAAATAGTATTTAACAGATACTTACTGCTTCTATCAAAGATTTACTTCTATGCGAATCTCTATTATATAAGACTAGGGGCTTCGCCCCTAGGCTCGCTACTCTCGCTCCTCTGTTAGGGCTAATAGCGAGATACATAGGGGTGATTCTCGGGCAATGTAACAGCTTCCCTCTATTTACTGTTGTCACCCTTATGCGAAGGGCTTTTCATCACTGTTGAGTTATCAGCTTTAAATTTCAATTAAAAATAAAAATTTTAAGATAGAGACTTGAAATGAGGTTTATATGAATAAGAAAGCTTTCAGCTTCCAGATGATATAAATATTTTCTTTGTAAGATAAAAACTCGAGAAGCATTGATATTACATCCACATATGGGACGATATTTCTTGAAAAACTGCGTTTTATTTTTTGATGAAAATATTAGTTTGTTTTAAAATATTTTTAAACAAGTAAGGTCTAGTTTGAAAGAGAAATGTCTGTAGTCTTAGACTGTAAAAAGATCAAAATTCTACGATCATCTTTTGGCGAGTTATCGTAATCTGAAGATGAAAAAGTCAATATTTTCCCACAAAACATAAAATAAAAAAAACTTAAAAGTCCGACGAAGATGAGACATGTCTTACTTTGGTCCCCCCATTTTTCTGCATCCATTGGTATCGCTCTCGACTCCATACTCCCAGCGGTTTTGGAGGAGATAGCGTGACAAGCTTTTGACAGCGGCAGCGACATTTTTTTTAGAATTGAGTGATACTGTATCAACAGTAAGAATAGATAAAATGTTATTTGCATTGTCTGTTACTGTGCTTATTCAATTTAATCATAAGTCGTATTTTTATGTACTGGTAATAAGATAAAGAAGCAACTTTCCAAATTCGTTTTTATCTATTAGTGTCCAAAATTGTCATCTTTTTAAAGCGTGCGATCGTGCGAGATCAACAAGTTCCTGTATCACTTTCACAGCATTTTTGGTATAAAAAATGTTCTAAAAAAATGGACACATTAAACAGGGTAGTCTCACCTTACGCTTCCTTATTTTCTCGGCCAGTTCCACAGCCGGCATGAGCAATATATTATTTTCGATAGGAGGCAACCGTTTCGTCCTCCCCACAACGAGAGTATAGAGAACGTTCAGTAACCATTCCGAGAAGGGCCTTGTCAGCGTCGTGATGACTCGAATCACGGAGACGACCGCCGCCATTATCTGCAAAGAAGAACATTCAAATGAGAGAGAGAACTTTCTTTCACCACTTATTTATTTTAAGTTGCTGCTCATAACGAGCATCTTACTCCGATAAGCGACAGAAAAACTAGTTGCAAAAGATCTTCAAGATACTTCTACCTGAACCTTGAATACTAGGACTGCCTAACTGGAGTTAGGAGTCAGGCATTTGTGCTCTTCCTTCAAGGGTTCCCTTTAGACCAGTGGTTCCCAACCAGTGGTCCGCGAGAGCCTCGGAAGTGGTCAGGAACCACATATAAAAAATTGACAAATAAATGGGGATTTTGATAGCAATGTTTTATTGAACTAGATGGGCCGAATATATCCAATGACTATCAGGTGCTGAATTAAAATTCCTTAAAAGTTTAACATAATTAATTTATTATTAGAATATGATACAAAATAATTTTCATACTTCGGAAAGGTCCCCCCCCCCTCAAGTCGGAAGGGGTGGTCCGCACATGGTTCAATTTCTGGCTTAGTGGTCAGCAGACTTCTACGGGTTGGGAATCACTGCTTTAGACCAGTGGCGCGCAAATTGTCGGTCGCGACTCACTGGTGTGTCGTGAAAAAAACTGGATGGGTAGCGGATAGTTTGAAGTAAATTTGTCATATTGAATCATACAATAAAAAAATGCTTTAAATTTTCTATAATTATTAATAATTTTCTATAATTATTTTCTATAATTATCTCATTTTTAATATTTTTATATATATTTTTTACATGTTAAAAAATTTTTAGGGTATTATTATATTAAGTGTCAAACTGTTTTACTAAAAACAAAGTACAGATGGTAAGCAAGACACCTTTTATATTGTTATTATGCAAAATAAATATATCCCCAAAATGTACAGTTTTCTTTATTTTTTTTTCTTTATTTAATTAAACTAATTTTTTTAACTAAATAAATAAAGGAAAATTTTTTAACATTTTCATGATTTTTTTTATATAAAATTTTGTTTTTACCAAAATATTTTCATTGGGTGACGAGTGGTTTTTATTTAAAGAAAGTGGGTCGAGGTCGAAAAAAGTTTGCTCACCACTGCTTCAGACGACCCGATATGTCGAAATAGGTTACAGGTTATTAGTGGCCGGGCACGGGGGCGCCTACAGAGTTTTTGTTCTTACAGTGCCCTGCTGGTTTAACACTATTGTGGTAGCACTATGGAGGTTGCCTGCCACAGGTCATCTCCTTTACAGTGGCCTCAATTGAAAATGATTATGATTAGACCAGACAGATAATCCTTATCTGCCTAAAAATATTAATTTGAAAATTTATTTCACTAAAAAATCTTGAATAATAGGGGGGAAATGGTCGAAGTAAATAATATATATGCAACATATGCATACAACTTTCGAACACAACCAGTGGCGCACCCAGAATTTTTTCTTGGGGGGGGGGGGAGGCGAGATGAACGGATAAAATATTTATAATGCATGGGGGGGGGACCCGAGATGAACGGATAAAAATATTTATAATGCAAAATCAATATTAATAAGGCAATTTCTATTTCTTTGGGGGGCAGGGCCCCTTGCCCCCTCCCTCGGTGCGCCTCTGAACACAACACATAATAGTGCATATTGAAGAAACATGGCCAACCGAACAATTTGGAGTATTTAAGGAATGTACGAAACTATGCATCGCAAATCATCAACAACTGACGTTCTAAAGACTACATCCGAAATACAAATTTTAACAGACAAACTTAAACGCATGTTCATTAGTTACTCTATACATTAAGCCCCACTTATATAATTTCTTTTGTTTACACTGATGTTACAATCCAAACTGAATAAATGAGTTGCTTTGAACATAAGAGATACTAAGGGTTGTATAAATTTATTTTCGAAAAGACTTGTTTCTTGGCCTGTGAAATTTTTGAATGCGTGAAAATGACATCATACTGACATACTTGTAATATCAACCGTCGTATGATGTTGTCGAGAATGCCATTTACGTCGGTGTTGTCTTCCACGAGTCGAAAATTTGCGCACTCCGCGAGTGCGTAAGTTTGGCGTAAAAATGGAAACACAAAAACACCTAATATCTGAGATCATCAACTCTTTCGAGGCGGTCAAATAACGGAAATAAATTTCATGAAATCGGCGGCCTTCTCAAAAGCCCATAACAAAAGAATACTTACAAGATAAAAAGAACTTTTTATATACCATGTTTTTAAATTTTCTGTTGAATCTTATAAACTTGACAATTCTATGTATTAATAAATACTTTTTAAAAAATTTTTTATGAACTATCCCATCAACTTGAAAGAAAATAAAGTTAATTGGAAGTTAACTTGCGTTTAACTTTTCATTACCGTTCCGGTCGACAGATGGCTGTACCAGTTTACAAAACAAAATTAACTGAAAATAATAAAAACATGGTAAAAATCTGCTTAAAGATGGCTAAAAGTATTAAAAAATGCATTGTCATTGTGTTCTGAGCTATTCTAAAAGTTTCAAATGTCTAGCTAGTCGGGAAGTTAGTTACAAATCGATTGCAAGATTTGTACTGGACAAACACTCAAACACACAGACAAGCAAGAAAGCAAGTTAATAAAAACATGGTAAAAATCTTAGTTAAGAATCTGCTGAATCATTTCTCGACTTTTCTTGGAATTTGGGGAAAATATTTGATTCCATTATTCGGCGTTAAATTTTTTCTTCTATTTTAGCAGACGGAACAGTTATGGCTGCAGACTAAAATTTCCACAACGTTTTGATTTTGAGCATATACAGATCAATCGCCCTAGCCTATACCTTTCCCTTTGAAGTTCTGATTTCTTTTTTTTTTTTGCTTCTAAGCCGTAATAAGAATGCTGATACTTGAAGGGCCATGAACGTCTCACAATCCTCAAATACTCAAATCCGCTGTATGATGAAGTAATAAAAAAAACCCTATTGTAGTGAAAAAATAAACGACAAATTAGATAGGAGCCTTGAACTCGTTTCAAAACATGCGAGTGCAGTGTGCCATTGAATTGTCAGGTTTTCGGATCGAAATGAGAAAATAACATACCGTTAGAACCCCAGAAAATTATAGGTCTCGTGACTAGAGCATATCTGCCAGACAGGTTTCGCTCCTCAGCAATAAATAGGAATATTCATTTTTAATTCCTTGAAAAGATAAGTTGCATTGATGCACTGAGTCAAATGTGTGTGTTTTTAACTCGTTTTTAAACCAAACTGGCGTAAAACAACATAGGCTAATGAAGTTTTGGAATCCTTAAACATATCACATAAATTAGAAAAAAATCATGACCACAAAATATTTTCATTGTTTGTATCACTTAGGAGCAAGCACATAAAGTAAATTTTATATTTAAATAGATCTCGTAAAACTGTCAACCACAACATTTCCACAAAATTAGATTTAAAAATGAAATACATATATTTTCGGGGGAAAAAAAACGCCTTTGAGAGTTTTTTTTGCAATGACGAAATTTTTCCATTACTGTGATTCGGAGAAATAAGAATATAAACGAAAAGAAATTTTTATAATCCCTTTTACAAAATCAAATTTCAACTTAGATTTTGCAAAATTTATTCCGAACAGTTGATTACTACAACCTTTTTTTCAAATCAACATATAAGTTTCTTTTTTTGTGCGCATTTAGTCATCACAACAAAGATGAGAAAAATAGTACTAAGTTGAATGAAGATAACAATTGGTCTAAAGAAACTCAGTTCAATCTTTCTTTCCATTGTCAAAACAAATTACACGATTCACTTGAAGCCTTGAGGGATTTTATAAGCTACGATTTCTGATTATGTAAGTTGATAAAGCCATATTTAGTAACAGGATTAGTCTTCATTTCTGGTAAGCCGATACGAAGACGCGGTAATTTCAAGGTTTTTAAAGACAATAGTGAAGCACTCGACAAAGCAGTAGTTATTAAACATTTTCTTTGCGGCATAGTCTAAGTACTAGAACATGAGAGGTAGTTAACTAAGGTGAGTTCTTAAATCTAAGTGTCCAATAATTACTAAAACTCCGAGTTTGTAATTGAATTCAACAAAAGCTCTAATGTCATATTTGTAATACAGTCCCTCTAAAATAGGACAAGAAACTAAATAATATAAATTTTGTAAAAATCAGACAGGAGGTAAACGAATCATGCTTATGTTTAAGGCTGTTTATCCGATTTGTAGCACTGGGAATATTTTTAGGGTTGCACCCTGGAGTAGATATCTAAAGGACTTAAAATGGAAGTTAACGGCATCCATATTAGAATGTAGATTACCAGGTATCTACATTCCTATTTACTTTACACTACTAACTATCGATATAGGGAGGACAATTAAAGAAGAAATAAAAAGGCATGTTTATTGTTTTCTGAAATATTCGCAATTTTTTAAAGAACTGTAAAATAATCACATGAACAGGCATATGATTTTGAATTTCAATATATTGAAGAGGCGTCCAAATTATACGGCCTAATTTCGCCCCATGCAAAACTGTGGTTAAAGCTCCTTCTCTTGAATCTCTCCGTGGTTTGTACTAATTTTCGGCGAATCTCTTATAAATAGATGCCACCTGTTGATCAACTTTTAACAACAAATATAAAAGGTTGTCTACTTTGGCGAAAAATTGACCCGAAAAAGGGTGAAACATGGACGGCAATTAATCGTCCCTATAGGATATTTTTAAAATTTATACAGTGTTCATTTTATAGTTAGGAGTGAGGTAGGTTCATCTTAAATTTCATTAGCGACACCTGCCTGTTGAAAGAGGAAACTTAATGTAAAGCAACTCTACTTTCAGAAAAAGGATTTTGCTTGGTAATGTGACAAAGCCGAGAGAAAATGAAAAAAATTTGAAAGGTCATCAACTTAAAATGAGTCACTAAAGAATACTTTGACTAACACATAAAAGTTATTTTCCAAATAAAGCGGAATAATTATTTCAGATTCTTTAATAATAATTAACACAGTTAAATTGAACGATTAATTACTTTAATTTTGACGTAGTTTAAATTGTCTTGATATTTTCGAAACCTGTGAATAATTAATGGGTTACCCTAGGGGTTATGCGTGGTTCAGTACATAGCTACAATTACAAAAACAGATAACTCTCTCAAGTAATCCTGTTATGACAGTTAAATTCAATAAAATAATATTTGCGTCTAGAAATCTTTTGTTAAAATCAGAGTATTTAAGAAAAAGAGATTGTCCATGTGAACAATGTACCTTCATAATTCGTACGTGAAGTAGGTGCAACTTAGTATTCGCAACTATCATCGTCTACACGTTTTAAATTCAAGATAATTGTATTTAATGTTTCACTACTGAAAAAAAAGCCCTTACATATCTCGTTATCATTTCATTGTGCATTCCATGTCATATTTTGTGACGGGTTACATTGCTTTTTCATAAATTCACTTAGAAACTTTAATTTCCAAAAGGAACATATTTATGCGCATGGAGAATTACTTAGCTCTGATACTTTATCTAGTGTGAGGAATTTTATCGGTATACATCAAAAATAGGCAATCAGTTTATAGATAATATATGCAAGCTGGCTATTCATTGCAACGAATTCGACTTCTGAAAAGAGAAGATTGATTTTCATACTAGCCGAATGTTACATTTAAAATATAAATAAATATGAAAACTATATATTATCAAACATATACTAACAGTATGTAAACTTCAAAAGAGCATTTAAGGGATAAAATGTTCATATTGCAGGGATTTTAAATCCAAGATCTTTTCATGGTATAACAGTACAAATCCATCTGTAATGAAGCTAATAAAATCCTAAATTAAGAAACTAGTTGAAGATATTTAAAATTTCCGCCTTCATAATTGGATATTACAATCAATTTCGTACTCTACAAAATAGAGTACAGACGTACATAGTTTATGAGTGATTTAAAAAGGGCACAAAAAAACAGTTGATTCGATGTTTAAAGTTAACAGATATAGAATTCAGTTACATTTTGAACAAAATACCGCTTAAAGGTTTTAAAGGATCAGCGTAACGTAAAACTGTGGCAGCAAAAGCCTTCTTCCGCTTAAGAAAAATAAAGATATAATTCCGAACTAAAAGCATTATTATAAACCCACGTAAAAAGAAACTTTAAAAGCCTTAAGAAGTGTCATCAAATGTAAATCCTTTTTTAGAGCTTTTAAGCAAGCTATGCACTTTGATAAAGCATTAAGCTTCAGAACTAAAAAGATGTAGTTATTTATTTATGACAATCTTGCAAATCGAAGGACATTAAGCCTAAGAAAAGTTGAAGATCGACTTATTTTAATGGATGTTTATAATAGTGAAGCATGTCTGACATCTAGATGAATGCAAAAATGAAAATGTTAGGCATATGACAAAGAGAAAGAAAGAAAAAAAAAACGACAAACCAGCTGCCGGCGTAACGGAAGAAAATGATATTCGTGTATCGGCATCGCGTCTGATGATGTCGTAATGAATTATGCATAGATTTAAATATTAAACACAATCGCCGATAAAATGCCTTGCGGCATGGCGCATGTTTCCGAATCGTGGCTCAAGAGTATCTCACAAGACAATCGTTTTAATCCATTGTGTACAGTTCATTTTATTAAAAATGCAATTTATCGTCCGTGAGAAAATGCAATTAATAATACACGCCATTACAGCTCTATCAGGTCGACCGAATTTCGCTGTGAGAAAACAAAGGAAGTAGTCAGAGATAAAATAAAATTTACGTTTTGAAAATAGTCTAGAATATAGGAAGAATAAGTAAAGCGAAATTTCAAGTCCCCCCTCCTGTAATCAACTATTTCCTAGGCATTTTTAAAAAAAATATGTCACACATAAAATGCAATCGAATAAATTCACAAAATCAAATTATTTTTATGAAATACTAGCTGAATACCCGTGCTTCGCTACGGACTACATTCAAATTAAATAAAACGGTCCAAGTATGCAATTAATGCCAAAAATATATATATTAATAAAAAAATCGTAACGGATATTTTAATTGACAAAATAATGTAGAAGAAAATATTCAAATTAAATACAACGGTCAATGTATGCAATAAATTTGTATGTTTAATATCCATAAAACATACTAATTTGAAATAAATTTTTAAAAAACTTCCATCTCAATCTAGTGATTAAATTTTATCTTTTACCGTATTTTCATACTTTTTTTGTCAATTTATTTCGTTGCTGTGCACATGACGATAAATTAATTTAAAGTATCACAAAAAAGAAAAGGAACCACGCCATCAGCATTTGATAAGTTAAATTCTAAAATTTTATCTTTAAAAATTCACCAAAAATCAGAAAATTGAGGTAAAGATTCAAAAAAAGATTTCATTTTAAAGAAATTTTTATGATCTTTCTAGTGATATAAATTTTATAACCCTCAGATTATTATTTTATATGAAAACTTTAAAGAATGTTCGAAAAATATAAATAATTTGATATCTTAATTTTGGACCATAGGCGACTGCACCCTGCATATATTTTTTTTTAAATTTCAGTAGGTGCGTCTGCAAAATGAGTAACTCATTTAATCCTCATTGATCACATGTAAGACTCCTAGATGTCAGAGCCGGATGCTCTTTTCATACATTCGCGAAACTGAGTGCGAAGTGTGTAGGGGAAAGCAGTGATTTATTGGTACCCTCGCCATCGTCCCTTTGATGATTAGTCTCCGACCGCTCAGCGTGACTAATCGACCCAAAAATGTGTCAAGAGGGGACGGGGGGGAGCTTATTCACAAATGTGGACCAGGAGTATAAGTAGCCGTTCAGAATCGGGTTTCCTGTAGGTTCCGGTCCAATCAACATTTCTGTAGAAAAAGTTGACCATGGCGCTCTAAACCAACCCAGATGTCAGAATTGATGGCATGTCAGGCATTTTGTTACACAACGAAGACATCAATTATTCTGATGCCATCTTATTCTGATGTTGCTTAAATTTTGAATTTTTAAAACTTTTTCTTAAGTGATAAATCTTGAAGAGGCAAAATACTGGTGAAAAAATTACGCCTCTCCACTATCAAAAATTTGAAAAAAAAAAGGTGTATATGGCCAAAAAATTTTAAAACAATTAAGTTCTCCAGAAAAATATTTTACTTTGATTTATAAATCTGAGCTTGTGCATGCAATGTGTTAGTTGGGACAAGGAAATCTCACTCAAAGTAGCCAAAAAGAAGAGTAGGTAACAGGGCTTGAAATGGATACGAACCAAAATAAAAAGTTCCAATTGAATTGGTTCAATTCGATTTTTTTTATTTATTTATCTAAATGAAACCATTATTTTTGTATGAATTTGATTTTGCTCCAAACTATTTTTATCGGTCTGGATATTTATCCGACCCAGAGCAATTCATTTGTTCTTACTAAAGAATTGTTAACGAGTAGGAACAAAAAATCTCTCTCCCAAACGATTTTGCTCCTTTTCTTTTTTAGCGAATTTTGAAAGATTATTATGCTATTCCGATGGGGCTAAAACTTAAAATTTTGTAATTTTCAGAATACATCTATACAGAATATTGTTTCAAGCATCCCAGATCCCAGGGTTACCTTATACACTTTTTCATTTATATATATATATATATATATATATATCGTCATGCGCGAAAACTTATGAATAGATTGAGGCAGAGATATCAACTTTGGCACAAAAATAGCTCTTGCCTAGTAGAAGGAAGAATTCACTGGCCAGCAAAATGTGACCATGGGAAACTGATGAAATTTCAATGTAAAATTTTCAAAAAGTGCTCAAGTTTGATGTTTTTAACAAATGTCTTGAGTTGGGCATCTGTTTTTGTGCATTTTTTCATACTGAATCGAACGAGGCTAAAATGAAGTCTTCAGTGGCGTAGCGAGCATAACTGGCACCCGGGGCACGATACCTTTTTGGCGCCCTCCCTGGTCTTGGGGACCAAATGGTCCAATGGTCTTGGGGACCGTTTGGTGCCCCTCTGCGAATGGCGCCCTGGGCATGTTAGACCCCCTTGCTTCCCCCCCCCCTCGCTACGCTACTGCAAGTCTTTAGATTCAACATTCAGTGGGTTTGCATAATTTTTTCAGTGTTAGGATTTTTTCCCAACAGTGCTTTTTCAAAACTATTTTTGAGTTGAAATGGAAATAACGTGTGTTAAATTCACTATATGAGCCTTTATTCGTTTCCAAATTATTGGCTTTTTTTATTACGTAGAGGCACATATAATTTCATGTTTACAAGGCATTAATTTATTTTGTAATAAATATTATATATTTCTTCAGGACGCGGTATTTATTTTAAATTTTGAATACAAAAAGAAAATAGCATTGAATTCCATAATCTTCGTGTCATTTTTCCTACTTCTGGGAAACTGGGTAGTACACGTTAAAAGAAACACTTCAGATGACAAAGTAACGAGATCTTTAAATTATATTTTAGAACGATGAAACATATTTCTGCATTTTTTTAAAAATCGAAGTAAAACTTCAAGGAGCGAATTTTTTTTTTTTTGCTCCGAGCCAGATAAATTCAGAAGGATAAAAAAAATTTTGATCCTTTGGATTCAATCTGTAAAGAAACTTTATCCGAGAGAGCATTTTTTGTTTGTTTGCTCCGGTTCGGATAGAAATCGTTTGACTCATAATATTTCTATTCGGGTCGGAGATTTTCTGGTTGGAGCAAAAAGGATTCGTTCTTCGGATAGATATCTTTAAGTTCTGGTAAGTACAAAGCAATTGTAAAGTGGAGGCAAAAACCTCCAACGAAGTCATTCCGTAGTGTGTGTATTTGAGACAGTGGGAAACAAGACGGATGCTCGTGCACCAGCAAATGTATTTTTCATCACATCAGTTAAAGGAATCGAAATGGTTTAAATACCTGTGTACCATGTTAGTTGTATAAAATTACTTTTACATTTAACAATCATTTTAATTGAAACAATACTTATCCTCAGCAACAGCCCGTAATCTGAACGCGTTTAACTATCCAATTATTTTTCTTTTATGTATATACTTTCGTGTATGTTTAAAAGCAGGTAATCACTAACCATTGGGGAGATCGTAAACTATTCTTTGATATTTAAAATTCCTATAACATCAGAGGAACGCTGTCTTATTCAGATATTACATAATTTTTGTCACAGAGTGGTTTGTGGATAGCAGAATGTCATCACACAAACTGGTGTCTTGGCATTTGATGGATGTAGAGTAATCAACTATCAGGTATTACAAATATTACTCACTGCCTTTTCAAGGGGAAAGAATCCAAATATGAAACAACGAGTCAACCTTCACTCGTCCCTGAACTCCTTCGGCCTCGTCAAATTTTCTGTTCCCGTGAGCTATATGAATTCTTAAATTCAAATGGCGTGCGGGATAGGGACTTTTAGGAGGGTCTCCTTGACATTATTTGCATCTATTTTGCACCAGATGTTTCGCAATTGTACCTGCAAATTTTCCAAAATGCTAATTATATAGTCCTTTTTATATATCTAACACGTAGGTACGATTTAAACTTTGTATATATGGACAAAAATCTGATGCCCGCGTATTGAAGTTACAATATAATCTTTCCTACCCTTGAGTATTTAACTGAATCCACGGCTATTCTTGATATGGAAAAAAAATCCTGAGGCTTTCTTATCAACTGATGATATAATTCAAACATTTAGTTAATATTGCGTAAATTTTTAGATTTGTTTAATTTTTAGATTAGTCATACAGGGATATTAAGATCTTATGAATTAACATTAGTAACCAAAAACTGCTACCCAGATATAAAAGAAAAAACAGACAAGTTCCAAAATAAACACAAAATTTATGCTTCACTTGAAATTAAAATTTATCTCACAGACAAATAGTGTTCGAGTACACTGAAGTAAATATTAATTAAAACGAACTGACCTCTAGGTGCACTATCAATTGACACTCATATCTTTTTTTTGGTTATTTTCAAATGTTTAATAGAAATAAAAGTTGTCCCCAAAATATGCAGTAACTTTCTCCGAGTTAAGAAAAAAGGGAAAGGGGCCGAGAAAAGCATTTTGGAGATAGTCATAAAAACCAAATGTTCTGTGACCATATACACAGAATTTCATTAAAATTGCAATACTGTAAGAAATATGCTGCATTAACTAAAAAATAGCTGCCCCACCGTGCGATTTGTAAATGATAAAAGTTAGATCAAATACAAATTTTAAGTGAGCTGTCCTTGATTTGATATAAAAAACAATTTAAAAAATTATCGAGCAGAGAAAAGGCAGATTTTATTTTTACGGGACTGGTGCTGCTAATGTTACAAAGAACGCAAGTCCTATCATGCACGCATGACGTCAATAGGCTGAAGAAAGGGCCTGTTCGCATAGAATCCGTCAGTGTTACTCGTATTGAAATATATTTAACTAATTACAAACCTCCAAACGATTAGTCACGAAACTGTTAGGGTCTGTGATTGGTTTAAATTACATCAATACGAATAATGATGACGCTGATGGATTCTATGTGAACAGGCCCAAAGTCGAACACTGCATTTTAAAAAGCATCGGATCATGTTTTTAAGCTAAAAATGATTCAAGAATATGCCTCATGATTGCAGGGGCCGAACGATGGTCGAATGGTTAGAGCGCTGGCAATCGTTGCCAGAGTCTGTGAGTTTGAGTTATTCGAGTACCACTCTTGGTATGATAGCCGTTCGGAAACGGTTTTAAACAGTAGGTCGTCCTCGTCTAATTAGCCCTCGTCCAGCAAAAAATTGACCGTAGCGCTCCAAACCAAACCATGGTGTCTATAATGCTCTGATTGTTCAAAGCATTATAGACACAGCCAAATATAGCGTCATATGATCTTAATACAGAGTGCTCTGATTCAGGATACTGATGATTGTCCGGGATATTTTCTGTTTATGCAATTACAAGTTGAGTATCTCTTATCGTTGGTTGCACCACAACATCAGCAACATAGAGGACTTTCACACTGAAAACACCACTACGGCACAAACACAATAACACCACACAATAACACGACAGACGACAAAAAAACCCGTCTTTCTTAGCTGCCAGGCACTTCAACTAATTTACTAACTAACAACTAACCTTTTAGGTTCCCCCCGAGAACTACTAACAATTTACAAACTACTCACTAACCTCCACCCCTCTCTCTTTCTCTGTCCTACTTCTTCTCACTTCTTCTATCCTATTAAAAAATTTTTGTAGGGCCTCCCCGCCTCTTTTTACCGTAGTGATGTATAAAAGTGCAAGTAAAGAAGAATGCACTCCTGGTGGTAACACATAGTAGACTTGTCAGGGAATCATCCAGCACCGCCTGGATCACGGCAAAGAGAGAAGACGTCAAGTGTGTACTACCGGATCTCCCGGAGAGGCAAGGGAATTCAAAATCATCTAGCGGACTTGATAGGAACCCTCCCGGGAGAACACACAACAAGGTTGAGAAGACCGAGGTCTTCAAGACGACAACGGCAGAGGATATCTTCAAAATCGGCTAGGGAGGTAAGTTTAACTTCAGCATCTAAACGGGAAGACATCGTCACGTAAGCACCCTTTATTTCCTCTCAGTACAGTGTTAATAATTCTAAAGTTCTTTTTAAAAATATAATGTTTTCAGATCTCGCGAGCGAAGCGGCATTCGCCAGCTTTCCTTATTCGAGGGGGTCCTCATTTTCTCGGTCCCCAGCTTAGTACTACAGCTTGAATTCATCGACAGAATTGGTGTTTCGTTCTACCTGGTCTAGAGCGTTTCACTGGCGGTTAGGATTCCCCGTCTGAGGAAATGAAGGGCAAGTCCCTAACCGAAGCGGGTATGGTAGGGTTAACTTGTTAGGGCTGCGAAGATAAGTGAAGTGGCACGTGTTCGCGGGTACTGCGTTCGGGCAAGGCTCGACGACAGCAACATGGGCACAGCTCGTTTATTTTTTTGTTTCTTTTATTAGTCACCCCCCTTAATTTTTTCCTGGAGTTCAATGACTTGAAGTTTTTTTTCGGAGGACAAGCGATGGTCCAAACGAGTTTTTGGGTACGCCACTTCACGGGGGAACTGCAGGGCGGGCCACGACTCGTGACGATAATCTAATTTGAGTAAGTGAGAGACGGGCCTGGGGTTTATGCTGTCAACTACAAAATTGACCAGTTACCCTTTTAGGCACAGTTGGTTCCTAGATAGTCGTAGCTTCAATATCGCAAAATTTTTCTGCTTGTTGTTTTTCACCTGGTCTCGCGTTTTCGCGCCACCTACATTAATTGTGCGTCGGCGGGTTCTTTTGCTGTCCTATAGAGCATCCATTTTTCGGCCCTTTTTTCAAAATTATTGTTATTTCAAATTCTCTTTTAGCCATCTTAAATGGCCCCTAAGCCAGCGGATTTGAGTAGTGCACGCTTTTGCCCTGCCTTCTCTGTGGCCCTGGGGTGGGGGTGCCGGGGGCTTGTTTCGGTACGTCCGCGGGGAAGCCGCCGTCTGCGGTCTAATCCCACCGGTGGGAGTTCAAACCCAGAAGGTCACTTTCGTAGCCATGGCGGGTCTCATTTGGTGCTTTGGTGAGTATATCTTATCCGATACAGCTGAAGTATTTGGATTTTAGAATGATTACAAATGAACATGACATCTTGAGGACAGGAACCAAGTATAAACATAAAAAAATATACCTATCAAATACACGTTGGAAGCAAACGGCAGTTGATTCAGAATATTTGGGTATGCTACAAAGTTTATGTCCACTGTATTTTCAGAAAATGATGGTATCACAACCTTAGTGGCCCAGTCGGATGATCGGTAGATGTTAAGCGCCTACATAATCCAATTAAATGTTCTTTCAATCACACCATAGTCATGTTTCCTGTGCCATAATGAACAGAAACGCTCCCACTCACCCCCAAAAAAATTTATAACATTTCCACAGCACTTTTGTTCTTTAGATTAAATAATAAGCAAAATAAAAACGTGGTGCGTAATGTAAAATGATATGGCGTCAAGGATAAATTGACACAATCTGGAATTCACTGATTGTTAACGCGCAAAATAAGCAGGTAAACTCATGTGCGGGATTTTTCGCATTTTGTTATCCTCTCAGTGTTCGAAAGTTTCATAGAAAGGATATTTCAATAAGACAGTCTTGAATAGGGAACTTGACTTAATAAGCTCAGGCTCCAGAACTTCTCTTAACTTACTTAGAGACAATATCTAATTCAGTCTACTGGAAAGAAAACTAATGTTCCCGTGCGGTACGAGTAGTCCTGGAGTTAATTATTCATTATTAATTCATCCTGGACCTGTAAGACCATCGAATTCGCTGGGGAAAATCATAGCTTTAAATGGGGAAAAACAGCTGTCTATACGATCTGAGAACCAAGAAGCTTGGTTAAGGGTAAACTCGATGATTCTTCCTTTCGATATTACCCGAATAGTCTGGATCGAAATCTAAGTAATATAATGATTCTATCTAACTGAAGATTTTACCTAGTCTTATTTTTGATGCAGACAACAAGAGTCACAAACAGTAAAGACATCACTAACTTTTCTCTCTACATCATTTGGTGCTTGCTGTGCTTCTCATTTTATGGAAGTATAAATATGCCTAAGCAATCTTCTACATTTACAGAGAAGGAGACGACTTTGTTTCTGGATTTGTTGATACTGAAGGCCTACGCACCTGTACATGCTAGTTATTATTTATGTAGACAGTACGGTATAATATTCAAACATTAAACAAGTAGTAAACAATGTAGGAAATTTGTAAGTTAAAACGAAACCTTTAGACACCGTTCAAATAAACAGAGAACATCATTTTAAAAAATCCTTAAACTGTGATTTTGAATTTATGATAACAAATATCGGAAATATTTAATAAAAGTCTTAAAATTGACTACTAAGACAAAGGCATGAATTACACAGTATTTCTACGCATACATTTTGAATTTCTGCAGAAAATAAATGTGTCACATACCATTGTCCCAATCATATACAATAACCTGCAAAGGGATTTGCAGTGAGCCCTCTCTAAAGGACTATACCTGGCAGACTTGATTAATAAAATTTTAGAGCCCTCAACTTTTCACATTTGGAAGAAAACTCACGTTTAAAAACGGCATTTCATCATAATGTTGATAACAAAAAGCAATTCGAATGAGGAAGATATTAAATGATTCACTTTAACTTGTGTTGGTATTATCTGATACTCTCTGTAACACGCGGAAATGATTTATTCGAGCAAAAAGAAGAAAAAAAATCACTAGTCTCCTCAATGAAAAAAGGTCTCCCCAATGTATGTGTAAGTGACTTCCTATTTACAATTCAAAACAGCTAGGTTGGAAATCGTATTAAGGCACGAGATGGTGTCTTTAATGATGCATTTCCGAAAGATGTCACGGCCAAACGTTGCGCCAAACAGCTGCTTTGAAATTTATATTTTATTTTTCGTTTCATGTTCTCCTCCTTATGCAAACTCTTCTAGGCTCCATTTCTCAAGACAAAATTCATGCTTTATCTTTGTTTAAGGTCGATAATCCAAAAGTGAAGCGGACAGAATTTTACATGATTAACAAGATTAGTCAATGTCCGTGCTTTAAAGTGTTAATGAGAGTCCAAGGGAAAATATGAATGTCTGTGGTGCATTTGGAACTACATTCTTCATCGTATTCAAGGAAATTATTGCTATGAAACGCTTAGTTATTCCCTTTTTATAAAACGCTTGGTTCAATTTGAATCTTTCTCGAGCTTATGAGGTTATTCTGGAAAGACAGCCTCCTACCTTATCCTAACAATGGAGCCAAACATCCGAAAAACCTTTGTTGCAATGGTCACCAACCTTACAGGGAGCGATGATGAGTATGAGTTTATACCAATAGATTTAATAAATAATTTTGTTAATTTTAAAAGTAATTTTTATCGGGCCCATTTATTTATGAAAGTGGTATATTGTGTTGTTTTTCTTCATTTTCGTATGGGGTGTTTATATCGCGTAATCCCATCGTACTTGGATTTGAGTTTGGTTTGGAGCGCTACGGTCAACTTTTTGCTACACGAGGGCTAATTAGACTGGGACCTACAGTTTAAAGCCGATTCCGAGCGGCTAAAAACATCCATGCCAACAATGGGATTCGAACCCACAAGATCTTAACCACATGCCAGCACCCTAGCCATTCGGCCATCACCTAGTGCTTGGATTTGTGACATCAGGGGTTGAGAGAGTCATATCACGGTTAAATGTTTCATGGAAGTGTGAATTAAGTAATAATGTTTATAAAAACTTATGGCAAAGTCATACTAATATTCTTTTAACACCGCAAAATATGTTACCGATCAAACTAAATATCCTTCGTAAATTAACATTTTTTATGAAGAAAATACTTAAATTTACAGAGAGTGAATATGAAAATAACTGTATGAATAAAAAAAGATCAAAAATACATTATAAATAAAATGGAACTTCGTAAATATGACCAGGTTGATAATACTTCTTACAAGGGAAAATCGTAGATGTTATATGACAAGATTACTAAAGTAAATTTTGTAATCATATACACACACGCGCGACAAAATATATAATAAAATTTTCAAAATACACAAATTTTGCCTTGTTGATGCTGCAAAAGACGGCGAGAGAAAATTTTCTATTTACATTTTATTTGTTTGGAGATCCTGTGAGTTACTACACGAAATAGGTAGAGAACAGCATACAATTTTAAATCGTATGAAAGTGCACTCCCCCTCCATTTTTGTACATTTATTATATTATTACTTAGCAAATATGTTATAAGAACATATACTGTAACAATATAGTTTTAAATTTTGTTTTCGTAATTTCAAAAATATTCCCTTTTTATTCAGGTTTACTATATTGATCATTCTTTCTCTTATCTTATTATTTCACGCATTTTCTTTTTCTTTTGTGAAAGCAGGGACTCATTTTGTTTTGTATTCATCTTTTGGAACAGAACGTTATTTTACGCATTATTCGTTGTGTCCTATTTCGAAGTCAGATAGGTTTTATTAAAATATTTTATATTAATTTGCCATGAAATCAATGATGTACGATTCAGTATCGAAAATACTTGGCTTTACAGCGTAAGAAATACGGGTAATTCAAATTTAATTGTAAAAATTTTAGGCATATTAACGCAACTATTAGTTAAAAAAATGTTTTAATCAGTAAAGTCCGCAGATAGGTCGGCAGTAAGCTACATCTACCGGTGCTAACGGCCGTTATGTGATTCAAGTAATAAAGCCATTTATAGTGACTCGTTAAGTAAAGTTGGGATGTCCGATGGTTAAGACTGCTGTGTACTAACCCTACTGGAATTGCTCACCTCATTGTTAACCTAAGGAGAAAATTTGTCTACTATTTTCAGCTGCATAAATGCCGATAATCCAATAAAAAAATGTTTTTTCAGCTAGCCTGAATTTTTATGCACCTTGCAACAGGATTCATTTTATAAATTTTGTCCCCAAAGAGAATATTAAGAGCATTTAAAACACATTATACCAGATTTATCCGAATAATTTAAATTTAAAAATATTATTTGCCCTTTAAAAAAAATGGAAAATTCCTCAAGGTGTAAAATTTCTTTCTCTATTACGTAGTACAATTTTTAAAAAAAATCTTTAAATCCAAGTTGGCAATCCTTGGACACATAGGTTAACATTGAGGTGATCGAATCCAATAGGGTCTGTATACAGCAGCCTTAACAAGAACCGTGCCTCAGGCAAAAAGGGAGACCTCATACATAAGTATCAATTCATGTTGTTTAAAGACTGTTTGCACGCATTCACAATAAGTTTTTCAGTGCATATTTCTGGCTGCAAATATTTTACAAGCAATCATACCTAGCCATTTTAATATACATAATAATCCCAATGTTATCACTGAGCTTTAATTCACAATGATATCACTGAACTATACATACAAGCACCCATGTCGGGTTTTCCTCATATTGTTTTAGCTATTGACCAAAATGATTAAACTTAGGAAAAGAAAAAAAGTAGTCGAAAATGACCAAATTTGTAGACCCTTTTAAGAAAATTCAGCTGAAAATTTCAGTCATATTACTGTTGCCTAAAACATTTCTTCGGTCGCATTTCGCATATTCACAAGTACATCTAAGAGATCAAAGTTACAAATTAGTTTATGAGAAATGGACAAACACAAAGGCCTTAGTATCTAAAGTCAGCCTTTGTTGTGAAGGCCTCTTGTGACACAAAGGCCTTCAGCTTCGTCCCTGCTAATCTTTCCACTTTTTAATACCTACTTGCTTTTTTAATACCTGCAAACTTTTTTTTCTCATGACTATGCCACAGCAAAACTAACACATAAATGAAGCAATAATTTATTCATTTACAAAATATCTACGGAAACTCTACATTAAATATATAACAACTTACAATTCTTTGTAGCTTTAAACTTAAAAAGTTAGAGGAATTTTGTTTTTTAAATGGCGAGTTGTTTCTTCCAGATCAAAAAGAAAATTGCGTCCGAAGTTCATGGTGCCAAACAGCGACAGAATATTTGAAGGATGTTTATACAATAGAACCAGACTTCGCATACAACCAGTTATTAAATAAACTCAAAGCATCAGTTTGTGGCATTTATTAAATATTGGCTTCCTGTCACGATTATTCCTTTGGGCTATTATAGAAACGAGGTAAAAGCGATTTCAAACTCGACTGCACACGACAGTTTCGCAACCAATTTTCGTTGCAGCAGCTCGAGGTTGGTTATACCACTATTTGAACTGAAGCTATAAACAACTAATTGAATTTGGGAAACACATACAAAAAATGCTTGCATTATCCTATAACTGGTTGAAGCTTTACTGACTGATTAAACTTTATATGAAGTAATGTAAGAAAACGTTTATACGAAAGAACTACTTAAAAACGGATCGTTGCGGAGCGTATTTTCAAAAGGCAAGGTTATAAATTACTTTTAACTTTTCAGTTAATGGGTCTTTGACTCACATCGATGGTTGATGGTCCCGACCGAGGTACAGGAAAATATATAATCTCATTCGTATGCCTCATTTTCAAATGTACCTATCACTTTCATGACTTTTTTTTTGTTATTCGTTTCCCCTAAGACAGAATTTTCCAACCTTTATCGAGGCGCGACTCTCTTCAATGGTCTCCAAGCATCCTGCGGTTACCTCTCCTTTCCCACGCATGTTTTCATACAAAAGGCTTTTTAAAATAAAGAAAAACCGCTAAAATGCGTTTTCCATAATTTAATTCAAACTAAATGTTTAATTTAACAAAAATGGAAAACATTACGAAACATTCATCCTTCAGTGTGAAAGCAAGGACAGAACCTCAAGAAAAATAGCATTCCTACCGTATGGATTAAGAAATATATATAAAACTAAAAATAGAAAAACTACCTCTTACTTAAATTGCTTTGGAGAAACTACAATAGTAATGCCAAAAGTGACAGCACAGATTGATGAAAGACAAACTGACGTTTAGAATTTGTGTACTGTACGTAGTAAGTAATCATGATTTTCATTTACACACCAAATAAAGACGGTAGATTATTACAGAATTGAGTTTGCGCTTTGAATGGGACTTTCCCCTTTAAAAAACATCATTGCCTTATTCTTTCGTGGTAAAGAAATAGAAAATATTTTTCGGTTAAAGTCGTTAAAAGGTTATTTTAGCTGAATAAAACCATAGCGACGCCCAAGAAAAACACTTAGCAAGCCCTTCTGGGGTCGCGACCCACAGGGTTGGAAACCTTGCCCTAAGAAGATCCTTATTCTCAAAGTGTATTCTCCCCTTTTCTGGGATTCATACCTATATACACTGAAGGTCATAAGTGTGCTAAACGGTGTCACGGTACAAGGCAAGAGTCCAGAAAAAAGTTGGTGTTTTGTTTGATACGTATGCTGAACTAGTTAATTTAAATACTATGTTTTTAAAAATGTGAAATATTAAGAGCGGCAGAGTAGTCGTCACTGTCATCTTGAAAGTTGAAAACACGAAATTATTGGCGTTCCATGATAAGATGCGAAATTTGTCAATAGCAAAATTAAACTATACCATTAACTACCGGCGGAAATACAAATTAGAAAGCAGCCAGCAATGTCGAGAATACAGTTAATATAAAGTATTCTTAAGTATTGTATTTTTAATGAATTTTGAATTTTTCTGACTTTTCAGCAACATTTTAAAATTTTGTTCACACTTTTCAGTTTTTTTCCCGTATTTCCTAACTTGTAGGAACCGAATTATGCCACGATTTCTAAATGACTTACGCGAATGAATCCATAAACAGAAAACAGAAATTTACAAGTGTTATAGCTAAAGCTCCCGCTGACATCACTATACGTCACAGAGGACAAGGGATAAGAGAGTCGTTGAATGTACGATTATGAAAATAAGATTCATGAAAATAAAATTTGGGAACTTTACCAAATGCTAAAATTATCTAGTGAAAAATACACAGAGAATTAAAAAAAGTTATTTCAATTTTATTTAAAGCTGCGCCCCTGCCTGGAAAATCAAATCACCCCAGACCAAAGATATCAAGTGTAATATGCTAGTACAGCTTCTTCATACACAAACATAAAGGTTCTAAATAAATGTTTAAAAGGTATTGGTCAGCAAAAATGTAACAGTACTAAACAAACTAACACCATGTTCAAAGAACTTTAGTTTGTAAGACTAGTACAATTATACTATAGCACTTTACAAAATGGAAATATTTTAAACCCTACTTTTACAAAATATCAGTTTAAAGTAAATTAGCAGCTTAAAATAGTGTTTCTTTCAAAATTAAAAAAAATTATCGTCCAACCTAATAATTACCAGTTTTCAACAGATATCAGGAAGTTCAGTTCTAATGTAGTATCTATCAGAGTGGTACCCCTTGCAATACTTCTTTACAGACACATATTTTAATCACGCTGTGTTATTGATTTATAATTCTTCCTAAAAAATTGACAGCTACGAAAAAATAATATTCACAGACTGAGTTATTTGTAACTCTAGCTCTGCGAACAATGCAGTCTACAACAAAATATGATAAAATCATATATCACTTATATTTTTGAGATCTGGTAATCAATAAATCTGCCACGGAAAACACAAATCTTGAAGTAAAGAACTATTCATACTTATTGTCTCGTCTTCCATACACACAGGGTGATTGATAACCTTTACTAGAGGGGAGAAATCTTAGCTTCGATAAAATTTTCGATGGAAATTTTAGCTTCGATATATTTAGATATACGTTGTACGTAAATTTACGTAATTTCTCCCAACAGAGTAGTATAAAAATTAGCTAGATTAATTTCAACGAGTCAGTCTCTCTCTCTCTCTCTCTCTCTCTCTCTCTCACACACACACACACACACACATATATATACACGAACAAACACAAACAGAAACACACGCACAAATATAAATTAAAAAAGAAAAGAAATAAAACTTTTCCGGTTTTATGTGAGAACCTACACACAACTACGACATGCTCCCTCAATCTTAAGGACGGAAATATTCAATAAAGACTATTTTAAGTCTATTAACCATCTCTACTTGTGCTTGGGATTAATAATCTTCAACTTATTATCTATTTCCCATTACGATAATATATTCTAAATTTTCTGCTTTTGCATATGAGGACTAGGAAGCTAACATTTTGCAGGGTGGTTCCTCCGAGGCCCTAGATGTTTATTAAGAATTTTTTTTTAAATTAAAATTTAAGGGGATTAAAAGGGGCCTAATCCTCCAAAATAAAACTCCTACTGAGGGATCACTGTATCTCTGGAACCACGTCTTACGAACCGGAAGGGTGGTTTTCCTTAAGTCGTAGGTGCTCACTGAGAAATCTTATTTAAAAAAATGCAAATTTTAAGAGCGTTAAAAAATGTTCATCCCCCCCCCAAAAAAAAAATAAAAAACACTGACTGATCTGTGATGTCTGTAATAGTACAGTCTAGAAAGCTAAAATTTAGCATAGTATTTCATCTTATGCCTTCGATGTTCACCAAGAAAACTTCTTAGAAGCTGAAATTTTAAGGTTGTTTAAGTCCTGAAACCCTCAAAATAAAACACTGACTGATCCCTTTATATATGTGCAATAAGAAGGCCTAGGAAGCAGAAATTTTACCTTGTGGTTCCTTTAATTACCCAGGTACTTCCCAAGAAAGATTAAAAAACCCTCTAAGGGTGTTAAAATAAGGGTCTGACATCCTTCCCCTCCAAAAAAAAAAAAAAAAGAAATCTAAAACCCGCATTTAATGTCGGATCACTGCCTGTAAATTATAGGATGAACTCTTCTGAGAAATGACAACTCTTTACTGCTGAAGTTAATTTAAATTAAGTTAACCAATTGATATAATTGATGGTAGTAACGTATTCCGTCGAGAAGCAGGGATATTCATCTAATTAAATCCTAATTTTCTTTCTCTCTCCCTCACACACACACACACACACACACACATGCATAGAAAGAGAGGAAGCTTTTACTCATCTAAAGGAGGAGCATCCCTTATCAGTAAATGACATTGTCTACCATAAATTGAATGTACAATAAAACCAGTGAAATAATCTCCTCCCAACAAAATCCCGTTTAAACAGGAAACCGTCAACTCCCTTTCTTTATGCTAGTTATTCACAGTGCACGACGTTGTCAACGTTGCCATAATTTCTGTAGTTGTTCTTCCTCCTTAATATTAACAAAGGGAATTTCTGGGTGGAGACTGTTTACCCTCAAAAAGCTCAGTCATGCTGCCTTTTGTAGTACAACACCTTTTGTATGAAGCTCGTATAATATTGAAACTCGTATTGCGAAAGCAATTAATTTCACATCCTCGCCGAAAACGTAAAAACATAGTCCTTTGTTAAGGCATATTTCGCCCAATTATTTTATCTTTGTAAGCCAAAGTTTATTTTAAACTTCCTAATGGCGGGGAATAGTAATAAATACACAAATAAAAAGGAGTAGATCTGTTGATCCACACATATATAAGTATTCAGCAAGGTCTGTATATGATTTACCGCTCAGTAGTTAAGACCGAATTTAAGAATTTTATGCATTTGAACCTAAACGAAGTAAAATATTAGCTAAAGTACTGAATAACTGATATTTTAATTTTAAAAAAATAATGTCCAAATTAATGAAATAAGTCATGGAATAGAAAAATCTCAATAATTGTCAAAATGGCCATTTTGCCTGCCCTTACTTACCAAGGGCTAGGCTCTCTCTCGTAAACTTCCTTTTCAATTAACTATTAGATTTGTAATCAAGATTTACTTAGTTACATTCCCTAACTCACTAATTATCATATTTGACATTCGTTTAAACCAGAAGAGTTAAGTTTGGTAACTGTAAAGAAGCGGGTATCCCTTGGCGAGGTTTGGCAAGGTTTTCAAAATTGACTAAGAACAAAACTGCAAAGGATCGAAAACCACATTATAGAATGTAATAATGTGTCTGCGATGCTGCATATTGCTTAAATTAGAACCTTACAAGCATACAACATTTCATTCATTTTTAACCGAATGCTTTCAGTTACATCTCCTTTTAATAAATGAGGATCTCACCAAATAAATTTTTTATATTTATGAATCCTTCTATTTACGTTATGTTCACTTGGGTACATATATGACGTCAAAAGGGGTACCCACTTCTCTACAAGAGCAGAAAGTTTTTAGTTGTAAGAACTGTTTTATGGGTAAAAAGACGATGCACACTAGGTTGGAGGCCATGCCTGTTGTAAGGACTTTGCCTTAAATAAAAGACTGCCTGCCTTTTGTATTTAATGCCTTAATTGCATTTCTCGACTAAATACAGGCTATTTACAATATATATAAAAAAAAGTTAAATTCGTGGGTTCACGGCATCGACGAGGAAGGTCAGACTTGAGTTGTCGCTGCGCTCATTCAAGTCTATCTAGGCCCGACAGTATCTCCTTGTCTCCGGTTCCAGTGTCACCCTGAATAACTTAGTCTCTGAATCGCTGACATGAAATTAACTCGCGTCCGGCGACTTTATATACCTTCACTGAACGTTCTCGAAAGATCTGGAATACGCCGCCTTTCTTTATTCATTTATTGTTCCCAGACGACTATCCGCCTCCGTACGGACACTTCCTTTTGGCAGCTGACGAACTGTTCCGCAAACTGTCGGTAGCACTTCCGGTCTGTATGTCGCCAAGACTGTCGCCAGCCGTCTAAATCGATTATGTGCACAAACTGCGCGTTAGTTGGTCTTTCTGAAATTTCCACGCAGAAAATATTCGCTATTGTAAGGGAGTCGTTACACTGTCATGTAGTCACCAAACTCTATTAATTCAGGGAGGCTCTCTGTAGCACTCTTAAGTACGGATGATGTTCTAATTCCGTGAATTCGGTCACGTTACAATTGTTAGTATTTTTCAATCACTTATGAATTTTTGAACGGTAAGAATGACATATAATTCATTCTAATTTGAGCTTTCTATGTAATTAGCCCACAATTAGCAAATGGTAAAAAATAAATGAGTAACACTGAGTTTTTTAATTTTAATTTTAGTTTACTGTGAGAAAGATGATAGGGCACTTCTATCGTTCTAGGTTTCTAACGTATTTGAAAGCGTGCTTATTTAAAATTTTAATTTAAGTGGGACTGTAATAAAAATTTTTTTACTACATCACTGTGCACTATCCACAGCAGGAATTGAATTGCAACACTAAGAGGAATATCACGCCAACGGCAGGTTTTACTTTGGAATAACGCCAAGGTTTATGATAAGCAAGGTTTCAACATTCCAACTTAAAGATAATAGGGTTTTTCGTAAAATATGTAATTATACAGCGCAAAATAGTCAAACGCCTAAAGTTAAAATACAAATGAAAAAAGAAAAACCTGACTTTGGCGACAGATACACCTTTACATTTTACATTTCACTTGACATTGATAAATATGTACTTTTCACTTTCTTAGGAGGTTACCCACATTCCTGGCTTCAAGAATAACTATGGTAAAGAGTCAGGAAACGTTTTATTCAATCTAAAATTATTAAAATTTATCCTACTTATATTCATATTTTATATTTGGTTTTAAATTTTTTCAAAACTTTGTATTTTTGTCAAGGATCAAAAAGTCTGCCTGCCGTCTTTGTTTCCAATACAATAGGGACTTAAGAAGCGTATGTCTGCCGTAGTTTTGATAAAAATGCGTTGTAGGAATATCCTATTACAGGAACACAGCGAAAGAAGGATTTAAAGCAGTACCTTTTAACTTAGGTATCGTTTCTCTTATCATAGCAATAGCACCAAACTGATTGGAGGGGTTTCCAGTATCCAATGTCTCGAAAACGTTTAGTACCACACACGCACACATACATACATACATACACGATTTGACCACAGTTGAAAAATTTCTCGATTGCTAACCAAATAATGGTGTTGTAATAACAGAACTTTCTGGTATATCAAAATAGCATAAATATAACTCTACCGACTTCCTACCACCATTCAGGTCCAGGCGGCTTCTCTCAAGCACAACGCGATTCAAAGGAAAATGAACATTAAATGATTTTATAAACAAACTCAATTCTGATCATGTCTAAAATTATTACTGCATGCTTCTAAGCTGTAAAAAGAGGATTTGAAGTTCGTTAAGAATCTTATAAGCTGTAGATAGGAAAACACTCTGTATCCTAATCGAGTGGAAAATTTTAACTCCTGTATTTGGATATATTTTGTTAAACTCTAGCTCAGAACTTTTCTCCCAAGGTTTTTGAGAAAATCTGGATAAATTCAGATTGAAAATTTGGTACTTTTCCGTTATAAGCACTACACTTGGCGCATTTTTAATCTTGGCGACGCTTAGATACAACACATCGTATTGGCGAATGAAATAACTCAAAATAACTCCCGATGTTACTCAAACGTTGCCTGCTCATAGCGTTCATCATACCGCTTTAGGCAAATTCCATATTTTAAAATCCATTATGTAAAAATACGGTCCGATTTCCTGACGGATTCTAAATTCCTTACAAACTAAAGTAGGCGTATTTAATTACGGCATTCCATGAAGTCTTTTTATCTCCATGAATAATCGTCCTCATATCGTCTCGTGATCCTTGAATCTCATGATTTGCATATTTTAATATTGTAATTTGACAATTATTAGTGTGATTATATCGCGTTACTTTTCTCTCGTTGCGGCGATTTTTGAAAATGCGCCAAATTGGTGTCAAAACGTCTGTAGTGCTTATAACGGAAAAGTACCGAAAAGGGTAAACGAATTTTGCAAAGAAATTAAAGTGCATCATTTAAAATCAACAGCTTTGTCAGACGCACCTCCTTGCCAAGTTTGGCGATTTTGTGTATGCCGTGGTAACCATGAGATTTTGGCGAGATTTTGTTTTTTGCGGATTTAGTCGTGTGCGGTTGTGGCAGTGACGAGAGTTTAAATTTAATAATAAATAATGATATTTATAATTTTGATTGTTTTCTTAATTTTTTAACATTAGCGCAGAGTTGAGAATTTTATATTCTTGTTTCCATATAAAATACACGCGCAGTTTGCATATTAAATGCAAATTGGGAAGAGATCCGTATCCTGTGCCGCTTGGCGCGATTTCTGAGTTTTCTGCCAAACGTGGAAATCAGAATAGTGCAACCCTACTTAAGCGACGCCATTTTTTCGGCGTCACTTAGGCTTAAGGTATCCGACTACCTTCTGTCTTATTTTTCAAAGGGGTATAACACCAATACACGAAAATGATGAAAAAATAGAGCATGACTATGCAACTTTTAACAAAATTTATGAGTTTGGGTTGAAATTTAGCAAATTTTTACAAAAACGGCTCTAGCTCTAAAAAAAAAAAAAAAAAATTATGCATATAACATTAATTTCTTTTTGTCTTATGTACATAAGTACCCCCTAAGTGTAATGAACTAAAAGCTAATCGATATCGCGAAATCTACAAAAATTACAGATTATATGCAATTACATGTAAAAATTTAGTAATTTCTCATGAGATTTTCTAAAAATGCAGCTATAAATCAACAAATAAAATTCCCAAAACCAAATCTGTAGTTCATTTCATTCTAAATAGTAAGAAAAACATACGGGAAAAATTTCATAGCCATATTATAATATTTGTTTGCATTTTTGATGAAAAATGATGAAAACATAATTAAAGTTTTGGTACAGCTTTGTTAGACGCACCTCCCTGCCAAGTTTGGCAAATTTGTGTATGGCGTGGTAACCATGAGATTTTGGCGAGATTTTGTTTTTTGCGGATTTAGTCGTGTGCGGTTGTGGCAGTGATTAGAAAGAGAGTTTAAATTTAATAATAAATAATGATATGGTAAATCGGAAGAAGCTGGGCTGGTTGGCGACTTTTTGGCGATTTTTTTTAAAGTCGCCAAATTTGCGTTTCTGAGTCCGCGATTTTTTTCCCCCGCTCATATTTTGTTGTTTTGCTGTTTTTAAAAGTTTATTAGGGTTAATTCCCAGTACGCGGTGCCATCGCCAATTTGGCGAAAAGTTGGCGCCAAAATCCCGTTCGGAGACCTGTTAGGCTTAAACTGCGAAATGTAAACAAATGTGGCGACTAAGAAAGAACAAATAAATTGAAATACAAACTTACTGCTGGCTTTATGAAACTCGTAGGCGCACACGGGATCTTCGCTTCGCTCAGATACCCTTGCTTCACTCCGCTACGCTCCGTTACGCATCCGTCCAAAAATATTACAGAAAATCCCCAGCCGCTGGCTTCGCTACGTACCGCTGGCTATAGTACAGTAAGAAAAGCTTCCGCTGGCTGTAGAGGTCAGTAGAACAAAGCTTATCCCACAAAAAATCAAATAATCCGATCCGAATGTAAGAAACCATGGACTAGTGCGTAAATAAATAAGTAAATAATCGTCAAGTTGGCGGCAGCCCCAACTTCTTCCGATTAACCTAATGATATTTATAATTCTGATTGTTTTCTTAATTTTTTAACATTAGCGCAGAGTTGAGAATTTTATTTTCTTGATTGCATGTAAAATGCATGCACAGTTTGCATATAAAATGCATGAGCAGTTTGCCTATTAAATGCAAATTGAATATTTATTTTGCATATTTATTTTCTTGTTTGCATATATTATTATGCATTGCATATAACTTTTCTCCAAGGGAGGTGCGTAGGCGCTAAAAAATTTTGGCGCCAACTTTTCGCCAACAGAGGTTTGCCTTGTTCCAAAATTAAATTGATTGCCCTTTAGATATACCACGTGAAAAACATCACAACAGAAACGAATGACAATACAGCATATTGAAATATTTATCGCCCCAAAAAATTGCCAAATTTTCCGGCACAGGATATGGGACTTCTCCCTGCAAATTGAATATTTATTTTGCATATTTATTTTGTTTGCATATAAACATTATGCATTTGCTTGTAACTTTTCGCCAAAGGAGGTGCGTTGAAAAATTTTTTGGCGCCGTCTGATAAAGCTGTTCCCAAATTATTAAGCAAAAAAATTAAATTATCTAGTACCATTATTGTAATTAAAATTATCAAATTTGATAACAAAATAATGAATTAAAAGTATTTTAAAACATCCAGAACTAAGCAAATGAATGTATATTTACCGGAACGAAAAAAAAGTCCATCATTTGTTAGATTTGAAATTTATAGCAAATATTCTTTATGCTTTTACAGTTCGCACATGAAACTGATCATTCCAACCTGCTAAATTCACTCCTACTGCTGAAATTTTGTACATCTTGACAGAACTTCTGAATGGAGATGCTGCACAGCTGCGTTTTGAAGAGGCGAATGGCTTCCAGCTAACGGGCTTCCGTTAACAAGGAAACAATGCCTCACGTGATTCTCATAGACAGCTGAATCGCGGTAGCTTGATTTATTCATGTAAAAACGGTAAAAGATACCGCTCATGAAGAAAGGAATGCATATTTAAGCAACTCTCGCGGTAATTTAAGTATATTTTATTGATTATGTAATGAAAGGGTACTCGTTTAACATGTTGGGATTTTTTGATAATGAATTATGAGGGCCTTATGTTTTTTGAGTCAAATTTTAATTCCTGTGTATTTTTATTCCTCTACTTTTTTAATAATTTAGATATATAAAAACGCAGGAAATTTGTTTTCAAAATCCTTCATTTTTTAAACCATAACAGCATTTTATTAGAGCTTAAGGTCGCGAGCTATGTACCACTACTTATATGCTTCTTCTCAATCAAAATTTCGTACTTTAAATTTCCGGACGCAGGGCCCGATTTAGAAAATTCTTGACTACAGGCACAACTTGGAATGGGGGCCCCCTAACACTGATGTGGGCATAACCTTTCTAAAATTGGCACACACACACACACACAAAAAAAAAAAAAATCATGAATCATTGTTAAAGTACTGTAGAAGCAATTATAAAATAACATTATCAAATAACAAAAAACAATACAATATATTAACTTCATCATTAAAACACCAATACAATGCAACCAAAAAATTATTAATCCCTTATATACACTATAGCATACTATACATATGATGAACCAATCAATCAAATTTGAAAGGATATATAAAAAAAATTGCTATTAAAAAAGGTAAAATTAAAAAAAATTGAATTGGGAATTTTCTTTCAAAATAAAAATTTTTGGGGGGCCCCCAACATTCGGGGGCCTCTAGGCCCGGGCCTACCGGGCCTAATGGAAAATAAGGGCCTGCCCGGACGCACATTGTTTATTGCCCTCTGAACTCACTTTTAGCGTACATGCATCTACATTTATGTTTAATAAGGTATTCCATTGAACCCTAGGTTAATAATGTAGGGTTTATACGTGGATCTTGAGATTTTCTTCTAAGGTATCGTGATGAGAGCGATATTGTATGTGAGCTGTCGGTGCCAGATTGTTAAACGCAAGAACTCTATTCGCTTCCTCATCTATACAAGACGTGTTACAAATTATTTGTTCAAGGTCAGACTGTTAGCTTATTTTGGGGCTTTAAGATTTCCCACCTTTAACCTCTCTGTTAAAAATTATGATACTGAAACTAGAATTTGGAATTTAATAAACATATTTTAGGGTATAACGGATAATTTTGCATTGCATCCTATACGCAGAGCTCATATTTATGGATGCCTATCACTCGCTTTTCCCGTTTTGTTTTGAAAAACCAGAATTCCCTCTAAATTGACAATTGATTCTTAATTGGACAATAGTACTTTCGAGAAGATCTTATAAGCTATAGGCCCCTTCCGGGGAGTTGATCCCTCATCGGGCAGTCACCCAAGAAAGGTTCTTTGGTATTTTCCCATTATACTGACTTGTCGTCAACCTCTCGGCGAACTGCGATTCTTTGCGAGGAAATGCCGTTCTCATACACTTGCAGAGACCGGCGAGAGATTTCTGGAACATCTATTTGCAAGACGCAGACGCAATCACCGCTCCATGGCGTTACTAACAAAACAACTCTTAAGTGTATCTAAGAAGTGGACAGAAATGAAAATGAAATTTAAAGATTATGTAAAGAGTTATTTTCTGATGTAGTTCTCTCCACTTCTTACACACACTTAAACAGAGTTGCTTGTCCAATTCTCAGAGCCTTATTATACAGAGCCACTCGAGTGGCGAACGCGCCACCGCTTCAGACGCTCAGACAAGCCACTCTAAGTGATACACTCAATCATATGGAGCTTATTTTACTAAGCCACATCTGTGGCTACAGGTGGCGTCTGTCGCATAAGCGGGCCACTCCAGACGCCAACCACCCTCGCTTCCTGTGGCGCCCCTGCGCGACTGTGGCTTTGGTAGAGGACCATTGTTTGATATGAAGCTTATTATACTGAGCAACTACACAGCGCCACCTTTCCGTCACTAGCTTTGGCTTGACTCTTCACTCAGTCATCCCTTTGACGTTGTTTGGGCTGGTTGTAGGCTATAAATTTGCTTTCAAAATGCCGAAAAATAATAATATTCCTCAGTGGATTATCATGCTTCTTGACAATCTCAATGAAGACGGTTTTATAAGTAACACTGAGTTTGAAACAGCTTCATCTATTATTTTTTTGTTAGTAATTAAACAAATTCACTGCATTTTAAGGGGGTCCAGGACACAAAATTCTTCAAATTTTTAAAAAAAAATTTACTGCATTATAAATTATGTGTTTTTTCACTTAAAATGACGTTTAAATTATGTTTCTATCTTAATTAGAACAGGAGATATTAATTTTATTTTTGTAACACTAGGGGATTCGCCTCTAGGCTCGCTACGCTCGCTCCTCTGTTATGGCTAATAGCGAGATACACAGAGGTGATTCTCGGGCAATGTAACAGCTTCCATCCATTTACTGTTGTCACCCTTAATGCGAAGGGCGTTTCATCACTGTTGAATTATCAGCTTTAAAATTCAATTAAAAATCGAAAATTTAAGATATAGAGTTGAAATGAAGTTTATATGAATAAGAAAGCTTTCAGCTTCCAGATGATGTAAATATTTTCTTTGTAAGATTAAAAACTCGAGGAGCATAGATATTACATCCACATAGGGGACGATATTTCTTGAAAAACTGTGTTTCATTTTTTGATGAAAAGATTAGTCTGTTTTAAAATATTTTTAAACAAATGAGGTCTAGTTTGAAAGAGAAATGTCTGTAGTCTTAGATTGTAAAAAGATCAAAATTCTACGATCATTTTTTGGCGAGTTATCGTAATCTGAAGATGAAAAAGTCAATATTTTCCCACAAAACATAAAGTTTAAAAAAGTTCGACGAAGATGAGACATGTCTTACTTTGGTCCCCCCTTTTTCTGCATCCATTGGTATCGCTCTCGACCCCATACCCCCAGCGGTTTCGGGGGAGATAGATTGACAAGCTTTTGATAGCGGCAGTTACTTTTTTTTTATAATAGAGAGATTCTAATAGTAGCCAATCTGTGAATGCGTTTTTCTGCATTATGGGGTTTTTCACCATTTCCCATCTTTAAATTGTTATAAGTCAAGAACCATTAGTGATAAATGGCTCAAAATTGGAACATGTCTTTTTCAATTATTTTACTTTGATTCAGCATATTTGAAAAAATATTTACTTTTGAAAATATGATTTTTTAAAAATAAGTTACATCATTATTTTTTTTTTGAAATTTTTATTCTAGATATTTTTAATTTTTTTTATTAACATTTTAAAAAACACTGAATCAAAATTAAAACTTATATATTTTTGTTTAATTAAATGAAAAAAAAATTGAAATTCGACAAATAATATTTCGAGTTATACCGATTTTAAATTACCCCATTTTTAAAAAAATTTAAATTTTTAAATTTAAAAAACTTTGAGAAGTTTTATGATGTGATTTTTTTTTACAAATTATATGGTTAACGATCACAAAATTCAAAATTTTAACTTAATAAATAAATGAAAATCATGACAAAGCCACGTGGAAGCTAGGCCAGGCCATTGCTGTGGCTTGAATGCGCCACAGCTTTGGCCAGCCCGGGCGTCTTTAGTGTGGCGCGCGTTCGCCAGTCCAGGGGCTCTGTATAATAAGGTTGTTACATACATTTTTTCATGTAATCGAATTACCGCATATACCACAGAAATTAAAAAGGTAGTTTACGAAAAATATGCGATATGAAAAGTCAGCATCATCTGTTTTTTCTTCAACTCCTTTGGTTTTTAAAAAAACTTTTTGACTCTAAAATATAGTTCACAAGAGTGGAAATGTAGAGTTAAATAATTACAAGATAAAAAGAACTTTTTATAATTTTCTGTTGAATCATATAAACTAATTGCATAAACCTTCACTTAATTATTTTTTTCACTTTCTTTTATTTAATTTTAATCACTTTTTAGTCGTTTCTACTATCCACAGACATTATAAACTGCTAACTTTTATAATTTTTTAAAATTTTTGGCACAATATTTTTGTAAACAAACTAAATTCACATGTATTCTGTTTTCAAAATCGTCAAACACCGTTACGCAAAAGTGCAAGCATTGAATTCGATCGAAGCGCCACCTTGCGGATTTTTCCGAACTAACTTTCCATACAAAACAAATTAACTGAAAATGAATTCAATTCTCCTTAAAGATGGCTAAAAGTATTAAAAGAATGCATTGTCATCGTGTTCTGAGCTATTCTAAAAGTTTCAAATGTCTAGCTAGTCGGGAAGTTGGTTAAAAATCGATTGCAAGATTTGTACTGGACAAACACACACACACAAACAAACAAGAAAGCGTGTTAATAAAAACATGGTAATAATAAACACACACACAAACAAACAAGAAAGCGAGTTAATAAAAACATGGTAAAAATTAGTATTTTCTGGTATTCATTTATTTAAAAGGTGACTTTTTTGTATAAAAACTAACGACTTTCTACGTAACGTTGGCTACAGGTCGGTATAATGGGAGAGTACCGATTCTTTTTCCTGAAGTGTGAAACGTGACCAAAGTGAACGTCAATAGGATCTCACCCCCTTCCCCTGGCTAAGCCCAAGATGCGGCAAGGAGAAGATTATTGCCAATCATCTCCCACTCTTCGCCAAACATCGACACTTGCGCCAAGGAACAGCAGTCAATGCTCGAACAGGCGTCTTTTTTTGGAATTGGGTGATGGTTTAATCCTAAGAAAAGGAAATGTTTACAAGAGACGAGCGGAGAAGAATATACATCTACTGCCAATAACTGAGAGGCAATATTTAACCCTATGCCAATTAGAATATTATTTACTGTGAATTGCTCCGTAATCTAAAATGTTGACTTTTCGTGTTAATTTTTTTAAATTGAAACTAATAAGACACCCCTCTAGCTTTTATCAAACTTTTAAACTAGCAAAAGAAAAATATATGGTTAACTTAAAGCAAGTTATGAGACGATATTTGATAGACGATGAAATTGGAGTTTGGCGAAATTTTCCCAAATTAAAACAGCGGAAAACGTGAAATTTTTATACGGTGTTGAAAAAATTAGTAAAAGGTGAATGTAATTTTTCAGTAGAAGAGGTCATTAGTGTAATCATTACATTTTAATGACGTTATACTCCAACAATATTTGGAGGAAGGAATTTGGAGAAAAAACCCTGGAATTTTATCTCTTATTCTATCAGTTTTTACGCAATGAGAGATGCTAAAAATCCTATTAATTTATTTGGTTGTACTTTTTTTTATTTTGAGAGTGCTAAATATAAATGTAAATATTGATTAATTTTCAGAGTGCTTACTTAACGGACAAAAAAAAAAGCATTTGTGGATAGTTTTATTTTTGGAGAGGATTCCAAAATTTATAATATTCATAGTAAACTATAATTTTTTCTGGCAATATTTGAATTCTGATCTTTCTATTAGTTTATAAATCTATTTACATGATACATTTCTGAACAATAATCGTTTAAAATTATGACACAAAATAGATATTTATGGATCTAACACAGAAAGTATGATAAAGTCATAAAAGGAAGATGCTAAGATCTGATTTTGGTGTTGATTCTGATAATAGGAGAGATGAAATTTTTGAGGAAATCAGGGTGAGATATGCCACTGATCCAAGAATATGCAAGTTGAGAGAAACATCTCTAATCGTTTGTGCTATCATCTTAATCTAAGCTCAGCAAAAGAATTACGGCGAGAAACTAGACGAGCAGTCAAAGGTCAATTAGACGGCCGCATTTGACATTTGAGTCGAGACCTTATCTGTTTTGTTTTTTCTGCATCCTAGTAGCTAGGTCAACGAACGCGCTGTTTTTATATCTGCTTGTTTGCCTTACTATTTACTTGACCTATATTTCTTCTCAGGGTGTTTTATCTACCAAATTCATAATAAATCACGTAATTTAATATCTCAAGTTACATTGAAATCCTCGAGACAATCCGACTGATGCAAAAATTTTTTACAGAAGGCACGGAACAGAAAAGGAATTTACTTCAGACTTCTTGTCTGCTCGGGGCAATTATTCTCGGGAGATATTCCTTTTCCAACTACTTACATATTTTCTGATACAGTTGCAATTTCTTTAGATATTAAGTGTTTAATGCAAGAAAAGATACAAAATCATTCACCCTTGCGCTTTTAAACATTTTGATATCATAGCACCACGAGCTGGACAGGAAATTTAACGGTAGTAGTATATTTCTTATAATTTTGACCATGACCGTCAAAATATTTTTGACTCGTTATGTCGAAGAAGAAAACATTTAATCAGTGCGAAAAAAAGATACAGTTCCAAATTTTCTTTATATTAAATAATAATAATTGTGACGTTTGGTTCTTTTGTATTATAAACTTCAGGTGTTGAACAACATAAACATTTATTGAGAATTAGAAAACAAAATATTTATCACAAGAGACTGAGATGCCCTACTCGACCATCTCAGGAGATTCCCTACTCGGCGATCCCAGCGAAGTAAAATTGTACATAACTGGTTCCTTGTCCTAAATACAACCTTAAAAAAATATTCCATCATATTGACTAAAAATATATAGAAGTTGCCATCTTCAGTTACTGTAAAATACGAATAATACAAAATATAATATCACGCGAATAATACAAAATATAATATCACGCGTGCAAACAATCTCAGGTGCAGGAATCTAGCAAATCTTATATTACGTCATAGTGGTAGGCTGAATTCCAAACATCACAATAATAATAATAATAATAATTTATGAATGTATGAAAGGACGCGTAAAAAAAGAAAAAAAATTACAAATGTGAAGGACAATACTAGCTTATAACCACGAATGTTGACAGTGACGGACTACCATAGTGACTTGACGTCGAAAGCCGATTCTATTTCCGGAGAAACGACTCTTACCTGGCACCTGGATGATCAGTAGGGTGGGTCGAAATAAATAAAAATTTTTTTCGGAACGCTTTAGTGCGGAAAAGTTGCCTATTGTAAAAAGAAGAAAAACGGCATAAAAAAAATTAAAATCGGTTAACATCTTCCATTCACGCATCGTACTTGAAGTTTATGAAAAATTGCAAAAATCCCGATTTTTTTGCAATTTTTTTCTGTTTGTTAAAACTTTAAAATAAACATGCTTTAGTGTTTTATGCTTGTTTTATGGGTTAAATAACCTAAATAAATTAAATTCTGATCAATAATCTATTTTTTTCCGTTCGCGCAACGTCTTAGAAAAAACAGAAATTTATCAATATTTTGCAATTTTTACTGTGCTGCTCTTCGTTCGTTTTGCTAGAACAAAACGCACCAGAACTCACTTGAAATAGGTTGAACTTGTTTAAACTCAATTGAAGTCAATTCACACCTACTGAGGAAAGTTGGGGTCTTTTCTTTGACGGACAAAAAGACGATACTTTGTTCGTTGAAAAATAGAATGCCAAGTAATTTCGCAGGAATGGGAAAGAAGAACACTATTCTCTAATTTGAACCTGGATCAACTTATATTGAACATGTATCTCCTTCCTCGAGTCTATCAAATGATATAACTCATAGCATTATTTCTCGTTTGTCTGAACTATCAATATCACTAGAAAAACAACAAGTAGTAGGGTGTAATGGCAATGTAACCAACTCTGGATGGAAGAACGGTGTCATCCACCGACTAGAAAATCAAGTAGGACGCCCGCTAACAGTGGTGCATATGCCTCCTGCATTTTAATGAGCTTCCTTTTCGCCACATTTTCCAACATATTGACGGTCAAACTGCAGGACCTAATTCTTTTAGTGGGCCGATCGGGCAGCAACTCACTTGCTGTGAAAAACTCCCTGTGGTTCATTATGAACCCATAGATTGTTCGATTCCTGATATAGACAGGAATCTGTTGAGCAAAGACCAACAGTATTTGTTTGACATTTCAAATGCATTCACCTTGGGACAATTCCAGAAGACTTGGCAAATAGGTACCCTGTCCTTTGTACCATACCAGATGGCTAACTGCGGCTAACCGAGTCCTTAGGTTTTATATAAGTTCATCATATCCATCCCGAAACGTAAAAGAAATAGTTGGCTTCGTCTTGAAATCATATATGGCTATGTGGTTTACCATAAAAAGAACAAATATTTTACTGACGGACGAAAACATGTCTTTCAAGCAATCCAAACATCACGGTTTTTATCCGACGAATTACTTCAAGTTGTCGATCCAGTAATTCAACGAAATGCATTCTTTGCGCACCCAGAGAATGTTCTGTTGGCAATGCTTGTTGAGGAAACATATTCTGAATATGTTGAAGAGAACATATTCGGGAGCTTGGTTACAGAAGGATCTTAAAAGCAAGACAAACAGTCCCAAATAAGAAGACTGATAGAAATTTCTTACCATCAAAGATAAACTTTCAAGCTTCCGATTACATTGAAATTATTAATTGGAATTCTTGTGTGGTGTATCCTCCCCCAATGGTGCGGAACCTAAGTGAATATGATATTAAATCATTCATAAATTCTGATACTATGCCAATGAGAGAAATACTAAAGTTTCCCGGTCACACCCAGGTTGTGGAGAGGTGCGTCAAAATTGTGACAAAGGCCTCGAATAAGGTATGTGGACATGAAGCTAGAGATGGCTATATCCGAGCAACACTGAAGTCTGGATCTGTTATGCACCATTTCTCCAAAATATCAGACGTTAAATATGTATAGATATAAAAAAGAAAAAGTAAAAAACAGAGTAAAATAATTCTACTCTATGGAAAATCTTTGTAAATAGATTTAAATATAATGTAAACACCACACCCAACAATTGGATGGTTGGTTGGGTAGGTTGTGGGTGGAACTCGACGTGCAACCATCTCCGCGTGGTGAGTTCTGGGTCGTTTTGTTCTAGCAAATCGAGCGAAGTGAAAACTGCGAAAAATTGCTAAATTTCTGTTTTTTCAAAGACGTTCCGCGAACAGAAAAAATTAGATTTATGACCAGAATTTAATTTATTTAGGTCATTTAAACCATACAACAAGCATAAAAAGCTAAAGCATGTTTATTTTCAAAGTTTTAACTAACAGAAAAAAAATTGCAAAAATTTCGTGATTTTTGCAATTTTTCATAAACTTCCAAGTACGATGCGCGAATGGAAGATGTTAACGGATTTTAATTTTTTTATGCCGTTTTCTTCTTATTACAATAGACAACTTTTCCGCACTAAAGCGTTTCGGAAAAAAAATATTTATTTTTCTCGACCCACCCTAATGATCAGGCACCTAATATCCACTGTGTCGGGTAATCTTACTATTTCGGTAAAACTGCAGTTTAGGGTGCCCCTTGTTTTTTGGTGCCTATAGTGCCAACGTGCCATTTAAGTTGGCGGCGATTAATATCCATCGTGATATATGCGTCACGAAACATGCGTCACGATAAACACGTCAGAAATTTGCAGGAGTAACAATATTCGCTCCCGCGTGAGAAAACTCGCACACTTGGCGTTTATTAAAACAGAGAGAGAACCAAATTCCGGGGGCACCCTCAAGTGCAGTAAAATTGCACTTCGGGGTGCCCCCCTTTTTTTTGGCGCCAATAGTGCAAACGTGCTATTTAAGATGGCGACGATAAACATCCATAAAAGCAATGAAAATGCAATAAAAAGAAAAATCTATGAGTATTAAAGTAGTAAAAAACAAAGTATAGAAAATTTTTATACGCAATTGAATTGTACAAAATTTTCATATTTGCAATTGTAAAAATAATTTAAATAATTTAATTTAATTTAAATAATTTAAATAATTCTATGACTTTCATTTCATAGCTTGGTAAAATTTTGTAAAAATGCACTTCGGGGTGCCCCTTGTTTTTTTGGTGCCAATAGTGCAAACGTGCCATTTAAGATGGCGGCGATAAACATTCATCGTGATATATGCGCCACAAAATAATCACATGACAAACACGTCAGAAATTTGCAAGAGTAACAACATTCGCTTCCGCGTAAGAAAACTCGCACACTTGGCGACCAAATTCCGAGGGCACCCCATAGTGCAGTGAAGCCACTATTTCTTCATCACGCCTTATCGGGCTTCTTAGTAGTCACAATGCAGCATAGTGGTCGTTTCCCTTGCTTAATCAGTATATTTTCACTTGTATAATACTTATTGTTATTCACTTGTATATTACTTTCATTAAACAGCTGGTTAGATAGCCATGAAAATAGGGTTTACCCCACGACACAGACTTCATGGAACACACACACACACACACACACACACCAAAAATAAATAAATAAATAAAAGGGAAAGTTAACTTTTTTTCCAATTTTTTATGTACACTGACGAGCCCACTAGTACGAATTCAACAGTTCTGTCCATTTTCATTTATGCTCCTAGAATTTCATGAAGATTCGAGTTTTAGCAGATTTTTATCAAAAGTAAGAGCTCTTAAAGAGTCAAAGACTAGCAGGACCATACTGGTTAATTTAGACCATTAGGACTTAAAACACCTATATCCACGGGAAAAATAAATATTTCATTTCCCCAGAGAGTTCCGAATGTCTAGATAGCATGCGAAAGTAACAAAAGGTATGGAAAATATCAAATTTGCAATATTTAAAAAAATTTCCTTCCGTCAGTTTCATTTTAATCTGAATAAAAAAGCCATCATCATCTAGAAATTTGTTATTTCTACTACTTTAGAAAAGCCAAGATGCACTCTAAAAACAGGTTAAAACCTCTAAGAAATACACTCTCAGTCTTTCAGAAAAAAAAATTCATTATCTTCAGAAGACTTAAGATAGTGGAATGAGAAGAGGGACATTTATGCGTCTATCGGCACTACATTTCGTCAGTTATTTTAAGAGTTTGTGGAAAACAAAATCCCTAAACGCGGATTTAAAAAAACATTCTGAGAATCCATGGTTTTCAAGCCCTCCAGTGATCCTCCTGAATTCAATTTAATGTTAACAACTGTCGGGCGAATGATATTGGAAAGACTCAACTTCGAACGGATGTTAGTTCCCTTTTTTGTTTTGTTCTATCGTCACGTACGGTGCCTTTGCTCTCCTATACCTACAAAGGCATAATTTCATATCTTCAAGATAGTATGAAGCCAAGAGCATATCTTATATATTATCGAAGAAAATCATTATGAAATGAGTATCAAATTATGCTTATACTGACTGACTGACTGACTGCGACAGTATTTGTATTTTGCAGTCAGCCAAAACAGTATTTCTGAAAGAGCGTTTTAATGAACTTCGCTGTTTTCGGTAAGATACCTCTTAATTTAACAAACAGTGGAACAAATTACATTCGACTAACCTGAAACTCTTTGCGACTTTCATCAAGAATGTGAACATGGTATAGGGCAGGGGTACCCAAACTGCGGCCCACTAAGCTTTTATGTGCGGCCCGAAACACTCGCACTCTTTATCGGGCAAGCGCTTTTGTAAACACAATTTTGGAAATAAGTACCTGAAAAATACAAAACTGTACAAAAATGGGCCACTTGCTGCTCAAGTTGTTCGCTTCTTCGTATCTTTGTAAATCATCCCATTCCAAAATGAGCCATGTATATAGAACCGTATTAGCCAACGTATATAGAAATCAAGGTATACCTTGACGATGTATTGAGAGTAACACGCACAAAGAAAAAAAGTCGGTTAGTCGCCGGAATAAGTGGGTTCCGCAACCCACTTCGCGTAGGTATTGTGAGAGGTGTGTTAAACAAACCACTACCCGTGTCTTTGAACGCGGATGTGAGTGAGTTAAAATACTACTGAGTTATCGCAACTGTGTTATCGAAACAAGTGTGTTAAATAACTTATGTTATGTGAGTTTACTGAGCTGGAAAACCAACTAAGTATTAGACTGTAAATGTCATGCACCTTGAAAGGCCGAAATGAAGTATTCGGGATGAAAATTTTAGAATATACTTAAATTTTTATCCATTATCTTTAAAAAGGAATTTAATTTTTGGAATACAATGTCTACTTTTTTAGACGAGATTAACAAAAATTCTTTTCTGTTATTCCAAATCAATTTTTTTATATTTAATTTTTAACTAATGGCTATTGTTCTCAACATAGAAATTATTTCCTTTTTGTAGAAATGTTTTCATTTAAAAGAGTATCTTTCAAATTCAAGTTTTTGAACAATTTTGTAGAATTTTTTTATGAAGTAATAAATGTACAAAGCAATTATCAGCTTCAGAAAAATTTTGTAACAAAATTAGCATTCTTTTACGAAAAGAAGCTGAAGTTCTTATGCGTATGTTATTAATATTTTACGTCTTGATCTGCAAGGCAGACGCTTAAGTCCATAATAAAATGATGGGATTCGCTTGCTACGCGTAGCAAGTATAAACCTGATTTGTCTAAAATAGTCAACAATTTGTCTCAATATAAAAAAAACACTCATCTTTAACATAAATGTTTGTATCCACTTATGTTTTCAGTTTTATTTTTTACATTGTCATATTATAAAGGTATGGTGTACTATGTTGCGGCCTGCGTAATGTAGCAAACATAGGCATGCGGCCGGAGAGAAAAAAAAAAGGTTGAGTATAGCTGGTTTAGAGAGTCGAAGTTCGGAATGATATAAAAAATTATATCTGCAGCTTATGAAAATAAGATTATTTTCAAGTCTGGTGAACCAAGATAATGAGCAGGAAAAGAAAATCCATTCAAAGTTAAAGAACCAACAGGATTTCTGGCAGTGGAGTGTGAAAATGCAGTTGAAGTTACTCCAGATACTCAGTCAAAAGAAACACCGAGAACGTAATGGTGTTGAGTTCTTTGTGCGATAATCTCTGATGAAAATCTAGATTTAGTAAAATGATCTAATAAAGTTCTTTAAAACGTTTGCAACATTTGTTTACATCTAGCTTCTGTAACTTTTATGTAACTGCAGAAACTAAATATAGCGAGAGAATGTAGCTAAATATAGCGCTAAACTAAATATAGCGCTGCAAAGGGTATGCGAATTCAACCATCCTATAATAAATAAAATTTTTAGAAGGAGAAAAAAAACACCCAATATTCTTCGAATTAATGTTTTAAAGTAATGTAATAATTCATTTTTTAACGTAGGATTGCGTTCCTCAATAACGGTCCTTCGGAGAGAAAAAAAGTTGTCCTGCGTCGCGAGTTATAATTTTGGCCGCGCGACAAATCCAGTAGCAGTAACAGTTAAACAGAAAAATGCGTTAAAAAAAGGGGGGGGGGTTAAAGCAAACGATAAGTAATCCTACTTTAATAATCCGTGGTATTTTCGCTAGAGGAGACTATCTGAAATACATTTTTTTGGCAATAATAGAACTTGTAAAACAATAAAACTCAGTAAAATATAGACAGAGGTTTCGAGATTCTTATAAAATCGTATTAGCATCCAACGAAAAATTAAGTTTGGGAACTTCTGATCTTGTGCATCTTTATCAAGGGAGAATCGTTTGTAAAACTTAACGTATCCGACTACAGTCGGAGCCGCTTTTTTCCCTCCCAAACTTTACTTGTGTAAATTTTTGTTCTATTTTTTGAGGGAATATAGTATAAAAATAATAAAATGGGGAAAAAATAGCCCATAACTATGCAACTTTTTACAAAATTGAAGAGTTTTCGTCTAAATTTGGCAAATTTTTACATAAACGGCTCTAGCTCTAAAACAATTTATGCATATAACATTAATTTTTTTATCATATATAAGACTCATAAGTATAATGACCTTAAAAACTAATCGATATCTTGAAATCTAACAAAAATACAGGTCATTATATGCAATTATATGTTAAATTTAAGTAATATCTCATGAGATTTTTTTTATAAATACAGCCATATATCAATAAATAATACATCTAGAGCAGGGATGGTGAACCTGTGACCAGCGGATCACATAGTGACACGCTAAACAATTTCGAACGACACACGAGACGATCACATTGTTGTATGGACGAATAAATTTGCATAACTAAACGTAAACATCGAAAAAAAAATTACAAGATCTGGAAAATTGTGGCGAATACATTTCAACAACAACAACCACTGAAATTATTATTTTAACTGATTGGAACTCGTTGCCTAATTCGCTTATGTCGATGAAAAAGTTAGCAAGAGCTCTTTTGACAATTTTTGGATCAACTTATGTTTGCGAGCAATTGTTTTGGACAGTGAATTTTATTAAAAGTAAGAACAGAAATCGCCTAGGCATCGACTTGTCCGCTTTGTGAGTACGATTAAAAGTTTCAAATATCGAACTACGTATAAATAAACTAGCTGAAAACTCGCACTTCGCTACGGAGTACATTCAAATTAAATACAACGGTTAATGTATGCAATTAATGCCAAAAAATAAATATACAGTAACCACCGCTTATAGTGATCAGTGGTTATAAGAATCAACCGTTTATAAGAATCAATATCGCAAAAACAAAAACAAATGTATTATTTCCATGTTAAAATTTCCGCTTTAAAGAATCAATCCACCGGTTATAAGAATCAGTTTGCAATCTTCGCCTTCCTTTCATTTTTCCAAAAAATGCCACTTGAACTCTCAAAAGGTACGAAATTCTTTCTTAGGTTTTTGAAAAGAAAGATTGATAAAACTTTGGGGTGGAAAACAGTCGTAAAATACATTCCTTTAGACATAACTTAAGAGTTTCTCTTTATACGTTTTTGCTAAACACTGTCTTATTAGCTTTACCCAAGGGCATCTAACCCGCCCGGGTCCGATTTCGCTTTTCTCCAGACAGGCACTCTTTTTTTCCCACCGCTTACTTCCTGGTTGCGGATTTCTGGACCCTGAAACACATAAATCTTCCGCGAAGTGTCCACCATCACTTACGCAAACGGGACAGTGGATTCAGCACTTCAAACCGTGAAACGTAAACGGATCCATTTTGTTGAATCAGATGAACCAGATGCTGAATCAAACGTTTCACGGTTTGATTCAGAATCAAACCGTGAAACGTAAGCTATAAAGTGAATCTTCGTCTGAGACTGTAATAAGCATACGTCGCTAGTATTCACTTTAGTTTTCTAACAAAATTGCCAGTTAGTGTTAGAACTTTTTGATAGTCGAATTCAAATATGATAAAAACAAGGAAAACTCTTAGTTTTTCTGAAAAACAGAACTTGTTAATTAGATATGATGCTCTTCCAAAGTGTAGTCAAAGAGAAGCTGCCTCTTGTTGATTTTATAATCATGTGTTGTTACTTATAGGTCTAGAAATTGAGTTATAGTATTTGTTTAGAAATTGAGTATTTTTAAAATTATAAAAAATAATTTTAATAAATGATAAATAACGTAAATTAAAGAGTATTTAATGGTAAATTATGTATATATGTGCCTTTGTGTTTAGATATATATATGTACAAGTATATATTTGTGTATGTGTGCCTGTCCAAAGGGAAGTTTCGGTTATAAGAATCAACCGCTTATAAGAATCAAAAACAGTAACAACAAACGTGATTCTTATAAGCGGAAATCACTGTATATATATATATATATATATATATATATATATATATATATATATATATATATATATATATATATATATATATATATATAATAAATACGACGATCAATCTATACAATTGATGTAAAAAACCCCCCGAAAAAAACATTTATAAAAAATCGTAAGGGATATTTTTATAGACAAAATAATGTAGAAGAAAATATTCAAATTAAATCTAATAGGACACATACTAAAGAATATAGTACAGTTAATATAGTACAGTTTGAGAAACAAACCTTTTATTGTATTTTAATATTTTTTGGATAACGTCCAATCGTCTGCCGCATTATAAAGAAAAAGAATATCATTTTTGTCTATTTCATTGTTATAGACGTGACGATAAATTTATTTTAAGTACCAGAAAAAGAAATCACGTGATCAGCATTTAATAAATAAAATTCTAAAATTTAATCTTCAAAAATTCACCAAAAAATCAGAAAATAGAGATAAAGATCTGTAAAAGATTTCATTTTAAAGGAATTTTTATGGTTTTCTCGTGATATAAATTTTATAACCCTCAAATTATTATTTTATATACAAACTTAAAAAAAAGTTACTAAAACAGCTTAAAAATTTAATTTAAAAAAATCTAAGAAGAATTTTTTAAAAATCTTTCTTAGTGTACCCCTACTAAGAAGAATCTCCATACAAAATTTCAGCCCTTTAGGTCCAGCGGTTTAGTCTGTGCGTTATATGTCAGTCAGTGAGTCAGTCAGTTACGGAAATGTTTTATATATATAGATTATCGTCCGAAAGACGATACCAAGTGTCACATTAAATTTTATAATTCTGTACTTATTTTCTTCCTGATATTGATAGTTTTAAATAAACCATAATAAAAATTAAAGTTGTTTTTGTTTAAAATTTATATCGTATAATTTTTTGAATATCCAAAGACCGAAAATTTTTTTAAAAATTGACACGCGATGTTAATTTCTATGGTTTCAACACCCATAGTTTCATTTTTTGACACGCGTTAGAAAAAGGTTCGCTATCCCTTCTCTAGAGCGTAATCTGCGATTCGTTACATTCTTAATTCTATGAAAAACATACTTAACAAATTTCATAGACATATCATGATTATACAGTGATTTCCGCTTTTAAGAATCACGTTTGCTATTACTGTTTTTGATTCTTATAAGCGGTTGATTCTTATAGCCGAAATTTAGTTTTAGACAGGCACACACACACACCTATATATAGATATATGAGATAATTTACCATAAAATACTCTTTAATTGACGTTAATTATCTTATTAAAATTATTTTTTATAATTTTAAAAATACAACTTAATTTCTAAGACTTATAAGTAGATACACATGAATATAGTAAGAGAAGAAAAAATCCAATATTTGTTACAACATACCTGCTAAACAGTTTTAACATTTCAACTACAGGAAAGGAGCAAGAAAAAGTTTTCTATGAAATTTTGACGTAAGGAAGTTTTCAGGAGGCTGTTTATACCTCTTTCAATACTAATAGTCTCAGACGAAGATTCACCTTCTAGCTTACGTTTCACGATTTGATAACGTGCTGAATTTACTAATGTCACGTTTGCCTAAGTGATAGTGGACATTTCGCCGAAGATTTATGTGTTTCAGGGTTCAGGAAGCCGCGACCAGGATGTGGGAGGTGGGAAAAAAGAGTCCCTATTTTTGTTTGTCAGTGGAGAAAAGTGAAATCGGACCCGGACTGGTAAAGAAGGGTCAAGCTAATAGGACAGTGTTGTGCTAAAGCGTTTAAGGGGAAACTATTATGTTATGTCTAACAAAGAAAGGGATGAATTTTACGACTATATTCCATCCCATCTTATCAATCTTTATTTTTAAAAAAAGTAAGAAAGAACTTCGTGCCTTTTGAGGGTTTAAGTGGCTTTTTTTGAAAAATGAAAGGAAAGCGAAGAGTGTAAACTGATTCTTAAAACCGGTGGATTGATTCTTTAAAGCGAAAATTTTAACATGGAAATAATACATTTGTTTTTGTTTTCGCGATATTGATTCTTATAACCGGTTGATTCTTATAACCACAGATCACTATAAGCGGTGGTTACTGTATTTTGATTTATAACAATAGTCGTATATATTTTGGACGAAAAAAAAAGTTCTTCGGTAAACACAACTGAAGTTTTCACTTGTATCGAATTTGACACCAGTTGCTCTTTGAATCACTAAATTTATTTCTAACTAACTGAATACTCGTGTTTCGCTACGGGGTGCATTCAAATTAAATAAAAAATTATGCATTTAATGCTAATGTTGCTAATGCTAACAAGTATGCATTTAATGCTAAAATAATATTAATAAAAAATCGTAACCGATATTTTTTATAGACAAAATAATGCAGAAGAAAATATTCAAATTAAATACAACGGTCAATGTATACAAATAATTTGTATGTTCAATATCCATAAAACGTACTAATTTGAATTAAATTCTTAAAAACTTTCCATCTCAATTATTCTAGTGGTTAAATTTTATCTTTTACTGTATTTCAAATTTTTTGTCAATTTATTTCGTTGTTATGCACGTGACGCAAAATTAATTTAAAGTATCACAAAAAGAAAAGCAACCACGTGATCAGCATTTAATAAATTAAATTCTAAAAATTAATCTTTAAAAATTCACCAAAAATCAGAAAGGGGAGGTAAAGATTCGAAAAAAAATTCATTTGATAGGAATTTTTATGATCTTTCTCGTGATATAAATTTTATAACCCTCAAATTATTATTTTAAATGCAAACTTTAAAAAATATTACAGAAACAGCTTAAAAATTTAATTTTAAAAAATCTAAGAAGAATTTTTCAAAAATCTTTCTTGGTGCACCCCTCTACACTATAAGAACAATCGTCATGCAAAATTTCAACCCTTTAGGTCCAGCGGTTTGGTCTGCGCGTTATCTGTCAGTCAGTCAGTCATGGAACTGTTTTATAGATGATCGTAGAGAAAAAAAAGAATATTTAGAAAGAAAAATTAACATTCTTTAAGTAGCAGGAATAAATTTTTAAAAAAAAATTTTCATCAAAATCGACATTTTAAAAATTGTTTGATACTTGAAGTTTGAATTTATAATGATGATAATAACACTTGATGTTATCAATTGACGGCGCGTTACGCACAAACTAAACTCAATAATAGATTTCTAATTTTGAGTCCAAATCTAGTTTTTGATTGCATTTTAATCGCAGGTTGAAAACAAAACAAATTTTTTTAAAAAAATACATGTTTTAGATAAGACAAACTTACTATGAGGTAAACTTCATAAAATCCTCGTTTGGTCCGGGACAAATAAGAATACATGGTGGATTCCAGAAAAACTTTTCACCAAATGCACATGGAATGAGTTTCCTTTTCATACAGTCCTCACTGTACACTTTTTGTCTGGACCTCTTCCGCACGTTGCACGAAACGGGGAAACGACGGTGATTATGAAAAATTGATGATACAACAACATGAACCAACGCCCTTGACCGAAAGTTCTATAAATAGGGAAGGCCTACATCAAAGCAACTCCCTCTCTCTGCCGGCATGAATGGAACAGGTTTCCGAATATCACGTGAAATTCTTTTTATTTTTCGGTTTCTTCGGCTGAGCACGTACCTACCTCTCAGACAACCCGATGCGGCAGGGTCAGCTGAAATCTGTTTATTCGACCAAGAAAAAACAATGATGAAGAGAAAATGGAAATGGCAAATATCTCATCGCTTAGCACTCACGCCACTTCCTCGTGTTACGCACGTTTTCTTATGGGATTTAATGAGGAGTCATATCACGAGGGTGATCCAGTAAAGAAAAAACACACAGGTTCTAGGAACAGTTCAGAATTCTGTTGCTGAAAAACAACAGTGTGCTTCAGAATTCTAGGAAGTTAAATGAGCTTCGGTTTCATTATGCAATGCATAAGTTGGAGACGGAGTCATCGAGACTGTAGATCAAAATCGAAAATTCTCTTTCCATATAAGATATTCAATGAGAGCTTCGTAACTGTCTATTTTTTACCATGTTTTTATTAACTCGCTTTTTTGTTTGTTTGTGTTTTTGTTCCGTACAAATCTTGCAATCGATTTTTAACTAACTTACCGACTAGCTAGACATTTGAAACATTTAGAATAGCTCAGAACACGATGACAATCCTTTTTTTAATACTTTTAGCCCTCTTTAAGCAGATTAAATTCATTTTAAGTTAATTTTGTTTTGTAGACTGGTGCAGCCATCTATCGGCCGGGACGGGAACGAAAAGTTAAACGCAAGTTAACTTCCAATTAACTTCATTTTCTTTCAAGTTGATGGGATAATTCCTCAAAAAAATTTAAAAAGTATTTATTAATACATAGAATTGTCAAGTTTATATGATTCAACAGAAAAATTTAAAAACATGGTATATAAAAAGTTCTTTTTATCTTGAAATTATTTTCACTGAACGCGGAGTTTAGCCAATATTTAAAAATGGCGTATACAGTTCTGAAGTATCTCCAGATTTTCGACTTTTAAGCCCTTTCGTATTAGTTCAATGAAATGACATGTTTCATGTTACATATAATGCTTAGGAAATGTATGAAATACTAAGCGTTTCATGCTTTGACGTCCCTTTTTGGCCTTCTATAGATTTTCTAGGCATTCTGTACATCAATGCCTAATTTCAAACATTGTCGGTAACATACCTATGGTGCCCGGTATAAAGGGATTAAATCAAAAACAGTGATTTAAATATACCAAGTTATTGGCTTTTATACCAATCGCAGGACAATTTCGACTTGAGTCTTTTGTCGAAAATGGACTTTTGTATATAAAATCGATAGACTAAAACTTTTTAAACAAGTCAAAAGATTTTTTTAAAAAAATCAATACTAACAAATATCTAAAAATAACATTTTTGACTTCAGCCCTTTATACCGGGAACCGTAGATATAAAAAGTAGAGAAAAAAAACATGGTCTACTCATGTATATATGTGTAATCTATATATAAAACAGTTCCGTGACCGACTGACATACAACGCACAGACCAAACCGCTGGACCTAAAGGGCTGAAATTTTGCATTGTGATACTTCTTATAGTGTAGGCGTGCACTAAGAAAGATTTTTGAAAAATTCTTCTTAGATTTTTTAAAATTAAATTTTGAAGCTGTTTTAGTAACTTTTTTAAAGTTTGCATTTAAAATAACAATTTGATGGTTATAAAATTTATATCACGAGAAAGATAAAAAAAAAATTCCTTTAAAATGAAATCTTTTTCGAATCTTTACCTCCCTTTTCTGATTTTAGGTGAATTTTTAAAGATTAATTTTTAGAATTTAATTTATTAAATGCTGATCACGTGATTTCCTTTTGTAGTACTTTAAATTAATTTGTCGTCACGTGCATACAACGAAATAGACAAAAATATATTTTTTTTCTTGCTAATGTGGCAGACGATTGGACATTATCCAAAAAAATATTAAAATGCAGTAAAAGATATGTTCCTCAAACTGTACTATATTAACTGTACTATATTCTTTAGCTTAGTATGTTCTATTAGATTTAATTTGAATATTTTCTTCTACATTATTTTGTCTATAAAAATATCCCTTACTATTTTTTTATAAATATATTTTTTTGTTTTTTTCACATCAATTGCATACATTCATCGTTGTATTTATTATAAATATATTTTTTTGGGCATTAATTGCATACATTGACCGTTGAATTTAATCTGAATGTACTCCATAGCGAAGTGCGGGTTTTCAGCTAGTATATACATATATATTTAGTTTAGCATTTAATTATCAGATCAAATATTTAATTTCCCCTTATGTTACTATTATATTATTCCTGTCCTCTAAGTTATTCCTTTAAGGGGACAGTGGACTTTCAAAATTGTGAAATTTGTCAAAAGATTCGATTTTTAAAAAAATTTATTGAATTGCGAAACTACGGACGAGTAGGAATGTGTTACAAAAAGAATTTTTAATTTCTGTGATTACTTTCCTAGTTATAGGCATTTGTATTTAATTTAGATATTATGTGGTTACTAACAGCAATAACTTTAAATGTGTTTTTCTCAAAATAAAAATTTTCATGTCATACGAATATTCAAACTGCTCCAGGCGCATTTCTAATTATCGCATTGCTTTGAAATTTAAGTTTTATATACTTAACTGTATATCAAATAAATCTTATTGAAAATAATTATGCTTCGTAGCTCAGAATTCCTAAATTTTGTACTTGAAAAGATGATTTATAGGTATTTTGCGTAATAAAAAGGGTGTTTTCACTATTATTATTTTTTTCTCTTTATATTTTTAATGAATGCTTAAAATAAGCAATAAGTTTCATTGTTAGTTCTATAAAGTATCCTGTAAATAAAAATTACCATATTATATACAAAAGAAATGCGCATGGAACATTTTTAATTAGGCCAATTTTTGATATAATTAATAATTCATAATTCATAAATTATTAAAATTTCATTAAATTTCATCATTCTATTCTATTTGGTTTTAAGTATCTTTGGTACTAATCACATATTCAAATTTCAAGAAAATCCATTCAAAACAAAAAAAGTTAAGTTTGAAGGTCTACTGTCCCCTTAAATGGATATATTTCTCTTTTTATTGAACTCCCCATAAAGATTCTGAACCGAAACTCAAAGCCTGAACCTTCACCCGCGAAATCAGTAATATTTTAGATATGTTTAAAAACTTTTTTTGCCACACGTCATACCCACTATCGACCTCAGTAGCGTAGCAATTTAAAGTACATCTAAGAACGTTCTTGAAGTTCTGGAGTTAAGTGTTATACTGATTCATACAATGCATAATATACTTTTTAATTGTCGGCTCCTGTCTTGGAAAGATATAAATAATCTTACATGGTCTGTAGAAGAGACCCCCAGTCATAGTTTCGGCTTTAACTACGAAATACTTTAAGTGATGACGGAAAAAATTTAATTTTAAAAGAAAAAGAAATTCCCAATTAATTTTTTTTTCAATTTTACCTTTTTAAATAGCAATTTTTTTATATATCCTTTCAAATTTGATTGATTGGTTCATCATATGTATAGTTATACGTATAGTTCATCATATGTATGTTATAGTGTATATAAGGGATTAATAAGGTTTTCTGGTTGCATTATATTGGCATTTTAACCATTCGTGTTGTATTTCTTTTTGTTATTTGATAATGTTCTAGATTTCTACGCTTCAGATAGCCAATTCTTGGTAAAATGGTACTTTCACAATGATTCATGATTAGTTTTTGTGCGTGTCAATTTTGGAAATTTTACGCCCACATCAGTGTTAGGGGTCCCCCATCCCGAGTTGTGCCTGTAGTCAAGAGTTTTCTAAATCGGGTCCTGATGGAGGCCTCATAGATCTTCAATCCCAGTATTAAGATATGGGGAAAATTTTCTTATTTTTCTAATCAAAGATTAGCAAATGAATATTTTTTTATTGTTTCCCACATCTGAAAATAAATATTTATTTTTCCTAATGCCGAGGCACTTGGCTGTGAGACATTCGCCTTTTGTTATTTACAGCTATTTACTTGCTACTTTTTTACGGGAGCACCATATAGGTGAGCTAGCATTGCTCCCTATGAGGGGGACGACACGGAAACGACCAAGCCTTATTCCGGATTTCAACCCAAGCCCACTGCGTGGAAGGTCAGAACGCTAACCACTATAGTATGTGGGCGGCATATTTTAATTCTATGCGTGTGTTTTCGAAAAATCTTTATTTTAAGGTTTTATAAAAGTTTAAAGCCCTGTTAAAATTAACAACAGAAAAATTTAAAAAAAATTAAAAATTAGAGAGCTTTCCCTCTATTCAAAACACCTCTTTTCACGTGCGAAACAAAACAAAACTGAAAAATGCACGTTTGCACTGTGATGAGAAAGATACCGGAAGATAAATTCCCTTTGGAATTGAGGATCTTCAGTGTCAGCTGATTCTCAGCTTTAATATCTTAAGACCTTTCCTGACGTTTTCGTGAGAAGGGTTTTCGTGTTCCCTCTTTTAAGCTGAAATGAGACATTTTAACCAGTAATTTTTTTCCTGAAAATATAAATACTTAGAACCCATAGTGCCTATTTCTTCATCAAGCCAGCAGCACGTCGACTGTAGTCCAATTCGACGCCTACGCATGCTTGTCATGAGAAACATTTGGAAGATAATTTTGAGGGAATAAATTGCAAATGAGAAAAAAAAAATACTTAAATTTGTATTCATGGGATACACATTGTGTCGGGAGATGTAGCGTTTGGAACCGCTTGATTAAGAAGTTCCTATATATTGGTTGACAGTAATTGATAATTATATTTGTATAAGGGGAAAAGGTTCTTGTATTAGTTTGTGTATATGTGAGCCCAAAGAATAAATAAAAAAATTAGTTATTTTCTTAACTCTACTGCAAAGAATGGTGAGAGATAAAAAAAATATCTGCGGTCTGTAACTTAGAATAATCCTTGAATCAGTGGGTCTCTCAAAATGCTGCCACCATGTATCTTGTAATTAATAAATTTTTGTTATTTACCAATTTTTTAATGAAATAATATCAGATTTTATGAAACCAAGAAAAATCTATGAAAGTTGAGAAAATATAACAGAACTGATATCCCTTAAAAAGGTTCGTTTTACATACATAACTTATCTAACAGCATTTTCAACAAAGTAGTTAAGGACAAACTATATTTCTTCATTAAATGATATATTGAATATCAGTTTTAATACATATATTGTAAAATTATTTTAACTGGTGTAATATAAATGGGCGAAAAACTTATCACCTTTATTTGAATAAGAATACTAATTCTTTTCAGTTTAAAATTTTCTAAAATAGTATATTTTTCAATGCTTTATTATGATTGTGTAATGCATTAAATGAAAAAGAAAAATGATAGTAACCATATCATGTACATAATCGGATTTGGAATTTATTTTGACCAGTCTTTAACTAATTGATTTCATCAATAAATATAACACAATAGATAACTGAATCGCTATTAAATTTTTGTTATAAGTGTGTTTCCTCAACCTATAAGAAAGCACTTTTCTTAAGAGCATGAAAAGAAGTCGAAAAACAATCATCTTTCTAGCGTGTAATCAAACTTCAGGAGTTATACAAAACAGGTGAATTTTCAGATGGAGATAGTAAAAAATATGACCATGTATTAACGATGAAATCTAAAGAATGCGTAAGAAAAAATAAAAATTCATAAAATTAAACGGAGGATCCGCAATCCAAACTTAATTCGATTACTAATTAAAAGTAGATAATTTAAGGCAAAAATATCACTGAACTGTGAAATAAATATTTAGAAAATTTTACTAGTATTTTAACTAAATGCTGACAGGTATGATAATCAAGACAATCATTAAAGATACCTTGTAACAATATCTGCTTGCTATGTTGCTAAATAATTTTCACTGAACCAAACTCGAATTAACTTCACATATTAAGCTCTCTTAAGAAACAATGTTTTTCATACAGTAGAGTTGACAGTTAAAAAAATCTAAATTGAAATTAAAAATAACTATTTTTAGAGTTTAAGCTTTTAGTTGCGAAAATACAAAATAAGTTGGAGTGATTCAGAAGGACAGGTCGTCCAATTCATTTCGTGAACGATAAAAGTGTTTTAAAGTTTCTGTTACTTATTTCATATAAAAACGAAGAAAATAAAATATTGGTCTAGTTCAAAACGAAATTCTGATGGCACATTTCTCCATTCTTTATACTTGAAATATCGACATAAAGGTTTGAGTATAAATATTCACAGCAGCCGAGAAAGGTTGTAATATATTAAAAAAGTCATTGCCAACATGTAAAAGCAGTTCTTGAAATTTTTTAATACACACGTTTCAAATTGTCTTCTTAGGAAACATTCATTCTTCATGTAATACTATGACTTTCAATTTTGTAGCAGAAATTTAATTAAAAACAAAAACATTACTTATGCTTGCCGGTCATACTCTGGTATATCAAAATACTGAATATTTTTATGAATAAACAACAAACATTTGGTGGAAATATTTGTCTTTTGCGATAGTCATCTTCAAACAATTGCACAGTAGGGGAACATGAAAACAAGCCAAGGTAAATTCTCGATAATTTAAAAAGTTTCGCTAATAACGTACCATTTTGGCCCAGTTCAGCAAAGAGAAAACGTGATGCTGTCGTTTACTTACAAAGAAAGAAATTACGAAAGTGCATAGAACATTCCTGTTTTGCACATCATCGCAGCTTAAAATCGAGACCAAGGATTTCCATTCATATCGCAAATGATCCCATGTCATAGGAGAATATACAAGTTGAAATGCTAAACTGTAGGCAATGAAGTTAATATGAATACTACTTTTATAACCTTCGGTGAAAGAATTATCAAGCACTTTTTTTCAGGAGTAAAAGAGACGACGCACGTTCAGATTGCACTAGAAAGTAATATTAAGATAAATAAAATGCACTTTACCTGCAGGCAGGTATGAAAAAGAAAATATATTAGAGTTAAGTAAATGACTGAAATAGGAATCAAACAAGATAAGTTCCTACACTTTTCTATTAAATTAAAATCCTCACTCTGAAACTCATTTACTTTAAATAAACCTAATAAGCAGTCCACGTATTGTAGCAAGATTGCAACTTGTTGTACATGCAAAATATTTTATTCCAAACTGCTCGAAAGATTAAAATAATCTTTTTTCAAGTAGACAGTTTCAAAAACCACACAAGCCCAATGATAACAACACTTTACGGAAAGTCATAAATCCAAGGTAGGTAGTATCTTTAGATGACATTAGTAAAATGCGTATTATGTCATGAAATGGAATCTTGGTCTCAGGAAACTTTCAAGCATATAAATATTTCGATTTTTTTCTTCGTTATGATAACAGTCTAAAAATTTACACGCTCATCTTTCATGCAGACAAAGTAGCTTGATTGTGCACAGATCAAATGGCAACTTGATGTTTCGGCGTCGTGAAAAACATGGTTCTTGTTTTGAATCAACGCTCCAGTTATAAACTGCAAAACTTGCAGACACGGAAACATTGTTCCAGAAACAGATTTTCGGGTTAGAAAAAGATAATTTTTGGAGCTCTTATAACACAAACACTCCAGAGAGAGTTGCTGCAGTCCATAGTTCACTCGATAACATATCATCGAAGATAACTTTCATCGAATTTCGCAGCACAAGGTCAAGGAACATATATATCAAAAGATGATTGACTGATAATGAAAAAGAGGACAGTAAGATTAAATTTTAATCATTTCCAATGAATTCAAGGTTGGGTACTTTATCATTAATTCCAGGGGGAAAATTTATTAAGGACGATTCCAAAAGTCTTACTTTGCAAAAATGGTGTTTTATGTCAAGTCTTTCGAGAGCAGATTCCAGGCCCTGGTAAAATATTCTAACAGGGTTTCTTGGTCTTACGGTGCGCTCTTCCATTTGAGTCAGCCTCTAAAGTTTATGAGCCCTGGGGTAACTTAGCTCCTCAACCCCCCTCCCCCATCCTCCAATATCTCCCTACTACGACCCCTAAAGTTTATGAGCCCCGGGGTAACTTAGCTCCCCATCCCCCCTACCTCAGCCCCTAAAGTTTATGAGCCCCGGGGTAACTTAGCTCCTCATCCTCCTTCCCCCATCCTCCAATATCGGCTGGGCTGTTTATGGTCTACTGCTCGGACCTCTTTGCTTTTTTGTGGTTTAATTTTTTATAAAATTTTTAACGCTACGGTTATATGAGGGTTAAACAGATCGGGCCTACAGTTAAAAGCCGATTCTGAACGCCAAACACTCACAGCCACCACTAACAAAGATCAGTGTGTCGGCCGCCGACTATCGTATGGCTTTCTCATGTTAGGATAAGTACCAAACTTTGCTCTACGCCTTAATGGCAAAAAGTTTGCTTGTTTAATCTCCACTCCAGCTTTAGAGAACACTCGTTTTAAATAAACTACAATATTTCAAGCCAAAATGAAAACAACAACAACATTAAACACTATTTAAATTATAAAGAAAGCCGTTAAAAAGAAAAGTGAAAGTGAAACAAGCTTATAAGCAGGTGAACTTAGAAGCAGATGAAATTCAAGCTAGAAGTTAAACAAAATTAACGAGAAAAAAAATTCAAGGCCGAGCCAGTTGGAAGATGTGGGGCCACCGTGTTTCAGTAAATTGTGCTAACAATTAGTTCTTGATGGATATACAGCTGGTCGCAGAACAGAAGAATTGCATATTGGAGACATGTATGTGCGTAGGTGTGTATATAACTCAGTGAACAGATTTAGACGCATAGAAAAATTAAAAATAATTCATTGTGTAATGAACAGGCCCAGATTTCCGCATGGGCAAGTGGGGCACTTGCCCAGGGCCCCCAAAATTTTGGGGCCCCCTAATTTAGTATAAAGTTGTACATAGTTTTGAAAATTTGTTTTTTGGTTAATATAGTAAAGGGGTGCAGTGGCGGATACAGAAAAAAATTATGGGTGGAGCATGGTGCACCCACTATAATGAAAGCATGCTTACGTCCATAAGCGTTTCTGGTTTAATTTATTTATTTATTTTTTTTTGGGAGGGGGAGGGGGGAGTTGTAATAACTCCAGACTGTGATTTATTTTGAATTTCAAAAGAAAATTTCATGAATTTATTTATTAACATTAAAAAGTAAATTAATTAATTAACACTTCTTATTAATATTCATTATTTTCTTCAAATTTTTGACTTGTCGGTCGAAATTTTTTTTGAATTTCTGGTCCCCATTTAAGGGAGGCCTGGGTGAGTGTCCCACATGTTCATGTGGAAATCTTGTCCTGAGGTGGGGGGACATGCCCCCCTCTGGATCTGTCCTTGAAGGGGGCCCCAAAGTCTGCTTTGCCCAGTGCCCCATTGTGTCAAAGTCGGGCCCTGGTAATGAATGCGTTTTTAAATACAGAAAGCGAACATTTTTGTGTCGCGTCATGCTCTTTAATTGTGTTTTTAAGGACATATTTCAAAATTTTCAAAAAATTTCAACAATTCTTTGAAACTGGATATTATTTGAAAATACTTGTTACAGATGAGTTTATTACTAAACTTCTCTAAAAATAAAAGAAATACGAGGAGAAGCATTAAAAAGCGTTTTATTTTTTCCTTTTAATTAAATGCGCATAACATCACGGATTTGATTTTAGCGCAGTTCGCCATTTGACATTTTCGTAGCTATGAGGGAGGGAGCAGTGAAATTATCATTGAAGGAATTACCTCTCTATCAACAAAATTTTGGACTTCTTGAGCAGAGGGGTGATCTGTGCTAACTATTCATAGTTAAGCTTTAATTTAATTCTGTATCCATTATTAGCCAAGTTCTAACCGGGAAAATAATTTGCCGGGGAGGAGGGATAAGCTTTTCCTCTGCACTGGAGAAATGGCGAATATTATTTCTTGTTTTTGCAACCAACCCCTTATACAGCCATATCAAGAGCTTCCTCTTTCGACGTACTGAATTTTGCGATTAAAGGTTAAAAATAATATGTCATTGAAATTCATATTAAGCAAAATATAAAACTGTAAAAGAATTATAAAACTGTAAAAGAAATTCTGGTTGAGTTTTAAGAAAAATTTATAATTTTAAATCAGGGGTAAATACAAAATAATGTTTAAAGGGGGTCCAGGACACAAAATTCTTGAAATTTTGAAAAAAAAAAATTGCATTAATTTTTTTTTCTTTCCGCTTAAAATGACGTTTAAGTCATGTTTCAATCTTAATTATAACAGGAGATATTAATTTTTGTTTTGAAACATTCTAATAGCAGCTAATCTTTGTTTAAACCTTGAAATGCTCTTTTCTGCCTGATGATTTTTTTTCTCCATTTCTCGTCTTTAAATTGTTATAAGTTAAGAACCGTTAAAGATTAATAGTTCAAACTTGGAACCAGTCTTTTTCAATTCTTTACTTTAATTTTGTTTCAGAAAATTTGGAAAAAATATTTACTTTTGAAAATATGATTTTTTAAAAATAAGTTAATCTTTCTTTTTTTTTGAAATTTTTGCTCTAAATATTTTTAAATTTTTAAAAATTAATATTTATTAAGGCTGAATAAAAATGAAAATTTATATATTTCTGTTTAATTAAAGGGAAAAAATTTTAAATTCGACAAATAATATTTCGAGTTATAACGATTTTAATTTACACCACTTTTTTTAATTTTAAATTAAAAAAAATTTTTAAAAACTTTATGAGAAGTTTTATGATGTGATATTGTTTACAAATTATATGGTTCACCATCACAAAAAAAAATCAAAATTTTAACTCAATAATAAATAAAATTTTTAAATATATCCTGGACCCCTTAAACGTAAGGGAAAGGGAAAAAATTTCATGTAAATACTTATAGAAATAAGGCGGCCCGGAATACAACTATCAAAAACAGTATTAATTCCTTTTCTGCAAAATCCCTAAGATCTTTCAAAATGCAACCAAGCAAACCGTGTGTTTCCACAAGAATTATCTTCCCAGATACAACACTTTCACGGTACTGTCCAAGCGCTCCCTGCGGTATATCCACGCTTTAATCTATGTTGGAACGAATTTTTCATGTCTCATTTTAGAATAATTTACCTAAAATTCCTTGTAAGATATCTAAGATATTTTGAACAGCGTTCTCCTGTTCTACATTCAGTAAATTTTCTGTTGGATTTCTGCTTTAGAGTAAAAGATTTAAAAATATTTTCCCTATACCAAAATTTATCCTAACAAAAATTCTTCGCTTTTCAAACTGATTTAAAATTTTACGAATGAAATCTCTATAAATCTCGGAGACAAATTATTTCGAAACCTTTACTTCGTACTGAAGTGAAAAAATTTCGCGATTAGACTATTGGCTTAACGTTGTAAACCGTATTTCAGAATTTTCATTGAAGAATTTTCACAGAATTTATCCAATTACTGTTTTCCCATAAATGTTATTTATCTAATGTAGATACGTTAAAAAAGCTACCACGTAGCATGGCATGAGCGTTTTTCCTTGTGCCTTCTTTTAAAATAAGCCAAAGCCTCTACAGTAAAAACAATTACAGAATATTACTTAATCAAAACAGCAGTGACAATGAAGAACGATTGCTGTGCGAAACTATTTTATCGCAATCTTTCGGGGAATTTGCTGCTGTGATGAATGTATTATTAAAAACTAGTATCATGAGGTAGAATATCTATGAGTGTGTGCGTTCAAGGTCTCTTGAGATAGACGATCTGCTACTTATCAATGTTTCTTATACTGAACTACCTCTGTGTGCACTATATAGAATTTAAAAAATTTGTGTCTGAATATTTTTCAACCAATATAGATGATATGTAAATTTAAGCATCACTAAATTGAAAAGTACTATATTTAGCATTAATAAACTGATAAACATATAAAAGATAATGAATGACACAATACGAAACAGTAATTTTGACAGAAAAAAATTCAAGGGGTGGGGGTGGGGGGAGGCGAAATGTAACGATAACATTATTAAGGGACGATTAAAGATCCAAATTTCGGGGGTGCGGCGAACATCTCTGGCTCTCCCTCTACCAGTGGCGCACCCAGGACTTAATCTTGGGGGGGGGGGGGGGGTTGAACGGACAAAAATATTTATAATGCAAATTTAATATTCATAATGCAATTTCTATATCTTTTGAGGGGGTGGGGTTAGACCCCTTGCCCAACTCCCTGGGTGCGCCATTGCCCTCTACTACCGTTCCTTGTATGGCAGTTCAGTGGTTAGATTAACAGTTCTTTAACTGTTAATCTAACCACTGAACTGCCACTGAACATATTGCTCAACAAATACAGTGAAACCTCGATCGATCGTTTTTGACCGGATCTATTGCACTGTTGCGGGAAAACTACAGATGCGGGAACGTAAAGAAATATTATCATTGGGACTGGATGAAATAAATGACACATACGGGAAAAGGATTATTCGGAGAACGATCGATCGAGGTTTCCCTGTATATAAAGGAGTGCGCTTTGAGAGATGATGTCATTATAAGTTTAAAAGCAAAATGCACTTTTCAATATAAGAGTTAAATACGAAACTTATGCCATGTAAATAAACTCTCGCGACCATACCCGAAGTTAGTTGCGAGATCAGTTTGAGGGATAGCTTGTATGGGTGTGAATCTTACACAAGATATACTCGTTGTCTACCCTTAGCTTGAACAGCAAAACATTTCGAAACAAAAACAATCTTTACTTACCACCTCAAAGTTAATCATGACGGCTTAAGGATTCAGATTTCCCTGTATTCTCGTAGACCAACTGCCTTACATTTGGAGCACTTCCCCTCATTAAAGAAACGAGAGCCAGATAAGATAGCGTTGGCGGAACGTTTATCGCGCTCTTTTGGCGACAGAAATAGAAATACCATTACAGAATTGATAACACTCGAATGAATTAGCCGAATCAGAAATAACCTCACTTCTCGTATAGCATAAAAGCACTATAAGGTATACGTAGAATTCTCTCGCAACACCCTAAATGGAAATTCAACGAATCTGCATTCCTACACAGTGATTTAAGGTTGTGTCACCTCTTGGTAATTTTTTTCCCTCCGCACGAACTTCTTTATGCATATTGCTCTGTCATATACGTTACGCGAGTTTAAAATGGAGAAGATGCGACAGAGATCTTGATAAAACGCAACTCTTCATTGCAATGTTCATTAACATACGGGCTGAGACGGACAACACACACACACAAAATGGCTTGGTAAAGTCGAACTACCGTATTTTTCGGACTATAAGCCGCCGAAGGTAACATTAAAATAAAACGAATATTTTATTATGTATATTATATATTAGCTGAATACCCGTGCTTCGCTACGGAGTACATTCAAATTAAATACAACGGTCAATGTACGCAATTAATGCCAAAAAATATCTATATATATTTATAAAAGAATCGTAACGGATATTTTTATAGACAAAATTATGTAGAAGAAAATATTCAAATTAAATACAACGGTCAATGTATGCAATTAATTTGTATGTTTAATATCCATAAAACATACTATTTTGAATTAAATTCTTAAAAAACTTCCCTCTCAATTAGTCTAGTGGTTAAATTTTATCTTTTACCGTATTTTAATATTTTTTTTGTCAATTTATTTCGTTGTTATGCACGTGACGCAAAATTAATTTAAAGTATCACAAAAATAAAAACCACGTGATCAGCATTTAATAAATTAAATTCTAAAAATTAAACTTTAAAAATTCACCAGAAATCAGAAAATTGAGGTAAAGATTCGAAAAATTTCATTTTAAAGGAATTTTTATGATCTTTCTCGGGATAAAATTTTATAAACTTCAGATTGTTATTTTAAATACAAACTTAAAAGAAGTTACAAAAACAACTTAAACATTTTTTACTGCAACCCTACACTAATAAGAAGAATCGCCATACAAAATTTCAACCCTTTATGTCCAGCGGTTTGGTCTGTGTGTTATCTGTCTATTATTTATCTTTATTAAGTAAGAAATTGAAAATATCTTTATATACCTGACAAAATACAAAATATTCTTTTCTGAAAATCCTTCAATAAATTTGAAGAGCGTCTTAATGTTCGGTACGTCATATGGTCAGAAAAATACGGTTAATTTTTTAAAACGTAAAATTACCAAGTATTTGCTTCCCCCCCCCAGCATATTCATTCACTTAGTCAGTACATTCAATTATAGATATAAAGATAGCCTAGAGTGACATTCAAGTATTAAAGGCAGCTTTTAGAAAACGTTATAGAAGACAAAAAAATTTTAAAAAGTCAGTTTCATCATCATGTTTTTTTTATATTGATCAAAAATTTTAACAAGGTTATAAACTGCTATAAATAAAAGAAATTTGAATGTTCGAAAGTCACTTATGTAATGAAAAATGTGACTGTGAATGAGAATATTGTACAGACAAAAGTGACCTTGTAATTAAATAGGTTTCCAACACATCCCGGTTTCAAGGTACCACTGGAAGTTAAGGTCGGTTTGTCGTTTTTCTCTTTGTTTGTTCGTGATACATCAGACTGTAACACAATAGAAAATGCTTCATTATAAATGCTAAATATATAACAAAGCCTTTGCATAATGAAGTTATTTTTGAAAAGTTCTTGTCTTCGAAATGGAACGTTTATAAATGGAAACAGCGAAGAAAATTAGAAATTCAACTCTTCAAGAGGTCACAAGAATTCCAATACTGATTCAACCACATTTACGGATTATACTTTTTTGTCTAGAGGAACTTCCATTCTCATAGAGAGGACAATGGAGATTCAGACTGAAGGAGGTTGAATGGCTGAATCAACAAATTAAATTATATAAAAAAGGTTGGATTTTTTTTGGTTCCTTCGTTTCAAAATTGATATTGTCTAATCATTCTTTAAGAAAGTTCACAACCGCAACAAGTAAAAATGGGGAATTTCATGATGAATGGCTTATGTAAAAATTTATTTTTCTCAGTTAAGTAACGTATTGCTCATTTATTTTGTCCAAGCTTACAAAAAATCAGGTAAGTTTATCAAAAGTTTATGTCATTGAACTGCATCAAATAGCAGCCATTTCCCAATGGTTGTTTACTTCCTGTATTACGGATAACGACATTAATAGGCATAAAGATAAGAGGAAGAATGACAAACATCAGCAGATGTGTTGTTGTTGCGGGGCACTTGTCACTGAAGACATTTACACTTAACCGCGAGAATCCTTTGTTGTTTTCAATGGGGGCACCGTATAGGTGAACCAAAACCGCCCGCTGGTGCCACCTCAGTTTTGACCGAGCACCCCCAGGAGCGACATCTGAGAGGTTCGCACCTTCCCCAACCCTCTCTGACATCGGGGAAGGGCTTTTCGGTCTACGGATTTAACGTGCCCATATACACAGTAGACATGAAGGTATTTAATGGCGTTCGTCGGGATTCGAACCAAGCCCCCCCCCCCCCCCTAGTCCCGAGCCAAACGCGTTACCACTAGTTACATCGGGCCCTCAAAATAAAGAAGTTACAAGGTGTTCCTTAAAAGGCGTCAACGCAGCATGAAGTGGGAAATAGTCTGAAATTTGAGATATTTTGTTGATTGAACACGTGTCAATATTTCCTATAAATGCTAGAAGCAAATTACTTTTTTAATTTGATTTTCGCAATATGGCGCGAGAGTGTAGAAGACTAAGGGTTTGATTGCCCTCCCCCTTTAACACGCTTGTAGAATAGAGAGGGAGCAATTTCTTTATCTTTTATATAGTCTATACATATAAAACAATTCCGTAACTGACTGACATAACGCACAGACCAAACGGCTGGGACCTAAAGGGCTGAAATTTTGTATGGCGATTCTTTTTATAGTGTAGGGATGCACTAAGAAAGATTTTTGAAAAATTCTTCTTAGAGTTTTATTAATTAAATTTTTAAGCTGTTTTTGTAACATTCTTTAAAGTTTGCATATAAAATAATAATTGGAGGATTATAAAACTTATATCACGAGAAAGATCCTAAAAAATTCCTTTAAAATGAAATCTTTTTCGAATCTTTACCCCCCTTTCTTGATTTTTGGTGAATTTTTAAAGATTAATTTTTAGACTTTAATTTTCTAAATGCTGATCACGTAGTTTCTTTTTCTTTTTGTGATACTTTAAATTAACGTGCATAACAACGGAATAAACTGACAAAAAATATTGAATACGGTAGATGAAATTTAACAACTAGAGTAATTGAGATGGAAGTTTTCTTACGAATTTAATTCAAATTAGTATGTTTTATGAATATTAAACATACAAATTAATTGCATACATTGACCGTTGCATTTAATTTTCATATTTTCTCCTACATTATTTTGCGTATAAAAATATCCGTTACTATTTTTTTATAAATATATATATATATTTTTGCATTAATTGCATACATTGACAGCTGTATTTAATTTGAATGCACTCCGTAGCAAAGCACGGGTATTTAGATAGTGAAGTATACATTTTCTTATCCTTATTCGCTGTTTTAAAACACGGTTTCACTTGATTTAAATAAAAAAATCTTTAAAATACATGTAAAAGCATATATTAATGTATTAAATACATAAGTGCTGTCTTTGTAGTCGTTTTAGCATGTTCGAATATGTTATGTTGAATGAAAAAATAAATCAACGATAAGATATTTTGAAAATTTAGTATAATTTGTATTAAAAATGTTGTCGCTGAATCTTGAATCGAGATAAGATAGTTATAAACACTGAATATTTTATACTACGATAGTTCAGTTAAGAAGCTCTGTGTTACTATCTTATTCCAATTGGGCATTTTTGGACGTAAAACTTCAAATCCAACAACAACAAATTAATGTAGAACTTTCTATTTAAATATAGAGGAGTTGCAAAAATGTCTCTTTGTTATATGTTTTAACGAATTGGATAAGTATTATGTTTAGTATTGTTAGATGTATCAACTTAAGTTATTTAAAGATGTGAGTGAATACCCCAGATAAGTGCTTACCGCATAAAAAAGGTTATTTTAGGATTCACTATATCATTTCCCGATTTAATATTCAACGAGGTTGACTAAACCAGCAGTTGCATTCAACGGAATAGGTTTCGCTGGGATTGGTAGTGGACCAGCCAAGAACTTTGAATCTAATAACTGATCTGTCATGTCCGGTGAGATCCAGCGGAAAGGAGCGTTTTTCTTTTGATAACACACTCGTAAAACTTTTTTTTCTCTCTAATAGCCAAATATGTAAATTATTCGTCAAGTTCCCGTGTTGTTTTCACCAACAAATTTCCAGTGCAAATTCAGGACAAAAGTATGTACAATACCTGAAAATAATGTCTCTCTGTATATGTCTTATTTGACATCGCGAGTCAGAGTCGATAGAAAAAGTTTACACAACACATTTACAATTTGTGAAATTATATTGTGCAAAAATACTGTAATAATGAGAGGAAATGAACACTAAAACTCAGAAAACATTGCAAAGTGTCAAAAGATAGTAGATTAATTTTAACGTCGTTTGACATTGTTGTGAATTCAACTTTTTTGTTTACGGCACAGATCACAAAGTAAGCAATTACATTATTACTGACATACAATTTAGAGTGAAAGAAAATTTGGATGATAAAATTTTAGTATGTATATAATATAATAGAAAATTTAACATTTCATTTGCTGATGAAAAGCTTGAATTTGACACAAGGCATTTTTAAGGTTGTTCAATTTTTGCATTGATTTTACGCTGAAATATTTGCAAATAGTGCGAGGTTGTTAAAATAAAAAAGTAGCCAACATGCTTTAATATAAAGTATGGCAGCATAAATTAATAACTACAATCATGAATGTCGTGTATGCGTTTTTAGTTTATATACTTTTCACGGCTATTCTTAGATTACCAAATTTAAGGGATGGTTAAGTTTCATATAACGATAAATAACTTTAGTTATATATTTTTGAACTCCGTCTAAAGTATATTTAGACGCATTTTTTCTCCAACTGGGAAAAGAGAAATTAAACTCCTCCCGTATTCGACTTTGGCTAGAGCCAAATAATGTATTTGTCAAATGAACATGCTTTCCCACTTGCGCTCGATGGCACATTTGATATTGAATGCTATTTCTCAGCCACCAACGTTATCGTTGATAACTAGAGTCGAAATGGTAGCGAATCGGAACACAGCAGAGAAAAAGAAAGCACTCTAGCTTTGCAAAAACTTTAAGTTTTAAAGTTTGACGTGGAGACGCTCCTGTCACCTTCACTGTAAAATGGCCCAATAAAACTCGCATTTCACTTTAAGTGATAAAATAAAAATAGCACTAATGATGGTTTCACTGGGATCTCAAAAAAATCCTTCAAAGCAAGATAAAAAAACTAAATTAAATAAAGATAAAAATTAAAAATACTTTAATTTTAATTAAGATTTGAAGTATTTAGGGATAGATTTTAATCCAAAGCATAGATAATACATATTTCAAAAGAAAATTTTGTATTAAAATCCGGGAAATTAGAACCGGGAATTAAGTAAATATTTTGAACAGAGATAAATTTCTCTCGTTAATTTCTAAAGGACTGTAATACAAATAATTTTTTACAATTTTTCGTTGCTCCAAGTTAAATTTTATCTATAAGTTATTCACAATTATGCTTTTTCTTCTTGGTCCCTAGAAAAACTTTAAAATAATGCTCCATTACTTTATAGCTGTGTCCTATAATACGTATATATTTCTATGACTATAAATGCATATTTATAGTACTTTAATACTTTTAATACTCACGCGTATTAAAAAATTACACACACAATATATTATATATCCCAAAATTTAAAATTGTGACTGTCTCATTCTTTTATTTGAATTAAAACTTTTTCTCTAGAATCTCATTTTGCCCCTAAATACTATGTATCTCCCCCTGTTTGACAACTTATAGCCTTCATAAAATTTAAAAAAAATTGTGCACTTACTTTTTCTATCGGAAACTCCGCTTCAAATTTTTCCAACATCTTTGGTTTCTTGTGTTTTCTCGCTCTTCCAATATGTTTTATCCTTTCTTAGTATCCCAAACCCTTCTCACTGCCAGTGCCTAGCTCTGAGTGGCGAGATCTTTCAATCGTTAATAGAACGCGTCTGGGTTTTAGGCGGCTTAACTGCAACTGTGACTCAAGATCTGAGATGAGGTCATGTCGTAACAAGGCACACAAAAAGGGAGGTAGGAGAAAAAGAAAGAAAAAAAAATAGTTACTCTAATAAGTGTAAAAAAGAAATGGAGCAAGGCGCGGAGTTTCTCAACTCACCGTGGATAAAGTGATATTGAATTATGAAAAAGGTTCATTTGAGTCTAGAAGATGATTTGAATGTTAATGAAACCCTTGAGTTATTTTGAATAATATTCACGGCTATAAAGAAATGAAAGACTCAACATGCGTGTAATAGTAACACTGTGTTATGGAATTATTCATCTATTCACCATATTAGAGTTGAGGAATATTTTACGGTTCATTTATAAATTTATAAGAGGAGAACAGGAAAACAGCTAGAGTAATTTTATACATATTTGTATACATTTGAATCATGAAGATTAGTTAAATATATCAAAATATTCGAGCAACACAATAAAAATGCTTTTATGTAGGTTACTTTCTAGACCCCGCATCCTAACGCAATTTTTCGACGAGGCGTTAGAATTAATTCCAGTCAGATCACTCTTAAATACTTCTAAGGTTAATTTTAAACGAAGTTTTCATGACTTTTTATTCGACAAAGGTAAATAATATACCAAGCAGAGAAGCTATCATCCTCCGATGGAGAGGCATGCAAATGTTTTTGTAAAAACAAAGCACCAGAAGATATCTGGATAGTAAGGTTCCACCTATAGTAAGAAGATGATCTCCAACATTTCCGACTTTATGATCCCCCGTAGAAAACCTTTTACCGATTGCTGAACACTGACAGCTGAAAAAATATCACATGTTTTTAATTAATCAATCAGAGAACATCAGTTTGACTCTCTCGTAAATTATTTGATTTCAGAGAAACTTTACAAAAACAAGTTGATTATAATTAATTTATTTTACCCTTATTAATTGGGTATTTAATACGTACAAAATAAGTGAAACCTTGATCAATCGTTCCCCGAATCATCGTTTACCCGTATGTGCCGTTTATTTCACCCAGTCCCAATGGTAATATTTCTTTGTTATGTTCCCGAATCCATAGTTTTCTCGCATTTATCGTTCAGTGCAATCGGTCCCTTGAAAGACGATAGGTCGAGGTTTCACTGTAACTTATATATTACCCAAATAATATGTTATGAAAATGAATTTATTAAAGAAAGCTTTTGAAAAGGCACAGAGTTGAGGAACAGAACAACAATCACTAAAAAATCCTTTAATAACTTTGACGATTGAAATTACGATTCATGCCCTTTAAAATTCGAACTTCGTGGAAAAAAGATTTAACTAAGCTCTATTTCGTCCAATGCCTAAATCCTTGCTTAATACGTTGCAAAATATTTTTTTAATCACTTGTAAAATTTATAAATGCAATTAAAACTTGGAAACGAACTCCGGGTGAATTTCTAAGTGTGGCGATAAAGAACAACAAACTTCAAAACCAAGGAAAAAAGGTAATACCTGAGTTAAATCATGGGTTACGATACGCATGATTATAGTATATGAAATGGGTTCATTATTTCTTTCGACAGAGTCTGCAAAAACCCCTAGCTCAGATAACCGGCGTTGAGATCAGTAACGGGCACTCAGACGTCTGAAAAAAAAATTTGATCCCAACTCGTAGGAAGAAAAAAAAAAAAAGCCGTGCAAATTAACTTTTGCGTTCGCTTTCACTTTTGTGCATTGAGATGAATCTAATTATATGTTAGTATTAATCCTGTCATAACAAGAAGCTAGTTTTTCTTCTTTTTCTTTCGGATTATTATTTTACAAGCCTTATTCAAGGATAGATGATTTACATCATATTAAATATGTATATTTCTACAGTTTTACTTAGCGTATACCGCGTTTGAACTTCTGAAATAATTTTCATCCAAGTTATTTCACATACTAGATGCGCATGAGAGAGAGAGAATATTTGACCTTTCGACTATATTCTCTAATTTTCCAAAGGCAGTGCAAGTACTTCCCACGAGAAAGGAAACTTAAAATGAAGTACAAAGAATAAAAATAAATTAGTACGTACACTTGACCAGATAAATAAACGATCGATCGACTAAGGCAGGATTTATAAAATTTTCCTAAAAATATTTTCAATAATATATTTAATTTTAAATCTCAAACCTAATAGCTAGGGGTACGTAAATTTCGCATAAAAAATATCGAAATTTCGAAACAAAAATTTCAATACATAAAATTTAGCATTCATTCACAAAAAATGTATAAGTATATAAATTCAAAATTTTCGCATTTATTAATAAAAAATCACAATTTTACTTACTTGGTTAGGTAAGTATCAAAATTCTTAGTTAAAAGCTAGCATTGTAGTAGTCTCCCCATTCTCTTCCTTAAGTCTTTAGCAATAAGTAATAAGCAAATTTCGAGAGGGAGATCTCTTACTTAAAGACTGTGGATGGCCTTAGATAAGCAATTATGTTAATAAATTATTACTATTATTACCTAATTTCGCTTAAAAAGCCGTTAATCACCGAGTTTTTGCCGAAAAGTAGTAAAAAATAATTTTCGCATTTATTCGCACATATCGGCAAATTTCGCATTCATTAGCATCTATTTCTAAAATACGAAAATTACGTATTCCTACTAATATCTCAAAATGTAGAATATCGAACGTTTTTTATGAAATGCCTACGTCAGAGAAGATCGATTGTATATCGAAGAATATGTCTACACAAATTACATACCGATAATATTCGACCTCCGAACTTATGGGTTTTTGCAATTTCTAAAATGTCAGTTATAAATGTATGAGTTGAATATACATACATAAATCTAAACAGAAAAAAAATTCTTTATAAAATTCGTATTCAAACTTGTAGTTTTTTTGAACGGAACTTTGAAACGGAATGTCTCATAACCTATTCGTCCTAGAATGTCGGACAGATTTTCTAAAAAAAGTCAGTTTTAAACTTACCGATTTGAATTAGAAACATTAATGTAACCAAAAAAATAAAGAAAAATACAGCCAATATTCGGAGTTAAACTAATAGATGGTAACGTTTATGAAAATTTCAAACCTAAACCTCAAAATCTATTTGTTCTAGAATGTCGAACCGTTGTTTTGGTTTACGTTTCTAAATTCAATGTATACTAGTGTAATTGACATTTTGAAAACAAAAATCCATAAATCCATCGCCATTTGTATTTTAGATATACGCGCGACTGTTCGTGGAAGTTTTCGTTATATCTGTTTTTTTATAAGAAAACTTTATTGCTTTATTATTAAACATTATGGTTGTAACTTTTGAGTGTAATTGCTTTCAATGTGCCCCTGTGAAAGAAAACGTTGGCCGAAGATCACCTACCTTTCTGTAAAGTGAGCTTAATTAAAGTGTTGAAAATTAAAGCAGAACTAGGCGTTGAAGAAGTGGAAGAAGCGACGTCAGTGAAAGTAAGACGCAAGCCCTGCCAAAAGGACAAGCGCACTAGAATCACGAGGTTCAGCTGTGAAATTTGCAAGAAATTTATATGTTTGGAACACTCTAAACACATTTGCCCAGACTGCAACGCTGAGACTCAATGACTATAAAGTCTAATTTCTTCCTTTTTATATCTAAGGTCTTTTTCTTTAATATTATTTTTATACCTTTATATTACAAAAGTAAATTGTTCAGTAGGGTTATCCACAATTTACTTTATTTTATTTTCACGTCATTTAAACAATTCTTTGGTCATTTTACATTGTTTTCATGATTTGTATTTACGTTGTTTCTGTTTCTTTAAATAAAGGAATAATCTTGAAATTTAATTAACATTGGTTTAAATAAAGCGTACTTATTAACTCTTAACTAATTACAACATAATTTCCCTAATTAAACTCTTAAAAATTTATATTTTACAATAACGTATCTAGGAAATACACGCGACTTTTCACGTTGGAATAGAGAGCGCGACTGCTGGAAGATTAAGTTTAAAGGTTAGAATTAAATCGTAAAAATCATCCAGGGTTCGAATCTTCAGGGTTTGAATATTATTGAGTTGTAAATTATTTTATACTTATTTTTTTTCACTTTCAATCGATAATATTCTAACGTATGTTTGTAAAAATATTTTTTCGTTATTTAGGTACGAATGGGTTTTGAAGTATTAGGTTTGAAGTATGAAGAAAATCGTAAAAAATCGTAAGTTTGAAGTATGAATATTCATAGGAATTAAATTTACTGATATGCTAACATACATTTTTCGAAAAAAATATTCGATATTCTGAGACTAATAAATTTTGAGATATTAGATTTGAGATTTAAATAAATTATATTACTCATTCTAGGTAAACACTTATCAATTTTCATAAGGGTCCGTCGTTCGTTTATTCATTCGAGGAAGTTTACGTATCTATTATCAAAAATATTTTTATAAATAAAAACTCATCTCTTATATTTTTACCAGGTACTTGTAGAAGCGGAATGGTATAATTCCCCGCAGTGTGTGGCCAAGAACCAATCTATTGTAAAGGCTGAAGAGGCAGGGGTAAATAGGGGCTTGAACACCAGGAGGAAATAGAAGAATGGCTGTCGGTGGGGCCATTGATAGTGATCAAAAGTCTATAAATATTGCAAGATAGATGGTCGTTATTTTATGGCCCACAGTAAAACCTTCAGATGATAAGGGTCAAAGTGGTATTGCAAATGAAAAAAATTATGGTGGGGAGTTACTTCGTAGACTATGGACAGGGGCAGTATAATAAGGAACCAATTGGGGCAGGAACTACTGAAAGAAATACAGCCCACTGCCCAATGAAAAAAAGGGGCGCGCCAGAATGGTCCCCCCCTCCGTAATCGGACAACAGCGCCTCCAAGTAAGAAAGAAAAAGGAGAGAAGGTCCAGATTTTGCTCCGACTGTTTTCCTAGCGCTCAGACTATACAGAGTCTCAACTGTCTCGGAGTCTAGCAGTAGTGCCGGCAACTCGCCATGATGATCCGGTATATGACGTGTGCCTCCCCTTAGACTCTAAAAATTATTACTTTGACCATTTAGTTTGCCTCTGCTTCCGATTTCTCGTATGTAAAATGTTAATATGAAGGGAAATAATGTTCTATTAGCAATTACACTTTAAATGAATTTTGTGATTTATTAAACAAATGTATGATAAAGGTCAATTATCAGTCTTCCTTGCTTGTCCCAACACACGCAAACATCCATTGTTTTAAGGTTATTTAATAACCAATAGTGCTTAAGGCTGCTATGTACTAACCCTATTGGATTCGCTCACCTATGGAGACAATCTGTCCACGGATTGCCGACTTTGATTTCAAGATTTTTTTTAAAATTGTACTCCGTAATAGAGGAAGAAAGTTTACAACTTGGAGCGTTTTTGCTTTTTAAAAAAAAATGCAAATAATATTTTTAAATTTTATTCTGTGAAAAATCTGGTATAGTGTGCGTGCTTTCATAACATAATTCAGCTACACCTATACACAGGATTGCCAACTGAAGGCTGATGTACACTTAGGCCGTCCGCACACTGAGCAACTCAAAAGAAACTGATAACCGACTCCAATCACAAACCAGTCCGTGATGAGTCGTAACCTATGTAATTGAATGGAGCCACGCACACGAAGCAACTGGTTACAAACCCGTCAGCAACGCGTTTGTAATCAGTCGCAGGCAACTCAACGTGTCGAGTCGCTAGCAACTTCAGTCGCCAGTTTCTCTTGCGTTGTGCGTGTTATTACACAATCTATATTATAGCCGCTCTTTTGGCAAGCTGCCATATGACATACACGAGTCACGTGACTTCTGCCTAGCGATGAAATGAAATTCTACCGTTTTTTGTTGTATGGAATATGTGCGTCCATATATACAGTCCATTTTTAAACGATTGATCAAAGACAATCTATTGTGACGATTTTTTAAAATAAATTAATTTCTGATAATAATTTAACTAAAAATAATGCCCGGAATAATGATGTTCTTCCTTCCATGACAGGTCGCAAACTTTTGATTTGAATCACTTTTGAGTCGGCCCGTGTGCGGAGCCGCATCACTAACGAGTTTGCAACCGATAAGCAATTTCAGTCGCTAACCAGTTCTGTTTCCTTTGAGTCGCTCCGTGTGCGGACGGCCTTACCCTATTGGATTCGCTCACCTCAATGTTAAACTATGGAGAAAATTTGTTCAAGAATTGACGACTTGGATTGAAAGATTTTTTTTAATTGTACACCGTGATAGAGAGATAAATTTTATACCTTGGGGCATTTGTTTTTTTTAATGCAAATAATATTTTTAAATTTAAAGTATTCGGGGGAGGGATCTGGTCTAGCGTGTTTTAAACGCTCATAAATTCCTTTAGTGGACGAAATTTATAAAATGGATCCTGTTGCAAGGTGCAGAAAAGTTCAGGCTATCTGACAATACCCTTTTTATTGGATTATCAGCATTTATGTAGCTGTAAATAGTAGGCACATTTTCTCAATAGGTTAAGATTGAGGTGAGCAAATTCCTTAGAGCTTGTACACAGCACACTTAACTTTTATTCTTATATATTTACTTCTTTAATATTCTCTATATTAATTATTTAAAATTGCCTTTTTGTAAAATAGACAACGATAACAACTATCAACAAAACTTCCAATAGTAATAGAATCGAAATTGAAATTTGCTTTAAATTTTATTCTCAAAATAAACAAAAGACAAATGTCATTAAATATGAGAAGAGTTGAGTTAGAACACGAAAAAGCCGACTTGAAATTACGATTAACTCAATGATTGTGCTCAAATATAATTATGACAAATCTTTTTTACTGTCCCTGTGTACGTTTGTTTACGAATGTGAAGTGAGTCTTTTATGCGTAAAAAATTTATTTGTAAACTGACATTGAAATGAAAACTACACGGCTCAAAAAAATTAGGGGAGCAAACAAAGAAGTTAAGAAAACCGTGCGAGACAGCCACGTATTGGCATAAAATGTATAGAACACGCGTATCAATGCGCAATAAAGAAAAAAAGACGTAAAAAATTTGTAATTAAGCTTTAATTCTTTCAAAATATGGAAAAGACATGAAAAGATGATTTAGGGCAACAATTCCATTACTACCGTTGAGAAACCATGACAGATGCTTAAACTAACTGAGAGTTCTGCAACACTCGATGAGGATGAAATGTCCCATCGGTATTAATTCTATTCCATTCATTCTCCACCTTTAATATTGTCGTTCTCCTCATGTAACTACTTCCGTTTCTGTGTGGCGTCGAACTGTCTCTGGACATATTGCACCTTGGGAGATGACGAGGACAAACGAAACTCACTTTCCTTTGCTCTAGTGGCAAAGTTATTTAGCGTGTTGGATATGAGGACGCCAAGTATTCTCTCCTGTATTCGTTGTAAAGATGTCAATAGCTTTCCTCTTTATACACTGCTAAAAAAAAATAGGGCAACAAGCAAAGAAGTTAAGAAAACCGTGCGAGACAGCCACGTATTGGCATAAAATGGATAGTACACGCGTATCAATGCGCAATACAGAAAAAAGACGTAAAAAAATTTGTAATTAAGCTTTAATTCTTTGAAAATATGGAAAAAACATGAAAAGATGATTTAGGGCAACAATTTGGTTACATGTAAACGATAAAAAAAGTATTGTTTAGAAAGTATGCAAGATTTTTAATATGGCGTGTGGTCTCCTCGAGCAACTAAGACTGATGCACACCTGTTTTCCATGGATGCGATGATGTTATCGATAAGACTTTGGGGAATACTGTTCCACTCCTCCGGAAGTGCAATCTCCAAGTCTCGGAGAGTAAAAGGAGGCCTTGGTCTCGCAGCAATGCGTCGTCCGATCATGTCCCAAACATGCTCGATTGGATTCAGGTCAGGAGAGCACGCTGGCCATTCCATACGCTGTATTGTTTCAGCTTCAAGCATGTTCTCCACAAGACGAGCTGTATGCGGTCTGGCATTATCATGCTGGAAAACAAAGGAATCTCCAATGGCTGCAGTGTAAGGTATGACATGAGGTCTCAGTATCACGTCTGCATATCTTCGGGCCGTCAAAGTACCATTCCGAATGATATGCAGGTCCGTACGTCCACCTATGCTGATTCCACCCCATACCATCAAACCAGCTCGTCTGTATTGTGAACTTTCACGAACGAATATGGGGTTATTTCGAGTGCCCCTTTCCCTCCATACCAAAACACGTCGGGTGTCACACTCCAGACTGAATCGGGACTCGTCTGTAAACAGCACTTGGCTCCAATCATGTTGCTCCCAATCTCGATGTTCAGCAGCCCATCTTCTTCGGGCCGCACGGTGGCGTGAGGTCAACGGAATGTAGACCATTGGCCTACGTGCATAGAGAATCATATTACGTACTGTTTGGCTGGACACCCTTCGTCCTGTTGCCAAGAGCAACTGTCTTTGCAGCTGAGTAGCATTCTCTGTTCTGTTTCGACGAGCTGTTAACAGTATATACCGGTCATCAGTTGCTGTAGTGGCGCGTGGCCGACCTTGCCCTGGTCGACGTCTAACATTTCCTGTTTCTTGGAATCGATTCCACAGCTTTGCAACGACACTTCTGGCGACTCCAACAGCATCCGCGACAGTACGTTGTGTTTGCCCGGATTCAAGTCTGCCCATAATATGTCATGCCATGGATTCCGGTAAATCACGTTGTTGAGACATTTTCAAGTCACCTTTACTCAAAGAATAACTGAGCAATCGAATTTCACAGTTTAGGCAGTGAAACAGACGTTTCTGCAACATCCCGATTTCCGCCCTTATGTTCTTTTTCTGGTTTTTGACGTCATGAACTTTGATTTGCATATGAAGTTTTCTTCTTCTGTTTCCTGCTAGGCTTTAAATTATGGATGATTTATTTTATGTTACTTATCGGTGTAAGTATTTGCGTAATTTCGTTAAAACCATGTGCTCCCCTAATTGTTTTGAGCAGTGTAACTAGAGATGCATTTTACGAATTCTCCTATCTTTATATTTCAACATATGAACCACTGTATATAATGTTACAAATCGAAAATATGGTTTGTTTCAATGAACTAAATTTCAGCTAGAATCAGTTTGATTTTTAGCAAGTGTTAAAAATTCCCACCTGTATGTCTGTTAAAGAACATATGCAAAAATGTTTTTCTTTATAAATTTTCGTTTCTTGCTTATTTGGCTTTATAAGAAAAAAAAGTCCCCCACAATAATCAAATTAACATTTTCATGCAATTTTAATAGTTAAATTTCAAGATCAAGTGGTTTATGCACAGTTATGACCATCATCAATGTATTTAATCACTCTAAATATTTAATAATTGAAATAACTATCTGGAAGCATTAGAGAAAACTCTTTTACATTAGGATCAAATTTCTTCAACTTCGAATTTATTACAGATAGGAAGACTGCTGAAATTCCTCTATGTTGAGTTTTGATCTCTCCTAGCATATTTCGAGTATCATGATTAAATAAAAAAAAATTAGTTGTCATCATTGACAGAGCATTCTCCAAAAAAGAGCGTTCTGGCAGAGGAAGACAAACTTAATAAAAGTTCCTAAAACGCTGAAAATTTCCATGCAGTATTACATTACATATGATTGTTATTATGAATTCCCATTAGCTGAAAAAAGAATGACTATCAGGCATCTACATCTATCTATTCGAGAAATTTTTTTTTGTTTCGTTTTAGTGCAGTTAAGTACATTCTAACTCAGAAATGACCTAAATTCGGACCTTGAAGGAATTTAAGGTGATCAGAAAAAATGAATTTTTCAAGTTATGATGCGAACTTATGAACCATTAAATGAACTTGAGCCATTTTAAAAGAACTACGAAAAGTTTGAATATCAGTTTGAATGAATACGGCTGTTATGCAACAATAAATCACAAAAACTGTTTTTCAACATTTCAAAACTAGACTTCTAGTAATCCTTGTAAATTTTTTTTAACTTGCTATGTAACATTCAGAGAGGGATGTCCATGCTTTTTTCATCATAAAAATGGGAGAGAGTTAATACCTGTACGAAGCTAATTTTTTCGCGTCTCAACTTGAAAATTTGAACCAAAGTGAGAAATTTTTAAACTCCTAAACGTTCTTCTACACGTTCTGTATCGTTTAGCAAATAAATAATTGCAATTAACGTTGAGGTAAATTATTTTAATTTGTAAGTCCATTTTTTAAAAATTTTACATATAAGTTACTTCTTGATTTTTTTTTTTTTTTTTTTTTGGGGGGGGGGGGGGGGGGACTAGCCTGGCATTTTAATTCTGCCAGTTTGACTCGCTTTCTTAAAGTTTGCCAATCCGTAGTCAAATTCTTCACGAGTTATAATTGCACGGCTATTTTGCATGACTTTCCATTCACGATGCGTGGACCACCTTTGACCTACATTATTTCTCACATATAGTTCAAACATGAATTAAATTTTCAAGACTACAAAATCATTTGTTTGGAAGGCGCGGTAATATAATATTCTTTTGGCTTGATAACGAACAAATAAAATGATTCAAAACTTTTCAATGCTTTTTTTTATGTGAAATTATCAAATGTATCTCAGCGGGTAGTCAACTTGGCTGACCTATGGCCCACGCGGCATTCAACGTGCTAAGCAGTATAAACCTGATCAGCGGCTATGTTGTCCAGTAAGCGAATGTGCGAGCTTCCTCAAGACATTGTCTTGGGGTATCGAAATGTCGTAATCACCTTCTCCTTGTATAAGAAATGGCAGTGATCGAAAGTAACGCCTTTTGACCCGAGTTCAAGAGAGCCGCAGTGACCCAGTTATAACAAGAAGTTGCTGTCCATTAAGTTAAATAATCATCAAAACCAACTGGTTGCCTTTTCGCATTGTTCGCATAAGGTTGTAGGTTTTCAAGATAATCTGTCATTAAACGGTGTGCTAGCTATACATGTCTGCAATCGAGTATTAGAAGCTGACCTCTATTAACAGAAATGAGAGGATTTCCCGGGTAACTCAGCGGCCTTACAGTCGAGAGAGAGACTTCAATTTAAGGTCAAAGTTTTATTCTACGAAAAGCATTTTAAAGGTGTTAGACTTTGAGAAGAAAATAGGTGTATAACCACATAATGAGACACCTGGTTCTACCCCAGCAATCCGAAGTATGGAGAATCTCCTGCTGTGGCATAAATTTCTCAGTGGCAATTTTTACAGGAAATAAGGTTCAGAGCTTTAATAAAATAGATTAGCGTCTGAGCCTGGGGTTAAATGTCCCTGGAGCAGCTACAATTCGAGAATATCATCTCGGAAGACATGCGAAAATTTACTACATTGATAAAAATCAAGCAAATTTGCTGTAATTTATATAACTTACGAATCTTTTCTATTAAACTTTCATAGAATTAATCAGAGGAACGCATTTTTAAAAAAATCTTTCACGTATGAAATGTGCCGCCAAAAGTAACCTCAGTATCTTTATCTGTGATGTGTCAGTAAAATATCTTAAAGTAAACATTTTTAAATTTTCAGGCTTAAAACTAATATACTCTCTGTGTATACTGTATAGTATCGAAAATATTGGGGCGCAGACACATTTCTAAAAGTGCAAAGAACCCTTATGCTTTGGTGTGCAAGGTGTTGGGATATGTATTTATTTAAAACTGAAATGTTCTGCCGTGTTACAAACAACTTTAGTGTCTATATGCCCTGCGAAAGAAAACTTCGCAGAACATTATTATTTTATTAGGACAGACAACATTCCCGTCTGTCCTAATAAAATCACGCAATTTAATTAACGTTTAGATAAGATAATTGTTGCTAAACTAGACATACCAAAATAAGCGGCAAGAAATTAAACGAAGCGTTGCAAACAGGACAGCGAATTTACAAAATAAAAAGTAAAGAATTGTCGCACAAACTAACTGATCGTAACAGAAGTATCTTAGAAATGATAGTGTTAAAAAATCGTGGTCTTCCTTTGCCGTTTCCGTCGCTTCTAAAGGGAAAAAATCTTTTTAATGCCTCAGCAAGTGTTATAAATACATTCCAAGTTGCATTCTGGATTTAAATAGAAAAGAAACAGCACGTAATGTACTCGAGATTTCCATGAATCTGTAGTACCATTTGAATTTGCGTCTTTTTTTTCTGCCTTGACAGAGAAATTTTTTTCTCTAGTGTGGTTAGTCACGCTTTTTTTCTCTTTTAGTAGGATGCACATATTTGAATTCGGCGAAAGCCAGACAACAGACTGTGTTCATTGAACCATATGTAATGTGAGGTTGTTTTTCTTGGATATAACACGTCTCGTCAATTGTTATAGTTCTCCCAAACTATGAATTATGCAAAGGGTACATCGATGTTTCGAGCTATTCAGCCTGACCATGTGGCAAACCATAGACATGTTATCCTTTTCAAATGTGACTCATCAAAGTGTATGGAGCTCTAGTATTTTTTAAAATGAAGAGGAAATAATGGACAAGGCCGCGGACAGTTCTGGTGTTACACCAATCTGAGATGAACTGGACCGAGGAATTTGAAAACGAGGACGGCGACCGTTATCGCTCTTACCTCTGGCAATGGCTTTCGACTATCAAACTGCTACTGAAGAGACATCGGAAAGTAGTTGATACCTTACCCAACGCATTTTCATAGTCATAGAAGAAAAATGGAGGGGGGGGGCGAGTAATTAATAAATGCTATAAAAGATGCATTTTTGTAACAATGTGATCTACAAAAATATTGTTTTATTTATAATTTTATATCTATAATTTAATTTTTTCCCAATTGTCCTTTCTTACACGCAACACCTTATAATTTAACTTCAGGTTGATCGAAGGACTCGAACCGGAAGACTGGTTTCAAAAGCCAGTCCTTTAGCCATTCGGCCATATCTTGCAGTCGCAGGTAAAATGAGACCGCTGTACACTAACTACATTGCACCAGCTGTAGCTTGTTTGAATTTTCTTCGTAAATGTCTCGGGTTTCAGTTAAAATAATCATGCATCATAGCCACATTAGAAATTTTTTCCTGTTTTAACTGTGTCTGAATTATATTCAGCGTGATCCTGATTAAGCCTCGGTAATTACGAAGTACGTTCGAGAGAAAATTTTAAGTTTCAAAACTTGGAACTAAACTAAAGCATTTCAATCAAAGTATTTAAAAAACATTAAAATGTCTGAACTGCATACAATGAAGTTATTTTGCTTTATAAAATAGCTTAACATTGTTTCATAAAAAGGGCTCGAGGTATAGCCGTATAGTCCATAACTACTAATCAGTATTGTATTTATTCATCTGATATGGATTTTTTTTCTGAAACATATCAATATTTATAAAACAGTTCCCTGACTGACTAATAAAACACAGACCAAACCGCTGGAGGCGATTCTTCTTATAGTAGGGGTGCACTAAAAAAGATTTTTTCAGAAAAATTCATCTGATACATTTTTTTAAAATTAAATCTTTAAGCTTTTTTGTAACAATTTTTAAAGTTTTCATTTAAAATAATAATTTGAGGGTTATAAAATTTATATCACGAGAAAGATCATAAAATCCTTTAAAATGAAATCTTTTTCGAATCTTTACCTCCATTTTCTGATTTTTGGTGAATTTTTAAAGATTAATTTTTAGAATTTAATTTATTGAATGCTGATCAAATGATTTCTTTACTTTTTGTGATACTTTAAATTAATTTTGCGTCACGTGCATAACAACGAAATAAATTGACAAAAAAAATTAAAATACGGTAAAAGATAAAATTTAACAACTAGACTAATTGAGATGGAAGTTTTTTTAAGAATTTAATTCAAATTAGTATGTTTTAGGGATATTAAACATACAAATTAATTGCATACATTGACCGTTGTATTTAATTTGAATATTTTATTCTACATTATTTTTGTCTATAAAAATATCCGTTACGAATTTTTATATTATATATATATTCATTAATTGCATACATTGACCGTTGTATTTAAGTAGAATGTACACCGTAGCGAAGCACGGGTATTCAGCTAGTGTAACAATAAATCATTCACTGAGCTTGATTATGTGATTTTAGTTTTTCATATTTCTAATAAAGAGTACGTTAATTAAGATACTACATATACACTAAAAGGAACCTATAGAGAAGAGAAAATTACAATTAACATGAGGAGCAAGGTGATTCTATAACAATCTTTAAAAGGCTATTAATTCTTAACCTAGTGATAGATCACAGAAAATCTACCTTTTGGTAGAATTATACATCTCTCAAGCTTAACGATGTTATCTAATATTGCTGACTGTTTAATTACGCACTTTCTTCATAGTTTTTGCTGTGGTCAAGAATGAGACAGGTGTACATTTACGCCCCAGTTGCATTTTTACTCAAAGGGGGTCAACTTTGTCAGAAATGCATAACTACGTAAACCGTCAAGCATGGGTGATAATTTTTGCCGTGATTAGCAAACTAAACTTCTCTATAATAATTTTGAGTTTTTGCAATAGTTATCGGTATAGTTCATATTTATGAAAACAGATAACGAAAAATCTTGCAAGCTAAAAGTAGATCATTTCATACACTTAGACATACCACATATGTATACACATATGTATTTATGAACATACACAATATGGAAATTCCCGCCTCCCATAAAAATATTAATCGTTTGAATTCCAAATTTAATTGAACCCGTTTTTGCAATACTGAAGCATTACGACCTTTAAAGTAGCGTCTGAAAGCTAATGTGATAGGGCATAGGATTTTCTAATACAGTTCTAATCTATGCAAATTTCTGCCTCACAAAACTGATTCTGGAACGCGTTCTCTTTTCCCAATATTACTGCATTCAAAAGTTCTAGATTTTCTGTAGAAATAATTCTTTTGTTAATTTTCCTATTACAAATTTCCAAAACTCCTTTATAATACATATTATACAAGAGCAACAAGGGAAGCACAAATAACTGTTTGATGGAAAAAAAGATATTTTGTAGGATAAAATTTTAGGCATAACTATTTTGTGATTTTTTTATTGAATTAAGCTGAAAGTAAGTTGTTTAGAAACAGCTACATAATAGATTGATTTGAAAGGTAGGAGAAAAAAAAATGTTAAGATAAATTCTGTTTACGTTAAGAATACTTTTTCTTTCAAAAGTAATTTTTAGATAAATAATAGCATAGCTTTGAGACCTAAATCCTGAAGGGAAATTAATGAAAAGTGGAATCAAAAGTTTCTTTATAGAAGTATAGAAAACTCGATAGAGCTGACTATCCCTTGAAACTGACATATCAACCAAATACATGGTGTCCGGGCTAAAGGTATACAAAAATCATGACTTATTTTTACGGAACTACGCATTAGAATTTTAAAAAAATATTTAAATAGAAAGAACATCTCCCCAAGTTTTAATATCAATCATAGATTTCTATCATAGTATCACAGATTTTCATGTGTGCACCTTTTGTAGCACACGTGAAAATTTTTAAATTATATATTCTCTGTAAATTTTATTTCTTTACAAGAGAATTTTCTAAGTTCTACTACTATTTTACAATTATCTTTTAACATTATCTTTACCATCATGTACTTTTACTATTTTCTGTGACACAATCACAAAATTAAAGTTTTTAAAAAAATTCCTTTAATAATTAAAGCATGCCAAGTAAATTAAAGTAAGCCACTAACGTCTAAAACGTATTAAAGTAAGCCATTAACGTCTAAACGTAATCCAGTTCTCTCCAAGTGTTTCATAGCATATCAGGCGTTATTAAACCTTTTTGAATGGGGATTCATTAAATCCGTTGTGTATAAACAAAAAATTGAAACTGTGGATGAGTGGAAGAAGCGTATCATTAAAGCAATTCGTGTAACAACTATTGATATGCTACGAAACACTTGGAGAGAACTGGATTTCCATTTAGACGTTTGTCGTGCTACAAAAGGCACACACATCGAAATCTATAATACTGCTAGCTGAAAACCCGCGCTTCGCTACGGAGTACATTGAAATTAAATACAACGGTCAATGTATGCAATTAATTCCAAAAGAAAAATAAATAAATATATATATATTTATAATAAATACGACGATCAATGTATACAATTGATGTAAAAAAAACATATTTATAAAAAAATCGTAAGGAATATTTTTATAGACCAAATAAAGTCCAATCGTCTGCCGCATTAAGCAAGATAAAAATATTTTTTGTCTATTTTTTTTTTTTTTTTTTTGCACGTGACGATAAATTTATTTAAAGTACCAGAAAAAGAAATCACGTGATCAGCATTTAATAAATTAAATTCTAAAAATTAATCTTTAAAAATTCACCAAAAATCAGGAAATGGAGGTAAAAATTCGAAAAAAATTTCATTTTGAAGGAATGTTTATGATCTTTCTCGTGATATAAATTTTATAACCCTCGATGTATTATTTTAAATGCAAACGTAAAAAAAGTTTAAAAAACAGCTTAAAAATTTAATTTAAAAATATCTAAGAAGAATTTTTGAAAAATCTTTCTTAGTGCACCCCTACACTATTAGAAGAATCGCCATACAAAATTTCAGCCATTTAGGTCCAGCGGTTTGGTCTGTGCGTTGTATGTCAGTCAGTCAGTCAGTGAATGAATGAGTCAGTTACAGAACTGTTTTTTATATATAGATGATCGAAATTTATGACTGATATTTAACCTTGGTGAGATGTTCTTTCTATTTAAATTTTTTTTTAAGTTCTAATGGGTAGTTTCGTAAAAATAAGGCATGACTTTTGGATACCTTCAGACTTGACACCCTGTATTTTTTTTAGAAATCGCTAGAATTGGTAAGAGCTAATGAAGTCTTATAAATCAATGCACTTTCTAGCTATTAACTAGAGGACAATTCCAAATTAAAATGAGATCTAAACAACTCTAACGGAAAGCTTTGAAGTGAATACTGAATTCTTATATCATTAGTTTGGGTTCATTTATTCCTGCGATTTCATCTGACCACTTCATACATTATACATGAATAATTTTTTGGGTTTTGCGATATATTTAACCTCTTGGCATGCTTTAATTATTAAAGGAATTTTTTTAAAAACTTTAATTTTGTGATTGTGTCACAGAAAATAGTAAAAGTATTTGATGGTAAAGATAATGTTAAAAGATAATTGTAAAATAGTAGTAGAACTTAGAAAATTCTCTTGCAAAGAAATAAAATTTACAGAGAATATATAATTTAAAAATTTGAATAACAGCATGGTGACAGATTACTGCTGGATTCTTCAAAAAGTCATACTGAAATGTCTCTGAATTTCCATAATTTAAATTAAAAAGGAGCTTTTAGTGACAGATTGCCAGAGACTGTTTTAAAACATTTTCAACATATGCTAAATTTATAAAACTGTAAGAACTGTTTTAAAACAATTAAAACGCGCAGCAGAAAGTAACAATTTATTAATTTTAATAAACCTGCTGTCGATTAAATTTAATACCACTATTACTCAATGAAATCTAACGGCTTAAAGGAGTAGTGAAGACTTATGCATCAGGATCAATAGCTTCTACATGAGGTGAGAAAACCCAAGTTCAATGGTTTTAAAGGAATTTTCAAGCATTAATCCTGCAGCTACATACTGTGAAAGCGAAAAAAAGAATTTCTGAAAAATGAGAATTTCATACCACAAAAATAGCGTAAATACCTCTGTTATCTGTCACCTACATCTCGATGACATTATCCGATATTATCCTATTTATTTTCTTAATACGCAATGTCAAACTAATCCGAAACTATTCGATAGAATGGGAATTGCAAAAGTCCTCTGTGCTGCCATCTCTTGGCAACATTTAAAAACTTTTAGTGGCGACATCTATCGTTTTTTAACTAGAATGAAACTTGAAATATTGTAGAATTTTAAATTTTATATTAGAATTCATGGCACGTAAAGTCAGATTTTTCACTTAAATAAAATATATATTTGTTACGAGTGTTTTGAGGATTTTGTTGTTAATAAACATGCATTATTTTGTGAGAATATTTCATTCACTGAGTAGCAAACGCAATTAGAATAATGAAGTTAAAAATAAGTCATCATTTAAGAAAATAAATTATGAAACAATACATATTTTACAAAAAAATTAAAAAGAAGAAAACTCTTTTACATGTTGCTAAATTGAATAGAAATTTTAACATTTAACAGTGGAATTTATTTTTGTGGTCTTTTGTGGACTTGTTAAAGTCCACTTTAACAAGTCTCCACTTTAAGACTTGTTAAAGTGGATAACCACTTTAACAATGTCTTAAAATCCTTTCACAGTATAAACGCAAAAATCGTACCTTTACCGATGAAATTATTTGAGAAAATACCTTTTATCACCACATTTTAAAATTGATTTTTGATCGAAATTATACAATTTCTTTTAACTTCCATCATCACTGAATGTGACTTTTAATTTATAATTTTTCTAATTTCATAGGAAGGCTGTCATCGCTTTTCTTAGATGTACTCAGTTAATATTCTAATATGAGTGCCATACAAAGTATATAATATATATACTTTACTATTCAAATGCATTCTGGTACTTTTATTGTAAAAAAAATTCCTAAAATAGGATAAAATCACCTAAAATAGGTTAGTCACTCGTTGTCACATAGAAATATCTAAAATACGCACATATATTACAAACAAGTTTTTATTCATTCTGAGGGTAATATTTGGGTAAAATTAATTTTTAAATTATTTATTCTCCATCATGTATTAATATTCGAAATAAAGCGAGCGCACAAAGGAAGAAAGACGAAAAGAGCCAAAACATTATCACAGAGCATGACAAACTGCCGATTTCCCTGTTATCAAATTTGAAACGAATTCCATATTTATAAAGTTTTGGTTAACGAAATCATTAGTTTCAACGTTTTTTCAGAGTGTTCTATAACATTCTAAATAACGTCAACCGATATTTATATTAAGCACCAAATTTAGTCGCCTAAGTTGTCTAGACACCCGTTTAATTCACTGATTGTTTGCTTTCCCCGCCACAAATATCACGTTGCAATAAAACTAATATCCAGCAAACTCTTAAAACTATTTCCACACTTAACAGGATAAATATTTAGTTAAAATTTAAGTACGTTACAACCTTGGTTCGTCAGTGTTCAAAATTTCCAAAAATTTTATAATGCATTTCAGAAAAATATTTGAAATGAATATATCTTTATGAAATTCTTGATGCACGGTAATGTAAAATTAAATATTCTACATGTTGCCATTTTCCAATAAAACACACCTCTTTCTTAAGCCCGTATACATCGCGACATGTGGTGGCACTTTAATACACTGTATAAAATTTATCTGTATTATTTCTAAAAGGTGTTTTCTTGTTTTATCCCTTTTTCTCCCTTCATGCTTAACCAAAATCGATAAATCAGGTACCATTTTAAAGATTAAGATCTCCGCTTCGTGCGAATTGTTAATTTAGAATTACACATCTTATGGTTTGTTTAAAAATCGAAGTATAAACATTATAAAAAATTTTATTCCCCTAGATGGCGTGCGCGCTAGCTTTTTTTTATTTTACTGTAATCAATCGCTCTGAACTTTTAAATTTTAAAATCGTTTGCTTTTATTACCATTTTGTGAATTCATTAATGAGTTTCTTTAATGGCAACATCACTGTAGCTGTATATTATTCTTTTTGCATGGAAAAATCATTTATTTGGACTAAACTCTTATTTTCTTTTCACTCGCATTGAACTTTTAAATTTTAAAATCGTCTGATTTTATCATCACACTGTGAATTAATTTTCTTTACTGGCAAAATCCGCATTGATGTGTATTATTCTTTTTGCTTGGAAAAACTGTTTGTGGATCAAAATCTTCTTTCCATTTCACCCTGAAGAACATTTTGTTTATGATATTTTTCTTTGGTATGTCTATTTAAATATAAATTATTTATTCGATTCTATGTATACAACTGCATTGCATATGAGAAAATTCTACTAAGGTGTCAAAGAAAGTATTGTGTACAAAGAGGTTTTATAATGTAAATATCCCATTTCCGCTGAGTTTGTGTCATACTTCACTTTTAATAGTCTATAAATGAGTTTTGAAGTGTACATATCTCATGTAACCCTGTTTTGTGTTATGCTTCACCTCCTACAGTGTTCCAAAGGTGTTTTATAATTGGTTTTATATTATCCTTACTTACCATTGTTATTTGACAAATAAACAATGGCTACAAATGAACCGGTTCATCTTTCATCCTACTGCAAACCACCAATCTCACTATAAAATTAATCTATTTTATTCGTATGCGAAATTGTCGCACGGCCCACCTAGTAAGATAATTGTTAATTTCTTCTAACAGAGGCGCGAAACAACAAACTAATGAAGGAGAGGGGGGGAGCAATAACCAGAATTTCTTTCTACACAACCCACACTCCCCGATGATCTTAATTAAGTAGGAAATGGTTATTCACATTAATTTCAAGAAATACACCATTCTAATATCAAAATAATAATCTGGAGAAAATTAGTTTCCAGTCACTAGATGACACTACTTTACACGACGGTGTTGTTTCGGCTTGGTGTTTTTATTACGTTTCAGACAAAAATTAATTAAAATAGTTACAAACGCCAGGTGTGCCTCCCTGAAAAAAATTATCACACATAAGCTAAAAAATTTGACATATTATTTACAAAAAAATTGTTTTTCAGGCATATATATCGGTTGACCATTTTTTTTCAATTGTAATAACTAGGCTGATAAAGCGTTTGTACCCCAGCTGTTTCCATCGCGGGTCCCCACCTATGAATCCTGACTCCTATGAATATAACAAAGTGTTTTCTGAGGGTGGGGGAATGATATCTTTAATTACAATTTTTTAATAGGAAATTTTCTACTCGAGACCAACATCGCAATGCACTGCTAGTCGTTGCAAGAGATTTTTGATAAATGAAAGAAATATACATACATTTCACACAAGGTCCGTCAGAGCGGGTTCTCAAAAAATTCTCAAAGTTCAATGAATGTAAACATTAAATATTTTATATTTTAACTATTTCTTAATCCAGGTGTTTAATTTTTCTTTCAAGTTAACGTGACGGAAAATCCTGATTATCCTTTATAAAAAACACAGAAATGAATATAATATTTTATTAAAATAAGCTGGAAAATATCCAGTGCAATTTGATGACGGTATTCATCTACGCAAAACTTTGGAAACAAAAAAAATCATGGAAGTCTTCTGCCGTTAGTATCTAAGCTGCAAAACTGATGCCAAAAAATAAAATTTGGGAACATTGTCAAGTATGAAAATCTCTAAAGTATGGTAGAATCTCTAAAGTGTGTGTGTGGGGGGGGGGGAATTGAAGGAAAATCTGATGATGTTGATATTACTGGTTACTTTTCAGTGTCTTGAAAAGAAATTTCAGCGATACATTCTTGAATGTAAGAGAGTGCATTTTTACTTATCCCACTCCCTAAATGTTGCTAGGCATTCCAGATGAAGGACAAGATGAATGCTTGTATCCACAAAACTATTCCTCGGCTTGCAATTTGTTTCATGTAAAAGAACTGAATGGTTAGTCCGAGTTACGAAGATGATATATTCCAAATGTACCCATACCTTTTAGAGTATAACTTTCCCTTGTATCTACATTTTTCGGTGACAACATATTCTGAACACTTTTTCTTCATAATAAAAAAATGGCAAAAAGTGATAAAGAGTGATAGTCAAAGATTCATTATGATGTTGTTTAACGAATACTCGGAAATTTGAAGAGGCTATTCCAAATTTAAACGAAATCACCACATTATATATTAGGTTAAAACTACGTTAGGACAAATCGATTTAAAGGATCTTCTTTTACTCGATTTAATATGCCTTTTAATGAATATATGACAGAGGGTCATATGTTACTTGGTTAAACGTGCTTAAAGTTTGTCTACATGTCACTTTAAAAAATAAACTCCCAAAGGACATAAGTTAAACTACGTAATAGTAAGTAGTGTATGTAGAGTAAAATAGAATAAAACTAACAAAATGTACGTATTTTGTTGGCAATTATTAACCTTAAAACAATGGATGCATGCATGTGTTGGAGCAGGCAATGAGGACATAGCATTGGCCTTTAACATACATTTATTTCATAATTCACAAAATTCAATTAAAGTGTAATTGCTACTAGCACAACATTCTCTTTCATATTAACATTTTACATATGAGAACTTGGAAGCAGAGGCAAACTATATGGTCAAAGTAATGATTTTTAGAGTCTATGGGGGGGGGGGGGGGACTAACTACAGCTGAAGTATGCAGCGATGAAAGATGGCATCGACGACATGGACCCAGAATCACGTCATGTATAGGAACATATTAGCGGGTTACTGGCACTTCTAGTCTCTGAGGCAGTCGAGACTCTATATCATCTGAGCTCTGAGGAAAAAAGTCTGAGATCAATCTGGACCTCCTTTCCTATTCCTTTCGTACTTGGAGGGGCTGTTGACCATTTGCAGGGAGGCCATCCTGGCCCTCCCCTCTTTTTCATTGGGCAGTGGGCTGTTTTTCTCTCAGTAGTTCCTGCCCCAATTGGTTCCTTATTATACTGTCCCTGTCGATAGTCTACGAAGTACCTCCCCACCATAATTTTCATTTGCAATACCACATTGACCCTTATCATCTGAAGGTTTTACTGTGGGCCATAAAATAACGACCATCCATCGTGCAATATTTATAGACTTTAGATCGCTATCACTGGCCACACCGACAGCTATTCTTCTATTTACTCCTGGTTTACAAGCCCCTATTTACCCCTGCCTCTGCAGCCTTTACAATAGATTCGTTCTTGGCCACACACCGTGGGGAATTATACCATTCCGCTTCTACATATTTTATATGAGGGGGCTTTAAAAGAGAGCAGCTGGACTTTCTCGGATTAAATTTGAACGCCAATGAAGGACATTGAATTCATTTTTTCATCCCCATAGGTTTTTTACCAGTAATACGCTAAAAGACTTACATGAACCTACGAGTAAGTTTTATATTAATACTATATTTCTTTATATTTCATTAAAGTGTAAAATTTTACGAGTTAATATGAATAAAATTAATTTAAATATAACTTCCCCATTTTTGGGTAATATTTAAAACACAAAGTGACCAATGGAGTTAGATAAGTTCTATCCCTTTTAAGGTTTATTTGCTTTATTTGTTATATTTAGAACTTTATTCAGGATAAGGTAAGTAACATAAAAATATGTACTGAAATAATTGTGTCAAGAACATTAACATGTTAATATACCGCATAATAGAGTATATAAATAGTAATGATAAAGCATGAATACAAATTAACTTTTATTGTTTACATATAAACTCATTTTACACAGCAGTTTAAATGTATTGTTTTAAACGTAAGATTACGTTCTTCAATAACGGTCCTGCGGAGAGAAAAAATTGTCCGGCGTCGCGAGATATAATTTTAGCAGTGCGCCAAACCTAGTAGCAGTAGACAATTAAACGAAAAAGTACCAAAATGCGTTTTAAAAAAAGGTAAGTAAGGATAAGTAATCCTACGTTAATAACCCGCGGTAATTTCGTCAGAAGAAACTACCTGAAATATATATTTTTTTTAAATGATTTAGTATGCTACGATGTTGTGCCCAAAATCCTACATACACAAGATTCTAGGGAATAGGAGAACGAAGAATTCCAAGCAGACACACAGTCGCAAAAAGTATTTCAAATACTACAGAGCTCATTAACAAAGATTTTCGTTTACAATCCTTTCTATATCGATTCCATTGACAAGCATGCTAAATGAACATGTTCAAAAATATTTCAATTGTAATTCAGAATTTTCTTTGTCAAGGTAATCGCAAACCCATGACTTTGGAAACTGAGTTAATAATTCATTTCACAGCAAGCAGTGTCCTACCTTAATAATTAATGCCGCTAACTATACTATGGGCGTCTATGAATAGTACTCAGGAAAACTATTCTTTGACATAGCACCTCTGTCATTCACTACTCAGTTCTTCCCCTGAAATTTTATTTGTCAAGGAAATCGCAAATCCATGACTTTGGAAACTGAGTTAATAAATTATTTCACAGCAAGCATAATTAATGCCGTTAACGATACTATGGGCGTTTATGAATAGCACCCAGGGAAGCTATTCTTTGACATAGCACCTCTCTCATTCACTACTCAGTTCTTCCCCAGAAAGATTCACCGAAAACAAAAGTACTCTGATACGGAGGGTTTGTTCACTGGCAGAGCGCGACGGCGTCACGTGACCGGCCACCAGCGTCAGAAGAATCGCTGCCTGCGAGACCTACAGCCCGGGGTGGAATTCGCCGTGTTGTTTCTCTCGGATTTTTTTTTCTTAGTAGGCCGCGGCGGCAACCAAACGGTGTTTCTGTGCTAACACGGAACTCCGAACGTCTGGCAGAGAAATCTTCGCTTTCACTCTCGATTGAGAACTCGCGGGGATCGCTTTCTCCACTCTCCTCACTTCACTTCCGGTTGGGATTTATTTGATTTGATTCGATCTGAAAAGAAAAGTGAGCGGCCATCGCCGTCTAACACCTGCCTCAGTCGGTTTTCTTTGGATTCGGTGTTTTCTGTGGGATGCCGTAGATCGAGGTAAGGGAAAAGAACTTTACATTTTTTTTCTTCTGTTAGTGGAGTAAATTTCTTTTTTTTTTACAAAGCACCCCCCTGTAATTTTCAAAATTTTTTTTTCGACGCCATGCTTTACACACTTACCAGGAAATCTTAGTAAATATGTATTTAAAAGAGTTGCCGGCCATTGAATTTTTTTTAAAGATCTGAATATTTTGGAGTTTATCACTGCACCTTATTAAGAAAAATTTTTTTTTTCACTTTTCCTTCTAGAAGATGAAAATCATGCTTTTTTGTCCCACTGATTCTTTTCATTCATCCTCTTTGTTACCTCTTTCATTGTAAGAGAATAAACAATTTCGTCGTCATAATTGTGAACACATCGAAGAATAGATTAAAAACCGAATGAATGTTGCCACCGAATGCCTGCATTTTACGAAATAGTTCCTATCTTCCGCATTTACTCCCATAATTGGGAACTGGAAAACAGCAAGAAAATATTATGTATAATTCTTTTATTTTCGATTAAACTAAAAGATTGACTTATCACAAATTCTCATCCACTAATAAAAAAAGTATTAGAAGAAATACAGTTTAAAAATAATGTTTTTGCTTCATCTTTTAACGAATAGTAATAATAATAGTAATTATTAAATTATTCGTAGTAACTAATATAATAGTAATTATTAAATTGCATGCATAAAAATTATTCTTATAAATTTCAGTTTCTTCTATTTACTTTAACAGTGTAAAAGAAATGCAATTAATTTGCCTTTCTCTTCAGAATGTACTATGTATTGCTCCCGATTAGATCTCATTTATAATGATTCTGTTAGCATATGATAGGATTTTAAATTTCTTTAAAAACAGGTTTACCAAAAACAAAAGAGGGTTACAAAGAAAAAATTTATGTTCTGCACATAAAAAAGTTTTGATGTTATTATATGTCATATAAGCAAACTATAAAAGATACTGCTAATGCATAGTATTCATTTGGTTCTTAGTAAAATTAGCATTGCGTTAAAAATCAAAGCATTATAATTTAGTGGTTTTTTATCTGTTAATATGGTGCGATTTTAGCTGTTAATATGGTGCGATAATTTCTTCCCCATATTTTCTCATAAAGCATGGAATTGTTTTAAATATCAGGCTTTAGCGTGTAAACCCTTGTATAACTATTTGGGTGTGTATGAACACAATCCTTTGTTATTAGAACCATTGATATCTGTTAAGCTTCTAAGATTTCCTAATTTTTCTTAGCAAATTTTCATCATAATTTAAAATTCAGTTGCCATGTGCCGGTGTAATACGCTTTCATTTGAGTATTCTGATCACCTACATAAATACCTTCTTCATTAGTAAACAGGATTTATTGCTTAAATTAAATAACTGAAATAATTATAAACTCGAAAGTGAGTTATCTAATAAGGTTATGGAAGAACTTTTCTTTGCGAATAATTTGTTTTACAACATAAATTTGTCTGCCTTTATTCTTCTATGTTTTTTTCATTGTTCACGTTAATTTTTAACAACTAATGCTACTGATAATTTAAAACTCATAAACGTTAACACTGTTGAGTGAGTTTCTAAAGCCTTTAAAACGAGATGAGAGATAGGAAAATTAACCATTGAATTTAAACGTTTTCCCCTTCTTAACTATTGATTTACTTAGATATTGGACTAGATCGAGTTTTTCCCCCCTAAAACGCTTGTGCTTTAAAAAATTAGCATTGCGTTAATTTTTTAATTAATTCAATAAAAAATATTACAACACATGTTAGATTATTTACATTGACTTAAAGAAGGAAAATAGATTATATAATTATTTCTTCCAGATGTTCATAAAATATATAATTAAAATTAAAAAATAATAAAGCAGTGAATATTTTATAATAAACCAGAAAAAAGTAATTATTTGGGTTTTTTTTATAATTTGATTTTTTTACTTTTTTTTCCAGTTTTTGAATCGAGAAAGAGAAAGTTTTCTTAATACACCCTTGTACCCACCACAGACTCTCTGGACATAAACTGACTTCTTTGTGCTGCAGTTGGCTGAAATCAAATGTTCTGACATAAGATTTCAGACGCAAAAATTTGTATAATTTATCATATTTTCGAGTGATTTCGCGTCGATTTGCGAAGTGATTTGTGCCAAATAATATTTAGCAATGGCTGTTCTTGTTCGAAACACGGCTATAGCATACATCATCCGATTCTTCCGGCGTATGATTGAATTAATGACAGGATGTGTGCTTTGCTTGATGTACTGCGGACGAGGCAAGAAATTGGCCGACATAGAAGACCCTATTCTCCTGGAATCTGCCCACAGCTTGGCGGCAAAGATCAGGCGAGGAGAGGTAAGACAACCTTCATTTTTCCACATGGACTGTTAGAAGTTCTCCAAAAGTATTTCATTAGCCTTTACTGCGCAGCTAAGATTAAAAATGTTAAAATAGAATCTCATTCCCAAACATACATATCTGTGTTTGCTGTGCAAAGGGTGTTAAGTGCAAAATGGGCTAAAATGTTTTATAAAACCAGGCATGTTTGAAAAATCAAGGGCTACTGCAGGGTACAGAAAGCTAAGTCTAATTTCCACTCCTAAATAATTTTATTCATCTGGGAAAATTTGGGATATGTGAAACAAAACACAAACATGTTATTATTAAAGGGATTATGTCCCAATCAAGGTCTTAACAAACTTTACTCAGCAAAAATAAAATTAGAAAAACTTATTTTAAAAAAGAGGCTAAAAATTAAACTTAAAAAATTGACTTTACAAAAGCCGTTTTTCTCAAAACTACGATTTTGATCTTGGCACTCTTTACACTGAAAACACAGATATTATTTCATATTTACGAATGTCTTTCCAAAGGTTTCCATAAGTAATCGAAAGAGCCTTTGGACTCTGTCATAATATTTGCAGACAAAGTTTCATTTCTCTAATCTTCTTGTTCATTGTTATAGAAATATCCGATTATTTTAATCTTATATTTATTTTAGTATATTTATCCCTTATTATGTTAAGGATAAATTAATTCTTTTTGTTTACATAAATTTTTTTCGCATATACAAAATCATAGAAAAATACAAATAAAAATTCCGTGCGATACTTTTACTAGTAAGGTCTAACATAAGGAAATAGTGCCAAAACTAGATGGCAGAGCGACAAGTTTCGAAATATTTTCAAGTTTTCACGTTTATTGCTCTTTTAGATCTATATCCGCATCAAATTACCTGAAAAGTTTGGAAAAGAGAAGGAGCAATAACGGAACGTTTAAGCTAGCCGAAAATCAACGCACGTGTTTGAATAAAAAATGCAAAACTAATACTTTCAGATAAAGGGCATGAGAATTGACGGGAAGAACTTTTGCGGAGTGAAATGAAAATATATTAATTAAAAAGATTAATAGTAGGGCGGAAAAAGTGTAGTCGAAGAGAGTTTATAGTTTTGACGTAACACCTATAAATGTTATTATAAATCAAATTATACTTACGTATTCTTACATCATTCCAATTTCATATTAGAGGTTAAAATATTAGCTTGATTTTGACACAAAATTAAACTATATCCGGTAAAAATAAGTTTAACTTTTGCTCCTCGGTAAATGTGGAAGTTATCGAAAAAAAAGATAAAAATTAATTTTTAAAAGTACTTTAAGGCATCCCAAATGATTCAAAATATTTTACTTTTCAAAATTTTCCTAACATTCTGTCAAGTTTCGACAAAACGGAGTGAAATATCAGACCGTCTCCAAATGAGTTAGACTACAGAACAACATTTACAGGTGTAAAACCGCGTTGCAAAAACTACTTTAATGAGCTTTTGCAGTGCATGCCCACTATAATGCAAATGGGCCAAGCTAAGAAACGACATTTCCAGGGGCAGAAACGCGGAGATTTTCTTGATGAGCTTGCAGCGATATATTTGAAAAAGTTTTTTTTTAAATTTTGACAGATTTATTTAAAGGTTTAAGAAAATGTTTTCTTTCGAATGTTCAAAATATATTTGCCATCATTTGAAACCTTCGTATGTGAGATGTGCTTTTTACATACCATTTTTAAAGAGTATATCTAATGTTTTAAGTATAAGGTGAAGGAAATAAAATTTGGAAGAAAAATTTGAAGAAAATAAAATTTTATACTTTTCATTAGTTAATATAATTCTATAATTAGTGAAATATAGTGGTAATGTAATGTAGCAACCTGATACGGGTTTTTCACGAGAGTCAACATTTTAGATGAAATAATGGAAGCAATTCTAAGGTAACATATGAGGCGGTGAAAGGCAAAGTGGTGTAAGTCGCATTTTTAACTTTTTTAATTTGAGGACAAAAATGTAATCTCCATGTTCAATTTAGAGTGGAATTGTAAATAGTTATTATTTGCAATATTATAATAATTGTTATGAATTATAATTTGTTCAATTTATGGTGGAATTTTTTGTAGTTTTTGCAGTAAAACTGTTTTGACTTACACCACTTGACTTACTGACTTACACCACTTTGCCTTTCACCACCTCATATCTAAAATGATTAAGCTATCACGCAAGTTTCTTAGAGACGAGACAGACATGTGTTGATGGGCTTAATTACATTAAATTTTCTTTTTACAAATTTTTACTTCTTGGCATCTGTTTCTAAAATCAATTTTAGACACACATTCACATGTAATGAATTATTTTCTAAAGCATATTGGAAATCGGTGGATTCATTGTTTATGAGAAATCTTAACATTTTATGCCTTCTGCCTATCGAAGGATCCATTGAAAGTATTTCAAATGATAGTAAATTTATGCAAATACTGGTGTTGTAAAGATTGTATATCTGGCTATGAATACTTATTACATTAGTGGAAAGATTATATATTGACTTCGAGATGAGAGATACAGGTTCTGATGACAGGCTTCGAAAAGAGTGTGCTCCATTATTCAACCGTTGTCTTATCCAAACTACTTTCAGAATGGTACTTATACACTGTAGCATTATAAAGGAAATTGATTTGTTGTGTAAATTTATCAGATCACTCATCAGTTTGATAACTATCTATTCAATTGACTCATTTTTTTTCATCAAATTTTCCCGGAAAACTTGAAACCTGAACTGCCAGATTACGATTCAAGAAAATTTGAGAAAATTGTCTCAGGAGATATGAATGATTCCTCAAAATGAAAGCTTTACATTCATTTCCTGGAGTACTGCTGACTGTTTTGTAAAAATTGAATTTAAAGTTGGGGTAAACTTGACTCTGTTATCACTGTTCTCAGGTGTGCTTTCTGTATACTAAATACCAACATTGCTCTTCAGTATGATGCCAGTTTAATTTTCAGAGTTATTTTCCCTCTTTTGAGTTACAATGTATAATTCAAGTGCACATCATAAAAAAAAATAAATAAAATCAGCCTCTCATTTCGAGTAAGAGTTCAATTTGAAACAATGAAATCAAATTAGGGTCAAACAAAAAAATTATTTCTTAATGAATTATATCATGCCTAACTGAGTGATTTACATAGGCAGAATTATTTTTATGATGCAAAATATATTGCCATGTAAGAGATTTAATGAAAACATATAACATTCTAAAAAGTTAAAATACATTGCGAAAAAGTTGCAAGCATGTTAAAATGTTTTAAGCTATTTAAAATTATTATAATTACTTAAATTACTTATCTTTCGTGAAATAGACATTTTAAAGATAATAAAAAACTCAAATCAGTGTAAGACATTTAAAATATCCATTACACATAACGACCTATATAAAATTAGCGTTACTTTCTTGTATTAATGTTTATTTGCATTTATAATTTAAAATGTTTATTATTCATATTAAAATCACTTCAGAGTTAAAACGTAGAATGTTTTCTTTAATATGTTATATAAGTGATGTATCAAGGGTGAAGATTTATATTTACATGAAAAAAAAAGATTAAACACAGTATCAACTACTTTTCACTGCATTTAGATCCGTCCTGTGTTTATTCATCGCTATAAGTGTGCGATTAATGTGAAATTCTTTGCATTTATCTGCCTTTATGCAATGTAAGCTGTCAAAATTTGTTATATATATATATATATATATATATATATATATATATGAGATAGAATGCAATAATGCATGTATTACACAGCAAAGACCAAATCGGCACACACATATATATATATAAATGTAAGAAAATTTAGTAGATTTTTCTTCTCCGAAAAACCAAAACCAAAAAACAGAAACTATATATTATGTGTAATAATGGACGGGAGAAGTTCAAGAAAATGAAAGACAATGTCATAACCCAAGGCACAAAATTTTAGAAACCTCAAGTAACCTTAATATCTAATAAGCATAGGCTTTCAATAGGAATATGTTCTTGGAAGCAGGATTTGATGTAAAAATTTGAATTTCTGACTAGACAGAACAGATGAATTCACTATGTATTAATGCAATGCTAGATAATAAATGCAAAATGAAACAACTTTTTTTCTTGTTTACAGCAGATGAAGCCCATATATTTTAGTTTCTGTAGCTTGCTATTAGATTAGATTAAATTGTCTTGATTTTTAATATGCTTCTCAGATACCTCTCATAAGTTCTTCCCCAGTATTGTTACAAATTTTGTAATATTATATATATATATATATTTGTAACCGCAAGCAACAATTGTTTTAGATATTTTGAAATTTCGACATTCTCTAACATGTTTTAAATTTAAAAGCAGATTAAATATATTCTCAAATTGATGATCCAACTACAGAAATATGCTATAATGTTGGAGCAAGCAAAGAAGACAGAGTATTGGCCTTTAACATACATTTATTTAATAAATCACAGAATTTAATTAAATTGTAATTGTTACAAGCATAATATTCCCTTTCATATTAACATTTTACATACGAAAACTCAGAAGCAGAGTCAAACTATATGGTCAAAGTAATGATTTTTAGAGTCTATGGGGAGGCACTTTCTACAGCTGAAGTATGCAGCGATGGAAGATAGCATCAATGACAGGGACCCAAAATCACGTCATATATAGGAACATCTTGGCGGGTTACTGGCACTTCTCCTACTCTCTATCATCTGAGCTCTAAGAAAAAAGTCTGAGATAAATCTGAACCTCCTCTCCTATTCCTTTCGTACTTGGAGGGGCTGTTGTCCGTTTGCAGGGGGGCCATTCTGGCCCGCCCCTCTTTTTCATTGGGCAGTGAGCTGTTTTTTTCTCAGTAGTTCCTGCCCCAATTGGTTCCTTATTATACTGCCCCTGTCCATAGTCTACGAAGTACCTCCCCACCATAATTTTCATTTGCAATACCACTTTGACCCTTATCATCTGAAGGTTTTACTTTGGGCCATAAAATAACGACCATCCATCTTGCAATATTTATAGATTAGATCGCTATCAATGGCCTCACCGACACCTATTCTTCTATTTCCTCCTGGTTTACAAGCCCCTATTTACCGCTGCTTCTGCAGCCTTTACAATAAATTTGTTCTTAGCCACACACCGTGGGGAATTATACCATTCCGCTTCTACACTATAATGTATTCAGTATAGAATTTATTAAACATGTGTCACAGTGTCATCAATTGAAATTAACCAAACTATGATATACACATCCAAATTCTGTATACTAGTGGGGTATGTTAATGTTTCCTAAAACTAAATAAATAAGGAAGTCCATTTGATATTTAGGAATAAATGTTGCCATTCTATCAGTAATATTCTCATCTTTATGTAGAATATCTTAGGTTACAGTGAATTTGCATATACTTATAGATACTTGGGTTGGTTAATTATACTTGCCCTTTGTATTCTTTTCTATAACTAAAAATTGTGTAAACTTTATACTGTGTTTCACAGTCAGTTGTATGTATTACGATATGCCTTTAAAAAATACACACATTATGAGACTACTTTTATGGTAATTGCAAACTTGATAGTGTACGATGAAATCATTAGACCTTCAACAGGAAATTGTTCTTAGGCACAGATTTAAAATATTGATATTTACTGATAGCTTTCAGCCTCAGATATATCTAAGGTACTTTGTTTTGTAATTTTCACGCATTTTCTTTAAGAGTTTTTAGATTTTCTCGGCTAGTTTTATCTTTCAATCAGCTAGTTTCATGTTCTTTATTTTTCAGGTATTTTGAGCTTATTGTTATATAAATTTACTATAGATAGCATAGAAAGCTAAAACACTGATAGTTGATTAAAATGTTTCTTTAATAATTCATAAATGATGTAAAGTTTTGCATTATATTTTGAGTACATTTTTGATGCAATATCTGTTAATTCAGTGACTTAACTTTTTTCATTCCTGATTATAGAGGTTTACCATTTCTTCTCTCTGCCACTATTAAAAATGTTTTCATAACAAAAAGGAAAAATACTCATAACATATGGGTAACTCCTAATAATCTTAATTTCTCTTTATACAATAATTTTCTCTCGCTATATCTGACTGACAGTTCACAAACCAGAAAAATATGCAAAGCGTAGTTTACAGTTAACGGAGGAGATTCGTCAAGTCAAAAATTGTAAGACGCATTCTAATATTCGAGTTAAAGCTAGAAAACTGCCCTAAATGGGTTCGTTATCCTGAATAATTTTATATGTTTAGGAGGGATTTTAAATTATTGTTGAAGTTCTTTAAATTTTACACCTACATGGCAGAAAATAAAATGTTTGGACGCACAGCCTATATAATTATTGAAAGTGCATATACTTATCTGTTGGAGAGACAATGAAAATTTATATGAATTAAACGAAATGTCTTATGTATCAAGATTATGTTTCTTAAATATTCCCGAACAATTTCAAACATTTAAGGCTCGGTGCACACGAGCGATCCGGTGTCGTTTCTAACGACGACAGCGTCGTCCGTGTGAGTCGGTTAGTTCAACTCTATGTACTGCTTGATCGCAACTGCGGTGCCGCAACGACACCGGATTGCTCGTGTGCACCGAGCCTTAATCCTAATCTCTAAATGTAACAGGGCAATAAACTCATTTGTGCAAGATGCTTAGTGTTTAAAACTGGAGAGAATCTCTCGCCTTAATGCATGCTCGTGACGAAATTAAATATGAACGATTAAAATGCTGCGTTTATTGCGTGAGTTGACCTGACTTGACCTAACCTAACCTAACTAGAGATGCCCTATGGTCAGAACATTTCTTTAGGGTGTAAAATGGAATTGAGTGATGCAACAAGTGCTTTTCCTGGAATCCTAAGTCCTGGCACGTAAATATGCCGTCCACTGTCCACCGTTTCCTTCCTTCCCATCCTCAGCATTTACGTTCGTTTTTATCCGATTAATGAATTATTTTTTTGGTTCGATTGTCTGTTATGAATTTTAGGACATTTCTAGGTTTAAATGTTACATACACAAAGATAATACAACACGCAAATAAAATTTATCAAGCATTGTACACTTAATTTTAGTTTATATATGCATTACAAAAGGAAATAAACTAACGAATTGTCCCAGAGAATGCCAATATAGCTTGGGATAAAAGACTCCAAAAAGACAGAGTATAAGAGACAAAAGGAATACGAAATCATCCAAGAGAAAAGTCGAAAATTGTTAATTTGCGATAAGTATGCCATTGAAAACCTGTTGACATCCGACCTCTTGATTTCTGTCTACTGGTCATTTTTATACTGTCCATGTTTTCCATTAATTAGCACGAATGAATGAGAATTCCCGGTGTTAAACTTTTCTTTAAGTATACTGCACGAGAAGCGAGTTCGGCAACGTTTTCCTACGAGAAATTAGTTAAGACTATCAAATGGAACAATGCACAAGAAAACAATTATTTTTCGCCTCGTTCCACTTGGGATGGCATAAGTATAATAATGTGATTTTTTTATGAGATATCATCAGTGTACATATGCAATGATCCGAGAAAAAGCGCTGCTTCTAACAAACACTGTGTTTATTCGATTCGTCATTTTATTGTCAAAGGAGTTGGACACATCCGAGCAAATTTGGAAGACAAATCCTTTTTCAAAAGAAAATTAACGAATTATCTCTATACCACTGGAATTCTTTTTTCAATTTTTATTCTCCCCCTTTTAACAGACACGAAGTAGAATTTTAACGTGCTGAATTTAAACCTCATTCTTTAGGGTGGCCATAGACGAACAATTCTTTTGCATTTTAAAATAAATGCTTACGAATCAGGAATCAAATCCCTACTCAACTTATCAGGCGTTCTGAATGCTATACTAATTGATGAAGTACACAAGTTTTAGAGCTAAATTTTCAAATTATACAGAACTAAATGTCGTGTGTTATTTTCACTCCTGTATCTACCTGGTAGTCTTTCCCACCTCTATATAGAATATTATATATGTATGTATGCATATATATTTTTATAGACACACATATACATTAAGAGAGTTGTACAGGAGTTTTACATCTTACTCTCTGTATTCTTTCACTTATTAATTAACGAGCAGTTTTCTTTCTCCGCTCCCTCCTGAACACTGTGATAAAGAGTAAGAGCCTGTTCCCATAGAATCCGCCAGCGTTACTCGTATTGACATATTTCAAACCAATCGCAGACCTTAATTTCGTGACGAATCGTTTGGAGGTTTGTAATTGGTTGAATATGTTTCAACACGAGTAACGCTGACGAATTCTATGTGAACAGGCCCTAAGAATAGAGGGTTAAGCTGTGATGCTAGAAAAGAGGTTTTGAAGGCAAATAAAAATTTGTATAACTAGAAGTCCAAATAGAAAATGTACCCCTATCAATTTTGCTTTCTTTCATTTGGAAATTCAGACGAAAAAAAAGACCGATGCTTCAACCTTACTCATTAACCTTTTGCACAAAACTTCTTTAAAATATTTTAAGGAAATTTATAAAATTCAACAGCTATCGATGTAATATTTAAACTTCAGTTTCTCTAGACATGGGCGTTATTAGTCTTATGGTTCTTTTCAAGTGTAAAGAGATCAGTTGCTTCTGACTTCCGAATAATTTTACCAAGATTCCATGAAAAATTTAAGGTTTGTTTTGGGTAATATAAGGGGTTACATCAGGTTGCAATTTGTATGTACATGTAAAAATTTGATTTTTTTTTACAATAAGAAATACGATATTTTAATTATTTAATCTAAATTTATACACTTAAGATATCGATATGGCATACATACGCCCAAGAAATTACTCGTCGTGCCCCCCCCCCTATTATAGTTCAAAGAATAATAAAACTTTCAGCGATATACGAGACGCACCCACAAAGTAAGAACTGATTGAGTGTAAGAAAATTTAGAAAGAAGTTTCTGAAAGAGTTTTATTGTCAAATGTTAAAATGTATATTACACTTTTTTTCTACGTAGTCGCCATATTTTTTGTGGCATTTGTCGTATCGCGAGACTAGCTTTTGTATTTCTTCGTCGAAGAAACTCACCGCCAACCTATTCAGCGACTCTGTCACAAAGTCTTGTTTCTTGATCTTTCTGTAGACTCTGACCGGCCCAAAATCCCTTCTGTGTGTGTGTGTGGGGGGGGGGGAACAAATGGTAATCGCTAGGAGATAGGTCAGGACCATACCGTTGTTGCTCAAAAATTTCGTAACCAAACTATTCAATCAATGCACATGTACGGACGACAGTATGCAGCCGCGCGTTGTCGTGCAGTAAACTCGAGCAGACTGTAACCTACACCGTCGAATCTGAATTGCTCTGTGCAGCTTCTTAAGAGTTTCACAGTAGGATTCGGCATTTATGGTCGTACCGCCCAACATTTTTTGGCGTTCGAAAATCTTATCGACCGTGCTTCACACCTGGCGGGATTTTCGATTTTAATGTCCACCTTAAACCAACACATCAAAGCAAGACAACTTTATAGAACAATATAATTCACACCAAATGAAGCACCAGACGTTCAAGAACCAAATGGAGGCGTCTTCGTACAACGACGTGACCTGCGCATGATCTATGAGCAATCGGTTTTTTCGTTGTGGATGCGCCTCGAATTACAAGTACTCGTAAGGGATGGTTTATTTCACAGAAAAAGAAATCTACACTCTTAGAGTGCCACCTTCGTATTATACGTTAAATAAGGAATTTCAAAAACTTCTTTTTCTGGAGGATGTCTATTAAATGACGTCAAAGTTTATCTTCATTAAGATACCTTTATACTATTAAAAGATCAGACTTTCACCATTAGATTGATACATTAAACACTTTAACAGCAGCGAGTTTTCTTTGTTGTTTCTTAATGATAGTAAATTTGCTTAAACTCGAGAACCAAAAATAGTCTTGTAAGAGACGACAGACATTACGTAACTAAGTATGATCTATATGCCTGGCTTACGCTTTTGACGTTTTGATTACTGCTTTCATCCCCGAAATAAAACTAACAATATTCATCAACGTTGAATTATTTAAAAACGGATTTTTATGCAATTTTAATATGCCTCGTATAGGTGTTAATTACCTAGAAACAATGGATGCATGCATGGGTTGGAACAAGCAAGGAATACAATGCATTGACCTTAAACATACATTTATTTGATAACCCAAATTTCAATTAACTTGTCAGAGCTATTAATATAACAATCCGTTTCATATTAACAGTTTTGACATAAGGAACCCAGAAGCAGAGGCAAACTATAGAGTCAAATATGATTTTTAGAGTCTATCGGGGAGGCACTTACTATAACGGATGTATGCAGCGATGATCGTAGCATCGGCGACCGGGACCCAGTATCATCTCCAGTGTAGGAACACCTTGGCGGGATATTCGCACTTCTCCAAGGCTATGGGGCAGACGAGAGGGTCTGACATCTAACTCTCAGGAACCCAATCTAAAATCCGTCTCCTTCTTTTTCAAATCCTTCCGTCCTTAGCGGAGCTGTTGTCCGTTTACAGGGGGGCCATTCTGGCACGCCCCTCACTTTCATTGGGCAGTGGGCTGTTTTTCTTTCAGTGGTTCCTACCCCAATTGGTTCCTTATTACACCGCCTCTATCGCCTCTGTCCATAGTCTATGAAGTACCTACCCCACCATAATTTTATTTTGCAAAACAAATTTGACCCTTCTCATCTGACGTTTTTACTGTGGGCCATAAAATAACGACCATCCATCTTGTAAAATTTAGACTTCAGATCGCTATCACTGGCCACACCGACAGCTATTCTTCTATTTTTTTATTGGTTTACAATCCTGTATTTACCCCTGCCTCTCCATCCTTTATAATACATTCTTTATTGGACACACACCGTGGGGAATTATACCATTTTCACTTCTACACCTCGATTGCCATGAATTTGGATTGTTTAATGGTGATTAAATTTCATGAACAACAAAAAAAAAATTAGGGTGCGATAATTGTTTTTGGATTATATTTTGACCTGCGAGTCTCTCATTTCTCTCCTTTCAAAATTTTTTGGTATACCTTCTGAGATTGAAAGAAGGGGTGATATAAAACTCGGATCTTATGGAAAAGAAAGATTCGTAGAAATTCCTCTAATGTAAGAGAGAGAGAGAGAGAGAGAGAGAAAGAGTTGGCCATTATGTAAAAGTTACTTCATAAGCCGAAAACGGAAACAAACATCAACGCCATGTGTTGAAATCAGCACACATGGAGTTGAATTTGACCCCACAGTCAGGGCAAAACTCTCCTTATCCAAACAACTACCACATACAAAAATTTTAAAAAAAATTAGCACTAGATTCTGGATAAGGATGCTGTGTACTAACCCTATTGGATTCGATCACCTCAATGTTACTCTATGGAGAAAATTTGTCTACTATTGACAGCTACATAAATGCTGATAATCCAATAAAAAGGGTTCTTTCAGATACCCTGAACTTTTCTGCACCTTGCAACAGGATTCATTTTATAAATTTCGTCTACCAAAAGAATTTATGAGCGTTTAAAATACATTAGACCAGATTCCCCCCCCCCCCCCGAATACTTTAAAATTTAAAAATATTATTTGCATTTAAAAAAACAAACGCCCCAAGGTACAAAATTTATCTATCTATTACGGTGTACAATTAAAAATAAATCTTTCAATCCAAGTCGGCAATCCTTGGACAAATTTTCTCCATAGTTTAACATTGAGGTGAGCGAATCCAATAGGGTAAGTGCACATCAGCTTTCAGGTGGCAATCCTGAGTATAGGTGTAGCTGAATTATGTACCAAACTCTTTATTTCCTTAAGAAATTAAGTGTTAAAATATGTGGTTATATGAAAAAGTTTTTTTGCAATGTACAAAAAAATCCCTTCTAGGGGATAAGGACAGTTTTGAATCTCAACACCTCAATTATTAACCATAATTAGAAAGTATAAAAGAATAAATGAGTAAACTCAGAATAAAAATGCGCACTATAAAGACACTACCTTTGAGACCCGGAAGTTTTTTTTAAGTTAACCGTGATAATTTTGTAAAAATTATCAGTTATTTCAAAACTTGTCGGATATTCTAATTCCGTAATTCTAAAACCGTGTTTTCAACGGCTTCATCGCGGGATACTAAAGTTAACAGGCTATTTTAAAAAAATGACAAATGAAATTTCCTGTTTCTGCATCGCTGAATCCGAAAGATTATAGGCCAGTTTGCTTGAAGCATGTAGAATTGCTAAAATCTTCAATTTCCAAGAGATGACCCATTATGGAGAATATTAAAAAAATCCAGTGCTTGGCTGGACATATAAAGGCGTGTTAAATCTCCGACAAGATAAGTAGGTTCCCTTATAAATATTTCTTTTTTTGATGCATTGTTCTTTTCTATGTTTACAAAAAGTAGGAACGTTTTCAGGATTTATAAAACCAAAATATACTTATGACCTAAAAAAAAAATTAAAGATGTTACAAAATAAATATAGTGTGGTTCTCCGTTTGTTCAGGAATTAAACATTCATGGATGATTAAACAATAAAAAAACAGTCTATTTAAACTTCTTAAACTTGAAAGGTGATTTCCGCAAAACTATTTTGAGCTACATTTCAACTGCATAACTTTTGTATCAGAAAAAAAATACGGAAATGAAACAGAATACCGAGTCTTTTCAGTGACTGACCACAAATTAGAGGAATAAAAATTTTAAACAGTAAAATGATTCTTCGTTCTCTTATTCGCAAATATCAAAGTACATAATTATAAAAATGAGATTGCGGATAGCGGTTGACGCATTTATTTATTAAAAAATATGATTAACAGAATATTCCATTCGATTACACTATATTACATTTTTTTTAACATTTCCTTTTATAAATGATTCACCGAAGAATCTCTTAAATACCGAAACAATATATTGTTGCTCTAAATATATTACGGCCGGACGATGGCCGAATGGCTAAAGCGCTGTCTTTCGTTCCCAGAGTCTGTGGGTGCGAATCCCACTCTTCACTTGGACGTTTGTAACCGTTAGGAATGGACTTTATGCAGCAGATCCCGGTATAATTAGCCCTCGTGTAGCAGAAGTTGACCGTAGCGCTCTAAATCAAAACCAAACCAAACTAAATTATATTACATTACACTTTATTCTTAAAACTGGCAGAGTTTATTAAGTAAACTTTGGTATATTTTATTTGACGGCAGAATAGCCAAAAGCTCTTTTAACATTTTGATGGACGAGAACTTCGATTGTCATAAGTAAAGGAAAAACTTTTTTCCTTTAGAGGTCATGGAATTGTGGGAATCTGGAAGGTATTTTTCTGGGATTATCTGCAATTTAAATGCTACTTCCTATGAGATAGCCTAGAAACGTTTGATTTGTATTAAAAGTTTTCATAAATGTCATTATTTATCTTTTGTCTAGAAATGCCATGCTTACCTAATAAAGACAAATAACTTTTGATTGAATACACTCTTTAAAAGTAGGGATACGAGGATGAGCGTTAAACACTCAGAGAATCATTTTACAATCCAGAATCAACGACAGTACTGCATGCATCCATTGTTTTAAGGTAATTAAATACCCTATATCTGTGGAATGGATGCATGCATGGGTTGGAACAAGCAAGGAAGACAGACAAAGCATTGGCCTTAAACATACATTTATTTGATAATACACAAATTTCAATTAAATTGCCATAGCTATTAATATAACAATCTCTTTCATATTAACATTTTTAACATTGAGAACCCAGAAGCAGAGGCAAAATATATTGTCAAAGATGATTTTTAGAGTCTATTGGGGAGGCACTTACTATAGCTGATGTATGCAGCGATGATGGTAGCATCGACGACAGGGACCCAGAATCATCTCTAGTATAGGAACATCTTAGAGGGATATTCGCACTTCTCCAAGACTCTGGGGCAGACGAGAGTCTCAATCATCTAACTCTGAGGAACCAAGTCTGAGATCGATCTCCTTCTCCAATTCCTTCCGTCCTTAGCGGAGCTGTTGTCCGTTTACAGGGGGGCCATTCTGGCTCACTCCTCACTTTCATTGGGCAGTGGGCTGTTTTTCTTTCAGTGGTTCCTGCCCCAATTGGTTCTTTATTAAACAGCTTCTGTCCATAGTTTATGAAGTACCTACCCCACCATAATTTTATTTTGCAAAACAACTTTGACCCTTCTCATCTGACGTTTTTACTGTGGGCCATAAAATAACGACCCTCCATCTTGAAAATTTAGACTTTAGATCGCTATCACTGGCCACACCGACAGCTATTCTTCTATTTTTTATTGGTTTACAAACCTCTATTTACCCCTGCCTCTGCATCCTTTATAATACATTCGTTATTGGCCACACACCGTGTGGAATTATACCATTTCACTTCTACATTTTACTATTTATAAATGCTCTTTGCTTTAAACTGTTATGACAACAGGCTGATTACAAATAATAACTAATAAAATAACAGGTAACAAATCCTAAAAAAATAATAAAAAAAGATAGGTTTCAAATAACCAGTATGTATATTGTTTAGACGAAGTGGTTATTTAATAACAAATTATGTTAACTAATCATTTAAATGAACGAAGAGTAATTCAATATAATCTCTTAATTTATATTATATATAATTGGTTGTATTTTAGTCCTAAAATTATCCTTAATTTTTTTTAATGTAAAATGAATTCTAAGTGATGCAACGTGTTCTTTACTGATCACTCACTATACTGAGTACAAAATATACTTGTAGTCTATAGTTTCATTTATTTATTTTTTGTAAAATTTTGATTTAATTCAATATTTTAGTACTTTAGTTATTTTATGCTGGTGGTCCATGCATTACCTATCACTTTCTGTCAGAGGATCCTAAAACATACAATTGCATTTATTAATACTTAGAAGAAAGAATTTTAAAATGTTCTTTCAACTTTGGTACCAATCGTGGTAATATCGTAATTCCTTTGTCCTAAAAAATGGATTTTCAAATGCATCGCTTTTTTCAGCAAATAAAATTTTTGTGTTAATACATAGTTATGCTCTTTTCATGAGCTTTTAAATAAAACTGTTAATATACTCCTGTTAACTGACACTATTGTAAAATGATGGATAATAAATATTAAATGCATAAATTCTACTGGTATGCTAATATACAAGAAAATTCTCTCTCTGGCTGAATTTTTATTACGTTGGGGAAATCCCCCCAAATTTCAAATTTTATATAAAATATGTACTGCTGTTCCATTTTTTATTTAAAAAGCGGGACCTACATGTGGGAGTTCAACATTTCCTTGTTAAATTAGATCCTATATAATTATTTAATAAGGAAATATTTAAACATCCATTATTAATTTATGTGTATTAATTTTTTTACACTACATAATTTAAACTGAATTGTCTAGGGAGATCAACCTATTCCTAGAGTAAGAAAATAAATATATATTGATTAAAAATATCTGAAATAAAGCAAAAGGACCATTCCAATGATTTGTTAAACTATATACAGTATGTCAGTTAATATTCATAGAAAGACTGTTTCATTACTAAGCTTAATTACATAAAAACTTTTCAAAAATTGCAGTATGGATTGAATGCTCTTTATTCATTCCATTTTAATTATAATAAAACAAATCATTTTAACAATTGTTTTAAAAAGAATTTTTAATTTGCGCAACTTCTTTGGTCAAATTCTCACAAAGCAAGAATGTAGACTTTCAAGAGAAATTTGTTTTTATAGTTGTTGCATGGAGAGTTCAGCCTTTTATACCATTAGTGTTATGGGAAAAAATATTTGCAATATTTTACCTGCTGTACTATAATACTATTCTTAACGGTATAAAAAATATAGACTTTCAGAAAAAATATTGTAACAAATTTTATGGAATATGGAGGAGTTTTGTTAATTTTTTTTCAAGACGAAGTGATCTCATTCCGCTTCTCATTTTCGGATTATGACAGGAACAACTACGTATAGAAACAACTACGTATATTCAAGGCTTAGCAGGACGCCAAGATTAATTAGATAAGGAATGCTGACCTCACTAAAACTCATAGAAACACTTCTATAAAATTTTCGTCAATGTTTGGTTCAATATTATACCAGTCTACACCACTTTTTTATTTTTAAAATTTTTATTTTATCTTTTATTTTTATTTTATCAAACACATTTCCGAAGTTTATACATATTTTCTATCCCCCCCAAAAAAATGTTATGTTAGAATTTTTTTTAAGATAACTTTTCTAAGGCAAACATATCTGGTGTGTACTTAATGTTCTTTAAATTAAATATTTCATGTGATAAGAGATTATCCATAGAATATGTAGAACATATAAAGAAAATGAAGTAAAATATGCCCTAAACTAAAATATGAAATGAAATAACCTCTAAATATATTTTTAAAATTTAAATAGTAAGAAGTTATTTTACTTTAAACTCTTTTAGTTACAAAGCCATGGTAAAATTTTCCTGTTATTATAGTTCATTTTATAAACAATATATACTAATCTAAATTAGTGGAAAAGGGGATTATCGACCCCTTATTAATGCAAGTAGAAAAGATTTTTACAAATTTTTCCCGTTTCCTTTCTATAAGAAGTTAATTTATATTACTTTTTTTCATTTAATGGCAAGTTAATTTTTCTATTGGTACAATTAACAACAATTGAAAATTATTTAAGGAAAACCTGTCCAAAAAAGGTTAGAATATTTTTTCAAACAAAATTTCCGTCTAAACCATTTTTAATCACTCAGAATCATGAGATTTCCTCTAAAGAGTAAACACACTGAGATCTTGTAAAATTCATTACTATTTATTCCTAAATAAAACCAGGTATCAAAATTTTTGCAAATATATAGGAATATCAGTGAACGCTCGAACAATATTTTCCGAGACTTAAGATTACTGTTCTTTAAGCAGATGTTTCAGTACAGCATAAAAGAGGCGGGATCTTCTTGCAAGTTTGAGTCTTTTGTAATGACAGTTTTTGTTCCATAAAACTATCTGTTTTGGCTTAATGTCCATTTTTCTATTTGACTTTTCAAAGATTAAGATTGAAACTACATTTTGGTATACCTTTTGAAAATATCAGATTATATACAAGAGTTATTTTATAATCCTAAATTCACATTATAATTGCAGAGGCTAAGATATTCTGTTCATGTCAATTATAGTTAGGTGAATTTAATATTGAGTGACATTTAGTTATAAAATTAGATATAATATTCACGGTGATATATATCATAAGACAATCTCTAATTTGGTTTTTCATTTTTAATATTAAACACTTAATTGACCGACAATTTTATTTAAATACATATGCAAGTTACCAGCAACGATTGAAATTTCGGAATATAGGACTTGATTTTCATTTTCTGAAGTTCTGTTTTTTTATATGGGGGGGGGGGGTGTCTGAGATTCAACCTTTAAATGATGAAATGTGAAGATTCCCCTGAAACTCATTCAGGTCATAGTAAAATTAGTTTTCAAGTAAAGCAATATTCAGTTGATCAAAAATTTCTCCAATATGATTTTCCTTTATCCCAAATTGTCTTCAACATTTGCGTGTAAAAACGAGAGTATACTCGGTACTAGTCAACAATGTGTTAAGAAAAATTGTCTTTTTTTCGAATAAAAGTGTTGAGAACTCAAATCCTTTTTAATATTTTCCTTTCTATATTGAATTTTAAAAACAGGTTATTTTTTGTTGAGTATTACCACTGAAACTGACTGAAAAGGGTTATTTTTTTTCTTCATATTATGTCATTATTAGAAAGTTTTTTAATCATGATAAATTTCGAAATTTGTTTATTTTTGAATGTCAAATATTTAATTAATTTTTCTGATTATCAGCAATTTCAGTGTATATGTATTACAAAACGCAGAAAACCATGCCTATGCATAGGTTTATAACTAAGATGCTATATATATTTTTTTTCAAATTTTATCTCGATAACTCCGTGTTTAACATCTTTGGGATTCTACGGCCAAATATTTGTTCCGTTTGATTATTACTATTAATATCATTTGCATGAATATGACTGCGCTAATGAAAAATCTTTTTGGGAAGAATCAAGGCTTTAAATTTTTAAAGTGGTAAATTTTATTAAAGATTAAGAATTTTTACATGAAAGGGTTATACATCGCTGAAAACTTAACTTTATAAAATCACTAGCTGAAAGCCGCACTTCGCTACGGAGTACATTCAAATTAAATACAACGGTCAATGTATGTACTTAATGCCAATATATATATATATATATATATATATATATATATATATATATATATATATATATACAGTGGAATCTCGATCTATCGTTTTTCAAGGGACAGACTGAAATGAACGATAAATGCGGATAAACGATAAATGCGGGAACATAACAAAGCAATATGATCGCTGGGACTGGATGAAATGAACGACACATACGGGAAAACGATGATTCTGAAAACGATCGATCGAGATTCCACTGTGTATATATACCCAACAAACACAGATGCATCGGGCCGGGGCCGGATGATTCCGGCCAGCCGATTTCTCCATTGCCGGGCCGGCGCATTAGGTCAGTATCGGATCCGTCACGGGCTTGTCCTCTCGCCCGCGACTTCCCCGTCGAGTACTGGGCCGCTTCCGGTAACAATGAAGCTATCGTACATCCGACTGCTTACCTTGATTGAACCGCAAACTTCCCGTCGATGTGGACATACAGCCGCACCATTGCCGGAGGCTGACGGGCCGGTTACGGGAGCAATAATTCGTGTCGACAGGCCGTCAAATACCCATCTCGAAACCATCAAAGCGCCGTCGATCAGGGTTACTTTCCAGTGCTGGGCCATAATTGGAATTCCGACAGATTTTCTTAGACCCCTTCCTTTCACATGCTTTTTATTTTTATTAATGAGATTGTTTATGATAACAGTACTTAACAGTGTTTATGATAACATTTGATATACATCAGATGATGTATATCTGATATATATCTGTAGATATCAGATGTTATATATATAATACTTGATATATATAACATCTGATATCTACCCTTACACTTTATTTCTATTTTTTTCTGGCTCTCCATGTATAACTAGTATTAATATTTTTAACTTTTCTCTTTTTCTCGTGTATTTTCAGGTAATAGAAAATATTAATCTCTGCTAAAACCTAAAATTTTGTGCAGAATAATCCCTTAAAATTATATTTTGTACATGTTATTTTAAGTAAAGTTCGTAAATGTTTTCGAGATAAGAAAATTATAATATTTTCCATAGAGGAAATTTATTTCATTCTTCTCAAAGTTAAAAGTGAGGTGTATTATATATTTGAAAACCAGGAATTACCTGATTATATAACTTTAATTGTTATAATTTATTTGAAAATGATTTAAAATTAAAATTGAATGTAGTTCAATGTTTTATAAATTGACAAGTATGTATATATATATATATATTGACATATAGTTGACAAGTGAAAACATTTCATAGTTTTGCATATCAAACAATGGTTCATTGTTAAAGCTTAGCTGTTCAAGAAATATTTTGTTTTGAGACATCTTCAAATGCGTCTTGAAGATGTCTTTGGTGATAAAAATAATAATATTCTGTCATCCTACAGTCTTATATTGCTGAATACGATAAGACTGAAAAAAGGACTGAACAAAATTTATAAAACATTGAACTACATTCAATTTTAATTTTAAATCATTTTCAAATAAATTATATAAATTAAGATTATATAATCGGGTAATTCGTGATTTTCAAATATATATTACACCTCACTTTTAACTTTGAGAAGAATGAAATAAATTTCCTCTATGGAAAATATTATAATTTTCTTATCTTGAGAAAATTTACGAAGTTTACTTAAAATAACAAGTACAAAATATAAACATACCTTTCGGTCATTGTCCAATGACGGTATATTAAAAAAATGTTGGAAATAAAAAAATCCCACATCCCACACAGTCGAGCATCAGAGTTGTAACAAATCTTGAACCATGTACGAACTGCAGACATTAACTGTGTAGGAAGATAATTGGCATAAATAGCGTGCGCCAAATGTTTCGCCAAAACAAAATCGCCAATTTTTATACGTCCTGCATAAAAGATTGGCCACTGCCCAAAGAGCATTCCCGTCTATTTTTAGAAGTACCCCCACTCATTCTCAGTAAAACGGTCCTTGCACGTGCAAGGAGTCTCCACGGAGGGACGACACAAAGGAATTTTACGACCCCAAGCGAGTGGCAGCACACAGCTGGCCGAGAGGAGGGGGGGGGGGCGGATGCGCGGTTTAAAAAAAATTAAAACTAATTTATTAGTAAAATAATGAATATAAAAATATTATCATTATGCTAGATAACTACTTAGAGTTAAAAATGAATTTTACAAGAATAACTGGAAATAAACAAAACTACATTGGTTTTAAAAACGCTACTCCACGTAGCAACCAGTTGGGAAATACATTTTTCGTTTTTGTTTTAACACGTTTTAACCCATCAAATAGCGTCGGTTAGGGTGGTTTTTGTCAGGTTGCAGGAAAATACTATTTTATGCCCTGAGCCTATAAATCACGGCCCGGGATAATTTGCACTATATTAATTTTGAACGTGTCCACCTCAACAACTGAAAAACAAAGCTTTTTGTCTCTAATTTTTGTGCTGGATTTTGTGATTGCTGACCAATAAAAATATTTCACAGGTAAGGAAACTTGATGATATTTTTTCATTAAAATATCAGAGCACCTCACTAGAATCAGCAGAAATCCATCACATATGCCTCATTATTTACAGTGGCTCCCAAAAGTGTTCGTACACTTACGATTTTCAATGAAATAGGGGTCTATCCATTAATTAAAATGAATATTTCTGAATGCGTATTTAACAATTAGATGTATAATCTATTCTTAACAAAACTACATGAAATATTTTAAAAACATAGTAAAACTTTATTTTTAAGAAACCAGTAATCAAAAAGTAACAAAAACTTTATCCCACAACAGTCATCGAACACTTGTAAATAAATCTCTACTTATAAGAAAATATTCTAATTTTTCGTTAAATTAATATTTAGTAGGATATCCTTTAGCATCAACAACAGCTTTTAAACGTCTGGGAATAGATTGCACTAGTTCTTTTGTAATTTCTGCATCAATGTTCATCCATTCTTCCATCATAATTGTTTTTAGTTCGCTTTTTCTTTTAAAAATGTCGTGTTTTCGTACTCGAACCTCCAGTTCTCTCCAAAAATGTTCTATTGAGTTTAAATCTGGCGATTGAGGTGGTGTTTTCAAAACTTGTGGACAATTATAGAGACACCAGAGGCGAACGTTGAGAGCCGTGGGCTTAGGATCGTTATCTTGATTAAAAAAAATTAAAAATTTCAAATACCCAAATTTTAGGCTGATAATTTTAAATTGTCTCTTAAAATATTTATATAAACAGAACGATTCATTATGCCATCAATAAATACCAAATTACTTAGTCCTGATGTTGACATGCACTCCCACACAAGGACACCTCCACCGCCATGCTTAACTGTTTCTACTAAGTTCTTAGGATTAAGTTCCTCATTTTTTCTTCTCCATACAATTATACGCCCATCGGAACCAAAAATGATAAACTTGCTTTCATCGGCAAATAAGACATTATTCCAATAGGTTTGGGGCTTATTAATCATTGATAGTGCGAAGGAAAGCCCGAGCTTTCTGTTTTTCTCACTCACAAAAAAAATTGTACGGGCAGAACGCCCATATAATCCAGCAGCTCTGAGAACTCTTCGAACAGTTTCAGGTGAAATTGAAGTAGAAAATGTTTCATTAAATTCTGCAGAAAGTTTTACAGCACTCAAACGTAGATTTTTCACAAATTTTCTAATTAAAAATCTCTGATAACGTTTTGTTAACTTTGCCGGACGACCTTTTCTTATCTTGATTTTGATCCGATTTTCTTCTTTAAAGCGTTTTATCACATACTGCACAGTATAATGGGATAAATTAAGTAATTTAGCAACATTCCGAACTGACCACAACTATGATGAAAAATAATCAATTTTCGATCAATGCTGTTTGTTGTTTCTTTGCAAGCCATTTTTAAATAATAAATAGAATATTACGGAATAGGCAAGCAAAAATTAAAGCCAAATGATATTTTAAATGCCACCACAATTCAAAAATAAAAATAAAGCGCCAGGCGATAATTTTAGTTATGAATTTATCCGAAAATATTTCAGTGTACGATGACTTTTGTGAGATAGTTTTTGTTACTTTTTGATTATTGGTGTTTTAAAAATAAAGTTTTACTATGTTTTCAAAATATTTCATATCGTTTTGTTCAGAATAGATTATAAATCTTATTATTAAATGCCCATTCTGTAATATTCATTTTAATTAATGGATAGATCCTTATTTCATTGAAAATCGTAAGTGTACGAGCACATTTTGGAGCCACTGTAGGTGTTCATATTCAAAATGAACTATTTCCCTTTTGGAACAAAAAATAAGACATGAAATAATATCACTCTTAAAATTTTGTAAATATTATTCTACTATTTTAGATTCCACCCCTGATCTAAGCAACCAAGACCGACTTACTGTTGTAGTAAGATTTGTTCTATTAAGTAATAAATCAAAGCAAATGGAAATTAGGGAGCATTTTTTGGGGATTTATTTCAATATCAGATTTCCTTGAAACAGATAAATCAAATAGGTCTACAAAATGTAAATATGTGGAAAGTATGTTACATGATCCATTTAAAAATGAAAAATATATTATAGCTGAAGATTTATGCGATGAAACTGACAACATTGCCCTCTATATTTCCCTTGAAATGAACGCGTTAAATGTGATTCAATACCTATTTACAAACAACCTCATCTATCTGTGTCCAAATTTAGTGATTACCATACGAATTTTATTAACATTGCCTGTGACTGTGGCTAGCGGGGAAAGAAGCTTTTCAAAACTTAAAATAATAAAAAATTATTTGAGGTCTACAATGGGACAAGAAAGGCTTTCAGACTTATCTATTATTAGCATCGAAAAGGACATTTCGGAAGATATAGATGATCAGATATTATAACAGAATTTGCATTAAAAAAAGCAAGGAAAGCAAAGATTATCTTTTTGACTGACTTATTAAGTATATGTATTAATAGATATGTGTTGTATGTATTTAATATAACGTATTCATTTAGTTGTTATATCAATACATTAATAATTATTATGTTAGGTTATAAAATTAAAAAATAAACTGAATTTATAATATTTTCTGTAATTCGTTGTTTCATTTAAGGTAAAAATATTTCAGAGAAATTTCAATTAATCCATACGGTATGAGGGGGGGGGGAATTATTCTCGCACACGTATGGCAGCTACCCTAGAAACTGCCCTGTATTTACTAGCACATTAAAAGCTACTAAATTACTGTCAACATTTACATACATACAAACACACACTTTCTAATTTTATCTCTGATGAGATGGAGTTTGTTTTTATGAAGCATATTCGAAAAATATGAATACAGTTCATATCAATGGGTGTTAAAACTTATAAAGTATTTGTACCTACATTTACATATACGTTGGTCTGCTATATGAAATTTATTTTCAGTCATCAATTATTTTTATTTCATTTCCTAGATTCATTCTTTATTGTTCTATACATCACTAGCTATAAAGTATGCGAATAAATACTGTAAAAATGACGAATAAAATTCAATGTACCTCAATATTTTAATAACAATATTATGACTGTATAGAGGTTTAAAAATGTATGATATGTTTTTAGTGTTTAATCTGTTAAACATTTATTGAAATGCATTCGGACGCAATTTCATTTAAAAGAGAACTGTCACTCGAAGTATTTTACTTTATGCTATGAATATATCTATCTTCTGATAAATAAAAACGGTCATGTTATTCATTACAAAATCAATATACTTACCCCCCCCCCCCGCGAAAAAAAAGTGCCGAAAATAAGCTAAAATGATCATGTTTCTATAAAAAAAAATGGCTCCAATTCCTGCGTCACGAAATATTTAAATCATGAAATAATTATCAACACCATCACCGAAAAATTTGAAGTCCAAATAAGTGTAACCCAGCGGTCTACCAAAAAACGAAATGTAGCGCCTAACGAAATTGATATTGGCCCAATGCAACTGGTGGTAGGGTTGCCAAGTAAATCGCAGGGAACCTGAGTATGAAATGAAGCGCCAGATAGATACCCGCTTTGGCATCCAAGAGAGTCTGCCGAAAAGTCCGTCTTAATCAAAATGAAAAACAAATTTAGGCAGGTAGTACTCTTTACTCTCTTGTGCATAAACTCTTGATCGAAAAAATTATCCATTTGTAAGTGGATGTTTATTTCATTTCTATATAAAAGCCAAAAATAAATTAATATAATCTAACAATAGTTGATGTCTGTCAAAACACGACGGCTAGATAGTAAATGAATGTACTAATACACAAATTATATTCAACACATCATTGTCAAATGTTGAAAATCATAATAATGCGCAGAAACAAATTGTGATTAAGCGGCTTCGCGCTTAGTGAGTATCTAAAGACAGATTTAAAAATGTCACTGAGCATGTGCAGAAAGCAATTTTTTTAAATTGTAAATTATCGCTAATTAAACTGCATGAAATAAACAATTTCCATGAGGTTTACTGTTGTATTTCACAAATATAATTATCATAAAAATAAATAAGGCAGAGATAGATCTAGAGAGACTTCTCGGAATAAACGTGTTTACCATTAAAACATGTCACTGAGCGTGCGCGGAAACAGTGAGTTTCTAAACACAGATTTAAACATGCCACTGAGCATGCGTAAAAATCAATTGTAAATTGTAAATTATCGCTAATTAATGGAAATTGCTGTCACAAAAACCAAATTTAATAAATCTACAGATTACAATCTTTCGTTTAAGACCAAAATGAAGTAAATTGATGCAGTAGTTTTCTCTCACGGACTGCCCAAAAAGTCGGCTTAGCAAATTAAATATATAGATGATATATATTATGCATATATCACATAGTATAACCGAAAGATTATATTATGTCAGCCGTATACTTCTGATATAATACAATCTTTTCATACAAGGAAAATTATGTGAATTTTTCGTGGAAAAGAAGTTTCACACAAGTGAAATAAATATTTATGAAAAGTCTGTTTAATCTAATCTTCGCCTTCCCTTTCAAATCCATAATTCTGATGCAGATTTCTGTTACTGGTGGTTACGAATCGGACTATCGATTCCGGGACATTACAGGGAGAGCGGTTTCGTTCGATTCCTATCCAACCATCACCGGCCCTCAAACGGGTACACACTACGGGATTCCGCGTCGAAGATTCGTAAATCACCCGGCAACGGTACGGATCATTTTCCCCGAGCTTATCGTTCTACCGGCGCCTCCAGAACCGGCCCGTCAAGTTGCCGTCAGTCTTGTGTTTGTTGGGTATATATATATATATATATATATATATATATATATATATATATATATATATATATATATATATAATTTATTTATTTATTTATTTATTTATTTATTTATTTATTTATTTATTTATTTATGAAAAATCGTAAGGGATATTTTTATAGACAAAATAATGTGGAAGAAAATATTCAAATTAAATCTAATATAAAGAATACTAAAGAATATAGTACAGCTAATATAGTACAGTTTGTAGAACATTTCTTTTACTGTATTTTAATATTTTTTTGATAATGTCCAATCGTCTGCCGCATTAGCAAGGAAAAAAATATTTTTTGTTTATTTAGTTGTTATGCACGTGACGATAAATTTATTTAAAGTACCAGAAAAAGAAATCACGTGATCAGCCTTTAATAAATTAAATTCTGAAAATTAATCTGATTCGAAAAAGATTTCATTTCAAAGGAATTTTTATGATCTTTCTCATGATATAAATTTTATAACTCTCAAAATATAATTTTAAATGCAAACTTAAAAAAATTACGAAAATAGCTTAAAAATTTAATTTTGAAAAATCTAAGAATTTTTCAAAAATCTTTCTTAGTGCACCCCTACACTATAAGAAGAATCGCCATGCAAAATTTCAGCCCTTTAGGTCCAGCGGTTTGGTCTGTGCGTTGTATGTCAGTCAGTCAGTTACGGAACTGTTTTATATATATATATATATATATATATATATATATATATATATATATATATATATATATATATATATATATATATATATACAGTGGCTCCCAAAAGTGTTCGTACACTTACGAATTTCAATGAAATAGGAGTCTATCCAGTAATTAAAATGAATATTTCAGAATGGGTATTTAATAATAAGATCTATAATCTATTCTTAACAAAACTACATGAAATATTTTGAAAACATAGTAAAAGTTTATTTTTAAGAAACCAGTAATCAAAAACTAACGAAAACTTTATCTCACAAAAGTCATCGTATACTGAAATATTTTTGGATAAATTCATAATTAAAATTATCGTCTGGCGCTTTATTTTTATTTTTGAATTGTGGTGGCATTTAAAATATCGTTTGGCTTTAATTTTTGCTTGCCTACTCCGTAATATTCTATTTATTATTTAAAAATGGCTCGTAGTCGTAAAGAAACAACAAACATCATTCGAAAATTGATTATTTTTCATCATAGTAGTGGTAAATAAGTTCGAAATATTGCTAAATTACTTAGTTTATCCCATTCTACTGTGCAGTATGTGAAAAAACGCTTTAAAGAAGAAAATTGGATCGAAAACAAGGTAAGAAAAGGCCGTCCGGCAAAGTTAACAAAGCGTGATCAGAGATTTATAATTAGAAAATTTGTGAAAAATTCACGTTTGAGTGCTATAAAAGTTTATGCAGAATACAATGAAACATTTTCTACTTCAATTTCACCTGAAATTTTTTGACGAGTTCTCAGAACAGCTGGATTACATGGGCGTTCTGCCCATAGAAAATTTTTTGTGAGTGAGAAAAACAGAAAGTTTAGGCTTCCCTTCGCACTATCAATGATAAATAATCCCCAAACCTATTGGAATAATGTTTTATTTGCCGTTGAACATTTTTGGTGCTGATGGGCGTATAATTCTATGGAGAAGAAAAAAATGAGGAACTTAATCCCAAGAACTTCGTAGGAACAGTTAAGCATGCCGATGGAGGTATCCTTGTGTAGGGGTGCATCTCAGCATTAGGACTAGGAAATTTGGTATTAATTGATGGTATAATGAATCATGCTGTTTTTATAAATATTTTAAGAGACAATTTAAATATATCAGCACAAAATTTGGGTATTGGAAACAACTTTGTTTTTTATCAAGATAACGATCCTAAGCACACGGCTTTTAACGTTCACATCTGGTGTCTCTATAATTGTCCACAAGTTTTGAAAACACCAGCTCAATCACCAGATTTAAACCCAATATAACATATTTGGAGAGAACTGGAGGTTCGAGTACGAAAACACGACATTCACACGAAAAGCGAACTAAAAACAATTATGATGGAAGAATGGATGAACATTGATGCAAAAATCACAAAAGAACTAGAGCAATTTATTCCCAGACGTTTAAAAGCTGTTGTGGATGCTAAAGGATATCCTACTAAATATTAATTTAACGAAAAATTAGAATATTTACTAATATGTAGAGAATTTTTACAAGTGTACGATGACTTTTGTGAGATAAAGTTTTTGTTACTTTTTGATTATTGGTTTCTTAAAAATAAAGTTTCACCGTGTTTTCAAAATATTTCATGTAGTTTTGTTATGAATAGATTATAGATCTTATTATTAAATACCCATTCTGAAATATTCATTTTAATCAATGGACAGACCCATATTTCATTAAAAATTGTAAGTGTACGAACACTTTTGGGAGCCACTGTGTATAGATTAGATTATACATTTTATTAGATTATACATTTTTACCAATCCTTTTAAAGCCGTTGAACAATATATTCTCAAAATTTAATGCTAACTGGATAGATTCTTCTTTAATAAAACACTTTTAAAAACGATTAACTTCAAAATACGAGATTTTGTATGAAAAACGGCAAGACTAAAATACTTATAATAACGTACATTAGTTAAATTACTTTTAGGCTAAAATATATAATTTTTTTTATTCCAGAGGGTATGAATTCGGCAGATTATCAGCTACATAGTTTTGCAACACTTTGTAGCTTCAGAATTTTCAAAATTTTGCCCAAGGAATTTCATGATTCTTATAGGCGCTTGCAAATTTTGCTGAGTCTCCGTATAATTGTCGTCTGTGAGTTTCAAAAATAAAGAATTGTTATTGCAGAAAACGGAAACAGTTTTGACTAATTTTTACTGAGCAAATGGCATTTTTATCTTTGCCAAGCTTCTTACAACTGAGCAGAAAATGAGAAGCTAGTTTTTTTTGGGTTGGTGGAAAACACATAACTGTTTTAATTAAATTACTGTCATAAAATGTGCCGTCACTTTAAGTGAATGAGAGAGGGACCGAGTTTATTACTTATTTGTAGTTATAGTTAAGCAAATTAACTCTCATGTTAACTGCTACTTTTCATTTTTAAATATGTCTTAAACAGGCAGTAAATGCTAGTACACACACAAAAGGAGCAACAAATATTAAATAAATCATCATTTTAACGTGAAAAAAAATTGATAGTTGCAACCATAACTGGAAACGAGCTTTTCAATCGATTTTTAATACAGGCATATTACATATGTTTGCAGATTAGGCATGAGAAAAGTCAAGAATAATGATTTTAATGAGTCAGTATAGAAATTATCATATCCTTATTTTTTTCTATCTCCCCGTCCTCAAAAAAATCAGGATAAGCCTTAAAATGTGTTTTTCGGTTGTTGATTACAGGATAAGACTAGTAAGGGATTGAAGATATTTTCTAAGATCCTTATGCAGGGTTTAAGAGATGTGCGCTTTACTGTATTTCTAAGACTCATTTGAGTACACAGCAGCTCGCAGGCTTAACTTTTTTCAAGCAGTACTGTATACTAATTATAAATTTGTCAAGAAACTGGTTAAAAAATTAATGAGAGTTTTCAGGCTTTTAACATTAAATTTGCCAACAAATAGATTTAAAATTTATAAATGGTAATGCCAGCCTTCAATACTTTTAATTTATTGGTCACGTTGTTTTACAGAATCTATGTGTCTATTTCAGAGTAATTAGGTCAAGGTTACCCTTGCCAAGCTTCTCACAATACCCTTCCAGTTCATCGCTATCTTTCGTTTTATATTTCAATTAAGGGGACAGTGGACCTTCAAACCTAACTTTTTTTGTTTTGAATGGATTTGCTTGAAATACGAATGTGTGATAAGTACCATAGATATGTAAAAGTGGTTAAAATTTAATGATGATATATTAATAATTTATGAATTATGAATTTTTAATTATATCAAAAATTGGCTTAATTGAAAATGTTCCATGTGCATTTCTTTTGCATATAATATGGTAATTTTTATTTACAGGATACCTTATAGAACTAACAATGAAACTTATTGCTTATTTTAAGCATTCATTAAAAATATAAAGAGAAAAAAATAATAAAGGAAAACACCCTTTTTATGACGCAAAATACCTATAAATCATCTTTTCAAGTACAAAATTTAGGAATTCTGAGCTACGACGCATAATTATTTTCAATAAGATTTATTTGATATACAGTTAAGTATATAAAACTTAAATTTCAAAGCAATGCGATAATTAGAAATGCGCCTGGAGCAGTTTGAATATTCGCATGACATGAAAATTTTTATTTTGAGAAAAACACATTTAAAGTTATTGTCATTAGTAACCACATAATATCGAAATTAAATACAAATGCCTATAACTAGGAAAGTAATTACAGAAATTAAAAATTCTTTTTGCAACACATTCCTACTCGTCCGCAGTTTCACAATTCAATAAAATTTTTAAAAAAAATCGAATTTTTGGGCAAATTTCACAGTTTTGAAAGTCCACTGTCCCCTTAATGAAGCAAGTTCCATTTCCCCTGGAAAGGGAGAGTGAGCCTCGTGTGAAGAGACACCCTGCGTCGTTTGCATAAGCGAACAGTTAGAGGCATGAGTAAAGATTAGATGTAAATTCACATCTAACTTCCTCTCGCCATCACATCTGTGGATTGTAATGCCGCTTATGATTCTAATCGTTTCCGCGTTTGAGGCAGGAATTTGGAACATTTCGATGTTCCTCCTCCACATTCAGGCAGTTCAAGCGTTCACCGAATCAAGCGTCATGATTGGGTGACCCTGTCAAATCTATCAATTCAGATAGAATGTAAACGTAAACAGCCTTCTATACCCTCTGTGCGCGGTTTAGGACAGTCTTATGGGGTTACAACCTAGATTTATAAGCAACCAATAATGCTAGTCTTTATTTTTGTTAATCATGCAACCCTTAGTCAGAAACACTATCAAACATTTTTGATGCAGAACAAATTAGCTTATTTTCAAGGTTTTCAGGCTTAATATAAAGATAAAAAATGCTTTTGCTTTAATAAACAGGAAATCCAACGAAAATAAAGCACAAATAGCAGTAAGGTACAATTTTGCATCGCCTAGTTTTCGGCTTTTTGAGCTGCCACTAAGTTCTTTGCACTCATGAAGAAGCTCCTTTGCAGCTTCGAAACCGCCATATGCTTTTGCTTTGTTTTCTGGCTGCTCATAATGTAAGCACGGAGAGTAAAAATGTACTATAGAATTTTTGAAAAATAACCCATTGGTAAAAGCATGAAACTGGATATTGACCTACCTATTGAAAATACTCATATTTCGATCCTAAATTGAGTACAGGCACTCCAGTTAAATATTTTTTTAAATTAAAGAAATATGGCAAATGTAGTGAAATGCTTTATGTGAATTAATAACTTATTTTTTCTCGACTATATTAAACTAAGTGCTCAGACATCTTGAGAAAATCCTCTCTATAAAATGTAAAACTTAAATTATTAATATAAATATCTTACTCATCAATAAGAACTTTTGTGCTCATTTATTTTTGAAATAACAAATTAAAAAATACTTAAAGCATAAAAAAGTTGGATACATATAAAAATTATATAAAAAAAATATTAAAAAAACTTTAAATAATTCTTTTTCATAGAAGATCCGTATAGATTTCCGTATGATTTCATCTAAAAATATATTTAGTTTTAAAATTTTCAAGAGAAAAAAACAAAACTAGCATAAGTGATTTGTAATAAATGAATTTGCTCTAAATTCCAAAATAAGGAGATATATGATTTAAGTAGGAAATTAGAAAGTTAGGCAACAACATAAATAAGACTTTGTTTTTCAATTAGTTAAAAATAAATCACTTATGTGATAAGAACAGTGCACTTAAAAATAAACCATATACGTGTAAGCACAGCTACTTTCAGTATTTGGAAAATAGCGACAACTTTTCTGAAATAAGAAAATATTTTAGCATGGAACATGTTTTTGCGGAGTTTTGCCCCCCCCCCCTTAAAAAATCGTTAAGGGGCGATAATCCGTCTCACAAAGAATCGCGATCTGCCGCTGTTATAGTAGAGGGAACTTGCAATGTACGTAAAGAAGGGGTTTTGGTTGTTTTCCCACTACCCATAACCCCGTGAAGTTTAGTAAGAATAAGTTACTAATACTGGATAGAAGTATGGCTGTCAGCAAGAATGAAGTGATATTTGTTCGGTCGAAAATACCTTCAATCGAAAGACGACATTAATTGTTAATTTTTTTAAATTTCACCGAAGAGAAATATGAACTTCATCAGATGTTTCTTTCTTTCTCATTTGGTTATGAATGCACCGTGGCATCTGAAATATTTTAAGAATTACATGAAAAACATAATGGGTATAATCCAATACACATGTTACAATCAAGCTGAATCTACCTATAACATGTAGATGACCTGCGTTTTTTTTCAAACAGGTGAATAACTAAATATACACTGAAATGCCACTGAATTAGGGATACCTACCTAGTAACGAGTTGGGCCTCATCTGGCCTTGATAACGGCTGCCACACGACGAGGCATAGATTCAACAAGTTTCTGGAAACGTTCCACGGGAAAAGCTTGCCAAATATTGGACAAAGCTGTCCATAATTCAGTAAGGTTCTTTGGTGCTGTGAGATGGCCTTTCACGCCTTGTTCCAAAACATCCCAAAGATGTTCAATTGGATTTAAGTCTGTGCTTCTAGGTGGCCAATTCATGACAGAGAAGTCAGAGGAATGCTCATCCAACCAGCCAGTAACCAACCGGGACTTGTGAGAGGTACAGTTGTCTTGCTGGAAAACTCCATTACCGTGCGGATAAAAGAACAGCATAAACGGATGGAGGTGATCACCCAGCAACTCTACGTACCGAATTGCATTGAGGGAGGTTGGTCCACGCACCAAAGATCCCAAACTGTGCCACGAAAAAACACCCCAGACCATGATTGAGCCACCATGCCCTTGTACAGTTCCAGCCAGGCATGCAGGATCCATGGCTTCATGAGCCTGACGCCATATTCTCAGCCTCCCGTCGGCGTTTAGTCGGAATCGAGACTCATCACTCCATGCTACTCGTTTCCAGTCCTCTACACTCCAGTCTCTGTGCTCTCTTGCCCAGGCAAGACGTGCAGCCCTATGGCGAGTATAGAGCAATGGTACTCTCGTAGGTCGACGGCTCCCGAAACCCATACGGTGAAGCGAGCGTTGCACAGTCCGTTTACTGACTGTACGACTGGCACCGTCATTAAACTGGGTGGTAATTTGAGCTAATGTTTGGCTTCGCTGGCTACGTACAATACGCCTGAGCCGTCTCTCACCACGCACTGTCAAGGCTAATTGTCCTTTGCAGTTTGCCCGATCGCTAGTTTTTTTCCACCATCCATGTATTCTTGGTATACTCTTGACACTGTCGACCTTGAAAATCCTAGCTGTCTGACGATTTCGGAAATTGAATGGCCCATGCGTCGCTCACCTACGATATGTCCGCGATCGAAGGCGTCTAAAATCAGGCAGTTTACCCATACTGGCAATTCCAACAACTAATTCAGAACAACCACAGTACGCGCTATATATGCAGTTACCACAGCGCCCTCACTTGCGCATACATGATGCGCAGCGCTACACAATTTGCATAGGCTTTGCTATCTCTAATTCAGTGGCACTTCAGTGTATATATATAACAAGGAACTTTTCGGATAAATTTATAAACAAAACACTATTTTTTTTAGTTTTTATAACGATAGAAAATTATTGTAATATATTCGAATATTGCCTTTTGTCCCGTTAAATATTTCAAGGTTTGTGAATCGTGACAGTTATCTTTTAGAGTAAAAATCAAAGAGGCCATGAAGCTATAAATTTTAAACTAAATCTCAATGAGTTTGAGGTTACGATAAAAAAAATTTTTTTTCTTAAAAATAATAGCAACTTAAAAATTTAATCATCAATGTTGGTTTCCTTTGCACCTAAATTAAGTGGTAACGGATACAGTAAAAAAATATCGCAAGTATAATGTGTAGAAACACAATTTTATTACTTTGTTGGCATGAAATTCACGAGTAAAGTTCAAAACTCTATGGTTTTTGGAGAATTCAACTGAAGGTTTTGTCCCTGTCATGTGATTACTTATTCAGTCTAGTCGGTTAATCACAGTCACCTTAATCCAATTCAATTTAATCAAAACCTTTACCAAATAGTTACCGGGTCATACTGAGAGACAAGAAACTTCTTAGTAGAATTTCAAAACATAGCAATTACATCATTTAAGCACCATTCGGGAAAAAAAATGTTAGTCAACCTTACAGGAGCCTTTTGTTATGCCTCTACTGAAATCTGCATAAACGAGGTTACTCCGAAAAGGGACATGAAAGAAAATACTGAACTTGAGTATAGTAAAACTAATCAGGAACTCTGTTATAACAAGACAAATGAGACATTCGTATCAATGAAAGACGATATGTCATTGTTGCCATGCAAGACAAACCAGATATTTATAGACTAAAGTTAGTAGATCTGGTTTGTCAACTTCCAGATGGTGCGGAAAATAAAACAGTACCTAAAGAACGCCTTAAGGCTGCTGTGTACTAACCCTATTGTATTTGCTCACCTGAATGTTAACCTATGGAGAAAATTGAAGAGATTGATTTGAAGATTTAAAAAAAAAAAAATTGTGCTCCGCAATAGAGAAAGAAATTTTACACCCTGGGGCCTTCTTCGTTTATTAACAAAATGCAAATATTTTAAAATCTAAATTATTCGGGGAAAAACCTGGTATAGTGTGTTTTAAATGCTCATAAATTCCTTTGTTGGACGTAATTTATAAAAGGAATCCAGTTGGAAAGTGAAGAAAAGTTCAGACTATTTGAAAATACCATTTTTATTGGATTCTCAGCATTACTGTGAATAGTAGATAAATTTTCTCCATAGGTTAACATTGCGGTGAGTGAATCCAACAGGATTAGTATACTGAAGTCTTAATTACTTAACGGAATTTTCTTCCTGGTGTAAGAAATATGTAGTTTGACACATTAAAGGCGGATATGTCGTGTTTCTTTCATGAATGAAGGCATAGTTCGTGCAGACACGCATAATAGTCACTTGTTTTGAAATTCTAAAATAAAATGTGAATCGTCTTATTTTGCTAATTTCCCGTTTTGTATGATTCCTCCTAAATATTTCCTTAACACATTTCAATATCATAATTTCATCCTGCAGGTATGTTATAAGTGGAAATCTAGACACGAAAGGTAGAAACGGAATTGAAATCATTACACATTTAATGATATGAAAACTGAGCATCAGATTCTTCATGTTATTTAGATGTATATCATCGTCTCGTAATTATGTAAATAGATATCAGAGAAACGAGAAAGGGGAGAAACGATGAAGTTCTTTAAAAGTTATTTTCCTAAAAATAACTCTTTTGCCATTCAGCGATATGGTATATGGTATAAATACACAACTATATGATATATTGGTACAAATATATCATTAGGCTAATTATATATATATATATATATATATTATATTTATTACTCAATAGTATTGATATAGAAATAATCTTATGTTTTTCTTTCTACTCTTGTTTTTAGATTAGATATTTAGGTTCATTTATCGATTACGAACGAAAATATATTAAATCAGCTAAAGCTGACGAATACAGAGAAAGCTAGAATTATTATATATAGCCTCAAATTACCAAAGATGTGTTTTCGGATACTTGTTTTCAGGATTTTAACATGCTAAGATAAAGATTCTCGTCCCAGAAATCAACTGAAGGCTAAAAAAACACACTTACACAGAACAAATTTATGAGACCAGAAAAAATTTGGGTGGTTGAATAAATCCCGCATTAAAAATTCTACGCTAAAAAAGTTACAATCGTATGCAGAATGTTTGTAAATAAAATTTATGTTAAACATTAAAAATCAATCAAGAGGAAATGCTTGATATTCTCTGAAATCAATTAAAACCATTGTATCCAAATACTGTTACTGCCATATTTAACTTTATTTTTTCAAACTTAGACGACAGAAAACTATATTTTTTAACGTTATGCACAACTTATTGTCAGTTTTGAAAAAAGAATTGTCTCGTGCATATATAGAAGTTTATTATTTTCATATATATGCATATACATGCAATTTATTACATGATCTATATTTAATTCAAAGTATCGTACTATTTTTTCTTCGCACGAGGTATAAGAACTTCTAGCCTAATCTTCTAAAACTAATTAGATGTGCTGAAATTGACCTTTCTTTTTTTATTCGCTTATAAATGTTAGGATAAAAGGATGACCTCTTTATGCTCATATTAAGGGTAAATATGAGCATAAAGATGCCTTTTTGTACTTAGTTATATAATAAGTATGAGGAATTCAAATCAAAATATACATCGAGATTAGTAAATGCATATACGTGTGTTAGAAAAACTTAGATAAATCCATTTCTGGTGCATGCCATCCCACACCGACATTTAACGATATATTCCGTCTTAAAGAGCACAAACGGTCCGACACTTCTGCAATGCGCTACCGATATATTGCAATGAAGATACATCCTAGTTCAATGCAGGCAACTTTACACGATGCTCTATTGTAGGTAAATTTTCGTTTTCAGGAAGAATATCTTTAAGACATTAGCGCGATTTTACAAAATCAATGAAGGCATTCCAGAGGGTGACACTACTGCGGCCGACGATAGATTTATGAATTGTAAAAACCGATAATTTATCGACATTACAGTAAAGAGAAAAAAAATACAGTTTGTAACCAGAAATAACACCAACGCTTGATCACAGGCACATTTCATTTTCCTTAAGTCTGGACGACCCACTTTGGTGGCACTGCTGATCGGACAACAAGGCTTTGTGCTTCGACTGTTAGGATCTTGACCCCGTCACTGGGTGCTATGTAACTGAATAAACGTTATGTGATGGGAGGAGGCTCTAGCTGTTTCAAATAGCCTCTTGTCCAGAAAAAATACCATGCGGAGGGAAAATATAAGACTTGGGGACAATTTGGGTGTTGATTCTTGATATGGGATACTAGCTGATTACCCGTGCTTCGATACGGAGTAAATTAAAATTAAATACAATGGTCAATGTGTATACAATTAATGCCAAAAAAATGTACAGTTATAGACAAAATGTAGAAAAAAAATATTCAAATTAAATCTGAAAGAACATACTAAAGAATATAGTACAGTTTGAGAAACATTTCATTTACTGTATTTTAATATTTTTTTGGATAATGTCCAATCGTCTGCCGCATTAGCAAGAAATTTTCTTTTTTTCTATTTCGTTGTTATGCACGTGATGCAAAATTAATAAAGTATCACAAAAAGAAAAGAAACCACATGATCATCATTTAATAAATTAAATTCTAAAATTTAATCTTTAAAAATTCACCAAAAATCAGAAAATGGGGGTAAATATTTGAAAAAGACGTCATTTTAAAGAAATTTTTATGATCTTTCTCGTGATATAAATTTTATAACCCTCAGATTATTATTTGAAATGCAAACTTAAAAAAAGTTACAAAAATAGCTTAAAATTTAATTTACAAAAATCTAAAGTGAATTTTTCAAAAATATTTCTTAGTGCACCCCTACACTATAAGAAGAATCGCCATGAAAAATTTCAGCCCTTTAGGTCCAGCGGTTTGTTCTATGCGTTATCTGTCAGTCAGTTACGGAACTGACATAGATATACATAGATTACGTTAGAATCCCTAATACATTTGTTAATATCACTAAACAAAGTCGCAATACAACCATCTTAGCCAATCATTTTCATTCGATCATATCATGCAGCCACTAAAACGGAAGCAGTCTCATTCAAACTAATTTACCACCGATGTAGTTCTTTCTTATGAGGAAATGAGTGGAGCAAAATTAGTTAGAACTTTGGGATCACGATCAACTTCCCCGTTCTTTCGGTCTGAAACAAAGCTTTAATGTGGGTTGCAGCTGAGTGTGCAACCTATAGTTCCACCAATAGCCAATGTTAGGGAACTGAATTAAAGAATCCAAGGAAGCACTATATCTGAAGAGTGCTTCAGAGAGTTCGTGGATTCTCGGTGATCCGTTAAAGTGTTTAGGTAACGCCGTGGAAAACAGAACACACGAGTTACAATCTGATGCTCAGTTTTATTGAAGTGTGCGTTTATATTTACACTTAAATATGACGGATATGAAGTCTGCATGTACTGCATATTATTATAAATTAATAAAGAATTTCTTTACATTGATCTCATGATGAACATTATTAATATGGTATAAAAATAACTTGCTTAGGAATTTAAGGCATTTATAAGATATAAATAAACATGGGAGGCAATTATTTTGCGAAATCCTAAAGCTTTGATTTCTAAAGCTTTTGAATTCTAAGGCTCTGATTGTGAAATACTTAATGACTAAGAATATCTATTGCTACGTTCTTACGTTAGTGATACTATTCTATCGAAAACTGTACTGGTTAAAATGCTACTCCATCAGTGATGTATTTTGAGAGTTACAGAGTTTTGTCATATATTACTGTAAATGACTTGAACAGAAAATCTGTTAACTAAATATACACACATTTCACAACAAGATAAAATGAGAAAAGACAGTTATTCATATCAACAAGCCTCGTAAATATTTCAAAATTCTTTTTCTACAAGAACTAAAAAATCTATTAAAATTTACATATTTTGATATAAACTTATTTAAATCCTCACATGTTGTCCATTTGGAGCCTTTAAAAAGTTCGTTTCTTGTGGTTTTCATTTTAGAAGCAACCATGATTCATGGTTTCCAGAGTACATTCGTGCTTTACTACACAGATAAGTTCAGTGTAAAACTAACATGTTTCTTATACTCTCATATAGTCTCCTAGTGAAATATTTTACAAATATACACTCGTACACATGAATGTTTTTATATTCTTTTGGTGCTTCAGAGAATATTTTAATGGTAAAAAAAATTCAAACTGAAAAATTATTTCCTACAAGCGGTAGTTCTTCTGCTATAATATAATTTACAATCTTTTATAGTCTTATATTTTTCAATCTTACCAGCAGTAAACTTAGTAAACAACTCTAAAAATAAAGAATATGTTTAAGTAACTTAGTCTGTGGAACTGGAAGTTACAACTTTTGAAGTGCTTATTTAGGTTTACGATATTTCAGAATTTGATTTTTGAAATTTTTCTGAGATATATATACTCTTATCATTCCTTTTACGGGGAAGGGTAAAATTATAATAACTGGAAATATCGACTGTTTTCTTTTTGATTGGAATAAATACCCAGGAGCTTTTACTTAAAAATAGAATTTTACTTGTGATGAAAACAATGGAAATAATTTTTTTAATCTCAGAAAATTGTACTGAAATATTACGTAAAACTTAGATTACAAGTCAGTTTTACATAACTTAGATTTTAAAAATTTGGAAGGTTAAATTTTGAAAAAATGTTACATACGTCAAGGCATTTTGAGATAGAACTTCAGTATGGAAAAGTTAAATAAAGCAAATGGTACAACTTGCAATTCTACGTTGAAGGTTTGTATTCATGAAAAGTTATTTTGGTCAATGGCTATCTTAAAATTTCTCCTTGCAGACAAACTTAATATCTTTCGGTCAAACGATAGAAAAAGCTTTTACAAACTGTTAAAAATCTTTTAGAAGTTTCCCTTTTGAGTTCTAAGAACAACCAAAATTAAAAATTTTTAATTACCAACCATAGGATTAAAAAAAATAACCATATCAATAAAAATAATATAATGTCAATTAAATTTTCTCTGTAACCTACGGTATAAAGTAATAAAAAAATACAAATTCACAGCTGCTGCGAAAATATGGTGGACATTAGCAAAGAAATTTTCCAGATTACGGAAAAATGTAAATAGGGAAGTTCTGTTGTATATATACGTACATGGGATTTAATTTGACCATATTTTACAACATTCACTGGATTCAAAGTTTCCGTATAGGGACTTGACATACTTTAGCCAAATCAGCCAACGGGGCGTAAAATTTGCATACATATTAATTTTATTCGTGAGTTGAATGATGAGGAAAAAAAGTTGGGTTTCATTGTAGGCAACGATATATCGTCTCTATCAAATTGCTTCGGCCGTGTACTAAGTATATATAAATGACTACGGTCAAATTTTCCGAGCAAGCCATGCGAGACATCGACATGGATGGGACATGGAAAATGACAACCGGATGTGGTGAAAACTAGAGGCTTTTCCTACGGGACATCTTGTAATCTGATGTGTTCAATGATTCTAATTTTGATGGCAACAGACTAAGAACGTTAAAAAGCTTGGAAATTCGATTCAAAATTAAGAGAAATTGCTAAGACCAGAAAGCATATAAAATTTAGTTCCCTGGGAAAACTATGTAGGATATTCATTAAGCGTTCAACAAGAATTGAATAACAATCAAACTATATACAATCAGAACGGAGCTTTACCTTATTGTCCATTTCCTAAAAAAGTAATATCACTGTGATTAGTGACAATACTGAGTTTTCCGGTTCATTTTCTTGAATGCACACTAAGAAATTAAAGAAAATAAGATCTCTCTTTGCGTTTTAACTTAATCAGCATTATAATATTTTCCACATAATGACTAATCCCTTTTTTCGTATGTTTCCTGCCAGGCATATATGTACTTAATTTTCTCACATAAAGTGTAGTGTCTACTGGTTGTATATTCCATTGTATTTGAATAAGGAATTTCATTTAATTGCAATTATTGACAAATGTATACAAAATTACTGCTGTATTTACCTTTAAGGCGAAGTTTACAGAGATAAGCAAATTCTAATAGATATTAACTAAAATCTAAGAAAGCTACCTTACAGCATAAAAATTCAGGTACATTTTCTATTATTCTAAAATGCATAGTTAAAATTTCATTTCAGAAGACAAATTTAAATTCTGGAGGTGAAATCCAAATTTTTGAAGTCACTGATATTTATTATAACTACTTACAAATTGGAAGTATTAGTTTCTAGAATACTGATGGCTAAGATAAAATCGCGTTACATTTGTTGAAAAATGTTTTAGGGTCTTCAAAAATAAGTAACTATTTGCAAGAAACAGATTTCTCCATTTCCTTATAACATCACACTATCATTATATATATATTTTGAAGCAAAAAGAAAATCCTGTTAATAACAACATATTGATGTAAACAAAATTACGAGGAGCATCCATAAAGTAACAACAGATTGGATGTAAATAAATTTTAGGAAGAAATTTCTGAAAGATTTTTATTGCCAAATGTTAAAACGTATATTACATTACTTTTCTACGTAGTCACCATATTTATTGAGACATTTATCGTATGGAGAGACAAGCTTTTGTATTCCTCTGACCGACCAAAAATCGCTTCAAGTGGAGAAACAAATGGTAATCGCTAGGAGCTAGGTCGAAACTATAGGGTGATTGTTCAAACATTTCCTAACCACACTATTCAAGCAATGCGCGTGTATGGACTGAAGAAATTCAAGAAATGTATTAACACCAAGAATTCAAGCGTCAGGCTTTTATTCGTTCTACAGTACCAACTAATTACACTGCTTCGCGCTCACCGCTAAGTAGCCAGGTGGCGCTACCAGTACGCCAAAAATATATGTGCAGTCGAACCCGCTTAATGGAATATCGGTTAAAAGAATATCCCGTTTAATGCAATAAATTTTCAGTGTACCAAACGGTAGTAATTTGTTTCTGAGTTAAATTTTCCGGTTAATGGAATATCAAGTTTTGGAGCTATCCCGCTTAAAGGAATAATTTTTAGCCATAACGATATCGATATTTTTCTATTTCCCACACTTCTTTTCAGAATTTTTTTTCTGTAAAGTACATTGAATGTGCAGTAACTGAATGTCTTGCAATTTTGTCACTTCGCAGAAAGTGTGCACTCGCAGGAAATGGCGATTTCTTGGATTTGAAAGACAATTCAGTGTTGTTTTCTTTTGCTACCTTCCCCCCCTCCCCGTGTTACTCGGCCGCTCAGCCTACGTTTCCCTATTCAGATAATGAACAAAAAGCTTCACCCCCCCAGATGAGAGCTAGAGAGTGGGGTGTGTGTGAAGGAAACATCAACAGGTCCTTATCTTGAAGGGGACGTGGATTACCAGCTGTAATGAATCTCTTCGGAGAAGCGCAACATTTAACTTGGGGGTGTCTCTAGCCTTTGACATTTAACTGTACATTTTCTACGGCGATTAGTCCGACAGTTCGCTTTCGTGAAATCAGTCTCTCTTCGCTTTCATGACATCAGTCGTTGCTCTTATGCTTTACTATAATGTCTTCGAGACGAAAAGATCTTACTTTAAAAGAAAAAGTAAAAGTTATTGAGTTTGCAAAAGTACATAAGTGTACGCAATTAGAACTCTCAAAAAAGTTTCAGATATCCCAAGCTCAAGTTTCGAAATTGTTAAAAAATAAAGAAAAAGTCTTGAACGACTGGAAATGCAGCAAAAATCTTAATCAAAAACGAAAACGTACTGGAAAAGAATCCGAAGTGTAAGATGATCTTCTTCAGTATTTTTCTGAAAAACGAGCTTGTAACGTTCTTGTTAGTGGATTGTTATTGAATCAGAAAGCTGAAGATTTAGCACAACAGTTAAATATAACCGATTTTAAAGATACAACTGGTTGGTTGTGCAGATGGAAAGGAAGAAACCAAATTTTTTTCAAAAAATTTCTTGTTGAAGCAAGTGATGCTGATGAAGACGCTGCCAGTTCTTGGAAAAATGTAGTATTACCTGCTTTATTACAAGACTACAGTTCTCCTTGTATCCATAACTGTGACGAAACAGTGCTTTATTATAGAACAATGCCTGATGGGACTTTGTGCTTAAAAGGCGAAAAATTTGTTGGAGGAAAAATCCCGAAAGACAGACTGACAGTTTTATGCTGTAGTAATGCAAACGGCATCATAAAATGCCTCTTTTTTGTAATCGGGAAATCCAAAAACCCACGATGTTTTAGAGGTGTAAAAGCTCTTCCAGTTAAATACGAAGCGAATTCAAAGGCTTGGATGACTGCTGATTTCTTTTAAAACTGGTTAGTGTCATTTGATAATGAGATGAATAAGATGAAAAGAAAAGCTATCCTTTTTATCGATAATTATCAAGCCCATAAAGTCGACGTAGGACTAGAAAATGTAGCACTTCATGTTTTGCCTCTGAATACTACAGCTATTTTACAGCAATGGACCAGGGAATTATATCACTTTTTAGGAGGAATTATAGAAAATAAGTCGTTAAAAAGATCATAGCCTGCATAGATGATACTAGTGGATTTTCTATCAATAGTTCAACTAGTAAAATTATAAGAAACATTTCAATTCTTACAGCTGTTCATATAATGAACAAATCATGGAATAATATTTTCTCTGAAGCAATAAAAAATTGTTTCGTAAAATGTAAATTTTCAACAGACGTAATAAATGATGAATCAATAACAAACGCAAATGATTTACCACCAGAAGGAATGACAGAAGAAAATTTTTCCAATTTTGTAAACTTGGACAATGACTTGGTAGAATGTGGTGAAACTTCAGACCCTCAACTTGATCAAAGCGAAGTCGATGAAGATGAATTTGATGAACATGTACCGTTAAAAAGGTTCCGTCATATGTTGAAGTTAAAAATCCTTGTGATATAAGACATTTCTTGGAAACGAAGCCAAATGCAGATCTTCATTTATTTTAAAAACTAGAAAATCAAATAACAGATTTACTGCATTCACAGAACAGTAAACAGTCTAAAATATCAGACTTCTTTAGCAACATAATACTTAAGTACATTGTAAATATTTTCCCAAAATTAAGAGAAATATGTACATTCTACAATAAAATTAGCTATACCACCAGACAGTAACCCACGCCATCGAATCTCAATTGCTCGGTTCAGCTTCTTATGAGTTTCACATTAGGATTCAGCATTAACGGTCGTACCTTACCATTAATGGTAGTACCACACGAACATTTTTTGGTGTACAAAAATCTTATCACCGGTCGTACTTCATAGCTGGCGAAACTTTCAATTTTGATGCCCCCTTTAAGCTAACACAGAAAAGGGGAAAACTTTATAGATCAATACAATTCACACCAAATGAAGCGCCAGACGTTCAAAAGCCAAATGACGGCGTCGTTGTTATAATGGCGTGACCTGCGCATGATCTATGAGCAATTGGTTCTTTGTGGATGCGCCTCGTATAAAAACATTTTTATAGCTATATTGTTAGGAGCTTCTTTCAACATTCATATTTAACTCCTCAAACCCAAAAAGTCATGATTTTAATAAATCATCCGACAACACTTACAAATGAAGTAAATATTAGGAACTTAAGTTTTCGCACATTTTCTGTCCCGGGCCTCAGACTCCCGACCTACTAATCTCCATGTGAGCATGTTAGTGAGTTTGATATATTACTAGACACTAGAGTACAGTTTTTCTGATCTTACAATACTGTCAATGAAAACGAAATATTACATATACCTCCTGAGGAAAATATTCCTTATTTTGATCCCTTAATAAATTATGCAGCTCACTAATAATTACAATATTTGATATTTTTGCTGTAAACAATATGTAATCTTAATATTATCAAGAACGGACAACATACAAATCGTGAAATGTATTTTGGCTAGGGGCCCTGGAGAAAAGATTAATCTCAGATTCCTAGATTGATTGGTTTGTAGTGCTACAGTCGTCTTTACCCGGCTCCTACGTATTACCATACGCCACAATGGGTCATAGTCTGTGGGAGATTTCCGTCTTATCGAGTCTGGTTAATTTGAGGGATATCAAGGGGGAAACCCATTTACTGATCAATAACAACTGTCCCAAAGTAAATTTTCCTACCAAATATAACCAACACAATAATGCATTTTACATTTTACGTCGAATTTATTGCAAAACGAAATGGGGAAATAAGTGTTATCACCCACGAGAATGCAATGGGTATTCTTGTTACAAAGTTTCCGCTTTTGGTTACACGTTCATCATCATGCCATGATTGAAACCTTTATTGGCATAATAACCAGTAACTGTTTTGTGAACATCTGCGAGATATAAAAAAATGATGTATACAGTAAAGGGACTATACACTATTTTTTAAACTTTTTTTTTTGTTGGTTGGTTAAGAAAACTATAATGAGCTTTTACTACTCAAGGGATAATTGAATCATTTTATTCTTCGTTTAACTCTTCTGATGAGGAAAGGAAGCGGTCACTGTTATAAAAATAGGATAGACAGGTGGATGAATGGTTCGGCCGAAGGGTATATTATTTTGTATTTTTAGTTAAAATTTCTGAAGGAAGAAATTTCAAAAGGAATGAAATTGGTCTCTAAAAATAATATCCATTCTGCTCAAATAAACAAACTTAATTAAAAAGCGGAAACAAATTTTGTACACTCAACATTTTCAGAAGATAACCTTGTCTCCGAAAGGTTTTAATTATGCACAACTAGCTACTTATGCTTTACAAATAACTAGTTGAAACATCACCAGAAGTTTAATAAGCTATTCTTATTTATGTATTCTTTTACCATATTTATCAAATTGATAAGCGAAATTTAGTTTGAGGAACTAGGACACACATGAGCGCACTCTGAAAGGGAGATATCGTGCATACTCTTACAAAACATTTTGAAAATTTGGTCATATTTTAAAGGTTTTCAGGAATCTGAAATCAGCCCAGGCACACACTTCATAATTGTAAGGTCTCATCCATGATTTTAAAATGAATTTGCTTGCTTTTTACTCTTATTCCTTTCGTATATTTTATCCAAGAAGAGAGTAATCTTTATGCAATCAGAATGTAAACTTGTTTCCGTAACTGCCACAGCGAATTTGCTTTTCAGCAAGGTAAGACTAATTACAGTAGAAACACTTTTACGGAAACAATTAACACAATAGGCGTAACGCATTTTGGCGGAAAAAACTTTCACGGTTTTTTGCAGTTTGCAGTGGCTAATTTATTTCGTAAGTGAAGCACAAATAAATTGCCCCAGTAATAACTTCACTTACATACATCTTGGTAGATCTAGAGTAAATTACGTATTTTATTAAAGATTCTCTAAATTGTCCTGTTAGATTTTTTTTAGTATGATTTTTGAAAAATGCTGTTTAAAATTACGTGTGGTAATTTTTATCGTAACAACAATCATCTGTCCCGAAATCAGAATAAAGGTACACCAACAGAAAATTAATATAAGGAGGATATCAGAAAAAGAAAATTTAATTGCAACAAGGAAACGTTTAGATTCCCAAAGAATTTCTGAAATTTATAAATAACCTGTAATTCCTTGCTTTTAGAAAATATCTTATGTAGAATGTAAAAAAAGTTTAGGGATATTTCATGCAAAAATACGGTATATATTGATTTATGATTTACGCAACAAAACATTACTATTATGCGGCATTGATGCATAAAGTATCAATTTATGTACACTTCGTGATAGAGAAAATAAGAATTTAGTGAAGTAACGGAATTGTCATTTACAAAAACTTCATCGATACGTCTGACTGTAAATATTTCATAGATAATCTTGATTAATATACGTAAATTTTAAATAACTTGCTATTGGGGATGTCAAGGAACGAAATATCTACAAAAAGAATTAAATTTTTTTTCTTTTTTAAATGCGGCAGGCACTTGTCTCTGACGGTAGTTACTTTTTGACATTGCTCCATGGCTACTTTATGGGAGCACCATATAGGTGAGCCATCATTGCTCCCTATGAGACCCGGAAACGACCAAGCCTTATTCGAGATTTTAACCCAAGCCCACTGCATGGCAACTCAGAACGCTAATCACTATGCTATGCAGGCGGCATATAGTTAAATATTAAGTTTCTAATATAATTTTAATACGAAAACTAGGAAATTTGCTAGTTTTTCCATAAATTCTATAAATAGACCAAGAGGAAGATTTTTAGTAATAATTACAAGATAAAAAGAACTTTTTATAAACCACGTTTTTAAATTTTCTGTTGAATCATATAAACTTGACAATTCTCTCTTAATTGCACAAACCTTCACTTAATTATTCTTTTTCACTTTCTTTTATTTAATTTTAATCACTTTTTAGTCGTTTTCACTATCCACAAACTTTATAAACTTTAATTTTTATAATTTTTAAAAAGTTTTCGCACAATATTTTTGTAAACAAACTAAATTCACATGCATTCTGTTTTCAAAATCGTCAAACGCCGTTAGGCAAAAGTGCAAGCATTGAATTCGATCGAAGCGCCACCTTGCGGATTTTTTCAGCTAAAAGTATTAAAATAATGCATTGTCATCGAGTTCTGAGCTATTCTAAAAGTTTCAAATGTCTAGCTAGTCGGGAAGTTTGTCGAAAATCGATTGCAAGATTTGTACTGGACAAACACACACACAAACACACAAAACAAACAAGAAAGCGAGTTAATAAAAACATGGTTAAAAATAGCTATTTAATACTAAAAATAGCTTTTGGTTTATTTTATTTGACAAAGATACTGTACATGTCAACTAAATCCAAATTTAGTCTAAACCTTTAAGTAGTTTAGATAAGTTAGTTTCATATAATCTATTTCCAGTTAAAACATTTTCTCGTAAGTACAAGGCAGTTTCTTTTAAAAATGGTCCTCGATGGATGGTGCCTTACACGGATAGAATATGGCCCTTATATAATGAGTTAATTTGTTATTTTTCATCACAAAAAATAATGTAAAAAATAATGTATAGTAAGGATATCCAACAGATATCAAATGTTTTCATCGGTCATGCTCATAGAAAAACTTTATATTTCTATTTAAAATCCTAAAGTATTACGCTGAACCCCTACATTGTAGTTGTTACATATGCTTATGTAACCATAAACAGATTTTACATTCCATTTAACAAGATGTCATTCATATTTGTAAAGATTAATCATAGTAATAATAGCTATATTTATAAAAAAAACACCATCAATTTAGAGGAATGACGATCATCCTTAACTCAAAAAGCTACAACACCTGAAAGAACTACCCTGACAAGCAACTTTTCCCTGATACCGCCTAGAGTGTTAGTATCTATCTGTCCTATTAGCCCTACAACAAAACTAATATCAGATTCCCAAAGGCATACAGCAACAATAACGTCAAGTCTATGAGACTTCTTCACCTTCGAGTTTACTTAACATGTGTGCCACGTTCTCTTCAAGTTTCATTCCACTGGGCAATAGACGGACCGCGTTAATGCATTAGTTGGAAAAGTTAAAACATATGGTATTTATAAGACTGCAAAAATGATTAGTATATAAAAGGGGAAATGCATAATATGCGCTATAAATACAAATCATACATTTTTATGTAAACGATATTGCTGCTCACATTGTGCAATGGTTAGACTCTCGGGCTTTCCCAAAATTGAATTCCGGTTGACGTTCCTGTGTTGCCCACTCTTAGGAAACAGTGTTGGTTCTCCTATATGGTATTCTATAAATAAAGTATCCATCTAACTGTCGGTGTGGATGGGTCGCTGTCTTCAGCACAAAAAGTACTTGCCACGTTCGAAAAAAAATGAATGGTCTAAACCTAAAGGAGCGTTGTCAAGTTTTGAAGGAGGGTAAACAAATATAGGGTTTGTCTGGACAATCGTCATACTATGTCATTACTCAAAGACTCGGTCCACACTAGCGATCCGGTGTCGTTGCGGCACCGCAGTTGCGATCAGCAGTACAATAGAGTTGAACTAACCGACGACGCCTACGTCCGTGTGAGTCGGTTAGTTCAACTCTATGTACTCCCGATCGCAACTGCGGTGCCGTAACGACACCGGATCGCTCGTGTGCACCGAGCCTAAGGCCGTCCGCACACGGAGCGACTCAAAGGAAACAGAACTGGTTAGCGACTGAAATTGCTTATCGGTTGCAAACTCGTTAGTGATGCTGCTCCGCACACGGGCCGACTCAAAAGTGATTCAAATCAATCGTTTGCGACCTGTCATGGAAGGAAGAACATCATTATTCCGGGCATTATTTTAGTTAAATTATTACCAGAAATTAATTTATTTTAAAATATCGTCACAATAGATTGTCTTTGATCAATCGTTTAAAAATGGACTGTATATATGGGCGCACATATTCCATACAACAAAAAACGTTAGAATTTCATTTCATCGCTAGGCAGAAGTCACGTGACTCGTGTACGTCATTTGGCAGCTTGCCAAAAGAGCGGCTGTAACATAGATTGTGTAATAACACGCACAACGCAAGAGAAACTGGTGACTTGAGTTGCTAGCGACTCGACACGTTGAGTTGCCTGCGACTAATTACAAACGCGTTGCTGACGGGTTTGTAACCAGTTGCTCCATGTGCGTAGCTCCATTCAATTACATAGGTTACGACTCATCGCGGACTGATTTGTGATTGGAGTCTTATCAGTTTCTTTTGAGTTGCTCCGTGTGCGGACGGCCTTATGGTACAATTTCTAGCTCGTTGGCTACTAAATCGCTAACTCCTTTCAACAACGTCATATCTCAAAAATCGGCGATTTTTAGCTATGCGTGTTTTCGGAATGCCCTGAAAGAGTAGTAGATCCCTGCAAGATCGTCATATCTCACCGCTCAATAGAGAGCAGAATTGACATTTATTTTTATTATATTTTATTCTATTTTTAAACTTTAAAATCACTCTCCTGAAAAATCACGTTTTTTGAGGTATGACGTTGTTGAAAGGAGTGAGCAAAATGCCATCGGATATTTGCTATCGCAGGAAAAATTTATCTAAACATTTATATTTTGGAGTGTGATGGCTGATGAATTTTTACTCGCTTCTTTTGTTACTTCAACCTAAAGTGGTAGAACTATGCGATTGTCGACATATCGCACCCCGGCAAGAAAAGTCAAAACATGGCAATTTTGCGGTTATGTCATTGAAAAATATGTATAATGTGCACCATCGTGCACAAGAAGCGACACATCTCTATCTCTCAATTTGTCCTCCTGAGGGCAGTTGTATCAGTTTAACTGTAATACTAGTTCAAGCCGTATCGTATTCTTTAAGTTAATTTTTCTCAAATGCTGCATTTTTTGAGTTGTGTCACTTTTCTTGGCGGGGTGCGATATGGACAATGGGAAACTTCAAATAAAGTTCAAAGTAAATGAAATTCAAAACAAATTGTCTTATCACTGTAACTGTGCGGCATCTTGTGGATCCAAACAGTATCACCTCCCCGTATTCGCCATGGATAGCCTACGACAGGATAACGGCAGGATAATTATGCATCAGTTTGTGGTATTATGAAATATTTTTTCTAAATGGTGTCAGCCTAAAGCTGAGCGTAAATCAACGATGGCCCACTCAGTATTCAACTTGTTAACGTGCTCTTTATTGATTAACCGAGTTATTTTTGTTTTCGTGACATGAAAACAAAAATCTCGGTATTCAAAAAGTGTCCAATTTTCCATTTTCATAATTTTTTGACTTATTAGGCCGTTTACAGGTAACTGAACGGTTAAACATCGAACTCACAGAATTATAATGGATACAAGTAAAAAAGTAAACACTATGTATGGAGGTAAAGCTGTCAGACTTCCGATATTATAAAAAGCGGTTAAACTTGTTGATTACTTTCGATATTCTTTCAGAACAAATTTCGATTACAAATTAAACGATCGAAATATGTTTAGAAGTACAAATCGTAACATTTAACTACTATGCTTCACATCAGAAATATTTGAAAGAAAAAAAGTTAAAATAAAAATAAGGTGAACGATTTTCGCATAAATTTGCTTCAGTTTAAAATTTAAAACTTAGTCTGTTAAGGGGCAAATAAAAATGCATATTTTTGGTGGATCACAAAGGTTTTTCTTAAACATGAAAGTCGATCACAGAATTCTTGATTTACATAAAAAATATAAAATTGTAAAATACTTTATTTTTTTAATACTGTACTGCGTTTTTGCTCACAATTTGAGCAGATTTAATAGGCCATCGCCTTTAGTAAAAATCAAGGAAAAATAAGCCATCAGCTTGGATGTTTGACATATCTTAACAAAAAAAACAAATAAACATAAGGATGTATTTAGACTTTAGTTGATCGTATTTTGACTCGCTAATCCATCATGCACTTAACAATTAAGGAAAGTAGAAATCGCCTTTTATGGTTTGATATATTTACAGTAACGCTAAGTGATTTCCCTTAAAGCGTGTTCTGCTTTTTTAAGAATCATTCTTGCTGAAATTTCGCTTGATATCCTACAAACTATTTTTTAGTATCCTTAAAATTTATTTATCACAAATGCCAGGCTTTAACAATTAAGTCGTTAACCTTCTGGCTTCCCAATATTTCTGAAAAGTACATTTAAAAGCTTTTAAGCAGGGCACGTGTCAATGTGGCAACTGTTCACCAAGCGTCAAGAATTACCGGGGAATCCTTTAGTCCAATTTTAAAAAGATAGGCAATGAGACAATCGTGTCCTGTTAAAAGACGGAAGGTGGAAACAGCAGAACTACGTGGAAGGTCTGGGATAGGCGTTCCACTATTACAGAGACATTCCCAGGCCGTTCTCCCACCTAATGTGGATATGTCCAATTTAAATCTCTTCTCAAATTCCATTTTAATGAGAAGTTTAGCTGAATGAAAAGTCAAAGGATTATTTGGCCTCTGTAGAACAGTGGTACCTTTCTTTGCGAGAAAATCAGCTCTTTCATTACCTTCCACTCTGCAATGGGAGGCAACCCATTGTAACACAACAAAATTGGTAAGTGATTTAAAAAGAGACCTACATTCGAAAATGCGTTTAGAACTGCAAACTCTACTGTTGGAGATTGACAGAAGAGCAGACTTGGAATCGGTCAGAATAACCACACTATTGGATTTTTGTTTCAACACCATAATTTGCTTCAAAGCAATAAAAATTGCCTCCAATTCTCCATCGAAACTCGTATCTCTGCCAACAGCTTTGTAGAAAGCAAAGTGTTCACAAAAAACCCAGCACAAGCTCCAATACACCTCTGAAACATAGAGCCATCTGTGTAGAAATAGGTCCAACGATTTACGGGATATCTGTATTCAATAACAGCAAGAGCAAGGATTTGAGAACAATGCATGTTTCGTTTATCAATCAGCAAGTCGAGTAACACTCGGAAGTTACAGAAGTCCAGGGGACACCAGGGCCCAATTAACAATTCGGTTTCACGGGTAATGTCAATATCTTACACTATCTGATAGCTAACTTGGTTAAAGCCATGCTGCGTTTTAAGATTTCTCTGCTTGTTTTAATCATAATCCTTCCTATAGGAATTACCCGGGAGTCTACATAGCTATTGTAAAAGGATGCCAGAATTTCTGTGAATTTTGTATTTTATTGGGTGAAGCTCGATCAATAACTGCAAAACTGCAATAGGTGTGGACTTGACTGCCCCAGTGATTAAACGTATGGCTTGATTTTGGGTTTTTTCAAGTTTGTCAATAGTAGATTCAGAAGCAGAAACAAAGACCTCATTACAGTAAGAATACACTGGCTTGATGTACATTTTGTTAAAGGTGATAAGAGTATTTCTACTGCAGCCCCATTTATAACCAGCCAGACGCTTCAACAGTGAAAGTCTACGAACCGCCTTTTCATTGGTACAAGTTACATGCTCGCTCCATTTTAGACGTTTATCTAAAGTACAACCCAAACAGGTGGTGTTGTCATATACAGTAATGGTGAAACCACGATAAAATAGCTGAGGTAAAAATGGTTGTCTATTTAAAGTAAAATAGTGGCATGTTTTGTCAATATTAACTGTCACATTATTTCTACCGCACCAACCATCAAGTTTCCCCAATGATTCATTGAGTTTACAGTTTAATGACTATTGTTTAGAACTTTGGAGCACTGCTCCACATCAGGAACGCATCAGTAAAGAGCGCTGACTTAGCTGAACAGTCAGGTGATAAAGAATAGGGAAGATCATTAATGTAAACGTTAAATAAGATAGGACTGATTACTGCTCTCTGTGGCAGACCAGTGGCAGTTTGCTTCAATGGTGAAGAAAAGTCAACGAATCGAACCTTGAAGTATCCTTAAAAAAAGTGAAGTTCAGTTTGATAAACTTAAATTAATATCACTGGAGCTCATTAAAACATCTGTGAACAAGATGAGTTTTAAAAGTTTAATTTAAGTAACAATTATGGTCCTTCATTATTTATTCGCCGAAAATGCAAACAGATAAATGAATAAAGTTAATAAATATTCTATATTCGAATAGCTTCCGTGATATTTTAATGCATTTTAGAAGGAAATTATTTAAAGAATTGTAACTTTTTCCATTTTATATAACAATCTTTAGACAGAGATTTGAGTATAGAAATCATTTTACACAAGACAATACCGGAAAGATTAAAAAAATTATTTCGCATAAATCGATGACAAACATACCTTATTCGCTAACTATAGAAACCTGGGTGTAATATATATAACTGTTTTCCTGTATTAAAATGGTTTCCTAAAGATTTAATTCACAGAGAATAATTCGTAATTTGATTGAGTTTGAATTAAAATGATGCTGAAATAAAATTATGATTAAGTGAATTTTTATAAAAGAGCGGTTCTATCACGTGTTTCTTTATCTTAAAATGGTGATTAATATCTGCATTGTTAGCCGCTTTTACATAAGGACAATTTTTTTTGTCTGCTGCAGAGTATATACACGGTAAGAGCATGCACATAAAAATATTCCCCTGCATGTGATTACATGTAATTAATGATTACATAATCTGAAGCCCTGAAAGTTACAGTAAATTCAGTAATCTCAACATTTAATTTGGAGTTCTAAGGATTTCAAAATCCCTGAAGATCTTTTACGTGGGAATCTTTTAAATCCTTATTATTTTAAAGTAAAGTTCTACAATACTTTCAAGTTTTAGTCCTTTAAACTAAGTCTAATAAAAGCTTATTTTGTATCACCAGTCGAAGATAACCGATATCACGCTTTTTCTTTCAGCCTTTGTTCGAATATATATCTGCACTAATGAATCACAAGTTGGTGTGTATTTGGAGAACTATGGTCAAATTTAACTACACTAGAGCTAAATGAGACTGGTAGAATCCAGGATTTTGGGATTAAAAAAAATTCTGGTTTGTAGATTAATTACCAGTCAGTAGAATAGAGAATTCTTTCTATTAGCAAGATCATAACTGTAGAAACTGATATCGTTTGGCTTCAGTCCATTCCTAAGGCAAGATCGTGACGCAGAGAGGGATAGGGAGGGATAAAGAAAAAAGATCACATAATTTATTGTTAGTCGATTGGGGTGATTAGAAAAGCTGAGTTTCTTTTCAAAATATTATGCAGTTGACATTTTATAAGTTATAAATACCTTTGTGAGATTTTTTTTATGTCAAAGATTTTTCTTCAAAAATCCACTGCTTTAAAAGGAACTTTATGGCACAGGGTCGCAATTTCTTAATTTAAATGTGATTAACTTTCCCATCTCTTATGTGGTGTTTCGTCTCACCTTTATTGGTATTTTACTCCAAGTGATGTAAAACATACATGGTGATCAAATCAAATTTCAGGAAAACATCGATTATGTCAGTTATAACTGCTTTAATTGATCGAAACTGCAAAATTAGACCTTTAGATATGTACATAAAATATCTGAAAAAGTGTACAAGTCCTTTGAAATTACTTCATTTTTAAACTAAAGAAAGAAGTGGAACAATGAATACAAGTAAGCAGTATGTTCAGAAAGAATAGTCTTAGAACATCTGGATTTTAAAAGGTATCATCTTATTGATGCGTATCTGTAAAAATATCTTATCAGGTAATATCTGAAAAGACGTTTAGAAGTACCTTACAAGGAGCAAATAATGCCCTTAAGAGCACCAAGGGTATTATTTGCTTGTTGTAAAAAATGGATGCTATATCACATATAAATGTTATGTAACAAATACAGATATGAAATCACACGTCAGTTTATTTCAATGTTTCTACATTCAGTAATTGATGACTTCGATTTACACTTATGCGAACGGTTTAAAAAACCATGCAATATACCACAATTTCTGGTAAAAGAAATTCTGATTTAGGGTTTAGTTGCTATAAATTAATAAACTACGCCGTATTATGTTGTAATATAAAACTTTTTTTCAGTAAATCGAACAATTTATTGATAAATAATGGAAAAGGCATTTCATGGAAGAGTATGCTTAAACCGCAAAATTTTGGCACTTGCGTTTCATTAACCAAAACTTAAAATATTTGTAGAATTAACTACAGTACCTTTTGCGAAGCATTTCATATGAAGAAGAGTACTAACAACTTTTCCCCAGAGAAAGGGAACATCCGATATTGGTAGTTTTTACTATAGATCTCCTAGGGCTAGTTCACATAGAATCCGTCAGGGTCAGCGTTACTCATATTGACATATTTTTAACCAGTGGTTCTTAACAGGGAGTGCGAGAGAGCATTTTTCAAGGAAAATTACCAGTTGAGTGAATCATTTTATGGATACTTTCCCACGGGAAATACAAGCAAAATTAACAGATGGATACTCAATCCATCTTTGTTTGACCTAAATTCAATGGTCAACAATCTTATCGCAACGTCTTGCAACGGAATTTGAAAAACTTGACTTAGAACAGTTCTGGTGTACGCAGTTATAACTTTATCCAGGATTGGCAAAAGCAGCGTTAGAGGCACTTTTACCATTTGCCACCACTTACCTTTGTGAAATGAGTTTTTCATCACTTTTAAACATCAAAACAAAAGCCAGAAATCGCTTAAATGCATCTTATAACTTACATGTGGCTCTTCCCCCCAAAAAACCTCGTGTTAAAAGGATAATTATGAACAAACAACAACAACGTAGCCATTAAAAATGCAGATTTTGTTTTGTATGTAATATTATAGTATACAGGTATATTGTAAATGTATTATTTTTTTATGCAAATAAATTATCTTGCAATAAAAAATAGAAACACGTTTTTCAAGGGGGTGCGAGAGCTTATTTTCAGATTCAAGGGGGTATTGACTATTAAAAAGGTTAAGAAGCACTGTTTTAAACCAGTCACAGACCTGAACAATTTCCAGGCTAATCGTTTGGAGGTTTGTAATTGGTTAAATATAATTCAATACGAGTAACGCTGACGGATTTATGTGAACAGGCCCTAACTCTTACATGTTTATGTTAGCTGCAGTTTATTTGACTACGCCTTATATTAACTAATTCTCAAGCGTATTAATTTTTACTAGCGACTTTAACCAAACTATCTAAGTTACATCCGACTACGGGCTGAAAGTAGACACAGCATTTTAGGACATTTATTCTATACGTGATATTAAAACAGCCTTGTAGAATCTAGAAGAATCCAGTAAAAAGATAAAAAAACAGTAGACCAAAGAGAAATGCTACGCAACAAATTATCATCTCTCTGAACATTTTATTTATTTTGATTTTTTTTTTTAAAATATAACAACAGTACTGAAAATAAAACCAACACATTTTATATAAAAATAATTTAGTAACATTTTTTTAAAATATCAGCTCTTTGTTATTTTAATGTCTTCACCATTGTTCTATATTTTAGGCATTTAAAACATGACAGTATAACTTTTTTAGAATAAATTTCCGGTTATAACAACTGGTGATATAATTGCGATTACTTTAGCCTGTATCACTTAAAATATTCTGTGATAATATTAATACATGTCAGACATCAGTATAGGTTTACCGTGCATGGTTATTTTTATTAGGGATATTATAAAACCTTTTTAACTTCGGAAATAAATTTTCAAATTTTGTAAATTCAGAGCAACTGGTGCAGAAAATGGACTAATTATAAAACATACCATACTCCGAATAATTTAGCATAAATATTATTCATTTACATGGAAAGGCACTTATACTTGAACCTTAATAAATACCGACATAAATAATAACAGGCAAAAATAATTTTTTTCATACCTGTCGAGTTACGCAAAAGTTCATATGCGATGAAAATAATTCTAAATATTGGAACATCATAAGGATGTACAGTAGCACAAGAAAAATAATCCCAAGTTTGCATCTTTACCATGCATATTATACACTGCTGGCCACTGTAAATGCAACACCCTGAAGGAAACATGCAAATAACATGAAATTTACAACATGCATTAGCGGAGGTGAGATATGCAAATGATTAGAATTTCAGCGCAGACGCACATCACGCGCGCCTGTGGCGCCACTTCAAAGCGCTATTTAAGGCTTGGAGATTTGGACGATTTCAAGTTCGGCAATTGTGTTTTTCTTGTGGTTTTTTCAAAAAAACGATCAATTATGCCTCGTCGAAAACAGCGATCATCTTTTGATCATTTAGTATTGATATTTGTAAGTCCAGTAGTTTAGGGAACTATCTATGAGCAGCAACAATTATAGTGTGTAAGAAGAATTATTCGCTTTTGTTTCCTCGGTTTGTTTCCCCCGTTTTGAGATAAATTTAGAGAAAATGTCCAACCTAATCCAAGCCTTGTTAATTATTGCTATAATCGTTAGGGACATTCGTTGTTTTTTACTGTGTTTAAAACATCAAATGGATTTTTCAATACATGATAATTATTAGATTGTCCTTGTCATTGCGAGACTCTCGAGCACACAAATGCTGTCAGTACTTTTCGTGAGTTTGCTTCCAACTTGCTTTGCCTCTTGCAATTTTAAAAGAAAGAATTTTTTTAAATCAGAGAGCTTTTTATCAGTTTTCTACTCTGAATATCTGGCGAACGGCGTTCTGTGATTGGTTTCTAGCCTCTGTCATATGCAAATTTCCTCCGTGCGCCCCGATCGTGTCTTTGTTGTCCGTTCGCAGAGCTGTTTTTTGTGCGTGCATAACGCGTCCGTTTTTTGTGATACACGTACCGTTTCAACACTTTTTAGGGTTTTCGAATACGCTGAGCATTTTGCGACGGGAAAAAGTGGGCGTTGCTATTTGAAAATTTCGAGTTTCTATACCTATAACCGTAACCGTGAGTGTCACTGTGTTGCCATTCTCAGAATCCCGAGCTCATACCTCTGAATAACTATATCTGAAATCTCATCTTGATAGGTTGAACGGAACGGCTGCTAGAGGTCCATATATCGGCAAAGTTTTTCTATGACCACCCGGTATTTCCATACCCTGTCGAACGCCTTTGACAAATCTAGAAATACCACCGCAGTGTGTCTCGTTGGTTTGTGATTCTGAGAATCTCTAACACACTGGGTGAAGTACAATATTTGATCAATAGTGCTGTGACCCCCTACGAAAAGCAAATTGTTCCGGGGGCAGCAAATCATTAGAAAGCAAGTGATGAGTCAATCTTCGTAATACAATGCCTTCAATAAGTTTGCAAGTAATACATGTAAGAGAGATAGGTCGGCAGCTTTCTGTAGAACTGGCTTTTTCTCTCCCTACCCACGGACGGACGGGCGCGGTCGCGCGCGCGCGCGCACACACACACACACACACACACACGGGCTCCCATAATTGTTTTTAGTTCACTTTTCGTGTGAATGTCGTGTTTTCGTACTCGAACCTCCAGTTCTCTCCAAATATGTTCTATTGGGTTTAAATCTGGCGATTGAGGTGGTGTTTACAAAACTTGTGGACAATTATAGAGACACCAGAGGCGAATGTTGAGAGCCGTGTGTTTAGGATCGTTATCTTGATAAAAAAACAATTGTTTTCAATACCCGAATTTTGGGCTTATAATTTTAAATTGTCTCTTAAAATATTTATATAAACAGCATGATTCATTATGCCATCAATAAATACCAAATTACCTAGTCTTGATGCTGACGTACACCCCCAAACAAGGACACCTCCACCACCATGCTTAACTGTTCCTACTAAGTTCTTGTGATTAAGTTCCTCATTTTTTCTTCTCCATACAATTTTACGTCCAGCGGAACCAAAAATGTTAAACTTGCTTTCATCGGCAACTAAGACATTATTCCAATACGTTTGGGGCTTATTTACCTAAGCTTTCTGTTTTTCTCACTCACAAAAAATTTTCTACGAACAGAACGCCCCTGTAATCCAGCTGCTCTGAGAACTCGTCGAACAGTTTCAAGTGAAATTGAAGTAGAAAATGTTTCATTAAATTCTGCAGAAACTTTTACAGCACTCAAACGGGGATTTTTCACAAATATTCTAATTATAAATCGCTGATCACGTTTTGTTAACTTTGCCGGACAACCTTTTTTTACCTTGTTTCGATCCGATGTTTTCAAAATATTTCACGTAGTTTTGTTAAGAATATATTATAGATCTCATATTAAATACCCATTTTGAAATATTCACTTAAATTAATGGATAGACCCCTATTTCATTGAAATTCGTAATTGTACGAGCCACTGTATATTATATATATATATATTAATTATTGGGCCCGTATTCTTGGGATGCACGCTATCCCACCCCGTAAGTAAAAGGTTAACTCCATTCACTTTTGCTTACCCTACATTTATCTTTGCTCGGTATTAACTACGATATCTGAAACCTTTTAATTGTAACATAGAATATTGCCTATAGAGACTCAAACCCTTAAATATCCTGATAAAACTTGAACCGATGTGTTAAGTGCATGTTCCAGTTACCTGCAGAAGAAAAAACAGTGGTGTTTCCTACACATATGAATAGCAAATCAATCTGCTTTCATTATGAAATTATAAAAAAAGAAAAACTTATGCATAATTTTGTGCTTAGAATATTGTTAATGTTAGATATATTTCTTTAAGTAAATGTTTCGAAGCCCAATTTTACTAGTGACTTCATTCAAAGTAAAAGATTGTAGTTTAATGTAGTATGCGCACATACACTTTATGTACAAAAGAATTCAGATATATATATATTTTTGGGATTCAAAGAAAGTTAACATTTCCCAATTTCACCAAGTCTTTATGTAACATGATTAAGTGAATAATTACAAGTTTTCAATAAGTTCTGGCTTCTGCCATGAGTACTGAATAATGGACGTAAGAAAGTTCATAAAATATAAATAAATTGTAACCACAGAAATGAGTCTTTCGAAAAATTTTCTCCATGTGGTTATGTACCTACAGTGTCTCTAGTTTACATTAAAACAGGGTAGCTGAGAATTTATTTGAAAATATACCCAAGAAACGTACAAATATCCGCAAAATACAAGTATTCACTCAAAAGTGACGTTTACACGTGCACTCAATCGCGAGGGATTAGACCGGGGATCTTAAGTCACACATGATTGAATGCCCATGTGATTGTAAACAGAGTGTGAAGGTTAAGAACGCACGCACAGTGATTTGAGAAATTGAGAATACACTTATTTTTCCCAAAATTTAACACCTAATTTGATAAATCTGTAACAACAGACATACATTATTCAAATATTAACCACTTGGGACATTCTACAAATTAATTAGGCAGACTTTCATGTCAAAATATTGAGAATACATTTTGGAAAAAATATTTTTAAATACCTCTATTTTAAAAATAATTCAAGTCATTTAAGATATATTTTCACCAACCTCCAGGGAACACTATGATACATCTAAAATTTTGTACTTATTATAGTTCAAACTAAAACTACAGATGTTAGTTTGAGACTTTGAAAAGAAACCAGTATTCATGTAAGAAAATTGGAGATACGGTTATGACTAAAAGGCAAATATTTTTGGCAAATTGTTAACATTATCGGATGAAGTCATTCTTGTGTGCAGAAAATAATTGCAAAGTACAGAAGAGACGGACTAATCAAAAACATGGATGGAGGAGGAAGAGACGAAATCTTGAGTGCAGTTACAAAACGTAAAATAATTGAGGAAATCAAGTTAGATCCAAAAGTAAGGGCAATGAAACTTGTTGCTCAAATTTCTGCAACAGCAGGATGGCATACTTGTGCAGAGACTATATGTAAAATCCTTCGAAAAGTCGACAACAACGGTAGAGTAGCTAGAAAGAAGCCATTCATCAACTTGTGGAATAAAAGAAAGCTTTTAGAGATCGCTAAATCCCATTCATTAATCCCAAAAATTTTGAAATTAGGTTTTTTTTCAAGAAAGCAAATTCAAAATTTTTAGTAGTGATGGTTGTCACATGGTTTGGAGGAAACCCAACACTTCGTGATCAAAAAAACATCCCGCATGGAGGTGGAACCATGATGGTTTGACACTGTGTGGCCACAAGCGGGATCGGTAAGCTTGTGTTCATTGATGGTATTATGCATGGATTATTTAGATAAACTAAGAAAAACATTAAGATAAACTTCAAAGACAAAACAAAGAAGGTGCGATTAAGATGGGCTTAAACGTAAAATCCATTTTTCAATAAGACAAGATTCCAACAATTCGTAATCCCAAGCATACAGCAACGAATGTAAAAATGTTGTTACTTTACCACTGTGAAAAACAACTGCACACTTCTGCCCAGTCCCCAGACTTCAACATCACTGAAATGTTTTGGTCTATACTCGAAAAAGCTGTCCACAGACATCAAATATCAAGCAAATATTATTTGATAGTATAATACAAGAAGAAAGTGGAAAAAATATCTACAGACAAAGCCAAAAATTTGGTAAACCCATTGCCATGACGATTGGAAGCAATAATAAGGAGGAAAAGTCATGCTACAAAATATGATATATCCTTTAAAAGCTTAGAAGTAATAGAAAGTATTCCTGTATTATCAATTTATTCTATGCAAAAAGTTTGCGATTATTTGTTTAAATATTTTATGTATTTTCATTTTAAAGTTGTTAGTTTCAGCTTTCTATCTATCAAACTGAATTATATAATTTGTTTATAAATAAAAGCAATGAATACACCTCACCGGATATGATTATCGGAACTTATCAAGGAAAAAGTTTGTGCATCCTCAATTTCTGGTGTTGCTTAAAGCTTGCCCACCTCAATACCGCATGAATTTATCCCTTGTTTTTCTGGAATGAGGTTATCTTCAAAGTAACTGGATTTGTGAAAAACTTTACAGAACTAAAATAACCAAGCGCCACTCATAGACTGAACTATTTAACAAACTTTTTGTGTTCACACATTAGAGTTTATCTTGCACACTTTACCGAGGTAAGGAATGGTAGGAAAACAATTTGTTACTTTGCTAAAACGAGACTGGAACCCCACATTCCCGTCCTGTAAATGATTGTTCCCTGATCGCGCGACTAGAACGCGCCGACCTAAGTCAGTGCAATTGAGTGTGCGTATGAACGACATTATTAAGAACAAGGCACTGTAACACAAATTACAGTTGTATAAATCACATGGCAGTAATCTCTTGATCTATTAACTCACATGCAAAACCACAGATTTCAAAGTGGTTTCTAACCGCTGCTTCAGCCTCGGGCTGATTGCATTCATTTGTTTTTCTTCCTGGTAGATTTGCATTCTTGAAAGGATATTTAAGATTTCAGGGTCATTTCACTTTTACTCAATTTTTTGTTCACACTTCGGTCTCAGTTTCCAGTGACTAAACCAAATATTTATCTCTACCTAATAAAAAAAATTTCGAGTGAAAATTGATCTTTTCATGTAGCTATATGAAAACAGGTAAATTATTCATTTAACTAATTGCATTCTGCTTCCGTCTAAGTAGGGTATGACGCAAAAAGCTGGCTTAGACTTTTACCCCTTAAAAAGAAAATTTGTCACTTTCCATAAATTAAACAATCCTTAGTTTCCTGTTTCCACAGCTTTAAGTTAGGATTATTGAGTACAAAAAGTATCACTTTTGTTTTTACACCTGAAAGATGTACCGACGGCTATCAGATAGTTAATTCTGGTTAAGGCTGCTGTATGCTAACCTATTGGTTTCGCTCATCTCAATGTTAACCTATGGAGAAAATGTGTCCAAGGATTGACGACTTGGATTGAAATATTTAAAAAAAAATGTTTACTCCGTAATAGAAAGAAATTTTACACTTTGGGCATTTTCTTTTTTTTAAATGCAGATAACATTTTTAAATTTAAATTATTTGGGGCAAAAATCTGGTATAGTGTGTTTTAAACGCTCATCCATTCCTTTGGTGGACGAGATCTATAAAATGGATCCTGTTGCAAGGTGCAGAAAAGCTCAGGCTATCTGAAAATACCATTTTTATTGGATTATAAGCATTTATGTAGCTGTAAATAATAGACAAATTTTTCTCTATGAGTTAACACTGAGGTGAGCGAATCCAATAGGGTTAGTACACAACAGTCTTAGTATGAATGAATATGGGATGCAAATAAGATTAAAATTATAAAATTTTTCCTACCAAAATTTAAAGTAACATTCTAGTAAGATATGAAAGTCAAGGCTAATTTTAAATGTTTTATTTCAAAAATTAAAAAATCTTACACTGCAATTTGTAGTTCCTGAATGTGAACTGATATAAATGCCGTTACTGGAGACAGGACATGACTCTGCAGAAAGTTAAGCAATACAAAAATGCTAAAACGATATCAACCCTCTAGTTCACTTTAAAAGTAGTTCACTGATTGTATAATTGACGTAGGATTTGAACTGCAAAGATTATTTATTAATGGCGTGCGTTCATTTAACTTTATAACTATAAAGAATGCTTCTGAAAAAGTTCTCGTGTATGTATCTTAACAACAAAGGATGGAATGGTTATAAATCAAGCCGAAAATGCTTTACCGACAACGAATATTTCATATTAAAATTTGGGTTTGGGGCCATAAGTTGAAAGTCGTAGTTTGGTTTGGTCAGGAGCGGTCAACTTTTGCTACATGAAGGCTAATTAGACCGGTACTTACTGCCTAAAGCCGATTCCGAAAGGCTACAAACGTCCATGCCAAGAGTGGGACTCGAACCCATAAACTGTGATACCGAACGACAGCTCCCGAGCCATTCGGCCAAAATAAGTCATTGTACATCACTTTTTATTTAATTACGAATAGATTTACTTCATAATACCCACGGAAAGGAATCTCGGTTTAACAAATTGCAAGATAGCAATTTTTTTTTTTTCAAAATTTAGGTTCCTTTAGTTTCTTTAATCGAGATTTCTTTTTTCAGACTGTCTTATAGAAACGTCTGAAAAAAAACACTTATAATTTTAGATGATATTTTATTGTACACCAATTTATTACATATCACAGCACTTACCTAGAGAAAACAAGTTAAATATCAGTAATATGTTTTTTAACTTAGACTCTCAACATAAATTACTCACTATGAAAAGAAATTTCGATAGATTTCCGGGTAGGGGCGCGAATATCATAATCATCCCCAGTGGGTAAAAACCTTAGTACATGAATGCTTTAGAGTTATATTTACAAAAAAAATTAACACATCTGTCTTTGAAAATTTTATATAAGTACGGATGTTTTTTAAAACCTACCTTCTAATCTACCAATGTTTTATTGATAAAAGTAGAAGTCATGATTTTTTTTTCGTTGTTGACGAAAGCTTCACTTTCAATAAATGTATACTATTGCAAGTTCGATTCAGTTTAAATAAAAAAAAACCGCATAATAAAACAAACATTACAAAAAAAGATACAGATGCTTTCCCCTAACCATCAATGCATAGAAGGTCGTTGTATGAGTATAAATATCTTTCGCGCATTAAATCTGTTTTATTGCTTGTATTTTCACTAAAATGTGTTATATGTAGAGAAGCAATTTTTGAAATGAATGGAAAACATAATTGCATTAATTAGTAAAACTTATGCATCCAGCATAATTATTTTAAAAGATCGATTGATTGATATCATACCAATCTTCTAAATCCGACGAATTCTCACAGTTCTTAAAAGATTAAGAACAACACTGTTTTATGCAGTATAGTTATCTTGACTATTTCTTACATACTTATGATCCCTAAATCTTTCTCAATGATTCAAAAGTAGCTTTCATATCGACCTTTTCCATTTAAATAAAATACTCTCAACTGATGATCTATTTAAGTATTACTCTTGCCATTATCTCTCAGTTTACTGTTGGCATTTTACAGTGACTTTCGTTCCAAGATTATAGTTGGCACCTGATTTAAATACAATTAGTTGATTAACGTAAATTGTTATTACGTAAGAAATAAAAAAAAATCTATATATTTAAGTTGCTAAGCCGAATTTTTGGGCAGTCCGTGAGAGAAAACTACTACATCCATTTACTTCATTTTGGTCTTAAACGAAAGATTGTAATCTAGAGATGTGTCAAATTTAGTTTTTGTAACCACAATTTCTATTAATGAGCGATCATTTACAATTAAAAAATTGATTTCTGCGCATGCTAAGTGGCATGTTTAAATCTAGCTTTAGAAACTCACTGTTTCTACGCATGCTCAGTGATATGTTTTAATGATAAACACGTTTATTCCGAGGAGTTTCTCTAGATCTCTCTCTCTCTGGTATTTTTAATTTTATGATAATTATGTTTGTGAAATATAAGATTAAACCTGGTGGAAATTGTTTATTTCGCGCTGTTTAATTAGCGATAATTTACAATTAAAAAAAATTGCTTTCTGCGCATGCTCAATGACATTTTTAAATCTGGCTTTAGATACTCACTAAGCACGAGACCGCTTAAACACGTTAATTTGTTTCTGCGCATTATTATGATTTTCAACAGTTGGCAATGGTGTGTTGAGTTTAATTTGTGTATTAGTGCATTTATTTACTATCTAGCCGTCATGTTTTGATGGGTACCAACTAGTCTATTTAATAATAATATTCGTGCTTACCAGTAAGAAAAGCAGATTTATGAGAACAAAAATTAGCTGAAATGCCATTTTTTTATCTCGGAAAGAAGAATGCTTATATTTTTTCTAGACCTATCAGACACAGGACTAATTTTACCTTTCTTGATAAACCCGTCTTGAATAATGATTCCCACATGGTAGAGTGGATAGCGCCATGAGCTTCCACTTGGGATCAAATCCGGCGTTACCGTGTCGTCTCCTCATAGGAAGCAATGTTGGCTCAACTTAATGGTGCTCCCATAATAACGTAGCCAGCAGTACTTTGTGGTGAATAACGAAAGGCGAATGTCTCACGACAAGTGCCTAGAAAAAAAAGTGTCTTGAATCTATACTTTCCGGAATCTTTGACTAGCCTTTTAGTCGGTTCACAATTCGAATACGTACGAATCAATTTTCTACTTTGCAAAGGCACAACACCGTTGATATTGTCCTTCGAAAGTGTGCAGCACGTTGTTCCCGGCGAAACGTTTGTGAACTTCATGAATATTAAGCTAAAGAAGCTTAATGATGTATAGAAAGACATCGCAAATCACGAAAAAAAACTTAGGTTTTCTCTCACAAATAGATACTGAATTTCTATAAATTTGTTCTATGGTTACATGTACTTCTGCAAAGTATACCTACATAGTATTACTTACATTTATCAGGACAAAGATGCAAATTATCGGGATCCTTTAGAGAAAATGTACTTCATAATCTTCTATGCTAGTAATCGATACCAGAGTCTGAGGGTTCGAGTCCCGCTTTTGGCATGGACGTTTTTAGCCATTCGGAAAAGGCTTTAAGCAATGGGTCTCGGTCTAATCCCTCGTATAGCAAATTATTTAGCTATTACCCCTCGTGTAGCAAGAAAATAACCGTAGTGCTACAACCCAAACCATACTACAATCTGCTATGAATTTTAGTTCCTATTTTTTATTAACTTGAATTGAAGAAATAGTCTGTATTTCAAACTAACAGTGTATTAAAAGTCGAAGTACATTTGTAGATAATTTCCACCTGAACAAGCATAATATAATATTGGTATCATATAGCATAAATTAATTTAAACTCTTTCCAAGTTTACTAGTAAATAGCAAAATGAATGCAGCGGTATGGGATCTAATATTTTCAAGGTTCTGTTCAGATAGATTGAATGTACAAATGACAAAATTACCCCGAAAGCCAAAAAATCTTATACCGTCAAGATTCCCTTGTCTGAAAAAAACAAAGAAAATGTAGACATAACATTGCAAAAATTATATTAATCGTATCATTTATACAAATTTATGTCAACGAACTGTTTACACAGCAATACTAAAGTTTCTTCAAATATGACTTTAAAAAATGGGGGACAACAAATGTTCACTATAATCAACAGACCAATGACAGTGCAAATAAAGAAAAGTAAAACCTATTTGAAATTTTTTCTACGTGATAAGATTTTGGGAAAATTTTAAGGCCTTCAAATCTGTAACTTTTTTGGAGCATTAAGTTAGTCAAATGTTATTCCGATTACTATATAAACAAACAATTGATAAGACTAAAATTTTTAGGTTTGATTTTAAGGATGGCAGTTTTTTTTATCCTAAGCATAAAATATATTGATCTTTTTCAAATTTAGGAAATGATTGTTTTTTTGATGGACTGTTTTCTGATCTAAACAGTGCGTGCATAAAATTTAGTTATCTAATGTCAGAGAAAGAGTGACATCAGAATAAAACTATCAAATATTTAATAAGACTTACAATTTTTCTCTAACAATAGAAAAAGAACTATCATCTAGTCACAATTGATAAACTTCCTGATTATTACATATTATTTAAGTATATGGAAGACCCGCTGACATATATAATCAAATATCTGTAAAGTTCATGCATTCTACAATCCGAATAAAAAAATTACCAAATTATGATAAACTATTTCAATATTTAGGTGGAGTTTTAAAGGTTAAAAAATTTAGGAATTAGTTTATTTTACGTAAATGTAGATTTTGAGCTTTAAGCCTATTTGCCTATCAGCAGACAAATTTCTAAGATTGCACAATCAAATAAATTAGAGCTTCCAGAAATAGAGAATAAAAATTTTACAATAAAGACTAATATTTCATGCAAATTGTATTGAAACACTTATAACTGACATTTTTGCATCAATAGGCACAGAAAAGTAAATTTTGATTGACACTGACGCTTACTACCAGACACATTAGGATAGATATTACGAAGGTGGAAAATATTAACCTTGTACTTCATGAAAAAGGCCTTAGCTTTATTATTCTAATACAACAACATATTTACTGATCATGCGTACTTTTTATTAAAAAGAATTAAGCATATTTAAGTTTAGTTTATAGAAAAAATATTTTTATCTTTCTTCAAAATATTTACATAATAAAAAGCACGTATATATAATTTAAAAGGTCTGGATTTAAAATTTCAGTCAGCGTGGTAAATTTATGTATTGTTAGCGAAGAATCAATTACTTTAACACATCTTGAGCATGTCAACTTTCAATTGACTTACAATCAAAAATTTAAGTTATGATAATGGCATATTTTAAGCCACCAAACCGAATGTAATTTGAAGATTTCCAACTGTTCATTTAAATCTCAATGAAACAATGTCTGTTTTAAAGAGAGTGAGAGAGAGTATGACTGAATTGAATTTAAAGTGCACTCAGTGGATATGTATGTATGTATGAGAGAGAGAGAGTATCATCTGTGTGAGTAAAAAACAAGAAATTTTTGAAATTGCGCAAGGAAAAAAGATTTCAACTTCATAACGTCTATCAAAATTAACCTACAAAAAGGTACAGGTTTACGGATGACTTTATCATTAAAACTGCCCCATCTTTCAAGAGCTTTTCTTTTTGTTTGTTTATATTTCTTATTTGCTTATTAGGCATGCTCGAAATGTAGAAATTCATACAGAGGTCAGCTAAACATATCACAAAAGAGATTTTACACGTAACAATTCTAATAAAATATATTGGGCTTATGCGCAACATAGAAATTTATGTATATAAGCCCATAAAATTGATTATAACATGTTTAGGTATTTTAACAAAACGTTCAGCTAATTTTTTTAAATGCAGTGTAAATAACAAATACAGTTAAGAGTAATACATGTAATAAAACGATACGTATTGAGTTTGCTTGTATGCGGATTTTTTGTTACAGTAAGATTTTAGGACCCTTACTTGTGCTTACAAACAGTATCGTTTGTTTGATGTGATGAGTTATAATAATGATATAAATCAGTCATAGCTGCAACACGAACTACCAGATTTCAGCACAAAAACAACAACGCAATTTGCAAAATGAAACATTGGGGCAAAAGAAAACCTAAAGAAAATCTTTGTAACATTAGATAAAATGTGATAATTGTATTAAATCTAGTACATTAGTAACCCAACATTCACTCTAAATAGTAACATAGTAATAGAATCAGAAAAGAAGAATTAAATTTAAACTACTTTCTACAAAATTAACAATTTTTAATATAAGACTACTTCTGCTAGGACTTACTTATCTTAAATTCAAAACGTACGGTAGCGTATCATTCCTTGTGAAGCAGTGACACATTACAGTTAATGCAAAGATAGTGATTTATTTTTGCTACAATTTCTCAACAATGGAATCAAAATTTGGGAATCTGAGATACATAATAAATTTCATTCAGTTTTTGTTCAGCCGAACAGTAATTTAAAACCTTTTAAAGAGCTTTTCAGACCTTTTATGACATTCAGCCTCAAATAGAATTCTTTAGATAGATTGATTAAATAATTTTACATCCGCAATCTCATAGCGATTTTAAAATCTAAAATTGTTAGCGTAGCACGCATTTATACAGATACATTCATAAGACATTTTAAAGCTAAAGGATACGTTCAAGACATGTCAAAAGATGAGTGACTATATAATTTACATTTAAATGTTATCGAGCTAATCAGAATCAAACTTGAACAGAATATTCCACGAATACCAATCAAAAGAACGGATTAAAACATTTTTTTTACTATAGTATTAAAATTTCAAAATTTCCCCGTATTAATTATTTACATTTAACACTAACGTAGGTAACTTGAATAACTGTTTATGAGATAAACTTTTCTACTGTTGTATGATCCTGTAGATAAATTTTTTTGACTAAGTTGAAAGAGAATACAGCGACAGAGATGAATTTGTTGAATTGCATGAATTTTTTTATGAAAAGTTGCTTGAATTCAAAAATTAGTTAAATATATTGAATAAGTGATTAAATATCTTACTTAAAAATTAACAACTGCCACAACAGTCTTGCTCTTATCTAAAACGTCTTTTAATACTTTTAACCCAGTCTAGTCAAGTGAACTATTGGCCTCGAGAGAGTAAACCTGTTTTTCAGTAACTATTATTTGTATTTATACGTCTCCAGCGTAACTGGCAGCAAAGAAGGATCAATGAGTACGCTCAAAGATAAGAAATTCCAAAAGTGGAATTTCTCTAAATTTTTTTTGTGTCGGACCTAGAGCATTTATCCGACCCAATTCGCAAAGAACCGTTGTATATCAAGTGGTACAAAATTTAGAGTGCTTGAAGATGGCAACATTTGTAGAGATTATTTATACTTATTTAGAGAATTATTATTATAGAGAATTATTATATATATTTAGATACGTACTAACTTGGAAAAATTCCGAATTTGGAATTTCTTTCCCTCCTGCATATTCATCGGTTACGCCTTCTGAGGAGCTTATAACAAGGGCGAAACCTACGTCCAATGCTGTCCAGTACGCTGTAAAAAGCATATATTTGGAATTGGTTCCGCCCAGCAAGGCATGATGTATGCATTTTATCATGCTTTGTATAATTTTTGAAAGCATACTAGTCAAGAGATGATATCTACAGCTTGGGTCCATATCTCAAAGGCTGATACTTTTAAACAATTGATGTGATAAAAAACTTCCAATCTGTCGGGACTTCTTTATTCCAAGAGACATTGCAAAGATTTTATACTATCTAAAGGGTCCAGGTCTTTAAAGCCAAACACTGGAATTTAGCTGGTACAGGACTATTTGCTGTTTTGTTGTTTATCTATAGCAAACTTCAATTCACCGATCATAAAATTAGTAAGAAAAATCTCAGTTAGTGCGGTATGATGTTTTTTCCTGCTTACTTCTTTAGTACCTTGCTCTTTCTCTACATGCTTCTTGATTTACTCTGTTTTCGGGTATTAAAAGCCACAAAAGCATCAATGATACTTAACTATGGTATTTAATAGACTGAATCAATTTTTTTTCGAAACTATTCGTCAGGATTGATAGATATTTATATCCCCCCCCATATTTTTTTATATATAGATCAGATACAAGCTTTTCAGATGATTGACTTCTAGCTATAGTTCTCTAGTCAGTTTTCTTCATAAGATAAGATCGACCTTTATCCTTGAAGTTTTTGCCAACCTTCCAGCCTTCACACATCTCTTTTTCATACAACTAAGGTTTCCTTTCCAAATTAAAATATTTCATGGTTGCAAGACGAAATTGCATCTCTAGTTACTTTAAGAATGATCTCACTCATCGCTGTTTGCTTTTTTACAGAAATATTGTACCTTTTAGAGCTCCTTCTGTAAATAAAAATGCCCAGTAAAGGAAAATAATTGGTTAATATGACACCCTTAATGTTCACGTCCCGCCCTAATTCTTCTCTTTTTCTGATTCATTACTGAAAGATGCGTCTCCCATTCAAATTTTTGCTTTAAATAGAAAGAATAAACAACTATTTTACAAAAATATCTTCCTCCAGTTTCGCATACCTTGGATACTTTTGAATTATTCCAAATGATAATAATAATGGGGATTAACCAGTTTGAATTATACAAATTTATATGCAAGGTAAATAAATAATTTGACTGATTTATCACATTTTTGAAAATATATTTTCATGATTACTGTATCATTTAGTTTTGAATTTGACACACTAGCGTACTTTCTAAGTTTACGATAACCCTTAGCTAAATGGAATCTAAAACCAGATCGTCAGGGTGAAGATATTAAAATATATGCATTCAATTTTTCTGTCATTTAATTTTACTGTCATGTTCATACTTCACCCTTCTAAATTAGTCCTTTATAATTTAACTTCGCTCTTTGAACCACTTAAATTTTACATTTTTCTAATTTAATAAAACCACCGTCTACTTTCAAATCTTAAATTATGATTGGCTGGATCTGAATAACGATTAAATATTCTGTTTCTGAGCACAACAGGATAGGAGTTTCATTCATCCCTATACGAGAACTCGCCGACCTCGAAATGTTTCTAAGCTTAATTCATCTTATTATTATATAATGAATAATGGTTTGCTCTATTTATGAATTACGGACTTCGAGGGTTACACACGGGTTTATACCATCTTCAAAATATGAGAACATTTCCTGTTTGCTCTTGAGATAAAAATTTAACGCTGAATCAAACTTCAGATTTGGAAAAAGTGTCCTGAAACATTAATTTTACCCTATTTTTGTTTCCAATTAGTTTCTAGCGCAGGAGTTGAAAGTGTCGCCTAGAAGGTTTCAAAAGATCCCCTTCATTCTTCCCATTTCTATCTACATATTTTGCGGAAATCATTTTTAAACTGGTCTAATTTGATGTAAAACATTGATAATATCGGAAGGCAGATATAAGGATAACAGACACAATAGCTGCATATAAATGTAACAGAGCAAATATTTTTCGGATGTAGATTCTATGGACATGGTATGGACGGAAAAGAGCATTTAAAAATTCCTGATGAAATAATAGATAAAAACTTGACTCTTCCAAATTATCCTCATTTTACTATCAAGACAGTAATTTAATACAAAAAAAAATAACCTAATGATTTCTTAAGATTATTTTTAATGTATATAATTTTCTTTTTAGCAATTAATTTAAATATTTCATTAGCAGTTTTTTTTCTCTTCTAATATTTTTAAATAGGATTAACTTTTGTGAGAACAGTATTTAATAAAAAAGTAATACTTTAAAAAATGGTAACATTTATAATAATTAAGTTAGTGTTCTGAAATATTTATTTAGAGACCAGATATTTTGGCACATAATGTTTAAAATTCATCTCTCTATAGTTTAAACTATTCGTATGTCTTTCAAGGGACCATCTGTAAAATACGTATTCACTAAATTTAAGCTCATTTTACTAGTACTTGATGGGGAGGAATAGGGAACTTAAGAACATACTATAAAGTTGAGATGAGTGGTGAAAACATGCGCGTGATATTCTGTACAACAAATCAATTATTTTTCAAGTGTTTGAAGATCATTGTAGAAATAAAAAACGTAGCATTGAAATATTTCGATGTTTGAAATATGAAAATTACGAAAGCAATTGTGTATGTCTTTAGCGAATCAAATTTCCCCTCTATTAAATTTCATAACGAAATATTATATGTTTAATAAACAATTACAGATGGTTACGATAATGGTAAAGTATTAACATAAGGGAAAAATTAATGATAAATTTTCATAAAAAAGTATGAAAAATTTTATTTTATTCTGAGAGGAAAATAAAACCAATTCTGCTCTTAAAAAATTTCTTGCATAATTTCAAGTTTGCTTAGAGACTCTCACCAGCAATTATAAATAAATGACTTTAAAAAGATTTGCTTTCACTTGCAACAATACTCATGTTTACTCAAGAATCCCTATTTTAAGGATAAGATTATTTGGTACTTTTCTGTTAGCCGGGCGCATTTGGCGTTTGCCCTAACTATTGGCGAGAATGAAAAGTCACCAACCTAAAAACCATACGAAAACAGTTTAATAGGTAATAGATAGGCTAAATTTTGATGAAGCAGTGTCACACAAAAAAAGGTTGGAAGAAGATGTCGGATTAGCTGATATGAATCATGTGAGAGAACATGATTAAGTTAAGGGACCCAGTTAAATAACTCCGAAATTCACATGGATAAAAATTGGAAACTAATTAACCACAAATTGTACTTGCTTTCTTCACAATTGCACAAAAAATTGAGCAATTGTGATGAAGCACCGAATGGCGATATGAAAAACATTGAGGAACGTCAGCCACCATTTGCAATGGTATTAGCTGAATTTCTGTCACGACGACAAAATAAGGGTACTTTTGAAGACATCTTGAAGGACATTAGAGATTTTTGGCCACCGTTTTAAATATTTACTTAATGAATAAAATTCATATTTACTTATATATATTTTGTTCATTCATGCACACGTATCACGCAAGTTACAATTAATTAAACAAAACAGCTGAAAATGCGACTTAAGAACCATATTTGGCGATATATCACTTGCGCCCGGCTAACGGAAAAGTACTGATTATTTTGTCTCCTGATTACATTTTTAATACAGGACTATATCGTTTTAAATAGAGAATCAGCAAGTTTATTAATTTTGTAGAAATCAATACATACCTCGAAATGTTCTGTTTTTGCCCATGATAGGGAGCAGTTGTATTGAGGAGCACACTTTTCAGTTGCAGATTTGACTTTCTGTTCGAGCTAAGTCACATAAAAAATGCAGTATGTTGAACAGCTGAATTCCCCCACCTGAAAATACAAAATCCGCAAATGTAAATTGAGACAAAATTCTCTGTATTGTAAAATGACGAAACAAATGTTATGTCAAAAATACGTTAAGTTCCTTTTGTCACACACCCTTTCAGAATTACATGTCGAAGACACATTTAACCTCTATTTAGGAAAAATCCTTAAGATACAAAATAATACATTTACAATAATGTAACTTAAAAGCATAATTAGAATTTGTTTATCCCGAAGAGTATTTTGAAATGTTGCAGATGTAACACGACTTGTTAAGCAGATAAAAATGATTGGGAGACATAAGAATTCGCAACTCAGATCTGGCAGTCAAAAATGAGTGGTGAATGTGTAAAAGGAAATTTTTAAAAAATATCCGTTAAATGCGAGCGGGAATCTCTCTCTCTATATATATAAAACACGTAGGTATGCAGCTCAAAAATCGACGATATTTGTACACTCCAAATGGCAACGGCTGGAACTACCGAATGTAAACATTAGCGGACGTCCGCAATTTAAAACCGCGTGTGTAGTGGCAAAAATTTTTTTTTTAAACTTCTGATCTTTTGACAAAATGTGTTTTGACCCATCAAATCCACTGTTTAGTCATGGACAGTTATATGTAGGTTTATCTAGAGTCCGTTCTTTTGATTCTGTCACTGTAGTATCGTATCTCTTACTTCTGAAATACTCAATTGTGCATATCAAGAAGTGTTATAAATATTGTACACAGTTGTAATCCACACTATATTTTAGTACTTGCTGAATTTTCATTCCATTTTTAAAGAAGATATTTTCCCAACAATTTATCATTTGATATGATTAAGATATCTGAATTGTGAACAATAGTACATACAGAGAGTGATGTAATCCACACTATATTTTAGTACTTGCTCCATTACTCCATTTGCTCCTTTTACTCCATTTACTCCTTTTACTCCATTTACTCCTTTTGCTCCTTTTACTCCATTTTTTGAGGGAAAAAAGTTTTCCCCAACAATTCTTGTTTGATGTAATGATAAAGTGTAGATATCTAAATTTTGAAAAATTGTACATACAAAGAGGGATGTAATTTTAAAAATTATTGGTGTTGGGTTTCTCTGTCTTATCTTTAACTCTGCTCTGAAGTAATGAAATTCACTTTTTTTTTAAATCACGGTGTTTTAGAAGCAGCCTTATAATGAATTTAGCAATGATTATATATTTTTTGGCTGATCTCCCACTACCCCTTAACAACGTATATTTATGATGACAGGTAATGGTAACATTCCTTAGATATGTTACTTTCAGTTGAGTTGTTTTTCAAAAGAAAATTTAAAACTAAAAGTGACCAAGCTGGTTGCGCAGTGGCTAGTGTATTAATAATCCTCATTTACATTACTGGTTCCTCGTCTTCACATATAAAAATAATAGAAGTTATTCAAATTATCTGCATATTTTTTTACAACCCAGCAAGTACTTTGTGCTGAGCTCAATGACTCATTCACACCGTCAATTCGTTAGCTACTTTTTTACGAGAGCACCATATAGAAGAGCCAAATTTAAGCGGACCAAATTCAAACTCAGAATTATGTTTAGTGTTTACATTTTGTTACATATTAAACGAAGCCATAAATGATCTGTATACCCTATTTTTTACTTCCTTTAGCAGTACTTTCTAATCTTCTTGCGTGCACGAAAGAGATTTAAATTGAAATATATCTCATTTATTTTATACAATTAAATGTTTATAAAACTAATATACAATGAAAGGGAACAGGGAGATTCTCTGAAAAGCGGCTATCAATTCAGTTCTTGAGTAATGAGACTTGTATGATTGTTTTCTAAACGAATAAAATCAAATTATGCTATATTCTAATAGCAGACAAATAAGCGTGGTCAGTTTTCAGCCAAAGAAGAAAAAACAAGAATCAAGCGTCTTTTATACTGTATCTACTAAAGTAGATTTGAGTAAATATAAATAAGAAGTCTCAATTTTCTGAGAACAACATACTCCAATCAAATGTAAAAGACGACTAAATCGTAATCTAACTTGAAGAAAATTTAACTTCATCTTTTATACGTTTAAATTAAAATAGGAATATGAAAAGGATTTCCACATGTTAGATTATTACTTTCACATGTGAATTTCTCTTCAAACGCCTAAAAAGATAAAATTTTTAGAAAAATATTGTATAAATGGCATTGATTACAAATACTCGAACAAATTAAGAAATTAGGGAAATTCACGGAAATAGTTATTGAAATCTTTAGTGACATTAAAACCTATGTTTTCCAGTGAGCTTAATTGATTGTCTTCCTGGATTTGAGTTAGGTTTTGTTTAAGTTCATTACTTGAGCTTTGCGTGCATAACTAGTAACTATATTTCTGAAGCATTTTGAAAAATAAAACCCCGGATATAAATATTCATTCTTTCTATTAAAAAAAATTAGAATAAGTACTTGTCTTGGCCATTATTTAAGGGACAGAATGCGATGGAGCATTCGGTCAGCTAGGAATTCGCAATAGTTTGTCGCTAGAGGTCTCTTTGTATTATTCGAGATACATTTCTTTAATCAAATATTAAGAATTCAATTGCTGTCTTGTCTTGCAAAATGACCGATTATCGGTGTGTTTGGGGAGGCACTGTAACAGGTATTTCAAGAACAAATGGTTTGATCATTTTCAAATAACCCTTCATTCATACGACAGAGAGCAAAAACATATAATTTAAGTATTCCGCAACTATGTACTGCTCCATGAGTTGCCAGCTTTTCACGTTACTGTTTTACATAAAGAGTAACAGCCATTGTAGTGTTATTAGGTAAAAGTTAAACGAAGCAGCACAAAGTTTTCACATATCACCCCATATCACCTCACTTGGAGGATATTTCATGGTCGTAGCAGAGTAATTCTCAAGAATTTCTCGATGAACACGTGTTTCATACGCAATGACTCGACCAACAGCATGGTATACAATGTACAGCAAACATTCATTCGAAAAAAAATTACTCCAATTTTCAGCAGTCCATGATTTATGACTTCAGAAATTTGAGTTTTTCCTCATTACTGGAGTTAAATCTAAGTTTACGTGCATGTTTAAAGAACTTCAGATTGCTGACTGACATGCCGGGAAATAAAGTTGCTGTAAATCTCAATCTTTTATTGAAGAAAAATAAATTTCAACGTATCTCGTGGAGTTGTGTACCTTGGACGTCTACTTCACTTTAGATTAATCATTTCACCAGTATCTGAATATTTTGTGAACATATTAGGGAAAATAACTAACTTCCTTTTATTAGCGTGTATTTAACATTCGGAGGATCCGTGGTGAAAGCCACTATTTGTGCACTCTTAGTTATACTCAATACATTTTTGCCCACTTTTCCCATTAGAGAAAATAAGTACATGGCATAAGAGCTTTAAAATCAACAAGTAAAGTAACTCTCGTACACTTCCCTTGATTATAAACAGCTGCCCCTGTATGCAACAACTTCAACCTTTAGTTGAGCAGTACGGAGAGGAAATAATGTCATCTAAAGAAAATTCATGAGAACACCAGTCAGTCTAAAAATCTTGCAACAGACTGATAACGGCTTTGTATCTCGGGGGCAATTTACTACGGTACTGACCACCTTCTTAATCTAACATATTTATTAAATCTGGAGTCCCATCTAGCCATCTTATCCTTTTGTAGGGCCTTTATCACTCTTAAACGGTCGTGCTCCAGTCTTCCTAAGATATTAACCCTTTATTAATCATTCATCTTTTTCACCGAAAAGTTTTCTTTTTCTATCCTTCACGAAACAAATATTACCTTGCCTCAGTCTTCCTTCCTCCTATCAACAGCAAAATTTCAACAGAGCTGAGGCACTAAAATAATTACAAGATAAAAAGAACTTTTTATATACCATGTTTTTAAATTTTCTGTTGAATCATATAAACTTGACAATTCTATGTATTAATAAATACTTTTTTAAAATTTTTTTGATGAATTATCCCATCAACTTGAAAGAAGATGAAGTTAATTGGAAGTTAACTTGCATATAACTTTTCGTCCCCATTCCGGCCAATAGATGGGTGCACCAGTCTACAAAAACAAATTAACTGAAAATAACTGAAAATTAATTTAATTCTGCTTAAAAATGGATAAAAGTATTAAAAAAATGCATTGTCATCGTGTTCTGAGCTATTCTAAAAGTTTCAAATGTCTATCTAGTAGGGAAGTTAGTTAAAAATCGATTGCAAAATTTGTATTTGACAAACACACACACAAGAAAGCAAGTTAATCAAAACATGGTAATAACATTGGTTCGAAAACCCAGTTCACTGAGCGACTCACAGTGAGTGCAAAAAGTATTTGCACTTAGTGAATTTTAAATATATTTTAAAAGGAAATAAAATGAGTAACAAAATTAAACAATAAACGGGTTTTTCAATCTTAAAAAAAAAACTTTTTGGGGAAGAAAAAAAGAAATAATATTTGACATATTGCAAAAGAAATAACATTTTTGAGAACAAAAAACATTAGACCACTTATGGTCTTAAATTGCTTACACAAATTATTGCTATTTAGTATGTAATCCACTGGCCTAAATAACAGCTAGGAGTCTTTTCGTCATTGAATTAACTAGATTTTGAATTGTTTCATTAGCTAGTTTGGTCCATTCTTTACGATTACTGAATCAAGCTAAATTGTGCTAGTGAGTTCCTTTTCTGTGTGGTATGTGTTATTTAACTACATACTGAAAGTAATCAGCAAAGAAATAGGAAAATGCCTTTTCACTGTTTGATGTTTAATTAAAAAGGTAAGATGCCCATTGAAGTGCAACCAGTAGAGCTGGTTCAGGTCGCCCAAAAAAGTTATCTGACAGAGATCTTCAAAGCATTTTTGCACAAGGGCGAAAATCTCCCTTACGAGTGGCCAAACGTGTTTGTAACGTGCAAAAAAGTAAACATGTTTTTCTTTCACCAGTCGAGATGTCTTAACGAGTGATAATTTATCACGTTAGAGTGCCAAGGTGAGAGCTAATATAATAGTGAAGATGACAGAAAGAACCGCTTGCTCTTTGCTAAATCGTACATAAATGTTTTATTTTCTGACGAGAGAAAATTCAGTCTTTTGGGGGTAAAAGGCGGTGAAACAATTTGGCGTAACCCTGATACGCAGTTGATACTAAAGAACATTTCACCTACAGTTAAATATGGTCGAGAACGTGTCATGGTGTGTGCGTGCGTGCGTGTGTGCGAGTGCGTGGGGGGGGGGGGACACATTCTAGAACTGGTAATTTACATTTTAAAAAAGAAAATATGAATGAAATTAGTATACTGACATTTTGCAGAATAATTTACAGCATAGTGCCAAAATGCTGTGAATTGAAAGCAGTTATTTTCTGCTAGATTATGATAGATAATATACTGCTCATATTACTCGAGAATGGTTATATATTTATTGTCAAAAGAAGATACCTTCCCAGTTATCTGATATTTGTTACTGAAAATTTTTGAAACATTATAGACTAAAAGATCGAAAACATCACATTACAAGCATGGTTAAGCTAGAATCAGTAAGTGAAAGTGAATGGGCCAAAATAACTAATGAAACAACTCAAAATCTACCTTATTCAATGATTAAAAAGGACTCAAAGTCATTACTGATGACAATGCATTTCATACACAACACTAACAATTGGAATAAGCAATAATTGGAATAAACATAAGTGTGCAAATACGTTTTGTTCATCTGAAATAATATTTTTCCTGTTATAAGTGAAACTTTCCTTTCCAGATTTACCTATAAAATATTGTGTTTTAAAGATTAAAACACCTGCCTTGTTCAATTTTGTAGTGAATTTTATATTGAAGATATATCGAGAATTCCCTTCGTGCAAATACTTTTTGCACCTAGTGTATTACGCAACAGATTTGTGTCAAACTAAGCAACTATGACAATTTAATGAGTGATTACAGCAGTTTGCATATAACTTTCAGAAACAGCAAATACATAGATCATGTTACAATGAAGTTGCCTAAAAGTTTTTGTTTTGAGAACGAAATCTCTACAATAGAAACCTGTTTTAAATTTGATATTTTATCCTTCATTTAAACGTCAGAAAACTATCCTTTAAACTCTCATTACTAATTTGCTTCAAGGACTTTAAAAACATGCGAAAATTTATACTGATTAAGTTTCATTGGATTGTACCGGAAGTACTCTAGCAGAGTTAAAAGAAAAGTAAACTCAAAGCACCGCGTGACAACTTACGCAACTAACTCGACTAGTTAAGGTTCAAACCGTCTGCGTAATTAATTCAAGATCTGACAAGTAATGCTGTAATGTAGGACGTCTGTCGCTTATACCTTCCGACGCAAAGAAAAAAAATGAAGAACTTGAAATGGAACTTTTTGTAAATAAATAAATAACATCATTCTGTTTGCTCTGATACTAAAGATAAAAGAAAGTTAAAGAAGTTATTAAGGTGTTATAAAGAAAGTCATGTACCGTGTCAAATGCTTAATTCATGGTATTAAACACACACCAAAGACAAATTTGATTTACCGATTCTGCATCATTTTCATATCTCCGTTTTACTCTCACAATGAATATGTAACAACGTGCTCTACTGACACTGAAAAGAAATCGCTTGTTTTTAACGGTTTGAGACCTGTCATTTCCAAAAGAACATTAAAAGGTGGAATAGAAAGAAATTGCCGATTTTCCAGTGTTTCCGCATTGTCATAAGTCTATCCCTAGGCGAGTTTGACTTAGAAACTAAATGCGTAACTGTTTTTTAATGTTGATGTGATTTCTGCGTTTTAAATATGCTTGCAGGTATATATACTATTAAGGAATCATTAATATACTATAATGATTGTATATCAATAAATTATCCCTGCAGCTCATAATTAACTTAAAATGGTATCTGTTACATATCAACCACTTCCAGTTGGCATTCATTGGTACTTTTATCTTAAATTTCGAGAGCATTTACCACTTAATGAAACAGTTTAAATTACAGTTAAGAGGAAACCTTTCAGCTGATGAATCCAAACATTTAATTTACATCTAACTGGCAAAACTGTCCCATTGGATTCGCTCACCTCAATGTTAACCTATGGAGAAAATTTGTCCACGGATTGCAGACTTGGATTCAAAGATTTTTTTTAAAAATTGTACTCCGTCATAGAGAAAGAAATTTTACATTTGTGTACACTTTTCGTTTTTTTAAAAAATGGAATCAATATTTTAAAATTTAAATTATTCGGGGAAAAATCTGGTATAGTGTGTTTTAAACGCTCATAAATTCCTTCGGTGGACGAAATTTATAAAATGAATCCTGTAGCGCTTTGCAGAAACGTTCAGGCTATCTGACAATACCAATTTTATTTGATTATCAGCATTTATGTACCTGTAAATAGTTGACAAAATATATTTTAAATAAAAAATTTGGGAGCAGCGCTTAACCCCCCCCCATAGAGAGAGAGCCATTACAATCCCTCAAAATGTCTATCCTAAGGGGGGTGGAATTCTCGAACTGTCAACTGGACTCCTCCCACCACAAGAGTCTGCAAGAAAGGGAAATAAGATTTTTTTCTTAGTACATAGTAGCCTTAACCTCGATCACGTGAGGAATAAAAAAATTATATAGAATCTTTTAGTTCAGTCATAGAAAATCATTTCAGAACATTTTTTCCTAATGCGGAGGTACTTGTTGTGAGACATTCGCCTTTTGTTATCCACCGCGAAGTCTTGCTGTCTACTTTAATACGGGAGCACCATTTAGTCTTGCTCCTATAATAAAGATGAACCTCATAGGGAGCCAACATTGCTTCCAACGAGGGGACAACAAGGAAATGACCAACTTTGGATTTGAACCAAAGACCTGAGTGTCAGATCACGACACTAGCCAATATACCAAATAGCTATTCCAGATCTTGAGGTCCAATTTTCAGCATGCATAAAATCTTCATGCTCATTAGTCTTTTGCAGTTTACGGGAGAGAAAGAAACGAGTCTTACTGTTTAGTGCTGTGGTATTTTGTTCATATTAATATGATATCGGGAAGGAGAAGAAAGATAGTATAGAGTTTGGGATTTAAATGTCAATGATTTCATTACGGGTATGACTGGTTTTTAAATACACAATTCATTAAAGATTTATTTTGATTTCCTTAATTTTTAACATGCTAAATACTGTGTTTAAAAGACCTCTAATGTTAAGGGTTTGTGTAATTACTCGTAAAGGGCGAAGCAGTTGTGAAAAAGTTAAAAATTCATAGAAAAATGTTCAGTTATTCATTTTTAGTTATTTAATGGGGAAGAAATCCCGAGGAAAACTTTTACAATGAATCCATTCAAATTGGTTATGCTTTCAGCATTTAGATACGCACATCCTATTTTCCTCTTGTGACATGCTTAGTGATGCTCACTAAACAACATCCAATGGAATATATGTCATAGTTATAGTTACCTTGCACAGTCTGTGAATTTAGTAATTTTATATTTTATCTGAATTTTAAGCAAAACTAATTTTATAGACAAATGCCGGAAACTTAGTTATTTTATAAATACGTCAACCAACGAAATTCGGATAAACAAAAATTTTTTAAGTCTTCGTAAAAAAGGTTTTTAAATAACTTACCTCGCTTAAGCAACAAAATCGGAAGAAATATTTGCCATTCCAAAATATATTTAGCACTGAAAGAGAAACATGTTTATTGACCAATATTTTTTCTGGACTATCTAGCAAGACATCGATTAGTGATGAACCAATCAGCACACTAAGTTATATTTCTGAAGAACTGATTTTTATTATTTACCTAAACACAAATATCAACGAAATTTCATATTTCGGCAAAAAACGAAAAAAAATTGGAACATAAAGCATCGAAATTTCCCTATAGAAACCAAACCAACATAGAAACTTCACCAAATTTGGACTTCTGACGCCCCTCATGATGCTTTTTAAGATTATTGAGCTTTGAAGGAATTTGTATGCACGAAATTTCATAGTTCGGAAAAAAACGAAAAAAAAAGGGAGCATAAAGCATCGAAATTTCGCGTTTTCGTGAAATCTACACAACCAAATGTATACATTTAAATAGCATTTCTAGAATTTTAAATTAATGCTGTATGGAACACAGTTTAAATAAAATACAACTCAAAAGGTGAGTAATTGCATTTTGAAATTGTTTGTTAGCATATTCATTGATTACTCTACATTTGATGAATTCAGGGCGAGAAACGTGCCTGCCTTATAAATGAACAGGTTATAGAGAATACTAAATTATATTCTCGACTTATGTCTGGATATATCAACTATTAGGCTATATAAATATATAATATTAAATATAGAAAACTGAGTCATTAAGCTAGTAATAAATTAACATAGCTTAATGTACAAAGGGTAAATTCTATTCAGCCAACATCTGAACTATGCATCATATTGGCAACACTTACAAAGGATATTTAAATTGAGGTTAATGGTTTACGATATTCCTTATCCAATTATTACGATCATAAGTATGAACGTTAAATCCTTCATCATTAGTCAAATAAGCAAAAAATCTCTAATCCCGGAAATTTTTGAATTTATCCATGTTACTTTTGTCTATAGGACACAAGGAATTAAAGTTTAAACGAGCTTAAACTCTAAAAATTTCTAATAAGCACCATTTTGGAAATTTGTAATTTAAATCTAACCATCATTTACCAGCTTGTGTTAGACATGTCTGAATGTCTTTTACCTTGCAGGTATCACCAAACCGTTGCTCTTAATATGATATGGATCTACTAATTTGGCTAACTTGAAATGTAGATATCAGTTTTACTATGACATGTCAAAAAATAAAACCGCGAAATACAATTGTTCAAAACCTTCATATCAGAAAGCAACGCTCTGAGCTCCATGAGATTTCTTCAATCCTTTTTATTCATAATTTCCCCCTTCCTGGTTTTCAAAATTTTTTTTTCCTTAATTTCCATTTCTTCTCATATGAAATTTTCTTGTTGTTCTAACTTTGATTTTTTTTTCATTTCTCATTGTTATTGCTCATTTTAAAGACTACGTTTTTAAAGTAACGTAATGCAGAGATAGATCCAAAATAGCTTTCTGCAGTTACTTTAAATAAATTTAAAGTGAATTTTTTCCATACCTCATTTGATTACTTAATGAACCCTTCAAAAATTTTACGTTTTTACTTAAAATTTGTTGTGTGAAAACACAACAAGGTATATGCAAATTTGCCTCGATGTAAAAATTCCTATTTAGATTGTTTGACTTGATTGTATTTTCTACAATTAGATAAATCATACGAGAGTGAAAATTAACCAGTTTAGATGACACTATTCACTGAATAAACACTGAGTTGTATAGCATCTGATTCTTAGCTGTAGCTACAGAAAATTCAGTTTACCCTTTCTACAGACGGAAACTTATTAAAAGCAGGAGAGAAAGGTACATCTTCTGAAAAGTGAGATGAGCCTAAACAAAGCATTTTCCTAACTGAAGGCATTTCAAGTACACAAGATAGAATCCATGTCAAACAAAATTATCGAGCCCGTCTCAAAATTTCAAAATCAATAACTTACACCTGCATATAGAGACGTAATAATGAAGGGTACATGGGACACTTTTGCGCATGTCTAAAGAGAGGGACGCTACTTTCAGCTTTCCCCAGGCGATATACTTTTAAGAAAGCGTATCATCGCACAAAATTATATATTCCCAAATGTCTTAAAAAGACATTATACGGTGTATATGAATCATAATTTTAGTTCTATATAAACGTGCAGGATGTATATTCAAAAGTGTAAAATTGTATTTTTTTAATATAGAAATGTGACATCACTAAATGTACTTAAAATGAAAGACTCGGCATTGATATAGCATGTTACATAAAATTTTACGCAATAAAATCTTTAGGAATACAGAAGATAAATTAGTTCATAGAAAAAATGTGATCATATTACCCTTCATAGTAAACCTAATACTTAAAACTTTCCTTTTTTTTAATGCACTGAGCACTTTGATATAAATAACTGACGAAATTTAATATTTTCTGTTATTAAAATTCGTAAAATGAAATTTATTTTAAGATTCAAATAAATGCATTGTTTTACGAAAATTATCAATCAAAAAGCATCTCATTCTTACAATCTGTTAGTTAAAAGCACGGAGTACAATAATACATCATAATATGACGTATTTTTACAACAGTTGTATTATAACTGTTATAACGTATTAAAAAGTCCATACGACTTTTTAAAATGGATATGCTACGATACATGTTTCGCTGTCTTTATTCTCTGAAATGAAACTTAATATTGACTGTATTTGTAGTTAAAATTTCCAATTTTGCTAATATAATCTTTTTTTTCCAGGTAAGTGGATTCTAAATTCTATGCTGCATAACTGAACATACCTGGAAATGAATATGTGTTGTTCTGTAGAGCTGCACTTGGAGTTCTGTGATAAATCACCTCAAATCCAGACTTATAAGTAATGTAATTTTCTGTTAATACAATGGGCATCTTTGTAAAAAACCTAGACTTGCCCAAGATTTGATGTTTTTAAAGACATTTTTCTGAACGTTGTCAAGTAATTATATTTGAAATTCTAAATTTCGGCAACACTAATGCAAGTTATTTCAACAAATTAACTGTATAAACTGCGGTTTTTAAACTTCATTCAACAAGTACTATAATCACATAGGGATTATTGTTTTTAAAATTCTATATATTTTGTGTAAGTAAAGAATATAACTCAAAGAACAAATACAACCGATTGGGGTCCATTTGGGATTATATTAAAAAGATTACTTTCAATTGCATTATAAGGCATAGAAATTATAAATAGAAGTAAATTATAAATTGTAGAATTTTCTTTAAAATTTCATTGCTTAATTTCTTTTAAAGTGTTGGGCAAAATAGCATATATCGAACACAGAGCATTAATTTCATGGGTTGGCTAGGAACGTTTCTGTCATTTTCTGCCACACGGGGTCTAAACTACAGAAGAGTTATCAGTAATACAAAAAGAGACAAGGAGTCCCGAAAACTTTAAAGGCGGTGTTTTGCTAGGTTGTTGTTGCTGCTGTTTTACTTGAGCCGTGAGGATATAATAAGGGTTATTCATACTTAAGACTCTCTTTTTAAGCATAACTTCAAAAATTTGTCCCTTAAACTGTCTCTTCTACATTTTTATATAACTGGTACATCATTCTTGTCTAATATGTTGACTTAAGAGTATTAGAGCTTGAAAGTTTTTTCAATGAAAAGTGAAATCTAATTAAAGAGCCTTCACACAATTACAACAGACTCCGTCCATCAGCATGAACACTGAATATTTTATATGCATACCGATTAAACAATAAAAATGCTACCCTGATATTAAAAAATTAAACTATGCTTCATTGTGATCGTATTTTAATGCTACAACTCTTTCCTCAAACGAAAAAAAATCGAAGAAAGAAGTACATCATTTTCAAAATACTTATTCAGTATTATAGTTCATTAGGGACCAAAATCGGTAATTGCGAAAAATTATATTACGTCAATTTTCAAATAAAAACTGTTTTAAGTATGTTAGTAAAAATTTGTTTAAATCGTTAAAGCAAAAAGTAATAACACTCTTTTGCAAACGTTACTGTAAAAAATCTGTATACGTTAGGGGTCTACTAAAAGATGATACCAAATCAAATATGTGTAGGTAAATTGTATTCGAATCCCTCCCAAAGAAAGGTAGTTAAGTCTCTTCTTGTGCTTTGTGATTGGTCTAGGAATATGCATTATGTTTTCTCAACTAAGGCGTAGTTCACTTTCTCATAACAAAATTATCCGGAACGAATCAAAGCTGTAAAGAAGAAAGGAGATAAATTTAGATCTTCGTTTGAAGCAAATGTCCCCCTTCAAATTCAGTTTTAGTTGGAAAATCGTTTTCTATAGTACAGTTACTGGAATATCTAAGGTCACACACTGCAAAATCAAATTCTCTCGTTAGCCCAGTCGATTTGTGACTGCTCTTTCGAAGAAAAAAAAAATTCAAGAACACTGGTTTGTTAACTAAGTAGAATTGGAAAGCAGGAGACTTGCAGCATCCAACGTTCGGAATGCATTCTGGTAAAACAAACGTTTGCACGTTTGTGTTGGATTGAGAGCACTATTTTTTTCTTTTCTTTTTTTTTCCAACATACGAGAACTAATTAGACCCGAGGTTGTTTTTCAAAAGGGAAATTCTTTGTTAGTGAGAGAAATTTGATGTTTCAATCAGTCTTTAAAAAAAAATTAAAATAAAGAATCTGAACTCTAGAAGTTACTACTATTAGGGAGTCCCACGATTTTAAAGTAAGGAGGGGAACAAACAATGTTGAGAAAAAAAATAGTGGTATGTCTCAAACAAATAATTACTCGTTGTGAAGCAATGGAGATTAGTGGTTTGTGTCCTGAACTTCAACAAAGTGGGCTCGGGTACGAATCCTAGGTAAGGCATGAAGGTTCCTCTACCATCCCCTTATAGGGAGCGGTGCTTTTATTTACAATAGCATTAACTGATGGAACAAGTAACAAATACAAAATAAAAATTAATTACAATACAAAGGTAACTTGAATACAATAGTCATTTTCCAATAGTTGGTTCACCTGTATAGTGCAGTGCTACAGGGAGCAGTGTTGGTTCACCTATATGGTTCTCAAAAGTAGCCAACAAATTCGTGATTTGGATTGATCAATGTCCTAGTGACAAAGTTGCCGCGTTCGAGGGAAAAAAAATGGATGATCAATGTGCTAGTTTTAGATTTTATTAAGTTCTCCTTGATCAAAAGTTTGTCATAATCAATTTAATCATGAGTCACCACGCCTTTATAGACAATACAAACAATTTACAATCCCTTGTGTCAATATATAGCTTTCCGAGAAATTACTTTTTTTATGCACGATATGATGGGATGGACATGACCACTAATACTATGTGATGTATATGAGATGAAAGAAAACTTCATAAATTTAGGAGTTCAGTCTCCAGACATTAATTCAACCAAACTTTGGGGAATGAAAACATTCAGGAGAATTTCCAACAAAAGTGACTTAAACTGCAGTCTTTGACAAGAATGGTACCCTTTTTATCATTCGGATGAAATACTCGACAATTATTCATGGGGTTTACTCTATTTTATAACTGTTCTTGTGAAATAATAATAAAATGGAGTAAACATCTCAAATTTCGTACAGTGTGGAAACACTTTTTACATCTCAGAATGATCAATTTGTTAAATTCGATTATACTCAAGTGTTAGCTTTATTGACATAAACGTTACATAAAGTAAACAGCATTCTATTATGCCTATTGCATTGGTTATCACACATTATAAAATTCTAAGAAGCAGTGTGTTTGAACATAACTATCTGTGCGAATATTTACTACATTAATCGTTTCCCTTAAGAATTCATGAAAAAAGTCCCCATTTTATATAGTCTCACAAAGGGAAGGAAAAACCCTAAATTATTTAATCGTATTCACATTCAAGTAGTATTTACAAACTAGATGAGAAGATGAAAATCCTCTAAATCCCTCCTTAAATCCTATTCAACTCATAGCATGAAAAAAATGGAGATTAAAATCTTTTGTCTCATAAAATAAGGATAGGTGATATTCGATTTTACTTTTGTACTTGGACTAATTTTTTGACTTGCTAAGGGAACTAATGGGATTAACTAAAACTTAGTTTCATGAAAATTATACAAAATTACCCTTATCACTGAAATATTCCAATGAAACCACTAGATATTTTAAAGCAATCATTATACAAGATCAGTTATAGACTTCAAATTTTTAACTATCGTATTTCTGAATCACTAAACCAATTTTTTTCCAACAAAAGAAAAATTACGAAACAAACTTTAAAAACTGTTATATTTTTTAAACTGAAATCCTTAATTATTCCTAATTATTAAAAACTCTAAACATCGATTAACTAACATTTTTCTTCGGTTATGTCCAACTCTGAGATGAACAGTGTATTTGAATCGTTGACTTGTAACTATAATTTAAATGCTATCACTAAAAATCATTTGCTCTGGGAAAAAACTGAGAGAGACCCTAGAGAATCAAAGTGAATTAATTCTGACAAAAGCAACAAATTTTTAATCAAAGTTAATGTTTAACAGCAGCTCATATGGCACCATATCCATTGTCTCTGAATCTTACAGAATAATTAAAGGGAATCGAGGTAGAAAGCAATGGACACGAGCGGCTTTTGAAATGCATTCACGGTAATTAAAGGTACCGTAGGTACTGAATTCAGAACACTGTATTTTACAGAAGAACTTTAATTATATTTACAAGTGTTCATTTCCTCCAAAACTATATAAATTCTAAGCATCATAATACGTATGCATTACTGAACTCAAAACATGATAAATAAAGCTCAGATAAGTATGAATTAGAATTATAGTTATTTAAAATTGTCTATGTAGTATTTTTTTTTTGAGTATGAGGTAAACTTGCCGATTTCAGCGTAATAACTTTTTTCGACCACCTATGGTTAACACTTTTATTAAACCCATTTTAATGAATCTTATTTTTTATCTAAAGATCATGCGATTGGTAAATTTAACTTTAATACGAGCAATATAACTATCAATACCAAAATTATCTTTTTAATGATTATTTTTGAATTTGAGACTGATAATACCTTTACTTTCGTATTACACATTTTTCTGAATTTGTTATCACCAAGACTTTAACATTAGACTTTTTCAATACTTTTCAGCAGTGGGAAATACTAAAAAACATTAAAAAGTCTTATTTGAAAGAGTTGAAAGTGACACAAAAAATTGCAACACCCAGTCATAAAGGTTCTAAAGCTCATGATTTTTAGTCTTAATCTCCAATTACATTTTATGAGTATGTTCAGTTACACAAAGTCTCTTTATGGAACATTTTCAAAATTTTTACTTTTATGCCTTATTAAATAAAGAAAAAAAACTCAGATTTCTGATTTAGCAATAGCTTTTTAAAAAATAATCTATTGGCTAAAATTGTCAGCAAGATTCTTTAGTAGTTTACAAATTGCGTCCCGATTAATTCCCGTCAAAAGTTTAATTACCTAATATCTAAGGTAATCTAAATAGAATATTCTTTTGGTAGCAGTAAAATCACGCAAGTCCTTTTAATAATTTGTTTTTGTACATACTTTTAACTGAAAGTTTAGACAAACAAAATTGTAAAATCTATGAAATTTTGAGAGACATATTTAGTACGAAGCCCATCCCCAAAGTAAGAACTGATTGGGTATAAAGAAATTTAGTTAGAAGTTTCTGAAAGATTTTTGTTGACAAATGTTAAAACGTATATTACACTACTTTTCTACATAGTCGCCATATTTATTGAGGCATTTGCTGTATCGCGAGACTAGTTTTTGTATTCCTTCGTCGAAGAAACTCACCGCCAACCTGTTCAGCCACTCCTTTACAACGTCTTTTGTTTCTTGATCACTCTGTAGACTCTGACAGGCCAAAAATCTCTTCAGGGGGCGAAACAAATGGTAATTGCTAGGATCTAGGTCGTGACTATACGGTGGTTGTTGGAAAATTTCCTAACCGAACTATTCGAGCAATGCATGCGTACTGACTGTGGTGTGCAGCCGTGGGTTCTCGTGCAAGAGACAAACTCCAGCAGACAGTAACCCACGCCATCGAATCTGAAATGCTCGGCGCAACTTCATAAGAGTTTCATTGTAGGATTCAGCATTTATGGTCGTACCTTACCATTAATGGTCTACCGCACGAGCATTTCTTACATTCAAAAATCTTATCACAGACCGCACTTCCCATCTGACGGGATTTTCGATTTTAATGTCCACTTTAAACTAATACAGACAGCTTTATAGAATAATATAATTTACACTTAATGAAGCACCAGACTTTCAGGAACCAAATGACGTCGTCGTCGTTACAATGGAGTGATCTGTGCATGGTCTATGAGCAATCGATTCTTACTTTGTGGATGCGCCTCGTACAATCTCTGGGTAAACGTGCGTCAGCGACGCGCCCTTTATAAAACAAGTCGAGTTAGTTCTTACATAAATCCAAAAAATGAAACTGTTGGGGAGATAATATGTAGTTAAGTAAAGCTAATGAGGTAAAACTAGCAAATAGGGACAATTTTAGCTTTTAATTACTGAAACATGTCAATGTTATAACACGTTATTTGTGATATTTGTCGACCAAGATTTATATACAGTCGGACCTCTAGATCCTTTTTCTTCCTGAAGTCCCAAAGATTTTCTTTCTGATCCGATAACTTAATTTTCACGCCTATCTGAAAAAGATAGACTCCATGTATTACATAATATTGTGTAAAATATTTTCTTGTGAGTTTACATGAGTATCTTCATTCCTCATGGGAAGATTAAAATAGCAGAAAGTGAGGCAAAGATAACGATTGCCTGCAGATATAACTACACCACTGTTTCAGTTTGCCCGTTGAGAAACTCAGTGCATCATCATTTATGAAACTATGAGTCAAATCAGCTCTTCCTCATACTTTGTCTCGAAGGAAAGCGAGGTAGTATATACTAAGGTAGAAGTCTATATACCTGAACACTTATTTCTAGTGCAAATTTTGTTTCAGATAATAGCTAATGTTAGACAGGTCACTTTTCTTAAGATCTCACTTTGTAGTACCTCAAGGGTGACGAGATGACGGTATCTCGAAGGTATTTTGATGATACAAATACGTTCTCTGTAAAAAAATATTCCTTCTTATATACAGGTTTTGAGCACACCACATCCATTTCTCAAGCATTGTCTTCAGATTCTTATAATCTAAGGGTAATGTCCCAATTATCTTGTGTGAAAAGCTATGGTTATCAATAGGCAAAACAGGAAACCAAAGAATAAACACTTTTAAATCATTAGTTGTGAAAAAGTGAAATGTACATGTGTAAAGTTAATTATCATACTGTTTCTAAGCATTCGAGAATTTACTTTTCATGATCCTTTATTTCTTTGTTCCATTTCTTATTTTTGTCTTCTTTGCTCTATCCCCCCCCCCCCCCCAATTTCGCAAAAACCTGTTTTGTTTCTGGGTGTGTTCCTTTACGTGGGTTGGTTGTCATAAAATTTCTCCGTGTTTCCCCCCCCCCAAAGAGTTACTTTTTTCTAGTGTCATCTTATGCGGTTGCCTCCATCGGAATTTTTGAAATTTCTGTTTCCCATAATATATATCAAGGAGTTTGAAGATCCCTGCATTTGAGAATGACCCATAGAGACAACCCCACTTTATGCTCTTCGGAATGATGCATTGCCACTGTACTTCCTTTATTATTGATTTTACGATGCTATGTGTTCCTGTCCTCATTTATTTGAAGCACAAAAAACTCGTATGCTTTCAAGTAAAATCTTTCAGCTAATGGTTTATTCTGATTTTGAGAATAATTTTTTCCAAATATTTTAAAATTTAAAGGGTAGGATTGTTCGTAATGCTACCGCCATTTTCAGCGTCTCTATAGCCACACAGAACGTAAATTCTGTGCATGTGTGTGGAGGGGGGAAATTTCTAAGTTTTACTGAGCCAGAAAAATAAATATGATATTTATAATAAACAATGTCTTGTTGAAAAAGGGGGAAAAACCTGTTGGGTAATCCTAAGCCTGAATCATAAGCTAGGGGGGAAAAAGAGCTAATTCTCAAACAATGAAATATTCTTCAAAAAACAACGGTCAAACACTTCGAAACAAGACATTCATCAGCAAAAACAACTGATATATACGATTAAACGTCGCTAAATGCATTTTGGCAGGTTATTTATATTTTTGTCAATATGTAATATTCACCGATGGGTGCATACATAACCTTTTGTTCATGGTATATGAAAAAGGTATCAGGATAGGAGGGGCAGTCAGAGGAACTAAATGAGTCATTAATTATATCCATGGCGGTTGATGTGTTATATTGCAGAGTAGTAAAAAGCAACAACTGAAATAAGGAAAAAGTGCAATTGATTAGACAGTCAATTGAATCAGCATGTTACTATGCTGAAAGGGATTGGAAGTATAGCTCTCGAAATCTTGAATTTGTTCATTTTATGTATTATCATGATAGCCATCCTAAATACGAAGTACATTAAAATTTCTTTAAAGGCTTTCTGCCATTTATATATAGAAAATAACAGCTCAATAGGGCTTGAGATGCTTCTACGTTGCCAATTGAAATTAAATATTTGTGGAGCTGTTTAGAAGTCGAAACACGAGCAGCATATTTTAATAAATGACTGACAATGTCATGTAGAAGGGCAGGAACAGTAGGCCATCTTATTAAAAAGTCTGGTTAATACGGCGAAAAAAGCGTGAAACATTTTACAATCGAGATACTATTCCAGTAAATGCTGATATCCCATTACTTTACTTAAATTGCAGATGTTTTTGGCAAAGTTTTTAAAAGTCTGATTTTACTGGAACTTTTCATTTTAACTTTCAAAAATGTTCAGTAATTAAAATTTCCGTCAATTGTTAAAAATATCGAATAAAACATTTTTTTAAATATAGTAGTATTTTATTAATAATAAAAACATATGAGTTTTGGTGTACAAGTTTCACTTTGACTTACCGCATATCCGAGAAAAGCAGAATTTATTCGCTTTATGGTTAAGGTTATTTAACCACAAAGTTTTAAATTTGAAACCCATGATATTTTAACCATTAACAGTTCACATTCTTATAAAGACATTTTTTTAAAAACTTGTAAAGCGGAGAATAAAGGCGAAACTGTGTCACAGTAAAGAATCTGTACCCGAAAGATTTACTTTTGCACTATGCGATAAAAAAGGCAAAGATTCTACAGTTACGTTAACAATGCAAATTTATACCAGAAACACACTATACATAAATTGGATAGATAATTACAAGATAAAAAGAACTTTTTACATACAATGTTTTTAAATTTTCTGTTGAATCATATAAATTTGACAATTCTATGTATTAATAAATACTTTAAAAAATTTTTTTTTGATGAATTATCCCATCAACTTGGAAGAAAATGAAGTTAATTGGAAGTTAACTTGCGTTTAACTTTTCGTTCCCGTCCCGACCGATAGATGGCTGCACCAGTCTACAAAACAAAATTAATTGAAAATTGAATCAATTCTCCTTAAAGATGCCTAAAAGTATTAAAAAAAGGCATTGCCATCGTGTTTTGAGCTATTCTAAAAGTTTCAAATATCTAGCTAGTCGGGAAGTTAGTTAAAAATCGATTGCAAGATTTGTACTGGATAAACACAATCACAAACAAGAAAGCGAGTTAATAAAAACATGGTAATAAGTAAGTAGTATGTTCAACCTTTCAACTACACTTTAGGTAGAACGGTTTCTAAACTGTGTTGGTAACACATGGGAAAGATATAGATTATTGACATACGTATGAACCCTTTATTTTTTTAATTCGCTTTCCGTGAACAACTTCACTTTTAAAATTCAATTTTACAGAATGAGGTTATAAAATATAGAAACTCTAGATTCATTTCATGAAGCTTCTTATAAAAATATGAAACACCAAATGTAAAAGCAGTGTGAAGATTATTTCATTAATGGCTTATAAAACCAATATCTAGGATTAAATACCAAAGACATTCACAAAACATTTCAAAATTATAGAGTCCTTAAATATTTCACTTTAAAAAACAATTTATTTACAGAGTAATTTTTTTTCAAAAACCTATGACGTTAAGACCTGTAAAGATTATCCTAACACTGTCATTCTGTTTTGAACGTTGCATATATACAGTGTGTAACAAAATTATAAGACCAGTGTGGATTTTGTGATTTTTACTATAAATAGTATATTTTTTTAAAAATTAAATTAGGTTGATGTTAGTAAATGAAATATTAAATATATGTATATTATTTTTAAGAGATATTTAAATATACTAATTATTTTATCAACAATTTCAAATTTTTCCAATCAAATATCTGTAACAAAATTATAGGACCACTAGTTAAAACAAATTTTTTTAATAAAACTAATATGATGTTGATCCACCATTTTTCTGAATAACTTCAAATACTCGATTTTTCATTGAATTAATTAGGTTTTCGAGCAAATATTTGGGAATTTAGTCCCATTCATCCATGATAGCTAGTTCCAATTCATACACAGAATCATACTAACGATTATTTGCATACACTTTACGAGCCAAATGGCCTCACAAGTTTTCGGTGGGATTCAAGTCTGGACTACGGCTTGGCCAGTTTAAGACCTCGATTTTTTCTTTTTGAAACCAGTTTTTAGTTGATTTAGACAGCCATGGCGCATTGTCTTGCTGAAATTTCCAGTTTGATCCTCCTAAAAATGGGGCAAAAGGTATAAGGTGTTGGTAAAGCAGTTGTTGATAACAAATGGAGTCCATTTTTCCAAGAACTCGCTGCAGATCACATTTCCCATTACATGCAAAAGCTCCCCACACCATCACAGAGCCACCACCCATCTGTCTACTGAAGAAAACCCGATGTTCCGTACGTAAATCATGTCATTAGGAAATATTACCGTCCGGGCCATCCAAATAAAAAAAATTTTCGTCGGAAAAAATAATATTTTTCCAAGCAGCATCCCAGGTCATGACTTCCTTTGCCCACTTCAGCCTTCCTTCTTTATGATGCTTTGACAGTCTTGGTTTTCTTTTTAATTTCCGAAGAGCAACATTTGAATTTGATCTTAAAGTGCGCCAGACTGTCATATGTGAAATAGTTTTACTTGTCTGATGTGTTATTTTACGAGTAGACAAGTTCTGTTTCGTTGCAAGCTTGAAAATTCGTCTATTATCGCGAGCTGATAATTTACCCTTTCTGCCAGATTTTTTATATTTTCCATAAAAATCTATTTTACTTAAATCGTTATGAATATCAGTTTTAGAATGTTTAAGTATATTACTTATTTCACGTTCCAATTTTCCAGAGCCCTTATAAAACCAAATTTTTCGAACTTCTAATTCAGATAATTCTCTTCCACGCGGCATTGTGAATTTCTCATACAAATTAAATTCTATTTCTTTTACAATATTATCGTTTGGACATTTTGTGATGTAAAGTTACAGTTTATCTACAATTTTGAAAGAAAAAATAAAATAGTTTTAAAAACGCAAATGATTTTAAATAAAAAAATAAGTGGTCTTATATTTACGTTACACCGAGATTTCAAAAAATCTTTTGCTGTGTGAAATTAACTCAATTTTTTTTCCTTTAAGCGATTTATATGAGAAAATATAACTTTTTTCATTTGCTTCAAATTTTAAAATTATTCATTTTATGCAGTGTAATATTAAAATGAGTGATATTTTGGGTGGTCTTATAATTTTGTTACACACTGTATTTCGTATATTCATGCCAAACATACTGTATTTAATGACTATCTTAAAATGTATATTATCAGGTTAAAATCATTCGATTTATTTTTTTCTATTTTGAATGGTATCCTCTAATAAGTTCTGACATGTACTTCCTGTCAAAAATTTAAGTTAGGTATTTTTTTTATGAATCTAATAAGAGATAATCGAGCATAAAATATTCAGACTTTCATACTCATATGGAACAAAGTTTGTATCAGAAGAGTGAAGGAAACCGGAAGAATTTTTAAAATAACATTTTAGAGATTCTCTAATAAAGGCAATATTCATACTTTTCATACATCGAACTAATCATACCTGTATGATTTTTGGCAGTTGTAAAGAATAGTCGTGTTGTCGTATACAGAAATTTCATAACAGAAATAATATGCTTTGGCAATTATTGAAATAATCATTTAATATTTTAAGGGTGTAATATAAGTCACTTGTTATTTAATAAATAGATCAAAGGAACTTTAAACAGTACCTGAAAAGCGCGACAAACTATCACCATCACATTAGCATCAAATTCAGACCCAAATGACAATTTGGCAGCATCAAGTTAATTGGAGCCCAAGGCCTTGTGCTTTAACTCCAATGAGAGATAACATGAACAGTTTGTATACGTATGGCGCTTTGTAGTTGTACAGATTTTGACAGTTTTCTAGAAAATACTGGACCTAGAAATTTCTAACAAACGCAATGAGTAATTTACTTTTGGAATTAAATGTGTTCGCCAAGTTGCCAATGAATTTCGCCATTCTTCATGCGCATTTAAATTTACAAATGGTGGTTTTTTCAAAATTATTTTTGGCAGGAGACCTAAATACACTGAATTCGCGTAGCAGTATATTTTTAACTTTTTCTATAGATTTTAAAACAATCTCTTTGAAAACGCTGAGAAAACTTTTACTTCTCTGAAATCTCTACAAACCACAAATGCACTCGTTCTTAGAAATTTTATGAATTTAGCCTTCACGGATTTGATTATTCTCAAATTATCCCTCAGTAATTAAATAGGATACTTTTAGTCATATTGATACCCACTTCTGTTTTAAAAGTATAAAAATTTCGTGTGTTTCGCAACGAGGTTTTGCTAACTGATACTTTTAAGGCTATTTATACACTGTACATTAATCTGAATTCTCTCTCTCTCTTTCTTCATGTGATTTCATGTATGTATATGTTTACGTGTGTTACCTTATACTGTTCATACTTTAATTTCAAATTTATAAAAATATTTCCACAATATATTGTATTGTTTTACCTTTTTATGTGTTAAATATGGTAACATTATTAAGGGGATATTCTTCAGTCTAATGCGGAGGCACTTGTCATTTCACATTCACCTTTTGTTATTCACCGCAATTTTTTACTGGCTACTTTATTATGGGAGCACCTTATAGGTAAGCCAGCATTCCTCCCTATGAGGGAACGACACGGAAACGACCAAGCCTTATTCGGGATTTGAACCCAAGCCCACTGCGTGGCAGCTCAGAACGCTAGTCATGTAGCCAGTAACCACTACACCATTTGGGCGGCGTATTAAGAGGATATGGATATTACAATAGACAGTTGCGGATTTTCCACTGACAATGAGGTCCTGCGCCACTAATTCTATCGTATTTAATGGGATTGTTACCATGTTTTTATTAACTCGCTTTCTTGTTTGTTTGTGTGTTTGTCCGGTACAAATCTTGCAATCGATTTTTAACTAACTTCCCGACTAGCTAGACATTTGAAATTTTTAGAATATCTCAGAACACGATGACAATGCATTATTTTAATACTTTTAGCCATCTTTAAGCAGATTTGAATTCTTATTCAGTTAATTTTGTTTTGTAGACTGGTGCAGCTATCTATCGACCGGGACAGGAATGAAAAGTTAAACGCAAGTTAACTTCCAATTAACTTCATTTTCTTTCAAATTGATGGGATAATTCATCAAAAAAATTTTAAAAAGTATTTATTAATACATAGAATTGTCAAGTTTATATGATTCAACAGAAAATTTAAAAACATGGTATATAAAAAGCTATTTTTATCTTGCAATTATTATTTTTAATCTTTTGTTTTATGGAGTAAGAGCTGACATTATAATTCTAATTATTTTCCTAACGAAACCTAAATATACAACAAGCACAAAAACAAAGAAAATTACAATCATTATTGTCAACAATTCACTATAAAAGTTCCGGAAAAGTAAAAAATTCGTGGCATATCAGGGTAAATAGAGGGAGTCAAATTTAATAAGTGATATCACATATTTAGCTTATTATGGATTCTTTTCCCTTTTTATTTCTATTTAGTGTAAAAAATTAATAAACTATTTAAAGTGAAATATAGCATCTTAAACTGAGCTTTATTTTATTCGACAACACAACATAACGTAGTTCTGAAAAAGTATCATATATTTTCATCCATTCTTTGATAAGTCGTAGCTTCGTATAAATCAGGCTCCCCTTTCCCTAACACGTCTGGGTACATCTGCATTAATGAAACCTTCGCATGGGCACCGTGAATTTTGATCAAATTTCATAAAACTTGTAAATAAAGTGAAGGGCACATACGAAAGGTTGGTTGGCCGGGAGCGCTATCGTCAACTCTTGCTACTGGAGGGTTAACTAACCGAGAGCTACAGTTTAAAACCGATTCCAAAACACAACCCCCCTAGGCTAACGCGAGATTCGAACTCAACGACTTTGATTCGAACACTTCTATCGTATCCTTTCAGTCATTGCCAGACACTCTCTAAAAGAATTCCGCCAAAAGAATTCCGCCAAATAATTCCGCCAAATAAGAGAAAAAAATTCTCTATCCTCCCTCTCAAGAGTGGCATGAATAAAAATGAAGTAAATAGCGAAATAATATGAACATCAAAAGGTAGTATTTTGTTATAGAAATTTAATATTTCAAAACTGACAAATTATTGTGTGTAAAATGACCCTACTGCGATGACCATGATTTATTAGAACCACCCCTATTAAAATCAACATTTTGCAACGCTAAGAGAAAATCGCGTAAAATTAAAAGATCTAGAAGGACTCTGTGTAAAAACTTCACTCCAGTACCAGTGATTCTGCTTAACGAAGAAATAATTTACTTCAATGTCTGCACTCTTCAATGGGAACCATTTACAGATCTAAATAAAGCTTGTCGGTTTAAGTAAATGGAAATACAACTTCATGTAAATAATATTAAAAATAGCAAGGGGTTTTGCAAAACTGTTGTAATAACTGTATTTGGAATCTTAATGTTCCTATTTTAACAAAGAAGCAACAATTTAGGTATAAAAAACCAAATTCAAGAAATTTAAGTTACTTTAAATTTCTTTCTTGAAGATCCCTACACGAGCCTAATATAATTGCTACAGTAACAACAAAAACAAAAATATACAGCCATCAGTTATATAATTTTTGTTTTCATTCCTTCCACTATCATACAACGTTTCCCTTTTTTGTATAGCGTTCTATTAGCTGGATTTTAATGTACAAGTTTCTGCATCTATTCAGAGCTCAAGGAAAAATAGCGATACATTTTAAGTATTCTATCTTAATGTACTTAATTGGTATTTATCAGTTAAGTGATATTTTAATATTTTGTTTTCTAATCCGCTCCTTCGTTGCTGTGTTGGATTTATATGAGATTACTGTGAAGCTATTTATATAGTTGACGAATATAAAACAGATCACCAAAGACAAAAGGCTAGCAAATGCACATATGGCTGTAAAATCTTTGTAGATTCAACTGCATATTTTATAGGGTATCGAATAGTTTGCTTTTTTATATACTTGTACATAGGGTGTTTGAAAAAATGCATGCAACTAGAATGTTAACAGTATACTTCAAATAGTTATCACGCTTAATTTGTTTTATATATATATATATATATATATATATATAGTGTGTGTGTGTGTTATTTTATTATTTATATATCTTCAGTCATAAAATTTGGCTATAACTTTCTATGCGTTTTCTTTTCTGAAGATATTCCGATATTGGAATTTATACATTTTTCCCTATGGTCACCCACCTGGTGCACTGATTAGCGTTCTGAGTTGCCACGCAGTAGGTATGGGTTCAAATCCCGAATAAGACGTGGTCGTTTCCGTGTCGTCCCCCTCATAGGGAGAAATGTTGGGTCACCCATATGGTGGTCCTCTAATTAAGTAGCCAGGAAATCAGTGTGAAAACAATTGTAGGCCAATTTCAATTCATAAAATTTTAATTATAGATGAGAGACTTAAAATTCGCAGAGTAAAAAGGCATTTTTGCCAGTGTCCTTATCATTTATTAAAAAATAACTGCAATGTCATACTCAAACATACAACCGCGGACCATGGAACTACTACTTACGTGCTTTACAATGATTTGTAATTCCTTTTCGTCGCATTCTATATTCAGTATTCTGCCAATCAAAACCCTTCCAATTTTTATGTCATGTTGATTATTGGTTAAAACAGGAATAAAATCTCCCCTTTTTCAAGAATTGATTCTCTTTCTTTAAATTGTAGAATTTTAGTCCTATTTCTATTACTTAGTTAGGGATTTTTTTCTTGGTGCCCTAGAGGAGTATTCAGAGCGACTATAGACCCTTCTGAATTTGAGAGATTTCTTCCAGTTTCATTGTTATGGATCTCTCTTTTAAACGAATTTATTAGATTCTTTTCTGTGAAAAAGTTTTCAAGGAAGAAACTCTTTTCACTATTTATACAATGCTGTTTTCTGTAAACTCCTTTACATCATTTTCATAAGTCGAAAGACTTCCTCCAGCAGTTCTTGCTATTTGTAAAATTTCACTCGTTTGCAAAGGAGTATAGGATCAGGCTGTTTTCTCGCTCAGTATCTTCAAATAATCTTCTTTCACCACAGACTCATCCTTTAACTCGATTTATTTGTTCACAACTATGGCAACCGAATGTGAACGCGATTTAAGCCAGTAAGGCCTTTGCGTTTGTAGACTTCGAAGCAAGTTCTTCTGTCCATGATTAAAATAATGAAAACGACGATAGTGCCAACTTTTACTCAACTATTTAATGTAGCATTTTTTTTTCAAATACGGAGGTACTTGTCGCGAAGACATAGCCTATAATTCACCGCAGTTTTGCTGGCCATTTTACTATGGGGACTCCATATAGGGGGACCAGCATTGCCCCCTATGAAGGGATGACACAAACGGAGGGATTTTAGTGGCGCTTCCCCAGGATTCGATCCGAGCACCCTCAGCTCCGAAAACCAGCGCGCTGTACTACAAGGCCGCCACGGCCCATTTAATGTAGCATAAAATGTATAAAATTCATGTGATTTTCACTTCAATACGTTGTAGTGGTTCTAGGTGCCTATGGATGTCATAACCCGAGACAAGTTCTATGCAGTGGCAATGTCTGAACACTTTTGACCTTGGTTGTATCTGTGATCCAATAGCAGTTAAAGGGATTTTACACATAAAAAGGTCGTGAGAGCGTATAATTTGTTAAAGTTTGTTTTGAACCACTGGTACCTCCAGAAAAAATATCTCATCATTATCCATTAACAATTAGATCGAAAATTTTCGGAAGAACGTTTTTTCCAAACTATTCATAGAAGAGAAAAAGATATTAAAAAAATATATATTTGTATGAACAGTGCACCAAGCCTATTAAAAGTATTGAAGCTATGATTAAGGAAAAAGTTAACCTTGAAATTCCCTTTCTAGAAAAATTATGATTAACACCATCGCATTTAACTGTTTATAATGTATTAATGCATGCGACCAAAATGGCAAGTTTTAATACATTAAGGAAGGCTGGGTAGTTTAATTATAAACTAAATAATTTTTTTATCTAAAAATGTCACACAAGTGAAACTAACCATGGAAGAAATATTGAAATAAATGAATAATTTTGCTCCTAAATACGAGTTTTCTCATGCGATTAAGAAAGCATTTAACACTTTCAGGATACTGATAAGCGTACATTAGAGTGCGTACACTGTATGCTCCTAATAATAAATGTTTGTTTCTTACTAACACTTGTTGATTGAAATGAATCAATAGCAAAATATTACTTTAAAAGCTTATAAATATGTTTCCATGTCAAAAAGCACACCATTGACAGCAATCTATTAGAAATACACATCATAGTACTTTTTAAACTCCATTTGATTATTTTCTAATGAAATAATTCATTGTTCACTTGTTGCTGGTAGGTATCACCCCTTCCAATAAAATTAATTTTGTATTGTGATCTATAGATTTTTACTTTGTAATATTTCGTAGCCATTGAATCCTAAATTGTTTTTACTGCTTCTGTGAAAGACTTGTAAAAAGGTAGTCATTATGAGAGTTACTCACGCAACTACTCGGCATACATAGTGTTAAGGGAAGACAATCAAGCTTTTGTTTAAAAAGTTAAAGAAAAAAGTAATTGTTCAAGAAATAATACAATAAATTTGAAGCAGCTTCATGTCATTTCACCTCCATTAAGCAGCATATAACAAATATAAAAGAATTGATTAAACAAGCATTCAGTGGATAACTATCTATCAACTGTGTGGGAAAATACAACTTGAACAATTTGTTTCAAGAGTTATATTAATGGCAGAGTTCGCAATATAATTAATATGAATAACTTAACTACACATCGATTAATCTTAATTGGAAAATAGGGTAAGTAGTTTTTTTTAACTTCTTTAATAATTATTGTTAATTATTAGTTTTGTGTACTATTAGTCACTGAAATATCCTACATAAGTATTTCTCTTCGTTATTAAAGAAGACCAAAACGTAGTTAATAACAGAAATGCGTGTGATCTATGTATTAACATTCATAAATTAGTTATTTTTTACAGTGGCCTAATAGACCCTTTTTCTTTTTTATAAACGCTTGCCTCGTCCAAACAATCAACTTTCAAGAAAAAATATGTAATTTAGAATTTATATTATAGAAAAATCAAATAAGATTCTTAAATGTAACTTTTATGGAATCTAAATGTAACTTTTATGGAAAAAAGTTTGAAATATGCAGTCTTTAGGTTGTGAACACCTAGGTGTGTACACGTTTTTTTGTCAAAGAAGGCAGAGAAGCTTTGAAAAGAAACCCAACTTAATAAAGAACTTTGTGCTTATTTATTACTCTGGTATACAATAAATTTGGTAAAGCTTATGGAAATAACCTTTACCAAATCCTGTATAGATTCCTGTATAAAAAATGTTTCATTTTGAGTTTGTTTATACATTTAGTTTTATCAGTAGTCTAAAAAATTTAATAGATGTCATAAAAGGATTAAAAATGGACAGACGTTTAGCAAGTTTTAGACGGTTCTATATTTTACAGTACCTTCGAAATTGAAACATCAGCACGTGTATTTAGATTTTCTCATCGATGACTGAAAATTTTGTGATATAGTATTTAATGATATTTTAATTCAAAGTAAGTTGAATACTTCCCTAAGTTCGGAAAAAAAATTTTATAATATTTACATTTATATTTCAAAAATTTAAATATTGTATAACCTTAAAATTATTTTATCGTTTTTCAACAGTAGCAAAAATAATTGAGAGGTAACCTACTAAATAATTAAATGAAATCAGAGTGAAAATCCAAGCTTACCATGTGATAAAAGACGATGGACATTAACTTTTATCAATTTCCAATACGTGGATGCTTTTTAATTTGAAAAGGTTATTTGAATAATTAAAGGAATATGGTATTTAAAGAGAAAAAAGTTATAATTCTTGTTAACAACTCTTTCGACACCCTTATTTGAAAATTCTGTGCTAATAAAAAATGCAGATGTTATTAAATATAAAAAATGTATTAAATTCATTCTAAACAACAATGAAAAATAGAGCTGTAGTTCTGGAAAATTCATGACAGTTATTTCTGCATTTTGTCATTTAAACCCATTTGCATCAAACAGAAGTATGAATAAATAGATACGTTAAAAGTATCTGAGATAAGGGCTTAGGTACAAATAAATGAAAGAGTATACAAAGATTAGAATTCCAGAAATTTTCGATTAATAAAGGTAAAGAAACACGTGTGGTTTAAATCATTTGTGGATTAAATCAAAACTCACGATGGTTATCTTCTACACAAAACTTATATCAGTAAAAGTACCATTAAAATAATTCATACCCGTCGTGCTATTCACCGATACTGAGATCAAGCTCCTGAAGCACAAATATTCACTCTGGTGATAATGCTAAATATATTGACAGCATAAATGTGTTAAAGACACAAATGAGTTAAAAAATGACAAGTGGACCCCGTTGTTCTATCTTGGTGATTATCTAATCATTTCACACAACGCTGAGATTTTAAGATACAGATTTTACAAAATATACTGTGTATGTGGGAGAGATTTCAGATTTTTTGTTTTTATCTTTAGAAAGTTTGGTGAAAACAAGTCGAATTATTTTGAAGGACAAGTGTGACGTCTCTTATTTGGTTTCTCAATAACCGATAAAACGGTGCCTCACCATTCCATGACATACGTATGGAGACATCTCTTAATAACAAACGCTTGTAAAATTACCCCAGAAATTCGTTTATATCTATGGAGGATTGCATTTCAAGTAAAACCTTTAAAATTGGAAGCTAGTATTTTTACACTCTAAAATGGGTATATTTAAAGCAGGACTTTAAGATCGTATCAATCAATCGTATAGTTTATGACCTCATAAATTTCTGGTAGAAAGAATTGAGAATTTTTTTCTCATCTGCTATAATATTGCTTTTTCTAAAGCTCTCATTCTTTCAAGCTGCAAAGTCTTTCTAACAGTTGTCTAAAACGAAGTGTTTTATAAATTAAGTTAAAGCATACTGCATGATTTACTTTTATACACGCATGACCATGGTCACGTTCTCTTTATTTCGAGCTATTGCTAGGAATTAGTGGTCTTGCTTGATTGAAATAACTAGTAAAATTCTTCACGTCTGCATAGATTTGATTAGAGGCATAGTGTAAGTTTAAATCATTTGCAATAAATTTTTAGCTCTTGATGCGCTACGTCTATTTCTCGGGATTTTTCTTTTAGACCACTAATGCTCTTGGGTTTTCCCCATATCATAAACCAAAATTTTAAGAGGTTTTACTTTTATTTAGACTAGGTTTTACTTTTATTTAGATATTTTTAGACTAGAGGTATAATTTTTTGAGGTGGGGGGGACAGAAGGAGATATATACAAAACGTCTGTTTCACTTAAGTTATGTGCCAATTAAAATATACTAAAAATTCTTTTATGATAATGTTTCTAATACAATGTTACCAAAACAGTGCCTAATCGGAAAGTTTAATGAGATTTACCAAAGGCCCACAAGGTATGTATAGTATGTCTTCTACATAAATTCTACTAATGAAATGTCTTCTACATAAATTATATAAATGAAAAAGGATTTTGGTAAATGTACTTACTCTTAGAGACATAGGAAAAGACAAGACCAGAGGATCTTGCACCATTCTGATCTTGAAATCTTTCAAATAGTATTACCACGTAGTTTCTAAATTGGTTCTTAATTATATTTGGGTCAGAAATTATCTGCCGTCTCCCGTTTCCCTGGAAAGTCTTTTTTCACGAAAATTGCCTACTTAGTGGAGTTACTTGTGAGACAAAAAAATTCGTACTACCTCCTCTGAATCTCTCATTTAATTTTTTTAATTAATTAATTAATTTATTTATTGCAGAGTGCGGTTCCATTCTTGGATTATCCGTGCATTCGGGTTTTACATGTACAGTCATTTATTAATTAACTTGAATAATGGGGACTTCAAGGCATAACTGTGCATTAATCAGGGCATAAATGTAAATAACTGCCACATAATTATTGCGATATTAAATGGGAAAAAGTTTGGTTCACAGTTGAGATATTTACATCTATACGAAAATATACATCCCCCCCCCCTCCAAAAAAAAAGGTACCGATATAGTTTAGATAATGTGGTTGACAATACTTTACCGTTTATTTTAGACACGTGTTATAACCCTAAAAAAATAACGACGTTTACCCCTTATATAGTCACCAGATCTCAGTATAGATTCTGAACTTGGTCAAAATATTTGTGCTTACTCGCTCGAAACACATCTGCAACGCGTGCGATGTGAAAGACTCTCGCGGAATACAGTTGCACAGAGTAATTACCCCAAACTACGGGAGTTAAGAAAATCAATGTACAGATATTAGTAAATGAAGTATTAAAATAATAAATGCCATTAGAAATTCTGCTTGATGGATTCTCGTCTTTGGCCGAATACACGCTGCATTTAAGGTAGATAACTGTATCATAAAGCTCCTGTTATTTACCTTCAGATTTACAAAACAAAGTCGCATAATATACAATAGGTAATTAAAATTATCATAATGAAACACTAAGTGCTATAACAAGCTTTAATAAAAAATTTTTAAAATTTAATTCCAAGTGGAAGAAACTTTTTGCTTTGTCACAACAGAGGTAAAATGTTTATGCAAGCAAATGAATTAAATACATACTCAAATACAATAAATATATCTTTTCATTTCTAAAAACATATTTTAAAGAATTCAGTTAAAGATATTTGATGTTTGTTACGATTAATTTCTTTTTTATTCACGTATATATGTGAGATCAAATGGAATAAGTATATCTAGTCTCTGTTACAACAGAATTTGTTTTGGCAAATTTATTTCGGAAAATGATTAATCTCAATATCTACGTAGATATGAGGATGAAATATTGACTATTCATCAAACCCATGGGGTGTGTTCGGTCAAAATTGAGGTGACACCTGGCTAAGTCGCATCCCGACTCTTGTGGTGTCATTGTAGACCGCAATTGCATTCCTTTGCCCGTAACCATCTGCGGACCTGGCCCGGCCGAACGTAAGTTCCAACAACAACACAATTCATCAGACCTAAGGAAGAATGAACCTGCATTGAGGTTATTAAATGAACGTTCCCAGTATTTCTGCTATGTGGTCGGAATACGGCGGCAGACTAGAACAGGCAAAATCTCCCCAGATTCTAGAAATATTGAACTTAGATTTGAATATGTTTGCCACAGTGTTCAACAAAAATCGTTGTGAAGTATGAATATGAGCACTGCTCCGAAAAAATTTTAAAAATGTAGTGACACCTTTCCAATGCGACCTATTTTTGAGGAAATTACTTTTTTTAAATATTATTTTCTTTTCTTTAAATAAGACGTTAATTTATAACATATGTAGCAAAAAAAAATGGGATATGACAGTCTAAATTTTATGAAGATTACATAGTTATTCAACATCGTAGCAATGGGGAATGAATTGAACTTTGATAATTAATACACATCATAGTCCATGACGCTCAAGAAATGACTGAAAACAACTACTAAAGTAGCTTTAAAATGTATTTTATACTAGCTTCCAATATTAGTTTTAACATCACCAACTGTTTTGATTATTGCTGATAATTTGTATTAATGCTGATATGACAACAATTCTTGCATACTGAATTGCAGGATAATTATTTTTTCTTTTTGAATATTATTGAGCTTCTTATAGATTTTGAAATGAAACAGAAAAAATTCTGTTTAACACTTTACTGCAATACTATATCACATGAATTCAACACTTATAACATTTGGCAGTAGATTCCGAGACTGGAGGGGTTCTGCATCACCATTTTTTTGTAGAAAGAGGAAACATGTAGTAAATGAAAACGTTATTTTGGTATAACGGACTATATACAGGCCCTGATTTTCCATTAGGCTTAGTAGGCCCGGGCATAGGGACCCCCAAATGTTGGGAGCCCCCCAAAAATATTAATTTTAAAAGGAAAAAAGTAAAGATTCCCAATTCAATCTTTTTATTTTACATTTTTAATAGCAATTTTTTATAATATCCTTTCAAATTTGATTGATTGATTGATTGGTTCATCAATCAATGTATAGTTATATGTATACTTCATCGTATGTATGTTATAGTGTATATGTTACCGGCAAAGTATGAAACGCCGGCATTGTATAGAATGCCTAGGCATTGTATATAATGCCGGACGTTTTTAGGCAAAGAATGAAATATGAGAATTATTACATACTTTCCCTAAGCATTGTATATAATACCTAGGCATTCTATAGAATGACAAATGCTATTTAGGCAAAGTATGAAAAAAGTTTCTGATATGGCTATTATATAAATGACGTTCATTCCTCAAAAATACAAATGTTATTCTGAAAAAAATGAGAGTGCCATTTAAAAAAAAAATTATTCATAATACGTAAAGAAAAATTAAAGTTGTACAAAACAAAATTCATGCCTTTCTTATTAAGGGAAACAAAATTTTCATATAAAAAAATAAGAAATTAAAATTAACCTGCTTGTTGAAACATGGTAGGCTTGAATGACATTTTGAATTACATTTCATCCCATTTTTCACGCAAAGACATTTTATATTTTGGCACTTTGTTTTACACATACATTTGACGAATCCTTGGCCGCTTCCACTAGACTGAGCAATTGCAACTGACCGGAGAGGAATTTCGTGGTCAGGAATATCTTCAATTCTAAGAAAGTTCTTAGGGCATAAAGTGAATTGTGATCTCGCATATAGTTGTTTTAAAATTCCCTCAGAAGGTCCAAGTCGGTGGAAACCATCCTCTGTCACACTCATTGCAACTGCCAATCACCTCGCCCCTTGTCGACGTCAGGAATAAGAACTCGCACAGTAGTTCCCAACGAAACAGTGGGAAATTTTTTTTTCCGAATTCAGTTTCATTTTTTTTGGCTTTATTTCCAGATTGATTTTAGAATTTATTTTACCTTCAATAGCATTTTCAGTTTGAAACAAAGGGTGCACAAAATATTCATTTCATCATCTTTACTAGCATGGCCACAGAAGGTATGAAATTTTTGACAACACTTTTTGCATGCAAGTGCATCACTCGTTTCTTTTAAACACACACAACAGGTATCAGAAATGGAAATCTCTTCGGTAAGCATGTCTTCATCATGTTGGTTTAATCCACTATCGACTATAATCTCATCCATGTTTTTTTAAACAGGATTTTTTTCTTGCATAATCTGATTAGTTTCACCTCTTTCCATTGTTTGGACGATTTCTATTACTTTTTCTAGCTGCTCCTCTGTATCTGTCTTTTAAAACATCTTCGGGTAGAAAAGACGTTGTAAGCCTTACTTTAGGTTTGCAGCCAAAGAGATCTTCGTATGGTGTTCTTTTGATCCCAGAATAAGCTCTATTTTTCATAAATTGAACGAAACGCAGTCCTTCACTCCAGCGGTCAGATTTGTTGTCCCGCATCCAAGTACAGAGCATATTTTCAATATCTTTATTAGCTCTTTCGACACTACCCTGGCTTTTTGTGGCGAGGCCTCCCATGGACGATCTTCAGTGCTGATCAAAATTCCTTCAAGCTGGTGACCACATTATTGACAAATTACCTAGAATTGTCAGACTGTAATATAGATGGCGCTCCAAGCAACGAGAATATGTCCACTAGGTTGTAGGCTACTTCTTCAGCTCTCTTTGACGTTAGAGACTTGAGAATTACAAATTTTGTGAGATGATCTTGGTACACAATTATAAATTTGTATTCTCTATCTGGTTGAGACTGAAAGTCAATAAGATCTACCTGATAACGGGAATTAAATTCGGAAAAAATCATAGGTTTCACAACGATGCCCTTTTTAATACCTTTCTTTTTTTTCTGGCAAAGTTCACAAAGGTGGATGTACAGTTTAATATCATGAAGTGTAACGTTTCTGTATTTGGTTGAAAGTTTTTTCAACATTCTATCACTTCCTTCGTGTCCAATAGCCAAATGAGCTTCATGAAATACGAGAAATAACTGAGAGTCCGTGACGTAATACTGTATAGTACTGTCACCTTCTTTAACAGGATAAATGAGTTTACTTTTGTTTCCCACAATCATCACATTATAGTGATTCAGCAACCAATAGTTGCTGGGTTCCTTCTTGGTAGTCATTTTGGCTTTTTGTACATCATTTATTAACTTCTGGTAAGTAGTTTTGGTTAAGAAAGAACTGTTTTTTTGCAGCATTAACTCGAATTTTGGACAGTTCATCGTCGAATCGTTGTTTCATGTCTATAGACCATGACTTCTCCAACACTACAGCTTGCTCCTCCATTTTCATACAGCACATTAAAAGACTAATTTTTTTGCTGAACAAATTTAAGTAAAATTGCGTATTTTGACATTCCCGAACAAACCGCAAAGTGCAACTGACAAATTCCGAGCCTGAGGCGCGCATTAAAAGTCGAGTCCCTTGCCACGTGATATTAGAAACGAATTGGAGATGTATTTCATACTTTGCCGGTTTCTCATTTGGAATTCTATAGAATTCCTAGGAAATGTGTGAAATATGAATCGTTTCATACATTGCCGGCTAGTTTTAGGCATTATATACAATGCCTAGGCATTCTATAGAATGCCGGATTTCATACTTTGCCGGTAACATATATAAAGGATTATTAAGATTTTCTGGTTGCATTGTATTGGTGTTTTAATGATGAAGTTAATATGTTGTATTGTTTTTTGTTATTTGATAATGTTCTAGGCTTCTACGCTTCAAATAGCCAATTCTTGGTAAAATGGTGCATTCACGATGATTCATGATTATTTTTTTTTGTGTGTCAATTTTGGAAATTTTACGCCCACATCAGTGTTAGGGGGCCCCCATCCCGAGTTGTGCCTATAGTCAAGAATTTTCTAAATCGGACCCTGACTATATATATATATATATAAAATTTTAATGCGTTTTAATCATACGTTTACAATTTAAAAAATTTAAGAAGATTCTTGTAACAATGAAAGCCTCATTATACAAAATAATCATGATGAAAAGGTTAAAAGAAAAAAACTCACAGAGCCACTGCATATTTCATATAAATTACAGTTTTAAAATAGCAAAACGAACGTGAAAATTTCACTCGCGATCATTTTATGTGTTGGCTGAGAGCATTGTCTTTTTTTTTGGGGGGGGGGCTTCACAAGGGCTAATTAAACCGGGCCTGCTGCTTAAAGCCGATTCTGAATGGCTACAAACATCCATGTCAGCAATGGGACTCGAAACCAGACCCTGGTACCAACCTTCAACGTCCTAATCATTCGACATCGTTCTGTGGATTAATTTACGGGAATTATCCAAATATTTTACAAATCAAGTATTATTTAATAGTATTAGAAGTTATAAAATGTTTGAGTAGCATGCTGTGAATGTAAAATGAATCCCTTTTTTTAAAAAAGAAATTCTCGTTCTTGAAGTGAAGTTACAGCTTGTTTTATTTTCTTTAATTACATCCCTATAGTACACGTTTGTAACTTTTCTAAGTGGTTCTATCATAGAGGACTCTCAAATACTTAATACACATCGCGATTCTACCTATAATTTGTTCATATCATTATTGGAACTTATTGGAGCGACAGGGAGTTATCAAAAATTGAAAGCACCACCTTAATATGTGCCTACGCTGTGGCATATGCAAATCCTGACGACGAAGTCAATGCCAAGAAGAAGTAAATGATAGGAGGAAGTAGGAGTATCAAATATCACGTAGTAGTAGTAAAGGCGATGTCAAACCTAATTTGAAATAACCTAGATATCCTTTTAGGACTTTGCAAGCTACTTACATATTACGCATAACTGGAACTTTTAGTTAGATTTGAGAGCATTACAAACTTTAAAAATGAGAAGTTTTAAATATTCTACAACTTGTTTCAGCAATTTCTAGAAACCTGTCTGAGCGATGTAAACGTAAATTTTTTATATTGAAACATAACATGCTAAAAAACATACATTTGGCCATTCACTGTTTGTAGATTTTCTAGAGTTTAGACCAGGGGTCGACAACCTTTTAATACTTACCGTCCACTTTTTGTATGTTTGTTGAGAATAAAAATTTCCTAGATTGTAAAAACCTACAGGTGATGCAGTAACTCAATTTAGCGCAAGTGCAAAGTAATTTTTAGAGCGGAGAGTTTGTAAAAAGTTCTGTACTTAAATCTACCTTTTTATTTATACTTTATGAATGTTTATACATAAATAGCTACGGATTTCGACGGAGCCCAATCGTTTCTTCCTTGTCCAAGAGTACCTTTCCAGAAGTGCCCGGTGAATTATTATGCACAGAGATTCAAATAATTCAGGGTACACTTGATTCTTATTTGAATTTTAGATTGTTAAGGGTCAAATTTAAACAAGAATAGTCCTGTTTTCCTATTTAAGTGCCACAAAATAACAAACTTTTTGGTATTAAACTTCCTAAATACTAAGAAATAGTAATTTATTAAAACAAACAATTAAGGTTTTGAAAGAAGATATAGAAGAATTGAGACACACAAAATTAAAAGTATAGCTTTTAAACTGCTTGTTTTGACTATGAGTAATTATAATAAATATTATACTATAAGTATTTACAGTACAAAAATTACCCCAAAGGGCCTTTCAATCCCAAAATTAGTATGTGTAAATTGTTCGTTAGATAAAAATGGAGAATCGAAAGGAAACAATAATAGAGAAAAAAAAACTAGTCAAATTAATCTGTTAAATGAAAGTAAATCTTTTGAGAAAAATAGCTAAAACAGTTGGTCGAAATATGAATTGCATTTAAAAAGTTGTTCATAGATATGAAAAAGGATATCACATTAGAAAATAAAGAAGGAAAAGGCAAAAAAAGACTTTTGAGCTTAACAGCAGAGAGGAGAATTTTATATCAATTAAAGGTGGATCCTATAATAAGTGTCTCTAGAACTTTGGGTCTCTTTTCCCGAAACACTACGCGAAGTCCTCAGAAAAGCTGGCTCTAACGACAGGAAAGCCCAGAAAAAGCCCTTTAGTGGTAAAAGGAAGAGAGATAAGAGATTCCAATTTGCAAAGGATCGCTTTCTAAAGAGCAAACAGTTTTGGAATGAAGATATTTTTAATAATTAAAGCAAGTACAATGCTTTTTGCAGTGAGGACTTTCATATGGTGTGGCGCAAGGCGAACATAGTTTTCGATCAAATTTTTTTTTTATTTCAAGCCGTTAAGCATGGAAATGAATCAGTAAGGGTTTGGAGATGCATGGTAGCAGCAGGGGTGGGAAAGCTTGTATTTATTTGTAGAATCATGGACAAGATGGCATATCTTGATATACTGAAGTAACATTTTAACGATAGTGCAGCTAAATTGGGATTGGGATCGAATTCCCCATTTCAATAAGATAATGATCCCAAGCATAAAGCTCATAGGTAAAGCAATAGTTGCCCTATCACTGTCCACAATAGTTTGAAACACCACCAAAGTCTACTGACTTGAATTTTATCAAGAATTTCTGGTCCTGTCTTGAAATATCTGCACAAAAGCACCACATCACTAGTACAGAACATTTGGGGCATACTGCAAGAAGAATGGGAGAAACTTTCTACCGAAAGAACTAAGGATCTTCTAGATTCAATGCCACGACGATTGGAGACAGTCATTAAAGCAAAAGGATATGGTACCAAATATTGATTCTTCGTTTATTTATTTATTTATTTATTTATTTTGTATCCAAGAAAACTCTTGCACGTTCTCTCATTTTTGGGAGTTCAAATATTTGCATATTTCCTTTACAATTTGGTATTTATGTATAATTCAACATAACTTTTTATTTATGAGGAATATAGACACTAAATGTCTTAATTGCTTGTGCTAATTAAATCTGACTGTTTTCCTTATTTCACGACTTTTTCTCTATTCAAACATGACTTCTCTCATCAAAAACAAGTGTACTTTCAAATTTGGAGTTACTGTATATTCAAAGATTGGAGATGAAATTCGAAAGCAAATTTCAAAAGCACATTTTAAAAAGTCAAAACTTTCGAAGTTGCTAGCAGTGTATTGTACATATGGAGGAAGAACAAAATTTGTAACAACGGACCCCAAAAAAAAAAAAAAAAAAAAAAAAAAACCGCCAAGAAAGCTTTATTCTGCCACTAGTGAACCGCAGGGACCAGGTTGATGACCATTGGGTTAGACAGTATTTCTGCTGACATTAAAATAAAGTATGGCAGAAACTCCCTTGGTAAGAAACCTTTATCGTTTCCGTAAAAATATTAAATTAAATTATAAGTGATATATTTTTATATAATTACCTTTTCGACGATTCAAGTATAAAGAGTTTAAATATTTACCTACAACGTCCAAAATTACAAGCAACCAGATTGTATACATTTTACCTAACACTCTGATTTCACCCCGATATCCCGAGCATAGAGGTTACTCGTGTCAAAACTAATGATCGTGTTAACGGATATGACCTAATTTTGTAATGCAAATGCAATTGATAACAACCGCTTTTTTATTTTCTCCTTCGAAGCTCTGTTTGCCTGTAAATTCATTTTTTCCTTTATAGAACTGATGTAGCAATGAAGATTACAGAAGCGACTCAAGGGGGAACTATTATAGGACTATTTAAATATATACATAAAAAATAAGTTGAAATATAAACAATATTTTTTTAGATAATTAAAAACGTTTAACTGAAAGGTATAGTAAATGAAACTAGACTAAGTTTCCAGAGAAGGTGTCCGTATTAAAGTACCAATTCTCTCTAATCATCTTTAAAAAAGTATATAAAATAAATATTCCAAATTGACTAGGATATTATTATCCAATAAACATTTTGGAGAAACTTAATATTAGCAACCGGTGATCTAAAGCTGAGAAAAATCTTAGTTAAATATTTCAGCTTGGGGAGAAACAATTCACGTGGATCAGGGAGAAAAATTAAAGTGAAAAAAAAACTAATTTTATGCACAGATTGGCAACCAAAAAAGTGCCTAAAATTGAAATGCAAATAGCTGTGATCGGTTACTTTTTTTATTAATTGAAATAATTAAAATTTAACCATAGGAACGTATATCTATTTTTGAGATTTTGCTGTCCCGTTTTATGCCAAAGATGAATGCTACAAGTATCTAATAGCTAAGTTCACAATCGTGTAAAATAAACAAGTCTGTCCTTATGTACTGATAAACTTGTTCTGATACCAAACTTTCCAAATTATGTGTGTTGTGTCAATTTTCATTAATAGAATTTAGTAGTTTTTAAATTTTTCTGTTTCTTATCGTTCAAAAATAATTATTATCATAAATAAAATTCTATTCTTAAAAAGAGGGTATAAGAATATCTTGAAAAAAGGCCAGGATACAAGTTTTTTCCCTTTTTCCTACCTGAAATCTCTACTGTTCCACATGGGATATGTACTTAACACTATATTTCCATATGTTGAAAGAATATCAGATTCGCATATTGGGGATTGTCTTTTGAGGAAACTCGCCCTCTTGACAGAAAGTAAAATACTTTTCTTCGACTCTGATTGTAGGTTTTAAATGTAAAATGTTAAGAAATTTTATACCTGTATATATGAAAATGCGGTTTTGTTGTTAAATAATGCACTAGAATGAGAAAATTTAACTTTGTTATCTAGTCATTGCAATGTGTCAGACCTGATTTGGAGCTTATACTGTTATAATACTTTATTTCAACTATCAAAAGCCTTATTCCTTTTGTGAAACTTAAATATCGACTCTTATATGACTGCTAAAATCTACTTAAAACATTTAATTTAACATCTTTGCCAATTAAGAGATCCTAATAAACTAATTTAGTCAATGAATAAAGGAGAACCAAACAGGGTGGCACTCTTGGGTAGTTCATTGGTATAGTTATTTTTTTCTTAGGTATTTTAAGAGCTACTTACAAGTCCCATTTATAATTCTTAAATGCACTAAAATAAAATATCTCCTACAACGCAAAACCAAATATATTTTACAACTATCTTTATCATACACTTTTACGTAAACACTGAAATCAAGTGGTATTATACCTCTGCAGTTAAATGTTTCACTATGACAACATAAATAGCTAATAATACTAAGTATTTTCCTAATACAAATCACCCATAAATAAAAAAAATCTAAAATATGTACAGTTATAACTTTCTAATGCCTCATAATTTGAAAGTTTTAAATTTTCCTGACAATGTAATTTTCAGTACACCGGAAACTAAAATACAATTCCCATTTTTTTGCACTTCGCGTTGTAATGTAAGTTGTTTCTATATTAGATATTTTACACATATAAAAAATACCTGGTAGGTGATCTTTTTGTATAAATCTTTTTAGCTTTGTATATTTCAAATTAATAATTATCTCTCTAACCCGTACAATATAAAACTAATAAAAAATTTTAAGACCTTTTTCTGCACTTTATTTTTTAAAAGAATTCAACGTTACATTTTAGAAGTATCATCAAAGGCGAAACAAGGGGTATTCAAGTAGTTATATGAATAAATTATATTGGTGATAGAAACTATAAAATTTTATCCAATGTAAGCCAATATTTTAACACTTGTTTTGAAAAACAAAGAAAGGAGTTGCATGCTGACTAAAACGATCTTAGGATGTTTGGCATATTTAGGTACTGTCTAATTTTTATGGATACGACATAACTGTAAATTGGCTATACGAAGAGCTTAAAAAAATTGACTGTTTTTAACCTTTGTTGAGATAGATGCGTACCTGCTCATCAATGTAGCTAACACGCATGATTAATCCCGTGGAATGTCGATTGAAGTTTGCTGTTGTTATTAAAAATGTCTTAAAAATACGTGCTATAATGATATAGTGACCAACCAGGAAGAACATGGAATGATTTCTATCAGTTTAGAGGCCCAGAGATTATATACAACGCTATACGATTTTCTTAACATTCAGCCTCTATATTTATTGTATGGCGTATTTAAAAATTTCTATAATCATTCACTGTCTACATGGAACAACGTTCTGACAACTCCATAATTCCTGAAAAGAGTTTCTTTCAAATGCAATTTGTTTCAAATACAATTTGGGCCTCCTTTTGCCCCTTATTCTTTTCAGAGATTCAAAATACTCTCTGTGCATGTGAGTCAAAAAAGATTTTTCCGTATAATTGCTATTTTCTCGAAATCCCCAGTAATGCAAACTGGCGCATACTGATTCATTTAAATTTCTGATAGTTATCAACAGAAACAGAATTCATCCTTATGATTTGGCATTGGAGTATAAACACACAAAATGGGGAACAAAGCAATCAAAATTCGGCATAAAAACCACAACATTACACGCTTTTAAATCATATTATTACAGCAGAAATTCATTTCAAAACAAAAACGTTTTATGAAGAGAGTCATGGCAAATTTTAGAATTTACATTTATCACCTAATCTTCAAATGAACAAAAGTTCATTTCTTTTGAAGAAAAATCGTTTAATTGTCCTAAAACAAAGAATTACTATCAATTTTCCCGTGGTCATGCTTTCTAATAATCTCTGATTAAGTTATACACATATCATATTTATTGAACCTTAGTCGTAATGAAAATCATGTATTCAGAATATAGACAAACAGACACAAAACATAGAAAGATCATGATAAAAGACATTAATCTAAGTGATATTTTTTTATGCCTTACCCCTGAAAACTGCATAGTTATGTATCGAATCTAAATCCATCTAGAGTATATGTATTCTAGAGTGTACTCCGGAAATGTTTTTTTTTACAACTGAGGGTTAAAAGATTTGTGGATAATGTAACAATCGGATTATTTCCAAAAACTGCAGTCTTAGTAATTTCATTGATAACGCCTCATAACAAATTTGGGGATCTTAGGTTTGTTCCTTTATTATTGCATATGTGTAGACAATCAAACCTACACAGAAGGTTGGCCGACAATATGAAATTTTTGTAAGCGAATCCATATGAGCCAATAATTCATATATGAGAATGCAAAACGTGGTATAAAACGATAAAGTAATGATTATTACTGGGAGGGGTAATAAAATAATCTCCAATTAGTAGAATATAATAATACTTTGCTTCAATCACGTAATTTCTTGATAGTAACAGCGTTAATTACAGAGTTAAAAAAATCTTCTAAAAGTATAATTTCTGACTAATCACCATCAACTGCGTTTTTGATCAGTTTTCTAACAAAAACTTTGAAATTTCCCAAAATTTGGACTTTTTTGAAAAGAAAATAAATATTTACAGATTCGAGTATAAACTGTACCATTGAGTTGGGGTCACGAAAAACTGAACTATTACAAGGTACAGGCGTAAAGAAAATAGTATCATTTTTTCTCTAACGCACGATAAGCTTGAACGAAGCACTTTTCTAACACGCTCTGATGGACAGAGCGCGGAAGGCCCCGGGCCAAAAAGCGACTCTCAAAAGCTTTTTGTTACGAGGAAACATTGCATAATCGAGTAGAAGTAAAAAATTAAAACGGTTCGCTAGAGCCATAATGAATAATCAATGGCAGAGTAGCAAAATGCTGTTTTGAGAAACCCTTTGAAAGAGTGGAAGAAATTGTACTTGCTAAATTCGTTGATTCGGAAATTCAGAATATACATCAAAAAGACTCCTCTTTGATTTTCATGAAGCTTTCAAGTTAAATCTTAACTTTAAGTTTTATGCATCATTTTCCAGTAATTTATTTTTTTACCATTTTGCCATATGAAATAGCTTTATTTTTAGATTCCCTCAGTCCAATGCAATTGACTTAATAATTCAGCGTTTTTAAAAAAATGCCCAATTTAGACTTTAGAAAAGAATGCTTGCTGAGGTAAAAGTAACAATTTAGTTTAAATTTGCTAAAAATCATTTAATTGCTTTCAAGGAATTATTGAAACGCTTGCCTTTTTTAACTGTTATGAAAAAAATTTGTAGAAAATGCTGGTGAAGTTTAAAAATAGTATTGGGTGTCCATAATTAAACTTCCCTACATTAAAGTTGTCTACAGTTGAAACTATTGTTCAGAAAGTTATGAAATTTTGTGTAGGACATATTGAAGGGATGGGAATTTGTTTGAGTGAATAAAAAATTAGTTCAAAATTTCACCACCAGAGGGCGTTTTTTGATGATTTACACATTCACGACTGGTTCTTTACTTAAGATTTCATCATCTTTTTATCCATATGTCACCCTAACAATAACTCATTAAATTTTACAATCTTTAAAGTGATTGCAAAGTCGATCGGATACTTGTTCGATAACTAATTTTCGGACAAAAGATTTGAAGGAACGAAGAAGAAACAAATATGCAAATTAATTTTGTCAACGTAGAGCAGAAGCTGTTATAAAACCTAGAAACTTTCATGCAGATTTTGTTTTCAGCGGGATTGCTATTGCTAATCAGAATGTCATCGTTACGATTACCAGATCGAGCTTTGTTAATAAATTTTTTTTACCAAAACGATAATTCAGCACTAGTTACTCTACGAAATTTCGGAGTTAAAAGGGGATACGAAAAGGTCCATTGACTGTTAAAGTTCTTCGATTAATGGTGGCCAAATTTGAAGAAACTGGTTCTTTTAACATTCAGTCTGGAAGAGGAAGGAAACCTGTTTCCGCAGAAGATGTAGAGAAGGTTGCGCTTCAGGTGGAAGAGGACAAAGCTTCCAATGAACAGTTGAACATGTCTTGTTGTAATAATTTATTTTAACTATTTTAAATGTTGACTAAATGTGCAATTCATCAAATAAACGCCCTCTGATGGTGAAATTGTGAACTTATTTTTTTATTTACTCAAACAAATTCGAATCCCTTCAATATGTCCTACACAAAATTTCATAAATTTCTGAACAAAAGTTTCGACTGTAGACAACTTTAAAGTAGGGAAGTTTATTTATGGACACTCTGTACTTGGTAAAAATAACTAACTGTTATTAAGTGTTAAATATGCTTATTCGCAGAGAATTGGTGTTCAACTTTTTGTAATCACTTCCGTAGGTAGAAACTCTGTCCGTACACAGAATTTTGCTTTTTGTCAACACAATGAAACGTTTCAATTTTTTCATGTTTCACACCCCTTCATCTCTTCCTGTGTTATAAAGAGTACTATCTACGTTAAAAGCTATTTACAAAAATTTCTTAAAATAACCTGTTACGTAAAAAATAAAATTTTCTTAAAACTCCAAATTTTTTTTAAGGATAGTATCTAATTTTGTGTTTGTCCTGTAATACAAACACATCTAATTCTTTTGGCTCTTGCTGAAAGGTTGTACCCTCGAAACTAGTCACTATTTTCTAATAATTATAACTTAATGGCAGCCGAACAGTTCAAGGAACGCCGACATAAATTTTCTAGCGTGAAAATTGCTGATCATGCAAACTCCGCATCAGAATTAAATTTTCCAGAAAACTCAATAATAATTCCCTGTTTAAACCAATGCCATGTCTCGTTATCTTTATCTTCTGCCCGGATATATACTAACTCGTAAAATTATTCCTTTATTTTCCAGTCTCTCTTCCGGATTTTTTTTTAATTATTCAATACTATTCCTTTATTTCTTAATTCCTTTTCATTGTTCAGTCTTCTCTGTTCTATTTTTCCATCTTTCTGTCATAATTCCTGCTTTATTTGTAAGCTTCGTTAATGTGTGTGTCCCGTGTGTGGGCTAATGGTCATAAAATTCCTTCCTCTTAAATTCGTCTTTCGAGCGTCAGCTTCTTTCCTTGCCTCCTAGGTCGTTCTTATAGAATTTTCTGTCATCTCCCCTATTTATATCAATGAGTTTGATGATCCTATCATTTGTAAATTATTCATACGGACAATCCCACCTCGGTTTGAGGACGAATAATTAATAATTTTGCACCTGCTTGCGACCCATTTATTTTTATTGTGGAACTTAAGAAGCCATGTGTTCCTGCCGAAGAATTATAATTGATTTGAAAAGCTTGTGTTTTCAAATCATTTATTCGACACAGACACCTCGCGAGAACCAAAGGCTGTGGAGAGAGTATGATAAAGACTGCTTTTCCCTTTTACTTAAATTCCAAAACAAACTTTTAAAGGACTTCAGCACAATTTTTTTAAGAATAGCATGTTAAACTTCAAATTAGTAACACTGTGACCTTCAGATTCATCCTCCATATAATATAATCTATATATATAAAACAGTTCCGTTACTGACTCACTCACTGACTGAGTGACTGACATACAGCGCACAGACCAAACCGCTGGACCTAAAGGGCTGAAATTTTGCATGGCGTTTCTTCTTATGGTGTAGGGGTGCACTAAGAAAGATTTTTCAAAAATTCTTCTTAGATTTTTTTAAATTTAATTTTTAAGCTCTTTTTGTAACTTTTTTTAAGTTTGCATTTAAATAATAATTTGAGGGTTATAAAATTTATATCACGAGAAAGGTCCTAAAAATTCCTTTAAAATGAAATCTTTTCCGAATCTTTACCTCCATTTTCTGATTTTTGATGAATTTTTAAAGATTCATTTTTAGAATTTAATTTATAATACTGATCACGTGATTTCTTTTTCTGGTACTTTAAATAAATTTATCGTCACGTGCATAACAACTAAATAGACAAAAATTATATTCTTTTTCTTTCTAATGCAGCAGATGATTGGATATTATCCAAAAAAAATAAATATACCTTACGATTTTTTTATAAATATATATATATATATATATATATATATATATATTTACATCAATTGTATACATTGATCGTCGCATTTATTATAAATATATATATTTATTTTTTTTTTGGCATTAATTGCATACATTGACCGTTGTATTTAATTTGAATGTACTCCGTAGCAAAGCACGGGTTTTCAGCTAGTATAATATATATAATATAATATATATAAAGTTTTCAGTTTAACATTCTTTCACTGGGACAAAATCTATTTTTTTCCAGAAATTGTTAAGAAATTTTACGAAAGGAAAAAAGCACTATTAGGTAAATCTTTCAGCTTAATTTGTTTTAAATTAAATCAAAATTGAAAAAAATATTATTCAGGAAGTGGCGTATTAAAATTCATAAAAAAAGCAGAAATTAAGTGAATTTTAGTTATTATGTCAAGGAACATTCAAACAGCTGAGCTAAATGAAGTTGTAAATCAGAAAACAGAACGAACACGCAGATGAAATTCCCCTTATTTCGTTTTACTGGAGCAAAACGTTAATGAAAGTAAGACCAGATTAACATGAATAATACGTATGATTTTTTTTTTACTTTCATTACTACACACAATCTTTATTGGATCTAACACATGTTAAATAGCGAGATAAAATCCTGTACACGTGATCAGGTAAATTATCATAAAAAAATAAAAAAAATAAAAAAATCTGTCCGAGATATTATATACGCAACACAATGATACTCGTTGAATTTATTCTTTTAATTCTTTCCCTGTAAAACATCGCAAAGGCATTCTTATATTACTTGTTTTACTGGAAACTTTGGGGAATTTGGAAAAGGCAGAAACGTAAATCTGGCAATGTCATAACCGTAGCTCCACAATGCTGATTAAAAGGAATTTATATTTTCAGAGTAGTTTCTCAAGCGAGTGTGCATTGTAAGTATCCCTTTTTAAGGTGAGAACGACAAATTTTATGCGCTTCCCATTTCTACAGAAGTATTAATTAAATCATTTGAAAAGTAAAAAAAAATATAAATAAATAATAAAAATAGCAGCTGTAAGAAAAACTGTTTTTCTTATAACGTCTGTAAAAAACTGCAAGTGTTTATGTAGGCTATCATCGGAAGATAGAGTTTAAAAGTGTATGGAGCTGAAAGTACCTCCTGAGTAATCAATTAAGACAGGTTTGAGTTGTATAAGTATTAATTAGTGCAGTGTTCAATTACAAATGTACTGAAGAGGTTGATCTCTTCTTCAAAAACTTTAAAAAAAATAATCACAGTGACGACTGAAGTACTAAAGGGAAATATTAATTTTGTAGTTATTCTTAATCCCTTTCATATTAAGTATAAAAAAGGATCCATTGTTCATAAAACTTTTCTAAGGTCCATAAATGAAATCTAGATATACATGCTATACATGCAGTGAAACAGATGAGAAAGACTTGGATTTGACAAAATATGATTTTGGCTTTTTTTCTTTTCACTAAATAATGTTTATAAATCCTTTCATGTAAATTTAAATCCTCCAGCGGGGTAGGTAAACATTCTTTAAGTCGCAGTCTCCAGTTATCCTCGTAAAATTCAGAATAAAAAAAAATAATTGATTTTTCGTGGGTTTTGGAAATCTTGGAGAATAGCTTATAAAAAGTTATGATATCTGTAAGTTTGACGATTTTCCTAGTATGAAACGGACAAAAGTCGTCAAAAATTAGTTTGATGGTTTTTGTCCCTATTATGATAGCGGCTAAAATAGGTCATTAGACTAAAATTAAAAATCATGCTTGTGAAAGTTTTTTTTTTGGCATCAGTCACGAAATGTTAGTTCCTTAAATAATGATAGTAATAATAAAAACACTAAAAATATTCTGATCAGGTTAGGAGACATAAAAAAGGGCTTTAAAATTCTCCAGTCCTTCTCTCCCAGAGGAAAATTCCCCAAACATTAAGACAGGTAGGGCAACGAATGCAATAATTCTTTTTTTATATAAAAATTTTAAACATTTCGCGCCCAAAATTTGACTTTTACAAAAGCAAGGACATAAACATATACGCTAGGCAAACTGCGAAAACAGTTAACGCTGATAAGCCACATTAATAAGCAAATATAGATCAGTCTAATCTATTTTAAATATTGAATAAGATAAAAACGAGTCCATATAATTTTTAAACCTCATATAGCAAGTAGAAATTACACTTGATTAAAAAGACATTTAAGCATCGTACAAATATACTGGCCCTACATTTCTATTTATCGCGAATAACGGGAAATTTCTTCAGTCAATGTCAACTTATTATAACATCATTCGGTAAGATGTTTTACCTGATAACGTTATCCCACTGAATCCCGTTATACCTGATAAATGAAGCAAAAGATTATTGAAAGTTCATGAAATAAAAAAATAATAAATAAATCTGTCATTACCAAAGAGTTTCAAGTATCTTTCCTCATGACATGCTTAAGATAGTTAAATCTTCAAATTTAAAATAAATCAGTTCATCAAGGCCGATAAATGCAAAGTAATTTCAAGTGTAGGCTAGGTTAGGTAAGGCAATTGATTTCAATTCGTGTAGACTACGCTTGAGGTCAGAATTTACAAGCTTTACCCGATTTATTAAAAATGAAATTGTATTAAAGAAAAATGTTTTGAAAAGCAAAGCTCAGAAGCAAAAATTTAATGCTAGCTCATGAGAAAAAAACACTTATTTATGTAATTATACTTCTCAGTCTTCCTTAATCGCATTGAAACCTAGAACATTTAAAGCGTCTTGACTTTCCTAAGATAGCTTGTTGCTCGGTTCTAAAACGAAACGCGATTGGTTACCAAAAGAACACTCACGTAAACCCGTGCTAGGATAGTAAGGAATCTAATCCTGATAGTAATACTCGAGCTGAATTTGAAGTGGAAAATGTGAGAGATGGTCGATGGATGACATCTAGCCCGAACAAATTCCCCCTCCGTGTCCTACAATTGTCACTCAATAAAATTGCGAGGTTGTCCCCCAATAAGGCTTGTATCCTCTTTCAACTATATGAGGCGTCCAGATTGTAAACTGTTGAATAACGATATTAAAAGCTTTAAAGGTAAAATTAAAAGGTAAAATATTTAAGGTAATTACATGATGGCATATAATATATAACATAATTAATGAAAATACATAGAATAATATTTAACATAAAATATCAAATATTTATTTTTTTTCAGTGTGTACATAAATGAATATCCCAACTTTGCAGGGCTATTGAAAGAAAATTAAACAAAGTACAAACTTGTTCATCGGAAATCAAAAATAACAATTGAATGTTCATGAAGATTGGGTTTTTAAATGACAAATTGCCACACCGGTGGATTGGTCGCCGAGCACCCAAGACCTTGCTCTTTATCAATGGCCTCCTAGCAGCCCTGACATCACTCTGTGTGATTTTTTTTTTCTGGGGCTACATCAGACATCAGGTGTTTGTTCCACCGCTACCAAATGACGCTGACGAACTTAAGACACGCATATCTGCAGCCTTTCAAACCGTCACACCAGCAGACATGCTGAAAAGAGTGTGGGATGAGTTATCGTACCGCCTCGATATCTTTCGTGTTACTGCATCGGCTCACACGGAACACTTATAACTCTGTCGAATTTAAACTCTCAACTGTTATTTTTGATTTCCGATGAACAACAAGTTTGTACTTTGTTCAGTTTTCTTTAAATAGCCCTGCAAAGTTGGGATATTCATCTATGTACACACTGTATATTATATGTATATATGGAGATATGTACCATATATGTACTATAATATGTACCACATTATCATATATATTATGGAAACAAATGTGTAATGCAATAAATTTGATATTGCGGTATAATATGTAAAATAATAAGGGTAATGGTAATAATGTTAAAATAAAAATAAAATGAGGAAAATAGTTATAGATCCGAATAAAACTTAATGTTGATTTTCAATACGAGGAATGTTGATTTGTTCTGACAGAGATTTTCCTAAATATCTTGCAATCTTCTGTAAAGAAGCATGACGGTTAAAACAGAGCATCAACTACTTTTAGAATACCTGAAGTGTCAATGACTAAATTTAAACTATCATTAGATTGCATCATCATGCTATAGCAAAAGGCATAAGACTTTAGCTATAAGAGATCTTTTTTTTAAACAAACCTCATATTATAAACATTTCGCGTATTGATATCTTGTTATACCTCCAAGGTGTTGAATGGATATATCGATAGCCTTTATTAAAAACAGAATAACGTTTGATGTCCATTGCTATTACACTTAGAAATAAAACTATTAAAATTTTAATTTGTAATGCAATAATCTTAAGGATATAAGTTTAACTTAATTTACATAACAGATTAGATATATGTTGAGGCATATGAGTTGGTTTTGAGACTGATGAGAGCCTAGAAAATGGCAGCGTAGTAACAAAACCTGCTGAAAAAAATAGAGGAAAAAAATCAAATTCCCATTAACTGAAAACACTTATCAAAGTTTGCTTTGAGTTACTGAAATTAGGAAAAGTTTATGAAAAGAAAGGGGATTAAAAGTAATACTGGTTTATCTTAATATCCTCTTAAGTAGGGCATTGAAGGTTTGCGAATGAAATTTTACACGGCCTGGTAGCCATTTTAGCGTTCCAGATTAAAATCTCATCACTTCATATAAAGCACATTTATTCCTACATAAATAACGAAGAATAATTTTTGGAAACCAGCGGTAACCTTTAATATCAATTGTATTAAAGTTTCATTGGTGAATAATAAACCTTGTTGGAACTCAATGCCTTTAAATGTTTCAACTTCAGTACCACCAATCTCTTCATGTCACAATATTTTTCTACTTCTTCTTGCAAACTCAATTATTCTATAACATGCAAAACATAAAAAGACATTAAAAGAAATATTATTTTCCTTTTTCCCAGTTAAATACCAATACGAGTATGTTACAATAATTTGAAGTTAATATTCTGCAATGGCTAAATTAATATAGCTGTCTAAAGCATCATTTATCTCTGCTGCTTTAGATGAAAGGAAATATAACCGCAATGAACTGGGACTTCTTTTTGAAAAAGCGTTTTAAAGGAAATTTCATTGACATCATGACCATAAAAAAATAACAAGAATACAAAGGATTCTTGGCGAAAAAAAATTGAGGTTGATAACCATCCATTTTTATCTTATGTATTTATGAGAAGAAAAAAATATTTTTTTGAGTCTGAATTTGATGCGTGACGATGCTTACAATGTTTGCTTTTTATTCAAGAGATCACATGATGTCAAAATAAAATCAGGTAAAAGACATTATAAATTCTTATTTTTAGTTTTCAGCCGATAAGGATAATTTACGATGAAACTTTTTTCTTTAAAAAGTGGTCACAAATAGATCGGAAAATTGATTTGAATCTTGATCCTTGAGAAGAGGAAAACAATGCTAACAGGACTTTCTGAAATCTGATAGTTGCTAATTTTTAATACGTTTATCACTAAAATGTTTATACAGAATAAGTTTTCAATCACTCGTAGAAAAATCTATTTTGTTACTCCGTAATCCATGTATAAAGACTGCTCTATCATTGATGCTATGATTTTTCTGCTGTAATACTAATAAATATATTTTTATCCACTTTAGAAAGGATTTGAATTTTTTGAAAGTATTCAGAGTCTGATCGTTGTGAACCAATGTGAGAACATTTGTATGTGAAAAAGGGTGATTTTGAAGCATTAGATAATATAACTGAGGAACGAATCTACGTCTCAAGTATGAAATTTGAAATAAGATTTTTGAAAATTTTTTCAGTCATGGAAAAGTCGTTAAATATTTTTACTTATGCTCTTTAAACGAGAAAGTTCGTCACTTGTAACAAAGTAAAATTTATGAATATAACAAATAACAACAAAACTCACATATAGTAATCATATAATCGAAATAATTTTGTAAAATGAGATATAAATTATGAAATTTTGGGAATTTTGAAATACTCCTTGGTAAATTTTGCTTTAAACTAAAGAAAAGTTAATATTTGTAAAGCTTAAAGCAAAAGTACACTGTAGAAAGGAACAAATTAGAGAATAAACTTGTATAATTGCTCTACACATACCGCTGAAACATACACATACCCTGTTGATAAATTAAAAGTCTCCTATCTGGTTTCTCGTTTACCAATTAGATTATATTTTCAGAAATAACTATAGATCATTTTAAAAATACATGCATATGCATACACACACACACACACACACACACATATATATATATATATATATATATATATATATATATATATATATCAGTATCTACCAATAAGTATTTGGACACTTGTGATAGAAAAGAAAAACAAAATTCATATTCAATTGTTGGTAGAGCCTCTACGAGAGGCAATTACAGCCTCAACCCTCCGGGGAATGCTTTCCACAGGTCTTTGTATGACGGCCAGTGGTATTTTTTTCCACTCGGCTTGGAGAAGATATGTAAGTACCTTCACCGATTTTGGACGGTTATTGCACCCATTAATTCGGCGATCCAGCTCGTCCCAGAGGTTCTCGATATGGTTCAGATCTGGGCTTTAGGCAGGTTGGTCCATTCGGTTACGACCATCGTCACCCTACCAATCCATGGTGGACCTCGCAACATGACAGCTGACGTTGTCGTCCTGGAAGTAACATGGTTCCAACCCGTAAAACTGTCACAATGTAGGAAGCACACTGCCATCAAAAATAGTGCAGTCGGCGTTGAGCTTACCATGAATTGGGACCAAGAGTCCCAATCCATACCACGAAAAACACCCCCAGAATATAATTACACCTCCGCCGAACTTTACTATGGGCACAACGCATTCTGGCAAGAGGCTTTCTCCAGGCAGACGCCAGACCCAGACCCTGCCATCCGAACAGTAGAGGATGAACCTTGATTCGTCGCTCCATACAGCCCGTTTCCACTGATCTACGGTCCACTTTCGACATGCTTTGCACCACATTAACCGAACAGTGTGGGTGGACTTTGTGATCAAAGACTTTTGGGTGGCAGCACGAATTTTGCCCCATCAATTTACTTCTCTTCTCCATCCCCAATTAGATTGATTTTTATTCCTCATTTGTCAAAACGTGTTATATAGATGATCATCTAGTAGCTGTCCAGTGACCTCAATCTTTTTTTTTTCTTCGGTATATCCGCCTTTTTTTCCAACAAGTTTTCTATAGAACAAATTTGAATTTTGTACAAAGAAAAATATCACACGAAATAAAGTTTGAACATGTAAACAATTATACTGATGCAGTCTAAATTTCGGCCAATAACAGCTTATTTATGGGTATTTATATATATTTATATGTATGATATATATTTTTTTTCTGATGAAGGAGGAAACTATTATTTCATAATCTGGCCTCCTTTGTTTTACTAATTTTTTTTGCCAATTTTGGCTTTCTTATCTTTAGAATAGCGATCCGGCTGTCACTTTGAACAATTTGCTGATTTGCTAAGTTTTGTCCACATTTTCCTCAACTTCTAACGTGGTCAACTTCATCTGTAATGATCATCACCTTTGCCATTCGCATGACCCTACATAAAATATTTTGTGCCACTAAAACACACATGCATGTGATATACAATTTACCCTATAGGTACTGATTTTTCTACAAAAATCTTAGTTTTGTTCAATTTCATAATGTATTTACATTTCCATACTGCTCAACAAAACATTCTTCTAATGCTAGAAAAAAGAAATAAACGGCTGTGGGTGGTGGAAGGATAAAACTCTCCGGTATCAATTTGAGGTAAACCAAATATTGCTCTAATCCCTTCCAAATCACGAAACGTGGTTGGCCTTCTCAGTATATATATATATAAATATATAGTCTTGTTATTTATCAGCCGCTCTTTCCATAAGAATCTTTGGAGGTGGAACTCTGATCAGATTCTCCCCATTTTGCCCCAAAAACTTCCTGTCCTCAAACTTTAGATCTCGAATTACATTTCTTTGGCTACAGAACTTGAGACTCAAACACACAAAAAAGGGAATTTTGAAATAAGAAAATGGTCTACAGATGGCTTTTGGTGTTTGGGAAATCCTTAGAGATTGAATAGTCACAAATATAAAGATATGCAACGTCTGGAAAAACTATAATTTTCCTGGCACTAAGTTTTACAGACTAGCAAACCGATGCAACATGTGTAGAATTCTCATAGGAAGTAAAAAGAAAGGGTGGTGTACATTCAAAATTTGTAATGAAAGGTGGGAGCGGTAAAATCAAAAGCTGATGCACAAAGGAAAAGGGAAACTAAAGAATGGAAAAAAATAGTTAAAGGAATTTTAGAATGGAAATCTTTTTTATATACACTCAACCAACTTGTCATAACGTACAATTATTCCTTGGAGTGACCGAAAAGTATTCTATTTATGTCTTTGGCTAATTTTTACAGTTTTTTTCCATCTTTTGCCTTTTCTCCGATTGTAAGAATAATTTGCATAGCGAAACGATTTTACCTCAGTTTCAAAGAAATAAATTAAAATTAACATCAGTTGTCGCTATAAATGTAGTGTGTTTTGAAGGAAGTACGCGCCATATCCGGTATTTTTTTACTTATAACTAATAACATAGGGGAAATTTTATCGTTCATTTTATACACTTATCTTAATAGAGTTAATGATTTGAAGAAGCCGTAATTTCCTAAAATGCATGCATTTTGCTGACGCCAGATACGTGGATATGAAAATTTAAATTTTTCTCATGAGGAGAGAGATAAATTCAAATATTTCTTAAAAAGTATAAACGTCTCAATAAGCTCTAACTTTTAGAAATGTACCCAAGAAACTCTTGAATGCATCATGTATTATAACAATATTTTATATCATTATCTTAAAACACTTAAAGAAATATAAGATCCGCATTTTTCAAATGACAAAGGTGAGGTTCCTGTGGGAAGATAATGATATGATTTAGTTGCCTTCTTACCTCTGGGTGTGTCTGAAAAGAAAAGCGTCCAAATTTCGATTCCCTCGGGGAAGCTTATATCCCTACACAAGTAAACTAGCTGAATACCCATGCTTCGCTACGAAGTAGATACATTAAATTAAATACAACGGCCAATGTATGTAATTAATGCCATAAAAATATATTTATAATGAATACAATGGTCAATGTATGCAATTAAAGCAAAAAAGATATATATATTTATAAAAAAATCGCAACGGATATTTTTATAGACAAAATAACGTAGAAAAAAATATTCAAATTAAATATAACGGTTAATGTAAGCAATTAATTTGTATGTTTAATATCCATAAAACATACTAATTTGAATTAAATTCTTAAAAAACTTCCATCTCAATTAGCCTAGTGGTTAGATTTTATCTTTTACCGTATTTTAATATTGTTTTTCCTCAATTTATTTCGTTGCCATGCACGGGACGCAAAATTAATTTGAAATCCCAAGAAAGAAAAGAAATCACGTGATCGGCATTTAATAAATTAAATTCTAAAAATGAATCTTTAAAAATTACCCAAAAATAATAAAAGGGAGGTAAAAGTTCGAAAAAATTGCGTTTCACAGAAATTTTTAGAATCTTTCTCGTGGTATAAATTTTATAAATCTCAAATTACTATTTTAAATGCAAACTTAAAAGAATGTTACAAAAACAACTAAAAAATTTAATTTTTAAAAAAATGTAAGAAGAATTTTTCAAAAATCTCACAGTGCACCCCTACACAAAAAGAAGAATCGCCATGAAAAATGTCAGCCCTATTGGTCCAGCGGTTTGGTCTGTGCGTTGTCTGTCAGTCAGTCAGTCAATCACTCACGAACTGTTTTATATATATAGACTAGCTGAAAACCCGCACTTGCTACGGAGTACATTCAAATTGAATACAACGGTCAATGTATGCAATTAATGCCAAAAAATATAAATATATATATATTTATAATAAATACGACGATCAATGTATACAATTGATGTAAAAATAACATATTTATAAAAAAATCGTAAGGGATATTTTTATAGACAAAATAATGTCCAATCGTCTGCCGCATTAGCAAGAAAAAAATATTTTTTTGTCTATTTAGTTTTTATGCACGTGACGATAAATTTATTTAAAGTACCAGAAAAAGAAATCACGTGATCAGCATTTAATAAATGAAATTCTAAAAAATTAATCTTTAAAAATTCACCAAAAATCAGAAAATGGAGGTAAAGATTCGAAAAAGATCTCATTTTGAAAGAATTTTTTATGATCTTTCTCGTGATATAAATTTTATAACCCTCAAATCATTATTTTAAATGCAAACTTAAAAAAAGTTACAAAAACAGCCTAAAAATTTAATTTTAAAAAATCTAAGAAGAATTTTTCAAAAATCTTTCTTAGTGCACCCCTACACAATAAGAAGAATCGCCATGCAAAATTTCAGCCCTTTAGGTCCAGCGGTTTGGTCTGTGCGTTGTATGTCAGTCAGTGAGTCAGTTACGGAACTGTTTTATATATATAGATAAACAAATTATAAATGGGAGGATGTGTAGCAAAGTGGTCATCATAGTTTTTTTTAAAGCGGGAGGGGAATATTCTCCGTGTACTTTTGGAGAGAAGTAAGACACATCTGATAAAAGTTTGTTAGAGACGAGTTGAGAGCAACGAGAATCCAAATGCTTGAAAATTTTTGTAGTGTCGCTGAAGTCACTGACGATGAATTCACAAACAAACAGACGGTGTTATTCTATTTAGACAGGACAAACTACGAATTACAAACATCACATTTGCATTCAAACATAAAAACACATGACTTTAACAGCTAAAAACTCAGACTTTTACGAAAGTCATACTATACTAAAAGTTAAACATACTCGAACGTTCCCCGGCGTTCTACTGCTCCCGCATTTAAAAAATCTACGAAGTCGAGAGAGGGGAATCTCTTCACTTCGCTTCCAGTGCGAAAAGGCTGGGAGGAGATTGGTTACATGACAATTTTATTTTCGAAAATTTATCGGCATTATTTGGCTGGAAATGTGTATTTCGGGGGACCTTTTTTGCATTAGAAATACTAATACAGACTTAAAGCAGAACATTTTTATGGTTTCAATTGTAAAGAGAGGAAAAAAGTTTACAGTGAGAAACACAAGTTAAATTTTAATAGTCATTAAATTGTTTTAAGTTTTCTGGTTAATTAAATACCCTTCTCACGCATGAGTTTTTTGACTGGAAGAAAAATCAGAAAGCAGTAGAGAGAAATTTAATACCTCGAGTTAAAATATTTGTGCTACTTTTTTTTCTCGCGGCTATTCTTTCTCTCAAGAAGTTCTACGGGCTTTATTAGAATAACAAATAGAAAAATGGAGGTAAACGTAACTGGTTTCATTTCAGGTGGACGCAAGTGATAGTTAATCACAGCTAAGTAGTATATAAATCTATGTCAGGAAGCTAAAAGAAAGAGGGGTTTGCGGTTTTAAAATGAGATCACCACCTTGCTGTAAATTGAACTCTAAATAAGCATTCTAATTTACCCAGGTAAATAAAACAACTAAACAATTCTTAAAATGTCTAAATGGCTTAAATGGGTTTTTAATTTTTTACGAGGCTTTCAGCTTGAATAGATATGACTGATATTTTATTTAATAAATTACTTACACACACACACAGATATATATATATATATATATATATATATATATATACATAAATTTAATAAACATGATTGATATTTATTAAATAAGTTTTGTGTGTGCGTGTCTGTGCGTGCATGCATGTTATAATTTATTGTATGTGTGTATTTATTTTAATGACAGTTTGAACTCTGCTTTCAAATGTGGGCAAATTAACTGAAATATCTGAAATCTAAAATTCTAATATCTAAAATCTACCTTTTTACACATAGAATCTAGCTGAGAATGTTTTCTTTTTCAGGATAAATTTTACAATCAAGAGAAAATAGTGGCAAAAAAAATATATTATAAAGAAACCTTGATTACATTTTACTTAAATGTTAAAAGAGAAACAAAATTAATAATTAATCAGATATCGGCTTCATTCACTTCCTCATTCGCATTCCTTTTCGATGTCAGTACTCTATATTTACACTTTTAAATTATCAGAAGAACATAACTACTTATTTTTATTCGCTCAATTGTTATATAAAATTGCAAGAGGATCTCCTTTTCTGCTGTTACGCATTTGGGGATTTAAGATCCCCTATTCATCTGCAATAATACGCATTCTGAATAAATATTCATGTAAAATATTTCTGGATTCAAGCAAGTGCAGCGCATTTTAGTAATACGTTTGGTTTCGTCTTCAATCCAAAGTTTTTCTAATAGGGTGCAATTAAAATGTATTGATTATCTTGAGCACAACAAAACTAGTTTGTAGTTCTAAAAAACAATGACCAGAATTTTTTAAACTCTATTAGTCAAAATTTTCTAATCTCATTAGGTGTAATTAAGTTTCATATTTACATTTGAAGTTCATAAGAATCTTTAAAAGAACGTTTAAATCCCTACTTAAAATTTACACTATAAATTGGTTTAAGCATGAAATCACAGATTACTACTTGCGTCATGAGGATACAGCAGTGTCAGCGAAGTTCGAATAAAATAACATCGTTTGTAAGGTAAGATGTTTAGCTTTAAAGATTTGTCCCCACTCAAACTGGGCAATTTCAAGTTCCTTTGTACTTAGTAATGAAGTTCAAAACAGATACGTATAGATACATCTTAAAGATTATTTGCATGGGGAAGAGTTTCCTTTTGCAGAAATATTTTTAGGGAAGAATTATTTCTAATTTCCACTCTACTAAAATCAATAAACTAAATTCGCATTTTGATAAAATTCTGGAATTAAATTTCAGTCCTCTTTATTAGGTAAGAAACTGTCCCTTTAGCAAACATGAGAAATTCCGTACAAAATTTCACTCCGTTTGATTTAGACAGTTATCAATCTGAAGCATGCCCAACGGCACATACGTATTTTTAAAGTGTGCCACATCTGGCGCGAGTTCTAAAACTCCAGAAGGAAATATTCTTATGATTGCTGTTTTAATTACCATCCAATTTCTAGATTTCACTCAAAAATATGAAGCATCCTCCCTCTCACAAGAGATTATACTTATAGTTTAGATCAAGGGTTCCTAACCTTCTGTTAAGAACCTTCTGTTGTCCTAACCTTCTGTTAGGGGCGCGGTGGCCCCGGTTGGCAAAGCAGTCGAGCCAGTGATCTGAGGGTTGCGGGCTCGATGCCGGTCGCTGACAAAATTCACCGCCATGTTCACTAATGGTAGCTGGTGCACGAAAACTCTGTCGTGGCTGCTATGTCCTCCAAGTTGTCAAATTTACCTCTGGAGGTGCGGGGTCAAGTCCGGTCTCGTCACTTGACTCGGTTCTAAGATACGAGACCGGCTTGTAGGGGGTAATGCTGGCCACCTATACGGTGCCCACTTAAATGAATGGCCAGCAGTCTAGCCCTTTACTGAGAACAAAGTCATAGCCATTCTTTTGGGCATTTGTAATAAAAATTTAAAAAACCTTCCGTCTTAACCTTCTGTTGTCCTAACCTTCAGGGACCACTTGTTAAAAACTATCTCTAATGGGGGAATATCTTCCAACCAATCCTATTAGAGACAAAAATGGGATTTTTTTTATGAATAAACAAACTATTTGGGATAAATAAATTTAAGAAAAGTTCCAATTAAACTTAATAACAATAACGAATATAATGTAACAGAAAACTTAATAGCAAACATAAAAGCCTGCGAAAGCTTAAAAATGAACGAGATCTTTCAGAATGTATTTTCTTTACTAGCTATAAAATTGCTGTGATGCTGCGTAAAGGTTGTGAAGATTCAAGCCCGTGTCACAGAAAATACATTATTTTCTGTGCTGAAATTTTTAAACCGAACAAAGGTTTTTTTTCGTTCTCAAAACGTCAGAAGAAAGCGGAAGAAACAGAATTTTTCAGAAATTGACTCAACAAAAAAATTGTGAACTAAGCAATTTTTAATTCCAGTTTTAAAAAATTATTTAAGTTCGCGGTCATTTTAAAACGATGAAACCAATTTTTTTTATCACTCCTGACCTCGTGGACATCTTGGTTTCTCTAGGGCCGTCTGTTAGGGACCACTGGTTCGGAAGAAGTTATTGAATCTATATATAACATTTTTATATATATAGAAATGAATGTTTGTTTGTTTGTTTGTTCGTATTTTATGCGCTGCCGTACCGTTCATCCGATTGCGATGAAACTTGGTTAACTTATTGCTTGAACTTGCGAGAAGGTTATAGACTATTTTCATCCCGCTACGACGTTCCATTCCTGAATTATCAATGGATATTTTTGTTCAAAGCCATTGTAACATTTCATTGTTGCCAATTAAATTTTAACATTTCCGTAAAAATAAATAGGCATGAATTAAAAACGTGATTTATTCATATATTGGCGCATGCAAGAATGAATTTGATATATTATTTTCATATACGTGAAACACGTGCGTTTAGCCTTGACGCGATGATTTATATAACTGAAGTGACATTGAAACATAGCAGATGATTTAGTTTTGAGAAAGAATTATAATCATGAAATACGTGTATATTATAATTAAGAAAGTCTGAAAGTAGCATTGAAACGTAGCAGACAATTTAGTTTTGAGCAGAAGTAAGGGCAAAATGTCAAAGATTATTGAGAAATGAGCAATGTGATGGAAAAAAAAAACAGAAGATCGCAAAGCCAACAAAATTCGAAATGCAGTTAGACGACCACAAGAATCTGAAGAAAAAACATTCCCAAGAGCTCGAAGGCAACAGAATTCGAATTGTAGTGATCCGAAGCAGTGAGACTGATGAAGAAACTTTTAACGCGTTGAACATACGATCGTCTTCAAGCTTCAACATCGAAAGGAGAGGAAAGCGATGAACAACGACAGCACCGACAACAAACTAATGCTATTTGCTACCGCAAAAGAATTTTAGCGAAAACTTTAGAATATCATAACATGAGGCTAATCATTAAAAAAAAATAACAGAAACTGAATCCCGAGCGAAGCCGGGTAATACATTTAGTAATCTATATATTTAAGTTGCAAAGCCGATTCTTTGGGCAGTCCGTGAGAGAAAACTACTGCATCAATTTACTTCATTTTGGTCTTAAATGAAAGATTTTAATCTATATATGTGTGAAATTTAGTTTTGCAACAGCAATTTCTATTAATTAGAGGTAATTTACAATCAAAAACTGATTTTTGCGCATGCTCAGTGACCTGGCTTTAGATATTCACTAAGCACGAGGTCGCATAAACACGTTAATTTGTTTATTCAGAGGAATCTCTCTTGCTCTCCCTCTGCCATGTTTATTTTTAATTATGTTTGTGAGATATAGAATTAAACTTGACAGAAATTGTTTATTTCGCTCTGTTGAGTAACCATATTTCTTTTTATTGGGTTCAATAGTAATTTTTTATTTGTATTTTTCTCTTCTTAATGTTATGGTTTTCTTCATTTGGCAATGATGTTTTGAGTATAATTTTTGTATTAGTAAATTTATTTATTATCTAGCCGTCATGTTTTGACGAGTAACAACTAGTTTCTGTTACTTTTTGAATGTAATGTCTGTTTAGACTCAAAATTAGAATAATTTTGAAACATCACTTATAAAAAATGCATAATGCTTTGAGAAATGTTCAAATCATATATTTTATGAAATAGGTAATGTTACAGCATTTATTTCAATCTCTTCGGTAAAAAATCTCTGATAACTAGTTTTAGTACATATTTTAATTTTTCCGCAGCAACATTTCTATGTATGTCCTATTATCGAGTTATTTATCGAAGATAATATAATTTAAAAACTAAAAAAATCATTAAAATCGTATTGACATTTGTTTTTTTACAAAAAATATCTTTTATTATTATTTGTTTAAACACTTCCTCCTAGTATTTTTAAATAATGTGATTCAAATTATATATAAAATTCAATCAATATAAAGTAAAAGAGTGTTTAAATTATGCAATGGTGGTATACTATAAAAAACTGAAAAAGTTGAAGCTAACTAGAATTAGGAAATTAAAATACTATAAGTTAGAATATTAATCTATATATATAAAACAGTTCCGTAACTGACTCACTGACTGACATACAACGCACAGACTAAACCGCTCGACCTAAAGGGCTGAAATTTTGCATGGCTATTCTTCTTATAGTGTAGGGATGCACTAAGGGAGATTTTTGAAAAATTCTTCTTAGATTTTTTAAAATTAAATTTTTAAGCTCTTTCAGTAGCTTTTTTAAAGTTTGCATTTAAAATAATAATTCGAGGGCTATAAAATTTATATCATGAGAAGGACCAGAAAAATTCCTTTAAAATGAGATCTTTTTTTAATCTTTACTTCCATTTTCTGATTTTTGGTGAATTTTTAAAGATTAATTTTTAGAATTTAATTTATTAAATGCTGATCACGTGATTTCTTTGTCTGGTAGTTTAAATTTATCATCACATGCATAACAACTAAATAGACAAAAAATTTTTTTTTTCTTGCTAATGCGGCAGACGATTGGACATTATCCAAAAAAATATTAAAAAAACAGTAAAAGATATATTCCTCAAACTGTACTATATTAACTGTACTAGATTCTTTAGTATTCTATTAGATTTAATTTGAATATTTTCTTCTACATTATTTTGTGTATAAAAATATCCGTTCCGAATTTTTTATAAATATATTTTTTTGTCTTTTTTTTACTTCAATTGTATACATTGACCGTTGTATTTAATTTGAATGTACTCCGTAGCGAAGTGCGGGTTTTCAGCTAGTCTATATATATAAAACAGTTCCGTAACTGACTCATTCACTGACTGACATACAACGCACAGAACAAACCACTGGACCTAAAAGGCTGAAATTTTGCATGGCGATTCTTCTTATAGTGTAGGGGTGCACTAAGAAAGATTTTTCAAAAATTCTTCTTAGATTTTTTAAAATTAAATTTTTAAGCTGATTTTTTAACTTTTTTTACGTTTGCATTTAAAATTATACATTGAGGGTTATAAAATTTATACCACGAGAAAGATCATAAAAATCCCTTTAAAATGAAATCTTTTTCGAATCTTTACCTCCATTTCGTGATTTTTGGTGAATTTTTAAAGATTAATTTTTAGAATTTAATTTATTAAATGCTGATCACGTGATTTCTTTTTCTGGTACTTTAAATAAATTTATCGTCACGTGCACAACAACTAAATAAACAAAAAATATTTTTTTTCCTTGCTAATGCGGCAGACGATTGGACATTATCCAAAAAAATATTAAAATACAGTAAAAGAAATGTTCTACCAACTGTACTATATTAGCTGTACTATATTCTTTAGTATTCTTTATATTAGATTTAATTTGAATATTTTCTTCTACATTATTTTGTCTATAAAATTATCCTTTACGATTTTCTTAATATATATGTATATATATATATATATATTTTACATCAATTGTATACATTGATCGTCGTATTTATCATATAATATTTATATATATATATATATATATATATATATATATATATATATATATATATATATATATATATATATATATTTGGCATGAATTGCATACATTGACCGTTGTATTTAATTTGAATGTACTCCGTAGCGAAGTACGGGTTTTCAGCTAGTCTATATATATAAAACAGTTCCGTAACTGACTCACTCACTGACTGACTGACTGACATACAACGCACAGACCAAACCGCTGGACCTAAAGGGCTGAAATTTTGCATGGCGATTCTTCTTATAGTGTAGGGGTGCACTAAGAAAGATTTTTCAAAAATTCTTCTTAGATTTTTTTAAATTAAATTTTTAAGCTGATTTTTTAACTTTTTTTACGTTTGCATTTAAAATTATACATTGAGGGTTATAAAATTTATACCACGAGAAAGATCATAAAAATCCCTTTAAAATGAAATCTTTTTCGAATCTTTACCTCCATTTCGTGATTTTTGGTGAATTTTTAAAGATTAATTTTTAGAATTTAATTTATTAAATGCCGATCACGTGATTTCTTTTTCTGGTACTTTAAATAAATTTATTGTCACGTGCATAACAACTAAATAGACAAAAAAATATTTTTTTTCTGGCTAATGCGACAGACGATTGGACATTATTTTATCTATAAAAATATCCCTTACGATTTTTTTATAAATATATATATTTTTTTCTACATTAATTGTATATATTGATCGTCGTATTTATTATAAATATATATATATATATATTTATTTATTTTTTTGGCATTATTTGCATACATTGACCGTTGTATTTAATTTGAATGTACTCCGTAGCGAAATGCGGGTTTTCAGCTAGTAAACTTATATGGATACTTAAAATAAACACTTATATAATACTTGATAAGCACTTGACAAGCGTCTGTATTGATTATTTGCACAAACTTCTTTTCTTTCGCGCTATATTTACCTCGTAACATATAAATATAATTACTGTTTTTAATCCGCATCTCTTGCATTTGTTTAGCATTCAGTCAAAGAAGAACTATGCACATAGTTTGGATCAATGGTATTATCCATTTAATTTTTTAAACAAAATTTAATTTTCCGAACCCGTAATAGTATACTCTTAAATATAAAATAAACATCCTAGAAAAATCCAGTTTGGTGGCATTCAAATCTGTTCGCTGGCACAATTTATTAATAGACGTATTCACTGTATTATACAAGACATATACGCCGAGTTTCAAAAATTTTCGTTTACTTTCGATTCACTACGTGACAAAGTAAGGTATTCTAATTACATAGAGTTTCAAATAGCTGAATAAATTGTGGGGTTTTAAATAAGAAATCAAAATTAAGCAGTTCAGCATGCCAGACAAAAAGCCATAATAAGAATAAATTAATAAAGATCTTAAACTTTATACTCTTTTTTATTGGCAACACTCATATGAATATTTATGTTCCCAAATCCAGTATTATATACCCCACGCATATTCTATTAACGCTGAGGAATAAATAGAAATTTGAAACAAACTGTAGTATGATGAGGTAATTAATAACTGGTATAGCTTACTCAAAAGTTAATCTAGAGATAAAAAAAATATTGCGACAGTTTCTCTGAGAGACGATTTTATGTGTCCCCTCCACCACCTAAAAATAAAAACATTTACATAAAGTGGCTTCCACTATAACAAAATGTGGAAGCAAACTTCATTGCACATTCTTTTCCTTAATAGCATTTTTTTGGCTGTTTGACGAAAGAGTTTGCGCTTTCTCTATTGTAGATATATGATCCCATATATGGTCATTAAAGTAACCTCAGAAAAATTTGCTGTAATTATCGAAATTATGGATTTCTCTGCTTTCACCTGATTTTAATCATAGGTCCTCCCCTTGTTTAATAACATTTTACAGTTTTTGCAGTAAATGTCTCATTTCTGTCTGCATTTTGAAGTATTGGTCAATGTTTAAAGGCAGGGAGAAGCGGGGTTGAGACAACGAGTATTTTTGCGGTTTGAGAAAAGAGACGAAATAATCAACTGTCAATTACTTCTATAATAATTTTAGTGATGCATTGGAGAGTAGAACTATTTTCTTCTTTCTTGAAGTTAAAAATATTACGATTGTATATGATGAGATAATTTCAATAACACTGTACAAAATTCCTATTTTAAATAAAGGAAATTGTTCAAAGCAGTTGAAAATTTTTATTATACTATAACAAACTAATATACTTTATGATACAAATATTTAAATACATGCCGGTGGAAAAAAATGGTGGTGGAAAAAAAACTCAAAATATATTATAAATAATTTTAGTTTTTTATCATTCTATCCATAAGGGCCGTAGCCAATACAATTCAAATAAATTTTATACTTTTATCCCAGTAGGATTCAAAAACAAGCAAGGCAATTATTTCGGTTAAGCTAATCCCACAACGAGTACTATTTTCTGTCATAAGTCTAACGAATGTGATTAAGTCCATTCCATCTTCAACACTACCTGACTGAGCACTGAATTAAGAATTATATCTTTTTTTACCATGTTTTTATTAACTCGCTTTCTTGTTTGTGTGTGTGTTTGTCCAGTACAAATCTTGCAATTGATTTTTAACTAACTTCCCGACTAGCTAGACATTTGAAACTTTTAGAATAGCTCAGAAACGATGACAATGTGCATTCTTTTAATACTTTTAGCCATATTTAAGTAGAATTGAATTCCTTTCCAGTTAATTTTGTTTTGTAGAATGGTGCAGTCATTTATCGGCCGGGATGAGAATGGAAAGTTAAACGCAAATTAACTTCCAATTCCCGAGCTAAATGATTGATTACGCATTTGATACCTCTTTAATACGCATTTGATCATTTTCTTTCAAGTTGATGGGATAATTCATCAAGAAAATTTTTAAAAAGTATTTATTAATACATAGAATTGTCAAGTTTATTTGATTCAACAGAAAATTTAAAAACGTGGTATATAAAAAGTTCTTTTTATCTTGTAATTATTAATTGCTCTTTAGTGAGTTGTTAAATCCCAAACAAAAGTTTTTGTTAATTTTTCTAAAAATTTAATTGCTTTGGGAAATATAGGGTTTCATTTTAATGGAACACCTAAATACATATCTTCACTTTACCTGCACTTTACTGCACTACCTTCACTTAAAGGAATTCCTGAAAAGGATTAAGTTTTGAAAAGGCTGATAAAATGTGATGCATGGAAAGGATATATTAAATCCTTTTTCATCTGAATAAAAGTAGAGGGGATTTTAGCGGCTTTTAGTGCTTTCAGTACAGTAGAAGCTCATCGGTTTTAGTAAAATTTGTCCCATATGGGTTCTATTCACATAGTTCTAAAATGGAAATATTTATAAGTTATAGCCTGATCGTTAAAAACTTGAACAAAGATAAACTATGAATTTCGAATCAATTTTTTGGAAACTAAATATTTCTTCCATTCGATCCCTTCTCGACTACAATGCTGTTGATTAAACATACATTGCGAAGTCATTCTCAGGTACTTTTTTCTTATTAGTTTTGATTCTTTGTAAGGAATAGGTGAAATAATTTCACAAGAATTTGACATTATACTGGTTACTCGCTGTAGTTGAATCGCCTTTTTTCACAAAGGCCTGTCTTTTATTTAGCGACTTATCATGAAACAAAAGGTATAATTTATTAATACTGTAATTTGAATTACTTATATGTATTCCTGACAATTCCTGAGAAAAATCCTTAATGCGAACATTCTAACTTGTGTTCCATTGTTTGGTCAACAGTATTTTTGTATATCTCAACCACTTAATGGAGAGCAGTTTGGCACACTGAATGAACGAACGGCATTCTCTACTCATAAAGTAGAGGGATAAACTCTTAAGAATTTTTCTTGTGTTCTATGCAAAGTGTTTTATAGTATATAATAGGACTTTCTTATTTTTGAATAGAATAATTTATTTTTGTTCTCCAACTTAATATCCATACGTCTATGTTTACATACTATTCCTACGTCTTTGGTGGGATATATCAGATTATTACCTCTAGAAACGTCTATTAAACTTACGTAATATGTGTAAGAAAGAAAAGCTAGAAGCCCATAAACTGTTCTTTAAAAATTTAAAAATGATTTGTGCGAGGACATCTTATTACAACTTCTTTGATAAGTTAAAAATTACGTAGCAGTTATCCGAGATCATTCAATTTTAGTTATCCCTCTTGTACTCTGACATATACTATCCAAAATTTTAAAATGCAAAATCAGCGTATGTATTCAATCTTAATTTTTTTTAAATCCTTCGAAATTATTAAAACAGTCGTGTACAAGAACTTTCTACTTATACTTATGTGCTTTGTTAAAAATTGATAAAAATATTTAATGAGATAGAAAATTTAAATGGGTATAGGCTACTGAACTAGATTTTCGACTAAGAACTATAACTTATGTAAAAATAATTCTGAAGAAAAAATAATTTGGTAAAATACCTTTTTTTAAAATTTCAACTAAATGAACGTTATTTATAAGGAATTTTTATTGAAATCCTTAAAAAGAAAAACTCATTGAGTTCAGTCTATTCATAAACGATTTTGTGACTTTTTTAATGGAAAGAGGGTTTGTGCCTTTATGCATGAGAGCTCCTAAAATATCGTTCCGTGGCTCCAAAGCACGAGCACTTTATTCGACTATCACCACGAGATGATATGTTGGTTAAATTTTAAACATTCAGTTCAACCACAAAATAATTGAATATCGGCAGCCAAAATATTATTATTCTTACAGTGTAATATGAATTTATCGAAGTTTGCAAACTTTTATATCAGGAGCGGGAGCTGAATATTGTGCAGATTGTTATTTCTCTTTAAACTGCTGGGAAGAACTATGTTGACATAGGGACTAGTAATAAAAACGCTTCAGAATACATTCAATTACTCAAATTGAATAGCTAAAAAAGTCTTCAATAAAATATCGCAATCCTTCATGACTTACGAGAAACCAATATTCCTCCTAATATATGAGTAATTAATTAGTTGCAAAGAGGTCAATTTTGCAACTGTTTCAAGGAAAAAAGAAACTAAAATTAAGAGGATAAGAAATTAAGTTTTAATTTGTTGCAGGAATCTCCTTTCGTGTCACAAAGGAGGACTCGTGATTCTACTTCACTTGCTTTCTTCTCTTTCTTACAAAACCCGTTAACTCACGTGGCTCTCCACGTGTTTCTTTCGGATATGAAAGAAAAGGCAGTTTTCAGAGTTACATATACGCGTTTCAATTACTAAAAAGCAAGAAGTAGTTCAAATATTATTTCCTTATAGAATACAAGGTGAAATTACTCAGCATCAACAGGGATATATATTATAAATCTTTACTCATCTAGAGGAAAGAAAAAAAATGATAATTTTAATATTCTAATCTAGGAAAAAAGGAAATGTCTGAATTCGGAATGCAGTAGGAGAAACCGAAAATCAAACTAAGCAGAAAGCTGTTAAGGCTGCTATGTACTAACCCCATTGGATTCGCTCACCTCAATGTTAACCTATGGAGAAAATTTGTCCACGGATTGCCTACTTAAAGTTTTTTTTTAAATTGTACTCCGTCAAAGAAAAAGAAATTTTACATTTGTGTACATTTTTCGCTTTTTTTAAAAAAATGCAATTAATATTTTAAAATTTAAATTATTCGGGGAAAATCTGGTCTATTGTGTTTTAAACGCTCATAAATTCCTTCGGTGGACGAAATTTATAAAATGAATCCTATAGCGCTTTGCAGAAAATTTCAGGCTATCTGACAATACCAATTTTATTTGATTATCAGCATTTATGTACCTGTAAATAGTTGACAAAAATATATTTAAATAAAAAATTGGGGGCAGCGCTTAACCCCCCTATAGAGAGAGTCATTACAATCCCTCAAAATGTCAATCCTAAGGGGGGTGACATTCTCGAACTTTCAACGTGACTCTTCCCATCACAAGAGTCTGCAAGAAGAGAAAAAGGGAAATACGATTTATTTCTTAGTACATAGCAGCCTTAAATCCTTGTTTCCTACATGCTATTTAAATGTTACACATACCTTTAATTGGCAAATTTTAATTTTCACATCATTTCTTCCTTTATTTAATTATATCTAAGCATTTTCAAAATTCAAACCTTCTGGCGATCAGTTCGTGAAATCCTTACCCTAAATTAGAAAGGAAACAGAAAGATTAATTTTTAAAAACTACAAACGTTTATGCCCTTTTTCTGTTGATACTATATTTGTTCAGCCTAGGTCGTCGGGTCTGATTTAGAGACAGCCTCATTTATTATAAATATGCGCAATTGAAGTTATCCACCATCCTCGAACTATGACGTAGATTCTTCAAATATTTTGAAAAAACTTTTTCAAAATATTTAACTACCTCGTCTAATTCAGATTATTCGAAAAAATTCAACAAAACTTCGTTCGCTTTTCTCCGATAGGTTTATAAATCTTTATAATCCATGGGCCCCTTCTACAAAGGGAAAAATTACGGTGAACACTAATGAAAACCTCCATCTTAGACCGGAGGCCTACTAATTAAAAATCTATTGGTACCTATGACACAGTGTATGCGATAAATAAGTAAATGACGGTCACTCTGGTAATCTGCCGATGCAGGGTGCGACAGAATGGACTCCCGCATTTCTGAAGGTCACTGGTAAGGAAATGGTGGAGGTAGCGTGCCACCAGTGCTGGCAACAGTTTGGGCTGATTTTTCAGTTGTCAGTAGACACCATGAGTTGGTCCGGTGAACAACGAGGTTTCGCTATCGAGGCGTTCTTTAAAAACAATGATTCCTTAACCACGACACATAGAGCATTTAGGACGCGTTTCGGGCTTTATGCAACTGATGCCGTTTCTGATCGAAAAACAATCCTGCTATAGGTTTCAAATGTGAGAGCATATGTGTCTGCCAAGGAAACCAAGTAATCGTCCTCGGAACATTAGAACACCTGAAAATGTGCAACGAGTCCATGAGTCCACTATTCGTTAGGAGGTTGCCACCATTTCTCCAGAGATGGCTAACAGAGTGATTGCAAAACTTTACAGAACAGCTTTCGCAGTGCATCGCAAATAAAGAACGTCAACTGAGTGATGTTATTTTCAAAACCTAGTGTTAGAGAAACTAAATTACAAACACTTTTCATAAAGTTTTTTCTGTAAATTGTTTCGTTCGTTTTTTATTACCCTTTAAAACGTGGGAGACCATTCTGCCGCCTAATAGACATCTATTTTAAATTTCAAAATCTGTCTTCCCTGCCATTGTCTTCACGGATTGTGTTTAATTGTGAATCCTGCAAAAGTGACTAATAAACCAAACTTTGTAACTAATAGTTTTTCTTTTTATATATACTAATGAGGAGGCACTTGTTATGAGATATTCGCCTTTTGTTATTCATCGAAGTCTTGCTGACTACTTGATTATGGGAGCACCATTTAGGTGAACCAACATTGCTCCCTATGGGGGGACAACATGATAACGAACTAGCCTAATTCGGAATCGGAACCCAAAACCACTGAGTGGAAGCTCACGACGTTAACCATTACAACATGTGGACGGCAAAGTATTCATAAATTACAGCGACCACAGCTTTCGCTTATACGCCTTGTTCAAACTGACAACTGGAAGCTACGTAGTAATACCTGTACTCGCAGCCGAGGGTTGATTTCCCAAGTTCGGTGACATTTTTCATTCATGTAGGGCCAGGGATGCCGGATGGACAGTGCAGATCCGCCATCCACATGTGGACGACAAAATGCAACTAAAAGTAAATAACCAGAATCAAATATTGTGAATTTGTCTTTTTCTACCGCACTTTTATACTTTTTCTCCCATGTGAAGCAATATAATCAAAAGATGACTATATCGATATTACGAAAATGTTGCTGCAATTAAAGATTTTGAATTCTTCATTCTGGGAGAAACTTTATTCATATCTTTTTTATGGCACTCCGTATTATAATTCACGGCATCCAGTACAGTGTTGAATTCAGTTGTTGTTTAAAAATAACAAAATCTGTTCCCTAAAGCATTCAGTATAATAAATTTCTGTGGGCATAATTTGCTCGGTAATAAACACTGAACTGAATTAATGTTATAGTAGTCAGCTTTTGTTCGTTAGAAATTTGAGGAAGCTTTTAAAGTGTTTGCGTCAAAGATGCATGGCAGTATGCTTAGATCCTTATTCAATTTATGATTTTTTTTAAAGAGAGAATATGAAACCATTCTAGTCTCACGAAGCGAATCACAGATGAAAGAAACCTCAGACAAACAATGTTTGAATTTGAAAGATTTCTTTTCCCTATAAACTCAGTCACTCGACAAACTAGATGAAACGAGGAGGTAAATTGTAAACAAACCTGCACAAACACGTGACGGTAAAAATAACTTCTTCATTCACAACCCACGAGATCGTTTGGCTGCTGGGCAATTGTAAGGAGACTTTCCTCTAAAAGTAACGTGTGCAGTCAAAATAGCCGCTTGAGAGTGAGGAAGGAAGACAACCTTGAGATCTAAAACGGGAAGCCGTTGACCGCTAAAGAAAGCGTTTTGTGAGGGTCATGTTTGTTTATCAGCGTGACAGTTATAAAAGCCGTTGATTAATTTGCTTTGGCCAGTACTGTTTTCTTTCCTCGTGCTTTTATTTCTACTGTTTTTGTTTCTCTTAAGAGATAAATTATAAAGTGGTGAATAAAATAAAGCGTTAAATGCGAATGAAAAAGATTGGAGTGATTTTTGAGGTATAAAAAGTTACAGAAGAGATACACAATTAACCAAAATGTAGATAGTTAGTCTTGTGACAGATCTCTGGGTTTCGAACTGGATGGTGCTTAGTTCGAATACCGACGAATGTCATTAAATACCTTCGTGTCTAGGCCGGATATGGGCACGTTAAATCCGTAGACTGGAAGGTCCTTTCACGATATCAGTGGGAGGGGAAAGGTGAGAGCCCTCCAGATGTCACCCCTGTGGGTGTTCTGAGGTGGCACCAGGGGGGAAAATGTTGACTCACCTGTAAGGTGCTGACATATAAAATGTAGTCAACAATTTCCTCGGTTCCGTGCGAACGTCTCAGACAAAGTACCTCCGCATTAGCCAAGCAAAAAAAAATTACGACAGGACTATCGTGTTAACAGAAGCGCCTAAACTCTCTGCAGGGCAAACTATCAAGAAATATCAGTCTAAGCAAATTGTTTAAAAATTCGAAGTAGGACATTTCAATGAAAGTCTTAAAATAAATAAATAAAATATCACATGTTTGCTACACATGCAAGCTGTGATAGCATGTCAAAACTTGTATGAAACGACAGACACACAAAGAAATAAATGTAATTTAAAGAATTAGATAAAAATTGAGGAACGAATCTGGAACTAAAAGAAAAAAATGGTTCTAGTTTTAATTTATATGTTGTTAGACAAAACTGGACAATCATTGCAATGTGAAGCGTCTTGTTGCAGATGTTACAAAAAGCCCAATTAATAGTTTCAAAATTATTTGAGATTATTCAGTAAACTATGTTTGATCAGTGGGTCTAAGGGTAAGGTTCAAGAATTTCTTGAGGATTGAAGATGAGATCTTTCTTTGAAGAGAATTTTTTTCATTTAATTATGCATCTAATGAGGTAGAAAAAAATCGCGTTATAAAAATGATAGTTTTCCACTGAGGTTATATTGTCACAACTTTTGTTTGCTTGCTCCGTTGGAATTTCTTTCAAGTAATAAACAGTATCAAGTTGGTCCAGTTTTGTCTAACAACATATAAATAAAAACCAGAGCAATTAAACATTAAGCAATGTATAATTTTAGACTACCTATTGTGCTATGGTAGGATTTGCCCTCTTGTTTCAAAATATTACTCTTTCGCTCCGAAAAACCAATCAACCTACCATACTTATCCAGAATTACCAAAAAGATTTATTTCTATTTTGTGCAACCTACCGTTTTGAGCGGGCACACTTAATATAGTTATACAACAAATGTACAACACAAAATAGGGATACTCTCATACTACTCTCCCTCCCCCCTCAACCCCACCACGAAAAAAAAAAATCTACCTCACATCTGTCGGTAGAAAAATTTTCAAAACTCCAATAAATTTATAATTATTTTTTAAATGATAAACTTTAATTGAAAATTCGTCATTTTATAAGAATATAAAAAGAAGAAATAGTTTTAACATAGAAGGGAAATGGGGTTTTAATTAAAGTTTCACACAATAAATTTAGTGTACTAATTTCTGATGCAAAAGCAAAAACAAACAATAGAGTGTTAATCGAACATTTTCATTTCTTAGAAGGAATTTATGAAATTTTTAACTTTTAGAGCCCCTGTTCTAGGCAGTATATATTGAAGCGTTTTCAATTGCATCATGCAAATTTTGGTGTACTAGGACACCTTCCTATACTGGTTTCATGTTTATAACTCTTATGCCAATTATTTGAATCAACCACTTGTTTACAGTAAAATTTTGCTCTCTAAATAAAGTAAATGCAAAGTTCCTACGCAAGAGTAAGTCCGAAATGGGCCTAGTTCTCATTTCCGTGATTTAAGTCCTTTATTATACAACGTTTAATCCCTTAGAACCCTTTTCATTATGTTTCCGTTAGGTAATGTGATCCCAAAATGTTTTATTGGTACACTTCTGGTTAGCAAGGATTAGGACAGCGGGAAGGTACAATAGAGTAGGTTCTTTCGTATATTATTACAATTGTATTAACTAAAATCTAACCTATCCCCTCCCCTCCCCCTGCAGCACAACCAGAATGTATTTCTGTAATGAAAAGCATCAGAAATCTCGCACAGCATTTAATTTTCTAACACTTTACTTACTTTTTTCAATAGATTTATATTTTTTTAAAGTCTCAGATGTGGTGGATCGTAATTCTCAGTCTCTCCTCTTGTGACTACACAACTATATTTTGCAAAACTCCGTAATCGATTTCTTACTTTTACATTATACATACTGTAGCCGTCTTCATACCAAGTAAATACGATATTTTGACCGTGGATTGGGAATATGCGCTAAAATCTGAAGCTTACAGAAGCTGCAGGCCCTGTCACTACCATAAAACTATCGGCAAAACACTGACCCCAAAATTGATGGTGTTTTGCCTTTAATTTAACAATTTTTTTTTTCGGCGTGTTTATGAAAATAGCCCGCATGACCAAGTATTCACGTTAGAAATCAAAGTATGTAAAACGTAAATCTTGGTGTCATTGATTTGGAGGGTTTTGTTATTGATATCATCCAAAAATTTATTAAAAATGTAAAAGTACAGTGTAGAAGTGGAATGGTATAAAACACCACAGATGTAGGCTATTTAATTACCTTAAAACAATGGATGCATGCATGGGTTGGAACAAGCAAGGAAGACAAAGCATTGACCTTAAACATACATTTATTTGATAAGGCACAAATTTCAATTAAATCGTCATAGCTATTAATCTAATAATCTCTTTCATATTAACATTTTTAACTTTGAGAACCCAGAAGCAGACGCAAACTATATTGTCGAAGATGATTTTTAGAGTCTATTGGGGAGGCACTTACTATAGCGGATGTATGCAGCGATGATGGTAGCATCGACGACGAGGACCCAGAGTCATCTCCAGTATAGGAACGTCTTAGCGGGATATTCGCACTTCTCCAAGACTCTGAGGCAGACGAGAGTCTCTATCATCTAACTCTGAGGAACCAAGTCTGAGATCGATCTCTTCTTGTCCAATTCCTTCCGTCCTTGGCGGAGCTGCTGTCCGTTTACAGGGGGCCATTCTGGCCCGCCCCTCACTTTCATTGGGCAGTGGGCTGTTTTTCTTTCCGTGGTTCCTGTCCCAATTGGTTCTTTATTAAACAGCCTCTGTCGCCTCTGTCCATAGTCTATGAAGTACCTCCCCACCATAATTTTATTTTGCAAAACAACTTTGACCCTTCTCATCTGGCGTTTTTACTGTGGGCCATAAAATTACGACCATCCATCTTGAAAATTTAGAATTTAGATCGCTATCACTGGCCACACCGACAGCTATTCTTCTATTTTTTATTGGTTTACAAGCCTCTATTTACCCCTGCCTCTGCATCCTTTATAATACATTCGTTATTGACCACACGCCGTGGGGAATTATACCATTCCACTTCTACATCACACTCCACCACTATGGAATTCTTTTTATTTATTTTTTTTTTAGCCAACTCATGTCCCTGTTCACAGTAGCTGAAAATAAACATTTCAGAGCATACATGACAGTGTAAGTGTGCCTCCATGCATCAAAACATTAAATTAAATCTTAGCCAAAACGACAAACCAAACTAATTTTGAATTTTGAATGAGAATTCGAATTCTATATACATATTATATGCAATTTCTTTACCATACACAAGTTTTACTGTACATAAAAAAGAATCAAATAATTAGCATATTTGTGGTTCTGTAAATATACCTAGTATAATACATTGGAAATTTCAACAAGAATGAGTACATTACAAATTTGTCTTACTCATTATATTCCACAAACTTCCCTGCTCTTTATTAGAGATACCATTACAAACTTATGACCACATAATTTCTCATCTTATCTGCATCATTTTCACTGAATTAATTATATCTTGAAATGACACCTTTGTTATTTACCTCACATGTTCACATGCGTTAACTCCTAGCAACACTATCATAATATAAAACAAACATAGAGAACTACACAATAAGCTTCTTATTACCAACTACATAGATCAATGAAAATTCCATCATAAAATTTGCAACTATACATCATCATATCATCAACATAATTATTACTAAATACTTCCTCTATAAAAAAAACACTATATTTATATACCCATTTTTACTTTTCATAATAATTGTAAAATAATAATTATCGCACAAAAAATTCATGACATAAAATAAACCTTATCATAACAACACTAACTATATATACATACATCGACATCATTGTAACTGCAAATCATACACTTATGTCATTCTCACAGATTGTTCGCATCCAAAATCCATAATTTTACATATGATAATTATGCATGATTTCACGTTAAACACAGTTATATCGTTCATCTTGTGGTTGTCTTCACGCTGATACATTTATATTCATAACGCTGTTTTACGAGTCCTCTAGCGCGTTTTCTATGTTTCTTGCCGTTTCGTAAGCCTCGTTAAATGTGGTAGGAGCCGTTCTTTTACTTCCAATTGAATATCGGGTCTTAATCCGTCTAAAAATTTTGATAATTTAATTTTTTCCGTCAGACCGACCGCTCCCTGATCCTCTGATAGTTTTGCAACTTTTAAATAGTTGTACGCGGCCCTGACAATTTCGTCCTTAAAATCTTTAACGGACTGTTCGGGTTTCTGCGAGATTTTCATTAAGGCATTTTGTGATTTCATGAAATCTTGCTCTGGAGTGAATTTTAGTTTTAACGTTTTCTTAAAATTTTCATAATTATTTTCGTCCTGTAACTCTTCGTGACTGCTTACATATTGTAATGCTCTGTCCTTTAGATTTGCCTTTAAAAATAACAATTTATGCTCTTCATTTAACTTCCCTATAGCTGCTATTTTATCAAATTGGCTAAAAAAAATCAATGTTTTCATTTTTATTCCCAGAAAATTCTGGCAAATGCACTAATATATCTTTACCCTCCATAATTGTATTATCCTTTGTTTGTAATTTACGTATTAATTGCGCTCTAATTGCATCAATATCAATTTGCTGATTTTGCATCAATCTAGTAATTGGCAATATATCTTAAATATTGCCTAACCTATACACTCAAACTATATAATATCATTAACATATCATACATAAACTACCAACAATTGTCATATCATTCTATTCACATTAGTTTTAAACAATTCACTTTAGTGTGTATCCAACATTAGTCAAATTATAAAGTTCATAATAATATATAATATCACTTCAAAATTTCAAACAATTCACAGTGGTAAAGAAATTGAACACAAGTCTCTGCTTCTGAATATCCCACGTTAATATCCTACGATTCTTATCATTCATAATATTGTGATAAATATTCTCATTATTAAGTTTGGCGATTAACGTAATAGATCACCTCTCAAATTTATTTCTTCTTCATACTCGTTATGACCATAATAGTGTTAAAATGTAATCTGAATGGATAATACCCTTATAATTTAATATCGTAATGTTTCCTTATTTTTATCATTAAATTTGTCATTAGTTTATTTTATTCTTAATCATAATGTTGCTCACAAATCGTATTCTAAGTCTATTTTCACTACAGTTGGCAAAAAAAAAATACTTGTTTCCTTTTCTACCAAAAAAAAAACTTAATTATTCTAGCAAACTAACAAAATATTATTTTAGTCTTGATTATTACTAACGTCTCTTCCGTAATATCCACACCTACTTCCAGCCACGTGCATCCTGGTCACGGCACCACAGATGTAGGCTATTTAATTACCTTAAAACAATGGATGCATGCATTGGTTGGAACAAGCAAAGAAGACAAAGCATTGACCTTAAACATACATTTATTTGATAAGGCAAAAATTTCAATTAAATTGTCATAGCTATTAATATAATAATCTCTTTCATATTAACATTTTTAACTTTGAGAACCCAGAAGCAGAGGTAAACTATATTGTCAAAGATGATTTTTAGATTCTATTGTGGAGGCACTTACTATAGCGGATGTATGCAGCGATGATGGTAGCATCGACGACGGGGACCCAGAGTCATCTCCAGTATAGGAACGTCTTAGCGGGATATTCGCACTTCTCCAAGACTCTGAGGCAGACGAGAGTCTCTATCATCTAACTCTGAGGAACCGTCTGAGACTGATCTCTTCTTGTCCGGTTCCTTCCGTCCTTGGCGGAGCTGTTGTCCGTTTACAGGGGGGCCATTCTGGCCCACCCCTCACTCATTGGGCAGTGGGCCGTTTTTCTTTCCGTGGTTCCTGCCCCAATTGGTTCTTTATTAAACAGCCTCTGTCGCCTCTGTCCATAGTCTATGAAGTACCTCCCCGACCATAATTTTATTTTGCAAAACAACTTTGACCCTTCTCATCTGACGATTTTACTGTGGGCCATAAAATAACGACCATCCATCTTGAAAATTTAGACTTTAGATCGCTATCACTGGCCACACCGACAGCTATTCTTCTATTTTTTATTGGTTTACAAACCTCTATTTACCCCTGCCTCTGCATCCTTTATAATACATTCGTTATTGGCCACACACCGTGGGGATGCCTCATCCTGATCAACTATTATACCATTCCACTTCTACATACAGCAAACCTTCGATTTATTTTTAGTTCCGCAAAATCAGACAAATCAGCCTACTCAGATAATTCATTTTGAGAAATATGGTCATCTCTTTTGCGACACGAGGGCTGAACTTCCCGGTACCCACCGCCTAAATACAATTCATAACTGTTACAAACACTCGTGCCTACCACGGGCTAGAAACCAGAGTCTGGTTCCAAAGACCAGATGAGGCTAGAAAGACTGGAAGAACATGTGCTTCGTGATACGATAGAATGGTCGATCGCATAGTGTGCCTTCATTCATACACATGTTCAGTTTTCATGAATTTACCTCTGTCACATATCTACATGTTCCCCATACTTCAATTGGTCATTTTGCTTCTTCTCAACAGAAAAGTTTATGTAAAAATATTTTTACACTGCAAAAGGAAATTTGAGACAATCCCTCTGAATTCTTTTATTTCTTTTCGTAAAAATCTGGATTTTCGTTTTTTTAGTCTGTGTTTCCTGACGGGAGCAATTAATTTACATTAATCATGAACATTTTTTTAATTGTTATACATTTTATAGGCATATATAAAAATAGAAACTTGTACTTACAAGTAAAATATATAAGTAGATGGCTTTTGGACCACCGAGTTCCTATTTTGCAAAATATGTACATAGGAAAATTATTTGTATATAAATCTATAAGATACATATACGTTAACCTCATCCTGATCAACTATTAGACAAAAGTTGGTATAGAAAATCGTCATAGAAAGCTCGTTAACTAAAACTGATTAAAAAGGTTATTTCTAATGAGCAATTCTTTTAAAATCAATGCACATATCATAAGTGTTATTAGTTGACTACACAGAGGATTATAAAAGAAACAGCATATCGCATTAATTTTTCTGGTTCCTCTCGTGACCAGAAGATTCATCTTAATTCCTGATAGGTTACTGTGGGTAATAGAAATATAGGTGGAATGAAGCACTAGTGTTCCTCTTGAAAAAAAAAAAGACATGTTATGAGTCAGCACATCATAATTTTGCATAGTAACAAAAATCAAGGTAATTTTTTTCCCAATGGAATGGGTTCATTGTTCAGAGGATACTAACCCATCCGCAACGCAAGTTTTTTGCTTCTTTATTGTGGTAATACAATGGTAGGTGAACCTACACCCTATGAGGGGATTATAGGTTAGAATAGAACCTTAATAAGTTGATGCGTGCATGTTTTGGACAAGCAAGGAAACATAGAAAATTGGTCGTTATCATACACTGATTCGGCAATACTGAAAATTCTTTTAAAGTAAAATTAATAATATAATAATTTTTCCCATTCATATTATCACTTAATACACGAGGAATCAGAAGCAGAGACAAAATATTCAGTCAAAGCAATTATTTCTAGGATCTAAGGGAGGCACTTAGGACTGTTAAAGAATACAGCGATGAAGGCTTTCGTTGACAGGTGCCCACTTCAGGTCATACTCAGCATCATCTTGTAAGACTACAGGAACTTCCACTAGTCTCCGTGACAGCGCAATCGGCTGTCTATGGTCAGAGTTTGGGGATCAGCAAGCGAAATCTGTCGACCATTTTTCGTGTTTTTGGAGGGGCTGGTGTCCGTTTACCGGGGCCATTTTGGCCCGCCCCTTTTTCTCTCATTGGGCAATGGACTGCCTTTATCTTAACAGTTCCTGCCCCAAATGGTCCCTTATTTTACTGCTCGTGTTCACAGTGTACCAAGTACTTTCCCACCATAATTTTTGTTTGGGATACCACTTTGACAATTTTTTGAAATTTTTATTGTGGGCCATAAAATAACGTCACCATCTATCTTACAACATTTATAGTCTTTTTATCGCTATCAATTGCGACACCGACAGTTTTTCTTTTACACCACCTTAGTATTCCTCAAATTTTTATTTATTTTTACCTCTGGAGTGGTTATAAGAGTTTTATTATTGACAGTCTCTCGACCACACACCGAGGTAAATTAAAACATCCAACGCTTCTACAGGGATTACACAGGTACGTTCATGTTATATCCGGGATTCGAACCCGATCCCACTTTGTAGAAGCTGAGGACGCTAACCACTATATGATAACGGCTTTAATTAATCAAAACCCTGCTATTGAATTATCAGGTTTGAATCTGAATTCTTATTAGCTCGGTGAACGACCAAAGTACTTCAGTGCGGCTTTTCAGAAAAAGAAGACCTTAGACGGATGTTCCTGCTTGTAATTCCTCTTGAATAATTAAAATATACCCATGTTCTGGCCAAGTGCATTAAGCCAGTGAGCTCGAAAATCGTGTTATCGTTATGTGGCTGTAGTTTTAATGTCTCTTCCATAACATGGTCAAAGCTGTAAATATTAAGCAATAGTTTTCTCGGTAAATTACAGGATCATAAAATTTATATCAGCACGTTTTAAATGTTTTATAGAGTCAAAAGAAATTGAATGATTATAAAATTAACATGAATAAATTTTCATCGGTGGAAAATTCGTTAAAATGCTGATTCCAAAAATGTGAATCCAAGAAAGTTCTCAACAGTGTCGTTCCATTCTTGCCCAATTTAAAACTTAACACTACATATACGTGATATGTATGTTTATTAATAGTTTCAAATCACTCAAAAATTACGTGTTGCTCATTTTCAACAACTACACTTCACACAAAATTTCCTCCACCCTTCCGAAGCGCTTAATACTTGCAGTGAAGCATTTTGCCCGGCGGGTCTAAGTACCTCAGCGAATTTCCACTTCCTCTTGTTTGTTCCACATCCCGAGGCGAAGAGATTTGCTTCTTTTGCCGAACTTCAAAAAGTGACCTACATTTAGTCGAGATGGCCGATGCAGTAGGAAAGGCTACGAGACCGTAATGCCAGAGGAAAAAAAATGGGAGAAAAAGATGAAGCGCTTTGGTGGGGTCTGCAGAAAACACGTGACTGCGGGTTTTTCATTGCTAGAGGAAGTGTTTTGGGTCAGGAAAAGATTGAAAATGAAGCAGCTCGGGCAGTTCTTACAAGACGAACCCTGTGCTTCTTATTACACAATAAGCGAGCGAAATTTAAGAGGAAACGTCAAAGCAGTAAAGATAAGCGCAATGCTAGAAATAACTTGCAACGGAACAGAGAATAGGAATGAATTGAATAAGGAGATATAAATGTTACGAAACAATTTTTAATAGCCTGTATTCCTAATAAACATTTTCAGAAATATTTAATCTGATTCTTATGCATTTTTATTAACAGAAATCTATTTTATAATCTCTCTATATAAGCCTGTGATTAATTATATCTTACTTGAATAAAGAATGTATGTGTAATTAAAAATTGAAAGCATTTTTGATTTGTCCATAGACACTCTGAGCTAATGATTCGCAGACTTATGTACATATTTATACGAAAACTGTAACCATTTTTTATTTCTGTTGAGGATTTTAAGATGTTTATTGCCTTCCTTACAATTTGCATAGCTTAGATGCTACCTGGTGTGATAGCATTCCCCCTGAAGTTCATTTTTAAAGACTATTAACACAGATAAGAACCATGAAACTTAAGAAAATGAAATCATGAATTAGTATGAAATCCATCCCATCCTCCTTTTTCGTGTAGGTATCTTTCCCTCAGACTCGTACATCAGGAGTCGACTCTGTTGTGGTTTCTAAAAAGAGCTTACCGCCACAATGATCGTATTTTTGCCTTAAAAATATTCCTCTACAGAAAAGAACGCATAATTAAAATATATTTCCTAACATGGCTAAATTCGAAAACATAACATACAGTGGCTCACAAAAGTTTTCGCACACTTACGATTTTCAATGAAATAGGGGTCTATCCATTAATTAAAATGAATATTTCAGAATAGGTATTTAATAATAAGATCTATAATCCATTCTTAACAAAACAACATGAAATATTTTAAAAACATAGTAAAACTTTATTTTTAAGATACCAATAATCAAAAAGTAACAAAAACTTTATCTCACTAAAGTCATCGTACACTTGTAAAAAATCCCTACATATTAGTAAATATTCTAATTTTTCGTTAAATTAATATTTAGTAGGATATCCTTTAGTATCCACAATAACTTTTAAACGTCTGGGAATAGATTGCACTAGTTCTTTTACAATTTCTGCATCAATGTTCATCCATTCTTCCATCATAATTGTTTTTAGTTCGCTTTTCGTGTGAATGTCGTGTTTTCGTACTCGAACCTCCAGTTCTCTCCAAATATGTTCTATTGGGTTTAAATCTGGCGACTGAGGTGGTGTTTTCAAAACTTGTGGACAATTATAGAGACACCAGATGCGAACGTTGAGAGCCGTGTGCTTAGGATCGTTATCTTGATAAAAAAACAAAGTTGTTTCCAATACCCAAATTTTGGGCTGGTAATTTTAAATTGCCTCTTAAAATATTTATATAAACAGCATGATTCATTATGCCATCAATAAATATCAAATTACCTAGTCCTGATGTTGACATACACCCCCACACAAGGACACATCCACCGCCATGCTTAACTGTTCCTACTATGTTCTTGGGATTCAGTTCCTCATTTTTTCTTCTCCATACAATTAAACGCCCATCGGAACCAAAAATGTTAAACTTGCTCTCATCGGCAAATAAGACATTATTCCAATACGTTTGGGGCTTGTTTATCATTGATAGGGCGAAGGAAAGCCTAAGCATGTACGAGGGATCCCTAAAAACTTAGTGTTTCCAACACTGTGTTTGCGAACCCTTAGGAATTCATGAGATAACGCTCAATAGTTCTCAAAAGCTTTTTTTTAAATTACTAGATTCTTTCAAATGATTATGGAACCATTATTTACAGAAAAATATACTTTTGTAATGACAATTTTCAAAGACAAATTTACTGAGCTACTCTATGTTGCTCTCAAGCACTTACTTAAAAAAATACTCCTTAATTTTATATTATTAGAAATGTTTATCTAAAATTATCTCAAAATGTCCTGAGGAATTTACTTTTGTTTTGTATTTGATTTTGAAATCGAGCTTTAACTACGTTGCAACATGTAAAACTTACGCAAGAAAACCAAATAGACATGGAACATGACTTGATAACAAACAGGTTAATATCGAAACTGATATTGAAGGGAAAATTATAAAGGGCTGAGATAATAGAAAAATCAAATAGATATTCATATTTGTTTTATGTAATTATATTTAAAAACTATGAAAGTGAAACAAACTTATTGAAAATGAGATGGCTTTTATGATAAAAAATGCTTTTTCAAGGTCAAACGATGCTTTTGTTTATTGGTTACAGATTAAAAATTAAACACCTGAAAATAGAGGGTTCATCAAGACATTTCTTTTATGCAAGGAATCCGTGGATTTTCAAAATTTCGAAGTCGCTTCTCCATAGACCATTACTAAAAAAAAACAGATTCATTGTTTCAATACTTTAAAATAAGAAGGAGCAATTTAAGGTAAACGCACCAGTAATGGGCCGGTTAAGAGAAAAATTGAAGTAAATCTGAATTTTCGCAGCTATAGATAAAGCAAACTGGTCCAAATTTTTACCTGCCATTTTAATAACTGTCTTACATCTGTAGTAGCAATTGGAGATCACTGGCTGCATTCATAAAATATATATATACATAAATAATAACCAACCTGATGCACCTATAATGGGCCATTATTTTATCCGATGTACTCATAATGGGCCATCAATATCGCCCATCACAACATCAATTAATTAATCTGTTGTGGAACAAAAATCAATTCTACAATATCATAAAATTGGAAAGAAAAGGAACTAAACACATGATGTATATTTTTAAACCGGATTATTAATTTTATAACTACAGTACAACTACACTAAATATATAACATTGAAATATAACTGAAATATAAGTTCATTGACTTAAACACCGAAAATTAAATTTACTTAAAAATAACATTTAATTAGTTAACTATCTAAATTATTATTATTTTTCACAACACACTATTCCTATGTTGGGCCGGGCTGGCCCAATACAGGGACAATGGAACAATTCGTGATCCCATGATGGGCCACGCTATTTTGACAATGGAATCTAAGTTTTTTGTCATTTAATCACTGTACAATCTGAATTATACATACTATGGTAATGAATAATAGCTAAGTCAATTAACAGTCATTATAGTATTTAAATAAAAAAATTTTAAAAATTCACTTACCTTAACAGATTTCTTAAGCAGACGTTAAAACAAACACAAATTTTCTTCCCTCTAGCAGAATACACCTTACGCTTCGCCCAAAGTAAAGGAATGAACTGAATTCCAATGCTAAGGGACCCTTGCAGGTAGTAGTCAATGACCCTCACCCCATCTACTGCCTTAGGTAACAATAGACCCTTAATTTCTCGACATTTCTAAAGGGCGGCCCGTTATAGGGACATGGCCCACTATAGGTGCATTTACCTTATGTGTGTTGAAAATATACTATAAACTCCTTCAAAGAAACTTAAGTAAAAAGTGGAATTCTTATTAGTTTTTTCTAAAGCGACAGGCACGTGTCTTTTCAGCATTCGCTCATTCTACATCGTAAATTTGTTGGCATCGCTATTATAGGATCACCATATATGCAAAGCAGCATATAACTTACTATAATGGTACATCACAAATCCATGCCTTAGTCAGGATTCGAATCTGAGTTCACACCGTGGATCCTGTAAACATAACGATACGGGTGAAAGCATTCTAAGTTGTAAATCCTTTCATTTTGTTTAGTTTAAAGATTTTCCGCAGCATAGTGTTATCCAATAGTTTAATAAGCATTATTTACTTTCACTTTATAATGCTTGGTTTAGAAGAGGACTTTCTTCTAAAATGTCAACCTGCAATAGTTCAGCAAACGTGAACGAGATACAAATTGCTGCAAAAGACATTTTATTTTCATTTTAAAAATATGCGATAGCATTTACTTATAGTAAAAAAACAATCCTAAACATCCCATACTCTTTAAAAGCAATATAGCTTTTCAATATGAATATATACGCGGAACGTCGCTTCTCCATTAAAATAATTATCTCTTTTGTAGTGGGATATCAATTCTACAAACTTAAAAAAATAACTCATAAAATATCTCCATACAGCTTAATTTTAAGCCCATGAAACTAACAGAATATATTGACCGCTGAATACCTATAAGTATCCATTAATGATCAAGTATTAAGAAATTTCTTTGCCTAGATACAAATTGTATCACGGCTCGAATTCTTTCGGAGTAGAAAAAAAACTATTAATTACCCCAATATAGCAGAGAGATATAATAAATATAGGTTCGCACACCTATCAATGGTTCTGTGATATTTCTGCCTTCGTATGTCATGTTATTCCTTTTGCATGTTCCCTCATGCACAAACTTGTCAGAAATATGCAAACGCAATAGTAATAAAACATATTTTTATCATATTTAATTTAGCGTGTTATACCAATAGTAACTGAATGTTATTTTTTTTCTGAATTCCACACAGAAAGCAACATTTTTACACGAATGCATGTGACATGAAACTCGTAATTTCGCTTAAAACTAGTACATTATATAAACTGTTCAAAGAAAATAATTACAATTTTCTACATTTTAGATAGATTCCCTAACACCATTTCGCTAAATGAAAGAAAGCAGGATAATGGATAGTCTTTATATAAATTTTACTATTTGAATGAAAAGGGGTGAAAATGTTTTAAAAAAGCGTCTAGTGCACGATGTAATTTTATAAAGGTATTCCTTGCACGAACAACGTGTTTCTGTAACAATTACTGTTAACAAATAAACTTAAAACTGTCTGAAAGGTAATGCAAAAATATTGAAATAAGAAAAGTACCAATACGACCCAAAACTATATTTTTCAGAATTTTTAAACATATGCATTGATTTATTTAACGATTAAAATCTCATTTTACGGCTAGCATAATGTTTATTCAGATATATTTTTGGTGTTTGGTCTTAGCGTGTTCTTCTGTAAATACCTGAATAACTATAACTTTCTCTTAAACGTACACAAACAAGCTAAAGCATTCAATAGCAAAATATGACAGGCTAATAATAACTAACATTTTGGAAAAGCGGCATACATAAAATTTCCCTGAGACTTCAGTAAAACATAGAATACATTGGTAAATCCATGAATACTGGATCATATTAATTCGCCCTTTTACAAATGGAAACGATACTCTAGAAACCTTAATTCACTCCGTAATTTGAATTTAAACCATTTTTTCGGCACAGTTTTCATATTATAATAAATAAATTTCATAATAAAAATGTGACTGATTTTTCTTTTAAAGTACAATTATACAGCAGAATCAACAGATTCTTCCTTATACCTAAAAGGAATAATACAATTCTAAGAATGTTGTTAGGGATTGATGAGATCGGAAAAACGACATTATTATACGTGAAATAAATTCCTTTTTATTATCGAAAATCAGACATAATATGAGGACTATTGGTGTAAATTGAAATAGTAGTGACGATTATAACACTTTATATAAGAACATAGGAATAAAGAATTAAAAGCCTAATTATTTTTCATCACAAAATATCGATAGTACACAACATCTCTCCAACCTTGACTTACTGAATCATTACTATCCCATGCGCCTAAATTCTCTCACTGCAGTTGATTATTCTCACTTTTCAATATAAATTTCTATAAATGTCAAGCGTAATGAGTCACTAACGTCTATCTTTTCATACTTTTTAGCGCAACCAGCTTTTAGTTCTATAAATTTTAATTCTCCTACGAGTCATTAGATCTTTTGTTACAAAATAATAAAATATTTTAATATTATGTCCCTACTCACAAAAATTTAAAAAAAAAATATTATTTAAATTAGCTGTTACAAACCTCGTTAAACATTAAGTACCACTGTGTGACTTAAATAATTCATCATTTAACAGTAATCTGAACCGATTAGTTAGGCGTTGGGTCTCAAATTAAAACACTTCAACCACATCTTAATTAAAAATGTAATGAGAGTTCCAGATAACATTATGAATGAAATATAATTAATATAACTTAATAGATTTGTTTAAAAAAATTAAAATATACTAAATCCACTTGTTTAGAAATTAGCGTATAGGACACTAAATTTCTCCAGTAAGTAACAATCACGACTGAAATGTAGAGAGATATACTTATAAAAACTTAGTAATTTTTTTGTAATTTTAACTACTAAAATGTTTAATAATTGAGCCTGCATTATGTAGTTAGGCGCAAAATGTTATAAGCTTCATTTCAAAAAAGTCGAACTTTGAGCAATATATATAATTCATTGAAATTTAATTTAATTGTATTAGTATCAAAGAAAACGTACTGCTTAGTGCAGAAAAAGTTTCCTGCAGCCCTCAAAGGGCTTACGAGAAGGAAAGGAAATAAAAAGAGAATTAGATTGTATTAAAAAGGTTAGTGAAAAGTAAAGAAGATTATCAAGAGAAAATTTAAAAAAAGGAATTTAAAACAACTACATTTAAAAACACTACTGGAAGAGTTACAGAAATTTTCATTTTGAAATAGACTGACTGGTTTTCTTCATTTATAATAGTTTCCTGGTTTGAAATTTTTCATTTTAAAAACATGCCAGATTTCAGAATTTGCTGTCGTTTGATCATATACGCTAGGAAAATTGTATAGAATTAATATCACCATCATATTATTTTTATATACATCAGAGATATCAAAGTTATTTTAAAAGGCTTTTTTATAAATTCCAAAATGCCCATTTTTGGATGTATTAGCTCAGATTAAAATCCACGTGAGCATCCTGTGAAAAGTTTTATTGACATTTTCTTTTGAAAGTTGCAACATTTTCATCAAACGAAGGACGATTTCCGAAATACAGAGTCCCACAAGGTAAACCACCCTAAAACAAAAGCAAACTTGCAAAGAATATAGAAAAATATGCAGCATATTAAGAAAATTACCATGTATTCGGAACGAAAGAAATAAAGCATGCTGATGAAACGATGAAACCAAGCACCAAAACCTGAAGCACGCTGAATCTTATATTACAAAAATTAAGGCAATACAATTAAGAGTATTAACCCATAGCGTCAAAATGCAGGTAAAAATGCAGTCGATATTGAAAACAACATAAAATGAGATGAGGTTTAATAAAAATTTTAAAACACTTAAAAGAAAGATGAATATTACCTAAATTAAAATTAAAATAATTTTTAAATAAACATAAAAATACAATAAAACAGTTGCAAAGAAATTTAATGAATTAATTAAGTGTTAAACACTTTGGAAAGTCAAAACATAGGTAACAATTAATAGAAATAAAAGGAAATGAATAAGAATCAGTCTAAAAGTGTCTTTATGTAAAATTAAATAAAAATTAATAAATTCGGAATTTTTGTACAGAAAACGTTAAATTACGTGGCATTAAAAGGCATGGTATCAGAATTAATTTGAACACTGCAGCCAAAACTAAAATCGTAAATTCAAAGTTATTCCTTACGTTTTTGATACAGCTATACAGCTATCTTAATTCATGTTCTTCAGAAACACTTCTTGTAATATTCTAATATATTTATACTTATAACTTTTTAATAATAATCCGTTTGATAGAAATGAGCTCAACTTATTTTTAAATAATGACTTGTGATAACAACTGCAGAAGTTTTGAAATCTGAGTTTCAAAAATATACCCAGCTCTTTTACCATATAATTCATGCAATTAAATATTATTTATTATCAATGTAATAATCAAGAAAGCAACAAGAGGTACCTCAAACTATTAGGTTTAAGTTCTGCAGACGTTGGATAAAAATCAATAACTTCTCCACTATTATTAATTATGATATCATGAATGTATCGATATTACCTTATATTATTATAGTTGTAATACTCATAAAAATACAACTCTTAATAGGTCACAGTACTTAAGATATTAACCTCTTGGGAGATCCCTTGGTCTCTTGCTTTACTACTTTAAATAAAATAATTATAGCTTGTGGTAAAGTTTAAACATTTAAAATTAATGTACGTAATTCCAAGATATAACTGATAATATTTTATTAATATGATAACATCATTAAAATATTTTATCTCAATGTTATTGGATAAATCTATAAAATGTTCTCCGTTTAAACAGTTAAAAGAGTGCAGGATTTTTTCTGTCAACTTTTAAATGTTACTTCTCATATATGTAAATTTAAAACAATTAAAAGAATACTTATAACTTCATAAAACCATGGTAAAATAATGAAACAGCCCAGTTTTTCTGATAGTGTCATTTACATCTTGTTTTCATTGCTTTAAATGTACATACTATAAACAGTTACTGCAACATTAAATGTAGTTGAAGCAATTAATACATTATATTGAATGTATGTCTAATATTGTATTGTATCTCGATACAAAACTTTTTTTTCATAGCAAAATGCTGGAAAATGAGAAAATTGTTTCAAAAATGATGAAAAATTAAAAGATTGAAATTCAACAATATATAAACAACATTTTCTAATAGGTGTGAGAGAAATTTAAGTGTTTAGGAAAATTTTGAAAACAGTATCAAAGTTTCAGAAAAATATACACATGTATTTGAACTTTAGAAGATCAATTAAGTAAAATTTTTTTAATGTGATATTTTCCTTTAACGACGCATATTTTATCAACAGTTATAAGACAGAATCAAGCAGAATTTCTCCTGGTCATATTTCTGATTGCTTTCTATGTTGCTTATTAGACTGGTTAAAAATAGGATTATGAAAATTTAAATATTTATATAGTTATGAAAAACTGAAATTTCTTTATGTCAGCAGTAAGATGCTACGACCTTCACACTTGAAAAGAGAAATTATTTTAAGTTTTGAGAAAGAGTTTTACCTACTTTTAAGTAAATCAAAACATGCAAGACATTTTTCTTTGATTGATTTTGCGGTACGTTTAGACTCAGCAGGATATGTACTTCGAGAAAACTGCCAATTAAATAGATATATCGGAGACAAATACCTCATTAAAACAAATGAAACGTCTCTAAGCGGGACTCTAAAATTATCTCAGGAGAGCCTCGACATACTTCTAGATACATTTGCTTAATTTTCCTTCTTATTACATAACCCACGCTACAGGAAATGTGCCAGCATTGGCGTCTTTGGTTTGCCTTTAAGTGAATGGAAAAATTTTGTGGGCCTGTTCTCTCACATTAAAATGATGTTAAAACAAGACCAATGAAATGAGGTTTCGATAATACATGGTGACATCGAAAGAATCCCTCTAAATATTCCTCTCCCTTTTATCATTCTGGGTAGAAGCAGAGTTTAAATGCCTACGTTTATTATAAAATAACGATTTACATATCTAAATTTGTATTTAACTTTAAGTTACTACTTCATTTTGCAAACATTTGTACCATCATACTCCATTTATTTCTTTAAAATATCTCTGAGCCTGGGGCAGAACCCGGAACCTCCCAGGACCGAACCGGTGCACCTAACGACTACGACCTTAGACTATGAACGACATCACTTACCAGAAATGTACAAAACATAATTATATTCTTACAATAGAAATTTTATCAATTTTTTAAAGTTTCTATCAATTTTCCACAGTTTTTATCAATTTTTTTAAGTGCTGTCTTACTATATGCAATCAAGTTGCTATTTTACGCGATTCTATTGTCCCAGTTAAAAGCATTATTGTGATGAACATTTGCTAATAGGGGATAATAACTTATCTAATGAGATTGAAAAAGTCGAGCAAAACTAAGGTAAATTGTTGCATATAGTGATAAAGAAAATGCTTTCTTTAAGTAAATTTATATCGTTAACGTAAAAATATGATTATAACTAAAAAACCAACGTAGAAAAGCAACAAAAATTTAAAACTCATCTCTTAATCTAATAATTGGTTGTAAATATACTTCTAAAAATGCATAACAAAAAGAAACAGATTAAAATTATATCAAGGAAACAAACTTGCAATATTAAATGAGAATTCCGGAATTTCAAGCACAGTAAACTATACAAATTTCCCGTTTTGCACTTATTCCATTCATATTTCTAAAAAAATCTTTATTTCTCCTCAATATAAGACTGTCTAAAAAGATCCGGGGTTATCACAATGATGGAAACTTATGCAAATCACGACGACATCATCATCGGCTAGCATATGTCGATAATACGGTGAAGTACGAGTATCAGCAATCTTGCAGTACTAGTACTGTCGATGTAGAAATAGCTGCTGTGGAATTAATGGGTAAAATGTCAGAACTGAAGGTATGATAATTAGCGCGAGGTTTGCGGATACTTCTATAAATAAAATGGTAGAAATTGTCGATGTATAGTGAGGCCCAATATTAAATGAGATAACAAGGTACAGAAATGAATGAAGTTTTGCTTCTAAGTGCGTAAAGTGTTGATATAATTCGAAGATATTAGTGAGGAAAAGGCGGAACATTCTCCGTATTAAAAGACTAAAACCTCTCACTACAGCACTGCAAATAACAGCAGTGTGTTATGATCCCGTTTCGGTAATAATCGATCGTCGGAAGCTGCAGAAAGCTGGTATTTATGGTCGTACGCTACAAACCGAAAAACACTCGTTACTCAAACCAGTTCAAGAGAAAGAGAACGTTCAGATGGTGTTACGAACATAAAAACTGGAGTTTCAATGACTATTTCGTGTCATCTAGTTGGATAAATCGAGCTTCACATCGTTTCCTACCACCAATAGAGTACACTACCTTCCGAAGCATATGTTCCTGACTTCTTGTCAAGCACGGCGGTAGATCTCTGATGTTGTGGAGTGACTATCTCTTGGCATTACCTAGGACCCTAAATTGTTCTCCGCCGTCCTGTGATATCGGTATTCTACGGAATCATTCTGGCGTACGATATGGTAAAGGCTTTTAACCGTATTTCCAAGAGGGTAACGCATCCAACCAAGAGGGTATTCATCAAGCAAGGTGTGTCTACCTGTTTGAAGATCATGGGGATAAGGTACAGCATCTATGCTGGCCACCTCAGTTTCCTGACCTAAACTTATTGAAAACGTGTGAAAACATTTGCAGAAAAAGAATTCCTAATTACCTTATCTTATGCACAGGACTTATAAAACTCTATCCAACGTCGAATTGATGCTATTTTGAAAGCAAAGTGGGTCTATAGTTTAATAATAAAAAAACTCAACTGAAACGGTTAATGTTTCTATTATTTTGATAACCTCCTACGTTTTGTTCGTTAAATTTTTAACATTTTTATTAACAAAAATGGATTTACCTTTCCCACCACTATAAGATCCATCGCAAACCTTTTAACTTGAAAATGCCCCTGAAAAGTTTAAAATTTTCCTCAACAGTAAAAAGAACGCTGGTGCATTGAAAATCTTATAGTAATATCAGAATTAATTAGCCTGAAAATGTCAATCAACATCAGCAGAAGATTACTTTTTATAAAGAACGCCATTAAGGGAAGGCTCTTTATATGGAAAAATTAGTATAGTTTTCAAAATTCTGTTCGTTTCACGATGTCGTCCGTTATTCGATTTGTCGATTTAAAAAATATATTTTTTAGAAATTTTTCTTTCGGGATGAAAGAATAAGAAAAAGATTCTGAAGTTGGAGTTTCACTAAAGAAGGGAGATATTTCCTACGATGATTTGAAAGAGTTCAACTATTTTTCCTCCTCTATAATTCAAAATATATCATAATGGGAAATGCTTTTCATAATTAGTGTTTCGGATAGCAGTTTATCCTCTAATTGTTTACTGTCAGGTTTTCTCTTACCTCTGAAGTTTCATGAAACTTGAATCATGTCTTCGCTTGTTGTCATATCCAATAAATAACTTCACATAAACATCCTGTAGAAAGATAGTTTTAATATGAATGTGAGTGTGTAGCAAATAGAATTACTCAGTGCAATTACATCATAGGCAACTTGTGTTCCTAATTTTGGCTATAAGAATTTCGAAATATAGCTGGATACATTGCAATCAATAAAAATTTTTGAACACTCTATGAATAAATCAAAAGAAAAATCTGTCTGTAAGATGAAATTTCATACCGGGAACATCCGGGAAGAAACAGATATATATATATATATATATATATATACACACACACACACACACACACACATATATATATATATATATATATATATATATATATATATATATATATATATATATATATATATATATATATATATATATGTATATATATATATATATATATATATATATATATATATATATATATATATATATATATATATATATAATATGCCAATAATATTCATTCATGACTTTCAGGCACTGAACCCTTCATTTGTGTATTTACAGTTGAATAATAGATAATAGCCTCTTGACCAGACCCGGGCCGATACATTGTGCCACCTAAGGCAAGTTTTAAAAACGGCGCCTTTTCGAATTTTCGGAAAGACTGTTAAAGCAATGGATGTATCACTATTGAAAATAATGTACCTCTTAGAATAACGGACATTTTGGGAAAATATGTATGAGAATATTTTTATTCTAAGGAAATGTTAAAATTTTAAAAATGAGAGAACTTAAAACAAGCAGAAAGAGTAAAAATTTAATTATAATTTGTTATTTCATAAAATAATTACTAAATTATCCTTCTATCCTTTATTGCATAAATTGGCTCGATAGCATCTCTATATTTTACTGTTTTAGAAAACTTCTCTAGAAATGATTGCTAGATCATTCCATCGCTATTGATATGTTGTAGTTCGTAGATAACTCCCAAAATTTTCAGCCATGAAAAACGGCGCTCAGCTGCTGCTACATCAACAACTATTATAATTCTTGGAACTAAAACGACGTTTGGAAATAGGCATTCAAAATTAATTACTAATAATTTCAAATTCAGCCGTTTATAATAAATAGTGTAAATATTCTTTTCTATTTCAGTATTTTATGAATTTCGTCCTATCTATACGTATATATAAAACAGTTCCGTAACTGACTGACTCACTGACTGACATACAACGCACAGACCAAACCGCTGGACCTAAAGGGCTGAAATTTTGCATGACGATTCTTCTTATAGTCTAGGGGTGCACTAAGAAAGATTTTAGAAAAATTCTTCTTAGATATTTTAAAATTAAATTTTTAAGTTGTTATTGTATTTTTTTTTAAGTTTGCATTTAAAATAATAATTTGAGGGTTATAAAATTTATATCACGAGAAAGATCATAAAAATTCCTTTAAAATGAAATCTTTTGCAAATCTTTACCTCTATTTTCTGATTTTTGGGGAATTTTTAAAAATTAATTTTTAGAATTTAATATATTAAATTCTGATCACGGGCTTGTGGCGGCCCTGTGGTACAGCGCGCTGGTTTTCGGTGCTGATGGTGCTCAGATCAAATCCCGGGGTTGCGCTACGAAAGATGCCTCCGTTCGTGTCGTCCCTTCATAGGGGGTAATGCTGTCCGCCTATATGGTCCCCCTAAAATAAAATGGGCAGTAAAATTGCGGCGTAGTATAGGCCAATGTTTGATTACAAGTGCCTCCGCATTGGGAAAAGAAAATTCTGATCACGAGATTTCATTTTCTGGTACTTTGAATCAATTTATCGTCACGTTCATAGCAACGAAATAGACAAAAAATATTTTTTTTTCTTGCTAATGCGGCAGACGATTGGAAATAATCCAAAAAAATATTAAAATACAGTAAAAGATATGTTCCTCAAATTGTATTATATTAACTGTACTATATTCTTTAGTATGTTCTATTAGATTTAATTTGAATATTTTCTTCTACATTATTTTGTAAATAAAAATATCCGTTACGATTTTTTTATAAATATATTTTTTCGTTCTTTTTACATCAATTGCGTACATTGATCGTTGTATTTATTATAAATATATTTAAACATATTTTTGGCATTAATTGCATACATTGACCGTTCTAATTAATTTAAATGTATTCCGTAGCGAAGTACGGGTTTTCAGCTAGTATTAGATAAAACTAGTAATACTATTTGATTAACTAATATTTTCTTGACCGAGTCAAAATTTCTTATTTTGACTGGGTCTTATTATTGAACCTATTTCAATTCGGCACCTGAGGCGATCACCTTGCCACTTCACCTATGGGACCGAATCTGTTCGTGGCACTGGAACATTTGAGAAAACATTTTAGGAAACTATTTCCAAAATATACCCAAATTCAACTTATTTCATTTGTAATGCGTCCATTCTAAAGTTTTATATTTACAGTTGAGAAAGTGAAAGAAAAAATCAGGCAGTTTAAATTTCATAACCATTTTTAAAATGAAATACTAAATGTTTATTACATAAAAACAATTGTTAAAATGTTCAGTTGAATAATTTAAAGTTATAAGCACCACACTATAAAGCATTGTGAAATTATTATCATTTATTCAGTATCAAAGAATGGGTTTGTTCATCCTGTTTTTTATGTGGCAATTTAATAAAATAGCAAAAGTTAACTGAAAATAAAATTTGCTTTATCTGCATTTCAGAGGCCGTTGGATACATGACATTGCCATTAATATAATGCTATATCACAGTATTACCTTACTCAATTTTTAGCGGCCATGACAAACGGCTTTTATTACTGAAATCATAGAAAGGCAGTTACCGTCCCTAAATGGCGCTTATTACCCACCTCACTGTAGTTTCAATGAACTCTAAAACAAATTTGACTTTTGGTTGAGTTTGTAATGAATATTTTTGAATATATTTGAATTTGACTTTTCTGAATTGCTTGCATTGAAGTGTCAAATGTTTTCGGAAGTGAGCAATACATACCTCATTTCCCTACAAGTATAAAACATTCTAATAGCACCCGTATTATAACAATGAAATGTCAAATTTTTCACAAAATACTTGAAGTAACGTTTTATTACATATATTAGTACACAAAATAACTGATAAATTCAACCTCTTTTCAGTAAAAATACAAATAAATGCCCAAGAATTATCATGCTTCAGACAGAAAAAGAATATTACGTAGTAGTTTTCAATGCACCAAGAAAGTTTAAATAATAAAAACAAAATTTAAAGCAATGTTCTTTTGAAATATGCGCATATAACCTCTGATTACAAAGTAATAATGACACAAATAAAATGCGTATAAAAGTTTTGAGTAACTCTCAGTAGTATCGCAGGAAACAAAATTCTAGGACTATAAATTTTAAAATTGAATTATTGTTAATCATATCAAATGATGCTTATGGAGCTATTATGCGTAAGGACAGTTTAGTAAAACTATATTGTTTTAAATGCATGGTGCACACACTCTCAAAACCTATATTTTAAAAAATTAAATATAAGTTAACATATAAGGGAATACAGAAGATCTTTATCTTCAAGAGCAAGATTAATTTTAATTTCATACTCCTAATATATATCATTTAATAATTTCTGCCACTTAATCTCTCGCGTATTAAGTACGAATGTTTTCATTGACAAGTGCCTTGCATTCGTAAAACAACATAATTTCTGCGTTTTTAGCGATAATATTACAAATCAGATCACGTTTACGAAATTACATTAAATATGTTCTATATTTTTCATTCTTTGCATATTTTTAAAGCTGAAATTGTTTTCATAATTGTATTATGTAAATTTAAACATATTCTTCACTAAGGTTATTAATTTACTAACCCACTTCATTTTGATCGGATACATATTTGCCATACTTAAAAAAATATTGGTATGACTTTCTTATAAATAACTGAGGATATTTTGGCCATGACTAATTAATTCACAACTCGGTCAAACTTTTTCCTGCGATATTACATTCACAGCATTTGTTACCTTTAAAGTCCAAGTTCAATGCGAAATCAATGAAACAAACACCGCCAATTTTATCCTCAGATTATAAAATTAGTATGGAATCCGACATTTTACTATTTTCTTGAATAAATGATGGGCATGATAAAAATAATTTTCAAAATCCTGAAAGTCGTTTCTAAAAGCGCCCAACTGCTTATAATCACATACACACCTTGCATCCTGAGAAGTTGATAACCAGCGCTTACGATCTTAAAGAGAATTTAATTATGATTCCTCGACAACAAAATGTTTGTTTGTTAAGTACACCTATGGAACGAGTATCACCACGCTCGGACTGAATAGCAGTCCTTTAAAAGGTTTTGGAGCAATGACATTACGCTGCCCGGATTCAACTTGTGGCCTTGGTCTAGTTTAACTTATTCACGCGTGCAGTAATGGCAATAAAATTATTATAGAGATAAAAACATTATTAGTTTATTATAGCCAAACATTAAAACCACTAATTTGGTTACACAATGAATAAATGACTAGAATCAGTAAACAATAAAGGTGAACGAATCACCAAACGTTAAAAGGCTAAATAACCTTATAACCTAGGCAAGTCTTATTCCCTGTGGCTCTCTTCTTCTGTGCAGGAAGCTCTTTTTTATGTGCTAGATATGCACACGTGCCATGGGAGTGTCTAGTGTTCAAATGTGCATATTGCATTAAAATTTGCATTTCTGCATAAGTATCGCCACAAACTTAAAAAAGTAACTTCTTTATTTTAAAAATACATTTTTATTAAATTTAAAATGTATGCAATATTTGGGCAGCTAAGTTTAAATTCGCGGAACTCCAGATCTTTGTAATAGATTTCTAAAACATCTTCTAAAATACGTAATGTTGTCGTGTCTACGAATAGTGCAGAAGAGAAAGTCTTAAATATAACCAAAAGCCTGGATAACAGCAGATGCCAGATCAGGTGTCTTCTATTGTGCTATCAATTGCACTATCCATAGAAGAGGGGTGCCATTGCCTCAGAAGAGGTTGGACTTCTACCTGTTGGTCCGCGGAAGGTATTTTATTTCCCATCTACCACCCAATAGAAATTCCAGTGGAGGCATTTCTCGATCCACTACTTGGGGGGGGGGGGGGGGGGGCGTGCTATTGGTTACAGGCTCCTCCGAGTGAAATGCCTAATAATTAAATGATTTATTTTTCGGCAATATTTTAGATTTTAATCTTAAAACTTTTTCGACATTAGAGAGTGACGTCATCTAATCATGGAGTTATTTCATAAGTTAAAAAAAAAATTCCAGTTTAACGCCAGTGAACCACGCTTCAAGTCTGGAAGAAAACTTCATTTGCAGTACGTGATCCTAACTTTTCGAAAACCATAACTCCTTTCACTTTCTTTGTCGCTTAAAAGAAACTCGAACATGGAATTCAGCTCGTTAATTGAAAATAAAATAAAAAAGTAGAGACAGTGAAAAAAAAATTCACTGAAGGCACATTTCTTTGACAGATTCCCACACAAACACGTGGTTGGAGAAGTAGGTTTTCATTGCTAGAGGAAGTCATTTCCTTTGGGGTCAGACACTAGATGGAAGTAAACCGGCCCAATCTGGTTTCCTATCAGGATGGGGTGTGAGTTGCAGAGGTTGTGCAATGCCGGTTACTACAGTAGACTATGAGGCAATATGTCTTAAGCTAGAATCCTCTTTAAAAAAATGTTCTTTGAAAGCTTCTGTGATAAGGCGGGTTATATTTTGCGAGGAAGACCGCAACGAATCTTAAAAAGCATTGCTATTAACTATCACATCTGATGAATTTTTACAGTACCTATTGACTTAAGATTCTTGATTTTTCCCTGAAAAAATTTCCGAATATTTTATATAAAACTTTAAATTGAGCCTATGATTGTAATATAAGGGGCAAATTTTGCATGTTTTGGAATATATTTCCTCAAATGTTATAGTTAATATATGAGCATAATGTAGTTAAACAAACAAAGAAATCTCTTTAATCGCTGAATTCCGACCACTATTCCTAATAACTATACACTGTATTATAAAAATAAATATAATTTCTGTTTAGCTGATATCAGTGCATATTATCAATCGAATTGCATCGAATAGGAAAATAGTACAATAAGATGAATCCTAAATGAAACATTTCTGAAAAAAGGAGGAGCCAGGGAAAAGATACCCTCTAAGGCAGTAATTTTCAACCTTTTTATGTCTTACCGCCCCCCCCCCCTTTTGGGTGACCTTCAGACCCTACTTCCCCTTCAGCCTGGAACATATCTACATTAATTTTGAAAGGTCAAAAAGTGTAGAAAAAATAAACAACAAATACAACGTAACAAAGGAAAATAAATTAATTTAAAAAGTGATTACATGTGAGACAGTAGAATTGAGGATATAGCTGATACTGTTTCAATCATATATCACTGCAATTACAAAGAATAAATCAAAAAGTAACAAAAATATGATAACTGTTATATACCTAAGGGCAGAATTTAATTTTTGTTTTCACAAATCTTGTAAAATATACGTTCTACACATGCTTTTTGCCTACCATCCGCGCCCCTTCCTCCGACCAAATATCACTCACGCCTCCCCAAGGAAGCGTGAATGGTTGAGAACCACTGCTCTAAGGTAGGGTTTTCAAAACTTTTCCTGCGATGGAACACTTCGAAAATCCTGATATTTTAACGCAACACCTTGTTTATTTTGTAGAGTAACACATAATCACAAATAATCAATACATTTTTTAAAAATGTGAAGACATTTATTATTTATTTAGAATTTAATTTTTTAGATATTTTAGAGCATTAATCCATCAAACGTGTTTGAATTTCTTGTAGCCTTTGCAGGATATAAAACAATTCCATGTTTTCTTTGAACACCTACTAACTTTCCGGGGAACACCAGTGTTCCGCGAAACATAGTTTGGGAAACCCTGCTCTAAGGAATACCCATGCAACATAAGTAGCATATGCGCTGGTAATATATCTGATGACACTGTCAGGTCCTGTCTAATCTTTTTCTTTAGACTTCCTTTCCTGCTCCGATTATGTTAAAATCCATCTATACCATCTTACAGTAGGGGGGAGAACGGCCGTTTAATCTTTGCAGTAGAGATAGCAGTGACGTAGCGAGCATAACTGGCGCCCGGGGCACGATACCTTTTTGGCGCCCCCTTTCCGCAAAAATATAGTAATATAATATATAGAATTAGTGAAAAGGACCATTTGGCGCCCCTGTGCGAGTGGCGCCCAGAGCATGATAGACCCCCTTGCCCACCCTTCGCTACACCACTGAGAGTTAGACATGACAATTACTTTAAAATTAGTTTTTATCGTTCTTCTTAAGATTGAAAAGCCTTAGGTTGCATTGTCTCTAAGAGACAATTCCTTTCCAAATGCATTTGTCAGTTGTACAAAGAGACAATCAAACCTAATGCTCGTCGGCCTGATGAAGAGCTGTATTAATTTGTACGATACTAGAGGAATTCTTATTTTTTTATTGTGGATTTTAAGAAGGTGTAAAAAGCACTGCTATTGCCCCTTTTTACCATTCTTCACAACTTGCATGTTAGTAATGTTATCTTACGTTGCTTTCATCCAAGAGAGCCACGAAAAAGCTAGTGTATGCAGGAATTAATATTAGAATTAGGCTGCAAATTAAAGAGGCGTTGCTCCCATTAAGTAAGTTAAGCAAATCTGAAAATATTCAAGAACTAATAGTTAGCTAACCAAGGTGGGAAATGAAATACTTATGTAGGAAATAGAAGTCAGCCTTTTGGGAAATATTCTCCTAGATTACGAGTCGCTTTTGGCATTCCCTAGATAAAAAGACTATAATTTTATTGTTATTGTAAATATAATTTTAGATTCATCTTTAAAAATTCAAAAACTTAAAAAACTCGTTCTTTCTATCGAGTCTTTAAAAACTTGTTTGTTTACGTAACAATTGCGATTTTCTTTAAACAGGAAATCCTAGCATAATGGGTCAGTTAATTCCAGGCAGGAAATAACCCAAGCATTACATACAATACGTAGACTAAAGTGTAAACAAAGGTAATAAATGAACAAGCAATGAATCAGCCACTTTTTGCTTAATGCCACAATACCAAAGCATATAAAAAATATGCATCGAAGTGATTACAAACATTAAATAAGGTATATTATTTTCCTCTTAAGTATATGAAAACATGAATTTGTAAACTGTTATCAACACTGATGGAACTATGAGGTGTATTATTTTCCTGTTCTTAAGTATATAAAAACCCGAATTTGTAAACTGTAATCAACACTCATAGATCTGCAAGGGGAGCAATTTAAAATTGAGAATTTTAAAAAATGTATTTTTCTAAAAGTTTGAGCTTCCACAATAACAAACCTTAATATAGTGTTTGTAAAAAAAAAAATTCTGAAATTTTTTCCCTCTTAAGTTCAATTTAATGTTTATAATTTGAAACATAATGCTATCAAAGTTAAATAAACCTCATTGTCACTTTTTAAAAATGTTATATCTATTCCGTACTTCATTGATATTTTTGTAAAATTAAAAAGATGCTGAAAATATTCAATTTATTTTCCATTTTGGTAAAACTCATTAAAAACTAAAATTTAAAGCGGATAAATTGACACGATTTCCCTGCGCATAGTTCCTCATTTTAATGTGAAGGCAAATTTTGTATTAATTAGACTATGAACGATTTTAAAACTATCGAATTTTTCTCTATATAATTTCACACGATGTGAAATAGTCAAAGACAATTAAGATTTCAAAATATGAGGATAACAATCAAAATATGTTATCTGTCAATTATCTGTTTGTCAGAAGACAAGCGATGACTTCTGTTGACCATGCTTTATAAAAATATTTAAAACAGACATTCTCCATAGAAGCATTTTCACCTAGTAGAAGTTTGTTTTAAAAAAACCCTAAATCAGCCTATTAAACCGGAGGATCCATAATGAGCGCAAGTCAAGAATGCCCTACATGTAGGTATATACCTTCATTTAGAGGTACTGAGTTTGTAAGGGAAGATCTACGAATTCACGCCAATGATATTCCACATATCATTGGCGTGAACATTAGCAACGTCACGAATGTTTTAATCAGACATTTGTGGATATACCTGGAGACTACCAACATCCAAGTTTGCTTAGTAGAAAGACTTTAACCCGAATCAAGTTTCAAATCATTTTCTCACTCACATATATTAGTGAAGTCACAAGAATTCGACATTGCAAGTTTTGGTAATGAAATAGAGATTTATTATGCTGCCATAAAATTGGCTATAAAAATTTTAAATAAATTTTCAAAAATAGAAGTTGTGATGAAAATCATTCAAAGTTATTTACTTTCACGTTTTGCAATTATTTACTTTTCCACGCAATTCAAAAATTTGCACTCAAAGAACTAAAGATATTTATTTCTGTAGTTTTAGAACTCAACCAAAAGAAACGACAGATACCTTCCAGCAATACACTTATTTTTCATTCCCATTCATTTAAAAGCATATTACTTTGCAGAAGTGCACTAGAGTTCCACATATTTATGCATTTATAACAACATAATTTACACTAAAATAACTACTAGAATTTTCTTTTCAGCGTCTTAAACACACTTTTTCCTGTTACAAACATACCGTCCATCATTTATATACTTAATTCTTACTAATCTGCTCACTCAAACATAGGCGTAGTGTGCTTCTAACTTTTTTTTTTTTTTTTTTTTGGGGGGGGGGGGGGGGGCACGAATTGAATTTATTTAGAGCCCTTCTCCGTGCATTGACACCCTGACTATCCTTAAAATATGAAATAATTTGATTTTTTGAAATTGAATAACAATAGAGTTGATGTTTTAGTAGTATTCAAAAGTTATGCAATGAGAAAAATAAATATAATATAAATAAAATGAGAAAAAATATAACATCGAATTTTTGTTATGGATCATATCATTGTTAACCCTGGAATGCTACCCGGGGTGCACCTGTACCCCACTCACATGAAAAAGTTAAATTTCTTCCTAACATATGGCGCCACATATCGCTGGCTTCTAGTAGTTTCATATTTTAGAGAGTTTCGCAGTGACCTTCAACAGTGGAATAACGCAGTTCATTTAGCAGCTAGAGCTTGTGTGGGGTGCACCTGTACCCCAGGGTAGCAGTTGTGTTATTCTTCATATTTTTGGACGGTGGGCCTTCAAAATGTACATACCATCTAAACCAGACAAATATGGCATAAAAATAGTTATGTCCTGTGACGCAAAGACATTTTATGTTATCAATGCAGAGGTTTACACAGGGAAAGGATCAAATCCAGACAATATTCCAGTGGCTCACTATTATTGCGATAAGTTAACGTCTTCGTTCCAGAATACGAATAGAAATCTAACCATGGACAACTGGTCCACATCTGTTAGTATATCAAAATTCTTACTAGAAAAGAAGATAACTACCGTGGGAACGCTAATTAAAAATAAGGAAGAAATACCTCCCTCCTTCTTAGAAATAAAACCCGAGAGAAAAATTATGCGATGTTTGCATTCAGTAATTCACTAACGCTCCTTTCCTACTGTCCACCCAAAAATAAAAAGAAGATTGTTCTGCTACTTTCCACGATGCACGAGAAAGGTGACGATCCAGATTCAACTACTTTACCTCAAATGATTGAATTCTACAATCAAACCAAAGGCGGTGTTGACACCCTTGATCAGTTGTGCCATACATACTCCTGTTCCAGTAAAACGAGGCTCTTTGCCATTGTGTCTTTTCTACAACTTGCTAAATATTGTAGGAGTGAATTCTATGATACTTCTGGCAGGCTCAGATGCCCCAGCGAAAGAAGTAATGAAAAACAGACGTTCGTTTCTGAAAGCACTTGCAATGGATTTGGTGAAGCCTCATATGTTGAGTCGTTTGGGAGTACCAACTTTGCCTCGGGAACTCCGTGAAACTATTTATTGTTACCAAATGGTGACTTATGAAGAAGTTGCTACCAGTAAACCCGAACCATCAGCCGGAAGATGTGATTTCTGTGAAAGGACGAGGGACAAAAAATCAAGGATAAAATGCGCTATGTGTAGAAAGTTCATTTGTTTAGAACACCAAAAGAAAGTGTGCCCTAATTGTTCCTAACTTTTTTTTCAATTTTTTCAAAGTTAAAATATGTTAAAACTTCGCTCTTCTTATGTTTGTTTTGAAAATAAAAATCATATGCCTATTTCTGAAGCCTATTTCTCACATTTATTATTGGGGAACATATGTACCCCAGGGTAGCATTCACGTCATAAAAATGATGGGTAGCATTCCAGGGTTAAAGAAATACATTTAAATAGTGAAAAAAAACTTTTCAAAGTCTTGCACTTTTTAGGGGTAAACTTAGAGGAATTAAAGGGGAAAGTATGATATATAACATTGATACTATCTTTGTAAGGTATACACAAGATTCGATTCACAAGAATCGAACTTTTGAGTGAATGAATTAAAGAAGTTGCTTGAGATATGCTAATTTCGGCATACGCGCTTGGTATAAATACCAAGCAGCTTGATTAATACAGAGGTTGAAAAAAGGTTTTTTAAGGTTGATAGATAAGCGAGTTAATGGAGCTACGAGGAAAGCAGCTCCAGGTGCTATCCTGAGCTAGGGCTTAGGGGACCCAAAGTTTACGTGGCAGTACTGCTGGTTTGTGAGTATTTGCAAATTGTATTTCTATTGAATGTTAATATATATTCCGTACAAGTAGTACGTAGGCTTATTGCTGTAAAAGCAAATTCTATATGTGCAACGAATTCAATAAACATTGTACTACTTCTTACCCACACTTGGGTGTATATAATTTGAAGTGGCACTCTAAATGAATTTGATACAAACACAGTTTAAACATGAAACAATGTTTATTGATTTCGTTGCACATATAGAATTTGCTTTTACAGCAATAAGCCTACGTACTACTTGTACGGAATATATATTAACATTCAATAGAAATACAATTTGCAAATACTCACAAACCAGCAGAGAGTCAAACCAGCAGTACTGCCACGTAAACTTTGGGCCCCCTAAGCACTAGCGCAGGATAGCACCTGGAGCTGCTTTCCTCGTAGCTCCCTTAACTCGCTTATCTATCAACCTTAATAAAACCTTTTTTCAACCTCTGTATTAATCAAGCTGCTTGGTATTTATACCAAGCGCGTATGCCGAAATTAGCATATCTCAAGCAGCTTCTTTAATTCATTCACTCAAAAGTTCGATTCTTGTGAATCGAATCTTGTGTATACCTTACATCTTATTCATTTATACCTCTGAGTTTACTTAGTTGCTTTATTAGATTTCAATGGACATTGCAAAAGTTAACCAAATTAATGAAGACTGACATTTTATTGTACGGTTTCAATATAATGTGCAAAGTTCGGTTAATTTATTGAACTGCAAACTGAGTGGCATATTCGCTTTAAAAAAACCTGAATAAAAAAATCAATAGCTGGAAGTGGGTCATCTATTCGTATAAAATGCAATCAAATAAAGATAACATTTTTTTTTTTGCATGTCGTTCAATTCAAACAATATTACGGTAACAGACTCTAGAAGATCTGTTTTGATGGGTACTACAGCGTTACGAGAAAAAGAAATTAGTGATTTAAAAAACCATGTTGCGAACTCTTTGAAAATAAAAGTTTGGCTTTAACAAGCCTTGCCTGTTTAACCGACTTAACGCCATGAAATTATATTGATAAACATAATTTCTTACAAATGTATCCGGAATTATAATTGTTTACAGCAAGTAGAGATTAGTTTCCTTTATATAAACCCAAAGGAACTTAAAATTAATTTTGAGAAAAGGCTGCATTATGCTAACATTTTAAGAAAATAAATTTTTTACTTTAACACCGCATTTACACAGTCGCCATAGCGGCGACTCACAGGGGGCGGATGTATAAACGGTGTTCTCGCGTTTCTCCTCGCCAATCGTGGCGCTCGCTTCGGGAACGGTTCTCTGGCACGAGTCAAAGGGGCGAATGGCGCCAGATGTCAGACGACTGGCTGACGCAAGCACAAATGACAAAAAGAGGCGCGAATGTGAGAACGGTCATTCGCGTCGATGCAGCAGTGTGACTAATGTCTCGCGATGTCTTGCAGGTGGCACGATCGCGAATGTGTAAATGCGGCATAAAACAACGCTTACTATTATTGAATAAGCTTTGTGAGTTTCTGAGCCTTAATCTCTTCCAATTTCCGTTCTTTTCATGGCGTAACATATTGTTAAGTAACTTGGAAAGTTAAATCCCACATAAATAGCATTTACACTTGCTATGTATGTTTTAGTAGCCCAAATTTAACATTTGTAAAAGTTCTTTAATTTTCATCAATTACCTTTATGAAAATAGGATTAGAGTACTGAAACATATATTATCAACATTATATTTTATGTGTGTTGTGTAAGAGAGGATACTTTAACTATAGTTCAAATAAGAAAAATTGTTGGCAATATCTTTGCTTCCCACTGGAATAACTTATGTAAAATTTATCTGGATAAAATACATTACCATTATAATACCTACATGAATGCCTAAAACAAGTTTTACAGTAGAAGGATATATATGTGTGTGTTTGTGAGTAAATTGATTATGAGAACCGGCTAAATATAAAGATAGATAAATAGCAATATTTTACTAGCAACATAGTAAGACTTCAGAAACTAAAAAAAGTTGATAAAAGTGGATATTTTTGTACTATTCAATATTTCTTTAGCTAAAAATGCGGAGGTTTCAGCTTGGAAAGCAACAATGAAACTCTGATTCTCATTTTTAAGTATAAATTACGGTAAGCGTATGAAAAGCCATCACTTAAATGTTAATACATCATTTATGATAAAAGCGGACATTATATATATATATATATATATATATATATATATATATATACAATGCCACACCAGTTTTAATTCTATTTCGGTCTTCTCTTTCACATTATATAACTAACTACCGCGTTTTTTCTATATACGCCTGGATGTCGCTTGGGCATATGGCACCACAAGGGGTCACGTGGTAAACAGAAACTAAATTGTATATATATATATATATATATATATATATATATATATATGCTGGTGTGAACGGCGGTTCCATGGAGATTGAATCAGGGACAGAGTGGACGCCATTATCCATTCTCTCTGCTTATAAATAATGTGAATAACTTCTCCTTTATACTTCGTATAATATGTTGCATTTTTCGATAACCATACTGTGTTTAAAGTATTAAAAGGTTTATTCAGTTTAATTGAATTAATTGATTGAGTTTGTGCATCCAAGGCCCGACTGCCAAGCCGAATGCCCGTTCGGCTGTTTTCCCAGATATCGGCATAAAGTATCGTCTAATCCGATATTTCATTTATATATTTAGGTTAAACATGATTAAGGTTAAAAAATTTAAGAAAAAGATTTGACAATTAAAGTTATAAAAGTGTTAAAGAGGTACAACATTATTAAATATAATTATTCTCATTTGGCAGCGATTTAGCAGAGAGAAACTTTTCAAAAAATCATGAGAATAAAACGAAAAAAGAAAAGAGGGAAAAATCCTAAATTTAAGAATTAATACAAATAATAATTAAAATGGAGTTTAAACGTTATTTTGGCAGAATGAAGAATTTCAACATTTATTTCTTGGGTTTGAAATTTTGACTGATATCCTACCTTACGGGGAATCAGCATTAATGACGGGACCTTTGCAAAATCTTTCTACGAATTTCTTGAATCAAGGAAATTTTACATCCCACTTATACTATAGGAAATTTATTATTTACGTTAAAGGTATTTAAGCAGATCTTTACATCGCCATCAATAGTGGCTACATATATTTATCTTTTTTAAGCAAAATAATTTTTATTAGCATTTATTATATTTGCGTTTAGCCATATGCTTGGGAAAAAAAGAGACGAAAGTTATATTTTGACGACTTTTAAGCTTTCAATTTTTATCGGACAGGGAAACATTGGGATTTAAGTAGTAGGTAGATTTTTGTTTTAATATTAGAGATTTTAGTTCTGAAACTATCGCAAGACATTACATCCACTTTCCGAAAACCCTTTGGTTTTGTCCTAGTTTAAAACAATGCGTGAAGATTTTTTAAAATTTTCTCGTGAATAATATTATTTATTTTGCACTAAGAATTGTTAATTCCATATTTTAATTATTGCATAATTAAAATACGGAATAATTATTGCATAATTTTTATTATTGCATAATGCTAATATTTCTTTCAAGAAAGAGCAAAAACACAACCTTTCACCAAACAGAAGTTATTTTAAAGTTGCGATAATATATAGTACATCAAATGAGATGTAAATGTATTATTTTGGTTTTATGAAGAGATGCATTACCACTTTGTGTGAATTACCTTACTATTATTTTGAGGTCCCGGGGTAGCCTTTTTGGATAGCAGATCTTTACTGTCCATCCGGTACTCGTGGGCCCAACAATAATGAAAAATGTCACAGAACTTGGGAAATCAACCGTCGGTTTCAAGTGCAGGTTTTGCTACGTAGCGACCGGTCGACAGTTTGAACAAGGCGTATAGGTGAAAGCCGTGGCCGCTGTAATTTCCTAATACTATTATTTTGAATCAAAATCCTTCTAAAAATATTCGAACATCCTCTGTATTTTCTTATATATTTATACGTAAATTTAAATACATATAAATAGTATATAGAGTACATACCGATAAAAATATTCAAATGCGTTTACGAAACAAGTTGATCTCATGTTTAATGAGCATTGAACTTCTAATATCTCAGAGCATTTAAAATATATTTATCACTCTCAACTTTGTCTTCTCTTAGTCACTAATAAAATTAGAGATTGTCTAGAATTTGATGATTGAATTTGTCTAAATTTGAGATTGTCTAGAAACTTGCTTAAAGTGTTTCCATAATTCATCTATATAATATTATCTATGTTATAAATATTGTTTGTCTAAAATCCGGACAGGATATGTATGTGCTTTCCCTGACATGTTACTAACAATTTACTACTTGTGATATAACAATAATGAGTGTTCTCGTATGTCGTTCTCATTACAGACAATGTTTTTGTCTAGTAAATAACGCTGTCAATATTTATGTAACTAGTTCTTAAGAATTCTTTATCACAAAACCAAAATAAGAAGTTTAAAGGAATTCTTCAAGCATTATTAGAAATAATTCATATCATACGAATTAAAATAAACCAAATGTGCACTTTGGCCAAAAAAGGGACTTCCATATTTTTATTTCCTTATTTAGCATTTGTGCGTGCCCACAAAAATGATACATTTCTTATTAAAATCATAAACCCATTCTGATGAAGAAATTTACGTAAAAATCCACATTCATTCAAAAAGACATTCATTTTTGGTCAAGGAACTATTATAAATTTTACGCACTCTTGCACACAAATGTTTCTTTTCCATGGGTCCTTATAAACCTTAACTAGTGCTCAGTAATTGCATAGCTTCTTGGCTCACTTATACTCTGTTAGATAATACTTTTATTAAGAAAGAAACTTCTTATAAAAGAAGTTTCTTTCTTATTAAAAGTGACAGTAATTATATTTGAAATAAGAGTAACAGTAATTCATACCAGTTTTTAAGATAAATCCCGTTAGAAACAGCCCCTCATCTATTGTTTTCAGCCGGAAGAACACCCATCGTCCAGCTGCCCTTTTTTTCTGTCCACTTCACCTAAACGCTTCATTGAGCCCATCAATTTCATAACCACCGCTTTCCGTTTAAATTGACTCCACGGATTATTGCACAACTTAAACATTACAACTTCCCCCTCGCAGTTTAGACACACTTTTTTTTTCTCCTGCTGTGTAGCAATTCTAAACTGGACCAGGAAAGAATCCCCAGTAATTTTCTTTTTTTCTTTTTATTTTAGTCGTGTTATAGCGAAAGTATTCTTTCGTGTAACACACTCTATCTTCATGTCACAATTTTCAATAGCTTTAAATTATTGCACACACATGCTGTCAGGGGTAATAAACAGTTTCTTTTTGAAGGTGTTACGTAAACCGATTTTCAACGGCACGTATTCACTAAATGTTTGAATTCCTATTGCGGGATCGAATAACAAGCCATTGAAAAAAATCTTTTGAACAGTTCTAAATTTTTTGAAATATTTTATCATAAAACAAAAGTAGAATATTCTATAAAATCTTTATTGAAATGCCTGCGAACTTGATTAAAAACCTTTAAAATACGTGTATGCATATTCGTATGCATATACACAATGTATACACAAGATATAAAGGCAAGTAACAATCTGATCCACGAGTAATGGCATAAGTTTTTATGTTCATGTAAAGGTGTTGAGAAATTCTCTCGGTCCACGTAATAGATATTATAAAACATTCAAAATCCTGTCATCAAATGCAGTATCAAGAAACTGTGTGGTACCATCAGCAAATCTCTCGATAATATTAAAATGCGTTCAAAAAATAAAATAAAAATAAACTTCTCTAAATGCTCTGGTTTCAACCATATCCGGCTACCCATCCATTTTGCATTTGAAAAATTCATGCAGGTACAATAATGTGTAAGATTTTCTACCTGAATCAGTGTTCTTGATGTGATAAAAAAATTATTTTACAGTGTACGATCGGGAAATTCTGCGTGAATTAAGAAATTAGAGAGAAAATGGACGCATGAACACTAAAGAAATATGTTACATGAAAAAACAAACACGATATTCATTTTATTATAGACATAAAACAGAAAAGATGAGGATTTTTTTATATCTTTTTTTGCAAAACACCAAATCCTTTTTTAAAATTTATTTATTTTAGTTAATTTAAGACTTTTTTTATTCATGTAATCGACAGACGTCTGAGAGTTAAAACGGGAAACGTAGTAGAGGTTTAACAGGATAATCTTTTCGGGTATTAATCAGGGGACGGGAACATCCCATTATTTGTACCTCTGTAGATGTTCTAACAATCAGACAAGTTGATCTGGGCATACATAATTTGGAGATTAATATCATTATATTATTTTAGCTATTAATCCCGTAAGTCAGGCCGCTGAAGAATCTTCCTTAAAAAGATCTCTTTGCCTGAAAATTTAATATAAAAATTGCATTTGTGTTCTTGTATGTTGCAAACATAAGAAAGGGCCAAGTAATATTGATCATATGATTTTAATGGTGAAGTTAAATTACAAACTTATTGACCATTTGATTTGATTAATTTAACCTATATTATTTATCACATTAATATGCGAGGGAGTTAATTCATGTAGTCTGAAGTAACATTTCGAATCTTACATAGAAATAGAATTGGTATTTATATGCTAATTTTCAGAGATGTAAACAATGTAGACATTACTTCCTCTGAAGATTCAGCCCATGGGCAGAATCTTTGAAATGTTCAAGTATAACAAATTTATCTTATAGTAACCATTTGCATTGCCAATAAAGGAAGAGAATACGAATTAGGTAAACAGAAAGTTGCTGGCTTGTTAAGGATGTATGCAGTAGAGCTTAGTTAAATATTATTGTTGCGGTGAGAAATAAAATTATAGACGTGATTACAAGTTTACTATCAAAACTCACATTAAATTTATTTCTACGTAAAACATGTGGAAAGAAGTAAATAAAAAAGCTACTTACCAATGATTAAACATACTTCGTTTTAGTTTACATTTTTTCTGGGTAATAATTCGATGTATAATATATATTATACATATTTTGATTAAAATGTAAAATGATGTTTCAAAACTTTTATAATTTTATTTTTAATGATACTAATTTCTGGAGAATTTCTTTGAGTAATCAGGAAAACTTTCATTGTTCTCCGTTACTAGGAATTTTGTGTTCTTCATAGTCAAAAGGAGAAAATTTATCTCTGCATCTAAGTTGATATGGAATCGTAATGATCTCTGTTTCATGTTTGCCATACACTCCGATTCTTTATTTTTTCTGTTACCAGCGATGCCTAAGCATTTACAGTAACTAACGGTGGTATTGAAAGTTGAAAATTGCACTCAAAAATTCATCAAATACCATTACCGTTCATCGTAAAAACTACTTCAATATTCAGACTGCTCCAGATATTCAATGTCTCTAACAAGATGGCTAGTCTCCATAAAAATAAATTTTTCTATTTTATCAGCAACGAATTATATGTCTAAAGGAAATTAGAACATAGTGATTTCAGGACGCCAACTGCACTGGTATAAACTTTCATTCGGAGAATTCTAAATTTACTTTTGCTGAACGTGATATATAAGTCGTTAATTTCCAAAGCGGCATAAGTCATTTTTTAAATCAAGTTTATAATAACATTAATTACCATTTAACGATAACTCTTAAAGTTTTGAAAAAAATTGAAATCAATAGTTAGGACCACTGTGATTTTAAATATCTTTAAATATTTTTTAAAAATCTCGATTGAAAACAAAGTGATTTATGCCACTTTCAAAATAAACGGCTCTTAAAGTCGGATCATCCTATTATGTACATTCCGAGAGCATACATAGCCTACATCCAATTTTTTTAAGCTAAAATGCAATATTTTATTTTTTATGAAAAAATATGTTTATAATTTTAGAGTTGGATGAAGGATAGTACATAAATATTTCTCTACTGCAAAATGTTAGGACTGAAATTATTCAGCATTGATTTTAGTTGACGAATTGTTTCGGGGATTTGAAACTTTTGGAGAAAAGCTTATAACCGGGAAACTGTAGATGACATTCTACTCTGAATGAATCCTCTTTACACGTTGTTAGGCGTTACCTCATTTTTTTATTTTTATATTTCCATTATAATTTATTTTGTAGAGCATTATGTGAAACTTTGAATCCACATTCTCAGTTTTGTCTTTGGGAAACATCAGCGATACAGTCTGTCAGATCTCTTACATCTTGAATTCTTTAAGAAACCATCCTGAATAATGCATGCTGAGAGACAGGACAAATTACTTACTATGGAAAGAAACCCTTCTATCATGGAATGTTAGGAAGAGACTATCATGTGTACTTCAATGTTTAAGTAAATGAAATGCGTTAACACATCATTCACCTGAATTACCGAGCCCTGTGCTTACAGAGGATGTATTGGCCTGTTAGTGCAACAGCACATCCTAAACCTGTCTACCTCATTCTCGAAGAAAAAAAGCGATGCATTCAGCTACATAAAAGGAAAATGCAGATTTTAGTAAACCAGGTGATTTTCTACTAAGCTGATATCAAGTCCTGACACCCACGCGATTGCTGAAGACATTTATGGTAATAAAAAAAAGTTATTATGCCCAACCTGATTAGCTCAAGACTTCGAAACTCAGTGCAACACAGATTACTACGCAATACTAAGGCCATCTGCACACGGAGCAACTCAAAAGAAACTGATAACTGACTCCAGTCACAAACCAGTCCGTGATGAGTCGTAACCTATGTAATTGAATGGAGTCACGCACACGGTGCAACTAGTTACAAACCCGTCAGCAAAGCGTTTGTAATCAGTTGCAGGCAATTCAACGCCACTAGCAACTTCAGTCGCCAGTTTCTCTTGCGTTGTGCGTGTTATTACACAATCTATGTTGCAGCCGCTCTTTTGGCAAGCTGCCAAATGACGTACACGAGAGTCCGCGACTTCATCACGGACTGGTTTGTGATTGGAGTCAGTTATCAGTTTCTTTTGAGTTGCTCCGTGTGCAGATGGCCTTAGTGTGAAAAAATGCAATGCAGTCAACAACAACCTAAAATCAAATTACAGAGGTTATCATTTTTGATCTTGACAATCATCTAAATCAGCGGTTCTCAACCTGGGGGGGCGTAGAAGAATTTCAAGGGAGACGTGAGTTTAAAAAAAAGGTAAAATAAAAAGTAAAACTAACTGTAATTTACTGTACTAAATTTTGCGATCACAATGTAACCGTAAGATATTTTCGACATACGAACACGGTATTGTCGTACACGATAATTGTCGTAATTGTAAAAACACGATAACTGTCGTATGTCTGGACGTTGAAAGTGACTTCAGGTGCTCTTTGTCACAGTTACATCCTAATATTCAAAAACTTGTCAAGGACAGACAGTGCCAGTCCTTTCATTAATGTTGTGAAAGTGACTGGTATTACATGCCACCTCACCTAGATCCTTGATTACCTCAAATATATTTGATCTGTATTTAATTCTTTGATTTCATATGCTCTAATAATAATATGTTCCATATTAAGATATATGTAGTAGTATTAAATTTTGTGTATGAAATTATCTATTCTATATTTTCATTTAATAACCAGCTTCAGTTTCAAATTCCGATTGTACTACTAGTATTGACCACATATGAAGCGGTGAAAGGCAAAGTGGTGTAAGTCAAAAGAGTTTAACTTCCAAAACTACAAAAAATTCCACCATAAATTGAACAAATTATAATTCATAACAATTATTACAATATTGCAAATAATAACTATTTACAATTACACCATAAATTGAACATGGAGTTTACATATTTGACCCCAAATGAAAAAAGTTGAAAATGTGACTTACACCACTTTGCCTTTCAACGCCTCATATGGTAGTGGTGGTGGGGGAGGCGTGACCTTACATCAGTGTTCAAAGGGGGTCACAGAGCCTGAAAGTTTGAAAACCCCTGATCTAAATGAAAGATTAGATATCATTCACTTCATATATGGTTCCCATAATGTTTCGATTTATTGTCAAATCAAATACATGCCTACAAACAGGAATAAACTTACACATTTGCAGAATGTAAAGAAAAGCAGCCTATCCCCTAACTGGGTAGTATGCCTGCCACGGCAAATGTCCTGATGCATTCATTTAAAACATTTCATTCAACATTTAGGATAAAAGAAAGAAAAATGATTACACTGAATTTCAACGCCGTTTTAGAAAATGGTGTGACAAAATTATATTTATCTAGTTGTTTACTGAATTTACTTCAATTAAACAGTAATTTATCTTTTCTTTTTTCCTACTGTGTTCTTGTCAGCTATGCCATATGAAGAAGCCCATAAAAGGTAAACTATGGTTATTGGGTAGCTGAAAATGAATATACCCTCAAATGTGATCCTCCATCTAGGGATCCATGCAATTTAATCAGTCTCAAGCAATTCAAAAATTTTGCTCCGCATACAAAGAAAGATGCTTGGTTCTTCCCGATATGGGCTACATTGACAAAAATTTATCATTCACCTACAGTAATGAAGAGAAATTCCGTTTTTGAAATTTATTCACCTCTAGCGCTCTTATTTATCAGAAACTTATTATGGCCCATAATAGAAGCGAAACCAAAGTCCACTATTGTTGAGTTTTCTGGAGAGCTCAGCTGGTAAAGGGGCCTTCGAACAAAGATACTCTTTCAGGATTGAAAATACTTTGATGTTAAGGCTAACATCAAACTTTTAGAAAAGCTCAAGTAAACATCTTTTAAAATCAGTGATTTTTTTCAGTAAATTTTCAGAAAAAATTGACTGAGAAAGAAAATTGACAACCTCGTCTTCTGAAGAAACTATCTGAAGACAAAAGAAAGTAAAGGAGTCTTAAGAATTATTACTGATGTCATTTTCATTATAGTTGAGATCTGATCATTTTGGGTCTTAGTTTTTAGCTAAATATGCATCAAAAGCGTTGCACGGGGATCAGTTAACTAAAGTGCAGATGTTTCCTTCAATATTTTAGGCAACATTAAAGCTAACGAAGATAATATTTTTGCAACTAACTATAACACAGGACTGGTCTTGTATTTACACATACGATCTAGGGAGTAAAGTTCATTGAAAAGAGTGGCTTCCTAAATAATCTGCTGACTTAGTTAAATTTAAGTCTGAGAAGTGAGCTCGAAAGATTATGGCCACTATTTTGAGCTGTTTCAAAATGACACTGAGCTTTTCTTAAAACACACATTTCCATGAAGAGGCTGAAGAAAAATTAAGAACTGCACAAGAGAGAAAAAAGTAAGAAAGTTGCACTAAGAAAAGTTTTCCAGTACGAGGTTAAAAATTATCATTATTTGAACAAAGAAGAGTACGAGAATTTCATCTGAATTATTTATTCAATCCATCATACAGTGATAATCTTGCACCTTCCCGCATCTTATTGATTCAAAACTTTAAAAAAGAACTCTATATGACCATTTCATGGATGACTGAAGAGAACTTTTTCTGTGATGTAAAGAACACGTAACTATTTAGGGAAAAGTCAAGGATATGGGTACACCAAATTCAAAAGTATTCAAATGTTAATTGATCGATTTGTTGGTTGTTTGGTTTAGAGAGCTACGGTCAACCTTTGCTGCATAAGTATACAGGCGTTGATAAAAAATATGTTGACAAAATCCTTCAGAGTTAGCCTTTTTGATCAATAAATGCTTCTATGATGTTTAGAAATAAGATTTGACTTAATTTTCGGTATATAGAGGGAAACGAAAAGTTTACGAGGTTATATAATGTATATAAAAAGTTATATAATGTACTAAGATCCTTATAAGAAGTCGACACTGAGAAAACAAGCTAACTTTGCCCATAAAGGATAAAAATCAACATAACTGCAGAATATGAATTATAAACAGTCAAAAATTTTGAATTCATTTAAAATGCTAAAACCGGCAACAGGAAATAAACTGCAGTATAATTAAAAAAATAAGTTCAAGAATTCGGAACACAACTCAAAAACTTTTTAATTGCACACAATCAAAGCCTTTATGATATCAAGTTTACTGACAGCAAAAAAAAAAAAAAAAAAAAACCCTATGGTTTCACAATTAAGATCTTTTTTCCGCTTGACTTCTAAGGCCTTTTTTGCGCGTAATGGGTCCACCCCATCGTGAAATCGTTCTGTTACAAAATATTTCACAACGGCACATTATCGCAGAGCACGTAACGTACCCCCTAACGCGTCACCCCATGCCCCGTCTGTATTTAAAAGGCGCAACAAGATTTTTTTTTAAAAACTTGTCTACAAGTGAGATCCTCTTTGAGGAGAATTTACGCAACACCTTAGGGTGAAGCGTACAGGAAAAAAAGTTAGTCTTTTAAATGCTTTAAAAGATAATTTGACATAGTAACCTCCTTGCAGATACATACGCAGATTTTAAAAAATTTCAGCTTTGATAGAAATGTATTCATATATTATAAATAAATATAATATATTTGGGAAGCTATGCTCGAATTCTAAAATTGAAAAAAAAATCTAATTATTTTCGGGTTTCAATGTCAGTTTATCAAGAGTAATATTTTAAGTGAAATTTGCCAATAATTTTGTTCCAGCTCAAACTCTCATGGTAACCGTCACTCCAAAATTTCTTGCTGGAGAAAAAGTTTAAGTCATCATGAATCAAATTGGGCAAAGTAAAAGTATAATGGACAAAAGAAGAGTAGAAAAATCTTTTAGATGACTCAAACATCCGTAACAAAGAAGGTGTACAGTAGGTTCGCCATCCTTTACAAAAGAAATTTAACAGAACTTTAACCCCACACTGTTAGGAATCCAGTAGACCAAAAGATTTGGTTTTGAGAGGGGGGGGGGGGGTATTTCCTATAGTGGTGAATACATATTCTAGTTTTTCACGGAAAATCCATATTCTAGTTTTAAAAAGAGTAATTTACAAAAGTTTTATTTAGAAATATTGACACAGCTTTAATTAAAACTTCGCTCTAAAAGTAATTGTAAAAACATTTCTCACACAAAAAATTATTTTTACTCTTTCATAAATGATTTTTTCTGTTATGAGGAAGGAATGAGAACTTTCAGTTTTAAGTTACCTTTTCAAAGAGTAAACTGTTTTGTGAGTACTATGAACAAATATACTTCAAAAATGCGAGAAAGTTACGTTTTTAATGAAAAGCTCATATGTATGTATTAAAAGTAATTTGAAACACTCTACATCTTCATACTCTTTAGTTGCAATCATGGCAATCCCTCTTATATCGTTCACTCTTATGAGTAAGGTGAAATTTAAGGCCCATCTGATGTGAAAGATCGCGCAAAAGCTGAAATGCTTGAATCAGGTGATGGACGAATAGTCGTCAATACAAAGTAGCTGCCCTTACATTGGATGTTTTATCAGCTCAAATAAAATTATAGCAAAATAAATTCTGGACCATGAAAGAACTATAACAGTTGTTCCTGTCTTTTTTCACGAGGCACTTTAAAACTGAATTCGAGAATTTAGCTGGATTATTACAGGTAGTAAAAAAATAATCGTTTTGTTAATTTCCATATTTACAAGAGATAACTTGAAGTCTCTTATACTTTTATAATGTTATCACTTTGGAATTTACGTTTCCAATCATAAATAAATCGACTCATTAGTTATTTTTCCATGTAATAATTCAAGTTTTATCATAAATTTCTTCTCGCGTCGGTGCAGAGAAAATGATTCTTCGTGTGGAGAACTTTAGTGACATTATTGCTCCTCTATCGAACTCTTCATGTTATAATCTAATTGAGTAAATTCGTAGTTCAGAGTTTCTTTCATGAACAGAGTTCATTATTACCAATTCAGTGTACTTTACATGCAACATATATATGTATAAACACTCACGTGTGTGTGTATGTGTGTGTTTGTTTTCGTTTGTTTGTTTGGGGGAATGGGAAATATGGCCAACTAGTAATGATACTTTTTAGCAAATCGCGTCACTTGTGTGTCGTAATGATAGATATTAAGCTTCAACTACTAATTTTCCTTTGTTCCCTAAAAGGGGACTTAAAATTAAAAATATTCCAGAAAACATATCCCGTATTTAAATAATGATTAAAAATGAAGTATTAGAAATCGGGGTTTTTTTTCCCATCTTAAACTCTACAAAGTATTCTATTTTATGTTGAAGCATTTAACATCTGTGCAAATTGTTGGTTATTAAGTTTGAAGATCAAATTAAAATCAATACATTGCTTCCAAATTTATAATTGTATTTTATCTTTTGGGATAAACATTCCAATTCATTTCAATGAAGTCTATGTGCTGCAGTCTTAAAAGACAAATTTTGAAAATCTTTACAATCTTATTTTTTTTAAAAAGAAGAAACCTGGTTTTATTATTATAGTTAATCTTTGAATGCAGGGATAGTCTAAAAAGTAAACAGGTTTTCCAGTCTCACAATACATAAGCTAGAAACACTTTTTTCCCAATACGGAGGCACTTTTTCATTCACAAGACATTCGCCTGTTATTCACCGCAGTTTTTGCTGGCCATTTTTTTATGGGAGCACCATATAGGCGGACCAGCAATAAGCTAGAAATTACAAAACACATAAAAATCAGGTGCAGTTCACTGCTTATGAGTGTTGGATAACTGGTTAGATTAGACGCTTAAGTATCTAAAGAGAGCTACTAAAGAAAGATATCTTTTTAAACATCCTAACAACATAAAAGTCGAACCATCATTGAAATAAAATTCAAAAAGAAAAGAAGGAAAACATCATTATGCCAGTCACAAATATAAGTTGTAAGTGAAGGTAATAATTTCGAGGCTACATATCAGTAATTAAATCAGATAATAAACTTCATTGGACATGTAAACGATAATAAGAAGAATAAATTACCTAGTCATGTGTAGTTTTGATAGTGTTACTAAGATACTTAAAAATACGAGTACGTTTGTACTCCAAAACTAGGCTATTGGAGGAAAAAAAAGAGGTTACAAAACCACCAGTACAAAATATATAGTTGCATGAAAAATAAACAATATAGCGTTTAAATTACATAACTAAAAGCTACATTGCTTAAAGCAAATGTTCGTATTGCATTACAAGAAATAAAAGAGAAATTACTATTAGAATCACATTTTCAGGGTTTTATTCATTATTTCATTTATGTCTCAGTAAATGTCTCAGTTTGTTATTTTTTTACTCAGTAATATAGAGATTAATTGATACTAAAATTCATGAATTTTGTATCATTAAAGCAAAGCAACTTCTATTACAATAAATATTTATGATAAAATGCACATATACTTCAACTTACTTCATCATATTGAAAACGAAAAATGTAACGATGATTTTTTATATTCGACCTTGATATTTTTGTACTAGCTCCTAAGGGTAAGAGTATATGATGTGATCTTAAAGTCTTCTATATCTCCAAAACTTTACTAAAAATACTCTAATAATTAAGAACGAAAAATAATTGTATTTTAAATTAATTTTGCTGACCGAAGTTAATTTTTAAGCAATCTATTTTGTAAAAATACTACAAATCCAAAAGAAATCCAAACTTAAATATTTTTTACGATACACTGGTATAACTTGAAAATAATTTATGTAAGTGGTATGCAATTCCTCAAGACAAACTTAAATGTTACCTATGGTACATTTTAATTTAAATCAAAACAATGCATTGGTTTTATAAAGAAACAACATCTATAAAAAGTACTTTATTAAAAAAATCTTATATAATTTCAAGTACAGGGTTATATATTTTGCATCATTATTTTGTTATTTTCTTTATATGAATATATAAATTTAACATAGCATTTCAGATACCAAAGTTTCCCATTTTCTAAAATAAATATTTCCGTTAAACACTAATAAAAGTAAAACGGAAAATTTTTTTTATTTCTTATTTCTTGAATCAAAATAATTGGAGAGTGAACAGTGGATAAATACTGACTAATAAAAAACCTCACACTAACATGTTATAAAAATTCTTATTCAATAATTTATGTAAAATTTAATATTTTGTATGGCTCTGAATTGGTCATTAAAATACTACTAGTACTTAAATACTGCATAGAAGTTTATATTAAAATAGTCAGGAATATTTTGTTTTAAAGTAAAGAAGTTTCAAATAAAATTGACCGTGGACAATTCTTATTGTCAAAAATCCCGTAGTTTCTCTCTTTCTGTTTACTCTTTACTTGATGCTGAAATACTGATTGCTCGTAATTTCAAAAATTAAATGATAAACGTGTTTAGAATTAAAACTTTACATCCATATATAACTTACCACAACTTGATTCTTTAAAAAAGTTTTAAATCTTTTAAGACTTCTCCAGATTATACGTCTAAGTCAAAATTGTGACTGTTTTACTTTTCACAAACGTCACTAAATTCCCTCATATAGTACTCTCTCTTAACACACATAATAGTTAGTTGTTGTCTAGATATTTTTAATTATAAACTAATCTTAAATGTCTCATAATTGCATACTTCCAACGTGTAAAGAATTCCTGATATAAATGAAGGTATAAAAACTTGTTCTTTTAAAACAATATTATTTTTAACTAAAAATGAAAATTTAGAATGTCCCAAAATTACGATGTTTAATTACGGATTGCATTTATACCGGTATTTTGGCGCTAATTTTCTGACGCTCTCTCCCCTAAAAAAATCCTAGAGAGAAAAGGCTTAGAATTGATTTTATCAATACAAATTTGTTTGATTTATTTCTATCTAGATTTATTTATTTATGAATTCTTTTAAGAATCTACGTGAGCAGTATGACAAATTTAGACCGAAGTACAATGAGCTCTATTCATGCTTAGATGCAGACTCGCTTCATATTTCTTATGATAACTCTTAGTTAACATTTGCTGTTCCAAGATCACCTTTCACATGCTGCAAAAAAATGGGTTGAAAAAACTTGTTAGTGGTAAACTTATACAAGGAAGTAACTAAACCACCTATTCAAGTACTCTGTTATATTGAGTCGTCAAAAATGTCCGTTAGCTTAGTTTATTTAATATTTCCTTGCTAATGTTTTCCCTCCTTTTACGTAAAATTCATGCACAACTAATCTACATTTAACACGATTTATTCAAAGTTTTCAATGAAATCCTTGGACTTTTGGCAAACTTGTTTTCTGCTGCCTGTGAACTTAAATAAGAATAATTTTATCGAGTATTGTATGAGCTAGAAATCGAAAAAAAATTGCTATTTTTTAACTTATATGAAGTTCTGGGGATTTTAACGCTTGTCTTCTTGAGACAGGCAGCTAGATATTTAAAATCAATATGAGAAAGAAAATGATTATAATAAATCAAATTTATGTATAATCTTATTATTCTTAGAGAGTAATTTTACGAAAATTGTATATAAAAAGACTTAATATCCATAAATTAACTATAAGAGTAAACTTTCTATTGCAGAAAATTTAACCTTTTTGCAATAAACCGTTTTTCAGTTTTTAGTCAATCGTAAAAAATATATAATTTTTTCATCTATTCTTATGCCAAAATATTTTTTATTAAAGGGATTTTATTTCAAACTGACATTCCTAAATTTTCCTCTCACATATTCTGCTGTTAAGACATTAGAAAATAATTGCAGAACATTTGCTGATTATCTTGGTATAAGTAATAGAGTTGCAGTGAAACCTCGATCTATCGTTTTTCAAGGGACCGACTGAAGGGTATGATAAATGCGGGTACATAACAAAGAAATATGATCGTCGGGAGAAGAAATAAACGACACATACGGGAAAACGATGTTTCGGGGAACGATCGATCGAGATTCTACTGTATTTGTTTTAAATCAAAATACTAAACTGAAAATTTTACTAAATACTGAAATTGGGCAAAAAGTGAGCAGATAAGCGTACCACTATGGTTGCTATGGGAGAAATCTGGTAATTTGTCTACTTAAATATGAATTGTTTACCTTTCTGGATTATCCATTTTGATAAAGACCACCATCACTCTTTTAGGATATTCACACATAATTTAGGATTAGCATATCTTTTAGGATAATTATAGATTTAAAATGCTTCTCGCTGCCGTGATCTAGAGAGCTATTCATTTTCAATCAGATATAACACAATAAGTTTCCCAATTTACGGTTTAAAATAAATAAACTGTTGAAAATTGAGAGAGAAGTTCTCGGTATATAACCAACAATAAGGGCTAGAGTTCGATCAGTAGTAGATATCGAGCCCAGGAGAAATTTTCAGAGTAGAGAAGTTCATGATAACTGTATTTCTCTTCTTCTGTACAACGGTCCTGATAGCCTCCACACTTTATGATGCATTTTCTCTAGGTAAGATATTGTTGGAAATCTGGTTACAGCTTTAATTGTCCCCAAAAAGTTGTAACATGTACGTTAGGAATCGCCATCGTTCCGAACCGGCCTTCATTTTCTGAATCGGTCGGGAATGCATTCTCCTCTTTTCACTGTAAACTACATGCAAATGTTCTGTAATCATTTCTGTACTACGTAAGTATATATATATATATATATATATATATATATATATATATATATATATATATATATATATATATATATATATATATATATATATATATATATATATATATATGTAATATATATATATATATATATATATATATATATACTTATATGTAATATATATATATATATATATATATATATATACTTATATGTAATATATATATATATATATATATATATATATATATATATATATATATATATATATATATATATATATATATATATATATATATATATATATGAACGGAGTTCCTGGAATTTGTTGCTTCTTCTGGTTTTTCTTGCCTGTTGTAGAGACTATGAACATTCGTTTAAGTTGTAAGTTTTTAGTATGTTAAGTTGTTAAAGTTCCCAGCAAAAGGCTGGATGTACATGTAGATGCTTTTTGAGTTGAGTTTAACATTCAAGTCGAATGAATAAATATTTATGGATAAAGTTGAACTCTTGTCATGTGCTTATTCTTTGATGCCACACCAAAGGCATAAGACACTACCTGTAATACTCTGCTTAAAAACTGCCGAACAGATATTTTTATACAGACAATATTTTCCCTATATTTTGCATATCTAGAATATTTTGATGGTACTCGCGTATGACATCACGCGTTTAGAAAGCTTCCGATTTTTTGTGCCGATATTACTTTCCAATATTGAATTCTAACAGCTGTTTTTATTTATAGTTACGAAGCTATGATGTGGTCAAGTCTTACGTCACTCGAATCACCGCCGTGCAGCCCCTGATCAATGCTTACGTTGATGAACGGTTCGAGGAGGCCTTTGAGGATGCAAAAGCAGTGGACGCGCTGGTCAGGTCCGGAACCAAAACCGTGGAAGAGATGGAACGAGAGACCCCCTTCTTGGGGGTGCCTTTCTCTGCCAAAGAAGCTGTGTCTGTCAAGGGTATCTTTTATCTGTTTCCTTTTCAGAAGAATAGGATACTTCTTTTAAACTTGCTTTTTTATAACGAAAAGTTTTCATTGGAAATCTCAGCTTTAGCATGGCATGAATGAGGTTTAGGCATGAAAACTTTTCAGTTAAAATTCAGTTCCGATTCCTTTTATTTGATCAATGCGAACATTCTTTGGAGCATATACAGCGATAGTATGAGTTTCGTTTAATGATTAAGAGGTCAGAAATACAAAAAAAATCTATATATAAAATGGAATTCATAAGAATATTATTAAAAAATATTTTTCATAAATTCTTTCTAAAGCTTTGTGGAAAATTACGTTACAGCATAATTAAAACAATACTCTCAAAATTTTCTATAATAAATTAATTGAATCCATGAATGATAATTTAAGTACTTATTAGTATTAGTTTTCCATGGTTATGTTCAAAATATTTTTATTTTGTACCTTGTATGTCTGCATCAAAAGTGTAATAATTGGTAAAATTATTTTTTTTTAAACTTTTCATTAAATTAATGATTATTTTTATCAATTTTTTTGCTGCCAATCAATACATACATGTTAGCTACTTATTCAAGACTAACTATACATGAAATATGGTTCAACAACCCAAGAACAGTCATTTAAAAATAAAACTACATTAATTCTGATATAAAAATTTATGTTTGCATGCACAGATTTGGGTTTGAAGAAGAAAAAATATATATTTCATGGAGCTTGTAGATATGGGGTAACATATTGGCTATTGAATCCAAAACCTGTAAAAAGATTATTTTTTTAATCCTTGGAATAAATTTTCTTTAAAATTATGGTTAATTGCAAAAGGATTTAAACTGCATTATTTTACCCTTGCTTGTCACATTTATCAAATTCTGTTACATAATTCAGTGTTCAGAGTATATGCAGAAATCATTATACTGCATAAATCTTTTTCATGTATATATACTTTACTTGCACTTAATTTATAAGGGTATGTTTTCTTTCCCTCTAAATTACGTTTAGGACTATTTCAGTGGAATCTCAAATTAGTCAAGATATATGGCGATATACGTTGCCAGGCAAACGATCAGAAGTATGCCTGGAACATTTAAAGTTTTTCATGCTAAATGACTTTTTTGAAAAGCCCTGAAAACCAATTCATGCCATGCTAGCTTTTCCTGAGAAAATTTGAAATATGTAAATATTAAATATGCTTGCATGTTCCAAAGTGTCTTCTTCTATAATGGCTGTTTTCTTGACTTTTAAGAAACATTTATTGATTTTTTAAATTTATTGATATTTTGATAGCATTGGAATTTTGAAAATTTAGTTATCATCATTTGCATTTTGTTTTTCATAAATTAACTCGCTGTTGAAAAATCTGATTGGATTTTAATTTAATGTTTTTTTCAATTTATGAATGATAAATTATAACAATATTTCCACTTTTACTTAATGTATTTATTAATTGTTTCCTTTGGTATGATTTTATTTGCCTGATCAAATTATAACATTGCTTAAAAAACTAATATTGAGTCTGAAGAATTGTTTTGTGCAACACATATTGTATGAGTAAAAAATATCAGTTACCAAATTCAAACATTATTTCAAAGAGGAGCCAATATGATTTTCTGGAGGGTTTCTCTCCTAGATAAGGAATTCACATAATTTCTTTATACATGATTTCGGAAATTTTTCTTATTGATTTTACTAAAACAAACTTAAGGTGTAAAGTACAGATTTCCCTACAACTTATACAAAAATAAACTTTTTAAGGACATCCATTTCTTATGCTATTGTACTATACGTAATAGATGCATTTCATTCTCTATATAAAACTCTCCTCCCAAATTATCTCTTATTATAAACTACAGAAGTCTTTTATTTGTAAATATAAAACTATTTTGCTAAAGTAAATGGTGGTTTTCTTTACGAAATGTTAAAATTTATACCAGGAATCAAAACTACCATCCACTTCCAACATAATGAATTAAAATATTCAATTAAAATATAATGGAAAATATTTATGTATCATTTACAAGTTTTATAGCATTTTTACACTACATAGAAAGCGAAAACTTCAACTATTTGAAACTAATGCACATTCATAACTATATTATTATTTAAGTGAGGCTCTGTATTCACACCCTGGGAGCAATAAAGATCCAAATACCAGACTTGTTTGACAAGTTTTGTTCATGTGCGAAAAACTTTAATGGAGGTCAAAACACCACAGGGTCAACTCTTATACTTTCTGATTAGAGTTTAGTTCATTTAACTACCAATCTCAAAACGATAAGTCAAAATTTCACGGTCATACGCCGTAGATCTTTTTAAAAATTGGAATAAATATTTGATTATTAGTTTATAATGAAATCTTGTCCTCTCTCATCGTCTTCGTCTCTTTTTACTAATGCAATAGTACCTCTATATTAGTACATTAAATATATCAGGAATTTTAATAAGGAGAAATTTACAAAAACACATTACAGAAAACAAGTTAATTACGCAATATATGAAATTTGTTAATTATAACAGCGCAATTACAATTCATCTTATCAAACATCTTATCTTTCTGCACTCAAAATAACTCCGTTTCTCCTCTTTTCCTCCAATTTTCTCCTTATCTGATAAATCCATCATATTTTTGTCAAAACTACAACTTTATCAGATTGTTTCTTTCCACACCTTTTAAAATTCATTGTAGGAAGTTTCTCATGCACGAACTACAAAAGTCGTATGAGACTAACAAGTTTAACCTCTGATACCATTCGTGATAACAGTTTGTGATACATTTTTAAAAATGAAATTAAAGTAAATTATTAAAGATTGAAGGTAATCTTAATGTCTTAAATGACAAATTCCTATCAGTTATTTACTATCGTGTATTAAAATATCTTATGTTTTATATGAATAAGATTACTAAGTGGCAAGAAACATGGACAAATGCTTTTGTATTATGGTTGTACAAGTCTTTCAGTGCTACATATCTGAGCAGTTTTGAAAAGTCAAGCATTTTAGCACAAGATTTCTAAAACATCAAATACATATATCTGCAAAACTCAGCTTTCCATTTATCATACATGACACTACCAAGTTACGTAGGATATGAGGAAATAGTTACTTATAAAAACTTTTTTCAAGAAAACAGCTGTAGAACGTATATTATTCGTGATTACGTTTAGCTTTGAACATTCACGTAATCTCTATATTATCGGTAAATCTTCTATTACTCTTTTCTTGTAAGAAGTTATGAATTTAAAAACAATCAATGGAAGTTCATTTTAGAATCTAGGTCTTATTGACCGATAACCTTTCAGTTTTCTTTTGTTCATTCTCCACATAATTCGTTTGCCATAGTTATTTCATGGTTTTATTTATATCATATTACAACTGTCGTTTTCTTAAGAATAATCATTCACTTTAAGCGCAATACAAAGAAAATGTTACTTCCATGGTGGGTTTTTATATTACGATGTTGCTATTCTATCAAACTCTTTTCAGTAACTATTTTCAATTAATCTTAAGTATTTATATCCAAATACGGCACATTCATTCCTGTGATATTGGCGTGTATAATTTTGGAAACTTACCAGAAAGGGAGTAAAAAATTTCTCTGAAAACATAATTTGGCTTTTATATATATATATATATATATATAAATTATAAGAACTCATCTTATTAAAGCTAACCTAAGTGAATGATAGACATTTGATATTTACGTTTATGGCTAAATATTACTGATGTAAACAACTGAGCAAAATGAAAGTCTAATTAAACTTTATTTTATGAAAAATTCAAAATGTACGCTTCAGTATCCCTATGTAATGTATGTTTTATCTTCTCGCTAAGTAAATTTAAAAATAAATTTAAGAGGGGATTACAAGTAACGACTAACTAAGAGTTTTAGGATGATAGCAGGGTTTTCAATTACGTTTCCTATAACAAAAATGAAGGATTAAGAACGAAATTTCGTAAGAATCATCTCATGAAGAAATCATTTATTTAAAGTGTGAGAGCCAATTTGCTACATACAAAACCAGTTGTGTGCCTTTATCTCTTAAACTTGGATTTTAAATAGTTTATCTTCTTTTGATACAGACCTTACCTCTAATTCAATTATCTTCAAACGGTACGATATCAGTATGAAAAGCTTAATACAGTCCAGTGTTATAAGTTTATTCACTTTCGTCTTACAGTATATCCCATTTAAACTCTTTCCTATGATTTATTAAAGCATTGTAAAATCTTATTTCCCTTATAATTTATTAAGTAAGCATACATACTCTACACAAATATCAACACAAGTGTCAACCTTGCGATCGTACCTTTTTAATTTATAAAAAGTTATTTGTGCTCTGTTATACCCTATGGATAAGATCTTCATTGAGAAGTTTGTGCACATCTGCAGAAAATTCAGAATTGGCATGCTAAGAACAATGTTATGTATAATAATGGATAGATAAACAGGTAGGTAGCTATATCGATGTAGATCATGATCTTTCCCTTGAAAAACATAATTCTATGCTCTTAGGGAGTGATTAAGATTAGGGAGTCTTAGGGAGTCTTAGGGAGTGATTAAGATTTCCCCATCAGGAATTTTAAATCATGAAAACAGACTTTTTATACTGTAGGTACACCGATATCTTCTGTTTCTATATAATCTTTATGAAAAAATTTGAGTTTGGATCCATAATTATAACACGCTTGTAAAGCTAGACATATGAAAAGATTACTTAATCTCTCTATAAGTGTCCCATTGTAATTTTTCTTTGATCCCATAGGAAAATATATGTGAACCCAATATAAAATATGGCTCTACATTATTACTCTCTTACTTCCATAAAGGTTCCACAATGGATGTGTAGACGTTGAACAAAATTTTCTCAAAATGAAGGCACACAATCATTTTCAATACTCAAACATGGGAGCGTTTGTAAGCAGTTCACAGCTCGACCCACTTTCGGACATTCTGCTCGAGCTTAAGCAATCGCTCATGAACGATATATAGGAAAACAATGTTTCCTGTAACCGCTTCAGATTCCTTGTAAATTCCCGAGAATAATTCACGTCGTCTGAAAGGCAGAATTAATAATGAAGGGGGAGCTACAGTTTTCTTACGTAGTGACACTAATCATTTAGCCCAAAGAGAAAATGATAGGCAAAAACGATCAATGACGGTTATTCACTTAGATAGCTTTCATAAGAAGTACTCTTTTTACTATATTTATTCTGTTCTCTAGTGCAGTAAGACAACAAATGATGCTGCCCATGGTCAAGATGTCGTTCCATACAGAATGGCAGAATTTATTTTATATGATGATTAATTTTTACTGCCGTTTTCCAGGCCTATGCGCCACGGGAGGCGCCGTGTTCCGCAAAGGTGCTCGGGCTGAGGCCGACTGCGATGTTGTCCGGTTATTTCGGGAGGCCGGGGCCATACCAGTGGTCGTCACCAACACTTCTGAAATGTGTCTGTGGTGGGAAACGTACAACAAGTTGCACGGAAAGACGAATAACCCTTACGATACAACCAGGACACCAGGAGGAAGTAGCGGTAAGTGCCTAGACCAAATTTATATATTACAGCTTTTACTGAAGATTTTGTCAAACTTACTAGCGACTTACAACTAAGGATACGTAATTTTCGTATTTACGAAATAGATACGAATAAATGCGAAATTTGCCAATGTGAACGAAAATTATTTCTTTACTATTTTTCGGCAAAAACTCGGTGATAAAAGGTTTTTTAAGCGAAATTATGTAACAATAGTAATAAATAATTAACACAATTGCTTAATACTATCCGCGGTCTTTAACTGAGAAATTTCACTCTCTTTCGGATTTGCTCCGAATTTCACCCGGACAGTTTGTCCTTACTGGAGTCGAACCTAAAAATCTAACTGTAAAAATCAACCATCAAGTTTTGTGGAACAATTTAGTAGATTTAAGAAGGTCTCTTGAGAGCCAAAGGGTATTTCAGCTACTTACAGTAGTCAACCAAGAGACTCCTGTTGATGTTATACATATTTTAATTGCAACGAAATGCTTCTACCTTAACTTTGCAAAGGCTTTACAAAGCTGTACAAAGCCTCTATAGTCCCCTTAACAGAATAAATGCTGATATTTTAGTAATTTCAATATAGTAATTAATGACAGAAGGCAAAGACTTGAGGAACATAATGTGGGGATTATTACAATGTTAGCTTTTAACTAAGAATTTTGATACTTACCTATCAAAGTAAGTAAAATTATATTTTTTTAATAAATGCGAAATTTTTGAATTTATATTTTTTTTTTGCGAACAAATGCGAAATTTTATATTTTGTAATTTTTTTTGTTGCGAAATTTCGATATGTTTTATGCAAAATTTACGTATCCCTACTTATAATTATCTAGACAAACTCTTGTTCTCATAAACTGAGATGAGCTATTATTCACAGTGTTACTATTCTACTATTCAAAAGATCACAGAATTGCTTACTTACAAACGTATATCTTCCCACAGGACATACGTCATCAGGACATAAAACATCAGTCCAAATATTGTCCCAAGAGTAAAAATAACGGTTTCTATTCAAAAATTCTGTTTCTCGTTAAAATAATACTTTAAGACAAAGAAATAATGACAGACTATTATTCATTAATATTGTACATATTGTTTGTAAGTATAACATAAAAATTAGTATTTTTTTCCTAAAACTATCAAATGTCTTTTAGTGCATTACAATAAAATTTGTTTAGCTAATGATCATGTAAAAATAAAACTATATTGGCAACTAAGAAATTAACAAACGGTAAAATAAATATGAAACAGACATAAATTATTTTAATTATGAATATATATTCGATTTTTCAACTTCCCCGTTTTTTTTATGAAAAAACACTATTTTAAAATATTCGTTAGGAATTTTTTTTATTATTATAGAGAAACCCAATACCATCAAAAAGCTCTTTTCAAGGAGGAATACTTTGCATTTACAAAGATTTCAACAATTAAAACGTTTGATTTTATTTTTTTTAAGTTATGTATTCTGAAACTTCTACTTCCTTGGAAAAACCTGACTTTACAACAGCTAAACTAAAAACAAAATTTTCAATTAATGAAACATTTATTTTGCTTTCAACGTCAAAGTCATCGAAATACAAAATGCCAATTGAATAGTTAAATCATTTTAGCCTGGAACTTCTATAATGTACATAAGCTGTGATTTTTTCAATGTAACTATCGTTTGAGAGGGAAATCAAAAATGTTATATTTATATACTTCTAAGGCAATTTCCTATACAACAGCTAAAACTGCATATCAATTCACCAAATAATTTTACTTTTCTGTACATTATATTCTTCTGCAATATTTTCTAGACACAATTAAAGAGACTCTTAGCATTAAATTTAACTCAATCTTCCTATTTTCTTTGGGAAATGACCATAATCACCTCATTAAGCCTCTATAATTTCGCATTTACTATAAGGCATAAATAACCTTTTTTTAGATAAAAATCCGAAAACACATGCATAATGTTGATTGCTAGATGCAACTCTTTCAATTCTGTTTGCCTCTAGTAATGCCCCCTAAAACATAGTCGTAAAATTTATTTTTAATGTAAAATTCAGAAAATTTGGGATACACAGTCTCTTTAGCCAGTTTTATGCTTCTTCCTAGCAGCTTTTGTTTAATAACTCTATAAGTTGTATAGTAAGTTGCAATAAGAAATCTCTTAAGTTTTTAGACAACAAATATTAACTGACGAAAGACAAGTCTCCTACGTTTTTCCTGATATTTCGTAATTTTTTTATTCTAATTTATCAACCATTTCTCATGAATGGTTGATAAATTAGAGAAGAAATAAGTAGATGTATTAGAAAAGATATAAAATGTAAAAGAAATAAGTAGTATTTAAGTTTTAAAAATCTTCAGATGATCCTATCATAATATTTTCGTATTCCCTTTCAAAAACTAGTAATTTTCAATCACTGAGAAATCGCTTAGTGTACTTCAACTTTTTAAAATGTCATTAATAAAAGTTTGAATAGTTTAGAGCACAATTAGTGACTGGAAACGGAAGCTTTCCATTTATAGTGTTCAACACTCCAAGAGTATTAACCATAAATAAACCAACAGAGAAAAAAGGAAGCAATGAACAAGAAACAACTACACTTCAGTAATGATAAATATTTATGGACAACACTTTTTCCTCTTAAGTGCCATCTGAGAGCTCATTATTTATGTTTTAGAAATCATCCTTTTTTCTTTTATAGTAAATAGAAATGTACAGATCCGTGGTTACAGTAAATATTTTGTTAGATCAATTTCAGGTAAAATTTAATTTTCTGCTGCCCCCCCCCCCTGCCTCCAGAAAAAAAATAAAACTTTTCAACTGCTAACAGCTTATTGTGTTTATTTAATTTTGCCTGTAGTCAGGAAAAGAAAATTCTTATACTCTGTTAAGTTACCAATGGCAATATACTGAGCTAAATTTTGAAAAAGTTCTGCATCTGAAAATTCATCTTAGTATATGTATAACTTATATAACGGACGAAACTTTGAACAACTGGTGTTTTTTTTATCTAAGAAATAGAGGTAAAGTAAGAAACGTGATATCAGATACTTATAAACTAATTGATGTGTTATGAAAACATTTTTTTTTCTCATATCAAAAACAAAACAAAAGGCTACTTTTTTAAAAAAGAAAAATATTACACTTGAATTTTTAATTAGAATATCTGCCAACAGCTACATACAGCTTTACGACTACTATATCGTTGTCTATAATATTACGTTATCTTTTAATCAGATCTAATGACAAAATTTTGATAAATATGATTGTATCAACAATCAATCAGTAGAAAATTCTTTGCCTCAAAATAGCATTCTTAAAATAAATCGCTCTCATAAGTAAATCATGGACTTTTGAAGTATCTATAAAAGGATTATTTTTCAGTTTGAATTATGGAACTTATCTATTTAAAGTGTGAATCCAACAAACTCACTGCTAAAAAATAATTTAGTTATAGATAGGGGGCAGGGCCAAAGGCCTGAATTAGATTTTTATTTTATTTTAGGGATTCACAATATTGGTGATACTATCTATGTAAGCCTCTTTAAAAATTTCTATTACGCTGAAGTTTGGTACTTCCACAGAAAAATCGCATCTCCTTTCTTAATTCAGGAGGACAGCCTGATAAATTTAAAAAGCCCCAGTTACATCACAAATATGACAGTTTTTGTGCTAATCTCAGTAACTTAAGCTGCTCTAGCGTTCAACATTCTCCTTATCAGAGAGCCCTACATAGTAGTATAAATTATCGAAAGAAATACAAGGGTATTCGGAATAGTACAGGAGGATAAAGCTATCATTACATAGGTTCTCTCTCAGTATAATGTTCATAGAGTAAAATAAATTTTAAAAAAGAGAAAGGGACCTATTTACTTATTTGCAGATTTTATAAACAAAATGGGCAAATTTAAAGCTTTTGATTAAAAACTGCGTTATTTTGATTTTATCTCCAGAAAAAAAGTGCAGTGTCACTAATATAAACCTGGAGTTATGAATAAAAAATTATCCCGTAAATGAGTGTCATTGTTCCGTAAGTTCTTTGTATGACTCGTCCGCAAACCGCATTGCATTCTTAGTACATCCACACCAAAAAAGGAAAGAATAGATTTATTCGGCTGATCTCTGAATTTATCATGAACTTACCGAAAAAGTGTGTCCTAATACGTTTATGAGTTGAAATACAATTAGATACTGAAAAATAGAGATTTCTATTCTTTATTTTAAGGACAATTTCATTTCTCGTTTTATAATTTTGCTTTGTGATACATAACTACAAAATCAGAAGTTTCAGCTCTCACATGCTTTTTTATTATATAGTTAAAGAAGATTAAAAAATTCCTCATATTATAGTTTTACAGGATTTTTTTATTGATTCATCTGTATCAAAATGGTTCATTTAATATTCAAAAATGCATTTATCTCGACATCTATGCGTGACCTGTATAGTTTTCGGTAATTGTAAATTGCAAATGAGTTTTCACATGCATACACAAGAAACCTATTTCTTCCAGAAGCAATCCGTGTGTAATTAAATATTGTTATTACTGAGTTCCGTGCAATTTTCACTCACCACAGACAGAAAAAAGAGAGATACTTAGGAATTTGCCCTAGATGACGCAGTTCATAATACTTTCGGGATTCCTTTAAAGTTCTTTAGTTTGCAGCTGTAACAATACATTTATCCCAAACAAATTAGAGAGGATTCAAAAAGAGAAAATGATTCATTTTCTCTAGAAATATTTAAGCCAAAAGATGTGGAAATAAAAATTTGGTATAGTAAACTTTCTATTCTTTGACAGGGAGGGGGAAGTCACCGAAAAAATATTTCATTGTTCCCACTGTATAGAGGTACCTAATGAGTTCATGTTCATGGTGTCAGAAAAATGTTCTATTTAACAGCAATTGAGTGAAAAAAAATTCGAAATACTCACTCATTTATGTAATCGCACTAGAATTTAGTTCATGGGATTCATGTTTTTTATATTGTGATATTATAAAGTTACACAAAGATCACCTTTTCTTCAAAAATTCACGCGATCAATTAATATGAAGAAAAATGTTATCTCATTCATAAAAAAATTTTATCGGTTGTTAGAAATAGTAACGCAAAGAATATCAAAATTTACAGGAATATATTTATCCACCAAAACTGGATATAACCCTCCTTGGAAATGTAAGTTACTACAGCAGGTTTTATTTTAGTCATACATACTTATTTGACAAGGTCCCCATTAGACTAATTACAGTTTAATGTAAACAGTTCAGTTTGTAAAAACAATGAGAAACGATTCTATGTGATAGAATGACAATATTATACTTTTTTCGGATTAAGCAGATTATTAAATTATTTGTAAACTAACCTATTGAAACTAGTTATTTCAATCCAATTACGAGAAAGATGTTTTATTACTTATAGGGCAAAAATATCAGGATTTCGGCTTGAAGAATTATAGCTGATTTTTGGCTTTTCTTTTAAAGGATTTCTTCTATTAAAAGTTTTCAGTAAATAATTCTTTAAACTTTGCGATTATCTGCATGGATTATAATAACATTTAACACAGTAAGTTGGGTGAATTTGTTGTGAAGATCAACCGTTATTTCTTCATATTTGGCTAAATATATAAGGGAATATCAAATTTTCTTTATCATTGTAGCTGAGTTTTCTTTATTATAATAGCTACTGTACTTTCATTAACAAGAAAATTTCCGTTTAAATTGAGTATTGTATACATACATTTTGTTTTGTCTCGAGAGTTAGTTACTGACAGAAAAAATTCTTATTTGAGACATTTTTAGTATAGACTACAGGAATATTTAATTACAGGTATATAGACTACAGGAATAATTAATTACAGGTACATTACAGGAATATTTCATTAATAATTTTTCCGTACTCCACTTTAAATAATTCCGTGAAATCTGATGTAAATTTTATTAATGCATGTTATTTTATTAAGCCTATAAAATAATAGGGTGTTGCTGTATGAAAAGAACTTTTAATTTTTGAACAAAGTTAAAATCTAATGAAATTCTGCATCCTCTTGGCTGAAAATAATCGGGGCTAAATGATAAAAGATACAAAAAAGGAATGCTAATTTACATCACGTTTCATAATTCAGATCAGAGTTTAACACAACTACATGAAGAAAGTTAAAAACAATGTATTTATATTAAACATCTGCACGTGAAAAATTCCGAAATTTGAATTCCCGAGCAACTGGCAAGGTAACAAAGGAAGTTTGCAGATTATGATTTTAAACAGACATGCCACATTGCGTAAGATTTTGCCAGTTCTGACATCAGAAATTTTTTATTATTTCAAATACATTTAAATTGCCTTTTTCTAAATATTACTTAATGATAGAATAAAGTCAAATACCATATGGCAATTCTCCCTATTAGTTAAATATGTTAGTTAAATTTTGCCGAAATTTATTCGTTAGTTATCATATCTTTACCTTAAAAAAATTCGATTGGAGAAATGGGTTAATATAATCTTTTTATTAAACGCATTAGATTACTCTGGATTAATTGCTTACTTGTTTTCCAAGGAAAATAAAGGAAAATTGAAGTTTTATTTGTTAGGGAAAATTATAGGGTTATTTATTAAAAACATAATTGCATACTCTAAATATTACTTATTCCTTTTACTATAATTATAATATTGCCTTAAAAATAATTAATATTATTTTACCCTATAATTATAAATAATTTAAATATTAATTATGGGGTTGTAAATTATTATAAGGGTTGATCTTAACATTAAAAATAATAAGAGTATTTAAAAGTATTCTCAAATTATGCTGTTTGAAATTTTGCAAATTTAGAGCCTAAAATAAGTCATACATTTCTCTTCAGAGAAAATTTTAAAACAGTTTTAGACTTCCTTAATTTTTATACTTATAACCTACTTCAATTATTTCAGTAACCAAAGAGATGCAAATTTGACCTTGGAATAGTAATATGGAGTAAAAATTTGGTTCCACGTTGAGTTTTTACAAAAGTTCCAAAAACAATCAAGTGATATTGATATTATTAAAAGCGTGTATATACTTTTGGAAATACTCGCATCTCTTCTCGAGAATGCTTTCATTCCCAGAGATTAGTATGGTTTAAATAAATTTAAATTCATTGACTCCTCCTCATCACGAAACAAATTCTATGCAACAAATGAACTAAATAAATTCTGAATTCAAATTTGTTCATAGCAAGAATATTCATGAAAAATATTCATATTTTGTTGCAAATTATAAACTAAATTGTATTAACCAGCTTAAAATTATACAACATCTGAGAAATTACTAAAGCGAATTGAACCTGTGATTTTGGGCACAATTTAAAGATAATTAATCAAACAAGGAAATAATAACCAACCATACATACACTTTTTTTTACATTTTAACACTTTATTAAAGAAAAAGGATTTAGCTCGGGAGTTGAATACGACGAGACCTTGTGTTTTACGGCTAGGCGGGCTTAGTGATTACACTACATGAATATGTTACGACTTTTGAAAATAAAACTTATTTTCTTGAGAAAAGTTTTATCGCATTAAAAAATTTAACATAACTCTGTATTGATTTAAACACTTTGAACTAACGATTAATTTTAAACGTTACTAAAGTGGTTTAACCTCCGATTCTACAATATGCAAATGAATTTAAAACCCGTGATTTACTTTGGCATACTATATTATTAATGTATAGATTTATTAGTCTTAATTCCTTTAAATGTGAGCACTAAAAATAATAAATGTATTATGTCCGGTTGATTCCCTTGCATATGCTAAAAAGAGCACCTGCGTTTAGATAAAGCCCATTTATCTGAAATGTCAATTTTGCCCCATACATAAACAACTTCACTTTACATTTTTTAAATAACTTGGGAAAATGAAATTCATCTTAACCCATTGGCTAACATGTAACCACTATGGGATACATGCTATGTATAGAGAAAAATACCATGTAACCTCTAGAGCAGGGGTGTCAAACTCAAAGGCTACCTTGGGCCAAACAAACAAGGTTTAACTATAGGTGGGCCGCAAAAAAAATCAATATTAATAGAAACGTAGGTTTATTTACCTAATTACAGTATATTCAACATAAATATATGCATTTTGTTTAATAATAGCAAAGAAGAGTATCATTAAAAAAACATTTAGCGAATTCTTCCTATCTTATTATAATTCTGCGTCGGTTAATTTATTATATATTATTGTGTGCCAATATATTAGCCGGGCCGCAAAAATGTTCGTCGAGGGCCACGAGTTTGACACCCCTGCTCTAGACGATACACGACTTATTTCATTATAAAACCAGTGTAACCACTTTAGGAAACATCATATGGTAGAATTTGATTCATTGTGATTACAGTAAAAACAATTTAAAACTTTTTTTTTTCAGACATTGATTCAAAAAGGCAAAATAAAAGGAAAAGGATAAGTTCAAAATTACCTTGAAAATTAGAAATATTTATGATATTGCTCGAAATGTTCCTTGGTACAAAAAGCTTATTCACATGCATTACATGAATGAACAGTCAATTTAGTTTTTTTTTCCTCTTTTGTAGCACACCCAATACCTGTTCCGCTTTCTACTTTAACCTTCTAAAATATTGTCAACAAGCAAGAGCTTCTATTTTTTTCTTTTATCATAGTCATTTTTGCATCTAGCACAATTATTAGAACAGTTTGTGAGAATTTCATCTCATGCCATTGCAGTGAATGTATGTAGTCCAACTTTTCTTCACTTTTTCCCACATGCCCTTGAAAAGTTCGCGCTAAAACAGTAAATGAACCTGGGATTTACGCGCGTCTTAGCTACGGCCATCTGGTAGCGAAGGGGCTAAGTCGATAAATAATGCTATCCATCAACTTTTTTCGTTGTTGTGTTCTCCAAAAAAACTTCATAACACTGTAAAGCAGTATACTTCAAAATCGCTTTCGTGTCATTTCATTTACATTCAAAAAAATATTCAAACACCTCCAAGCCAAGCCGCTGAAAATGAAAAAATTTTAAATGAGAAAACGAACGTAGCAGATTCCTCGTGGGTTTTAAAAGATGTAAGAGCCATGATTTATTGAAGAATGTTCGTTAATATTCTAAGTAGCGATAACTGCCTGCATTTTTCTGAATTATCTTTCATCATAATACATGAGGAGATTGCTTTTATTATGAATTTATCCGACTGGTCAATAAAGATTATCAATGATATATCTTTATTATATTCATTTAGGGTCCTATAATTCCATGATTCTTTGATCAAAACTCTAATTTTCTTTATTGTAATCCCTAGAATGCTAATATTAAATCTGTATACAGCATATTTAAAACTATAAAGCAAAACTATTTCGTATTTCTTCTTTTAATAATTCGTATTTCTTCTCTAATAGCCTACCCGGACTTTAAGTCACCAGCATTTAACAACTACAGTGTGTTTAGACCACAAATGTAGAACTAATCCTCAATAATACATATATAAAAACAAAAAAATATTTAAATAGTTGGTTGATAGCACGCTTAATCCCCTTTTACACTGCCTGTCACGTAATTTTTCTTTCTTCAAATGCTCATCTTTTTTAAGAATCATTTTTATTTTAGATAAAGTTTATTCTCTTAAAAGGTCGAAGCTCTCAGAAGACACAAATTAACTCAACTGATGAATGAAATTTTCGATAACACTAATTTACAATTTACTTTCTGGTTAGCTCAGAAGATTTCTTTCATAGCTTTTATCACTCATCACTTATAAAGAACACAATAACAATTCTAACAGTTCTCTTTGCGAATAACTTAAGAGATTGTTTTGCGTATGACACTCCAATAAAACACTCCAAAATTACCTACGCCTTTCTTAAGTTTTGCCTTTGTTTTACAGATTCACATAACTAAAGCAAAAAAATCTACCTAGATATTTTCCCATAGAAATAATTAGAGTAAATACGTTTGATAATTATAGCATTCTTCATATAGATATCGTAATAAATGAAAAAATTAAAGTAGCTGTCAAGTCTATTTACATTTTGTTAGCCAAAGTATAGCTTACTTTTAACGTTTTGATGAATAAATGGATCCTTAACATTACGTGAAATAAATGGATTAACACTTTTCGAATATCTATAAAAATAGACACTGTTTTAGTTAAGACGTTTAGTTAATTAGACACTACGTTTAGTCAGGTTTCAAGACTCATTTATTACAGATTTATAGTAGTGAATTCTGAACTATTACGTTAAAGTATTATTGGAAAGTATAGTTGAATAGCGAGATACATGGCAACCAAAAGTGATAAATGCTTGGACAAATTACAAAGATTCTAAACACAAACTGCTATCTTAGTAGATTAAAATCTCATGAAAATACTTTGGTTTATAGGAAATCACACCTCTTCTACAGCAAACTTGTCTATTTTTAATAAGCTGCGGTGAATTGCTCAACGTATGATTAATCAAATATACATGTATTTTATTCCATCACGATAAAATGCTTTCCACATTTTACACTTATTGATGAAACTCTAAAAATAAACAGACAATTTTAGGCCATTAGAGGACTATTCCTGAATACAAAATTTTAGTTTCAATTTCAAAAAGAAAATGTACCTTTTTCCTTCCTTTGTACAGGAACACAATTCATCTGTAGTTTTAAAAAAACATTAAGTGTTAAATTTCTCATTGTTGAATAATTTTTGTTTTAAAAATACTCCGAAATAAAACTATTTATGATGCCTGTATTTCATAAATAAAAACTAAACTCTCACGCGTAATACAACTCAATAGATAATACAACTTTTCTTACCTTCATTTTGTTAAACAACATACCTCAAAAGCTAATATTTACAAAAAAGGGAACCTCTTTCGAGTATTTTCATTGAGCGCCAACATATTATAAATCAACCTGTTTACCAATCCGATGTCAGTTCTAAAATACAGAAATTCTAATTATTATTTTAGATTTACAATCACAAAAACTGAGAGAAAACACCTATTAACTTTTTTTGACAAGGAACTCCGCTTTCTGGTAAGCACAATGAAAGAAAGTCTAAAAATAAAACACAAAAAATACGTTTTTTTGAAAAAAAGTACCTTTTGTCTGTTTGTGAAATACACTCAAAAGATCACTTTTGCTATATTCATAAAATACTAAACGAAAAAATATCTCAAAAGGCATCAATCACAATGTTTATCTAAGCGTAATATGATAAATAATTTGGTAAATATGATAAGAAAAGAAAAAAATTGAGGAAAATTTTTAATGGAACAAGAAAGGTATTAAAAAACAATTATACATTTTGCGTTATATTAAACACATATCATTGGATATATAAACATTATAATACATCTGGAATGGTCCCATTGTAATTAAAAAACATTGTAAATTATTATTATCAATTCACATCGTAAAGATATATTGTATTCTAATGCGAAACTTTAAAAAGGAAAATATTTGTTATTGTTGTTTCTAATGTCCCATGGCTGGAAGTTGTTTATCTAAGACAATATTTATCTAAGCGTAATGTAAGTATGATAAGAAAGGAAAACAACTGAGGAAAAATTTGAATGTAACTACACAGGTATTAAAAAGCAATTATACATTTTGCGTTATATTAAACACATATCATTGGATATTTAAACATTATAATATATCTCGAATGGTCCCACTATAATTAGAAAACATTGTAAATCATTTATACAGTTCACATCTTAAAAATATTATATTGTATTCTAATGCGAAACTTTAAAAGAAAAATATTTGTTGTTGTTTCTAATGCCCCCTGGCTGGAAGTTACAGACCAGGTCCATATAGACTTCGGGCTGGTGTGTGCGGCTCCGGTTTATATAGAGGCACACAAGGGTCGAAGTCCTCCTTAGCTAGTTTCTGCCTCAATTTTGAATTAGCACCCCCAGGGTCGGCATCTGGGGTGTATCGTACCCTCTCCCATCTTCTCTGACCTCATCGAGGGATTTTCTGGTCTACAGATTTAACGTGCCCATATCCTGCTTAGACACGAAGGTATTTTAATGACGTTTGTCGAGATTCGATCCGAGCAACCTCAGAAACGAAAACCGGCACGCTACCACAAGGCTACCTTGAGCCCTGGAAAATATTTAATACTGTTATATAATGAATACGGAACTTATTGAATAAATTATTTTTTTCTCTTTTTTTGGCAATTTTCTTCCTGGAATATTTTGCTACAAGTTGAATATTGAAAGCTAAATTTACTACACATTTAAAGCTAGCTTTGGATACCTTATGAAATTAAGCCGTTTTCGAACACTGCAAACAGCTCTTATTAAATTCTATTTAAAAAATTGAAATGCAAAATATCCATCATGAACGGCACTAAAAAAAGACACAATCCGAAAAATTAAACTGATAAAGTGAATTTTTTATCGGTTTTCATACTGTAATAAAATATCTCTACATTTGCATTATATTTACTGATCTTACTAATTTGCTTATAAATTTCTAATTAGGTTTCATCTTCTTGCGTCCAGGTGATAAGAGAATGTAGCCTTGGGAGCGATTTAGCACAAGCTGCTACAAAAAAGCAAACTTACGAACAACATATTCGTTGTGAGAAAAGCAATCATAGTTCAAAGTTACAGTTCTAAAATTTTTAATTGCTTTTTGAGATTTGTGTTAAGTGATTTTAAACATGAATTTTAAATACATATCGTTTATCTCAATTATAATTCCGTGAAATATTGAAATCTTTATCGGTATTCGTCCCAAAGTGCAATCTAGTCTGCTCCAAAGTATTCCGTACTCCATTTTACATTCTAAGAATTTTCCAACCCTGAAATGTAAATTAAACACTTCAGTTATAGTGGAAATTTCCTGTACCTAAGAATTTTTAACAAAGAAAATATTATCTCAGGAATTTTCTTAGCGTGATTTTTATAATAGCGCTGTAAAGATGTCAGTAATAGAGTCAGAATTCGAGTTTTTGGAAGGAGACTACAAAAGTGATTGAGATTATATGTTTTAATACGTTATCTCTTTCTTAAACACAATATGAGCGACCTGCGTAGCACCTGCTAAAGCAGCGACCTGCGTTATATCCAGATTGACTCAGCACTGTCACCTTAAGTCACAAAGCTTTGGATAAGAAGCAATATACCCAATTTCAACGAGCAATCCTATGGTCAATCTTGTGTTTAAAATTAAAGTTATAGCGTAAAAGGGCATGTACTTTCAAAAGTAAAAAGTTTAGTCATTTTGTATGCTCTAAAGTATTATATTTCTGTGGCGTTATGGCAGATGTTGATATGTCCCAACAATTCAATTTTATGTTTTAAGTTGATATGTCACACTTAAAATTGGTTCTTTAATGTGGCAAAAGATGATGGTGTAATTATAAATAATACTAAATTAATCGTATTGGCGAATGCTGTTATGTATAAAAGAGGTCATACTTGGTCCCAAATTTAATATTTTAGTCCTTAATTGAAAAGTTTCATTAAAGACCAGCCATATGCTTGAGGTTGAATATGAGTATTAACTAAAGAATATTTAGATTGAAAAACTTAATTGAGCGATTTTATATTTCACAACAAAAGTTACTTTTTTAATTTGTCAAAATCATAAAAAAAGGACATATCAACATCTGCCATAATGCTACAGATTTTTATGCTAATTACGTTCTTAACAAAAGTTTAAAATGCAAAACAACGATTGTATTAAGTTTTTTAAATATAGTTATTTTGAGTTCATGTTTTTGCCTTAAGAGAATTCAAATTTTTACATTATCATTATCCTAGCAGTATACGACAAAAATACCATAATCTGAAATCAAGTGAGCTTGAATAAGACTTAAATATTCACATTGACTGGGAATAATTGAAAGCTCAGTTTTGACCTTAAAATGTTTTAGAAAAATTCCTAATTAATGATGCTTGGTACACAGGTTAGAAAAAGTTTACTAGACTCTTAACAAACAGCAAATGATTTGGTTTGGTTGAGAGCACTACAGTCATTTTTTGCTACACGAGGGCTAATTAGACCGGGACCTGCTGCTTGAAATATATCCCAAACGGCTACAAACATCCATGCCAACGGTGGGACTCAAACCCACAGACTCTGACACCAAATACCAGTGTTCTAGCCATTTGGCAATCGTCCGGCTGAACAGAAATTTAAAAAAAGCTATTATATAAGACAGACGTTATATATATATATATATATATATATATATAGTATTACATTTCTGTCCTATATATATATTCTGTTCTATATATATATATATATATATATAAAGAGTTGAAACTAGCATCTAAAACATGAAGCGATCCGAAATTAGTATGTGTGTGCGTGTGGCTAATGTCCCTGGGGGATGACGACATTACACCCCAGTCCGGTGTACATATGAATACAAGACATAGAAACAGACAAATGACACAATCACAGAAGAATTTTATTGACAAACGATGACACCGGCGATGGACGATGGGTTGCAGCTTCCCTTTCTAGACGGGGCTCCATTTGCAGGCGGAAGACTGACTGGTTCCCCAGAATACAGCCAAGTCTTATGCGGGAATCGAACCCGCACCCTCGGCGTGGCAGGCTGATGCCTTTAACCACTTAGCCACTGGGCGACCCGAAATTAGTATGTAATAGAGATTATTGACAATGTCTCTTGTTCATCAGCCCAGCATTATCATTAAAAAAAACTTTATTATTCAGATTTATCGACTTTTGTTAGATATATATCAGTCGTGATAAACAGAGAGCACAAGATTCGAGTCATAACAGAGTACATTTTTTCTACGTACAGATTTCTCGATACACTATTCCATTAAAAAAAAAAAAAAAAGTTTCTCTGGTTATTTTCAAAGGATTACTAAAATTTAAATTTGCATAATTCGCAAAATTTCTTCATTTTCTATATAATGCCTTTCTCAATAGCCTTTTCCTATCGATCCTTCTGTATCTACTCATCAGTTCCTGAAATTTCCAATTTATGCGGTAGCGGATCTGAACCGAAAATCAAACGATTCTCTCTTTGTTTTGTTTTCCTCGCACGTGACTGCGAGCAGTTTCAGGGGCGAGCGTGCAGGCACAAAGAACTCGTTCGCCCGTTCACGTGGTCAACTGACCTTCCGCCGATGAGGAAGTGCGAGGAACATCACACCTCGAGAGCAGGAAGTCTCCGAGCAAACTAGGGACCACTTGGTCGGAAGTGGGTCGGTGGTTTACTTTCATTTCACCTTTTTTCGTTCTCTTCTCTTTAATTTGTATGCAGAAAGCTGATAGTAAGCATCACGTGAGTTTCTGGAGCACGATTTTTGTAATAACGATGTAACGATGTCAGTAAAAGAAGAAGAATTTTATTGTCCTTATTTGTCAGGAATCGATTTTCTGGAAGGAAACTAAATTAAATTTTGCTTGTTATTTCATTCTTGAACTAAAAGATTTAAAATAAATATATCACCTGCTCTGGAGAAGATTTTTGGGGCTATAGTGTTCTAAATTATAGAATCTGGATTTTAAAAAATAGTTTCGTGTTTTGTTTAACTAAAATTCACACTTGATAAGTATCAACTGAAACTGTATTGATTGACAGAAGACACCACCCAATAATGTATGGAATAAAAAAAATTACTTTTGTTCTAATATCTGTTACTTTAGTAGAAGTGATTTTCAGCAACTTTAAAATCAGTTCTCTATAATCTTACCTATTAAAAGATTTCTCCTGTATTGATTCTCGAATAATGATGTTTAAAACAATACTAGAACTCAAAGTTATCGCATATTCTCAATGCTCCGATCATTCCAAATATTTAATGACAAACAAGGGAACTAAAATAGCTTAAAATTTGAATCTAACGTTAAATGAATTCGTAATGATTATTTAATCAAATAATTTGCTCGTGTTAGCAACATTAGATGATCCGTGGAAAAAATATTAAACTATAAATTTCAAGTAAGAAACTAAGGGATTTATTATCCACTCTACTTGAGCGTTCAAATGAAAGATAGCTGGCAAAGTAAACTTTTAACCACTCAGGGCTTCTAACTGGAGATCACATCAGTAAATAATATCCAGCTTTAACTGGCTTGCATTCCAAGTTACCACTTGCTGGTGCGAGGGACTAACCAGCTTAATTCAGACCATGAATCCTGGCCGATCTTTCCTACTACCCACGATCTTCCTTTTCGGAATCACGGTAGTTTCTTCGAGAACTGGATATCTAAATAGCTTAGCACGAGCAGGCTATTTCTCCTTCATTCTCTCACTCTCTCCACATACACACGTGCACACAGATACGCACTCAACCTGTCTAACTCACTCTCTGACTGGTCTCCCTCCATCATAATTCTTAATTTACTCGATCGCTGCTTGCGTAGTCTACCCAAACAAACCTACAATGAAGAAATTGTAAAATCTTAATTCACTATAATGATCTCATGGGCATAGAGAATTATTAAAGTCTTTTTTATTTCTTGATTTGTTTGGCGACTTTTGGTACAAAGTTCTTATAACATACTAAGGTTTGCTTCGTTGGACGCGTTGTTAAGAAATTTTATCCAGTAAATTCGCCAAGAATTACGATTGAAATATGAACTTAAATAAAAGATAGGAACAAAGAATTATAATATAACTCACAATCTCTCACAACATTTTGCAATAAATATTATATCTTGAATGGAGATTTCTTTCAGCAGCATGTTTATAAATCACTCTTTTTCTTTCAAAGTCTTAGATTAAGTGCTAGATAATCGACCCCTAACAGAGGCGACGATTGAACTACCGTCTCTAAACGTCGAGGCCAATATTCAAACAACTGATTGATCCAGCATTGTCAGGAAAAGTTAGTTACAATGACTTCCCCAAACAAATTACTTCCCTTCTATTTAAGGCAAAGACACTGTAATGTAGGACCGTATATATTTATTAATTCATTTTTTATTTTTTTCGACGGTATTTTTTCCACTCTGAATTTATAATTATACGTTTGACCGACAGTCCATCATCATTCTTTCAAAATGTCGAGTATCAGTATAATAGCAGGCTAATTGTCTGTGCGTGGAACGAACTCATGTTTTTAAGCATCGAGGCCGGGTTTATACGCACTGAACAAATCTGGTATTGGGAGGAAGAGTTATTTTTAACGACTTTCTGCACATAAGTTGTTATATACATCGATTTAATAATTTGTTTGAATCCAAAATCGCAGTGACTGATCAAACTTTCTACTTCATGCACACTGATAAACTTAATTAGATACGATTTATTTATGGTTGTTGAAAAATAGAAATCTGTTTCATTAAAATATTTAAAAAATATTTTTAACCTTTTTCATCGATATGAACCATTATTCTCCTGTTAGCTTACATATTTTTAAATATTGTTTTTGCTCGGTATGTTATCATCGAATATGACTGGATATAAAGGATTTACCTCTAATTCCTGACACTTAGACTAACTTTAAGAATAACGATTAGGATTCATAAAGTTTCTGTCCTTGTTCTTAAGTATTTTTCGTATATTTCCTCACAAACAATCGGGTGATAAAATGATACAATAAACTAAAAATGAATTTAAAAATTCCATTATTTTTTCTGAAACCCTTTCAGCTACACTGCTTACACTACATATTGTTGTCTTCACAAAATTACAACAACATCTGTCTATTTTAAATATTTAATCATAACAAAACAGATCGTACATATATGTATCTAAGTAATTCTGTTCAGGTACCCAGTACCTCAATCCAAATAAAATAACTTCGACCACGAGTCCCTGACTCGTCTAACATCGTCGTTTGGTATTAGACGAGTCCCTGACTCGTCTAATACCAAACTCTTCGCTATAGTTACCGTTAACTTGTAAAAATTGCAGTTGCAGTCAAACAGAAAAAAAATGTGACTACAATATATATATGGAAAACAGCGTTACAGCCCTAACTGAATATGCACCTTATGGAGGGATAACAAAGCTAGTCTTGAAAAAATTTTGACAGGAGATTTTTCATCCCCTTTACTATGGCTGGAATAATTTACAATTTGCTATTATTCTGAAGCGAACAGATTTGTCGAATTTTTACAGAGTGTTGATTGAGCCTTAAATAAGAAAAAGATCTTCATAATTTTAGAAGAATTGGTAACTAACTATTTATTTTCTTATAAAACAGGAATTAAACTTAAGGAAAAATTAATGTATAAAAAATTAAACAAGAAAAAGTAAATCTATCACAGATCGTGGCATAAAATTTCACGTGATCAGACCAAATTAGTTTGAAATGGAACTAATTTTCACTGAAAAAAATATTTTAAGTGCAAAGGGCTTTTAAAATCACGTGAACGTGGACGTTCATGTAAAAATATAAGGATGGTGAAGAACAGCTTAGAAAACATGAAAAAATATTGACTAATATAAAGATAATATACCCGTTGCATCGCACCAACTGTGGCGCAATCAATTTCTTCTCACTCGATGTAAAACTGATTTTCGCTTTCGCATTATTAAACAAGAATGCAGACAGAATAATTTAACCAAACGAAATTTTTTGAAACTTTACATATTCTTTGACACTGAAACCAGTTACACCGATTTCCTCACACAAATTAAGCTCGGAAGAATGTAAATATTAATCTCTCTCACTACCCTTAATGTTTGCCTCGTATTTTTTAAACAATTTTAAGATGTACATCATGAAAGTCATGCAGTGACCACAGTAAGTTCGAATGAAGAAAAATCGCAACACCATCTTAAATATGTAGAGTAATGAGAAGTGAAATTGGGATTTCTGGTACATAAAATTTCCAATCTGTCATCCGTTAGTGACAGACCCTTGTACCCTCATTTCAATTAAGTTAGCTTAAATAATTCAAAAATAATAATTTTGCGTTTCGTGAAAGATAATTTATGTACTTAAAGTGTTCCAATGTTCTACTTTTCCATTTTTTCCATCAATCTCTTAGACAGACACATCGCTGATACAATTGGTACATTCAAGGAGAAAGGATGTGGGTTTTTCTATCACCCTCATTTAAATGACAGAACAGCTTCAACAGGGTCTAATCAGAGCTTGTATTCAAGAACTGTCGAGGCAACTTAATCATTATTTTGATGTGACATGCGTTGAATAACGTTTCTCAGCCTCGTTAAATTTTATATAAGACTAGTTGAATACCCGTGCTTCGCTAAGGAGTACATTTAAATTAAATACAACTGTCAATGTATGCAATTAATGCAAAAATAAATAAATAAATAAATAAATATATATATATATATACATATACATACATATATACGTATATACATATACATACATACATATATATATATATATATATATATATATATATATATATATATATATATATATATATATATATATATATATACATATATATAAAGAATAAATACAACGGCTAATGCATGCAATTAATGCAAAAAAAAATTATAACTAAATCGTAACGGATATTTTTATAGACAGAATAATGTAGAAGAAAGTATTCAAATATAATACAATGGTCAATGTATGCAATTAATTTGTATGCTAAATATCCATAAAAATACTAATTTTATTTAAATTCTTAAAAAACTTCCATCTCAATTAGTCTAGTGGTAAATTGTTATCTTTTACATATTTTAATATTCCTTTTGTCAGTTTATTTCGTTGTTATGCACGTGACGCAAGATTAATTTAAAGTAGCACAAAAAGGAAAGAAACCCCGTGATCAGCTTTTAATAAATTAAATTCTAAAAATTAATCTTTAAAAATTCACCAAAAAACAGAAAATGGAGATAAAGATTCGAAAAAGATTTCATTTTAAAGGAATTTTTATGGTCTTTCTTTTGATGTAAATTTTATAACCCTCAGATTATTATTTTAAATGGAAACTTTAAAAAAAGTTACTAAAACAGCTTAAAAATGTAATTTTTAAAAAATCTAAGAAGAATATTTCAAAAATCTTTCTTAGTGCACCCCTACACTATAAGAAGAATAGCCATGCAAAATTTCAGCCCTTTAGGTCCAGCGGTTTGGTCTGTGCGTTATCTATCAGTCAGTCAGTCAGTTACGGAACTGTTTTATATATACAGATTGTGCATGGCATTTTTTTTATTTTAAAATTTCTGTTTTAAAAGTAACCCTTATCCAAGCGCTCACAGAGGTACTCGGTTTTCAAAAACTAAGTTGTTTTAATTAAGGAAGATATCTTTGTCAACAATGCTATAATTATGAAGTTGTATTTTTCCAAAGCTTCTTTTCTGTCTGAAGATATTTCATATCTCCTCTCACTAAGATGGGTATTTCTTTTCCTAGAGAAATTCCCATTTATACAAAGAGAAAAACTAGCTCTAACTGTCCAACACAGAATAACACATGTAAGAATCGATATTTTCTGCGGCAGGATTAAATATCGATTACAATCGAATTTCAACGATAGTAGTTGCAAAATATTAGCTCTAAATAACTAAAAACGTTTAGCATGTTTTTTCTACAAGTCTTTGCGTTTCTCCACTATTTTCATTTACATATATATAGTATTCATTATGTTAATTTTGTTGGGTGTTTTGCGCGTCATGTTAATGCTTCACTAATTTGTTAATTCTGGTGTATTTTACCTCACTATATCAAACTCATTTGTCTTTCCTTCGGGTTTTGTTTCTCTTCGTTGTCTCTCTTGAATCTTTTGTTCACCTAAAAACAATTTTGCCCTCTAGTTACTTCTTCCATACATTCCATACATTTTAAATCACACAACGGAAAGCATTACCCTTGCGAATGCGTTTACCTTCAAGAGAAGAAAGGAAGATTCATTTAAAACAAAGAAGAGTCCCAATCTTTACGCATATTGATTCATTCTGTTCAGTCCTAATTCGCTGAATTTTTATACCTGAAAACCCCGTAAACACTAGATATGAGAAAGTTTTGGGGGTCTGGTCATTTTTCTCAACTGTAGGCGTAATTTTAAATTGTTTTTGAAAAATGTAGTCAAAGCTTACAAACCATTAATGCGAAAGTGTTATACGTACTTTGAGGAAGGTCATTGAGAAAATTTATAGTGATAAGATCTAAATCTCGAAAATTGTTAAAGTAGTTTATGTTTTACAATGGAATAAAGTCACAATAGGGTCAATTCTTAAGACCGAATGAGCTGGGCGGCTATCATATTGAATTCGATAAACGGAAGAGAATTTATTTTTTTGCGTGCTCAGCTGGATGACGTTTTTAAACTTGAGGAATTAAAATAGTCATTTTTAATGATTCACAAAATTGCATTCAATATATATATATATATATATTAGGGCATAGGTCAAAACAATTTTTACATCTATGATGAAAATAAAAATAGTAGATACAAGAATTTTTTATTAAAATAGATGAAATAAAGTTCAAACTGGAAATGCCAATCGATAAACACGGGTTTGGATTTTAATACATTTCTGAGCGTTATTAAAAAAATTGCCCGTCTTTTCAGGTGATAACGCAAATATATAAACAAAAAATAATAATTCGAATTATTTCTACTTCATCGGCTGTGATGATTTCCCAACAAAATTAATTTTAAATAATTTAATTTTAGATCAAATTGAGAAACATTAAACACGAAATTAAAAATGATTTTTTTTTTGGATGAATACGATGGCATTAAAAAATGTTCTGATGATGAAGAACAAAAGCATAGAATTAGTTGCATCCTATGCTTCTTTTGTTTTACATCATCAGAAACTTCCAAAAAAAAAACTCAAAAGAATCACTTCGCTCACTGACGTGGGTTTTTTGACAGAACACTGACAGCTCATAAAAAATTACACTTGAATAAACTGTTTTAACAGTAACTTTCATTTCATTTTGAAATATGACCAAACTTTTGTGGCAAATATATACTTGCAAAAGCATTTTCAATCATCGTTTCATTGCATCGTTTGTTTCAAAAACATAATGAATCACTTCATTTTTCTCTGTAATCTTATTTAACAAAAAATGCATGTCGTTTAAAAATACCAAATTAAAATTGCCTATAAATGTTCAGATTGTCAAACTGTCTAATTTGCCTTTTATTTTTGTAACAACATATTCGTTGAGAACTCAAACTATCATTAAAATAAATGCAATGGAACTATATACTAAAAAGTTTCAGATAATAGTAATGGAATAATTTGAACTAAAACTGATGAGCAAAGCACTATCGGCTTCTGAAGTCTTCCTTTACACCGACGTAAATAAAAATTTCAAATATCGTATTTATAAAACTGTTTATTCAATTATTAAACTATTTTCAAGAAAGTATATCTTTGCGTGAAAAAAAAGTAATATGAATAGTCATAAAGGGATAAAAAGTGTAAATTTCTTAATTTAGATAGTTTTAAATCAAAACAAACACGCAGCATGAAGAAAAAATTGTAAATGCTGGAAATAATTCAATAACGAATGCAACATCTCAGTACGGTATAAGAGCATTACTTTTAAAGGTGCTTGAAACAATTACACAAGTAAACTCCGTAAAGCTCACTACAGACGCGAAATTCTGTGAGACCCATACAGTCTCTTTTGCAAGACCACTTTCAACATTTATCTCAATATCTCTTATTTTATTTAATAATTATTATTACTCGAAAAACTTCAAATAATATTAACAGTTGTTTACGAATTAAAATACCATCCAATGTGTCAATCCAATTTATCTACTACCATCTTAATTAACGCTAGTTTCAAGTATTTTATAAACTGTGTCTCATTAACTTCTAGGATATATCAATGCATAGGATATATCGGCATAAAGGGCTTAAGTCATAAACAGTGATTTAAATATATTAGTTATTGGCTTTTATACCAATCGCAAAACGATAATTTCGTCATGAGTCTTTTGTACAAAGAAATGTACTTTTGTATACAAAACTGACAGACTTAAGCCTTTTATACAAGTCAAAAGATTTTTTTATATCAATACTAAAAAATATCTAAAAATTACTTTTTTTTTTTTTACTTAAGCGCTTTATACCGGGTACCATAGATATCTAAAATGAAGTAATCGCATCCTTAAGCGGAAATGCAGCGGCATAATGAATAATTACAAGATAAAAATAACTTTTTATATACCATGTTTTTAAATTTTCTGTTTAATCATAAAAACTTGACAATTCTATAAATTAATAAATACTTTTTTAAATTTTTTTGATGAATTATTCCATCAACTTGAAAGAAAATGAAGTTGATTGGAAGTTAACTTGCGTTTAACTTTTCATTCCCGCCCCGGCTGACAGATGGCTACACCAGTCTACAAAACAAAATTAACTGAAAATAACTGAAAATAAATTTAATTCTGCTTAAAGATGGTTAAAAGTATTAAAATAATGCATTGTCATCGTGTTCTTAGCTATTCTAAAAGTTTCAAATGTCTTGGGACGACGTTTGGATAATGCAGATTTTAAAAGTCCGAAAGCACAAAAATCCATAGGTGATACATCGGGAGATTTAGTAGGGATATCAGTGAAGGGTATGGCCTTGATACCAGTTTTTTGTTCCATTTCTTTTAGGAAATTTACAGTGGATTTTGATGTGTGACTGCTAGCTTTGTCCTGATGGAGTCTCACATCAGATTGATGGCACTGTGGGTAAAGCGATGGTATTTCATTCAGAAAAATTGGCGATAAAATATGTTCCTGATAGTATTTGGAGTTAATCTTGACATTTTTTCCCAGTCTCTTTATTTTTAACTTGCCATTATAAGAAAAACCAGCAACAATCATGAATCCCTTTGAAAAACTTTCTTTCGATTCTTTGAACCATGTACTTAATTTTTTTCTCCCCTTTTATGATAATAAATGGCTCTTTTTTTGTTGCAATCATTTAAATACACCCATGATTCATCTATTGTGACAATTGTTTTCCATTTTTCTTTGGATAAGTGTTTCTCATATAGAATTCTGCAGCGTGTCCTGCGTTCAGCGATATGATTTGGAAGAAGACGATGCACATTGCGTTTTTTCGCTTTCTTAAGATTTAAATCAACGTTTATCATTTTGTTTACAGTGGACATCGAGCATTTTAATGATTTTGCAACTGTCCTTTGACTAGGGGGATTTTCTTTTAACATTAAGCAACGTACCTTTGCAATAGTCGAAGATGTCCGTTTTTTCCTTGGATACTTGTTTGGAATTTTTGTCCCACTTGAGGCTCCAATTTGACGTTTTTTTCCTTTCTTGTTGAAAATATTACCTATCGACGCTTTAGATATCACAAAACCATGACTCTCACATCGTTTTTGGATAACGGAGTATGCATATTTCTCTTCGGAAAGAGCATAAATGTAGCCTTCGAACCACTGATTTGTTAAAAACGCCATTTTGAATAAAAACAAAACTTTCAAGCCGCAGACGATAATTTTGACTTTTAAAAACATAGTACAATTGCAATTATTTCTTTTGCAGTAAACGATTTTTTATTACCGCTTACCAAAATCGTGTAAAAAATGTGCGAACAGCCTCTGTAATACTCCGCTTGGACACTAAATGGTATTCATCTAATGCCAGAAAATATGAATAAACGATTTTTGTCTGATAAAACTTCAAGGTACAAAAAATTTCAATTTTCCAAAGTAAGCGAATTTTAATCTAGATTTAATGAACTTGGAGATGTCTTTGTCTAGTATATGCAATGTTATGTTAACTGTTATGAGAAAAGCAGAATATCGACTCGACAAAGCGTCTCGGGCAAAGATGTCATTTTAGAATAACTGAACATGGATAAAATAGCTACAAATTATTACATTAAAATTATTTTATAAAGACCTTAAAAATTAATACTATCTTGACATGCTATCGTTGTTGTTAGAAACCGTAATTTAAACGAAATAGTTAAAAAGTTTGTACAAAATTATTTTCAACGAGTTTTTTATATTCATATACACCTCATCTATTAGGTCAAATTGAGAAATGTAAGTAAAGAACAGTCCATACTATACATAAATATTTTATAATCTCTAAATATATGTAGTTATGCCTAAAATGTCGCAGTTAACAGTAATATGTGTTTAATAACTGGCATACAGAGGCAAAGTGAAAAATCATGAAATTCACAATTGTCGCTAGTAATCTATATATATATAACAGTTTCGTAACTGACTGACTCACTGACATACAAAGCAGACCAAACCGCTGGACCTAAAGGGCTGAAATTTTGCATGGCGATTCTTCTTATAGTGTTGGGGTGCACTAAGAAAGATTTGAAAAATTCTTCTTAGATTTTTTTAAATTAAATTTTTAAGCTGTTTTAGTAACTTTTTTTAAGTTTGCATTTACAATAATAATTTAAGGGTTATAAAATTTATGTCACGAGAAAGATCACAAAAATTCCTTTAAAATGAAATCTTTTTCAAATCTTTACCTCCATTTTCTGATTTTTGGTGAATTTTTAAAGATTAATTTTTAAAATTTAATTTATTATATGCTGATCACGTGATTTCTTTTTCTGGTACTTTAAATCAATTTATCGTCACGTGCATAACAACGAAATAAACAAAAAAAAATTTCTTGCTAATGCGGCAGACGATTGGACATTATCCAAAAAAATATTAAAATACAGTAAAAGATATGTTCCTCAAACTGTACTATATTCTTTAGTATGTTCTATCAGATTTAATTTGAATATTTTCTTCTACATTCCTTTGTTTATAAAAAATATCCGCTATGATTTTTTTATAAATATATTTTTTCGTTTTTTTACATCAACTGCATACATTGATCGTTGTATTCATTATAAATATATTTATGCATATTTTTGGCATTAATTGATTACATTGACCGTTGTATTTAATTTGAATGTACTCCGTAGCAAAGTACGGGTTTTCAGCTAGTAAATTATATGGAGGGTCGCGTAACATTATTAGGACCAAACCCTACTTTTGACGTCAACAACGGGTAGCCAGGGAAAAAAGGCACGCGTCACGATTTGGTTTGGTGGATATATAAGGCAAGATGTAGCCACTATGCAAACATATCAACTATTGCTCCTCATGGGTAAAACGCGCTACTTATCAGACGTTGAAAAGGGGATGGTGATCGGCTAACGAGCCCACGGAGACAGTATTTCTGAAACTGTGCTGTTTGTGAATTGTTCGCGTGCTGCTGTAGTTATAATGTATCGTGACTGGACAAATAGCACTATTGTGAATAAATGACAGGGAAAGTATGAAATATGAAGTACCATTGATGTGAAAGGTGAACGTCGGTTCCGAAAGTGCGTGAGGGCCGATCAAGATGCTACAAATGAGCAACCCTCCGTCCAAATGAACCAGGGGGTTTATCAGACTTGTGTCTAAAATGTCAGTACAGAGAAAAAATTTGCGTATGGGGCTCCAAAGCATTCTGAATATTAGCTGGTGGTCATAATAACGTGAGACTTCACTATGTATACCAGCTATCTACACATGTCTAACGATGTTAGCATTAGACGTAGAGAACTTTTTACGTAGATGTGATCTTTTTAATGTTCTTTTCTACAAAGAACAAGAAGCTTCGTGTACATAGATCACCTCACAGCTGCGGTAATTGGTCTCATCATTGACAAAGGCACATTTTTATGTTTTGGAAATCCTAAGACCACGTGCCCAAATAAAAACATACGAGTATTATGTTTCTTATTCTAAAATATGCTCCTCTATGTTATAGAGACTCTTAAACTCTTCAAATACTAACGATATACCTTAATAATACACGTAAAAAGAAAATATTAAAGGCGTAAAAATATGCCGAATTGCTTTAAAAAAATCAAACGACAGATAACAGTAGTATAAAAATGAGAGTTTTGCCCCAGGATTAAGGGGAGGAGCTTAAAGTGGGCGGAGCTAACTGAGTGACGTGGACCAATCAGAGAGCAGCTAGCCACCTGGCGGTCGATTTGGACCAATCAGGAGAGGGCAGCGCTGCTATCGCCCCCTAGCGGGAAAACCTGGAACCTTGTAGTACAGCAGAATCATGAAGAGAGTATGTGCTCCGCGGAGCGCCCCCTATAGGTCAAATATGGAACTAAATTTCGTACAAGGATTGGAGGTCAGGGCATATTTTTTTCAGTGCTGCCATCTGCTGGTTAAATAGGGAACTACATTTTTGGGGACTTAGAAATTTTTTTAAAAGTATTTTCCATGGGAATTGAACCCGTTAAGGAAATATTACCTGACTACTTTTAGCGACGTAATACCGTTACGCTATGAATCGTCGGAAGTTCAGCGAATTATATTCTATAACAGAGAGAATATTTTTATGAATTTACTAGAATTAATTATCAAAAATAAATATAACGTCATCTATTGTTTAAAAATGAAACTTAGAAAATTTAATACAAGGTTTTGAGTATATTTTTCAAAACTTTAAATATTTTTAGTCGAATTCTAACTTAAAATATATATTATCAACTTAGTAGTTCGAAAAAAAGGGCTTATTTTCAGGACATAAAAATTGTTTTGCTATGTTTTTTAACGTGATATATAATTTTACATAGATACATTCACAAAATAATACAAAATAATAAGAAATTTTTACATAGATAGGCTAAAACGAATATTTTTTTTTCTTTTACTTGATATTTTTACACATGAAATTATTTTACAACAAGCGTTAAGTTTAAAATATCTATAATTTTTCTTAAGAATATTACTTTACAGTATAATATAATTTAGATAGAGCTTTGAAACCATTGTAACATTTAGTATAGAAAAAATTATTATTTGATCTTACCTTGAAAAACATTCCATGAAAGCTAACAAGGGATATTTTTAGACATGAAATTATTTAAACAAAGCGGGAATTCCTCAGTAGAGTTATTTTTTCCTTTTAATATTAGAAATAAAAACTGAAATATGATTCAATCTAGATAATTATTTAAATTAAATACACATACCATACCAATCCATACTATTAAATCTGCAAGAGAAGATATTAAATTTACACTAAAAAAATTTTTTAATTGTCGACATGTGCATACTGCAATAGTCTACATTATTATCAAAAAGTTCATTGAATTATATTCTATAACAGAGAGAATATTTTTATGAATTTACTAGAATTAATTATCAAAAATAAATATAACGTCATCTATTGATTAAAAATGAAACTTAGAAAATTTAATACATGGTTTTTAGTATATTTTTCAAAACTTTAAATATTTTTAGTCGAATTCTAACTTAAAATATACTATCAACTTTGTAGTTAAAAAAAAAGGGCTTATTTTCACGACTTTAAAATTGTTTTGCTATGTTTTTTAACGTGATATATAATTTTACACAGATACATTCACAAAATAATACAAAATAATAAGAAATTTTTACATAGATAGGCTAAAACGAATATTTTTTTTCTTTTACTTGATATTTTTACACATGAAATTATTTTACAACAAGCGTTAAGTTTAAAATATCTTTAATTTTCATGCTAATATCAATTTTAAGTATAATATAATTTAGATATATCTTTAAAACCATTTAAACATAACTTGAAGACTTTAAATTATACAATTACCATCTAGAAAGTGAAACTTAAAAATATATGCGTCAATTTGATTATCTTTATACAGTTTATGTACTGTTTTAAATGTATTTTTTAAACCTTAAATGCTTTTAACAGATAAAAAAACTTTAAAACCATAAAGTAAATGCATACTTAATGCATTGAGAAATCTAAAACCTATATCTTACTTTGACTATAGCGTAAGCTTTCTTCTAATGCATATACTAAAATGTCATACTAAAATTAAAAAACATTTTATAGAGATAAAGACTTTTAATAGCGTTTAAACATATAATGACTTTGTTATCTTTAAAACCATTTAAACATAACTTGAAGACTTTAAATTATACAATTACCATCTAGAAAGTGAAACTTAAAAATATATGCGTCAATTTGATTATCTTTATACAGTTTATGTACTGTTTTAAATGTATTTTTTAAACCTTAAATGCTTTTAACAGATAAAAAAACTTTAAAACCATAAAGTAAAGGCATACTTAACGCATTGAGAAATCTAAAACCTATATCTTACTTTGACTATAGCGTAAGCTTTCTCCTAATGCATATACTAAAATGTCATACTAAAATTAAAAAACATTTTATAGAGATAAAGACTTTTAATAGCGTTTAAACATATAATGACTTTGTTATCTTTAAACCCATTTAAACATAACTTGAAGACTTTAAATTATACAATTACCATCTAGAAAGTGAAACTTAAAAATATATGCGTCAATTTGATTATCTTTATACAGTTTATGTACTGTTTTAAATGTATTTTTTAAACCTTAAATGCTTTTAACAGATAAAAAAACTTTAAAACCATAAAGTAAAGGCATACTTAACGCATTGAGAAATCTAAAACCTATATCTTACTTTGACTATAGCGTAAGCTTTCTTCTAATGCATATACTAAAATGTCATACTAAAATTAAAAAACATTTTATAGAGATAAAGACTTTTAATAGCGTTTAAACATATAATGACTTTGTTATCTTTAAACCCATTTAAACATAACTTGAAGACTTTAAATTATACAATCACCATCTAGAACCTGAAACTTAAAAATGTATGCGATAATTTGATCATGTTTATATAGTTTATGTAAAGTTTTGAATGTATTTCAAACCTTAAACGTTTTTTCAACTTTGAAACTATATTATAAGTTAAGACGCTTACTAAAATTAAAAACATTTTATAGAGGTAAAGACTTGAAAGATAAAATTTACAAGTTTTAATCCTAAATATTATATCTTATCCAGAAATGTAGACTATTAATATATGATTTTTAACCTTACATGCTTTCAACGATTACCTAAATTGCGATATAACCTTTAGACTTCCTTTTTAATAACATAAATATATATATACATAAATGTTATCAAATTAAAATTTTTAATATACTTTCGTATAAGATAGTTTTCTACATGCAATTACCAAAATATTTTATCCTTACAGCAACAGAAATAATACAGACTTTATCATGTTTAGAAGATATTTACATGAGTTCATTTTAGAAGTAAATTGACCAAGGTTTAAATCTTACAGCGATAGTGTTATACGTAGACAATATTTTTGCTTTATATAAGAAAATAGTTACTATATATTTTAAAATTAAAATTAGTTTTGTTAAGAATAAAACTTTGCTGTATATTTTATAATATAAGCATATACCAAACTCTCATAGTTATCATTTTCATCAGTTAACGGTTTAAAATATACAATTGGCTAAAATACATATTCAATTATTTAAAAGTAGGATAAGCTAATAGAATTTTTATATCAAAGTTGTTCGATTATTGCTTACAAGACTTAAGTTCATTGAATTATATTCTATAACAGAGCGAATATTTTTATGAATTTACTAGAATTAATTATCAAAAATAAATATAACGTCATCTATTGATTAAAAATGAAACTTAGAAAATTTAATACAGGGTTTTGAGTATATTTTTCAAAACTTTAAATATTTTTAGTCGAAGGGCTTATTTTCAGGACTTTAAAATTGTTTTGCTATGTTTTTTAACGTGATATATAATTTTACATAGATACATTCGCAAAATAATACAAAATAATAAGAAATTTTTACATAGATAGGCTAAAACGAATATTTTTTTTTCTTTTACTTGATATTTTTACACATGAAATTATTTTACAACAAGCGTTAAGTTTAAAATATCTACAATTTTTCTTAAGAATATTACTTTACAGTATAATATAATTTAGATAGAGCTTTAAAACCATTGTAACATTTAGTATAGAAAAATTATTATTTAATCTTACCTTGAAAGGCATTCCATGAAAGCTAACAGGGGATATTTTTAGACATAAAATTATTTAAACAAAGCGGAAATTCCCCAGTAGGGTTATTTTTTCCTTTTAATATTAGAAATAAAAACTGAAATATGATTCAATCTAGATAATTATTTAAATTAAATACACATACCATACCAATCCATACTATTAAATCTGCAAGAGAAGGTATCAAATTTATCTCGCGATGTTAATAGAGAAGATTCTTACATTATCTGAAATAATACAGACTTTATTATGTTTAGAAGATATTTACAAGAGTTCATTTTAGAATTAAATGAATCATGGTTTGAATCCTACAACAGTAGGGGGGTATATGCAAACATGAAGACTTTAAATTATACAATTACCATCTAGAACCTGAAACTTAAAAATATATGTACCAATTTAAGTATCTGTATATAGTTTATGTACAGTTTTGAATATATTTCAAACCATAAGCACTTTTACAACTTTGAAAATATATTGTAAGTTAAGACGCTTACTAAAATTAAAAATATTTTATAGAGATAAAGACTTGAAAGATAAAATTTACAAGTTTTAATCCTAAATATTATATTTTATCCAGAAATGTAGACTATTAATATATGATTTTTAACCTTACATGCTTTCAACGATTACCTAAATTGCGATATAACCTTTAGACTTCCTTTTTAATAACATAAATATATATACATAAATGTTATCAAATTAAAATTTTTAATATACTTTCGTATAAGATAGTTTTCTACATGCAATTACCAAAATATTTTATCCTTACAGCAACAGAAATAATACAGACTTTATCATGTTTAGAAGATATTTACATGAGTTCATTTTAGAAGTAAATTGACCAAGGTTTAAATCTTACAGCGATAGTGTTATACGTAGACAATATTTTTGCTTTATATAAGAAAATAGTTACTATATATTTTAAAATTAAAATTAGTTTTGTTAAGAATAAAACTTTGCTGTATATTTTATAATATAAGCATATACCAAACTCTCATAGTTATCATTTTCATCAGTTAACGGTTTAAAATATACAATTGGCTAAAATACATATTCAATTATTTAAAAGTAGGATAAGCTAATAGAATTTTTATATCAAAGTTGTTCGATTATTGCTTACAAGACTTTAAATATAAAGTTTAATGAAACTGGATCAATTTAACTTTCCTTTTGATACATCTAGAGAAAAATTATCTGAAAAGTATGATGATTTTAACATAGCTAAAGAATTCGCTGAAAAGAAAATGATCAAGCAAGAATCTGCAGAAAAAGAGTCAATATACGATGATTTCATTTTAATCAGTATCCCACAAACTGTGAAAAAACGTGCTTCTAATCTGATATCTATTTTGAAACAATAGCCGACCATAATATCATGGAATGACAAGGTTAAGTGATATATCAAGGAAAACCTTATGTAAGTTCTAATATTATTGATTTATTCAATTCAATTTTAACTAATAAGAAGAAAAGTGTCAATACCCAAGCTGGATTTTTATCAGTGTTAAAGCGATTAAATATCGCACAACATTTCATACAAAACAAGCATTTATCTGTACAGCAACAAGAAGAAAAAAATAGTTATCTCTTTAATAAAATCTGTTTTAAAACTATATATTAGTGTTTTTTTATCCGTGCTGTGGGAGAATCACAATGCTCTTTCACACAAGGTCCGTTTCTGTATACCCTATATTGTAACATGTTAGGGATGGTTTGAGTCAACAATGTCTTCTCTACACAGTCTATAATATCTGACGAATATTCTTGCAGTTTGTTGATTTGTTCCCGATTTAATTTTATACAAGAGTTTTAGCGCTTTTAAGAATTACCATCTTTGAAAAGGGAAATAACTGAATCACTTACGATTTGTTAGTAAATGTTGAATGATTATTTTTCGTGCAATATAATTTTTCAGGAGAGATAAAAAAAGTTACTTCTACTTTGATATATAACATTGCAGTTTTAAATATTCTACAAACGCTATGAAACATTTTGTATAGAAATTAATTACCATCTGATCTTACCTTTAAAATCTATAGTTTATGCACTTAATACATATAATTTTTTTACTTAAAGCATATTAAAACTTAATAGTTCCCTTATAAAGGTTTCAAGACTTTAAAAATTTTTTACTTTGTTTTAAATCTAATCTATAATTTTACATAGATATAACCACTAATAAATTGTTTTATATAGAAAAAGCATACATCGCACGTAAAATTTTAGTTTTCTTAACAAAAACCTTTAAAAACTTTAATCGAAACGTTTATTACGTTAAAAAATCAAGCACCTATTGAATAACTTTGAACAAGTTTTACATTAGAAATTATTTTCCGACGACTGTTAAACAAAATTTATACTATAAGTTTAAGACACTTCCTAATACTTACAATTTTATCATTCTATAAAGATTATAATTTCTTTTGAATCGTTTTCAAATATCTATAATTTATTTTAATAATAGCATAAAACTTGAATAATTTTGAATTAATTTCATATAAATTCTCTCTCATTAAAATAACATAAAAATAAGTTATGTGTTTCAAAACATGCATACAACTTATGTGAGAACACTTCAAGTTAGAAGATGTGATAGCTCCTTAAATGGAACATAATTCAGAGTTTCACACAGGTTGAGATAGTGCACATTCATTAGTAAGTTCCAATGCAATCAATATTTCGTTAAATTTCCTAAGCAGGGATTCCAAGATCGTTAAACTTAAAAAAAGTTTAAGTAAATTAATTAAGAATATCCAATTATTTTAATTATTAAAAATTATCATAGTTCAAAAAGATATGACATGATTATATTTTCATTTTTTAAATACTATTTCAAAAACGGAATAGTTTAAATGTAATTACTTTAGGATCATTCTAATGATTAGAAAAACTTTTATACCAAAAAACTAAGAAAACCTGAAAAAATATTCAACTAATCCCGGGTTTATTACATTGAAAAAGTATCATTAAAAATAATCAATCATAATACGTTTAAAATAAATAATAAGTTTACGTTAATATCCATTTACGTTCAAAAATAAAGTTAAAAAACATAATAAGTTATCATCATTTATGTTTAAAACATAAATGATAAAATATAAATAAAACAATAAAATATAAATTTTTAAAAATGGTTAGAAGGTCATAAACAGAAGTACTACATACCTACTTTTTTCAATCTCAAGCATTTAGCTTCTAGTACATTTTACAAGTTCAGAACCTGAATACCTTATCTCATCTATTTCCAAATCGGTGTGCAATAGAGTCCTGGAAAACCCCCTAATGATTGCACTTAGGGGGTTTCTAAAGACGCTATTGCACACCGATTTGTCCCCAAAAATGTAGTTCCCTATTTAACCAGCAGATGGCAGCACTGAAAAAAATATGCCCTGACCTCCAATCCTTGTACGAAATTTAGTTCCATATTTGACCTATAGGGGGCGCTCCGCGGAGCACATACTCTCTTCATGATTCTGCTGTACTACAAGGTTCCAGGTTTTCCCGCTAGTGGGCGATAGCAGCGCTGCCCTCTCCTGATTGGTCCAAATCGACCGCCAGGTGGCTAGCTGCTCTCTGATTGGTCCACGTCACTCAGTTAGCTCCGCCCACTTTAAGCTCCTCCCCTTAATCCTGGGGCAAAACTCTCATTTTTATACTACTGATAACCAAATTTGCATCAAACATTCATATGAGAATTGAAAAATCTCAGGAGGGAGAATGTTTGTAACATGAGGATTTTTGTATATATGAGTGTGTTCATTTGAAAGAGTTTGAAACTCTGCAGAAGGAAAAACAATCACTCAAGGTTTAAAAAAATGAGAACAAAAAAAGACAGTCGTTAAATATCAATTGATTTTATTTGTATTTTCTAAGAACAGATTTATCTAAAATACACAATTGCAATACTGTGAAACATAAAAATGTATACTTTATATTATTCTTTTATTTTTATTTACTTATATTAATTACTAATATTCTTTATATTTTATTAATTCACTGTACGAAATATTACAGATTTTCAAAATTAGTGTTCCGAGGAAGCTATTTTCGGGGTACCTCTTCGGGAAAAATCTTTCCTCAATATGCCACATTCTAATAAGGTTCGGTTTACATCAGCTGGCGCAAGACCGAAAGTGAAAAATAAACAAACAGTTTGCCCTAAACGTTAAGAAAAACGTATAAAATGGAGCCTTCTAGTGAGATTAAATAAATTACTGAATTTCATATTTATAAAATGATATGAAGTTACATCTCCATCTTGTTGCTCGAATCATATCGCTTATGTAAAGGCATAAACGAGGATTATTAGAGCACCCCAGACACTCTGAATCGGATTCTAATCTTGTAAGTTTTAAGCTAGCCACTTGGAGATAAATATACATCACCTCTTAGTAGACTACTGAAACACTATTCATAAAATCCGTTCCAAAATGGCTTGAAGATTAGTACCAAAATTACATGAAATGCCTGACTTTTCTTGACGAGTTTAAAGGTTCCCAAAACTTAACAGATTCTTCTCCTCCAAACAGCCTGGAAACTAACTGGTTTCCAGCACTACTGGACTACTCCTAATTTCCCTTTATTCTCGTCAAGCAACATTATTCTCACGTTTTCCTTTGTTTGCATTTTCTCGGCTCATTCCTGCGGCTGAATTATGTATATCCTGTTTAGGAAAATTGAGTTTACTCTTGAATTTCGTATGTCTTATGTTTTCATTCATTAAAAGTGCTTTCAACCCTGCAATGTATGTCGTTTTTATCCCTCTAAAAATGAGTTTTTTTTATCATAAAAACACATGAAAAAAAAACTGAGCAAAATTTAATTAAAGCTACATTTAAAATTAAACACGTAACAAAAAATATTGTTTTTGCATTTAGTTTATAAGGATCAGTAAGAAAATCTTCTTGGTAGACTTCCTGTCATTTAAACTTTCAGAGAATAAACAATGTTACTTCTAATAAACAAAATTTGTAAGAGAGTTTTGTTATTTACTAATGCTTAGAAGAAGAAACTTACAAGAAAGTTAACCCGTTATAACTTTTTGACTTTGTTTAATCGATAAAAAAGATAATAAATCGGAAAAAAATCTCAAAGTAGAACTTAAAGAACTTATATTACACGAGAAAAAATATTTGATAAACTGATATTTAATTGACGAGATATTCCCATGAAATGGTTTCATAAATGCATAGTTTAATTTGCTACATTTATAAATATATTCTGTTTAAAATAATTGTGATAATCAGCAACCGATTAAAATAATTTGTACCTCCAGTTTGTAAAATTAACTTTCACAGTAACTGGATATTTTTAACACTTTCTTTAAGGGGGTCCGGGACACATATAAAAAAAAATTTATTTATTGAGTTAAAATTTTTAATTTTTTGTGATGGTTAACGATATAATTTGTAAACAAAATCACATCATAAAACTTCTCGTAAACTTTCAAAAAATTTTTAAACTTAAAATTTTTAAAAAAAGCGGGTTAATTTAAAATCGTTATAACTCAAAATATTATTTGTCGAATTTTAAAATTTTTTCATTTAATTAAACAGAAAAATTGAAGTTTTAATTTTGATTCAGCATTTTTTAAATATTAATTTCTTAAAAAATTAAAAATATTTAGAGAAAAAATTTCAAAAAAATTGATGTAATTTACTTTTAAAAAATCATATTTTCAAAAGTAAATATTTTTTCAAATTTGCTGAATCAAAACTAAAGCAAAATAATTGAAAAAGACATTTTCCAAGTTTGAATCATTTTTCTTTAACGGTTTTTGACTTATAACAATTTAAAGACGAGAAATGGTGAAAAAACCCATCATGCAGAAAACGCATTTACAGGTTTAAACAAAGATTGGCTGCTCTTAGAATGTTGCAAACAAAAAAATTAATATCTCCTGTTCTAATTAAGATAGAAACATGACTTAAACGTCATTTCAAGTGAAAAAGAACACAAATTTTGTTAATGCAATAAAACTTTTTTCGAAAATTTGAAGAATTTTGTGTCTTGGACCCCCTTATACAATTATATACAAAATTTTGACCAACAAAAAGTAAATAATAGTCATAAAGCTTACTTTTTGACAATTTAAAAAAAATATTAAATAAATTTTTTACATTAAATCAATTTTTGTTAGTTTCATTTCCATGCATCAGATATTAATTTAAGTAGAATGTTGGAATCATAATTATCTGATTAATTTTCTCAAGCAAAGCTTAGTAAGTGTAACAGTAAAACTTTCAAAGTAACAACAGTAAACAGTAAAACTTTCAAAGTAACAACAAGTGTAAGTAGCAACAGTAAAACTTTCAAAGCAAACGCAGAAATTCCTTATCACCTGTAAAGAGTCTCAGTATCGGAGCCTTTCGCTAATTTTTCCTACGTTGTTCTAACAATTTATTTAATCTTACAATGTTTCACACGAGACAATACCTCACTATCTCGACTTCATTCTGCCTACATATGCGAATAAAGCGAGAAATAACTAAAAAGCCATTAATGTTCTCTCAAATGATTCCCCGGTGATTAGAAAAGCTTTAAAGTTGTAGTTTATTTTTTTAATGTGGCAGGCACTTGTCTCTACGACATTGGCCCATCAACACTGCGAAGTCTTGTCGGCTACATTATTATGTGAGTACCATTTATTGTTAACTATGAGGGAACAACACGATAACGTCCAAGCTTTACTCTGGATTTGGACCTAAGTACACTGCTTTCAAGCTCGCGACGTCAACCGCTATACCATGTGGACGGCACAGTTTTAATTTTATTTCATAAGAATGCTCCAGTTTTAAATTATTAAGAAAGACACTTTGTAATCAAAAGTTCTTCAGGAGAGAGAGAATTATATCGCTAAATGAATACCGAAGAACTATAACTTCAATTATTTGGTAAATTATTAATCACAATGGATTTAACTCTGCTACTAAAATTTTGGAACATAGAGGTGTTTGATTTTTGTTTTGACATCTGCACAAGACCCCATCACAAATTTATCTTTGAAATGTATAATTTCATGATAATTGTCTAGCAAAATAATAATTCTTTTGCAGTATTCTGGTTGTATGATATTTTTTTTGTAAGCAAACACGTAATTAGAAATATCATAAATGACCAAATATAGTCGCTAACTCCTCCATTTCTTCAGGATTAAATTATGAAATTAATCTCTTTTTCCGGATGACAATCACTCTAAAATTATGTTGTAAGAAAGTACGGGAAATGAAGTACAATGCAAATATGTGTCAACCCATCTCGAGTTTAGCTTTTCGGTTATCTCAAAAAGGAAGCACTGAAAACAGATGTGCGAAATGTCTTTCATGAAAGACATTTCGCATTTTGGTTTCTTAACAGAATTTTAATAGAGCTGTTTCTATGTTCAAAAATGGTTAAATTTCTTATGATTACCATCTTCCTTTAAATCTGCGGTAAATTTAGTTTTCAGTTTTCAATCAAAGTCTCGTGGTTATGAGTCAAAAGGAACACGTGCGTTGTATGAGGAAAAAGCGCAAGGGTTAAAGGGCACAAGAGTCAGCGGTTAATGAGTAATCTTAATGTTCCCGCGCGTGTCTTAAGGGGCAAACTAGTTAGTTAATTCGTTTATTCCTAGGTCACAATTTGGAATACGGACTGTACTTCATTGAGAGGATAATTTAGAATGCGCATTAGATTTAGAACAATTAATAATAGTTGTTGCGTTATTATATATATATATTGCGTATACAAACTTATTACCTTATACTTAAAACCTTTTCAAAAAGATCAAGGCGTATGCGCTTTTTCTTTTACTAGATCTTGAAACTAGATCTTACTAGGTCTTGTCTGCGGACGGTCATGATCAATATTTTCACTGCGCATACTGCCAAGTACTACATATACTGCTACTGTTGATACCGCAAAAGCACATTTCATTACGTTATCAAATGCTCTCTGTATTGGGATGAAAGATTTATTAAAATAAGATTAAATGTGTTATTACATTTAATGTATTGTGTTTCAGCAATAAAAGTAATTAAAAATTCAGCATGGAAATCAGGCATCTACCTTTGACATTGGATGTATTCTTTCGCATTTACCATTTTTGAACAGTCGCAGGTTTAAGTGTAAATTGGATATAACGAAGCGATGCAATTAACTTCGATGATTCCTGCAGAATTCTAAAACTAATTTATAAAAGATAATAACGTAGTAAACTATTTTTCCTTTAAAGAAAACAGATCCAAAAAATTTAGTATCTAACAAAATTAAGTCCATAAAATGAAAAAAAAATAGAATTAGATGTGTATCATATATAAGCAGATATAAATCATAGAAATAAACAAAATTAAAATTCAAGCATAGAATGCTAAATCACTATAACATAAAACATATCCTGCAAAGAAATTTCGCTAATTTAAAAGTTTTAAAAAAATGGCATTTAGACTCAGGAATTTTTAAAGTTGTTTAGAATAGTATTTGTGTTTTGGTTAAGTTGTAATGGGGGGTGGAGCTATAGTAATGTTACAATGACGTAACCATTAGGATAGAACTGGCTGCTGTTTCGCCATAACCGTCACTTACGGAATTGGGGTGTGTAGGCACCGATTATATTGCATTAGGATTTTTCTGTGCTTGCTTGTAAGGTGCGTTGAGCCCATACAGTAAGTTGTGTTTGTCTTTTCATTTTCTTCTTGACTAATTGCTTCTTTGGGGGACTCGGGGCCTTGGGATGTCTTTTGGGCTTACCTGCATCCTATTCAGAAAGTTCCCCTTGAGGTAATTAACATGGTTAGGCCCCCTGATGACGTGAACTGTCGATTACCTCTGTCGTTTTATGGTTCAGTTCCGGCTCTTATACAGAATCTTGCCGTTGGTGCGTGGATGCCCAGACTGCTTGATTTCTGCTTGTTTTTTGTCTATTTTAGTATAATTTTTTATCTATATCTGTCAGATATAAATCACTAACAGTACAGTTTTAACAATGGGACATGAAATTAAATTTCAGTCTTCCGAATATTATTCTTTCAGTCATAAAACGTTTTGAATAAATACACAACTATACATTAGTCTAACATATGTATCCAGTATGGTTTATTCACTTCAAAAAAAGAAAGTCATAAGAGCGAATTTTAGGATACCAGTGGTGGCAGTTCCCTCAAATTTGTCTTTCTGAAAATGTTTGTTTATCCAAAATTAAGTCCCGTTCCCTTTAATTTTGAAATATTTTACAGTTATTCGTCCACTATATGAAATGTGCCTACGAGATATCTCAAAATTCATAAGTAGGTCTGCGACAAACACTTCCGATTTTTTCTTCTGAAGCTTTTCTTTTCAGTGAGCTAAATTGTGGTCACGCGAAAATGGATGTTCCATTTTTCCATTTCTTACATCGTGTTCTCTCCACCGAGTTGCATTGTTTCGACTGTCGGACAGAGTTACTTGGTGAGAAAAAGCAACAGAGTGAATTTCCTGCGGTTTTTCTCTTAACGCTTGATTAGACTTTTCTCCTGCTCTTCAAATCGAATGGGGTTAAGGAGGAAGGACAACACAAAACGTTTCCATTAGTAAACATTTTTAAGAGGATTCTGTCACGTGCCAGTCAGAAATCTGAAAGCAGTTCGGTCGTTTTGTGTTCATATTCATAATCAAGAAGGCAATTACGTGCTGGAACTGGAACACAATAGTTTACACTTAATGCTTTTTAAATCACTTACAACTTACTTCATGACAGATGCGAATGCTATGGGAAGGGTTTGTCAGTCATCCTTCTGGATGAATTATAGATAAAATTGTCAGAATTATTTGAAATACTAACGCCAAAAACACTAACAGACTGCAAAACAGCCAAAAGATTGTTAAGGATTCTAAGCGTCCAAACTCTTTCAAGCGCCTAAGCTTCAATCAGAGGAATAATGGTTTTCATAAACTCCATATTATAAAAAGTAATCAGTTATTATGTTCTCTGAAAAACTTAACTTTATCTCAGTTTTAACAGCACGTAAAGTGTGATACACATATTCGCGGTAACGGGAGATGGGTAGAGATCTATCCTATGTTCAATTACAAACGTTGTACGCCATAGGCGTAGCGTCAAGGGGGGGGGGGGGGGGCACGTGCCCCCCAACCTAACTTGAAATAAATTAAAACGTTATTAGAAGTTTAGTTAAAATCGGAAAATTGTAGAAATCTTTTAAGAAAGTTGGTTGTTTTCCGCTTTTTCAAACTGTGAAACTGGAGATTCCGATTATGTCTTTAGCCTTAACATAGTTTTTAACAATTGTATGATCCATAACAAAAATTTGATGCTATAATTTTTTTCTCATTTTATTTATATTATATTTAATTTTCTCATTGTATAAGTTTTCAATACTACTCAAACATCAATTCTATTGTTATTCAATTTCAAAAAATCATAATATTTCATACTTTAAGGACCGTTCGGCAGTCAATGAGCTGAGGAGGGCCCTAACTGAATTCAATTCGTCTTGAATCGTCTAAATTCAATTCGTCCTAAAATCTTTCGTTTAATACACAAATGAAGTAAACTGATACAGTAGTTTTCAGAACGGAATTCAGAACGGAACGGCACATTACACCAGCGAACTATCAAATACTGTCTTAAACAACGCATTCCCACCCAGAGACGTACGCGGAGGGTAGAGAGCCCACCTACCGCAATTTGGATGTTTTCATATATATAAATTTTGCATGGCGGTTCCTCTTAGGCTCTAGGTGTTGACCAAGAAGGCTATTTTAAAAAGTAACTTTAAAGGAGGTTATAAAGTGAGCTTCAATCCCCAAAATAAAAATGAATTATACAAAACCTGCATTTAAATTCGGATAACTGTCTGTCTTTAAATTATACGATGAACTCCTCAGGAGCGGCACCACCTTACTGCTAAAGTTAATTGAAATTAAATGATTCAAAGATAGAAATAAGTTTTATAAAAGATCTTTGTCAAAGAACTTTTATAGTGCAATGCCGGCCGAAGTAACTTCCGCGTTCTTTCTATATGCGCCTGGATGTCGCCTGGGCATATGGCACCACAGGGAGTCACATGGTAAACAAAAACTAAATTTAATATATGCTGGTTTGAGCGTAAGTACTTGGCACATTGAGATTGAATCAGGAATTGAGTGGACGTCACTTCCCATTCTTCCTACTTGTAAATATGTAAATAACTTCTTCTCATTTACATTTCGTATAATATGTGGAACTTTTCGATAACCATAATGTGTTTAAAGTAATAAAAGTATTATTCAGTTTAATTGAAGTAAATAATTTAGAGTTTTTGTGTCCAAGGCCCGACTACCAATGCACGTTCGGCTGCTATCTGAATCCCCGATATCGTCGTTAAGTGCCGACTATAGATCCGGTATATATATATATATATATATATATATATATATATATATATATATATATATTACCATGCATTAACCAAAAACGGAGCTTAATTATGTTTCTGAAAGAAATTAGGATTCCCCTTCCCCGAGAGTTTTCTCTGTATTAATGTCTGTTCTCATCTAGACATAAAATATGGCAATAACGAGCAGGAACACTAATATGTAAAACACAATTTCATTCTAAATGCTTAAGATGTATTCGTTTATGCCGCGCTTCGCTGTATTCGCAGCTATCATAGGCATTACATAAGTACAACGAGGTCCTGTACTTCAGATTCTATAAATAATATAAGGACAACTAAAATTGCTAAGTTGCAGGCTAATCTTTATTACCAAAGAATTAGATCGCAATTAAATGTGAGAGATTATAAGAAATAACTATAATTAATTATTAACATCTAGTGCTTATAGGGATAGAAAATAATAATTTATCAAATATTATGAAAATTCAATATAACAAAGTAAAACAGAATTGCTTATCCATAGCTTTGGAACCATCGTTATAGTTAATTAAATGTTTAATTTTCCCGTCAACCCTACCAATGGCTTGCATCTGGATTTACTATTATGAAATCCGTGCTAAAGTAAAACTGTTAACTTTTCAATGCGACAAAAAGCCTCCAATAATGTTCTCTGTCTAAATTACAATTCTTAAATTTTTAAATAGCTTTACTTATTCTAATAAATTTAATTTTTGAAATAAATTATGGATTTTGCAACCTCAAATTTATGTGAAGTCATTCCAATTACCTTCTAAACTAAATTCATTTTAACTGCATTTTAAGAGTTTTTAGAGGCATACACACCCTCTTATTATGCGGTATATATCCGTAATATTGTACATATAAACTAGAGAATTTACCGAGAGTCAACTAAAATCAACTTTAAAAATGCACTACATATCATCAGCATATGTTTCCCTTTAAGTCAAACAATAAGAATAAAGTTTAACAATAAGAATTAGTTTAAATATAAGCATAAAGTTTAAATATATATTTAAACATCCTTTCTCCTCCTCTAAGAAAATATAGAATATGTAACAAATTGAATAGAAAGGTGGGGGATCAGCACTTGCCAGAATTATCCATGCATGTATGTTACACTGTTACACTTGCAATCTTATATCTTTTCTTTTTATATGACAACTAGCATTATTGCCCGGCGTTGCCCGGGTAGATATATAGATATAAAATATTTCATGCATTCCATCAAAAAAATTCTGGGCTGCACTCCCGCTCTTCATGTTCATCTGGCCAGACAGAATGCGCTTAGCACGTTTCTACTGAAATGATATACAAACAATAAGAAAGAAAGAAACTTTGAGCCTGCGGACCTTCGTCTGATTTTAAGGTCATTCCCAACCCTCTTTCTCTCGCGTATTGGAATCTGAAACCAACCCCCCCCCCTCCGTCATCCTCAAACCACCCCTCTTAACGCAGCTGGTTGAGAAAAATCCACAGGGGGTAGACGCACCTCTATCGGGCACAAAAAAGATTAAAAAATTAATTAAAATAAAACTAATTGAGCCCCAAATTTCGTTTTTCCTGATTTAAGTTTCTCGGGTCCAAAACATTAACTGTGCCGAATTTGGTCCCGGTGGGTGAAACAGTCTATGATTCTATAGCGGACAAACAAACAGACAAGCTCTTTTATATATATAGAAGAAGTTTATTTCCGAAGCAAATATTCAAGTGACATGGTTCAAAATTTACAATCTTATTGAATTTCATCATACAGTTAAAAACACAAGTTATTTTTTAGACTCTTTCAGAAACGTCATCTTGTCTCAGTTAAATTGATAAATTATGTATGATATATTTCCTTGGCATGATGCGCAATATCCAACCCTCCCCCCCCCCTCAATCAGCATTAAATTCAAAAACTTGCACCCGTAAGTGATATGAAATAAAATGAAAAAAAGGCAATTTTTTGATAAATAATTTTTTGTAATAATAAATTAAAAGAATTACTAAATAAAACTAATAGATTTTCCCCACTTTTCATTCCCCTTTTAAATGTCATGTAACGAGACAACACATTTTGGCATTGCAGTTGAATCCTTATTTCGAAGAGAAGACAATTTCTGAAGGTATTTTTTTATGTAGACTCTAGTTTAATATTAAATAGCAAGCTCATTCAATGTTTGTAAAATTTCCGGTAAAAATTATCCGATCACGATAAGGTAGATGACAAGTAATAAAAGACATAAAATATAAAAAAATAATAATAGAATTTTATATAACTTTAGTATAGACAATATCGATCTAAAAAACCGCAAGATTGACAATTTAACGTTTATCATGAAACCATATAGGTTTTTTTATTATTATTATGTACTGGAATATATGATAATGAATAAATTAAATATGTGTTTTAACATTTCCTTATCTTAAGACTATGATATTCTATTGAATATGAAAGGCTAAATAGCAGGATAACTTAAAAGTGCAAGCCATTTATGTTAAAACATAAACCCCCAAAAAAAATTTTTAATACACTATTGACCATAGATACATCTGTCCTATATATACTCGTATAACAAAATAAGCTCATATACTTTTAGGTTAACGTTTATACATAACGTTTAAATTTCTCGCTAATCTTTCATTATATTTTTCAAATTCAGAAGAAATGAATAGACAGAAAGGGACAACCATTAGGGTATATACCACCGCAGAAGCCTAGGGGGTGATTCCCCCCCCCCACCACCACTCTCGTATTCTTAATTTCCCAATTTCTGAACATAAAATGTATTTTTAAATAATCTTTTTTAATTTATAAAATGACCTCTGATTACAAAACTATTTATCTTTTATCGAGTAAGTACAAAATTTTACTTTATTAACCCGAACGTATTTAGAATTATAAAAAGTTTTGCATGGAGTTCATTCTTTCCCTCTTCTGCAACCCTTTTTCAATTTATTCGTATTATATACATTTTGTTAAACAGTAAAAATACAAGAAAAATTGTTAAAAATGAATTTAAAGTGTTTAATTTCATATTATTAAACAATTCATTTTTGGTGGCGTGGTAGAAAGAGTATTTTAAAATTTTTCTGAGCCTGTTAAGGACATATTTTTATGTATTAATTTCATATGTTCCTTCGTGTCCTAAATTAAACAACCCCTAATGTTACTTGCCTTAAATTTGGGGAAGAAAATACACTTGTAATAACAGCTTCTTAAAATTCACAATACAATTTTATAAAAGCAACTAGTTTCTAAGTAAAAGGTATAGCTCTTTTCTACTGTCTGTAAAAAGACAATACTTATCAGCTAAAAACTAGTTGCCTTCTTTTTAAATTCTATTGTATATTTTTAGATGCTGTTACATTCTAATTCCAAAATATTACAGTAAATATTTACATGTTGCATTAATACATTAATTTCATTAAATACGTTATCAGTTTTGCTGATAGAAATGACACGTCACCAAACAAGTAAACACACAAAAATTTTGCTTAAAATTATGAATTTTACCAGATTTGGAGAAATTGTAATTTTTGTATTTACCCTATTCACGTATAAAAAAAAGTCACGTCCATAAATGTTTAAAGACCTGAACAGCCTGTAATGTCACTCTCTTGAGTGTGTAACAGAGGCAATTCAGTCCGTTGATTATTTTCTGCTATGGCCTAAACTATTAGACATAATTATTTAGCCGACGTGTTAGGTAATAGTAGTAATTAAATTAATTATTCCTACAGTGAGGAAGTAAAACCACATTTTTATAAATTATTCTTTTTAATTTTATTCACATTACACTGAATATGTAGATAAGTTTTAAGACTTTTTAATACTTTTCACTGGGAATATTTGAATAACAATCAGTATCGATACTTTTCATAGATAGAATAGATTATTAGCCAAAACAGCTTATGAACGAAATAATCCTTTATATTTAATGAAATTATTACTTTTACTTGTTGGAATTCTAATATCGGATGTCATGTTTAAAATGTTTCGACTAATTTGTTAAAATGTATATAAAATATTTGGAGACTTGCTCAATTTTTTTTAAGGAGACGTGGAGGGATAATCATGTAAAAGGTTTTCATTATAAAGTTTATTCCCTATTTCCTCTGTTAGTCAGGTAATCAGTTTACAAACACATTCACAAATTATCCGAAACAGTTATTTAATTGAAGAGAAAATCTAATATGATTCTAATGTCCCTCGTGAAATGTATTTTCCCACTATTTATTGCATTTGAAATGTAATCATTTTTCTTATTAAATTAAATACTTATTTTAAAAAGAATAAATATTTAATTAAATATTTATTCTTATTAATTTTCTTATTAAATTAAATTTCTGATTAAATTCCTTTTTAAATTCCTTTAATGACTGAAGTGTAAGTATTAGCATGGCACCAAAACATTTCATAACAGTCAAAGTGGGTACAGTTCTGTCGCTGATAATCACAATAAATTAAAAAATTCCGGTAAATGTAAACCCAATCGAAAGAAAATGCCCGAAAATTCTTAAAATATTCAAAAAGATATAAAGACCAGGATAAGAAATGAACTTGAATATGTAAATTTCTATGCTGAGAAACAGCAGCATAAAAATGAAAATCTCCGCTTTAACTTGTAAAGTAAACAACCCGGTTTACTATACAAGTATAATATTGTATAATCTTGCGACTTAGATACTAATATCATGACTTGAAACTAATCAGTTCCTAGAGGAGAGGATTAACACGCAGGATAAACAATTTTGTTCCCGTTGCAATGATTTTACATTTAATTCGACATACAGAAATGTAGAAAAAAATTAACATTCTTACCTTTGTTAGTATGGGCAATTAAAGAAAATATTAAAAACTCAGACCTCTTAACTTCGTCTTTTTAATACACAAAGTTATGAAAAACTGATCCTGTATCTCAAAAGTTAACCCCAATACTGATTCAAAATTGAAGCAAGAAGTTAATTCTGATTTGAATTTTTCTACAATTTTGAAGAAAGCGTGCTCATAAACGCAGAGTATGCGAGGGAAAGAACACAACAAAATCGAAGTTTTAATTAGCACATATTTGAGAAAATTCGCTCCAATAAAACTAAAGATGTAGCAAACTTAAGAAAAAAAAAGATTGGTCTCAGCTCGGTGGATTTTACTCCATGAGAGGGGGTATGTTTTTTTTCTCTATCCCACGATAAAAACACGCGGAATTTATCCTTTTTATTCTACGTGAAAGGAATTATGTGCACGAAACTGAATTTTAGCACGTCCTAGGAAAGGAAAAAACTAAATAATTCATGACGCGGTCGCTTTTATTTCAAGAGGGAATCACCATAAATGTGTTTTTAAGAGGTTTGTTTACTATGAAAATTCTTGATTAAAGTTTCACTGAAATTCCTTGCAAATGTTTTTGAAGTTATGTTATTCTTCTTTGTTAAAATAGATATTTTCTGTTTTTGTATATACACTGCTCAAAAAAATTAGGGGAGCAAGCAAAGAAGTTAAGAAAACCGTGCGAGACAGCCACGTATTGGCATAAAATGGATAGTACACGCGTATCAATGCGCAATACAGAAAAAAAGACGTAAAAAAATTTGTAATTAAGCTTTAATTATTGAAAATATGGAAAAAAACATGAAAAGATGATTTAGGGCAACAATTTGGTTACATATAAACGATAAAAAAAGTATTGTTTAGAAATGATGTAAGATTTTTAATATGGCGTGTGGTCTCCTCGAACAGCTAACACTGCTGCACGCCTGTTTTCCATGGATGCGATGATGTTATCGATAAGACTTTGGGGAATACTGTTCCACTCCTCAAGAAGTGCAATCTCCAAGTCTCGGAAAGTAAAAGGAGGCCTTGGTCTCGCAGCAATGCGTCGTTCGAGCATGTACCAAACATGCTCGACTGGATTCTGGTCAGGAGAGCACGCTGGCATACACTGTATTGTTTCAGCTTCAAGCATTTTCTCCAGAAGACGAGCTGTATGCGGTCTGGCATTATCATGCTGGAAAACAAAGAAATCTCCAATGGCTGCAGCGTAAGTTATGACATGAGGTCTCAGTATCTCGTCTGCATACCTTCGGGCCGTCAAAGTACCATTCCGAATGATATGCAGGTCCGTACGTCCACCTATGCTGATTCCACCCCATACCATAAAACCAGCTCGTCTGTATTGTGACCTTTCACGAATGAATGTGGGGTTATTTCGAGTGCCCCTTTCTCTCCATACCAAAACACGTTGGGTGCACACTTCAGACTGAATCGGGACTCGTCTGTAAACAGCACTTGGCTCCAATCATGTTGCTCCTAATCTCGATGTTCAGCAGCCCATCTTCTTCGGGCCGCACGGTGGCGTGAGGTCATCGGAATGCAGACCATTGGCCTACGTGCATAGAGACCTCCCTGATGAAGCCTATTACGTACTGTTTGGCTGGACATCCTTCGTCCTGTTGCCAAGAGCAACTGTCTTTGCAGCTGAGTAGCATTGTCTCTTCTGTTTCGACGAGCTGTTAACAGTATATACCGGTCATCAGTTGCTGTAGTGGCGCGTGGCCGACCTTGCCCTGGTCGACGTCTAACATTCCCTGTTTCTTAGAATTGATTCCACAGCCTTGCAACGACACTTCTGGCGACTCCAACAGCGTCCGCGACACTACGTTGTGTTTGCCCGGATTCAAGTCTGCCTATAATACGCCATGCCATGGATTCCGGTAAATCACGTTGTTGAGACATTTTCAAGTCACCTTTTCTCAAAAAGAATAACTGAGCAATCGAATTTCACAGTTAAGGCAGTGAAACAGACGTTTCTGCAACATCCCGATTTCCGCCCTTATGTTCTGTTTCTGGCTTTTGACGTCATGAACTTTGATTTGCATTAAGTTTTCTTCTTCTGTTTCCTGCTAGGCTTTAAATTATGGATGATTTATTTTATGTTACTTATTGGTAAGTATTTGCGTAATTTCGTTAAAACCATGTGCTCCCCTAATTGTTTTGAGCAGTGTACAATATTTTTATTATCACACACACGTACCTATATTATGGTCGCTTAATTCTGATCTCTATTAAGATGAAATGGGAAAATTTGCGTGCGTAAAGTTTGTAGCAAGTTTTTAAAACAGGAATTCAACGTGGTCAGAAATCTAATAAAACTGATGACAGTGCTATATGCACTATCAATTTGTCCAATATTAAAGACTGATTGATATTGGTATCTAACGAACAAACTTGAAAACCTTCTTTCATATAAATAAAATAGACAAAAGATATTTATATAAAAAATATTGCGCACTACATATCTAATATTTTTAGTGATTCTATTGAATGTTTCTCTGGTGTCATTCCTTTGTAATACCCCCCAAAATTGGAAAAATTAAGCTTCATGTTAGTATGGTAATTATTTCATCATAAACATGTATTTTTGTCTTTTATCAACCTGAGATCCTTAACTGTGCAAGGTGAAATGCATTAACTCTTTGGACCACCCCCTTATATTGATTTTTAGAAAATGTTAATAAACATTTTTCCCTTCAGTAAAAATTTAACTTAGAAAATTGGAACTCGGTATGAAGCACCTTAAAATTAACACCAAAACATATATTTATATTTTTAACTAACGTCAAGAGTTTCGTCTGTGTGTTTAAAACAAGCACAAAAATATAAAATTTCCGCATTAAAACGAAGAGTTGTTAAATAAGATATTCTTCTCAATTATGGATAAAAAGGAAATTAAAAAATAGATACGATTAAAAAAATTACAAAATCCAAAGCATAGAGGACAAATATGCATAAATATTTATAAATAAACAAATCTCAGTGATAAACTATTTAGTCACAGAGCTTTAACTTTATAGATCAGAGCATTGAGAAAACTATCATTGTCGTTAAAGCAATATTGAAAAAAATTGGCTTCAGAACTGGAATTTCCCAATTATGAATAAAAATTGCACTGTGACTTCAGATCCAATAATCTTACGTCGAATCGGTCTGATAAGAAAAAAAGCGCTTTCTTAGAAAATCTTATGAAATTTTTAGAAACAAGTGTAACATTTACACATTTACTGAAAAACAATTTAAAATAGTAAATAGTTTACAAAACATTCCGGGGGTCTGAAACTGCAATTTTGGGAAGAATATACCTTATATACCTCGTTAGTATAAACTGTTTGAATTATGGGTTCTAACCCGAGGCAGCTAAACAGAGTAAGTCTTATTAGAAGTTTGAATAAACCCGGTATCTGAACTTTAATATAACCTATTGGGCTTATGTGACTAGTGTTTAAGAACTGACTAACTATCTCATATTCATTACATTCTTTGAATGTTGTTAAATTCAACTGAATATAAGTTCTACGTTTTCCATATATTGAGGGGTATATTCGTACATCTGCGAACGCGTGGGTGCGCATTAAAAGTATTGGATATATTTCCATTTCCTTTTCTCAGTTACAGATAAGTCAATCTTTAAATGGAGACTAAATCAGAAATATTTTTAAGAAAAGAAAAAAGTTGTTTTAGATCCCCTAGTATAAATCAAAAATGAGTTTGAATGTGCTACTCGCGTGTCTCTTTATAAATAAGGCATATCACTGAAATGAATGTATTTTATCTCAAAATGTATATCAGGCCAGAAACACACAGCTTCTGAAAATCGACAATAAATTATATATATAAGGGGTGACAGCTAGTTTCAAACTAAGTAAATGTTCATCATCAGGCCGAAAAGCAAGGTGTTATTGTCTCTATGGACACGTCACAAGTACATTTATAAATTGTCCAATCATAAATTCCCAATTAAAACGAGTTTTCCCCCCTCCTTTATTTTTATTGTGGATTTCAAGAAGGTGTGTGTTCCTATTTTGAGTTTTCTATAAGATTACTGTAAGTCATAAAATATATCAACTGTCATTTTATATTCTATCATCAGAATGTTTAAAATATTGAAAATTTCAGTTGTTTTGCAATTACGAAATAAATCAAAGCTCTGTCTCCAAATAATTTTAGAAATTTGTAAGTAACATTTTCATTTGGGCGTAGAAATGACCTTTTAGGATTATTCACTATATGAAAAGGAGTATCGTAGAAATCTGTCTAAGAAAACTAAAGTTATACTAACATTAGGGGAGAAAAACAGGAGGGCTTAATGCCTGTACTCCAACAGAGAACTGCAGATCTCGAACTTTACATTAGTTTTTAGATTCAGACATAGACGAGAAATTAAAGTCGAGCTTCCTTTTGAAGTTATTTCGGGGCTCCTACATGCTGCCGGAAAATTTAAGCATCGAAATCTGCGAAATAATTCAGATCTATCTGCTCGAAACGCGACTCGTTCGTATGCTTTGGCATATCTTTTTTTGCGAAGAAAAGGGAAAAGTCACAAAATCTCCTCTTTAGGTAGTGACGAAACTTAATTTATTCCGGCTAATTACCATAGGGATTGCGATTCGACAGTAGGATTTGGCAATAAAATATTGTGAAAGGTTTAAAATTAAGAAATTTTATAAACGTTTAATAAACCCATGAATTAGTTAAGGATGCTTTCGCCATTTCTAAATTAAAGAGAATGAGTGAAATTTGATGCCACTAAAGCCTAAAAAATAATTTACTGGAATTTAAGAAAAAGAACAGGGACTTTCAATACCAAAAGGGGAAATTCAAAACCCATGCATAGTTCACTGCACAAGAAATAAATTATTGATTGCTATAATTTATTTCTTGTAAGAATCCCAAGGCTTAGTAAAATCCGGATACTAACTTCTAATAAATGTTGCAACCCGGATGAATACTCAATAATGAACGTAAATGTATGACCTGCGATCCTTGGCAGAGATTTTTTTTTCCACAGTTGAAATTTTATGTACCCTTACATCTAATTTTCAAAGTGCATATTTGTTAGAATGTAGTCAAAACTAACATATTAATTTGATTTAGTGAAATATATATTCACAAACATTCAACACATTTATTTCGCTTAAGGGGGAGTACACCTTTGCACCCGCAAAATACACTGATTTTACTACCAAGCTTAATGTGTTGTCAAACAGTTAATTTGTAATTAATTTAAACCAATTTTTAGGGTGAATTGTACAAAGCTTTATCTATTAGAAAACAAATGTAGAATTTTGGGGAGATTATTAGTATATTATGTAAAAATAAAATAATGTTTTATGAAAAATGAATCTTAGGTCAATGCAATGCGCGCAGATTTTTTTAAAAACTATATAAGAGATATATATATATTAAATTATTTGTATATATTCTATCCATAGGTTATACTTTAATCTACATCTAAAATAATTACCATATTTCACTTAAAATATTTTTTCAGGCAGATGTATTTCAATGTACAAAAAATATCAATTTTTTTTAAAATTTCTGTAAAACAATTTGTAATATGTACTTACTTAAGTTTAGGTAGAAATTGCATTAAGATACAAGATATACATGTATACAAAATTTTAGCAATTTGTGACGTTTAGTTTTGAATAATTAATACGCACAAGTTTGAAAATAACAGTTTTTAGAAAAAGCCATTTACAGTTTAAAGTTTCTATGAATTTCTTTACTATTAGCTTTATACATTTGGTCATAAAAGCGGTTCTAATTGTAGTATTGACTTCATTTTTTTATAAAAACATTCTTTATATTCCATTCTTCAAAATTAAATCATAATAAGAAATTGAGTTTTTTGAAGTTTTTAAGGTGTACTTCCCACTTAAATATGTTAGCTGTCTTCTTTCACACAAGTATTGTGGTTCAAAATTATTTTAGATTATCATCTAAAGTTTAAGAATACATTTCAAGTCGGAGATATTTTTCGAAATATCACAGATGGGTATTACTACATCCTGCCAAGGTTGCGTATCCCTGCCGAATATGCAATCGCTGATTGTCGAAGCTGATATCCTACTAATTCAACAACCCTCCGTAGTGAGGAAGTGTGATTTCCAATCATTTTTTTCTCACCTCATTTCCCCTTTCTTTTCGATGCCAATGACACATTATTTTGCCTTTGATATATTTTTATTTTAATTATTTGCTTCGGGGACAAAGCTAAGTTCTCTTTCTCATGGGGGAACTTTAGTCATAGGTTTGACAAATGGTCCGTAACTGTTCATTCAAACATTCAAACGCTAGTGTAATGATCGCTTACCAGGGACGAGTATCGAAATCGCGTCTCAAAGCCTCAAAACCTGTATTTTGAAGCCTGCATTGGACTACCTCGGTGTTATGAGGAAAGGGTTGGAACTAGTGATTGCAATACCAGACCAAAAATACAATACCGGTATTCGGTACTTTTTCAAACGTTATGCCGGGATACTGGTATTAATACCGGTATTAGGAATTTTTCAAAAAAGATACAAAAGCACAGTTGTTTCTTTGCCATATCAATTAGTTTTTCCAAAAAATTCACTATGAAAATATAAACAATTTTGTTGAGTACAAATATAAAATAAAGGAACAAATGTTATAATCAAATATTATTAATAATAGCTGCAAAATAGTTTATAATATTAGAGACTACCATATAGGGTACAATAAAAAATAAATCACTATAGTATTACTGTACAATAAAGTAACAAAACATTTAGTATTATTATTGAGAAGAGTAAATATCACATTAAAATTTTGCTGTGCAGTCTATTATATAATATCTGTTATTAAAGAAAAAATCAACTAATTTATTAAATGCGTATTTCTGAAACGTGATCGTGAAAAACATAATGCATCTATTAAACTGTCATTAAGCCGGGAATATATTTTTATGCACAAATTACCTTCAGTTAAAAATACACTTTCTGCATCTACGCTGGTTGGTGGAACTGTTAATAATGACTGATATACTTACTCTAAATATTTCCTTCGAAGTCCATCTTCTAACATTTGGGTCTCTCGTCTGACGGTTTTGAATAAATCTATTTTTTTGTATTACTTTTCTATCATTAACATTTTTTTCATTTATAGCTAATACCGGTATTGAAATCACTAATCGAAACGGAGCGAAAATAAGACAGCAAATGATTTATGTTAGTACTACCACATCAATGAAAAAAATACGCACTTCAAATAACAGTAGATGGCCAATAATTTAAGTCAAAACTTTTGATAAAAAAAATATTTATCATTCATAGTAATACCAAAATATCGGTATTTATCCTCAGCAAATACCGGTTTTAAGAAATTGCAAAATAGCACGAAATACCGGTATTCGATATACCGGTATGGCAATCACTAGTTGGGACGTAATTGGAAGATGGAATTGAGTCTCTCTGTCTTGTAGACTTTATCACCTGTAAGCAAGATATTGTTTTCTAGGTACATGTGCTCAGTAAAAATAAAAATTTGAAAGTTACGCCCTCTTCAGTAAAAATTAAATATAAAATTAAAAATAAAAATTCAGAAATTTAATCGTAAAAAGTTTAAAGTTCGGAATTAAAAACGCTAAATGTTGAAAAATACATGACACCACCAGTTTTAGAACACAGGACAGATTGGAGGGATGAACAATATGGTATAGGAGGAAAAGTTATTTCCAGTGACTTTCTTTCATAGGGAATTACTTAGACATTTTTTCTGGTTAAAGGATTTTGACTCATTAATAGATCTTTCGGGATAAAATCTGACATTCCAACCCTTTCAAAGATAACTTTAGTTTAGTTAAATTAGATTATTTATAATGAATTACTAATATATCCTCAAACCTGTGTTAATCCTTTGAAAAAGATTTTCGGAAATTTCTATAGCTCATCTCATGCCAAGAACTATTGATTTCATTAGAATTTTTCATAAGATTTACCAGAAAGTAAAATACATATTATCATAAAGAAAGTAATTACATATTTTTTAATTCTAGCAAGCCATTTAAAATTAACATTCATCAAGGAAATTTAGAGTACTTCAAAAAAATCTTAACTAATCAATGAAGTAATAAGCACAGTTTCAGTGAAATGACGTGTACACTCAAAAACAGCTGAATGTGACATTACTAGCTAAAGTTAAATATGCATGAAATAAATATAAGCCAAATTACCATTAACATTTCTAGAAAAGCCACTGCATGTGTTAACATTAGAAGTTTATAATAATCTTAAAACAATAAACAATGAGAACATAAACAGAACAAAACATTAACAAAATGCTTTAAAATCACTTAGGATGTTTTATAAACTTACTCAATTTTACAGTTCATTTAACAATTTTAATTGGATGCGTTACAGGTTTTACCTACCAAATTCATTGAAAATATGCAGCCACTTATGAACAATAAGAACATAAATAACTAGATAAATGAAAATGTAAACAACTAGATTACCTCTTTACAAAATGGATCAGTTTTTACAAGGAAAATGAATACATTTATTCATAAGAATGTTCTTAACCAATACTGATATTTACCACATCCTTTAACACTAAAACGCCTGAACTTTTAAATTTACTGCAATGCCAAATGATCCCTAGTCAAAATTATGATAATATTATTCGGCAATTCCATTTTTAATTTAGAATATTTTCAAGCATTTACAAATGTAAATTAAACTAATTGAAATAAAAATTAAATTGATATAAACATCAATATAAATCTTTTATACACTTTACGCAAATAAACACTTTTTGTCTCACACATTTTCCGCCTCTACATTTTTGGCAATATTTGATGTTTTATTTCTTAGACAGTTACAAACATTGTACTTTTGGTGAGAAATAGTAACAATTTGGTTTACATCTTGAGAGCAATGTCTTTTTTATCTCCAAATTACTAGAACCGTAATTCGTCGCATCCAGCAAATGTAAACTATCTTCTACTAGTTTTAATTCTCTTACTTTTTTGGTAAATATTCTAAGCATTTATAGTATCTAAATAAAGAATGTTGAAGAATACGTGGACAGGCCATCTTCGTGAACGAGATATTGTGTTGTACATTCGACACATATTATCAAAAACATCAACGCCATACTTTGTGTTATTGTAGTACTCTGATGCTTCAGTTTTTTATATTATCAAAAACAGTAACATTTTCATGAAAAGAACTCAGTGAAAAAACATTCTTGTTCTTCTTACCTTGTCAATATAATATCTTGTTCATATTTGGAAAAAAATTGAATGAAATTGAAAATTTTGCATTTTTTATTTCTTGTGGAATTTCTTCCCATGATTGACTTATCGTACCGAAAAGTGAAGTTTTGATCTTTTTTAGACCTGTTACCGGAGAACGTAAAGTAAAGAATTGTCAGTAGTTATGTTTATACCTTTGTTTTTGCATGGTTCCACAAGCCGAAGGACTACATATTCTCCTAGGGATTGTTTAGCTGGGCGCAGTTCTGTTTTCCCGAAGTATGAAAAACCATTGATTATATGCCTAGTTTCTACATCAGAGACCAGCCAAAATTTAATTCAAAATTGGTCCGAGGGTGACGCCTTGCTTCAATGGCATTGATAGCAAAGGAATTATGTGATTATGAAAGTGGTGTACCGGTAATAGCGCTGCCCAAAGTTAGCAAGCCAGCTCTGGAGGTTTTTCAAAGTCTGAAAAAGCTGAATATCAGCAGAGTGTTTGTTTATCGAACAATATAGCCATTCAACAAAACTGGAACAGTTGCTTAAATTAATTTTACTGTTAACATTTCTTTCAAAATACTTTAATTCATCCGAAAGTTGTAACAGTATTTATGGGAATTTTACTATAGGTATTTTAGGTACTATAGGTATTTTACTATAGGTATTTTAGACTATATTCAGAAGAACTTACCTCAATTAGAATATTTATTTTCCCCAAACGATTCAAATAACTTGTTAAAACAATAATGGAGGTCATATATAACTATTAAAAACTGATCAGAATATTCCCGCCAAATTTTTATATTCATTTCCCATAGTATATTAAATGGCTCATTTTGATCCTTTTCCGGCGTTCTAGGTAAATTGAGTTCTAGTCTTTAAAGACAGCAAAATAAAACAAAAATGTATCATTATTTTAATTAAATGAATTAATTAAGAAAAGTCATAGAAGGCTAGGTTGCTAACTTTTATAAAATGAAAGTTGTGTAAAGCCTAAATTTGAAAAGGATCATTTTCACCTCATCCGGCGTTCTAGTGTTAAGTGTATTATATTAATTATTTCGTAATAGTTATTTTTTATACTGAGAGTTTTCCTCTTGCTTCGGGTAAAAGAACACCTTTTTATTGTATTAACTTTTCCATTTTTCATTCATTTTAATTTTTTTTCATTTCTTTATAACTGTAAACTTTGCTACTGAAGAGGAAGTAACGTCCTTATTTGTTTTACTACTCACTTCTATGAAAAAACGATATTTGGTTCAAAGATTGACAAAGCGAACTATGATAAGACACAGGTTATTGATTTGATTAACCACAAATTTTAAACACTGTTAATTGTATGTTTGGAACAGTCTCAGCTCTACTACAATACCAGAAAGTTACTAGATCGGAAAAAGATACTCAAAAAATGTTTTAATTAAAATGTTCTTAACCAATACTAATCTTTACTACATCCTTTTACTAAATGGAAATATAAACATCTAGATTACCTCTTTACAAAATGGAGCAGTTAGTATAGGGAAAATGAATACATTTATTCCCATGAATGTTCTTAACCAATACTAATCTTTACCACATCTTTAAAGTTAACTATGTTAATTATTTTGTAATAGTTATTTTTTAAACTAAAACTAGAGTTTTCCTCTTGCTTCGGGTAAAAACAAAAACACCTTTTTATTTTATTAACCATTTTTCATTAATTTTTCGTTTTTAATTCTTTTTTACTTTTTTCAGAACTGTAAACGTTGCCACTGAAATGGAAGTAACTTTCTTATTTATTTAATTACTCACTTCTATAATAGAACAATATTTATTTCAAAGGTTGACATCGAAGAAAAGCGAAGAATACTTTGATCAGCCACAGAATTTTGATTTGATTAACCACAAATTTTAAACAGTGTTAATAGTATATTGGGAACAGCCTCGGCTCTACTAAAACACCAGAACATTATTAAAGTCGAAAAGAGATACTCAAAAAAATGTTATATTTAAAATAAGATATCTGCAACTTAGAGTATAATCTATATATATATATATATATATATATATATATATATATAAATGGATGGATGTATGCATATATGTATGTATGTTTCAGCATGACTCTGGAACGCCTGGAGCAATTTTAACCAAACTTGGTACACATATGATTTACAATCTGGAAAAAAAATTCTGTGGGGGTAAGACACCCCGTAGGTGTGCTAGGGGTCAATTTGGGGGAAGGGGGTGATATGTAAAAATAATCGAAATCGACTGATATTAGTGTTGAATCCATAGTTTTCGGGTCGCTGAGCTGATTGGTGACAGTTCCAATTACATTTAAACCAAAGTTTAATGCACCCCTAGGAGTGGGGGTGGGAAGGGGGTGACATTTAAAAAACCGAGATTAGTGTCGAAACCATAGTTTTTGAGGTCACTGAGATGAATGGTGACACACCCGATGCCGTTTAAGTCCAGTTTCAGCCCCATCGGTACTGGGAGGGGGTGGGTGTGAGAAGGTGCGAAAAATAAAATGTCCAAAATGACCGAGATAAACCGAGATATACCAAATACCCAGGCAACGGCGGGCAAACAACTAGTATTGAACATAAAACTGAAGTGCTTAGGTAGTGGAAGATCTTAAATTCACAGAGAAAATTTTAAAATCATTTTCTTAATTACTAAGTACTTTCCATACAGCAATTTTATACTTTAAAGAAAATAATTACAAAAATTTTAGCTTCACTTCCGATTAACTTTGATGTGCAAGTTAAAATACGCAGAATATGGCAAAGTGAAAGCTGCCTAACCTAGTTAACGATCTGGTAATACTGGTTTAGTGCAAGATGGGCCATCTTTGGTGGAAGTGGACTATATCAGGAAAATTTAAATGCTTGGGGGGGCTATTTTAACTTAAAATATAGATTAGGATAACACACATGTACCAAAGTGCTGAAATCACGAGGTTAACTTAGTGCATAAAATCGTCATACTAAAATCTATAAAATCTACGAGAAGCAAAATATCACCGAATGTCATAAAAGTCATTGTTAGCCAGTTAAGATTGTATCGTAGAGACCATGGTTGAAAATGTTTTTGGAAACCACTGAGAAAAAAATAGATGATTCATCGTGAAAATCAAACAATTTTTTTTGAAACATTCATAACAATGCGTATGTTCATTCCTCATATTAGAATATATGACTGAAAAGTTGAATGATGTAAAATCTATAGCTTTTGACCGAAGCTTACAATCATTTTATACCCCAAATTTCTAGCATATAACTCAACTCAGCTCAACTCAAACGAAGTTTTTCCTTTCAGTGATAGAAAAACTGGCAATGATTTTTTAGACTGTAAAAAATGTTTAGTTTCAGACTATACGGGGAATTTAAAATTTTCTCAAAGACGTTTCTCATTACTTTAAGTCTTGGTAAGAAAAAGAAGAAATAATTTTTTTTTGAACGATTAAAAAAAGGGGGAAAAATTACAACGAAAAAAATATATATTTATAAGACTGAATAATGATAAAAATAACCGCATAAAAACCTTTTCAGTTTGATTTCATTATCAACAGTTTAACTTTCATACTATTATGACAAAAAGATTTTATATAATTATTCAATACGTAAAATATACTTAAGGTTAGATAAAAAAAAATTCAGGATAAACGTATTAAATAATTCATCTAAATAGTGAAGAGTGTTTTATATACCCTCATTATTTTATTATAATGTATAAATGAGCACACATGCGCATGTGAGTGAGCTATTATTTTTAATATTGTAGTTAACCTAAAAAAAATGTCGCTTCTGAGAAACATGGTTGTAGCTTGATTTCTATGCTATATACACCGGTTCGTTTTTAAATGAAAACAGTTTTATGATTTCGATATGTACAGACAAATAAATAAGAAAATTTGAATAAAATGACACATTATTGTATGAATTCATACTATATTACTCCAAGACATCAAAATTCAGAATAAATTTTTAGGCATTTAACCTTTAGTTTTATAAAGTTTTAGCGTGTATTTCCAGCAAGCAGTGTACAATTTTCATCGTGAAATATTTCAAATGTTTTTCCCGCATTTACCAGTCATTAATTATAGGATTAAATATTCTGTGAGAATTCATTTTATTTGACTAATGTATAAAATTTGCATAAGATTTCGATATTTTTAACCAACACACACACACACACACACACACACACACACACACACACATATATATATATATATATATATATATATATATATATATATATATATATATATATATATATATATATATATATATATATATATATATATATATATATCAATATATCTACTGATGAGGGTAAAGTTTTATAACTACTTTATCTATTCTACTAGGGCCATAAAAAGGGCGGAAATTGCGAACTTTATAATACCATTTCAAGCTGGTAAATTCAACAAGATAAATCTTGTACAATGAAGTATCACATTTTTTTGCCATAAAATGAAGCTCAGCGCTTTGCAGTATATAACTCTGTGTCATAAACTTTAATTATTTTACTGTTATATTGACACTGCAGTTGTACTGAAATGTATCTACCCTTGCTTCTCTCAAAGTCAAACTTCAACAATTCTGGTATTGTAATTCTAAATTTATAAAACATACTGTACTATAGTACAATAAATTGCTGAAAAAGTATTTTATTGTTTAAAGCAGGGGTTCTCAACCTTTCAGGCTCTGGGCCCCCCTTTGAACACTGATGTGAGGTCACGCCTCCCCCACTACCATCTCCATATGTGGTCAATACAAGTAGTACAATCGGAATTTGAAACTGAAGGTGGTTATTAAATGAAAATATAGAATAGAAAATTTCATACACAAAATTTATTATTACTGCACATATCTTAATTTGGAACATATTATTATTAGAACATATGAAATCAAAGAATTAAATACAGATCAAATATATTTGAGGTAATCAAGGATTTAGGTGATGTCGGCATGTAATACCAGTCACTTTCACAACATTAATGAGAGGGCTGGCACTGTTTGTCCTTGACAAGTTTTTGAATATTAGGTTGTAACTGTGACAAAAACACACCTCAGGTCACTTTCAACGTTCTGCTTTGCTCGACATTTTGACTTTATGTATGCTAACGCTGAAAATCCAGATTCACAGAGATATGTGGATGAAAACTGCTCTAACAACCTCAAAGCTTCCAAGCAACAAAGGAGAATTTGAACGGAGGAAGGGAAAAATTAATAACAAAGGGAAAGCAGCTGAGAGAGAAATCGTTCTTAAGCTCTTGCAGTGTTGCCAGACGTACGACAATTGTCGTGTTTTTATAATTACGGCAATCATCGTGTTCGTGTTCGTATATAAAAAATACCTTACGGTTACATTATGACCGCAAAATTGAATGCAGTAAATTACAGTTAGTTTTACTATTTATTTTTTTTAAACTCACACCTCCCTTGAAATTCTTCTACGCCCCCGAGGTTGAGAACCGCTGGTTTAAAGTATGGTCAAAAGAACAAGGTTTTATATTAATATTTCAGTACTCTAAATACATTCACGACTTGTTTCAATTTCGTGGAAGTTCTGGGCTTTTTAATTCTTCGATGTGGAGTATCGATAGCTCAAACCCCTTATCAATATTTATTTATTCAAAGATGCTGTATTTTTTACTATTTACCATACAAGGGATATTGTTTAGGGACACATAATTAATTATAAATATTAGTTTCACAAATGTCTACTTTCTATGCTTCTATGCATGAGCCAATGTTAAAAATGCGCTAGATCTGTAAAATTATTCAATACTCGAAAAAGAAATGAGGATTTATTTCTAAAGTAATATAACCAAATCGCATCATAATCAGCCAAACCAGTTATCGTTTTATACTCACTTAATGCTTTTGCTAAAGATTTTAGACTTAGTTCTGACAAAAAATTATATTTTTCCTAATGTGCTTGGATTCCGATTGAGTTTTCAAGGATTCATTACCCCTTTACGTTATATCCTTTAGTCTGATAATTTAATCACTTCCTTTACTTCTGAAGAAAATACAAATATCTCGAAACTTGCCGTGTGAATGAAAGCAAGCAAATATTCCTAACGAATAAAAAAAATCAAAATTACGAATAAACGCCAAGCTGGTCATATAATTCATAGTCACTGTACGTAGTCTCACATGACATTAACTTCTGAGAATTCTTGGTATTAGACATTAGTCAAATTTAGTCAGCCGAGTCCATAGTCACCACTTACATCAAAATATTGAACATTGCTTTTTTATTTTGAATAAATAAACGTGAACGTTCATAGCTTACTCATAGCGCCGAGTTTCCCTGCTAAGGCACCAATGTTAGTTTTAGACAGCTGGGAAAAATTCTAGCCTTAAATTCCTCGTTTAAGAATGATAATTTATTATATTTAATTTGCTTTCGTTGTGACTGAGTGATAGCCCAGATTTTTCAAAATGGGTTCTAACTTTAGTGAGAACAGTACGCAAAGCTTCGATTAAAAACTAGAATTAAAATTCACAGACAAAAATTTGTTTTCATGTAGAGGAAGAATATTTTGGCATCTTCGTATGTTTTTTAGATAGCGAAGAACTAGCACTGATATGACTTATGAAATACAATAAAGAACTGTTGAGATAATTGGCATGAAGATAGATCGTCCAGTGTAAGAACTTAAGGCTGCTATATACTAAGAAAAAAAATCGTATTTCCCTTTTCCTCTTCTTGCAAACTCTTGTGGTGGGAGGAGTCCAGTTGACAGTTCGAGAATTCCAGCCCCCTTAGGATTGACATTTTGAGGGATTGTAAAGGCTCTCTCTCTATAGGGGGGTTAAGCGCTACCCCCCAATTTTTTTATTTAAAATATATTTTTGTCAACTATTTACAGGTACATAAATGCTGATAATCAAATAAAATTGGTATTGTCAGATAGCCTGAACTTTTCTGCAAAGCGCTAGAGGATTCATTTCATAAATTTCGTCCACCGAAGGAATTTATGAGCGTTTAAAACACACTATACCAGATTTTTCCCCGAATAATTTAAATTCTAAAATATTAATTGCATTTAAAAAAAAAAACGAAAAATGTACACAAATGTAAAATTTCTTTCTCTATGACGGAGTACAATTTTTTAAAAAAAATCTTTGAATCCAAGTCGGCAATCCGTGGACAAATTTTCTCCATAGGTTAACATTGAAGTGAGCGAATCCAATTGGGTTAGTATATAGCAACCTTAAACTTCTCTAGCCTTACAAACAATGTTTAGCTGAAGTACAATTTTATTTACCACTAGCCGGGCTTCGCACAGCTATCGAATCACTTGACACTTGAATCACAGTTCACTTGAATTTAATTGCCAAAAAATTCCCAAAATATCAGTACATCTCGAAATGATCTATTTCTGATTAAAAAGTTTGAGCTAAAAGTATGAAAAATAGAAAATTAATTGAAAATTAGACACACTCTGAAACATTTCTTTTCGGTGATTCATTTTTTAGTGAGAATCACTCTGTGTCTACATCGTAAAACATGGAGGTTACGTTTTGTTCGGTGGAGTATGCATTTAGAATTGAAATATCTCTTAAAACTATTAAAGTAACAGAATAAGTGTACGCAGGAAAAAAATTTCAGTTTTTAAAGCTCTTTCCAAATATGTAACATTTATGTACTTTCATGAAAAAAAGAATGCATTGATTTCGACATTTTCAAACATGGCCGAATTTCATAACGGATGCCATACCGGAAACGATCTACCCGGAATTGTTCCCTGACTTACAAAGTTTTTCTTTTATTTATATAGATTTAAGGTAGTTTAATATTTCTTTCTTCAGTTAAGTATGAAATACATTCTCATTCTAACAGTATTGATAACATCAACTTTTCTTGAATATTTTTCATATTTCCAACAGTATGATTTTTTGTAATTGGTTTGTTAATGGGTTTTTTTTTTTTTGTAAATGAAAACTAGAGAACAATGAAAAGAGTAACTTCAAGTTTTAGACATTTTATTTCTCAGAGGGTAGAAACGATGAAATAATAAGCACTATCATTGATTATGCCTGTAAAATATATTCCTAGACAGCCTCACCAATGTCAAGTAATTCATTTTGATACGGAAAATCGATTACATTGTTCAGCTTATACAGAAATTAGTGATAATTTGACACTCCCTTCAGTTCCTGAAACTGCAGTACACCTGGTCAGTATAGCATGTGATGTTTTCCTCAGTCTAACAAAACACGCCAAATAATACAGGTACCAAGCCATTAATTCAGAACTCATCTGAATCGTATGGCCCAGGTATACAATTATCTCACCAAGAAACTCTCTTGTCCACGCGATTCATTCACATGAATTGCCCTGGAGCGTACAAGATGGAATGAAATTTAAGAATGGCGAAAATGGAAGAAAAACAAGGAAGTGAGCGTGTGATTGTTGTTTGTTTAACTTTCTGAACCAAGGCCTGAAAGTTTGACCTGAAACCTTTCAGGATGTCAGTGCATAAACGCATCGGTAATAAGGTTAGGGAAGGGCAGGTAAAAGCATTACCGCAAATTAGTTTACGAGTGTTACGTTTACGAGTGTGATTATATTTTTTTTCTGAAAATAAATTATGCGGTTCTTTTCAGGCAGAAAAGTATACATTCGTAACATTTCTTCCTGAATAAAATATAAAAGCATTTTCATGAAGTTTCTATTTTCCGCTATTTTAAGTTCAAATTACTTTCATTAAATAAATGAATCCCACTCATTGTGCATTCATTGAACTACCTGACAATGTATGTTTATTTTAATGTGTCACAAAGTTTTACGCGGAATATATGAGTTTTTAATATGTAAACTATCTTTATTAGTATAGTAAATATGCATGTAAAAAAATATCGATCATAAATTTCGGAAAAGAATATTTCTTCCCCTAACGAGGCAGGCACTTGTCTTTTCGACATTCACCCGTTCCACACCGTGAAACTATTGGCCTCTTTATTACGGAAGCACCATATAGTCGAACCAATGCCATTCTTAAGGAGAGAACAGCACAAGAACGTCCATCCCTTAGTCCGGATTCGAACGTGAGTCGTGACGCTAACCGCCGTACAATGTAAGCGGCTAATAAATAACTAAAAATGTATATAATCAACAACAATGTTCTGATTTTGGTTTACGGACTGGTTTGGAGAACTACAGGCTTTCTTTTGCAACATGGAGGCTAAATACCCCAGGACCAACAGTTTAAAGCTGATTCCGATCGCATACAAACATTCATTCCAGCTACAAGAACGAATCCTATATCTTTTGGTTCCGAAAAAAACTAGCTCCTTAGCACTTTGACCATTGTTTTAAAATATATTTTTATTTTTTGTTTATGGGAATGCAACAATTGACCTATCTCCCTACAAATTTAATCTTGTCAAGGAGAGGAAAGCTACTTTCCCTGGTCTATTGAATTGGGAAGAAGGAAGGGGGGGGGGGGGAATCCTAGAAAGGAAATTCAATTAATCCATGAAAAGGCAAAAGAAAACAAAAGTTCTGACATAAAACTATTAGAGTGCTTGTTAGTCTCATTTTGCTTAACAATAAAAACAAAAATGAAATTACAAAAACAATTCAAGTGTTTGATTGTCAATAACGAGAACAAAAATGTAATAGCACAAAAACCTTTAAAAATCGTTTAGGTTGAAATTATAAACTTGATAGAGTCATTTTAAAAGTACATTTTAGATTGCGAATATTCAAATACGTAATATTGCGTTACTAATAGACATCACAAAACTTAAAGTTATCAAATAGACGTATAAAGTTCTGCGTGTATTGCGCAGTATTAATATCTTTTAAGTAATTTGAATGAACCACTCCAAAAGACTTTTAGGCTCTAATGACTCCTACACAATATTTCATCTAAAAAACCCTGTATTTTGTCCATCTTGTTCATCTTTGGTAAATAAGGATTCAATACATTTTACTGATTTAATATAATTAAATTAATTTTAATTCAACGAGCAAAAGACGTTTCTTCTTTATTTTCAGTTTTCATATATTAAAAGAAAACTACCGTCAGAACCAAATTAAAAAAATCTTTAGGGGAAAAAACGTTAGAAAGTAAAACTTTTTGTAATCTTTACAATCTAGAAAACTTCGTACTAGTTTTGGACTTATATATTCTTGCATTCGGTTAAATAAAATAAATTTGCTTTTTTCCCACGGAACGAATCATCGAAGAATATTTAACTCTGTGATCCCTTACGGAAGGATATAATCAAATAATTTGGTATATTTGTGACTGTTTTCTATATAAATCGCATTGAATGTTTCAGTTTCAAGAAGGATTACTTTAATCATATTATAACTAGCTTTAAGTTTTTTGCTTTAGTTCAGAAGAAAATAAGTTTTTGCTCTCGTCGAATTCCTCATTACTACACTAAAATAAATTACACACAAAAAAGATTTACGTCTTTTTATTCGATAAAATATTTCCATAATAATCACAAACTTAACATTTGACTTGAAATTATTAATTCAATTTTATCTCATATTCAACGATGAATGTAAGAAAATCAGCTATTCGGAGAGAACAAACGAATAGATGATTGATTTTAAACTTTTTTTCACAATTTAAGCATAAGACGAATTCTCGGGTTTTTATCTTAAACTTGAGCAACTAAATAAAATTTATTTGAAACACTTTGCTATCACACAAAATTTAAAGTTATGTACTCCTCAAATTTACAGATGCGAAAAAATAATCACTATCAAAAGCAATAGGAGAGGGTCCCTTGCTTAGAAAATCCTACGAAAGTAATTAACTCAGTCTAACAGCTAATTCAGGCTTCTTTTTACTCTCAGTGTTCACCCGAATATCGCAAAAGTCAAACTGGAATTTACTTCAGGTATATAATAAAAGCCCATATTGAATTATATTAGAGACCTATTATGGAAAAACTTTATGACGTTAAAAAACTTTAAAATTATTCAAAACTTTATCATAAATGATTCCAAAAATAAAAAAAGGAAAAATTAAAGATCAAAGGAAAAGGAAATTGCCTACGTAAGGAAAGATTGATTATAACTATAAATGTAAACCTACGGACAATTTTCGCTATCTTTTAAGAAATAATATAACATTCTCTTCATCACTATTTTAGCATGGTTTGAATGAAGAAATCATATGTATGTAAAATACTTATGTGTGCGTAAAATTTTACATAAGTATTTAGTTGTTTAACCGAACAAGAAAAGAGTTGCTAGAGAAATTGGTATCAAGACTATATAAAAAGGTTGTTTCTAACGCGGCAGGCGACATTCGCAGATCCATACCGCGAATTTGTTGGCTTCTTTATTGTGGGAGCACCCTATAAGTTTGCCAACATAACTCCCAAATCTTAGCCTTGTCCTCGGACAAGCGGAAATTGAACCCGCAACTTGGCAGTGAGAATTCAGAGAATACCTGTGGATCAAACCACTAATATAAAAGGGTGAATATCTTATTTTGCAGATGATGCTTTTAATGGAAGATGTTTAATTTTCCATGCCCGAAAAAATCCTTTTACATGAAACGTTTGTTAACTGTTTGAAAATCAGCAATATAAGCTTTTTTTTTTAATTCCATGTACAAATGCAGTTTCTGCTTTTCGGTGATTCAAGTTATATACGTAGGTTTAAAAACTCCGTAAATTAGGGGTCCACACGATAGCTGAAGAATTTCAAGGGGGCGGGGGGGGGGTTTCTGGTTCCCACCCACATGGTATAGGGGTTAGCCTCGTGAGCTTCCCCGCAGTGGGCTTGGGTTCAAATCCCGAATAAGGCAGGGTCGTTACCATGTTGTCCCCTAATAGGGAGCAATGCTGGCTCACCTAAATAGTGCACCCAAAATAAACTATCCAGCAAGACTTCGTGCGGTGAATAACAAACGGCGAATGTCTCACGACAAGTTAGAAAAAAAATACTGACCATTAAAAAATGCTGTATAAAGCATAAATTTAATGATAAAATGGAATTTTCAATACTGACAGAAAAATTGTAATTTTTTCTCAACTTATAGTTTTCATTTTTTTTTTCGCGATAATCTACTGACACCTAAGTGTTTAGAACATAGTTTATTTTTTATTCTGTAAGCGATAGCTCAATATCACAAATATTTAGTTCCTCTTTTGAAAAATACAAGGAAATTTTAGACATAGTAATGGTTTACATGTCATGGAAATATGCGATGAAAGAAAAGAGAACGAAAGCAATGAAGAGAAACATTGTAATGCACAAAATACAATTTTTTAAATGTTGGTTAAGAACTCAAATTTCTCAAAAAGAGTTAATAAATTATGTATCAATCCTCCAAATGCTTATTTTTTTCTTATAAAATACCCATCAAATAGGTTATAGAGATTATAGAATCATTATGAAGTCAGAAAAACTACTATATTAAATTTTTTAAACAGTTGAGAGAAACAAAATATTCAATAAAAAGTTTGTCATTCAGCAATTCAAGATATTTTACGTACAAGATTATAATTTATTTGAAATCGAGGTCTGTTAACGTAAAATAAAAGTTCTGTGTAGAATGATCTGAAAGAATAAAAGTTTTGAACTTTTTTTAACATCAAGTCAAATGGAAATTGGAATCGATCAGTATGTCCAAATTTAACAATTTTTATATTTAAACAAAGAGAAATATAATTCAAGATGGCCGAATCTTTAATGTAAATAATAAAAAGTCATTCTTACTGCTGAATAGTGAACTGCTGAATAGTGATAAATAGGGATATATAAGATGTATAATGGTTTCTGGTAAAATCTCACACAACTAAGACTCTAGCAGGTGCATAATCTTTTAATTATCACATATCATCATATATATTATAAAAATCTGAATTAGTGAGTTCATCCAGGTGCATAATCTTTTAATTAGTATCACATATCATCATATATATTATAAAAATCTGAATTAGTGAGTTCATCCAGTTAATAATCCTAACATTTCCAAAGAACAAATGGTATTTTAAGTTTCTCTGTTTGTCTTCTCCGAAAAAGAGTTATTTCAGATAAATTTACTTAAATCTTAGTATACTATGATTAAAGATACCACTTAAAAAACTACAATGAAATTGTTCGTTGCAACAAAGTTTGTTGTTCCCTAAGAATGAATTAAAAAAAATTAGAACCATTATCTTCTATATTGAGCTTTTTTAACAATGAATAATATAATTTCATCCTCCCCTAACAATCACTCCTGCGCAAGTAATAGACAAACATACTCAGATTCTATTATATTTGAAAATTTTTCTTCGAAAATCTTCCTCGGATTATTTTCTCCCACATTTTCCAAGCATGAAACCAATGTCACCATAAAAAAAAATTACATAGCATTTTAAATTTTTATACCCGTCAGTCGAATATACGTAGTTTAATTTCTATTAAGGTTTCAATCCCAAACGCATAACATAAATCAAATTTTATCAGTTAGAAAAGAATGCTATTCATTCAAGACTTTGCCTATTTGAAGGAATTTTTACGTTGATTAACTTAGATTGCTCTTAATTTGATATCTTATTTCCCTCAATTATTTTAACCTGCATCATCTGGTCTAATTCTAAAGAAAAATGCAATCAAAATAAAACTATACTGCAGAAAAGATAGCAACTACAATGAATTATTAAAACCTTAAACTTTTTTATATTTTATTCAAACATTCATAAAATTCATAATTTACCGTTGTCCAATATATCTAGATTTGCTCATTAATTATAAAATTAAAAGTTACCCTGGCAGTAATAATACGTGATCTTCTATATTTTCTCCATATGCTACATTTATTCAGTGTCCTTTACGTCTCCTCTTATGAATATAAACCGCCAACAGGCATTGCATTTTCAATTTCATCACGGAGTTTAAGATCGGAGATAGGAAAAATGTTAAACAGTCAAGCAATTCTGGATTGCCATGCCGAATGTGCCCATTCTGTATGTTCTCAAGTACATACGAAATGGGCAATTAATAATTCAATTTAACAACGTACCTATGCAATGGATTTTCATGAACAGTAAAAGTTTTAAATATAAAGCTTTTAAAATGTATAATAAATATATATCACTTCGGTAACCCCTTCACTCGAAAAAACAGTAAGCATTTTAAACTATTAAATTACATTCGTAAAAAATTATTGAGCTATTAAATATGTTACAGACCCAAACTTTCTAAAATTAATACCTCTTATTAAAGATGGAAATTTACTCCTTTAATCATCCGCACAGTTAGAAAACCTCCACATATTTTATCTTTCAAAAAAACTTGCTTTTGTCGATCGAGAAATAATTTCATTTCGGAAACTAGATCTGAGTACCAAAGCGACCATCTTTTTATCTTCCTTCTTTAATATCTGTATATCTGTTTGAATTCATCTTAAAACGCTTCACAAACTGGCAGATTGAATAATTCCATTTACAAAACTTCTCATCACCGCCACTTCTCATTTGGGTGAGAAAATATACATAGAAAGCATCATGCTTCAGAAATTCACAGTCTAAAAATAAAATTATAAATTTTTAAGTGTTTCTCAATCTGTATTGTTATACCATCACTTTATGTAATGGCAGTTGAAAAAGATATTTTCCACATGAACTATGCTTAATTGTGTTTTTATTGTGTTCCTTTTTTATACCAAGACGTTAAATCTTAGTTGATAACGTAATTTTATTAAGGATCCATTTGTAAATGTCCACATATATATAGATATCTTTAATCCTTCACTACGGTGCTGGCAGTTAGCTACGAAGAAATGTACTTCCTGATCTTTATAAATGTTACCAGATGTGCGTGTATAAAAAAGCTATTTTGTCTACGTGTATTTCAATGTAATTGCCAATTATTTTAATCTTTTTCAATAATTTTTGTTACCACATGTTTAAAAAAATTTAAATAAAAATAAAAACTGAACGTTGCATGGTTAAAATAAAAGTCTAAGTAAAGCATTATATGTATATATATATATATAAACACCCCTATTATACAATAATGGCAAGAGGAAATAAAAAATATGAATTAATGAACGAAATTTCATGGGTTAAAGACAGGGAAAAAGATAATTCTATGATGATACCTCATCTCGTCTATAAACTAGACAATGTTTAAAAATAAAATCATTTATATAGTGAAAAGAAACTAACTCTTAAGAGACGCTTATAGTTAATTAAGAAACTTCAAAAGTCAAATTTAATTCGAATTCCTTAAATCAAAAAATTGCTAAGTGAATATGCAAAATTAGAATTTCTCCCTCAACTGAAAATCTTACGTTGAATTTTTTGCTATGAAAAAAATTACTAATTGGTTTATATGTGTCCTAATATCCGAAATCAGATCTTCCAACAAAGCCTTTCGTATGTCGGAAAGTAAAGAAGAAATTGTCTAGTGTTACTTGATTTCAGAATAACAAACCAAAGTAACTCTAACTTACAGTAAAAACAGAAATGGTATAAAAAATATAAAGCCAATATAAAGTGGAAATTTTGCATATAAAATATAGTACAATATAGGTTAAAATGAAGAAATTTTACATACACTGGAGCTGAAAAGCATAGGAGTAAGTTTTTTTTCTTACAATTATTTCTTTGATGTTCGTAAACTAGAACATTCAGTCTCAATACACTTTCTCATTTTGTTATTCGATTTTCATCACACATAATCTAAAAAAATGTGAAAATCTAAGTGTTAAAACAATTAGAGATAACATACTTATTGCACTTTTTTTTATAATATTGGGGTTAAAAAATATTTATTTGAAAATAAATGTATTTAAAAAGTGTAAGGCAAAAATGAGTTCAGTGCCCCATATTTACATTTTTGTATTTTTAATTTAGATTATATGGGTTATGTAAACTTTCACAAAATTTGTAAAATATCTTCATTGTATTTATGTTGATTACACAGTTGTATTGTTATCTTGAGTACTCCTTAAAATGAATAAACAGCCTGGTGATTCTATTACATGTAGCGCATCATAGACGGGTTACTTATGCAGAGATTAGCATTTTTAGTATCCCAACAACGATATTTACAGGTTAAACGTAAGAGAAATTTCGCTTCGGGGATATTTCCTCCTACAACGTGCTAGTTGACTGTGTCATACTAATGAGATTCTGGATATGCTGATGTCTATCTTTGCTTACATGACCTCTATCTAAAGAGTGTTCCGTGCAAATTTGTCCCCTTCAAGCTACCTAAATTTTGTAACACGAACTGTGAAAGACTTCCATTCTTTCCAGTGTGTGCTTAACTGGCTTCACTTACTAGTCGTTGGTAACAATTTAGAGGAAAAGTTCCGATTTTAGAATTTTTCCAAAATTTTGGATAAGAATGGGTTCAAATTTAAGTTAACTCTAAGTTTTGAGGTAATATTGCAAAGAAAATTTGTACTCGATAATACCATTTGAATTTGAGTTCAGTTATCGTAAATAGCAAGTTTTAAACTATTTGATAACCGTTCATAATCTCAGAATTTTGTGAGGAAGTTGAATTCTCTTAAAACAACTCTGGAAGTGTCTAAATATTTAGCAGGGAGTACTCTCTAATTTTCTGAAAAAGTTTTTCCCTCCAGAAAGACGTATAACTTCGTTAGGGTGCATCAAAAGTGTTGGTGAAACCTTGTTCACTCATGAACAAATTTACAGATTACAGTAGCACACGTAATCTAACTGCCCCTATATCTTAAAGCATCTAACTAGACTTAGCTGTTGAAAGACGGCTTTATCAATAAAGATTACGCGAATTCGCTCAACAGTTTTAGTAAATACGTTCTGGATATCCCCTATATTAACAGATATTTCCTACAAAAAAATTCGCTTCTTCTGTTCAACATAATCTGTGACCTTTGCATGTTAAAAGATATTTTTGGAGGTCAGAAGTTCCTTTTTTTCGTTTTCTGCCCGTTTCCTACAAAATATTTTGTTCGTTTAGTAAGAAGTATCATAATATCCATTTAAACACCCGTGGACTTCTAAAAGCAATAATTAATGATTATTATTGCTTTCAACCATTCAAAAATAAATTTTGTAATTATTAAGCACTAAAACTAGCTGAGAGTGATCCTTTAAAATCAATAGTCTCACAAACCTCTAAAAAGCAAACGTGCGTAATTCGCACTTATTTTAATTGAAATAGATTGTTTCTTTTTTTAAAAAGCGGAAATATTTGATTGAAAAAGTCCATTTAAAATAAACTTTGTCTACCTTTTAGCCTGATTTATGGAGAACATTGAACAATAGGTGGGCCTAGAATTAATGCAACTTCAGGTACGATTTCCCTATTTTCTCGTCACACTTCTATCTGAAATATTACTAAGACATTATTTCCTCAAAATGAAAGAAACCCTGGTAATACCAATCATAAATCTATGAAATTTTCGTTAGAGACTAATTGTCAAACTCAGCATGCTATGTATTAAAGCAATGGATCTGAAGCACTTTAAGATTGAATCCCTTGATCATGATAAAGAGTTATAGCTATTTTGATGTACCACCACTTTGAAAACAACCAATTCCTAATAGCTAAATTTAAACATCCGGGAGATCGGTTTTATGAAAGGACAAAATTATCAGCCACAAAAGAAAATTTAAATTGTAAAAGATAACTAAATACATATGCTTGCTTATCTCAGAATGCTCATCATTAAGGTATATACAAATTACATCATGGGGCAACCAAAATCCTTTTCTATAGTGATTGAGCGTTAACTTGTCTAAGGCCAGGTTTTCCAGTCTTATTGGAATTACCTTTTTCAAACAACTTCCCTCATGAGGGGATGAGGTTCATTTTAATGTACATAATGGACAGAAAGACAAGTGATAGTGAAATAACTAGGATCGATGAATTTAATAATGTATTTACTAACGAAGACTTTATGATTGCATTAAGGAATCTTATGAGCACATTTTTCTAAAAGAGTGTGTTCAGAACTAGAATGTATGTCAGAATTAAATACCCTAGTCTATCTCCCTCTCTCTTTAGATATGCAAGAAAGTTTTTCCGGACGACTTTTTTTTTTTTTAATACGGAGGTACTTGTCCTGAGACATTCGTACAATATACCCCGAAATCTTGTTGGCCACTTTATTATGAGTGCAACATTTAGGTGAGCCAACATTGCTCCCTATAAGAGGACTACACGCGAACGTACAAGCCTTACATGGGATTTGAACCAAAGACTACTGCGTGGAAGCTCGATACGCTAACCATTATACCATGCGGGCGGCTTTTCCCGACGACTCTCTACGAGCTTTTTATATTCCAATTAAGTACATAACTTCAGTCTCTGGGTGTAAGTAGAGGGGGGAACTTTCGGGCATGTTAAAGTCTATTAAATATGGTATTTGCTGATACATCTATACTAGAGAACGCATCTTAAGCATGGATTCTATACTATAGATGTAACTGAATATAAGAAACATTTTTATCTGGTTTTTCAGCATCAGATATTGCTCATATCTCTTCACTTTACATTTTGTGATTCCAGAGATATATAATCATGAGGGAAACTTAAGCATCATATGGATTATATATATTTAAATTCACCATAAAGAAAACTTTTAAAAGATGGACACAAATAGTCTCAAACCTTTCACAGGATTAGCTTAGTGCTAGTTTGTTTTTTCTAAATCTTAAGATAAACATTAAATCTGTAACAAATGAATCAAAAAATTTTTATATTGTATAGCCAAACTGTACACGTGTTCAATTAAATATGTACATATTCTCCTCCCCCTCTATAAAAAACAATAATAGTTTTAAAAGATGCAAATTTTGGTGTAATAAAACAGATATAGAATTCTGTAATGTTACGAAAGGCAGTTTCATTATGAGCGAAATTAGGAAAAGAAAAACCAAACATCATATTAAAAAATGGCAATGTCTGGACAAAAACGATAAATAAAATTTAATCTACTTAGTATGTTTAGGGATTCAGTTCAATTCTGGAATTGAAATACGCAACACTAACACTTGATATTTTCTTTGTAACAAAAACAAATAAATAAAAAAAAATCTTGGGACAACTAAGTTCCAATTTCTAGACCTAAAGAGTATAGATGCAGATTTCAAAAGCATTAATTCCTGGTGTAACATGAATGCTTTGAAAACAACCAATTCCTAACAGCTAAATTTAAAAATCTGGGAGGGAGGTTTTCTAAAAGGGCAAGATTATCAACAACAACAAAAAAATGTAAAAGATAATTAAATACATATGCGTGCGTACCTAAGAATGCTCACCATTACGGTATATACAGATTACATCATGGAGCAACCAAAATCCCTTTTTATAGTGATTGAGCCTTAACTTGTCTGAGGCCAGGTTTACCATTGTCAAACAACTCCCCTCATGAGGGGATGAGGTTCATTTTAACTCCCATGCGTTTAAAATTTGGTCGAATCTAACCTTCTCCCCTGATTACGCCTTTAAGAATACATTTAAATAAAGTTGAAACCGAATCTAAGATTAAATTGAAAAACCCAATCAATTCATTTCTTGAGACATTCACTATGTTCATATGCTCGCATATAAGCTCCCGTGAAAAAAAAACCTAATTTAAATGAAATACGCAACATCAGAATAATGTAGAAATAAATGCATGGAAGGTGAAAGGATTACGACATCAAATGATGTCTCTTTGTAATCGAATCAAATATCAGATACGGAAGTCTACACGCGTTGGCCTCGAGCGAGGAAATAAATCTCGTTAAGGACATCGGAGGTGATAGTAGGTTAAAATCCTGCAAGCTAAATCGCAAATGACAAATCGTTCAAGAACATGAAGCGATGCCGACGGAACCAGAGCGCACATGGGAACCCCTTTTCATTTGCGATATAATAGATGATTTATACATACATCGCGATTATTTTCATGTTTTTTGCATTGTAACACTATCATTCAATTTCTTAGTGACTATTACTGTACAATATGTTGGGGAATTTTGCTGGAAAATGCTTGTTAACCTTAACATAAATCTTAGAATTCGAATGGTTATAGAACATTAGTGTAAAATCCCGAATAAGGCTTGGTCGTTGCCGTGTTGTCCCCTTTTAGGGAGCAAGGCTGAATCACATAATAGTGCTCCCACAATAAAGTAGCAAGACTTCGCGGTGAATAACAAAAGGCGAATGTCTCATTACAAGTGCCTCTCCATTAGAATATATATATATATATATATATATATATATATATATATATATATATATATATATATATATATATATATATATATATATATATATATATATATATATATATATACAGTCCGACCACGGAAGCAAGGTCCCTGGAAGCTGTTACGCATGCGCGAGAAAAGCTAGTCTACTTAGAAAATAGGGGAAAACGTCATATTTTCGGATGTGTTTGTTTATGAAATACGGAATGTATTTCAGACTGCTTTTTGTCCGCAATTTTAAAGTTATTTTTTAAAACTTTATTTTTGATCGAATATGTGAATAATAATTTCAAAATAATAAAAAGAAAGAAGCAAATCTATTTAAAAAATAGGAGTTTTATAGGAGTGGATATTTTCGGATTACATCACAATCAAAATTATCTAAAGCTACGTTTTCGGTGGTTCTTTTTTTCTGACGTTTCCTCGGAGATTCAAATTTTGGAGTTTCTTCACCCTTTGCTTCTCTGCGTATTCTTTTTACACTGGACATTTATATCCCGGTCATTTCACTAGCTCTCTTTAGGGATTGCGAAAGTGGAACAATAACATTTCCTTCTAGTGCTTCTTTATCACACAATTTAATTACATTGTGTATTATACGTTTACAATCACTACGGAACGACTTATTCCGAGCAGTTGTGTTGGGTAAAGGATCCAGTAATTTTAATATAATAATCAAAATAGCAGACGAGGAAAAAGCAAGCAAGCGCAGTTAGTAACCGATTCTAAAGAATGTCGAGAGAATACGAGACTTTTCCCCCTCCTTCCTCAGCAGCCTTCCCTACAGCGTGAATAGAATCGTCTTGGCACTATGCCAACCGTGGTTCTTCGTACTGTGGTCGGACAGTATATATATATATATACAGAGGCTGTTCACACATTTTTTAGACGATGTATATTATATTCACAAAACTAAATTACATAAAATTCTTGTGTTTTAAATGTTCTATTTGACATCCCTTATTCTGAACTATCTTTCTACACCGCAATTTCCAGGATAATAATACCTTTTGAAGTGTCAGAAGAGGTATTCTATCCCATTCCTCCTGAACAGCTTTCCAGAGTCCTGTAAGGGTATTGGGACGACGTTTGGATAATGCAGATTTTAAAAGTCCGAAAGCACAAAAATCCATAGGTGATACATCGGGAGATTTAGTAGGGATATCAGTGAAGGGTATGGCCTTGATACCAGTTTTTTGTTCCATTTCTTTTAGGAAATTTACAGTGGATTTTGATGTGTGACTGCTTTGTCCTGATGGAGTCTCACAGATTGATGGCAGTGTGGGTAAAGCGATGGTATTTCATTCAGAAAAATTGGCAATAAAATATGTTCCTGATAGTATTTGGAGTTAATCTTGACATTTTTTTCCACTCTCTTTATTTTTAACTTGCCATTATAAGAAAAACCAGCAACAATCATGAATCCCTTAAAAAAACTTTCTTTCGATTCTTTGAACCATATACTTAAATTTTTTTCTCCCCTTTTATGATAATAAATGGCTCTTTTTTGTTGAATCATTTAAATACACCCATGATTCATCTATTGTGACAATTGTTTTCCATTTTTCTTTGGATAAGTGTTTCTCATATAGAATTCTGCAGCGTGTCCTGCGTTCAGCGATATGATTTGGAAGAAGACGATGCACATTGCGTTTTTTCGCTTTCTTAAGATTTAAATCAACGTTTATCGTTTTGTTTACAGTGGACACCGAGCATTTTAATGATTTTGCAACTGTCCTTTGGCTAGGGGGATTTTCTTTTAACATTAAACAACGTACCTTTGCAATAGTCGAAGATGTCCGTTTTTCCTTGGATACTTGTTTGGAATTTTTGTCCCACTTGAGGCTCCAATTTGACGTTTTTGTCCTTTCTAGTTGACGATATTACCTATCGACGCTTTAGATATCACAAAACCATGACAAATCGTTTTTGGATAACGGAGTATGCATATTTCTCTTCGGAAAGAGCATAAATGTAGCCTTCGAACCACTGCTTTGTTAAAAACGCCATTTTGAATAAAAACAAAACTTTCATGCCGCAGACGATAATTTTGACTTTTAAAAACATAGTACAATTGCAATTATTTCTTTTGCACCAAACTATTTTTTGCACCAAACTATATATATATATATATATATATATATATAACAGTTCCGTAACTGACTGACTCACTGACTGACATACAACGCACAGACCAAACCGCTGGACCTAAAGGGCTGAAAAATTGCATGGCGATTCTTCTTATATTGTAGGGGTGCACTAAGAAAGATTTTTGAAAAATTCTTCTTAGAATTTTTAAAATTAAATTTTTAAGCTGTTTTAGTAACTTTTTTTAAGTTTACATTTAAAATAATAATTTTAGGATTCTAAAATTTATCTTCCTGTAGTGTAGGGGTGCAATAAGAAAGGTTTTTGAAAATTTCTTGGATTTTTTTAATAAAATTTTTAAGTTGTTTTTTTTAACTTTTTTTAAGTTTGCATTTAAAACAATAATTTGAGGGTTATAAAATTTACATCACGAGAAAGATCATAAAAAGTCCGTTAAAATGAAATCTTTTTCGAATCTTTACCTCCATTTTCTGATTTTTGGTGAATCTTTAAAGATTCATGTTTAGAATTTAATTTATTAAATGCTGATCACGTTATTTTTTTTGGTACTTTAAGTAAATTTATCGTCACGTCCATAACAACGAAATAGACAAAAAAATATTTTTTCTTTCTTGCTAATGCGGCAGACGATTGGACATTATCCAAAAATATATTAAAATGTAGTAAAAGATATGTTCCTCAAACTGTACTATATTCTTTAGTATGTCCTATTAGATTTAATTTGAATATTTTCTTCTGTATTATTTTGCCTATAAAAATATCCCTTCCGATTTTTTTATAAATATTTTTCACATCAATTGTATACATTGATCGTCGTATTTATTATATATATATATATATATATATATATATATATATATATATATATATATATAAAAGTTAATTGACTATCACTGTGTTTTCATAGCGTAAGCATCCGATCATAGGGCATTATTGAGAAAGAAAAGCTTTTCATTTAGTAAATAGATAGATACTCAAATATCTAGAAAAAAATATGTCCTCTCAAGATACGAAGCAATGTTTTATATACTGAATGTTAAATTTGCAGCCTGATTTCGGCCAAACATTTGTGAATGGGAACAAGAGATACACACAGAGAGGTAAAATTAAAGTCAAACTGTAGTTTTTACTATAGTTGTTAAAGTGTTCCCTTGGATAGATGTGTCCCAAAATTATACATAAATAGCAAAATCTCAACTCACGTTTTCAAAACATTATTGTCTTTCCAACTTTCCCCTGTGTTAAGTATGCGTACCATTCAAAATGTAAAAACTCTGTTTACACATTTATAACTGAAATCACTGTCACGAATTACACAACATCTACCATTACGTATGATAATGCACCTTTTCTATTTAAACATGTGTCCCAGAAAAGAATGAGGAGTTGAAAGCAGGAAATAAAAACATCATCGTTAGTATGTATGTGTGTTTATATATATATATATATATATATATATATATATATATATATATATATATATATATATATATATATATATAAATCGTCGAAGTTTAATTTTAAACTGAAACGATAAATTTTGACTATATAAGAAGTCCTTCTAGTCAAGGGGGAATTTTCCAGTACCTTAATAATAATATTAATATTAATATTACTTATTTATATATATATATATATATAACAAAGTTCATATATATATATATGAACATGATCCCTAACACGGGTCATTACATTTTTTAAATGAATATATCTGAAAGTTTCCTTATTTGAGCAAAATGGGGAAACTTTCACAGATACTTCACAATTTTGTATCTAAAATTGTCCATCTTCTATTCTGTTTACTCATGAGAAATTGTGGTTTTGCTTACTTCGATTTGCGTTAAAAAATGTTGTTGGATGTAATAAAGCTTATAAATGCATATTCAAAATTGTATATATTTTGTGAGTACGTTATGTAAGTATTTGCTTTCCTATATCTTCATGAATCTCAACAAGAATAATATTTTAAAGAACCGTTTAAAGATGAATAAAATAAAACAAAGTTGAAATATTTTTGAAGTAAATAAAATAGAATATAGTCTGTGGTTTTAAAGACAAAATTAAATCTCGATTAGATAATATCGCGTTAAAATGACGGTACTTTCGCCTCAACACCCCTTTGAAAAAAATTATCGTAGTTAATGTTTGGGGTCAGGGTTTGTTTATTTTTTTATGATATATATCAAACTACTATGCCTTATAATTTTTCTACTTTTTCACCGCAAGTTCTCCCTTTCAAAATGCTCACCACTTTTCTTTCACGTTAAATTGAAATGCGGTTAAAATAAAGTTATGAACTACATGCTAAGATATAACATTCGATTAAATTGTGTTACGACATGTCAAAATAATTACACTGTTTCATAAATAGATATTTTAGATGTTGCAGTAAATAATGATCGAATATTATAGACAAACTTCTATCTAACAAACTTTTATAAGTCACACCAGTTAATATATTGATATAAATTTAGTTACGCATTTAAAGTCCTAATTTTATTTTTTTCTAATGGCGGGTTACAAGACTATATTTGTACCTCGGATGTATAGAACACTATGTCACAATGTTTGAATTTCACAGGAGAGCTTAGAGAAATTCACCTCCTGCTTTTCACCTCGACACAATGATAGAACATGATGCCATTGTCAATGGGCAAGGTCTCTCCTGTATAAACATTCGCGTAACGGCTTTTCTCTACTGAAAATAGTGCTAAAAAATAAAGGGATAAAGTTAAACAGTCTACTTTTAAGAAATGGACTTGGTGTCCTTTACCTCCGGTATACAGATATATAAATAAAAACAAGAACAAATAAAATAAAGAAAACTAAAACGTCTATGAACCCTAAAGTTTCCCTAGCTATCCAATATCGCTCCCACTCTGGATATGGAGGTAGAGCGGGGTAACTCAGTATATGGGTCAAGTTCATGTCCCTCCGTCTATTACAGAGCTTGCAAAAGGATTCTGAAATGATATTTATAAGGCAGAGATATTTCAATAGCTAAGCATGGCCCGTCACTAGGCGAAACAGGGCGACCGCTTTCTGCGTCGTCCACTCTGGGACTTAGCAATTTTGTTCCACCACATCTTTTGCGAACTCCTCGACAACAGTTTTTCTGAGAGGTTGTTCCTGAAAGTATCCTTAAAAAGCTTAACTTTAAAGTATTGCATAGTTATTTTGAGAGTGCATGAGAGTGAAGATATGGGCCGAAAACTTCAAAACACTGAATGGAAATAAGGATTTTGTGGGTTTATTCAGCATAGAAAACGTTTTTCAGTAGAGTTCGATTTTTTTTAAACGAGGACAACTTTTAAGCTAGTACGCTATCATATTGCATTCATACAGCTTCCTAGGTGAGATACAGATTTAAATCCTATGTAATTCTCAGTCTTATGATTTGCATCCATGAACATTCGAATTTTAAAAAAATCCTTTTACTGACTAGCTAAGAGTCAGACGTATCTCGCTAGATGATAAAGGTTTTGATTTGCAGCTACAACTACAGTATACATTTACGTTATGGGTGATGCTCAAGTATTTCTACATATGAGTTAAGTTCCGGACGAAAAAAACTTGCAAACAGATTAATTTTGTTGAAGAATCTTTTTTTTCTCAGCACCAACACGTTCACTAAAATTTCCTCATGAAATTCATTCACATAAGAACAAAGTCAAACGAACTAAGTCTTTCCATCAAAGAAAGGGACTCTAGACTTTCAACGTACACTTTAGAAAGTGGGTCTTCAAGGGCCTTATAAATAATCTAGTCCAGTGTTTATCGCCTTGGTGAACATGGTAATGTCACAAGGTTGGTTGGTTGATTACTACGGTCATTTTTTTTCTACAAGAGGATTAATTAGACCGGGCTTAAAGCTTGAAACCGATTCCGAAAGGCTACAAACATCCATGCCAATAGTGGGAGTAAACCAACAGAATCCGAATTCCAGCGCCCTAGCCATTCGGCCATAACCCGGTGATGTCACTAGGATGTCGCGAGAACATTTCTAAATACAAACTAATAAAACCAAAGAAGTTGAGAAATACAAAAGGTAGATGTAATAGTTGTAAGTTATGTTAACAATTAATAAGAGCTTGGTTTAAAGATTTTGGTACTCTTGAAGGTCTGAACGAAATTCCAAGTAACTTAAATTAATGCGACACTACTTCTTTACCTCAAGTGAAATCTCCGCACCTCGTTTCCATGTTTAAAAGTGATGTCATGCGATCGATTCGCAGATTAATACTATATTTGAGATTAATTTTCATAGTAAAGGTAAGCGATTAAACTTGTAAACAGGAAGGTGAAAAAAATGAAGTCAAAGTCTATAACGCCTAGAATTTTCTAAACTCTGTTTATTCATATTTCCTCCTCCGACGAACTTGGAAATTGATCAAGTCCTCGAAAGAAAAAAAAATCCAGCCTTTGCATAATATCGGTGGGCAATTCAATATTTTTTTCCCTTATTGCGAGAGTCGAGTTTGGCTTTAGAAGTTTTTCAAAACACGCATTTAAAGTTAATATTTGGCTGTTAAGGGTTCTTTTTTAGACACTTGACTTTTGCACTTTAATAAACTTTATAGAGAAAATAGCTCACTTCTACCCAGACGTGGGTGTATATAATTTGAAGTGGCACTCTAAATGAATTTCATACAAACACAGTTTATACATGAAGCAAAGTTTATTGAATATTCTTGCACATGTAGGCTTTGCTTTTAACAACAAGATTCATACGTACTACTTGTACAGATATATAAATACAGCTTTCAAGAACAATATATTTTTCAATACTCACGAACAGTAAGTCAACCAGCAATTCTGCCACGTAAACTTTGGGCCCCCTAAGCACTAGCGCAGGATAGTACTGGAGCTACTTACCCCGTAGCTCCCTCTCGCTTATCTATCAACTTTAACAACCTTTCTTCAACCTTAACAACCTTTTTTATTAATGACGCTGCATGGTATTTATACTAAGCGCGTATGCCGAAATTAGCATATCTCAAGCAGTTTCTTTAATTCATTCACTCAAAAGTTCGATTCTTGTGAATCGAATCTTGTGTATACCTTACAGCTTTTTTCCTGTTTAAATTATTGATTACCCTTTTATGAGTCTATTTGTTCTGCATGATATCAGTTGATCAGCTTCTTAATAAATCATTTTAGTTTATCATCAGTAGTATATAAAATTGTAAATGACAACCTATTAAAGTCCGCAAATCCGTCTTTTGAATTTTCTCTCCTCGTAAATTAATAATACAACTACAATACCTTGTTAATATAACTATTTTATTTAAGGCCCAAACAGAAGCCATTAGTTGATCCATAAATCAATTTTTATTTGTATTGTTCTTACATGTACTAATCCAATTAAAATGCGCAAAATTATAATCGTGTGAGGCTGTTTCAAAATTTAAACCATGGGTAGTTTAAGCAAACAATAGTCAGCAACCAGTAGTTTTAATGCGCTATGAAAAGTTTATTTTATAATGTTGATAATTTTGCTTGATCAAAAGGAAACTTTGACGTGAAAAATGTTGAAAAATCCTGATCATAGTATCCAATTAATATTTTATCAATTCTACAAACTCCTGTATATCATGATAAATGATCCCAGTCCGTTTTTTCACCCGAAAGTCGTGTACAGTCGGTAAAATTATGTATGACAGAATCTATTCTATTAGTCTTAAATTGATCTCATTCTTCAATAAATTGTTTAAAAACTTATATAGTTTAATCTGGTTGTTCTAAATACATTCTTCTGCTGGTCAGACAGCATTTCGAGGGGGAAGTTTCCCGTACGTGTATGACCTACTAAGGAAAGCACGTCTTGTATACATGATGTGCAAGGTAAAACCATCCAAAGAGAAAAAAAATGGAGCACCATCCTAACGCACACACCCTATTGCAACTATGAAAGTCTTTTGAGACCAAGAGAATGTGTCAGAGAATCGCTGAGTTCTGAAAGAGAGGATCTCAATATATATTTTTATAGTTTTAACGGAGCCTATTCTCAAGTATTTATGTCATTTGGACCCTCCAAGCGACCTTGTTGATACTTAGCCATTTTTTTTTCTTCCGAAAACACCAAGTTTTGTCGTTATCTACAGTCACCTTATCCACTTGCTCTTTCCTCCATCTTTCAAGTTCAACCCATTCATTCATGGCGCAGGAAAGAGGAAATGGGGCCCGGGGGCGTCTTTCTCTTCCGGAAAGTGAAGGTGATCTCGAGCCGGTCACGCAGCCCTGCTTGGGGCCCCGCGGGCATCGTCTGCCCTTTCACGCACAGAGAATCTGGGAACGAAATAATGAGGATTGCGCTCGATTGAGGGTAGAGGGAATGTTTTTTGTGCGCGATTTAAACGGTGTCACAAACAACAAATGGTGTGCATGGTATGTGCTGGAATCTCAGTGATTCAGTGTTCAGTCGGCTGGTGTGTAATACTTCTGGGTCGCAGAGATATCTTCTCCCTCGGTAGATCGATTAAGGCAATCAATATGAGATTATATGCATACGCATACATGCGTTCACATACAAATATGTAACAGATAAGCGATACGTATGAAGAATTCATGTATAAGGAGTAAAGCTTCTGAAGAATAGAATACAGGGTAATACACTGTAATGGTGATAGGCCATGTTAGAGAGGAAGAGTGGCATATGAACCAAGCATGACGAGACAATAAAATTGTTCACATTCTTATTATGTGAACAAAAAACTGTCTCAGTTCTGTCAACTATTCAAAGGTAATGCATAGTTATTTTGTAAAATATTATTGCACGTAAAAGAAAAGGATAAACAAAAAATACATGCAAGGAGAATACAATACCATGGAAAAAATTTCTCGTGTTCAGAAAAAGTTATAAATTGTCGTAAAAACCAATGTCTAATTTAATATTTTAATCCGAGCTATAATTATTGTGATAGAAGACACCCTGCGAGTGGTTTTTAAAGGCATATCATTAATTCATTTTATACAAGCCTGCTTTACGAGGTTCTTAAGATATAGAGGACATGGTGGGGGGGGAGGAATCTCTCCTTTAACTATTATTATTATTATTAACCCAAAGTGTAAGTACACAAAAACATGATGATCCTAAAGATTAACAAAGTCCTTACTGGAAAGCGTACGTGTGGGGAAAAGTTCGCTCATAGATGTTCCCCTACAGACGAGGAGATGATCTGGAGTTGCCTCTTCCGTCTTGCAGATGGAGCTCAATGAAAAAACCTCTCTGTCTCCCTCAAAAATAGTAACTCTAGTATGTCCAGTCCTTAGGCGGGAAATGCAATTAGCAACTCGACGGGAGAACATGGAGTGTTTTCCGAAACAGGCCGTAATAGTTCGGTTATATTCGGCATGTGGGCTGAACAGTATACGCACACGGAAGATATTAAAACTCATTTTCATGCTTTTCAAACCAATTCTTCGTAACCGTGTGAATGGGAAATGTGACCCGCACAACCATAGAAACTCTTTTAAATGAAAATAGCAGTATCTGTCCAACTGGAAGATCACACTCACTCAGGACGTTAACCTTATGATTGGTAATTACATTTAATGTAATAAATAACTGGCCGTGTGGTTTAACATGATTAAATTACTCCGACTTATTCTTCAAGAGGTTTAACAGTGAGAAAGAATCTAGCAAATTCAAAAGCTTTTTCGTAATGAAATATTCCTCGTTATATGTAATCTGTCAGCGAGACCGAAATATAAAAAAGATGATTCATACAGATCATGCAACACCTTTCCTGTCATCATTTGACCGTTTCGTGTAATCTTCAGAACGCTCTTTTCATCATATTACGCAAAGTTGTACGATCAATGCACTTTGCTTTAATTTTTTATTCTGGTATGAACATTTTTAAAACAATCAATCAACCTGAAAACTAATTTAATAGACAGAGATCCTTTAAGGTAGGAATTTAATACTGCAATCATTTGGGCGTTAGCTACTTTATTATTACCAGAGAATCGATACTCTTTAAAACCTCATTTCATTTTTTTTAATTAAGACGTAAGCCCTCATTTTCCTTTTTGTTTCTGAAAGTGTTTTCCTTCAAATATGCACGAAATCATTATTTCTGTCCTGTATCTCTTAAAGTTGTCTAACAACAATTATCAGTTTAAACGGTATTGAAGCTCCTACTATATGAGCACCAAAAATTTTGCCCTCTGTGAAAGTTACTAAGATCGATCTCCTATTCTGTATTACAGCTTTTAAACTTTGAATTTTCACGCCGTGTGGTGTATGAAACCGGTCCGACAGAAAATAGTATATCATCAGAAAACAATAAGCCATGGCATATATCGGGATAATCATTATCATGAAAGATGTGTGCATCTCTGGGGCAATTATATACATTCACTTATTTAAAATTTCTGTGTAAGTTATTTTATCAAGTTTTCTATCTGTTAAAATATATTTCGTTATTCTTATGAATAGACAGTAATTGGATAATATTCTGCTAAATTTACAAAAATGAGAATTTTTTTTAATATTACAAGAATATAAATATATAAGAAGAATTATTGTTATAACAAATATATATGTATTTTACTAAGTTAAATGTGAATAGAAGATAACAAAATTTAATACTTCGATACTTTGTGGGAACTTCACCAATAATTAGCGAGAGTAGTAATTTTTTTACCGGACAGCATTCAATTCAAGAGGCATTGCATTCTTAAGCTTAGGATATGCTGCGCTTATGTGAGATTTCTCTAGTTTGTGCAATCTATCTATAAATTCTTCAAATCTCTGTTTAAAATAGTTCAAGTCCTGTTTGAATTTTCCGAAGATTCACATGAGCTCATGGGAGCTTATGGACTAATAAATCTCTACAACAGTAAAGTAAGACATTTTTAATTAAATTTAATTAACTATTACCAGTAAGACAGCTGTTGATCAGTACGCGAAATCAAATCTAATCGCGACATCGTTATATTCAGTGAAATGTACACTAAACCTGAAAGCAGGTAGTTTACATGCAATAGAACATTATTTCCTGCTAAATACAAGAAAAACTCTAAAATATTTTAATTATTACACCTTAAGTCTTATAACAAACCAAATTCATCATACAAAATATCGAAAAAAAATTGATTTCCATACAAGAGATAAAAACTGTAATTTTACTATTTGTATCATATGCTGCCTGTAGAGTTTATTCCACGTGTACTTCTTTAAACCTCTTGCAGGACATAGAAAATATTAAAATTTTATCTAAAGAATTGCTTGTGTTAAGCGTAATTTTCTGTTTAAACTAAATTTACAGTGCAAATGTTGTTTATTCTTAAACTTTTATATTTTCAGACAGTAACCTCTTAAAATCACTCACTTTATTTTCATTGAATAAATATAAATACATAATTAATGAAATTGTTAAAAATATATATTGTTTGTAAAGAGTACAAACGCTGTACATATTGCCATAAATCTGTTATAAAGTTTTTAGACCTTTTATTTTATAACTTCGAGGCAATCGCAAATCATAATATTAGCATTTCACTCCATCCTTAAATCATTTCATACGCTAAAATTTACTATAAAACAGGTATTATCAGTTTTATTTTTAAAAGGCTGTCTTCGTTATTCAAAAAGAGGTAAAAAATCCAAATTATTTCTTTTATACTCCAGCCGAAAGCTATACTTTATTCACGAAATTAATGTAAACGTTATTCTTTTCACTTGAAGCCTTTTTTAGAATTTATGATACTCATAAAAAGGTACTTTTTTAATAGCTTTCAATTAATGGTCTCTTAATCAATACCTTTCTTGTCTGTAGATTTCATTTAGAGACATGCTTCAAATCAAAATGCTTCATCGTTGTAATAATTTAAGTTTGGCATAAGAATTCAGCAGATTTATTTTTCATTCGTTATGTTCAAAAGTAACTGTAAACAAACCTCTCCCCGCAGTTTGATGCATTTAGTTCTTTGGGAGATAAAAAAAAGACGGGTGTTTAGAACCTTCTTTTGGTCAAAGTAACGTTTACCCTCAAATCGACTACTCATAAGATCAGTTATCATAAGATGAGTTATCAGTTTGAATGGCAGATTTTAGCCGTCCGTATATCTTGCCACTTGAAGACACCAGTTTCCCAAGCCTTATGGTAAAACTACATGTAGGATGCATTCAGAGATTCTAGACTTATCTGATAAGTTCTTAAGTCCTACACAGGTCAAAACGCTTAAAGTCATGTACTCACGTAACACTGCTAGTCCTGACTCGGATCTGAATCCCTTTGGCTGATTCACAATTTTGCATGCACCAATCAAAGGGATTGTGACCGGATTTTCGATTCATAGTGTTACATCTGTAGTTTAACTCCAAATCCTTCTGGATCAAACTCTCATTTTTGTCAACTGGCTAATTATATCACGAGTAACCACTGAATCGACTAGTATTTCTGAGGGTATCAGTTGTGAACATGCTCAAAAGATTATGGAATTCGATGAAGCAAAGTGGTGATGTAGGTAAGGACTCCCCTCCCCTGTCAAATTTATAATCTTCATATATTATCACAATGTATTAAAAAAAAACCTTAATTATGTTTTCGTCAGAAATTTGCCCGTTTTTAATTGCTACGTTCCTGAAGAGATAGGTGTCCCTGCCGTTAAAACCTCTCCAGGTGTATAAGACGGGAACACAGCGATCAAAATTCATATTAAATTTAATTATCTCTATCGATTATTTATCCCCTAAAATAAAAAGAAGTAACGTGATTCTTATTTTTCAATAGTATTTTATCATTCCTACTGAATATTTAGAACATTTCAAGTGAAGGCAATTTTAAAAGAACTATAATATGTATTGTAAAATTTTACATAATTGGTTTCCTCTTAGCTATAAAACCTAGTTTTTAGGGACAAAGAGCCCTTTGTTTAGACATCTCAGATTTCGGCAGATTTTTAACAGTACTGACAATTACGGCTGGACTTTCAGTTTAAAATTTTACATTGCTCTATATCATACTCGTATATCTGTGAAACTCAAAATATTTGAAAGATTATACCGAATTATTTTACTTTAACTAAAACTACTAAATTCAGTAACCAAGTTCTCTTGACAAGGTTCAGGGGTGAATAAAGCTATAAACCAAGAATTTGAGATATCAGTTCTATGTCTTATTTTTTTTATTTAAAAAAAAATCAGTTTTTGTACACTTTAGTTTGAGTCTTAGACAAACATTCCAGTCCTTCAAATACGTATTGTTTGTTTGTTTGACAGCTGAGAGTTAACACTAGGTTAAAAATGTGCTACATTATGCCCGCGTGGTGGCAATATAGGTAACCGTAACTATTATTTAACAGACGGCGCCAATTAAGGCTGTAGAGTACTAACCCAATTGGATTCGCTCACCTCAATGTTAACCCATGGAGAAAATTTGTTTACTATTTACAGTTACATAAATGCTGATAAACAAATAAAAATTGTACGGCAAGTGCCTCCGCTTAAAAAATAAATAAATAAATAAAAATGAAAATTGTATTTTCAGCGTCACCTGATTGCAAGAACTAGGTAACACGATTCTTCAAGTTCTTGAAAATCTCAAATGTCTACTTCTTTCAGTGAGAAAATACTTGTCGCTCTGTTTGTCTAATTATTACACTAGCCAAAAGATAGCAGTAGGTTAGCAGAAATGTGAGTTGTCTAGTTATTACATTGAATTCGCTTGTAATTTAGCTATAAATAGCCAGATACCTCAAAAATCATTTTTTTTGGAGTTACCTAGTTTTTGCACTCAGGTGACGATATAGCCTGAACTTTTCTGCACCTTACAATATGATTCATTTTATAAATTTCGTTCACCAAAGGAATTTATGAGCGTTTAAAGTACACTAGACCAGATATTTTTTCCCTGAATAATATGAATTTCAAAAATCTATTTGCATTAAAAAAAAAAAAAAAAAAACGAAAAATGTCCCAAGGTGCAAAATTTCTTTCTCTATACCGAAGTAAAAATTAAAAAAAAAATCTTTCAACCCAAGTCGGCAATTCTTGAACACATTTTCTAAATAGGTTAACATTGAGGTCAGTGAATCCGATAGGGTTAGTACACAGCAGCCTTAACAATATAGACTATTTTCGCTTCAGGAAGAGGGGTCAAAAAGTGTTTGTTTGAATGTAGTTTGGTAATCCTAGTCGACATATTCAGTCATTCATATCTAAGTATTTATGGCATATTACTCCTACCTAGTTCTGTCAGTATGATTAACGTAAATTGGAAACGCTGCGGAGCCACTGAAACTTTCCCTGTATCTAGTTGTCTAAGAAAAGGCAATTAGCAACAATTAAACAACTTTCTTGAGATATGAATCTGGCGTGTTATACTCGTAATAACAGGTGGTCCGATCTCGTACTGATTATAACAACTCTGCTGCAATGGGAAATTACACACCGGTTGATGGCCGGTGACTTATGACAACAAAAATGTACTCTAAGTAACGCCATTCAGTCGTAAAATCTGAGAATCAAGATGAGAAAGGCAACTTAAAACCTTGTAATGTCTATTTGGTGCTTTTGGGAGCATACCTTTACTTATCAAAGGGTTTTCCATTATCTATATATATAAAACAGTTCCATAACTGACTGACTGACTGACATAACGCACAGATCAAACAGCTGGAACTAAAGGGCTGAAATTTTGCATGGCGATTCTTCCTATAGTGTAGGGGTGCAATAAAAAAAGGTTTTTGAAAAATTCTTGGATTTTTTTAATAAAATTTTAAACTGTTTTTTAACTTTTTTTAAGTTTGCATTTAAAACAATAATTTGAGGGTTATAAAATTTACATCACGAGAAAGATTATAAAAATTCCTTTAAAATGAAATCTTTTTCGAATCTTTACCTCTATTTTCTGATTTTTGGTAAATGTTTAAAGATTAATTTTTAGACTTTAATTTATTAAATGCTGATCACGTGGTTTCTTTTCTTTTTGTGATACTACTTTAAATTAATTTTGCTTCACGTGCATAACAATGAAATATATTGACACAAAAATATTAAAATACGGTAAAAGATAAAATTTAATCACTAGACTAATTAAAATGGAAGTTTTTAAAGAATTTAATTCAAATTAGTATGTTTTTTGGATATTAAACATACAAATTAATTGCATACATTGACCGTTGTATTTAATTTGAATATTTTCTTCTATATTATTTTATCTATAAAAATATCCGTTACTATTTTTTTATAAATACAGGTAGCCCTCCTACAGCACGACATCTTACAACACGGTTTCGCTCTAACACGATAAAGAAATTGCGAAAACCTTTGTACAACACTGTACTTCTATAGCACTAGATAACACGATTTTTGTTTAACACGTTTAGAAACTAAATTACCTTAAAATAATGACGGGAAGGAATAATGCACTATAGTGGCGTTACATGACAATATATAAACAAATTATAATTTATTCGTTTATAGCTCTATAAAATTACAAGAAGGCCTAATAAGTATAGCTGAAAATCTTGAAGCATTTTTCCTGAATGCAGACCCTTCCGCTGAAAGAAGCCGAAAATTCAAAAGGGAGCTGCAAAATTGTCTATCTCCATACCGTAAATCTACAATGACCTTGCAAGAACCAACAAATAAACCAAAATTACAGATTTTTTAAATTGGATAGAAGGTACAAAAACTCTAAATGAAGAAAAAGTTTCTGAAAGTGAAGGTGATATCGTTCATTCGAAAAAACGTTCTCGGTCGATTGTACTAAGCAGTGATAAGGAAGAAATTTATTAAATTAAGGTCGCATTAAATGAAAATATTTTTGTTTCTTTTCGTTTTGTATAATACATACATTTATATTTTTAATAAAAATTAAGTTGCTTATATGGAATTTTAAAAAAATGTTTTTTTTTAATAAGTTTTCAGAAGGTAACCCCCCTTTTTTGAACTGTCTCTGGGTCTCTTATAACACGGTTTCACAAAACACGGCATTTTCTAGGAACCAATCTACCGTGTTATAGGAGGGTTACCTGTATATATATATATATTTTTTTTTGGCATTAATTGCAAACATTGACGGTTGTATTTAATTTGAATGTACTTTGTAGCGAAGCATGGGTAGTCAGCTAGTATTCAATACTTACGTAATTGTCAAAAACTCTATAAAATTCTAATTGCAAACCAACGAATATAAAGAGCAGTACTATGTCAGGAAAATTCGGAGTAACTATGTAAAATGAATAAATTCTTATGGTAGTTTCGATCAGATTGCTGGTTCTTTGAAATACGCATTTTTTACTGATATAGTTCAGGAAGCTTTTATTTTTGCTATATACATCGTTCAGAAATATATCCACCTCTCGAAGCGATGTTAAAAATATTTACTTAAAGCTGCTGTGTACTAGCCCTATTGGATTCGCTCACCTATGGAGTTAACCTATGGAGAAAATGTGTCTACTCTTGACAGCTACATAAATGCTGATAATCCAATAGCAATGGTAATTTCAGATAGCCAGAACTTTTCTGCACCTTGCAACAGGATTCATTTTAGAAATTTCGTCCACCAAAGGGATTGATGAGCTGAGTATACCAGATTTTTCCCCAAAATAATTTAAATTTGAAAATATTAAATATTAATGTAATTTAAATTAAAAATTTTTTTTGGCTTGGTAGTTTTAGCTTTAAAAACAGTTAATAAGTACATATTATCGTCATATTGAAAAACAGCTGAGTACTATTTTACACGCAAATGACTGTGTTTAAGAGTACCTAAAATGATGATATTTATACAGAATACTTGTTAAATATAGAATCAACATATTAAGACATATTATTAGCAGCAGTTAAAAAAGAAAAGACGAATTCCATCCCATCGTAGTATATAACACAATGTTAAAAAAATATAAAAAGCAAGATATTTTACCCGTTTACGTTCATAGATATTCTCGGTTAAAAATAAACTGCAATTACAGAACAGCTATTTATTTTTATAATGTTTAAAAAAAAGTATTATTTTTACCTTTCACGTTTGTACACAAGCAATTAGGTATTCGATTTTCCTATAATGTTTGTTTTTGTTGAGCCCATCAGCTGCATAAATTTACAAAAAAAAAATATTAAAATACGGGTAAAATCAGTCTACTATTTTACCGAAAAAATACTTTGATTGAAATAACTCATCGAGTTATTTCTGAAACGAGTTGGCTTCAATTTTTTTCTCGTGCCTTTTTTCAATCACCTCTAAAGCACAGAGGAAAGGGGACGAGTTTCGTTGGAAGTTCTCGAAACCAAATTTATAAGGATGTTGTTATTCAGAATAGGCATAACTATTTTTTTTATAATCTAAAGCAGAAAAATGAATCATTGGCTCGTGAAAGGAAACGTAAAAAGTAGCAAATTTCAGGCAGTAGTCTCATATCATCTTTCTTTCGTCTTCTAACGTCGGACAATTACCTTTCCTTAATTTCGAAGGCATTTAAAAATCGATTTGTTCCTTTCTTTCCGAGGTCGATGACAGCAACATGGACAGTTGTTACCAATTAAGTAGGAGGCAAAACCCGAATCGGACTGTTTCAGTGCTATTTCTTCACTGTCATTCGTACCATCGAAATTTCACTATCTGAATCATCTTAACTTGATTTCATGTATAGTTGATAACTTTACAATTTCGCAGAGAAAGAAATGCGCAGAATGATGCTGAGTGGTGGATATATATATAATAACGCCATACCAGTTTTAATTCTATTTCAGTCTTCTCTTTCACATTATATAAGGCTGGTATTACACTATAAGAGTTCTTTGACAAAGATATTTTATAAAACAAGTTGGACGAGAAATATGACAACTTTGATAAAAGAAAACTTTTATAAAAGTTCTTTTATCAAAGTTAGGGTCTTCGTCCTATATTTAATAAAAGATTTCGGTGGCCAGAAGTTATAAACAACATTTCGAGCAATAGCGTGTTAAAAAAATACAAATGTGTGGAAAACGCGACAGGTGAAGAACAAGATTTGGATTCAAAATAATGTTAGCTCTAATTAAAAATTGCATACTAATGACAAAACATAAATACACGAAAAATATTCATAATGAGTATGTTAAAAGAAACGCAAATATTTCAAAGCAAAAGTCTTAGGATGCTGAAATTTTGCATGGTGGTTACTCATAAGCTCTACTTGCCCACTAAGAAATATTTTTAGAAAATACAAATTTTAAGGGAGTTAAAAGGGGCCTAATCGCCTCCGCCTCTAAAAAACACCAACTGTATCTTTGGAACTATTGGGTCCCAGGAAGCTGAACTTTCGCATGGTGGTTCTCCTTAATCCCTAGGTGCCCACTAAAAATGTTTTTTGAAAAATGAAAATTTTAAGGGGGTTAAAAGGGGCTTAATCCCCTCCCCCTCTGAAAAACATTCATTGTATCTCTGGAACCATGGAGCTTAGGAAAGTGCAATTTTGTATGGTGGTTCCCCTTAAGCCCTAGGTAAGAACCAATAAATATTTTAAGAGCTCGAATTTTAAGGGGTTTAGCCCCCTCTCCCCCCCAAAAAAAATCCCACTGTGTCTCTGGGAACCAAAGAGCATAGGAAGCTGAAATTTTCATGGTGGTTTCCCTTAAGCCCTAGGTATGCACCAATACATCTATTTTTAAAAGCTCGAATTTTAAGGGGTTTAACCCCCTCCCCCACAAAAAACCCACTGTATCTCTGGAACCATAGGAGCTAGGAAGATGAAATTTTGTATGGTGGTTTCCCTTAAGCCCTAGGTGTACACCAATCATTTTTTTAAAGCTGAAATTTTAATGGGTTTAGCCCCCAAACCCCCCCCCCAAAAAAAACACTATCTCTGAAACCATAAGACCTAGAAAGCTGAAATTTTCCATGGTGATTTCTCTAAGGCCCTAAATGCTCACTAAGAAATATTTTTGAACAATTCAAACTTTAATGGGGTTTAAAAGAGATTTTCCCCCAAAAATTAAACACTGATTGACTGATAATTGTATCTCTGTAACCATAAGATCTAGGAAGCTAAAATTTTGAATAGAGGTTGCTATTGGACCTTAGGGGATCACTAAGAAATCTTCTTTAAAAAGTTCAAACTTTTAGGGGATAAAAAGGAGTTTATACCCCCCAAAAACAGTGATCATTGTATGCCTGAAACCGAGAGGACTACAAAGCTGAAATTTTGCATGGCGGTTCGTCTTAGGCTCTAGGTGCTGACCAAGAAGGCTTTTAAAAAAGTAACTTTAAAGGAGGTTATAAAGTGGGCTTCAATCCCCAAAGTAAAAATGAATTATCCAAAACCTGTAATTAAAGTCGGATAACTGTCTTTAAATTATGCGATGAATTCCCCAGGAATGGCACCACTTTACTGCTAAAGTTAATGGAAATTAAATGATTCAAAGATAGAAATAAGTTTTATAAAAGATCTTTGTCAAAGAACTTTTATAGTGTAATGCCGGCCTAAGTAACTTCCACGTTCTTTCTATATGCGCCTGGATGTCGCCTGGGCATATGGCACCATAGGGAGTCACATGGTAAACAGAAACTAAATTTAATATATGCTGGTATAAGTACTTGTCACATTGAGATTGAATCAGGAATTGAGTGGACGCCATTTTCCATTCTTCCTACTTGTAAATATGTAAATAACGTCTCTTTTACATTTCGTATAATATGTGGAACTTTTCGATAACCATAATGTGTTTAAAGTAATAAAAGTATTATTCAGTATTTAACTAAGTAATTAATTTAGAGTTTATGTGTCCAAGGCCCAACTACCAATGCCCGTTCGGCTGTTTTCCCGGATATCGTCGTTAAGTGTCGTCTATAGCTCCGGTATTATATTATATTATATTATATATATTATATATATATATATATATATATATATATATATATATATATATATATATATATATATATATATATATATATATATATGGGGAAAATATAACACTCAATCTGTCTCTCTATCTGTCTAATCTATAAGACAGTATGAGTGCATTTATACTCTCTATCCGCTATATAAGAACCGTAGCGGACCGTTTGTGTTGCTTACCAAATTAACTGAAAGCTTATAAAACCTTTATAAGAACAGAAAATCAGACGTTGGAAAGCTATATCTTTTTGTAATAGTGGGTCCTTGAATATCTGTAATATACTACAACCACTTTAAAGGTAGCATTTGAGAATATATGCCATAAAAGAGATTCATTTAATTCTCGATTGTTGTCTCGTGATATATTTTATCGGTAACGAATTAACTCTGTTATTCTTATCCTGGAGTGACCACTAAGAAATATTTAGGGCGCCCCAATTAAGGGCGCCCCAAAATATCAGCTCATATGGTTAGATATCAGGGTATCTGGCTGGGCGTGACAGGATTAGAGCTCTAAGAAAATAATCCTGGGTAATATGGGAATGTTTACCAAGCCCGGCATAATTTTTCTGCAGTGTTTGCATCTATATTAATGCCTTCGTAAATTAGAATTTTGAAAGGTGTAATTACGAAAATAAGTTAGCTGCATATAAAGTTTGGAAATACTTTCTTTCATAAAATTAAAAAGGCATTATGGCTACAAATTAGATGATTTCTGTAAACGCTTTGTATGGTGTCTCTTTCCTTCTTCATTTTTTACCTCAGGTCTGCCTCAGATTATTTTGCTTGTATTTTGATAGAATAAGATTAAAATTTGAGTAATTCCAAAATATTATGGCTACCACGACTTTCGCTTATATGCCTTGTTCAAACTGGAGACTGGCGCTGAGTAGCAAAACCTGTAAACTCAGTCGAGGGTTGATTTCCCCTGTTTGGATTATGAATAGTATGGGCCTGGGCGCCGGACGGACAGTACAGATATGCCGACAAATTGGAGCAAAGCAGGACCATTTAAAATTTGAGTAAAATAAAATATCTCTAAATAAAAAACAACCAACTCTTAAATGTTGAAAACTGAAAAATAAAAGAGTGACTTTTAAATTCAGACAGACATTTAACAGATTTTTAATGCAAATACAGTCTCAGATGTCTTTAAAACATTAATTTTAGTTAAGATATCGGTATTCGAAATTTCAAAAGACAGATTTAGAAATATATTTTTTAGAAATATATAAAATTTGACGAAATTGTTCTAAGAATTTAATCGTAAAAAGAAACCAAGTAACCTGCCCCTAATAGAATTTTAGTAATGCTTTACATGTGTGGCCTGAGGATTTGGTTTGGTTTGGTCTGAAACGGTACGATAATTTTTTTTTTTTTTTTTTTTTTTTTTTTTTTTTTTGCTACACGAGGTCTAATTAGACTTCGTGTAGCAAACCAGCATCCTAACCGAAACCAGCGTCCTAACCGTCCGGCCATCGTCCGGCGTGTGGCCGAGGGATTTTGTACGCTCCATTTTATTAATGTTGTCATACAATCTGCGTATTCGGAGCCAACTTCTTTTTAACGTAGGATTACGTTCCTCAATAACGATCCTCCGGAAAGAAAAAAATTCATAGTCTGTCCTGCGTTGCGAGATATAATTTTGGCAACGCGTCAAACCCAGTAGCAGTAAACAGTTAAACAGAAAAGTACCAAAATGCGTTTAAAAAAAAGTAGGCAACGATAAGGGAGTGTTCACATAGGAGTCCGGTAGCGGAAGCGTTAAAGTATTGAAATATATTTAACCAATGACAAACCTCAAATGATTAGCAATGAAATTTTTAACGCCTATGATTGGTTTATTTCCGTCTCAGCGCCATCTTTCTTTTTACGCTTCCGCTACTGGACTTCTATGTGAACAGGCCCTATGTAATCCTACGTTAATTACCCGCGGTAGTTTCGATAGAAGAGACTACCTGAAATATTTTTTTGCCGTTGCTGTCACAATGAGAGTTTGAGCGCGCATGCGTAAGAGCGTATTTATTTTTATAAGTATGCATATTAAATCCGTACACTTTAGTGAACAATTTTCATTCACATTTAGGCAAATAAATATAATTATTTTTAATAATAAATATAATTAATAATAATAAATATAATTATAATTATTTAAACTTGGTACGCGATAACATACTAAAATGAAGTAAATTCTCATGAAATAGATCAGTTCAGGTTTTAATACCATGAAATAAAGGAACCAATCTTGAATGGGGACTTTAATGGAGGCTAAAATCCCCTCACCCTCCCTGTATTTACAAACGATGTGGGTAGTTCTCCCTTTCGTCTTATTTACAAAAAAATGTACGTTAAGTGACGACCGTATTACACTTTTTACCTCACGCAAAAATAGACTACGACCCATATCAATGTTGTCATCCTTATTTAAAGAGAAACTTAATGTGCATTTAGTGCATAAGTGTTTATAAAGTGTATGTCTATATACAGAGAGAAAGGATTCTTTTTTTTTTTCATATCTAGATAAATGTGATACATAAATAGCAGTAGGAAAAAATGGCTAGTTATATGCCATTGGGGGAAAAAATATCAGGAAAGAAATTTACACATAGACAGAATAAAGATCACGTTGCAGGTCCATAAGTTTCTTATGCTTTCGAAATACCAGGAACTGGTCTGAACCAGATTGAATCGATGCGTTCCAGTCGTCACTGGATGAGTTTCTGAGAAATGAAGACAAAAAAAAATCCCCTGCTATGGCATCTTGCAAACGTATTTCCAAAACAGATTCCAAGAAATGTTTTGATAGAAGAGTTCGGCTTCGTAAATAACCTCAACAGAAAATTAGGACGTGGTACAGTTCCATATGATTCATTTGTTTCTTCCATATAATGATGAGAATGAAATAATTATAAGAATTGTTTTACAAGAATATTCCGTTCTAATTTTTGCCCCACATTCTTCCTTGAGAATTTTCAATATAAAAGAACTTGTATCTTTAATTAAAATAAGGAAGATTAATTTAAACAAACCAAAAAAATGAGACTGTTTAAAGAATGAGTGTTAAATTGCATAGGAATAATAATAAAAAAAATTTTCCATAGTTTCTAGTTAATATCATTTAGAACGTTTCTTTTGTTCAGAAATGGTGTCAGCCTTAGTCATGAGGTAGTTTTATTCTGATTAGAAAATTTTCAGCAATTTTTGTTAAAAGTTTTGATAGAAAAGAAAAACGTTTTTAATTCGCGCTAATAAAACTCTACCAAATTAAAACTATTTTTTTCTTTATTAATCTTGGAAAGTAAACTCAGTGGTAACAAGAAGGAAAAATTCATAAATTACAGAGTTATTAAGCTTCTTTTGATGATGAAAGCATTGTAATTATAAAGCATTCTATGGTATTAAAATCTTCTAGACTTTGGAGGTATTTTTTGTTCGTTTGCAATTTAAGAACAAATCTGATTTTTTTTTCAGTGGAACATTAGAAAAAAAAACCAATTTTTTGATAAACACTGATACACAGAAATATCTCGTAAAGCTATCGAGAATTCTCGTTTAAGCGGAAATGCTGTTCAGGAGCAGCGGACCTCTCGCCCTGATATCTTATTATTCTCCGTCTCATTTGAAAAGTTTTTTTCCCTCGGACTTTATCCCAGTACCACCTGTTGATTTGATAAACGTGCTATACGGACACAAACTTGTTGCACTGTTCTCTACCCGACGTTAAGAAGCCGGAGAAGTGGAAACTCTCCCCAGTTAGAACCGGCCCAATTTTGTTTGGGCGTTAATGTGATCTAATCAATTCCTTCGATTACGCTTTAGTAGCGCAAAATTAACGACTAATAAATAAAATTGTATTGCTGATCACAAGCACTTTGTAACGACACCCCTTAAGTGGCGAGGTTCGAACGTGCGCCTCCAAACCTCGAGAACGCTGTTCTACCAATTGAACAACGTCAGAGATACAAGAGTATTTTTCCAAAGACTCTCCTTCGCAATTTTAATAGGGGATATTAACATTCTCCAGTTCTAACTCGTTTCGGAACGATTACTTGCAATCTACCTAACATTTTCATTTCTTCAGTAGCTCCGAATATTGCATTAGCAACAACAAGTTGTTGTTGCTAATGCGGAGGCACCAGTTCGAGGACATTCGCACTATAAACCGTGGTAATTTATTTTTTTTTTTTATCTGGGAGAACATGTAGGTGATACAACATTGTTGCCTGGTGCCACCTCAATTTTAACCAAGCAACCCCAAGTGCGACATCTGGAAGGCTCTTGCTTCCCTCCACCCCCTTACAACATGGAAGAACTTCCGACCTACGGATTTAACGAGCTTATACCGGGAGTACACACGAAAGCTTTCGATGCACTTGTTGGTATCCAAACTGAGCTCCCTCTTCACGAATTCCAACGCCCTAACCACTCAGCTGCCTCCGGCGAACACTGAAGTATGCCAAAATGAAAGAGAAAGGATAGTGAAAGAGGAAAAACCAGAGGACGAAGAACACCTCTGCAATCGAGGTCCCATTGCTAACGGCACTTAACTTCCTGTACTCTGAAGTGAGGAGATTTGGTAGGGGGGGGGGGGGGGAGAATTTTTAAGGCTGATGTGTGTCCCATTGGATTCGCTCACCTCAATGTTAACCTACGGAGAAAATGTATCTACTATTTACAGCTACATATGCAGATAATCCAATAAAAATGGTATTTCCAGATAGCCTGCACTTTTCTGCACCTTGCGATGGAGTTCATTTTATAAATTTCATTCACCAAAGAAATTGATGAGCGTTTAAAACATACTATAACCTGATTTTTTCTAAGAATAATTTAAATTTAAAAATATTTGCATTTTATTTTAATGAAAAATGTCCCAATGTCAAATTTCTTTCTCTATTACGGAGTACAATTTAAAAAAAAAATCTTTAGATCCAAGTCTGCAATCCTTGGACATATTTTCTCCATGGGTTAACAATGAGGTGAGCGAATCCAATAGGGTTAGTATACAACAGCCTTAAGTGTTTTCAGTGTGCGGTTAATAGAAAGAGTTTCTTGGGCTTGATATAAAGTATACCTTATTTATATCTCAGATTGGGTTATCAAATGAAGTATGCTTTATATGTTTTATGCCAAAGAAAGCCCCAGGATGTATTGTTTTCTCGTCGTTTATTTGACAGAACTACGTACGATATTTTTTGCCTCGAGGGTGTTAAAATCTCACAAGCCAACCGAGCTAAGCCCCCCCCCCCCCCAAAGCAACCTTTGCCGAGGAGTGTGGTGGTAAACTACATGGAGAAATGTACTCTATGGCTACACAAACTTATTACCGTTGATTCGAAAGGAAGAAGGCGGTGAAAGACATTTGATACCACATCCCCTCTCATCATAAGTAACAGTCTCATCATAAGTCCGTACTCCATTGCATTTATTAGGAATGTCTGGAACCATCGAATTTAATAGAGTAAATAGGGCAACCATACTCAACCTTTTTTCTTTTTCTCTCGGGCTACATTCATATGTTTGCTACGTTACTCGGGCCGCAACATAGTACTCTATACCGAAATATTATATTATAATATAAAAGATAAAAGTCAAAACTTAAATGTATTCAAACGTTTACTTAAAAAATGAGTGTGAATTTTTATGTTGAGACAAACTTTTGACTATTTTAGACCAATCAGGTTTATACTTTCTACGTGCTACTCTCAATACGTCATCAAGGGGAGAATCAGTAAGTCGATTTCTATATGCGTTCCTCACATATTTCATTTTGAAATTGGGTAATTCCCAAAGATACTGTAAGGACTTTGCTTTAAATAAACAACTGTCAGCCTTTTTGTATTTAATGTTTTAATTGCATTTCTCGACTAAATGCAGGCCATTTACAATATATATAAAAAAATAAATTCGTGGGCTCACAACATCGACGAGGAACGTCAGACTTGAGTTGCCGCTGCGCTCATTCAAGTCTTTCTAGGCCCGGCAATATCTCCTTGTCACCGGCTCCAGCGTCACTCTGACTAACTTCGCCTCTGAATCTTTGAATCTCAAGCAACGAATCCGCGTTCGGCGGCTTTATATACCATTGTTGAACGTTCTCGAAATGTCTGGAAAAAGCCGCCTTTCTATATTCAGTTATTGTTCCCAGACGACTAGGCGCCTCTGGTCGGCAACTTCCCTTTTTTGTAGCTGACGAACTGTTCTGTGAGCTGTCGGTAGCACTTCCGGCCATTATGTCGCCAGCGGACTGTCTGTCTACAGCCGTCCAAATCAATTATGTGCACAAACCGCCGTTGGTTGGTCTTCCCGCAATTTCCCCACACGAAATATTCGCCATTGTACGGGAGTCGTTACAATACGTTGATGCGAACAACGTGAGCAGCGGGTGGGTCATTTTTGTACAGTTTTTTTTCTTTTTCAGGCACATATTTCCAAAATCATGTTTACGAAAGCAACTGGCTGATAATGAGTGTAAGGGCCTGTTCACATAGAATCCGTCAGCGTTACTCGTATTGACATATTTTAAGCCAATCACAGAACTTAGCAATTTCGTGGCTAATCGTTTGGAGGTTTGCGATTGGTTAAAATTATTTCAACGTGAATAACGCTGACGGATTCTATGTGAACAGGCCCTGGGTATCACGGGCAGCACATAAAAACTTGGTGGACAGTAGTTTGAGTATCCCTGCAATAGCGTTACAAAATAAATATACCTTCATAACGTCAGAAAATAAATAACTGTAAGTTTGCAGTTAGCCACGAAACGGAAATCATAAATTATTGGTAAATATTTGCTGAACAACATTGTGCTCATTAAAAGTTTTCCGTTAAAGAAACTGAAATTCATTTTAAGTGAATGGAAGAAATTCATTTATTCATGTAGGCGTTTTCTAATGGACACTAACAAAAGTTTTTAAGTCGGTAGCGTCGTATTTGAATTTAAATAAAAGTGACTTGGCTTCTTGACGTAATGGTTAACCTATATTTCTGGGTTCGAGTATCGAATCAGACCAGCCCTTTTAAGGAGAAGAGAAAAAGCGAGAGAGAGTGATCCTTATAAAAGTTCCCAAACAAATAAATATTATTTCTATAAGGTAGAGGCTATTCATCGAAGTAGAAGGTTGAAAATTTAAAAGAAAAGCCTACATTTGATAAATGAGAGAAAGTGGACGGTGAGGCCGTTATAATGTCTATAAAAGAACTCTATGAAATTATAAAATACGTCATCGCGCGATGATATGTTTATAATCTCGTGTGATTAATGTCGATTATACGTTGATTTGTTATAGCTAATAATTTCTAAGATCTTCTTAAACAAATACTTTGACTTTTATAATTTGATGTTTGATATTTTTACTTCTTAAAATTTAATTTTAGTTACTACTTCGCTGAATTCTAAACTTCTTGGAACTTTAAAGAAAATTCTTTCTTTCTCTGTTCTGGTGAACGGCGTTTCTCTCTTAACAGAAATATAAAAACTTTAGGGTAGTATATAGAAGAATGATGCATGTTTGAAACTATTTCCCGGAACTTAAATTCGCAATCCGTTCACTCCGTTTTTCCGAATTCAAGAGAACCACTTTTTAAAAGAAACCTCAATACCTTCTTTAACGTCACCATTTTTATAACAGATCATTTTATAATTTTATCTAAAGTAATAGATTTCATGTTATCAATGCCAGATGTCTTTTAGGAAAGTACTGAAAAGGGAGAACACGTGCATGTAAAACTGTAATCATGTATTTAAACCTTGAAAACGAAAGCGCCTTCCAACGCTTCCAAAATAGCGATGTAAAATGGGTATGCGAATACGATGTGAATTTTTTTTATTATTATCTTGTTTTTTGCGAACATTTAAGAAAAATGGTGCTTACATGCGCAGAAATGATACGCAGACATCTTCAAGGTATTGCAATATTGTGATATTTTTTTTCACAATCTATTTGTTCGTGCAGTCTAAACACAAGTGTCCCTGTAATAGATTGCAATTAAAATAAACCATTCTGTTAAGCAGATCGTCGAGACCCGATGTATAAGTGTCTCGTAGCGTTAATCATGAATGGAGAAATGGCTCGTATTTACATCTAGTTTAATATGAGCTATATACAGCAATCATAATATTCAGTAAGTTGTTCCGTAGAACCCTCGTAACATAGCTTAGAGAAAGCGGGAACATCACACAGTCCAATCGAGACTCAGTCTCTTTATTTTCCCTCTCTCAGTACGTTAACACATGATCAACACTCAGTCTATTCTCCTCTCCACATCGCGCTGTCTCGGTCCTATCTCCCCTTCCTTGGAAAATTCTCGTACGTTCTACCGCACCAAGTGTAGTATTCTTCACGCTTACCGGGAGTCACTTTTTCAATCCTTTATCGGCAGTCCCTTTTCACAGTCTTTTGTCGGCCGTGTCAGCTAGGTTCTCCCATTCTTACTTCGTCTCCCTTCCTTCCCTAACGGTCTTTTACTTAACTATTCTAAATAATGTGTCTGTTTCACTTAGCAGTGATCATTTTAAAAGGCTCATTCAAACCTCGACACCTGTGTGGGCTCCATTGAGTTTATTAATGATCCTGTCGATCAAACTTAACTTAGTCCATCTGTCCTAATTAAGAATGCCAAGCGCGAGTCTGAGATATTCTATTACATAAAAGCTATTACTGTCTACATAAAATAAAAAATAAATACAATATATTTTACATGCATTTCTGTATTCTCTATTCTACATTCATCACATTGATTTCAGCTGTGATCTTATTGATTTGTAAGTTACAGATATGAAATTGTTTCGCATGTAGATTCAGGCCATATCCTTCAATGTACGGGAAAAATACTAGGCACGGTGGTAGAGAGTGCTTATTTAATATAGTCCACGCATTTATTAAGACCCTGATATAATCCTTTGAATTCGAATAGATATACCAGTCTCGACAGAGAAATATGAATTAAAATTAATATTAATAAATTTAATGAGACCTCGCATGTGATGATTCAATCCTAAATCAAGGGGCCCTTTCATTGCTTAAAAAAATCATCGCCATGATCCATGAAATAATAGCATATTGCAGTATTGGTTGGTTGGTTGGTTCGTTGGGGTTTAATGGAGCAAGGTCCATAAAGGACAAGCTGAGCCAAACACATGATAAAGCCCAAAGAAACACATAAGTAAAAAAATATTTATATATACAGAAGACACATAAGGTGGCATTTTTAGATCATAAAATATTAAAAAGATTATAAAAATATATACATATGAAAAACAGTGATACAACCTACTAAAATATGGAATAAAACCATATCATGAAACGATAAATATACGATGATAAAAAGAATCATGAGCAAAACTGGAGCAAGGTTATAAATGAGACAAAAGTTATATAGATATTATATCAGAAGATAAAACCCTGTGCTTTTCAAAAAGTGGAAAAGAGCAGGGTGGGGTGTTTCACCCAGAAGATCGTTCATTGTTATTGAGGTGGAGCCAAAAAATTTCAGATAAAAATTAGTGAGACCAGCACAGTCCGTTAAAATGTATTTGATGGTGAGGTTGCAGTTACAATGAAAGCAAATAGGGGAGCTTTCTCCCTCTAGCAGATGTTTGTGGCTGACTCTAGTGTGTCCAATTCTCAGGCGCGTGATTACAACGTCAAATTTCCTAGGATACAAAGGAAACCAGACAGAGATGGTGGTATATTGCACTATTGCATTTTAGTATATTCGATAAAAGTTTCTCATATGATGCCAAAACTTCTAAAATTACATGATTTATGTTAAAATTATGAAATATCTAAATTTAAACGTTTTAAATATATCTATGCATTTGTTTATATATGAAGTTCTTTTATGGCATGATATCGCTCTCATTATCTTAATTTTTAAATATCGAAACATAAATATGCCTTTTATAAAAATGCCTTTTAACAAATTCGCATCAGGTCTCTTTGTCCATGAGAAATTTTTTGCCGGACAATGACCGATTGGCAAGAGCGTTGGCCTTCGGTACCAGAGTGTTAATGTGATGACCGTTAATTCGATAAGAGGTAGTGCATTGCGTTAAATAAAATAGAACAAGAATTTACTCACCACACACCTACCGATTAAAAGATACATTTATTTCTTAAGGAACAAGAGAGAACGAATTGAACAATACACTAGCATCACATCTTCGTCTAAAGGGCTGGAAAATATTTCGATTTAACAATCTCATAGCATCTGCGGCAATATTATGTTTCTTTTCATACACACGGACGTCTGTCTTCCACCTGAGAAAGGTATTCACTCGTAGAGAATATATATTTTCTTCTAATCAGTTTTTAGAAGATTATTTAAGCCACGTGGTTCAAAAACATTTTCTTCTTCAGCTAATGGATGATCAACTCACTCGCCAGAAACTGCACGACGACTGACTCACACAAAGTTCTAGAAACGGAAATTCAAAAATTGCCGTTCCTTTTTTATTTGAAGCCATCTCTCAGGGGCGACTCTAGTCCCGAGTTTGGGGGAGGGGGGGTGGTGTCAACGTCGGCTCTTAGGATTATATATATATATATATATATAAGAAATAAACATCGTCTCATTAATTTAAACTCATTTAGTATTAGGTCTACGATTATATAATTTTAGGCTATGAAAAATAATACGCCGGGCATTTTTGGGAGGGGCAATTGTCCCTACAGCCCCCCCCCCCCCCCTTTGGAGCCGCCAATGCCATCTCTACAAATATAAACTTTTGAAGCAGGCGAAGGTCAGTGCGCGCGCATTCATTGAAGCACCGCTGGGAATCTAAGAGCGACGATTTTCCTATTGTGAGAGCCTAGAATTCGATGTTTTCATAACGCAGAGTCTGTGGGTTCGAATCTCGCTATTGGGCATGGATGTTTGTAGCCGTTCGGAATCGGCTTTAAGCAGTAGTTCTCAGTCTAATTAGCCCTCGCGTAGCAAAAAATGACTGTATAGCTCTCAACCAACCCATGAGATATTTTAAGATGCTGTTCATTATTTTTATTTACTTCTAACTTTTACCACACTAGCAATACTGCTAACATATGTGAGATAATAGTTGGCCGCTTTTTTTTAGGGGGAAAGGGGTCAGAGATCTGAATTAGGACTCAAACTCCTAGATGACGCATTTGTTAAGACTGTGTTTGCTGCCAACAGTGGATTGAAGGGTTAAAATGATTAAATGCGATAAAAATGTTAAAAAAATGGATGAATATTCAACCTTAAATGGTCCAAACCATTCATGTCCCAATATTTCTATATTTTTTTAAAGTTCCGCTTTCACTATGATAAAGCAGAAGAACAATCCCGTCCCGCCCTCGATTAATTCCCTATAAGAAAGAAAGATATAAAAAATAGTTCCGCGAACTGGCGAAATGAAACTGGATAATTAACAGAAAAAAATAGTATATTGCACTAAAGTTTCGCAAATGATGCCAACACTTCTAAAATTACAGGATTTATGTTAAAATTATGAAATATCTAAATTTAAACGTTTTAAATATATTTATTTGTTTACATATGTAGTTCCTTTATGACATGATATCTCTATCATTATCTTCATTTTTAAATATCGAAACTTTTGTAAAAATGCCCTTTTACAAAATACTCTCTACTATACTACCCAGAAAGATAACTTTGATAAGCATACTTTTTTTTTTTCTTAAGAGCAAGAAATATTATATTCTTAAAAATATCAAAATATGTATGTCAAATAAATATGTATAAAAAGGTCGAAAAAAATGTAATACTCTTGTATTTTCCCCAAAAAATTATTTGTCATTTAAAATGATTTAAAGCCAGAAATTGCAACCACTCCACGATTTTACCAAGCTTTCAAAATATAGCTACGAGGGGTTGAACTGGGTTTAATAAGCTATGCGTTTGATAGTATAGTCAAACCTGTTTTTGTGCGTTCTTTATTATGCGATTTTTTTTTATGTGCGATTTTTTTATGCGGTTTATGCATATGCATCGAAATAAATTGAAATTATATATTTAAAATCATTTATTTGAAATTGCAAAAAGAGATTCGATTGTGTATATCTGGCTATCGCGACATTTACAAGCAGCTGATCAAACGATCGTCGTCGCAAAAACTTATCACCGGCTACATGGTAACAAAAAATAAATCAACTCTAAGCCCGTCTGCACACGGAGCAACTCAAAAGAAACTGATAACTGACTCAAATCACAAACCAGTCCGTGATGAGTCGCAACCTATGTAATTGAATGGAGCCACACACACGGCGCAACTGGTTACAAACCCGTCGGACGGGTTTGTAACCAGTTGCGCCGTGAGAGCAGTTACAGTTCATTTCTTCTCATTCAATCATCCTTTTTACGCAAAAAGACTAGCATTTAAGATTAAAGTTATCATAGCATTAATTCTGTCTTCCTGCATCAGTTAAAGCTTGTTTATTGTTAATGAGATTTTTCTAATTTGATTATTCAAAGTTGATTAATATTAACGCAAAACTCAGACGTGAATGCTTTCATATACAAATTTATGTATAAAAAGAACACTCTGAAGAAGAAACCCTTCAGAATAAAAACTAAATAAAAAGTCTAGAATGATCGCTTCAAAGAGTCAGCAGTTTCTGAAGCAAATAATTACTTCTAAATCTAAAATAGAGTAATTTTTTAAATGTTATTTTTAACAGTGAATAAAAGAATACTTAAAGCCCTCCAAAGAACATTAAACAGAAATGGAATCTTAGAAAAAAAAATTCGGGAAGCAATATTACTGGTTAAAATTTTGAAAGATAGTTGATTTGAACGTATGTTTACCTTTTACTCCTTACTCATTGTCTGAGCTTTTAACTGATAGTAAAAAGGATTTAACGGATAATTTCTCTAATACTTAAAATTAAATTTTACATAAATTGCAGCAACCTGATATTCTTCTGTCCATCTCAGTTACTTACATATTTTCTGACAGTTTTGCATGCAAATATGTCAATATTTAAAGTAAAAGAAATTTTACTGCTTTGAATAATTCATACTATTAAAAAATTCGAAAGGATGAAGGACATTAAATCCAAAACAAACTTGATCAATTGAATGAAACTGTTTGTAATACAAACATGTACAAGGTTATCTAATAACGTAAATATTTAATTAGTTTTATCAAGTTTAATCTGAAATAATCATGAGATAGTTTGGGGATTAAAATCAGCATAATTGTTCCACAAAGAAGGGTGTTCCGGATTAAATTCCCAAGCTAGTCATTATTTTTCAAGTGTAAGACAAAATGTCTTAAAAATGCACGTTTGAACTTAATTTCTGAGGGAAATTCAGTTCAATAAAACTATTAACCTTTTCCTTAAGGGGTGGAATAGCATATATCCCAAGAATACGGGCCCAAAAATGAATATATATATATACAGTGGACGCTCGTTAATTCGAACTCGGTTAATTCGAACTTTCGGTTAATTCAAACTAATCCAAAGGCCCCCAAAAACTTGTATTGGAGTTAATGTTAAAAATATCTCATTAATTCGAACTACATTTTTATCACTTCGGCTAATTCGAACTAAAAATTTGACAAAAAAAAATTCTTTTTCCTCGTTTAATGGTTAAAATGCACACTGTATTTATTATTTTGTGTGTTAAAATTTCTTTTCTGTGTAAAGAGGCACATGCCTGCATTCCTAGACTATTGCATGTCCGCTAAACGTTAGTAGCTATTGTCCTTCATATTAGTGCTAAACAGAAAAAGCAATTTTCCTTTATTCGGATCGATTTTCTTAGAATTTCAGAAAAACTAGTCTTTACTATAGATTCTAGGGAGCTGCGTCAGTTATAACTGCAGTGCAGACAAGTTAATGTGGTCTAGTTTCTGTTCCTCATTGTATGGTGTGAACGTGTAAAAATTCAGGATGTCTACACGTGGAAAGTACAAAACCCTAACTTTGAAGACAAAGGTAGAAATTTTAAAGAAAGTAGAGAATGGCAAAGTTAGAAGCTGACTATAGAATTTTAAAAAATGCCTTGTCAACTAATTTGAAAAACAAGAAGTCAATTTTAGATTCATGGGAAAAATAAAAATTTGCTAGAGGAAGGAAACGCATGGGAAATGCGTCCCAAGAAGTTCTAGAAAAAGCTCTACTGCTTCCAGGATGTTAGATCTCGAAATTTTCCGATAAATGGACTCCTAGTGCTGACGAAGGCTGATGAATAGGCAATTCGAATGGGTATTGAAGATTTTAAATGCAGTGATGGATGGCTTTCTCGATTTAAGTCAAGGCACAATATTTCTTATCAAACTGTATGTGGCCAAAGCTCTGATGTAATCGAAGACGTATGCACTAATTTCGGTAGGAAACTGCCAGGGCTTTTCTCTACTTACCTGCCGAAAAATATTTCTAATGCGGCCATAATGGTCAAAGCCAAAATGGACTCTATTAAAACTCTGAAAGCATTTATTTAAGATGGAACCTTCCTCTGAAAATGAATTGAAATGTTTACTTTAAATCGAGAAGCTGGCTGAACAATGTAGGCATCATAAACAGAACCAAACATCCATTTTACAGTTTTTCCCCCAAAGTGTAATTCATATTTTTAATAAAAGTTTACTTTATACTGCATATCTTCTGCTTCATTTTATGATTCATGTAAGTCTGTATTGCTTTTTATTATGTTTAACTTTAGATAACATAGCATAATATATTTTCTGGGGTTATACATACTAGGAGAGTTTCTTCTTCAGTGATACACATTTAAAGTTATATATTTTCTCTTAACATCGGATAATTCGAACTTCGGATAATTCGAACTTTTTTCTGAGAACCTTCGAGTTCGAATTAACGAGCGTCCACTGTATATATATATATATATATATATATATATATATGTGTATGTATGTATGTATGTATATATATACACATTTATATATGTATGTATATATAAACATATATATATATATATATATACATATACACATACGCATATATATATGTATGTTTGTATATAACCCCCTCTATATATATAACCCCTTTAATGGCCGTTCTTACAGGGGAATATGTAATTTCCCGTTCTAAGGAGGGGATCTGAAAAATGTGCCCCGAAAACTGAAAATGTGCCCCGGTTAAGTTCCTCTGCCCGACCACACCCTAAAACAACCTTTGATTTCTCTTATAAATCTACTGTAGAAACGGTCACATGCATTTCATAGATTGACCTTAGACATTAAGTTTCTCTTCGCACAATTTTTTACGAGACTATAATAACACAAGTTGGATTAAAAAAGACTTGCAAGAGTGCAATAACATAATTTTATTTTAACTGAGCTCTCTCGATGAATGAAACTACCCTAACAAAAACTTATCGCCTCTAAGTATTTACTGACAACGAGCTCTCTAGCTATACTTTAATTTCCCGCGTACCTTTCCGCTACTCTACTTCCTCAGTACTGACTCCTCAGTACTTCCTCAGTACTTGTAGTCTTTTTTTTTAACCCTACCGACGTGGATGCGTTATTCAACACTTTAAAAGTTTCCAATAAAAAACGGCCAAAAGAAAAAAAGAATCAACAAAAACAGCAACAGAAAACCAGGAAATAATAGGAAAAATAAATAGTGAACAAATAGATATTTTTAAAAAGTACTCTGAAATTACAAATAATAAATAAACAGAAAAGTAAACAGAAAGATTTTTAAAAAATTAATTAAAGCGTCGTGTAGTTGAATAAAGTCCGGTTATGTAAAACTTTTCAGGCAGCAAAAACAGATAAACATTGCTTCAATTTTATCAGCACTTTCTCCTGTTCTTATATGGTATTTATAGTGTGAATACGAAAAAAAGCACTAAATGCATAAAAGGTGTCTCACTGACGTTAATTACAGCAACGATATGGATCCATAAATTTATGGATCCATATAGTCCCAATGGTCTAACATTGTTTGATTTATGCTGTAAAATCGGAGCTATATCGTAAGCACTCCAAAGTACATCAAAGTTTTTTTTTTTTTTTTTTAAAAAAAAAGGACGTCAAACGGAAATAATTCAAGTACAGAGCAGAACGGACAGTGATGATGTTAGAACTTTTAAATTATATAAAGGCAGTTATGTAAAATTTTTCAGGCAGCAAAAAACGATAAACATTGCTTCAATTTTATCAGCACTTTCTCCTGTTCTTATTTGGTATTTATAGTGTGAATACGAAAAAAGCACTAAATGCATAAAAGGTGTCATAAAGTTTTTAAAAAGGTGTCATAAAGGTGTCATAAAGGTGTCAAAAGCACTAAATGCATAAAAGTGCATAAAGTTTTACATAACTTTTAAATTATATAAAGGATTAGTTATTTAGAATCACATGAAAGCTAAAATCACAGATCTATCAAACACAGTAAGTCTAATTTACATTGACAAAATTAGTTATTTTGAGGTGCATTTGGCTCTACTTAAATGTTTCTTTTAGGAAAGATTGGAAAGGATTCAGGAAAAACTAATTTTCAATGCAATTCAAATTTTGAAGTATAAAATTTTTATTCTGGCATTTGCAACATAATAACGTAACATTGTTCTTTTCAGAAAAGATTTATAATGCATAAAAGACCTCCAAATCATACAGATACATTCTCGTTAACTGGGTGAGCCAGTAAGGTCATGATTCCAAGTCAGGAAGCAGTTACATACTACTGTCTTTCTGAAGACAAAAAGCATTATACCGGAGAAATTTAAACTTTCTCTTGAGAAATTACAATAAATCTAAAGTGTTGATTTTTTAAGATTTCTGTTTTTGTGGTGACAATATAAAATTATTATTTTGTGTGTGTGTATGAGTGTACGTATCTTGAATGCGCTTTATAATACCGTCAATAACTCATTCACCCACTCGATGCCTTTTTTTGTTTGTTTGTTTGTTCAAGAACGATTACAAAACATTTCGTAAATTCATTAACTTCATAATCGGGTTAGTATAACCAAGAGATTATGAGGTAAGAAGCGTTAGGACGACGAACTGATAAGGAATTGGGGATGGAAAATATTTATAAAGAAAAAATTAAAAAATTTTAAAAAAAAAGGTTATTTCATTTCTCCAGATCGTTTTCCAGGGACAGTGAATCGATTTTGTCCTTCCGCTCTTTATTTTTCCCATTCCTTTGAATTTTTTAGTGGCGCCATCTGTAAGTTTTTTTTGTAAACGTATTAATATTGTTCAGATATTTTAACAAGAAGCTGGATGAAATTAAAGAAATGTATCGTACACTTCGTAATTTTCGATGAAATTTTTTTCTGTGACAGACAAGCATCTTTAAAAAAACTTGAAATATATATGACACTTCTCTCACTTGCAGTTCCACTATACTAATCGAAAACTACCTATAGCACAGTTTCTGCAATGGTAAAAAGAAAGCCAAAATTTTTTTTTGAGAGCTAACAAAATTTATCAATGCTTTGGTTAGTTATTTATAGATTAAATATAACATAAAATATTGAAAGAGAAGCCTTTTCCAGCAGATTTTTCTTCGTTTCTCATAGAAAAATTAACATAATTTTTCAATCATTTTAAGACTGGAAATTCTGTAGCTTTCACATGACACTTTACAAAATATCACCGCATAAAATCCCTGAAACAAAATTTTACCCTCCAAAGATTAACTTCGTTTTAATTCTGAAAATAGCATCATATCCTAAACGATATAACTTACAGTTTCTTCAAAAAGGGTTACACATGGGATAGAGAATATTAAATGAAAATAAGAAATTTTTATGGAGTTTATTATAAACACTTAAAAGTTAGGTTTAAAATACAAAAGAAATTAAATTTTTATAAAACTACATTATAATTTTATATAATAAAAACAGGGTCAGCTTGCAAAAAATTGATATTCAAGAGCAATGGTTCTGCAGGTGGTCTTTCCTCAAATAGTCACTTTAGTAAATAAAAATATTCACCAATTTAAAAATGACAATATGTGTCCGTAGGATGAATTTACACTCCCGCGATGGCTTATTAATAATAGCCAACCTGATTTTTCATTGATATTAATGAGAAATATTTAAACATAATGATCACAAATACCTAAGCAGCAAAGGTGTCTTTTCATACCATTTTACTTAGTAACCGGTCTTTCACCATATTACAGCACTTAAAAATTAAATCAACAAAGAAAACGAATGAATTCGAAATGTGAATTGCCAATCAATATATTAAAAAGTGAGTTTGATACAGCCTATGGTGAGTAAACGAAACATTATTCTTATCACAGCTACTAAAAAAGACACGATTTTTATAACCCCCACATTTACTTGTATACCTCTTTTTATAACAGACTTCAATGTTGTTAAATTACTATAGCAAAAATATAAAAAGTAAATGGTCTTTTGATAAATTTACTTTTTTTAAGCATAAATAGTTTCTTGTTATTACTAAGGACAATTAATCGGTGGCTTAAAACTACTACAGAAATAGGGGATTCAAAAACATATTTCTTTCATAAAAGACTCCTAAACACGGGAAAAGTAAATTTTCATGATTTAAGATACTTTCTAATTTCTAGTATAACCCTCTTTTCGTGTGCAAAAGAAAGAATGAACATTAATTTTTATGAGTCTTCTTACATCAGTGTAGAACCTACAGTGGCGCACCCAGTGACGTAGCGAGCATAACTGGCGCCGGGGCACAATATCTTTTTAACTCCCCCCCCCCCCGAAAAACATATAGTAATATAATATATAGAATTAGTTATTTTAGGACCATTTGGTGCCCCTCTGCGGGAGGTGTCCGGGGCATGATAGACCACCTTGCCCCCCTCTCGCTACGCCACTGGGTCCACCCTCTGGGTGGGCCACTGAGAACCTATGTTACACATATTTAAATTTTATTATCATACATATTTCAATATGTGTAACATAGATATTTAAATATATATTTAAATTTTATTAATATGTATGAAGAATAAATTTCCTGCATTTCTTCATGTTCAAGAATCGGTTATTTAAAATTAAAATGTAAAATGTATTTGAGACAATATTATGTATACTCGCCGAACTCGTTGATCGTGAAAGTATTACCAACATTTTTCTAAAGACTAATTACTAATACAACTATAACTATCTATATTTATCATCAAACCAGCAAAAGAATAAAAAAAATTAAGGGAATGGGTATAAAAATATATTTTATAATCGCTAAAAAATGTTTTAAATCCTGTATGAGCGTTTGTTTGCTGATCCACGAGAAAGAAATTCCCATGGCTCATATGGTAATAAATTGTCATTACTTTGTCTAGTGCTGCTCTCTAGTGGTCATATCTCAAAGTATTTTTTATGTTTTAGAGCTAATATTGTGGAATGAACCATTGTGAAAGGCGGATCTCTACTTTTGGGTAATTGTTTAAAAAATTAAGGGTTTCAGTTTTTAAATATTACTTTTTTGAAAACCTAATTTACTGTAAAGAACAGATATCATGCGATATATGGAATGGAGAATATTTTTCGGGCATCGTTCGTTGATTGGTGTTACGTAAGAGCCAGAAAAAAATGGAGGGTGAGGAGAGAGTACACATCTACGTCTTTCTTATTTCTTTTCTCTCAGAGATTACTAACAAAGCATGCCACAGCACCGAAAATTTGGTGAAGATTGAGATCAAATATACCCCCTCCCCCTGCTCAGATGCATTGAAAAAAAGTAATAATCTATTAAGAAAATAGTTAATTCCTTTGTTATAAATATATATAGGGGGATACAATAGTATGTACTGAGGGAAGGTGCATATGATCACTTTTAGACAAAAGCTCCAGAAAAGTATCAAAAATAGGTATAAAAACCAAAATATAAGCAAGATAAAAAAATTATTTTAAATTTTCTTTCAATCACGTGCTCGGAATGTAGTAAGAACAATACATTAATGTATAATATTAAATGAAGGCAGAAGAAGAAATCTTGATCAGGAGCTTAAGATGATTGCAACTATTGTGAGCTTCTTCCTGATTCATAGTAATTAAATCTACAAATTTTAGTGTACAATGTGTGTAAATAATTCCACAGACTTTATCTTACAGATGGGTATTACTCAGGAACACACTTTTCAGTCTATTGTTGATGTTGATGTCAAAGAGGAAAGGAAATAACTCAAACTTTTTTTAATAATTTCTTCCAACTTACTTCTCTGTTAAGTTTGTTCCCCCCCCCCCCACACACACACAGACACACACACACACACACACACACACACACATATATATATATATATATATATATATAAGGACATCCTTATATATATATATATATATATATATATATATATATATATATATATATAAAGGAGAAATCTTTTGTTTGAAGAAAACACAAGTCACATTAGTTTGGTTTAAAAGGTACTTTCTATATTTTGAGATATATACGCAAAATTTCAATACTTAAAGGTAATAGCGATCTTGGAATGTATACGGAAGAAATCAGTATGGCTCTGCATCCCGCCACAAAGACAAATTACGCACTGATTAAATTTTAGGTCCTTCTATTTCTTGATAAATGTGACGAGATCATACTTGTCATTTATATAATGGTTATAGCAACAGGGAGAATATTCTTCTCGTTCCAGTTGAATCAACATTACTCAAAGACTCAATGTTTGATGAGACTCAAAATCACGAGCCTCAAAGTTTTTTTTTTTTTCCTTTTAATTTCCTTAAAAGTATTCGCACGAAAAATGTTTGTTCTGCTTCGGAATTTTAAGCTATTGTAGTTGTTAGCTGAAGTTATCTTGATTTGAAAGCCAATATTGTTACTAACCTGACATTGCAAGTTGTTACTAATCAGGGAAAATAATCCCTGTAGGAAACCTATAGATTACACAGATATATGTTTGCTAAATTGCTCTAACTATCCGTTAAATTATTTGTTGACTAATGTTAAATTATTTGTTGGTGTTTTCGGTGCATTCGGAGACACTGCCCTGGTGTAGAACCGATAATATGAATATAAACTGCTCCGTGTTAGCTGTTATATGAACTGGAAATACTTTTTTTTTCTTCATAAAATTAATTTTCATCTAAAGCGTGAAGTTACAAATACCATTACGGTTCGATGAATTCAAGATTTTCTTAAATGTAATTAAGTTTTATAAAGTAAAATTTTCAAAAGACGACTCGATTTGAGAATAATAAACAGTTTACTTTCTATTTAAGGAAATTCCAGCCTTTCACTTTAAAACATTCTTACAAAGATAATTTGTTATACAGATACTGGCTTAAGTTGTAAACAAATTAATCTAATGAAAGGTAACAACTGCACTTTTATCTATAGTATAATGAAACGTCAAATGTATAAATTCAGTGATATAAATTCGCCTCGCATTATTGAAAGTGAGTTTGATTAAAGAAACAAAACTGGTAATAATAAAAACATTATATATACAAAAATTAATCTAATAAAATGTATATTTATGTACGTGTATGAGTTTATCAGCGTAATTTTGTATCCTTTTGACCTTTGCATGATCCCATGCTGCAGGTTTTCATATGTACAAGAAAGCATGTCAAGCAACAAAAGAAACCGATAGTTGTTTATTTCGTATCACAATCATTTATTTCTCGTAGTTATTTTATCTGTGGAACGGAAGGAATGTTCTAGAACACGGGGTCACAATATGACCCCAGATTGAGATCCCGAAAGTTGCAATCATTTTAATCTTAAATTTCACTATGCAGGTTTTCTGAGTTGTAATTAATTTCTAAATGCAGTACTCTGCTAGCGGTTGTAACACTGAAAATAAAGTAACTTAAAAATTACTACCGTGGTTATTTAAAAAATAGTAAAAGCTGCGAGTTCATAAGCAATTTCATATTTTTCTCAATTTTTTTGCTCTTGGGAATTACTTACAAGGTGCGCCCATAAAGTAACCGGACATTTTTTTATAAATAAGAAAAATATTACTCACCTTCAAATAAATTTATCTCCTTCAAAGTAATCGCCAAAGGAGTCTATACAAATTTTCCAACGTTTCTTCCAGTCATCGAAGCACTGTTTATAGGCGTTGGAACTGACCGTTCGCAAAATACGCGTAACATTTGATTTAATATCCGAGACGTTTTCAAATCTCTGTCCTTTCATGGATTTTGCATTTTTTTTATTTCAAAGGATTTATTCACCACGAATTTGTTCCTGAAAATCAAACAATTAATCAATGTTTTTACAAGGAGGTGCTTTTTCGATTAAGAAACGGGATAAGGCGAGTTAGGAACCGTTTGATTCTGGGCAATGGTTTCTTTTACACGGTAATGCTAGGCCCCCATGCAGCAATTTCTGTACAACAATATCTTGCTAAGCATTCAATTACAGTGATAAATCACCCACCATATTCTCCCGACTTATCGTCAGCTGATTTTTTCCTTTTTCCAAAGCTTAAGATGGCCATGAAAGGACAGAGATTTGAAAACGTCTCGGATATTAAATCAAATGTTACGCGTATTTTGCGAACGGTTAGTTCCAACTCCTATAAACAGTGTTTCAATGTTTTGAAGAAACGTTGGGAAAATTGTATAGACTCCTTTGGCGATTACTTTGAAAGAGATAAATTTATTTGAAGGTGAGTAATATTTTTCTTATTTATAAAAAATTGTTCAGTTACTTTATGGGCGCACCTTGTATATATAAGGTAAAAATTTTATTCTAAAAATCTAATATTAGAGTGTTTTTTTTACCCTATTAAAGTATTTTTATGTTAAGGCTGTTGTGTACTTATCCTATTGGATTCGCTCACCTCAACCTATGGAGAAAACGTGTCTACTACTGACAGTTACATAAATGCTGATAATCCAATAAAAATGGTACTTTCAGATAGCTTGAACATTTCTGCACCTTGCAAACGGATTCATTTTATAAATTTCGTAAACCAAAGGAATTTACGAGCGTTTAAAGCACATTATACCATATTTTTCCCCAAATAATTTAAATTTAAAAATATTATTAAATATTAATTTAAATTTAAAAAATTATTATATATTAATATATTTTAAATTTAAAAATATTATTTATAAAAATATTATAAATTTATTAAAAAACGAAAAATGCCCCAAGGTGTAAAATTTCTTTCTCTATTACGGAGTATAATTTTTTTTTTTCAATCTTTCCATCCAAGTCGACAATCCGTGGACACATTTTCTCTATAGGTTAACACTGAGGTGAGCGAATCCAACAGGGTTTTAGTACAAAGCACCCTTAATGTTGCAGAAGCTACCAGGATCGGCTATTTGAAAATGGGAATCGAGGGTGACGGGACTATCGCGACTGTAATAAAATTGGGTAACATTGTTCTAGAACAACGTTTCTCAACCTTTTTCTAACCTTGTACCCCTTAGTAAAATTTTTTCATCGATTGTAGCCCGGGAATGTACTCTGACATAGAGATCATGCAAATAAGAGTGTGTTTAAATCATTTTAATTCTGATCACACTAGCCGAATACCCGTGTTTCTATACGGAGTACATTCAAATTAAATACAATGGTCAATGTGTGCAATTAATGCCAAAAAATATATATACAGTGATTTCCGCTTATAAGAATCACGTTTGTTATTACTGTTTTTGATTCTTATAAGCGGTTGATTCTTATAACTGAAATTTAGGTTTTTGGACAGGAACACACACACCTATATATACATATATTAGATAATTTACCATAAAATACTCTTTAACTTACATTAACTATCTTTTATTAAAATTGTTTTTTATAGTTTTAAAAATAAAACTTAATTTTTAGACCTATAAGTAGATACACATGATTATAGTAAGAGAAGAAAAAATACAATATTTGTTACAAGTTACAACATACCTGCTTAACATTTTTATCATTTCAACTACAGGAAGGGAGCAAGAAAAAGTTTTCTACGGTAGTTTGACGTAATGAAGTTTTCAGAAGGCTGTTTATACCTCTTTCAATACTTATAGTCTCAGACGAAGATTTACTCGGACGGGTAAAGTTGCCCCCGGGTCAAGCTAATAGGACAGTGTTGTGGTAAAGCATTTAAGGGGAAACTATTATGTTATGTCTAATAAAGAAAGGGGTGAATTTTACGACTATATTCCATCCCATCTTATCAATCTTTCTTTAAAAAAAAGAAAGAACTTCGTGCCTTTTGAGGGTTTAAGTAGCTTTTTTGGAAAAATGAAAGGAAAGCGAAGAGTGTAAACTGATTCTTAAAACCGGTGGATTGATTCTTTAAAGCGAAAATTTTAACATGGAAATAATTCATTTGTTTTTGTTTTCGCGATATTGATTCTAATAAACGGTTGATTCTTATAACCAGTGATCACTATAAGCGGTGGTTACTGTATATAAAAATCTCAACGGATATTTTTATAGACAAATTAATGTAGAAGAAAATATTAAAATTAAACACAACGGTCAATGTATGCAATTAATTTGTATGTTTAATATCCATAAAACATACTAATTTAAATTAAATTCTTAAACATCTTCCATCTCAATGAGTCTAGTGGTTAAATTTTATCTTTTACAATATTTTAATATTTTTTTGTCAATTTATTTCGTTGTTATGCACGTGACACAAAATTAATTTAAAATATCACAAAAAGAAAAGAAACCATGTGATCAGCATTTAAATTCTAAATATTAATTTTTTTAAGTTCACCAAAAATCAGAAAATGGAAGTAAAGATTCGAAAAACATTTCATTTTAAAGGAATTTTTATGATAGTTCTCGTGATATAAATTTTATAATCCTCAGATTATTATTTTAAATGCAAACTTTAAAAAATTTACAAAAACAGCTTAAAAATTTAATTTAAAAAATCTAAGAAGAATTTTTCGAAAATCTTTCTTAGTGCACCTCTACACTATAAGAAGAATCGCCATGCAAAATTCCAGCCCTTTAAGTCCAGTGGTTTGGTCTGTGCGTTATTTGTCAGTCAGTCAGTTACGGAACTTTTATGTGTGTGTGTGTGTGTGTATATATATATATATATATATATATATATATATATATATAAGCGAAAAAATAACTGAAAGAACGTCATAGGAAATTGAAAAAAAAAATTGGAAAAAGGAATTTTGAAATTGGCGAATGAATTCATTTATCAGGCAGTTTTGAGGAGAGGAGAGGAAGAAAAATCAACTCAAAAATTCTACATCGATATTCAGAATTTTGTCTTTTTCGGTTATAAGACATTCCCTCGGTTGAACGAATTCCTCGGATGGAGTTTTGCGATAATTCAAGAAAAAAAATATGGATTTACATTAAATGATTTGGATATATATTAATTACAAGATGCTGGTTTTACCGCCATTACTAAAAATTTTCCTCGTGCCCCTGAACAGTCCAGCACGTACTCCAAGGGGTAAGCGTACCACAGGTTGAAAACCGCAGTTCTAGAATGATTAAGAGAAAACAATGGACCAAAATCCAGCTCTCTGATTGGCCAAAGTCGTCTGCTTTAGGACCCCACCGGTAAATATCGTACTTGCGGAACCATCACAATCGGAGTTTCTGGGGTTTAAATATCTAGTAAGAGAACGCAAGAAACGAAGTTACGTCTTACAGATTAGGGTTATGCGTATAAATTCATTTATGGAATTTCAGAAACTTAATTGGTGATATTTAACACATTAGACAGAAATATATAAATATAAATGAATTATTAGCCACTAGGCCAAACACGCATAACCTTAAAAATGCATAAGAAACGAAATGAAACTGTTGGAAAATGAATTACACGAAGGAAACTGAAATAAGCAGTTAAGACTGTTGTGTACTAACCCTACGCTCACCTCAATGTATTCTTAATGGATTCGCTCTCCTCAGAGTTAACCTATGGAGAAAACGTGTCTACTATTTACAGCTGCATAATTGCTGATAATCCAATAAAAATGGTATCTTGAGATGGCCTGAACTTTTCTGCACTTTGCAATAGGATTCATTTTATAAAATTTGTCCACCAAAGGAATTTAGGAGCGTTTAAAGCACACTATACCAGATTTTTTCCCCTGAATAATTTAAACTTAAAAATATTATTTGCATTTAAAAAAATAAAAAATGCCCCAGGGTGTAAAATTTCTTTCTCTATTACGGGGTACAATTTTTTTAAAAAAATCTTTAAATCCAAGTCGGCAATCCTTGGACACACTTTTTCCATAGGTTAACATTGAGGTGAACAAATCCAATAGAGTTAGTACACAGCAGCTTTAAAGGCGGTTCCCGGAACCTCAAACTTGATGAGTTGTAGAGATCCATGAGTTTTCCCTGTTGTGCATAGTCCTAAATTGTAAAAATTTGTAATTCTGCCTGTACAGATAACTAACAAAAAATTGTTTTTCTTGTTCTTGTTTATAAAAATGTGAAAAATTTCACGAAAAGAATTTATGATTAACCTCCGCCCGCTTACACACGCACATAACATATCAGGGAGTGCTAGAACCCAGTAAAACAAAAACTTTCGTAACATAAAAATGGTTATACAACAATTGCAAAATTTTTATTAGATGAAAAAAAAATAGTTAAAATAAAATTGGTGTTTGTAATAAAGGGATTCGTGACCTGTAAATGTCTGTAAAAGTCAAGGTTCAGCAGGAAATTTCCTTCTGTGGAGGCTATTACATATTCATAAAAAAATGGCTTTTCTGATAATCTTAAGACTGGTTATCCTTTAGATTGGTGGATTAGTATTTATTTATTCATTCATTTAACAAAAGATTCAGTACAGATAAAACGAGAAAAGAAGATTTAAAAAAATTTTAATTAAAAATTTGCAAGTTTTTTCCTAAAATATTACTTTTATGTAAATAATTTATGTTTCCCTGCCAATTGATGTTGGAACATTGCTGTAAGTGCGTCGAGATAGATCAGGGTCGGCTTCAGCTTAGTGGAGAAATGCATACCCTAGGTATTAAGTAATTTCCATTTTTTTGGTAGGAAAATTTCTCAATGCCAAAATTCTTGGTTTAAAAAGCTCAATTTATCAAAAGTGAAGGAGGAAGTTTGCGGAACAATTGTAAATGTGCAATCGGACTTCAAGAGTTTATCATACAGTGGTACAAGCTAAAAAAGCAGCGACTGTCAGAAAAGAAACCGGGTGCTCATTTCTCAGTCTCTATCTAAACTTTTTATTATTATTATTTTGAAAGCTTCACAGTAAAAGACATACTAGTGACATACATATAACAAAACAAACATAGCCATGATTTCCTGCCGACGAATTTTATCAAATTGGCAAAGGCTTCATTTCAAAAAAGTATTTCTACAATTCCGAGTTTGAGGTGTTGAGAAACACTTCCTCTAATTTAAACCTACTGTCACTGAATTCAATCAACTTCTTTCGTTCTTACTTGAATCGTAGTTGATCAAAAATGAAACAGGAGTATGTTGACGCAGATTCTTGCTAATGTATGAGTAAGACGGTTGGGTACGAATTTCGAGTTTGATTTCATAACTTTGAAACACTCTCTAAGTTCGCGTTTCGTGGATTCACGCAGTTTATAAAATGAGTTAATTTTTTTTTCTCTTGCACGATATATCTTTTTTAAGGTTGAACTTGTCTTAGTTAAGCAATAGTCGTGTCATAGTTAATCAATAATTTTTCAGCATCAATTATGTCTCGAAATTGTGCTTTTAGAGGTCCAATAAATGTCAGAGTTCACTTGGGATAATTTCTTTCCTTGACATCATAATTTGTTAAAAACTGGATTGCAAATGTATTCAATTGCGAAAAAATACGCATGAATTTCTTTTTAAAAAACAAAAAATCACTGACCAGGATAAATTAACTGAACTATTTCAGAGGACATCTCAAAAAAGGCTTTCAAATAAGCAAATATACTTGATATTCCTGTTTATTGGTGAGAAATTTTTTAACGTTGCTAATATCTGAATAACATTTTTGCATCGTACAAAGGTCAAAGTTAAATTGTGGATGCTTTTTGCTTAGAAATTAAACTTTCTGTTGTTAGAGCTTTGGATATGGATTTTCAAAGAATAAAGGAAATTAAGTTCACACATTGAAACATTTTATGTTTTATGTAACACCGACAAATTCCCATTTTCTTCGATATGTCAAGTGAGGAATATCGTTTAAAATTTCTCATATTATTTACCCTATTTAAAGACGAAAAGATTATAATGTAAACCTATGATGACAGATATTTTTATATGTACGCGTGAATTCATAGAGTATTTGAAAGTGGTATGCTGAATCAGTACTGATGAATTTAGAAATGACAAACTATAAATGAAAAGTAAGCAAAGTTATTCAGAAAAAGTCTACAATTATATCAAAAATATTTATAAAAATATAATCGGCTACAGACTCAGTTTTACTGGGAAAAAATTAAAAAACCAAGACTGTAACCAAGTCTGGGTTACGAGTTCTAAAACTTCCTAACATTTGTTTAGCCTCCTTTTTTTCCCCCTTAAACAGTTTAAAATAAAAAATACAGAAATCAAATAAATGAAGCTTTTTTATGAAATTATCATAAATTCATTTTCTTACAAAATAGTTCTTGACAGCAAACGAGAGTTAATCTTCCTACATTTCCTCTTAAGTGATTCACGACGATTGTTAGTTGAAAATTATAATTTTTCTAATTCTCAGACTTTCTTTTTTTATAAATGATTATGGAATTGGAAAAACCCCAAACGAGTTCTTGATTTATTTCCACATAAATAAAATCAACACGTTTATCAAAATTATATCTGTCAATTATCCCATTTACCTTTCATGGGTCAAGGTCAATAACCTTCATAAGGTAGTATTCACTATCGCACCATCTCCGATGTCTTTAAGATAAAAGTTTCCTGTAGTATCGTTGTCCGGGGAAAAAAAAAGAATTCGAAAGCTTTTGCGATATTCCCAACAGACCTTCCGTTCGAAAATCGCCGTTTTTTTCTGCTTTGCCTTATATTTAGAATTAGCGAAATTTTGGTTTATGGTGTATGCGCCTTCAAATCTAATATTTTAATTAGCTAGAGACAGGGCAGAAATCAAGATAAAAAGAACTTTTTATATACCACACTGTTGAATTATATAAATTTGACTATTTTTCTCTCCTTTTCTCTCTTAATTGCACAAACCTTCAGTTAATTATTTTTTTTCACTTTCTTTTATTTAATTTTAATCACTTTTTAGTCGTTTCCACTATCCACAGACTTTATAAACTGCTAACTTTTATAATTTTTTAAAATTTTTCGCACAATATTTTTGTAAACAAACTAAATTCCCATGTATTCTGTTTTCAAAATCGTCAAACGCCGTTACGCAAAAGTGCAAGCATTGAATTCGATCGAAGCGCCACCTTGCGGATTTTTCTGCTTAAAGATGGCTAAAAGTATTAAAAGAATGCATTGCCATCGTGTTCTGAGGTATTCTAAAAGTTTCAAATTTCTAGCTAGTCGGGAAGTTAGTTAAAAATCGATTGCAAGATTTGTACTGGACAAACACACGAACAAGAAAGCGAGTTGATAAAAACGTGGTAAAATTACGGAGTCGCACAAATTCAGTTTAAGATCCGTTTCATTCATCCAAAGAACTTTAAAAAAAAGGAGTAATATCAGCTTAAAAAGTTTGTTTGTTGGTGCGGAATGTTTCTCAGAAGTGCGTTACATAACAAGAGTCGGATACCGAGAGAGGGTAGAGGAAAAAGCTTATGCAATTTCCTCTGAAATTCAAAGAGAACTGATTTAATGGTATTGGATATATTTATTCATTCTCTCTCCCAAGAGTTCCTTGATCCATCGATATATCGAGAGCAAATTCATACTTCTTAATGGCTGAACACACACAAAAAGGGAGAGTTTTGAAATTTTCGCATGCCCGGGAATCTCATACACAGCACCAAACGTTCATAACACGCCACGAAGTATGTATGAATTCGAACAGTTAAATAGTACTACTCGAATGCAACAACGATTTAGCAAATAATTTATACGTCGCAATTACTGAGTCATGGTGTTAATAATAGATGATTTCATGAATAAGACTGAATAATTTAGTACGGGTAGAAAATTTTCTTACATTCACATATGCGTATCTATATCTTATATATAAAGCAGAAACGGGAAATGGTCGTGTGTGTATGTGTGTGTGAGTCATAAAAACTCAATCTTGAGCCCTACCTTGATAAAATTTACACGGTTTAATGTGCTTGGAAAATCAGGATGGTGTGACTATTTTCATCCCGCTACGACGTTCCATTCTCGAATAATGTTAGAACAAGTTTGCGCGGTATCAACGGATACTTTTGTTCAAAGCCATTGTAACATTTCATTGTTGCCAATTAAATTATAACATTTGCGTAAAAATAAACAGACATGAATTAAAAACGTAATTCATATATTGGCGTTTATATGAATTAATTGATTAAAAAATGATTTAATGATTTATTCATATATTGGCCTTTCAGTTATAGTATAAATCTTTCCACGAGATGCTTTATGTAACTGAAGTGACATTGAAACATGGCAGACGATTTAGTTTTGAGAAAGAATTCCGAGCAAGAAATATGTGTATATACTTTTTCTATAATAATTATCAGATTTGCTGTGTTTTAATATTGAATGTCTCAATCCATTCAAACATTATAGATTCTTTTTGTATAATAATAAATCCATTCAAACATTATTGACTTAATAAATTAATGCTTTAAAATGCCCAAAAAGAAGAGAGCAACTTTTAATTCTGCAGAAGTAACGGAAAAATGTCAAAGATTATAATAACAACAAATTAGTTAATAAATGAATTTTTTATTACTGAAAAAGTGAAATTTGTTTAAAAGTTGTTATAATTTTAGACCATCAAAACATGTGGCTATTCATGGAAAAAAATAACAGAAACTAAATCCCAAGCGAAGCCGGGTAATAAATCTAGTCTATGTATATAAAACAGTTCCGTAACTGACTGACTGACATGTAACGCACAGGCCAAACCGCTGGACCTAAAGGGCTGAAATTTTTGAAAGGCGATTCTTCTTATAGTGTAGGGGTGCACTAAGAAAGATTTTTGAAAAATTATTCTTAGATTTTTTAAAATTAAATTTTTAAGCTGTTTTTGTAACATTCTTTTAAGTTTGCATTTAAAATAATAATTTGAGGGTTGTAAAATTAATATTTCGAGAAAGATCATAAAAATTCCTTTAAAATGAAATCTTTTTCGAAGCTTTACCTCTATTTTCTGATTTTTGGTGAATTTTTAAAGATTAATTTTTAGAACTTAATTTGTTAAATGCTGATCACGTAGTTTCTTTTCTTTTTGTGATACTTTAAACTCATTTTGCGTCACGTGCATAACAACGGAATAAATTGACAAAAAAAAAAAATTTCTTACTAATGTGGCAGACGATTGGACATTATCCAAAAAAATATTAAATTACAGTAAAAGAAATGTTCCTCAAACTGTATTATATTAACTGTACTATATTCTTTAGTATGTTCTATTAGATTTAATTTGAATATTTTCTTCTACATTATTTGGTCTATAAAAATATCTGTTACGATTTTATATATATATATATATATATATATATATATATATATATATATATATATATATATATATATATATATATATATATATATATATATACAGTTGGACCTCCATATATCGAAGTCGACGGTTCCCGAAAAAAATTCGATATATAGAAATTTTGATATATAGAAACGGTTATGCCTAAATTTTTGGTGATACATTATTGTATTGCAAGAAAAAGTGCATTTTCTTCTAATATACGAAATCACTTTCATATCAACAAATTTAAATATGAATCACATTACTACAAATTGCGTACATTCATAAATGAAAATTATTATTGATTAAAAAATATCAATAAATTATACTAGATTTAATTATCAAACAAAATTTACATACCTTTAAATACAAACGCAATTGATTTACATTTTTGTAAAAAACTTTCGAATGTCTTGTTGCACAATAAATTTAGAAGAAAATTCATCATAAAAGTGTTCGCACTTATTAAGTCCACTAAATACAGCCTCCGGGACATTTTCCGCAAATTGAAGACCACGACGGATTACATCAAATACTGCGCGCATTTCTCTCTTCTAGAGTCTCTTCCTCTTCTTGGATGTCAGTTTGTTCTTCCTGAAGTGAGTTTACGATGTCGTCATCTGTGGGGTAATCGGAAACAATGATGCTTTCATCAACGTTTAAAAAATCTCTAAGGGAAGTTTCATCTTTGATAAGGCATCGCTTTTGTAATTGTTCCCAACATTATTCGATTTGTGGTACTACATTTTCTTCTTCGATTAGAGGTGAATCAATAAAAGCAGCTTTTTCAAAGCAATTTTTATAGTGACTTCTGACACATCGTTTTCCCACACCTTACAAACTTGTTGCCTTGTTTCTATGCCCTGAACTTCTTTACGGGAGAAGAAAATCTCGTGCCACATTTAGAATCTTTTTGAAAAAAAATTCGATATATATAAATTTATTTCGATATATAGAGATAGTTTCTCTACCTAATGAAAACGGGGATTCACCAACTGTTCGATATATAGAGACTTTCGATATATGGAAGTTCGATATATGGAGGTCCGACTGTATATATTTATAAAAGAAAGTGTTGAAAGTGATATAAATATATATATATATATATATATATATATATATTTGCATTAATTGCCTACATTGACCTTGTATTTAATTTTAATGTACTCCGTAGCGAAGCACGGGTATTCAGCTAGTATATATACATATATATACAGTAAAATAGCAAACTATTTTCTGACATGAAATATAAAGATTAACAACATTTCATAGTTGCTCATAATTGCTTTTTCCATATTTAAATTTGAAAGTTTAACAAGAACGCAATGCATTAACATAATAATTAGAATTAATTTATAACAACTTTTTAATTCAAAGGTGACTCCTAACGAGTTCTGATGAAATCTGCCTCTTGTCAAGGTCATCGACCATCTACACTACACTTTCCATTATCGTCGTTTGGACTCATTAACGTTGAGGAACTGTTGCATATATGGTTATTAAGCGCTGGCCTTATCTTTATAGATTCCCAGCAACTGAAAATAATTTAATGTTCACTTCCATTAAGAAACCCGCAGGGTTATCAAAGATTCAAGTACCCAGCACGAATAAATGAATATTTTTTATAAAGTGATTTATTCTGTCAAGTAAACAAAAAAAGAAAAGAAAAGGATAAACTGTAACTCTCGAAAGTTGTAGTTTCCAAACATTGCATCACAGGAAAATTTTCTCTCAAAAATGTTTCCTACAAGATAAGTTTAAAATTATAGTTATTTTTTTTAGTGTCAAATAGGGAGAGGGGGGGAGAGCGCTTGCTTTTCCTTTACAGTACTCACTATTTTTCTGAAGTACACAAAAATTATACTCTATGATATTGTGGTGTTTGAAAGAAACTATTGTAGATGCTTAAATCAATTCGATGTGTCACTCCTTTTATGAGTAGTACCAATGTTACCTCAGATTTTACCAAATTTGGGAAGCCCTTTGATGATTTTTAATATTTTCCCCTTTGCCAGAAGTAGGCAACATATTGAAAAACGCTGTGTAAAGTCAGTTATAAGATAACGATTTTTCGTAACTCTAAAATAGATGCTGCCATTGTTTTAGATTATTAATCGTATAAATCATTGCAAACTTAAAAATTTTTAAGCATACATTTTTTTGACAGCATCAAGAGATTATGAAAAAAAATTCTGTAAATAAAATTCGCAAAGACCAAAGCTTCAGTTAATTGGCTTTGTGCAGAAAAAAAATTCCAAATAAGCTTATATTTGCCAAGAGCTAACAATTTTCAAAGAAAAAAAACCTGAACTGTTGCGTAATCGAGGCACGTTTCGCTGATCCACACAATGAAGTGGCTAGCAATGAAGCAATAAGTGTAAATAAAAAGTTTTATTTCAGTTTACTTTAATTTTGCACTACTCAGATGTCTTGCTTCATATCCTGCAATTTAATTTTACTACAATCTACGAAGCCCATGTAAATGCTGCTTTCGCATGATCTCTCTAGAGGTCTTGCTTGATATCCTGCAATTCAGTTTTAATATAGTTTACTAAGCCTATATAAATTACTGCTTTTCTGATAATTTTTTTTATAATTAAAATATTTTTTTTCTCAACAAAATTAGTTCCCTGATAACATACATTAAACAATAACAGTAATCACGGTTGTAACAAACCTCTGTGCAAGGATTTAATAAGAGAAGAGAGAATGAGATACCCGGTAAATAACTTTTTCCTCGGCACCTGCGTCAGCTCTCGACTGCCTTTGCCCGTTTGAGAATAAAATGGGAAGTAAAACTAAAAATAATTAAAAGGAATTTACACTTTTAATGGTTTCCTTTCCCTGATCTCTAAATCGCCCTTTACACGTACGCTCTTTCGCGAGTGCTTGGAGCGTACGGGAATGCGCGCGGGAAAGCATGCAGTACACTCCAAAGCAGCTTTCCCTTCCTCTCCGACACCTTCCCACGTGCACTCAATCACGCGGTATTGTGATTTCACGCGGGAAAGAGCGTACGTGTAAAGGGCGCTAATAAGTGTGTCATTGTATTACATGAAATAAGAGCGCGAGATTCGCTAACATCTCTCGTGCATTTCATGATGCAATGATCTATCTCCATTCCATCGCGGTCATTCCATTTATCACATGGCCATCCCACTAGATTTATTTCCTTTTAAAAATAAATACGGAAACCAGCATGTCTGGACCCCTATACCCGAGGACGCGTTGCTCAAGAGATGATCCTGCAACACGTCTCCTCTCGGGAATGATTCACCCAACGAGCGCCCCTGCTATCGATGAAACTTCCTTCTAACGAGCCATCTGTGATTTTTTTTGTAGGAAGCTCGTAAATATCTCTCGGGGCTAAGACGGAACGGAACGCGTAGTCGTTAGCGGAGCAGATGACAGCATGCGGGATATGAGTGCTGGCATCAGTCGAGACTGGGGTAATACCTCCCCCGCAAGTGAATGTCTGCAGCCCTCGTTTGTTTCAGGAAATGGGGGAATGGAGCGGGAGACTGGCACCCGTGTAGCCAACTTGGCCGTTTGTGAATATATTCTCGGATTGCTTTCAAATACAGCCATTGGAAGCTGCCAGTGCTGGTTAATAAGGGTCTGTCGATCATAGGCATAGGCGTACCATGCTTCTAACTTCTTTTTTTTTAATGGCGGGGGGGGGGGGGGGGGAAGCACGAATTGAATTCAGTTAAGGCCTTCCTCAGAGCATTGGCTGTCGGACGGCCCTTAAAATATGAAATCTTATGATTTTTTAAAATTGAATAACAATAGAATTGATGTCTGAGTAGTATTCAAAAGTTAAAGAATGAGAAAAATAAATATAATATAAATAAAATGAGAAAAAAAATATAGCATCAAATTTTCGTTATGGATCATATCATCGTTAAAACTATGTTAAGGCTAAAGACGTAATCGGAATCTTCAGTTTCACCTTTTTTAAAAGCAGGAAAAAACCAACTTTCTCAAAAGTTTTCTACAATTTTTCAGATTTTAACTGAACTTCTATTAACGTTTTAATTTATGTTAAGTTAAGTTGGGGGGGGGCACGTGACCCCCACCCCCGACGCTACGCCTATGCTGTCGATACTCCTATACCTCAAATTAACAAAGTTTAAAAACAAAAAAAAGGAAGCTTTTATTATATTGAAGAATGGTCTGAGGGAAAATATTTCGAAACGTGGGTGTTGTTTATTCAGAAATTCACGCAATCCGTCTTCCTTTCAGAATAAAAGATAACGAAGAAGAATGTTAGCCACAAGACGTAATTCCTCATTTCTGTCCTGATGAACAAATACGCTTGTAAAACAGGAACACGCAGTTTCTTTTAATCCCCGATAAAACAAAAAAATACATTCATTGGTTGATAAAGTTGTAATTTTCTATTAAAGTTTAGATTTTTCTGTTTAGAGTTTTCTCACAAATTCCATGTAAGAAATTAATCTTATTCCATATATTTGCCCAAAATTTTAATTTACGATTCACAAACTACAATATCCGTCGGCTCGTTAGCTTTGATATTTTCGGGGTCCCTAAGATAAGAATTTTAATCACTCTCTGGGTGAGTAATTCAAATACCCACTTTTATTGTTCGTTAAGCAATAGCAGAAACCACGGATTATGTGGGTTATAACAATTCCTAAGTAGCCCCGATGAGATAGGGGGAATGGGAGTAAGAATCCAGAGGCCCGGGAGCTTTAGGTGCCCTATCTTAACATTTTCAGTACAAGGGCCGTTGTGCTGAAGGACCAAGCCTGAGATATAGGGGACAGGTAAGATGCTTTTCCCCGGGTTTTGCATGGGTTCATGATATTCCCTGCTTCTTGAACGTAAAAAAAAGTATTCTTCACATACAAAAGGATACTGATAAAATGAATTATCTATTTAACAATCGATAATAAAACTATGACTTTGCTTTCTTTGAATTCAATACAGCAGAAACAACCATATTTTAAAGGTAGAGCCGTAATAGTAAAATTACGGTATTTCAGGTGCGAGTAGAAATACAACGTTCGGATTTTAGTTTCACTAAAATCCGAACGGGTTACCGAGTTATAGCTATTTTGAAACATGTCTCATAAATAACTTATCTGTTGTGGACGAAAGTTAGCGGGTCCCTGTTTAATTTCGTAGCAGCAATCTATGGTTGAAAGGGATATATTTTGTTATAGGTTAATCTATTAATTTCAGGGAAATCATATTAACTCGATAATAAGGCACTGGGCTTAGAAAATAGAAAGGATAGTGGCAGAGAAATTTAGATGACAAAGCAATCAAAAATATTGCTATGAAAAAAATTCCTTTGACAAATGCGGAAAATTATTTCTCATATTAGTGAGGAATTATTATTTATGATTTTTTAATTAAGAATAGCACAAATGGATTGAAATACATAATTAAACTATCTAAAATTAAACTAAGAGGTCAGTGCAATATTAGTTTGAATTCTTCAAAACCTGTAAATCGAGAATAAGGGCCTGTTCACATAGGAATCCGTTGCGTTGCGTTGCGTTAAGGAAAAGATGACGTTGAGACGAAAATAAACCAATCATAGGCGTTAAAAATTTCATTGCTAATCGTTTGGAGACATATGATTGGTTTATTTTCGTCTCAACGTCATCTTTTCCTTAACGCAACGCAACAGATTCCTATGTGAACAGGCCCTAACTCCTCGGGTGACAGCAGGTCTAGTATACTAAAACTAAGTACAGTCGAACCCCGTTATAACGAACTTTAAGGGATGAAAGGTTTTGTTCGTTTTATCCGGTGGATCGCTATATGAGATGACTACAGATCCCATTTAGGCCTTTCTTGTTAATTTTTTTACACAAGTTCAACGTTGTATGTAGAAGCGGAATAGTATAATTCCCCACGGTGTGTGGCCAAGAACGAATCTATTGTTGCCTCTGCAGCCTTTACAATAGATTCGTTCTTGGCCCCACACACCATGGGAAATCATACCATTCCGCTTCTACATTGTAGAAACAAACACGACAGTTTTGATTGCATCCTCAAGAGGTGGTTACTCTATCCTTATCATACCTCTAATAAAATTTGAAATGGATTTATTAAAGATTTATTTACGAACTAAAGATTTAAAAACCGGAGAAATAAATTCTGACCGAAATATGTTCAGTTGCATCAAGACAAATGAGTTAGAGACAAATTATAAAAGCAAAGCAACGTAGTAAGTAATGAGAGTCTGCAAGTTAATCAATATCGCAATCATGAATATTGTCAAAACTGGCTATCTTTATTTAACGGATCTGATAATTTCTGCCATAAAATATGCTGTTATAAACGTGAAATTATCTTAACACCTTTAAATCTGCAAATGCTATAAAGGAATCAACTGAATTGGATTTTTATTTCTTTTTCTCTAGGTGGGGAATCTTCCTTGATTACAGCTGCCGCCTCAGTTATTGGAATCGGCACGGATCTCGGAGGAAGCATTCGTATTCCTGCCCTCTTCAGTGGCATATTTGGTCACAAACCTTCCAGAGGTAAATCAACTACATTTTTCCGCAGGATCTGAAGTGCAACTTCAGAACCTGCGGAAACTATAGGAACTTGTTCCCGGATTTCTCAGAAGGTTTTTAAAAGATTGAAATTCAAACCTTTTAAATGTTTTAGTCGTATATAATGTAAATCGATTTCAGCGTCACTTCAGTTGTAGATTTCTGTTTCGAGTTCTTGAATAGCCGTTCTGGATAGCATAAATATCTAGACACAAGGTTTTCGCTATATGGTTTCAAAATGAAAATTTCAATCTACTGACGCTGATTTGTTCAGCTAAACTTAACCTTCGACGCCCCATAAAATGATTGTACAAACAATTTTAAAATAATATTCTTTGAACGGATTTAAAAAAAACAGAAAAACATTGCTGAACCAATTTAGGAAGTGGTTACACTCCAATCTCGAGGCAACGTGGTGGGGCAAAAATAATGAAACGTTGCGAGTCTATTCGCCTACCAAATGAGTTAAGTATAAAACCTGGATTTCGAAATATTCTACAGCAACTTTCGGCATTAACAACTCAAAAGATTATAACCATTCTAAAGTGAAATATCAACATGTGTAAATATCATGCTTGATATTTCTCGTATGATACATCACATCTTCCAATACCTCAAATCTTCCAATCACATATCTTACCCAACTGCCGATCTATGATGTAGAACAGTTAAATCGCCTTTAATTTAACTTCACACTGACACTTGCGTCCGAAAATAACAGTAATTGAAAGTCGTATACGAAGCAAAACACTGGGTTAACAGAAATAGTCTTTAGGGCCTGCACATCAGCTAGCCATTATGAATGTCAATGTTAAAATGAAATCCATAACATTGTTTTTAGCCAAAGCTGATTTTTTGAATATGAATAAGAAAACTGAAATTTGATAAGCAAGTTTTATTAGTATCAGATCAGATCAATGATACTAATAAAATCATGATGATAATTAACCGTTAGTTAATAGAATTGATTAAGTTGTTGCAAACACCATTTTCATAAACCATTCCAATATCGCCTTGCAGCTCAATTAAGAGTTATACTATATTTCCTTTTGACCAATTCAGTAAGGAAACAAAATAACATGCAGTGTTTCAAAAATTAAAATCTTTTATCATAATATGATTTTAGTTTATTATCCTTGAATAATGTCTTAAAAGTGTCATTTCAGAAAGAAAAATAACAAAATGAATGAGCGGTATGTATCAGCTTTTATTATCTCAGTCGCAGTCCCAGGCCAATATAATGGTTCTTCGAATGTCTAAAGTTACTTCTATGATTCATTACCCGAAGGTTACCAGCGAAGTTTCCAGTTGGAAGCTTCAGTCAGAAATGCCGGCTATTTTGATTAAGGGATCTAGTCTAGTATTCTCGACAACATTCACTTGCGATATTGACATAGAACTGATGCAAATAGAACGTAGAAGAACACCCAAATGTCCTAGGGTGCCATTCGTGTTATTATAACAAGTGACTAGTCGACAGCTACAAGGCACTTTTGAGTGTGTTTCTTCCCTCGCCAGGATGTACAGGAAATGGCAGTATAATCGAAGGGGGAAATCCGATATTCGATGATAAACAAATGAAATTCGGTGGGAAAAATTAATATTGTTTATACTACTCATGATATTGTAGAGATTTATGTCCCTTATTTTCACTAATAGAAAATAATAGTTTTATAATAAGGTAAAATCGATGTTTTAGACACATCAGAAATCAAATGTTTTTCACATTTGAGCAATATATATATATATATATATATATATATATATATATATATATATATATATATATATATATATATATATATATATATATATATATATATAGATATATATAGATACATAGATAGATACACACACACACACACACACACACACATATATATATATATATATATATATATATATATATATATATATATATATATATATATATATATATATACACACATATATATACATATATATATATACATATATATATATATATATATATATATATATATATATATATATATACACATATATATACATAAACACACACATATATATTGCTACGTCTTGGCCCTTTTCGGGGAAAAAGGGGCCACCCAACCAAAGCCTATCCCTTTACGAATTCTTCCCGTTTCCAAGAAACGATCGTGGGTCGCTCCTGCGTCCCCCCCCCCTTCGGCCAAAAAGAAAAGAAGGAGAGAGTTTCTGGGAAGCAAGGAGAGAGGTAGCTGTACATTGAGCCTCGAATTTGTCCGTCGAATACGGTGCGGGAATGCGCCGTTGCGGACCGAAGGCCTGAAAATTCCTCTCTCGGCTCCCGATTTTACAAGTGGAGAGATACATCTCTGTTAATGTAAACGATATTTTGGTTCCTATAGAACCTCTCATATGCAGAGGAGCCTAGACTCTCTGTTTTGTACATAGTGTACATTTTTTTATTTAATACAAGCTCTGTGTAATATAATTAATAGTCTCTCGTGTGTCTTCTTTTTCCACCGAGGACGTTACAATATATATACACATATATATATACATACACACACACATATATATATACACACATATATATATACATACACACATACATATATATATATACACATATATATATACATACACACACACACATATATACACACACACACATATATATATATATATATATATATATATATATATATATTGATTGACAACCGCTTTAATGATGTGTTCTTGTAAATGACAATGCAGAATATCAAATAAGTTCATAAAACTTATATCATGGACATATTTATTTAACAGACTATAATTGTTTAACATATAATCTAATAAAATTAAATAATACAATGTGTAATATGAGTGTAATATACAGCAATAAAGTGTGATATAACTTTGAATGTAATCGAACTCTTATCAAATGCGGTTTGCAGCCGTTCTTAATAGTCTTTAAGCAGTAGGTCCTGGTCTAATTTGCCCTCGTGTAGCAAAAAAAGACCGGAGCGCTCTCAACCAACCAATCAATCAATTAATCAGTTTCATTAAAAACGCATAACAACATCTATTGCCATAAAGAAGGTTTTATTGAGATAACAGCAGCGACTTCA